>JBBGZY010001809.1:0-1225000 GCA_037952925.1 Lithobates clamitans | reverse complement strand
CTAAAAATGTGCTGCAGTCCTGTAATGACTTGTCCTAAGCCAGAGCACAAGAGCAGGCAGCTGGGGTAGCGGTCTCCACATTGCTTTAGGCCTAATTCGGGTGCAGAATGAGGTGGGCAGGCGGAGAATATGACCGTCCCCCGCAGTGTTCTATGCAGGTGGGTGGGAACTGAGACCTGTGGGAGCCAACCGCGCTGCCTTGAATGCATAGAGTGGGCTGGAGCTGTTATTATCCCTGCTGTTTCCTATGTAGGTGGGCAGGAGCTAAAGGGGGGGCGGGAACTGAGG
The DNA here is from genome assembly GCA_037952925.1 of Lithobates clamitans. NCBI lineage: Eukaryota > Metazoa > Chordata > Amphibia > Anura > Ranidae > Lithobates > Lithobates clamitans. The sequence goes on along the minus strand of JBBGZY010001809.1, from coordinate 1,224,712 downwards.
CACAGGAACCCACCTGCATTGCCTTATACTGTATGCATAAAGCCAGTCTTCTTGCTTTTTTTCTATGGGCGTGAGCTAAGGCGGGGGGGCGGGAACTAAGACCTGCGGGAGTCAACCGGGATGCCTTGTATGCATAGAGCTGGGCGGGAGCTGTGACCATCCCTGCTGTTTCCCAAAAAGGGGGGGGTGGAACTGAGACCTGCGGGAGCCAACCCGCTGCCTTGTATGTATAGAGGGCAGCCACCGGCCAGCTTTGTTGTGAATGAGATGGGTCCCCTCCTAGGTTTCCCTTTGTGTGCCATCATGAATGCCACTGCCTGCCACCTCTGGTACGTGTGCCGGGTGTTTGTTGTTGCCGACCCCCTGCTATAGAGTCTTTATTGTAAAGTTTTTGTTTTTTGATTCCTTTTTTTTTGTTTCTATCTTTTGTGAAGTATTTAAGAAAGCTTGCTTCATTGTAATTTTCTTTCAAGACCAAATCCATATTATTTTGATCCGTTGTCGTGGGGCCCATAGGCCGGTGTCTACTACTACCTATTTGGTAATTTGGTGCTGTGTGCATTATTGTGCAACACGTACTGTAGGGCAGATATAGATTTTGACTTTTCACCCCCTTGTATGCCCTGTACGGGAGATGAAGGGAGAGGCAGCACAAGGAACATGCTGATCCATGTATGGCCCACCTTAAGGGACCCTCTTCACTTTTATTTTATTTTATTTTTTTCCATCTGTGTCCATTGGAGAGATTTGTCATCTCATAGCCACAACTGGAAGTAAGAGGAAATTCTTCCAAAGTGAAGAAATCCCTGGCTGTCACCAGAACCAGTGTCCCCGTTGAAGGATATACCATCTATTCCTGTTCTGGGGACTAAAATGTGGGATTTTCTTTCACTCTCGGTAAGAAACTGGTGAATTTTCTTTTTTATTGGACGGTATAACTTCTTTTGTTTTCTGCCACCTGTAGGTACCATGGGGAGGGATACGAGGAAGGCTTTGCAGAAGGAAATCGCGTTGGTGAATCAGAAGGCAAACAGTATGGCGCAGTTCATGGGGCAAGAGCCGGATCAGAGGTAAATTTCTCAGCTTAGTCTAAACTTAGACCCGGCCCCCGCAGAGCAATGATTGATTAAACTGCATGGTTATGGAACTTAGAGGAGAGGTGGCTAGCCATCAATCAATAGTATATGTAATACCATACAGCCAATGGAATCCTGAGCAATGGTGCACAGTTCCGATGGGAAGAGATTGCATGGCACAACAAAATCATTCTCAAGAAATAATGAACTTTGACCTCATCTAGTTGTTTCCTCAATTGTTGGTCTTATGACTGCCAGTTTTAGTGCTTTGACACCAAATATAGATACCTTGTCAGTACACCATGTGCTCCTCATTCTTTAATTATAGCTCCTTGGTGTCAGGCTGTGTCTTTCCCAGTCTTACTTTCATTGTAGGCGGGAATTGACCTTTGTCAGTCTAGCCACTTTTTCCACTGACATCATACTTTTAGTTGAAACATTTTCACTTCAGTAATCGTAAAACGTCCCTATATGTTTTCAATAAAGCCTTTCAAAGAGTTAGAGTAGGCGTAATCTCCCATGCTTGAATTTTACCTATAGGTAAGCCTATAAAAGGACCTACCTATAGGTACTGCTGGGCTCAAAATTTCAAGTCCTGAGCTACTAGCCAGGCCTTAAAAGTTACTCGCCATCAGTTGCCCCACCCAACCCCAACCCCCCACCGCCCCTAATATCGCCCCTTAACACTCCCTCGTAAGTTATCTCATGAAATGACTGTTAAATGTTTTATGTAGAATTAAGTTACAAAAATAAATATTAACAACATATCAGTGCCCATCAGTGCAGCTGATCAGCGCAGCCTCACCAGTGCCCATCAGCGCAGCCTCACCAGTGCCCATCAGCGCAGCCTCACCAGTGACCATCAGCGCAGCCTCACCAGTGCCCATCAGCGCAGCTGATCAGTGCCCATCAGCGCAGCCTCACCAGTGCCCATCAGCGCAGCCTCACCAGTGCCCATCAGCGCAGCCTCACCAGTGCCCATCAGCGCAGCCTCACCAGTGCCCATCAGCGCAGCCCCACCAGTGCCCATCAGCGCAGCCCCACCAGTGCCCATCAGCGCAGCCTCACCAGTGTCCATCAGCGCAGCCTCACCAGTGTCCATCAGCGCAGCCTCACCAGTGTCCATCAGCACAGCCTCACCAGTGCCCATCAACGCAGCCTCATGGAAGCCGATTCTCCTCCCAGCGATCAGAGAGGAAGAGGCAAGCCGGCCGGATCACACAGAGAGGGGATCTCCTTCTATAACACAGCTTGGCTCTGAAACGGCGGCCGGTGTTCAACAATTTCCCGCCTCCGGGGCCGGCTGCTATGATAGATGTCACACTACTTGAATTTCCCGGCATTGGACCAGTGCGCTGTCTATCATATGAGCCGGTCCAGAAGGATTTGGCCGGCTCTTCTCTTTCTCTCCTCTACCTTCCCCTGGCTGATCGCTGGGAGGAGAATCGGCTCCCATTCAACCCCGCCTGCGACCACCCATCCCCCCTGATGTGGCTCCATACTCTGCCTCAGCTCATTTCCACTTGCCAAATGCGAGCAGGCGAGTGGAAATTTTGAGGGCTAGGTACTGTAAATATCTCCTAAACGTGCACCATTTAGGAGATATTTACTGTACATGCAGCCAGGGACGTCACCGGCGCATACGCTCTGAAGGAACGGCTTACCCGTGCTGTAAACGGCAGCTCCCACGCATGAGCAGGAGTGACGTCATCGCAGCTCCGAGCCACTCACAGAGCTGGAGTCCGCAAGCCCGGAAGGAAGACTGGGTAAAGATGGAAGCGCCTTCAGTGGTGACAGCGTCCTGCTGGAAGGCTTTGTTTTCAGGCAAGTTTCACATAATGTGCTAGTATGCGATGCATACTAGCACATTAAGGCATTGCCTTTCAGGTAAAAAAAACCCCCAAAAAAACACCCAGTCGTTTATTACAGCTTTAAACGTTTGCTTCACCTTTTTAATACAGCTGTCCTTTATTGAACCCCCACCACCACCACCACCACCACTCGAGGTCAGCCTACCTGGTTGAATACTTGCCATCCTCCATGTTCCAGCAATTGTCATTGTACACTGCACAGCAGTTCAAAGGAAAAATTCCTGGCTAAGCCCTTCCTGGCCCTGTTCATTCTTAGGGCCTGTGTTGACTGGTTTTGCTCACTTCAAGTGGGCTTTGCATTCCCATACAACAAGTGTCAAACATAAGGCCTGCAGGGTGAATCTGACCCGCCAAGCCCTTTCATGAGGCCCTCACACCCAGGGCTTTTTTTCAGCCGTATTGTGGCAGAACTCCGTTTCGCTACCTCTGGCTCTCGCCCTCCGCTCCCTGCTCAGCACTGTCACTAATAAACACCGAAGCCTTCTGTGTTTAAAAGTATGGCTTGCAGTTCTCACAGATCCCTGCCGGCCCTGCATGCACTCACAGCAAGGCACACCAGGGCCTTCTACACTGCCGGGAAGTACTAGAGCTAGCCAGCCAGGTGATATGCAGGGAAGCTTTTGGGGTGGGGGAGAAATGAGAGCTGTGGAGGGAAATGTTCAGAGGTGGGGGATGGGGGAGAGTGGTGCAGAGGTCGGAGCCAAGGAGGAGGGGTAGAAGTGAGATGTGGACAGCCTGTGAAAGAGAGCTGAACCCTGCACACTGTGCATAGCACACCCTTAAACCCTGTACTTTGCATGTAGTGCACTCCTCAATCCTGCACTCAGTGCACAGTGCACCCCTGAACTCTGCACTATGTACATAGTGCACTCCTGAACTCTGCAACATGTACACCGCATACTCCTTAACCCTGCACTCTGTACTTAGCGCACCCCTAAACCCTGCACCCTGTATGTAGCACACTACTAAACCCCGGACTATTTAGGGCCCTTTTAAGGCAACCATAATGTTGATACATCCCACAATTAAATTGAGTTTGACACCCCCTGACATGCAAGTTTACAGGCAAGCCAAACATGCTTGAAGCAGGTCAAATGCAGGTCAGATGTAAGGATTAGCGAATCTGCCCTGGTTCTGTTCACCAAGGGTTCAGCGAATTCTGTTTAAAAGCTTGGGCATTCTGATCCTAGAGGCGAATCCTATTGAAGTCTATGGGAGTTAAATCTTGTTAGTAAGTTCTGGCCATTTTTACGACTAATAGGTAAGCTCTAGTCAAAAGAAGGCATGGAAAGCTGGGCACTGCCATGGAGGACATGTAACAATTCTAGAAAACTTTTTTTTTAAACCATACAGCATAAGAGAGTCTTTTCATGCCGCGTTGAAGGGCGTTGTGTTGAAAATACACAAAGGTCAACTATACCTTTTGCACCATGTTACACCCATATTTAGGGCTTAATATGTAGCATGGTGCAAATGCCCCCTCCACCCTCAAGAGATCTGTGAATGAATGAACTACAAGTCCTGTCTGCCGCTGCAGCAGATGGACTTCTAGTTCTCAATAGAACACAAGTGCGGTGATCACCACATTTAAAGTCCATTGACACATCCTCCAGCTTTCCAAAAGAAAGGCTTGGTACAGACAGGGAGCCGGAGGAAGAGTATGCAGGAGCATTATATTGCACTTGCGGTCCACTGGTTGTGGGTGCAATGCTTAGTGGGCACCTGTGGAAAAAAATCATAAATGCAAGCTATTTTCCTGAAAATATATGTGCGCTTTTTTTTTAAGGTGGACTTAGCTTTGAACCCTTTCACAGCCAGAGCCGGCTGAATAATGCAGATGGTAGGATAATGCCTCCAATGATCTGTGCATGTGCAGTACCGATCAGCTGGTGTGACGTCAACACTGCGCATGTGCAGATTGTCGGAGGCATTATCCAAAGATCAGCAAAGTGCGATCTGCAGTAATCAACAGAACACCGGCACGTTGATAAGGATCTCTCGCTCCGCTCTGGTCCCACACACTCCCCGTGCAGCATTGTTGGACTCCCCGGTTAGATGTCAGTGCTGTGTATATCTTCTGCTCCATTCATTTCATGTCACACTTCTCCTCGTGTTACCAACTGCAGAAAAGCCACCACATCTCCTCTCCTGCGCTGCGGGCTGTCACTCAGGTGTACCAGTGACAACAGGATGCTGACAGACACCATATGCCACCAATAGTAGACGTCGGTTTTCTGTTGATTACTGCAGATCGCGCTTTGTCGGATAATGCCTCCAATAAGCTGTGCATGCGCAGGGTTGACGTCACGCCAGCTGATCTGCAGATCAGCTGAAGTGACGTTATGTACTGCGCAGATCATCGGAGGCATTATCCAATGATATACAGTATTCGATAGAACACCGGTCTTGCCTTTTTCTGTACACGTTTAAAAAGATAAGTTAAAACCCCTAACCATTATATATTTTCTGAAAGCAAAGACCCTGGAGTAAAAATGGTGGTAGTTCCAATTTTTTTACATGTTACATGATTTTTGTGCAGCGGTTTATCAAGTGCAAAATTTCAGTTAGAAAATACATTAAAATTTAATTTTTCGGCACAAAAATGCATTATATAACCCAATTTGTGGGAACATATAAGGACTGAAGTTGTGCACCGTATATGTAGATCCCTACCACGTCGTGCTTTAAATTTGCATGCGCCCGCAAAACAACGAACTTTGGTGCACTATATTTTTTAAAGGTAACGCTTTCAAAGACCCCACAGGTCATCAGTTTAGTGTTAAAGTGGTAGTAAAGTCATGATGTTGATTTCTACCTATAGGTCAGCCTATATTGAAGCTTACCTATAGGTACACTAAAATAGCTCCTAAACAGTGCACCGTTTAGGAGATCTTTACTTTATCAGCAGCTGGTGTAGTCACCGGTGCATGCGCACTGGGCTCTGAATGGACTGTGCTTTCAATTCAGAACACTGTTTCGCGGCCATGAATCCTGCATGCATGTGCAGGAGTGATATAATCGCGACTCGTCCATTCATATGCCCGAAGCTCACGAACCTAGAAGGAAGACAAGGTGACGATGGAAGTGGCGGGACCCATGACAGCCTGGCGCTGGAGGGCTTTGTTTTCAGGTAAGTCTGTCACAATGTGCTTGTAGGCGATGCATACTAGCACATTATGACTTAAACTGCCCAGGGGCCCAATTTTTATTTTTATTTTTTGGTGCGGTTTACCACCACTTTAAAGGCTCTTTTTTTCTTAAACTAACAAACATGTTATACTTACCTGGTCTGAGCAATGGTAATGGTATTGTACAGAGTGGCCACTTGCGTCCTTTTCTGGAGTCCTATGCCTGCAATCTCCGCTCCTCCTCTTCTGCAAGTGCCCCCTCAGCAGGCTGTGTGCTAAGGGGGCACTCGTGCAGGCCAGCTTCTGAGCTGGACTGTGTGTGTCAATAGACACGCATCCCTGCCCCCTGCTTCAGTGGTTCCCATTGCTCCCAGCAAGTCCTGTAAGGAAATAAAGAAGGGAGCAGCACTGCCGCAGATGGGCACAGTGGTGGAGCAAGATAGGTAAGTATTGGGGGGCAAGCCAATAGTGGCACACTTTTTAGAGAGAGCAGAGCGTGCATTAAAGCGGGGTTCCACCCCAATTTTGAACAATATCTATATGTATTCTCTTCCTTGCCTAGATGCTGACATGCCGTTTAAAAAAATTTAAATCTCCGTAATTACCTTTTTTATTTTTCTATTCTTCTTTGCACTTCCTGGTTCTCCTCCCGTAGGAGTAGGCGTGTTTCTAGCCTCTCCCAGACTCCGCACAGTCTCCTGGGAGCTAGTCTCAGGCTTCCCAGGATGCCACTGAGCATGTGCGGGAACGAGCAGTGAATGCTGGGAGCACAGCATTCACCACATCCAGGAAATAAATGCTTGTGGGCTTCAAATGCCCACAATGAAGATGGAAACCGCCTGCAGTGAATAATATAAGTTATTCTTTCCGACGAAATCTGACACAGGCGGACATATTACACACAATATGTGAGTATGTAATGCTGAGAAGAAAAGTTTGTGAATGAACGCAAAAAAAACCCCAAAAAAACGATAGATAGGTGGACCCCCGCTTTAAGGTTAAAAAAAAGTCTTGTCTGTAGAACCACTTTAACTGTGAATATTGGCCCTAGAATAATTGCTCGCACATTCCAGTGTGCGTGGCGATAAGTAACTTTTTTTGCAAGCGATGTTTTCGTAAGTGGCGCCCCTGACAGGTGTTTGTTCGTGTGTGAGTACAGAAAAGGACGAAATGGTCTCAAAAGTGTTTGTGTAAGTTCTTGGGTGTAACTTCATTTGTTGACTTTTTATTTTTTCACTAAAATTTTATATTACATAGGGGACAGAAAGTCATTTAGACCCCTGATGTCCCACCAGCCTTCCACTGAAGCTAATAGAGTGCAGATCACTGCCACCACCTTTTTATGGATGCACTTGCACACAGGTTTTGAAGGAACTTGGCAGGTTGGTTGTTCCAAACATCTTGGAGAAGTAACCACAGATCTTCTGTGGACATAGGCTGCCTAAGATCCTTCTGTCTCTTCATGTAATCCCCAGAAAGACTTGATGATGTTCAGATCGGGACTCTGTGCGGGCCAAACCATCATTTCCAGGACTCCTTGTTCTTCTTTACACTGAAGATAGTTCTTAATGACATGTATTGTATACATGGTTGTATGTTTTTGGGGTCATTGTCCTGTTGCAGAATAAATTTGGGGCCAATTCCACATCTCCCTGATGGTAAGGCATGAAGGATAACTAACTGCCTGACAGGCAGCAGCTTTTGCACAGTACTGTATGTAGCAGGATTTTTTTGATGACATTTTAATGAAATATTAATACATGAATTCTATAATTGCATAGTTGTATTGATACATTTACAGTTTTTTGGTATATGATTATGCATGTAATGATACTCCTTGTGAGAGATGTACCTTTACCCCAGGCTTAGGAACATTGCATGTTTTATACACACATCAGTAAATTAAAAGTTATAGGGAGTATACTGTATGTTATTTTTAATTTTGTATGTATGCAATATGTTTGTTGAATCAATCAGTAGACCAGCACTGCCAGCAGGTGGGGTTGAATGGGAGATCTTCTCCCAGTGATTGCCTAGAGGAAGAGAGAGCTGTTCGGATCATTTGAGCGCGGAACATCACTATAGCAGCTTTCATTTCAGTTGCTGTGTGTTCCCCGCGCTCGCCGTCGCATACAGCCCCACCTCCTGCCTGGGTAGACAGAACACCCGTCCAATCCCAAGACGTGTAACATATATCAAAGTCCCTGGGCCAGGAGGTGGGGCTGTTTGTGACAGGGAGCGTGGGGAACACACAGCAACTAAAAATGACAGTGATGTTCCTCAGCGCTCTGATGATCTGGCTGGCAATCCTATTCCTCTCCTCTCTTCCCCCGCACTGGTAGGCTGCATTGTTGGGCACAGGTGAAGCAGCATTGATGGACACAGGTAGGCTGCATTGATGGACACAGGTAGGCTGCATTGATGGACACAGGTAGGCTGCATTGATGGACACAGGTAGGCTGCATTGATGGACACAGGCTGCATTGATGGACACAGGCTGCATTGATGGACACAGGCTGCATTGATGGACACAGGCTGCATTGATGGACACAGGTGGGCTGCATTGATGGACACAGGTGGGCTGCATTGATGGACACAGGTGGGCTGCATTGATGGACACAGGTGGGCTGCATTGATGGACACAGGTGGGCTGCATTGATGGACACAGGTGGGCTGCATTGATGGACACAGGTGGGCTGCATTGATGGACACAGGTGGGCTGCATTGATGGACACAGGTGGGCTGCATTGATGGACACAGGTGGGCTGCATTGATGGACACAGGTGGGCTGCATTGTTGGGCACAAGTGGGCTGCATTGTTGGGCACAGGTGGGCTGCATTGTTGGGCACAGGTGGGCTGCATCGTTGGGCACAGGTGGGCTGCATCGTTGGGCACAGGTGGGCTGCATCGTTGGGCACAGGTGGGCTGCATCGTTGGGCACAGGTGGGCTGCATCGTTGGGCACAGGTGGGCTGCATCGTTGGGCACAGGCGGGCTGCATCGTTTGGCACAGGTGGGCTGCATCGTTGGGCACAGGTGGGCTGCATCGTTGGGCACAGGTAGGCTGCATCGTTGGGCACAGGTAGGCTGCATCGTTGGGCACAGGTAGGCTGCATCGTTGGGCACAGGTAGGCTGCATCGTTGGGCACAGGTAGGCTGCATCGTTGGGCACAGGTAGGCTGCATCGTTGGGCACAGGTAAGGCTGCACTGATGAGCACTGATAAAGTTGCTGTTAATATTTATTTTTAGAACAATAAAACCTTTAAGTGTCATTTCATGAGATAATTTATGAGGGCGTGTTTAGGGGCAGGGTAAGGGTTGGGTGGGGCAACTGGTGGCGAGTAACCCTTGAGACCTGGCTAGTAGCTCAGGAAAAAAGAGGCTTCCATCATACCAAATGAAGAGTATGGTGGTCCCATCCCATCGTGTTATAAATACTCTCCAAGGGGTGATGTACCCCAATACCCTTGTTATGGGGTACATTACCCCTTGGAGAGTATTTATAGCACAATTATTATTCATTCTGTTTCTGTATGGAATGTACATTTTTATATCTTGTAGACGTTTGTATGTCTTTTTTACTGTATACCAGTTAAAAATATATTTTTTAACTCAAGAGTTGGTGGTCTGTCAAAGTCCCAATAAGGGGGGTATCTTTCTCTGGCTAGTAGCTCAGGACTTGAAATTTTTGAGCCCTGCAGTAGACTTTATAATAATGTGCCTTTTCAGTAATGTTTTTTTGTTTTGTTTTGTCCCCCCTCCCGCAGTTGGGCTGTTATCTGGGATTTGCCTCTACATGGAGACACCTTCTTACCCCGGGCTCAGATGATAAGCAAAGGTTTGTCTTTTTTTTTTTTGGCATTTTATATACCATGTAGTAACAATATATGTGCAATCAATAAGAACCTCATTCAGATATAAAATTCACAAAATAACCCCTTTCCATCCAGTCCCAGCATTCTTTTAACAGGGTCATTATGCCCGGGGGGTGGATAGGACCTCACAATTGTCTGCCCACTTTAATTGGCCTTCACAGTGATCACATACCGGCTCCTGAGCAAAAGACCAGAAGCTGTCTTTGACAGTGTGGTCACTGTGTTGGTAGCCAATGGATGCGTATGTGCAGCGTGTGGGCGTTACAAACCATCCTCTTTTCCCCCGCACATGGGCCGCAAGCGGTTAATGAAACCCTGTATTTATTTATACATCCTCAAAGAGACCTTTTTACCAAGACACTCATTTCAAAAACAATCTTCCCATAAGATTATATGTGTGTTTATTGTATGTTATGCATGTTATTTATCTGTAAAAGCCTCCCTTGTGTGGACATTCAAAATCCCTGAAGCTGCTGCTGGGTGCCGCCATCTTAGATGTCAGCAGGATCAGAGCTGTCGCTCTACACTACAGTATTCTCTTTTACGTCTCCATCAGCAGCTACAAAAAGGCTTATGAAGGGGAGGGGTGAAGGAGCTGGGCCAGCACATATAGTGATTAGAAACTCCTAGAAGAGGGGAAAGCTATTATGTGCGCAGAAGGAGGGGGCTGTACTAGGGATCTGACTAGTCAATTTTTCTAGCAAGTACTAAGGCACGCTGCAAGCGAATAAAAAAAAAAACAGAGTAACACTGCAAATAAGCATTTGAAATGCTTGATTTTTTATTTTTTTTTTTGTGTTTTTTACCTGCCGTCTTTAGGTTGGAGACAATGTCTTTTTAAATGTATTTTTTTTAATTTCAAGCAATGTAAGAACTTGAATTTTACTTATTAACCTCTTGCAGTCCCCGTACTGCAAACTGGGGATGGGAGAAACAGCACAAGAAGCATGATAATAGAAGGAGAGCACTAAATGATAGAGAAATGTGCTTATCATCAATCTGCTGCCTCTCCTGTCACTGCCAAGTCACACATTAAGGGAACAGACAAAACCTAAGTGTTACTTAAAGTGGACATTCACCCATCTGATACAATAGGCATCATTTTAATTCTTCCCCTATCCCCAATGTCATATGTAAAGAAAGATACATTTTTTACGTTTTTTAAATTGGTTCTGTCCTCTAGGTGCCATTCCCACCTAGGCCAGAATGAATATGGACAAGTAAAAGCCTCTGGAGTACCCTATAAAGTCCAAATGAGTCAGAAATAATATGGAGTAGGTAGTGGATCCGAATACTCAGGACTGCCATCGAAGGAGACCAGAAGCCAAATTCCAGCAAGCTGAGAGAGAAACAAGGAGAGGGGCGCCTCTGAGTGTAGAAATTAAAACACTTTAATAGTAAAACAATAGCAACTCACATGGGAGAAGGTAAAGAAGAGCACATCTGTAGGCTGAGAAGTCCAGGAGCAAGATGGATGACCAAATTACGGTTGTTCCACTTATCACTGGTGTAGTGGGAGATATGGCAAGCACATTAGATATCCCAGGAAGGTGGGGTGATGAGCTGTCAAATCCTTGGCTGTCAACACTGCAGGTCCTGGAGTCCTCACTGGGAACTGCTATAGATGGAAGACGGCCGAGCAGTGAAACGTCCAAAGTGAGACTTGGAGTGCATGGGGCAGCGTGGCACAGGGCGATGATGTCACAATCGTGCGACACATTTCTGTGAGTGCGCACTGCGTGTGTAGTGGCAGCTGCGCTCCTTTGTCAAGCATGTTTGACAAAGGAGCGTGGCTGCCACTACAGCCAAGGCTTTGACAGCTCACCGCCCCCGCCTTCCTGGGATATCTGATGTGTCAGCCATATCTCCCACTACACCAGTGAAAAGGGGACCAACCGTAATTTGGTCATCCATCTTGCTCCTGGACTTCTCAGCCTACAGATGTGCTCTTCTTTACCTTCTCCCATGTGAGTTGCTATTGTTTTACTATTAAAATGTTTTAATTTCTACTGTCAGAGGCACCCCTCTCCTTGTTTCTCTGCAATGCATCCGAGCATGCGTCGAATTGTTTCCGAGCATGCATGATTTTTTGCGCATCCGCATTGCATACAGATGAACGCATTTTCAGATAGGAACTTTTTCCGACTGAAAAATAGAGAACCTGCTTTCAATCTTTTGCTGGCTGGAATTCTGCCGGCAAAAGTCCGAAGGAGCATACACACGGTCGGAATTTCTGACCATAAGTTCTCATCGGACTTTTGCTGGTGGAATTTCCACTCGTGTGTATGGGGCATAAGGGGGGAGGCAGACTGAAGCTTATCTTTAACTTCAGCAGTCACTTTTGTATCCTGAGTTTCTTATTTGGGCCTCGTTCACATGGGCACTGTGGCCCCTATAACGCTTGAACAGGCCATTTTTTGCAGCAGGTCTAGACTCCAGTTGCTGCATGCAGGCAGCCTTTTGAAGTCTATTAGGACACAGCATTGTACGGGCCTCAGCGCCTCTGTGAATGAGGCCTTCTGTAGATCAACCATGAGAGTCTGCAACAGTTGGAAATGTGGGTGAAACCAAGACCCAGCTAAGTGAAGAATCATAGAAGTAAGGAAAGAAGCTGCATTATATTTGATAAAACAAACAATTCACAAGTACAGTACAATAAAAAAATATATATATATAAAAGGTTTACTTGGGCTTATTCTGAGGAGGTTTAAGTGGGTGAAATCATTCAGATTTAGCACTAGGAAGGATGTATATTGGGTGATTCTTCATACAATGTGAATATTTGTTTTACAGCAAGAAGATTAAAACACTGGACTCTCTAATCAAGATGATCCACAGCTTTCCCTGTGATGACCCAGCAAGTGAAAAACTCCAAGAAGACATGGCAAAGATCCGGGGAAAGGTGAAGCAGGTCAGTATGGCGATGTAGCAATTTTTGTAGCTCTTGATGACATTATGCCACTTCTCTGCTGTTTTATGAACAATGTCACCGTGGTGGTATATCATAGATGTGGATTTAGCCTGCCACAGTTTCTTGCAGAGATGGGGCTCAAATAAAATGGGTTGTTCATTATACTTCACCTAGTATAACAACTCCTGATCTCCATGTGCAACTGTGGCCAGGTTATAGACAGAAATATATTACCGTATATTATTAGCAAACAGTAAATTGGCTTTAAAATAAGCCCTTGCTGACCTCTGTAGCTGCAGGCACTGTGGAGCAATTCATCTTTAAATTTAACAGGAGAAGCATTGAAGTGGCTTTCTATGCCAGCTAAAATTCCCCTGCTCTCCCGCCCAGTAGAGACCCAACTGCCCTCTATCCTCCAGTGTAAACACAGAGCAGGATCTCTAGGAAGGGACGCTGAATTTCTGAAAGATTCAAAGTGATTCTGCTATGAACTTTGAAGATGAATTCCTCCACAGTTCCAGCAGCTGCAATTGTCAGTGAGGACTTGTTATTTACTACTATATGTAAGTATTAAATGCCAGACCAAAGCTATGTAACGTGGGGGCAGAGAGTAGCTTGTTGAGCCATGTGCCGACTTTCAGGAAGTTTAACTTGCACCTTTCTTGAAGAATTATCTCTCTGTACCACATAACAAGACAATGGGGGTTATTTACAAAAGGCAAATCCACTTTGCACTACAAGTGCACTTGGAAGTGCAGTCGCTGTAAATCTGAGGGGTGGATCTGAAATGAGGGGAAGCTCTGCTGATTTTATTATCCAATCATGTGCAAGCTAAAATGCTGTTTTTTTTTATTCTCCTTGCATGTCCCCCTTTGGATCTACAGTGACTGCACTTATTGCGATTTTTTTTTTTTCCCCCAAAAATATGTAGATAAATACGTATCGGCCTAAACTGAGGGAAAAAAAAAAACGTTTTTTTATATATTTTTTGAGAATATTTATTTATAACAAAAAGTAAAAAAAAATGCGTTTTTTTTTTTTTTTTTTTCAAAATTGTTGCTATAAAAATAAAAACCGCAGAAGTGATCAAATACCACCAAAAGAAAGCTCCCCCACAAATTTGTGGGGGAAAAAAAGGACTTCAATTTTGTTTGGGAGCCACGTCGTACGACCGCGCAATTGTCAATTAAAGCGACGCAGAATCGCAAAAAGTGCTCTGGTCTTTGGGCAGCCAAATGGTCCGGGGCTTAAGGTGGATCAGCAAATTATCGGGGTTATTCATAAGTATTTGTGATGGCTGTGCGAGTGCCTGAGACATTCGCACATCCTATTTGTTAGAAATAGACCCCTTAAACTTTCATAAGCAAAAAGTCTTGCCTTTGTTAAATAGAACTGCATGTCTGTAAGGTTTTGTCGCATGACAGTAATTTTATCTTCTTCATTATTTTTACAGGTTTGCTCCATGTTGAACATACAGCCGGATTTTAAAATAAATTTTGAAGGCTCTGGACTGTCCTTCTGATATGGCAGCTGTCTGCTGTGAACTGTCCTACAGTGCCTTGTGGAAAGAAGGGCTGGTCAGGGATGTTCTGAAGCCGTGTGATTATAAGTGAGGAAGTACCAGGCTGTGTGATATTATTGGAGAAGTACCAAGAACAGAAGATGGGTTAAGATCAGAAGAGTTGAAAGTGATACTTTAAGGCAGTGTCATCTAGTGTCATCTAGTGTCATCTAGAACCATCCTTAAATCTTAAAACACACACACACACACACACACACACACACACACACACACACATACACATACACATACACACACACACACACATACATACACACACACACACACACACACACACACACACACACACACACACATACACACACATATACACACACATATACATATACATACACATACACATACATAAACACACACACTGCACTTATCTCCAGGGTTGCCATGCTGTGATCACTCCTGCAGCCCGTCCATCAGTCTGGGGATTGAAATCTCTGCTCTTCTCCCTTTTCTCCGTGCAGCACTTCTGGGACAGACCAGAGCAATTATGATTGGTCAGCACCATCACAGTGAACAGATCTGGTCCATCCCAGAAACTCTGCACGGAGAAGAGGGAGAAGAGCAGAAATTTAAAATGCCCTGATCCGCTGCACCAGCTGCAGAGGTGCTGACAGCAAAGCAACCCTGGAGGTAATTACAGCGAGGACTGAAGAGGAGGGTGTACAGTGTTCACTTTTACATTTTATTTTTTTCCATAAAGGTGAACCTTTCAATTAAAAAAAACTATATTGTATTTTGAGTTATTATAAGCAAAATGTGTTCCATGTTCGCCCTTCCTTCCTTCCTTCCTTCCTCCCTCCCCCTATTCAGGCGTCCAGACCCTTTTCGGACGCGGGCGCCTGAATTACAGCAGCGGGGGTGTATTTTTGAAGCCCCTGATTAGAGCCATAGGTTCTAATAGGCTTCAAAAAAGGTGAACTCGGAGCGCAAAGCATTACGCTCGGAGTCCACCCAGGTGTGTTAGAAAAGCGAATGAATATTCGCTTTTCTAACACTGAACTGCCTCTCCGCCAATCAGGAAGCCATCATTTAATTGGCTGAAAGGATAGGCGCTGCTTTTGGACGCCTGTCAGGAGGAGGGGAGAGGACGCATGGAGGTCACAGCTCACTGCTGTCTGACCTGCTGCAAGGTCCCACAGCTCGCCGCCGTCACCCGCTGCCGACCCGCCACCGAGGAAGGGTAAGTGCCGGTCATATGGCGAGTGGGGGGGGGGCACAGTGGCTGCATTTGATGGGGCACAGTGGCGGCATTTGGGCACGGTGGCGGCATTTGATGGGCACAGTAGCGGCATTTGATGGGCACAGTGGCTGCTATTGGGCACAGTGGCTGCTATTGATGGGCACAGTGGCTGCTATTGATGGGCACAGTGGCTGCTATTGATGGGCACAGTGGCTGCTATTGATGGGCACAGTGGCTGCTATTGATGGGCACAGTGGCTGCTATTGGGCACAGTGGCTGTTATTGATGGGCACAGTGGCTGCAATTTATGGATTTTTTTTCAGTATTTTCCTAAATTTTTCAGTTTGTGCCCCTCCCCCCAAAATAATTTTGAGCACCAGCCGCCACTGCCAAGGACCCCAGTACTGCAAGGTATAAGTGACAACCACTGAGCAACAGTTCTGTACAAATGGAAAATATACGTTTAAATCTGGCTGTTGAGGGACAATACAAATAGTTTTTACTAACGTGGCCCAGTGTTTGCCATACCACCGTCTTTGCTGCTTTGAAGAGCATGCATCAGTACAAATCAGCGATTCTGAAAGTAAAACTTAAAGGCACTTTGATAAATGAGAACCACTGTGTTTACTATGGTTACATTTTTATCTATGAAAAAAGTGATTTAAGAAAAACCATTAGAGCATTGTTTTGGACTCTTTTATATGATTTAAATAAACTTATAATTTAAATATTCTTTTAAAGGTGTAATTTTGTCTTCTTTCACACTCAATATCACATCATCACATGAACGTTCTATAGAATTTTGTGTATGGGCCTTTTATACACGTACCCGAGGTATTTACCAATTGCTATCTGTAATATCCTAAATTGATACAAGGGGCAATTATTGATTGTTACAATAGTAGAGACTTCTCTTTCATGGATTATGTGATAAAATATGTGCGTGTGTATATGTATGTATATATGTATGTGTGTGTGTGTGTGTGTGTGTATCTATATAATATATATATATAGATCTATAACACACACACACACACACACACACACACACACACATACATACATACATACATACATACATACATACATACATATAAACAACCAAATATACAAGTATCCAGCACAGCAGTGTAAAAGTATAGCAAAAAGAAAGGTAAAAAATGTGCAGCGCTACAAAACGGAAATGTCAAAAGATGATAAATAAAAAAATGCCTATAATATTAAAAGTTGCGGTGATCAAACAGTGAGAAATAGACATGTGAAGATTATTATTATTATTAAAAAATGTAGTGACATATACTCAATGAGGAATAGTGTCCATATGTAATAATGAGGGACCATGAAGAGGTCCTAATAAGTCCCAAAGTATGAGATCCAATACGAATAAGTGACAGTCACTGAAATCTTAAGCAAACCTCAAAATCAGTTGTGAGTGACATAAAGAATCCACCACCAGAACTACCAATCTCTTACCAGAAGGATTGGACTCATACAGGTTTACACCTGACAAGTCAATCAAGCTTTAGGGGCAACCGGAAAGGCACAAATTCATTGCATAGGTTGCAACCTCCGGGTAAACGCTCCAAGGTGATGCGTTCTATGGGTAAATTCAATATACAAGGGATAGTGTTGGCAGCTGAAGGCACCATAGGAACAACATCCCCGGCCACACACTGGCACAGACAGCAGTGTATAGGGCATCTACAAGGTGTAGTCCCCGATGGGCAATTGTAATCTTGGTAAATACTGTGTGAAATTTCCAGACGATTTAGCCCCCACTTGTAAAGTGGTCTTCTTAGTCCCGGGTCCTGTTTCTACATGTCCATGTCCCTGGGATTGATTGGCTTGTCAGGTGTAAACCTGTAGGAGTCCAATCCTTCTGGTAAGAGATTGGTAGTTCTGGTGGTGGATACTTTATGTCACTCACAACAACTTATTCGTATTGGACCACATACTTTGGGACTTATTAGGACCTCTTCATGGTCCCTCATTATTACATATGGACACTATTCCTCTTTGAGTATATGTCACAACATTTTTTAATAATTTTTTTTTTTTTTATTATATCTTCACATCTATTTCTCACTTTTTGATCACCACAACTTTCAATATTATTGGCTTTTTTTTAATTTGTCATCTTTTGACATTTGTCCGTTTTTGTAGCGCTGCACATTTTTTACCTTTCTCCTGGCCCCTCCCTCCCTGATGAGTGCCCCCACAGCAAGCCGTTTTCTATGGGGGCACCCGAGCCCGGCCCCGCCCCCTCTCCTGATTGGCTGACTGCCTTTGACAGCAGCAGAAACTAATGGCTCCACTGCTGTGTCTCAGCCAATCAAGAGGGAGAGTCTCGGATGGCTGAGACACGCACTGACATCGCTGGACAGAGATGGGGCTCAGGTAAGTATTGGGGGGGTGCTGGGGAGGCCGCTGCACACAGAAGGCTTCTTATCTTAATGCATAAAATGCATTAACGTAAAAAAACCTGACTTTATAACTCCTTTAAAGTGTAACTAAAGATTCGCTTTCAAAACCTGTGTGCAGGCAAAGAAACCTACCTGCCTGCTCAGTTTACATTCCAGCACAGCTCCTGTGTGCCGGGAGGACTTCATTCCTGCTCTTGCACTGAGGGGTTATCTGCTTTAGGAGTGGGAATGCAGACCACTATAAATGACTCATTCCTGGCTGATTCTCTTTAAAACTTTGATGCATTTGGGAAAAGAATACAGTAAGCGAAGTCAGAACTCCTCCTCATCTGCATGCCTGTTCTAGGTCAGTGACTCAAAGTGTGGAGGATGTTGGATAATCATGACAAATGGGCAACTAGCATTTTCAGAAGGTGAGGTTATCCATGGCAGTACAGTGGAACCTCGGATTACGAGCATAATTCGTTCCAGGAGAATGCTCGTAATCCAAAGTACTCGCATATCAAAGCAAGTTTTCCCATTGAAGTCAATGGAAAGGAAAATAATTTGTTCCGCATTGACTTCAATGGGATGCAATACCGCATGCGGCCAGAGGCGGGGGGGGGGGGGTGCTGGAGAGCCTCGGAAACGACCGAAAAGGCCCGAACACACTTCATCTGACCTCGGCAAACCTCGGAAAGACTCCATTCACAAGCCTTTCCGAGGTTTGCCGAGGTCAGCCGAACTGTCCTCGGGCCTTTCCGTGCATTTCCAAACGCAGTCGATCGGCACTGTTCGGCTCCGGCGCCCCCCACCTCAGGACAAAAGCGGTACTGCACACCGCTTTTGGCCTGAATCCTGCTCGTTTTGCGAGACAACACTCGCAAACCGAGTTAGGATTTTTAGAAATACAGTGCTCGTTTTGCGAAAAGCTCATTACTCGCAAACCGAGGTTTCACTGTATTCCTTTTTTCATTCAATCAAGTCATGCTGCCTTTAGGATATAAAATGGGGAAATAGACTTTGTGTTATTCCCTTACCTGCGCAATTTTTATTATTTATTTTATATTTAGGGGCTGCTCGTTGTGAGGTAAGTAACCTTAGTTGTATGAAGTTCATGTGGTGAAACGCGCACCCTAATGTTCTATAGACATTATCATAAAGTGCAAAAAAATGATGTAAAGTGCAATATCATGTACAACCACTAGATGTCACTGGTGGATAGTAGAATCAATAGGGAGGTAAGTACAGCGCTGCGCTGAAATAAAAAAAATACCCAATAGCAGCTAACACACCTATAGACTCAGGTTTAGAGTTCAAAACAAAAATAAAAGTGTAGCGCTATATATATTAATCAAAAGGTCATACGAGCATACAAACAATGAATAAAACCTTATCTCACCTTGTATGACCAAAGGTATGGGGTGCATAATAGAGTGACACTGTGTAATTCAAAACAACAGTTAAAATGAAATATAAATATTAATTGCCAATTATAAAAAAAATAATGGGAGCAAAATTTGCTCCTAGCTTGGCCAACCTAATTATGGCCAAGTGGGAGGAGGATGTCGTCTATGCCATGGAGAACCCACACCTTTTGTTGTGGGCCCGGTACATAGATGACATCCTCCTCCTATGGACGGGTAGCCATGAGGGTTTAGTTGACTTTGTCGCGACCCTCAATAACAACGATAGGGGTATTGCTTTGTCCTTTTAGGCAAGTACAACTTCAGTCCATTTTTTGGACCTGGTCATTGAGAGAAAGGAACACCAATTTACATTCAGCACCTATTTTAAATCTACCGATAGGAACGGGTACATACCGACCGATAGTTGCCATCATGCATCTTGGATCAGATCAGTCCCTAAAAGCCAGTTCCTACAATTACATAGGAACTGTACTGACCTCGACACTTTCAAGGTCCAGGCTGTCACCTTAAAAGATAGGTTCCTAGAGAAGGGCTATAACTCTTCTGATTTGGATAGGGAGATTGAGAATGCTTGTACGACTGACCGCCAATCATTTTTGGAGGATAGACCTCGACAGTCAAATGATAATTTTAATGGTGCTTTTTGACGTCTTTCTCTATTCAGCACAAGCACGTTAAAAGAATTTTTGAACACCACTGGGATGTCCTAAAAACAGATAAGGTTTTGGGCCCTTTGCTGCCCAGAAACCCTAAGGTGGTTTTCAAAGGTGTTCCATCCCTCCGGAACAAGTTGGCACCCAACGTCATTAACCCTCCGAGTAAACCTTCCTTTTTTTCATGATTGGATTGGTTTTTACCCCTGCAGAAAGTGCCTAGTATGCCAGTTTAACACCTGTGGTAGGAAGGAAAGCCATAGCTTTTCCTCTACTGTAACCGGTCGTACTTATAAGATCAAACAATTTTGCACTTGCGCCACCACAGGAGTGGTTTATCTTCTGACTTGCCCATGTGGCAAACAGTATGTGGGGCATCAGATCCTTCACGACACGAGTTTCCGAACATATCAATCTTATTAAAGCAGGTAGTACCAAACATACCTTGCCTCGGCACTACAGGGAATTTCATGACCGAACGAGGCTTGACCAGATGGGTGGAGCGCGACGGCGCTGCTATGCCCCTATAGTAAATGAGGTCTGGCCACACTGATAGTGAGGCTTGGTTTGCGTTCGGATTACTTCCGGACTAGCCGACCAAGCCATTGCTGTATACTGTCATTTTCTGTATTTTCTTTGAAATATGCTGGGGATAAGTTTTACTGACAGTCAATAATTGTCCTTTTGCCCCTGTGCATGTGGGAGTACAACAATTAAAGTAAGACCTTTGCTAACCGGAAGTGATATCAATTGTTACACTACCGGTATTATGACACTCCCAGTGAGGGTCATTATGTGTTTATTAAGCGGTGAGGTGGGGGGGCTCCACACCCCAGATGACGGCTTCTTAGCTGAAACATGTTGGGTGGATCCCTCACGATTACCGCTATTTGACGTTTTGAGCTGTCTTTGATCTTCTAATATTTGAGTTTATTTTTTATTATTTTAATAAACCAGTGTTTTAACGTTATCACGCTATGTGAGTTTTTATTCTTCGCATGGCATATGAATTATTCATTTTTGGCCTATGTCGGATTGTTTGTGGATGTGGAAGCTGTGTTAATATCCCTCTTCCTATTGCACGCTGAGGATACTTGACGAGTTATATTGTCCAGACCGGTTGGTCAACAAGCCTTTTTGACTTGTAAGACGTAGGTCTTTTCAAGTCATTAAGTTCCGGTAAGCCTCTTGATGTTCCGGTGATGGCCCTGACACCTATCTAGACCCTTTGTCCACCTGTGGTTCCTTCATTGTCTACTTACCTGCCAGATTTGATGAATTTCATCTACGTGTGAACTTGGGAGTTATATTTCCATCATTTCCAACGTACAACCCCCATAGACTTTTGGTGGTGGTTTTTTCTTTCACAATTTATTATCAATTTATATTTTGGATTTTTTTTCATATGGACTTGAGTGGTTGATCTGCCGAACCTTTACGGTTTTCCAGATATAATTTATTTTTTATAATTGGCAATTAATATTTATATTTCATTTTAACTGTTGTTTTGAATTACACAGTGTCACTCTATTATGCACCCCATACCTTTGGTCATACAAGGTGTGATAAGGTTTTATTCATTGTTTGTATGCTCGTATGACCTTTTGATTAATATATATAGCGCTACACTTTTATTTTTGTCACTGGTGGATAGCCTGGCTTAAAGCGGAGTTCCACTCATAAAATTAATTTTGTATTATTCATCTGCATTCAATACAATTAACATTTGGAAAAACATTTTTTTTTTTACTCACCATTTCAGGTCTGTTGCTAGGGGGTCCCTCGTAATCTGCCTCTTCCTCTCCATGGCGCCTGACTTCATTTCCCTCGGCTCCCGTGCTCGGTAGTGCTCCTGGGAGATGTCTGTCATCATTTCCCAGGAGTCACTGGGCAGCACCGAGGGCTTTGTTGCCATCACAACGGGGGCGAGCACGTCCGACGACGATGCCCGTTGTGATGGCAACGTCAGAAGTGTACGGCGCTGAGCTGTACATACTGCGCATGCGCTAGAACGGGTGGTGCATGCTGGTCGCTCAGCTGCACCAGAGCCCGGAAGATAGTGCTTGTGGGCTTCACATGCCCACAAGCACTATGGAAACTGCCATGAAAGAGGAAGATGAGATATATTCCTCTATGAAATCGGCAATCGAGCGACGATTCAGCACAGAAACATGAGTGCCAAAAGCTTTAGAAAAAAAAATATATTCATCCAGTGCTGCACTGACGTTTCTGGATTCTGAGCTTTGGGGAAAGCAAAAGAATTGTCAAAGGATCTGTGGGAAAAGGTAGTTGAACTGTATAAAAGAAGAAAGGGATATAAAAATATATCCAAGGAATTGAGAATGCCAATCAGCAGTGTTCTAACACTAATCAAGAAGTGGAAAATGAGGGGTTTTGTTGAAACCAAACCACGGTCAGGAAAACCAACTAAAGTTTCAGCCACAACTGCCAGGAATATTTTTCGGGATGCAAAGAAAAACCCACAAATAACTTCAGGTGAAATACAGGACTCTTAAAACGTGGTGTGGCTGTTTCAAGATGCACAATAAGGAGGCACTTGAAGAAAGATGGGCTGTATGGTCGAGTCGCCAGAAGAAAGCCATTACTACGCAAATGCCACAAAGTATCCCACTTACAATATGCCAAACAGCACAGAGACAAGCCTCAAACCTTCTGGCACAAAGTCATTTGGAGCGATGAGACCAAAATTGAGTTTTTTGGCCACAACCATAAACACTTCATTTGGAGAGGAGTCAACAAGGCCTATAATGAAAAGTACACCATTCCTACTGTGAAACACGGAGGTGGATCGCTGATGTTTTGGGGATGTGTGAGCTACAAAGGCACAGGAAATTTGGTCAAAATTGATGGCAAGATGAATGCAGTATGTTATCAAAAAAT
Organism: Lithobates clamitans; assembly: GCA_037952925.1. Classification (NCBI taxonomy): domain Eukaryota; kingdom Metazoa; phylum Chordata; class Amphibia; order Anura; family Ranidae; genus Lithobates; species Lithobates clamitans. The sequence goes on along the minus strand of JBBGZY010001809.1, from coordinate 1,201,705 downwards.
ACTGGAGGAACATTTGCATTCATCAGCCAGGAAGCTGCGCATGGGACGTACTTGGACATTCCAACATGACAATGATCCAAAACACAAGGCCAAGTCGACATGTCATTGGCTACAGCAGAATAAAGTGAAGGTTCTGGAGTGGCCATCTCAGTCTCCTGACCTCAATATCATTGAGCCACTCTGGGGAGATCTCAAACGTGCAGTTCATGCAAGACAGCCCAAGAATTTACAGGAACTGGAGGCTTTTGCCAAGAGCAATGGGCAGCTTTACCATCTGAGAAGATAAAGAGCCTCATCCACAAATACCACAAAAAGACTTCAAGCTGTCATTGATGTTAAAGGGGGCAATACATGATATTAAAGGGGTTGTAAACCCTCATGGTTTTTCACCTTAATGCATTCTACTCTAGTAAGTATGACATGTTTGTGATTATTTACAATCCCTTTAAGAACTGGGGTATGTCAACTTTTAATCAGGGTCATTTGGGTAGTTTCTGTTGTCATTATAATTTAAAAAGAGTAAACACAGTTGACTGATAATAAATGGCTTCAGCCAAACACTAACCATGAGTGAAAGAAAAGTTTTTGTGTTATCATTCATATTCTCTGAAAAATGGCCAGAAAAATCATAAATTCTGCCAGGGTATCTTAACTTATGAGCACAACTGTATATAAAGTTTCCACCAGATATCTCCAGTGGTTGAAAAAAAATGTGCAGTGTTCATAAAAGTTAATATTATATAAAAGTTCAGTGTCCAAAAGCTTCCATCAGATAATTTCCAATAGTGCATGAGATTTCATTGATGCAACAGTAAAGGGACTAATGGTCCTCCTCCACCAACACCGGTGACACAGCCTACTCACCGAATTTATACGACCGCTATTACAAGGAGTCATATACAGCAGATTGACAAAGAGATACTCCCGATGTTCATCTCAGAGATTCAGCAAGGAAAGCCAAAGGCAAATTGGATTAAATGCCACCAAATCTCTGGACATCAACAATGCAATGTAAGGAAGAAACCGTCTCCATGGTGAAGCTTTGGTTTATTAAAAATTAGCGCTAAAAAATTCCACTTGAATCAAGTACAAATAAAATGCAGAGACGTGTGGAAGCAAGGACGCCAGTTGCGCTCCACCTGCGTTCCACTGAGGGCGGAAGTGACGTATCAGGGTGTGGTCGCGGCGTGACGATTCTATGCATTGGGATAAAAAGCCTTCTGTGGGCAGCAGCCCCCCTAATAATTACCTAAGCCCCATCTCTATCCAGCGATGTCCTTGAGTGAATCGGCCGTCCAGGACTCTCCCTCCTTATTGGCTGAGATGCAGCAGTGGCGCCATTGGCTCCCGCGACTGTCAATCAAACTTAGCCAATCAGGAGAGAGAGGGGCGGGGCTGAACCACAGCTCCGTGTCTGAATAGATAGACGGAGCTGCAGCTCAGCTCGGGTGGCCCCATAGCAAGCTGCTTGCTGTGGGCGGCACTCAACACTCGAGGGGCCAGGAGCTCCAGCCAGGGACCCGAGAAGAAGAGGATCGGGGATGCTTTGTGCAAAACCACTGCAACAGAGGAGGTAAGTACGATGTTTGTTATTTTATTAGTAAAAAAAAGAGAGAGATTTTACAATCACTTTAAAGCCTGTTCACACCATGCCCGTATCTGAATCGCACAGGAATGCCCTGTGCATCCCTCTGTGATTCAACCCACATGCAAAACACACAGCCTTTGTGATCTGCAGCGAGTGTGAATAAGAATTCAACACCCCAAACACTGGTGACAAATATAGTGCGTTTCCCGGTACCTGCCCACACCAGATCGCATGATACTTTTGTACTATGCAATCTGGTTGCAGTGCATTTTAAAAAGTCATGCATGCACTGCTTTTTATGTGGTGCAATCTTGAACTCGGTTGTACACACGTCTAATCCTGTAGAGACGCAGGTGTTCTGCCGAGAAAGTTCCGCTCGGCAGATAAGGACCCCCCTCTACTGCGCAGGCACTGCGCCTGCGCAGTAGGATCCGGAGGAAATAGCCGAAGATGAATAGGAGAAAATCAGCTGTACACGGCGCCTGTAAGAGGGCCCCTCGCGGGCTCGCTTCGCTCGCCACGCTTCGGGCACGGCCTTGCTTCGCTCGCCACGCTTCGGGCACGGCCTCGCTTCGCTCGGCTCTTTTTTATTCCCCCTCTAGGTCCACTTGGATGGTGGGGAAGGAACCTGGACCTAGGGCGCAGGCGCCGTGTACAGCTGATTGTAGATTTTGTGCTTCGGCTATCTCCGGCGGCTGATAGTAGTTCGTACTGCGCAGGCGCTGCGCCTGCACAGTACAGGGGGGGAACTTATCCGCCGAGGGAACTTTCTCGGCAAGACACCAGCTCCACCAGGCTGGTGAGGTACAAGATAAGAGAAGAGTGTTGTGGAACACTTTGTTTATGGATGGAGCCCCCGTTCACACTCAATGTGGCTTTGAAATAGTGTGAACTCACTTGAAATCACACGATTTCAAAGCCGCAGATCAGCGCGATCTGCCTGACATCTTTGCGACTTCACCCACAGATGTCTATGCAAGTGGCACCTGAAATCGCAAAAAATAGTGCAGAAACTTTTTTTCCAAATCAGTGCGGCGGATGGATGTGCACCCACCTAGGCGACAGAATTTTTTTTTTTCTGTCAGATTGTGCATCACGCTCCCTTGGCGAGTTCATGGCCATGATGGGCAGATTACTACACGTTGTGGGCGGATTTATGGGCACTCGGGGGCGGAATTACATGTACAGTGCTGCAAAACAAAACTTTGTGTTGGGCGGATTTTTACATTTCTTATGGGCGGATTTATGGGCACTTTTTTTTGCAGAAATTAGATGGCCGGTGCTGCAAAATAAAAAAATGTTGTGATGGGCGGATTTCTTGTGGGTGCCATTTGTGCCCATTATATGCAGCCACTTGTGCCCATCAAATGCAGCCACTTGTGCCAATCAAGAAATGTAGAAATCCGCCCATCACAAAGTTTTTTGTTTTGCAGCACTGCACATGTAATTCCGCCCCCAAGTGCCCATAAATCCGCCCACAACATGTAGTTATCTGCCCATCATGGCCATGAACTCGCCACGGGAGCGCGGGGCACAATCTGACAGAAAAAAAAAATTCTGTCGGCTATTGTGCACCTGCGCTATCTCGCCGTCACAACAGCTGATGTTAAAATCAGCTGTTGTGCTGTTACATATGGTGCATGCATTGCGCATGCGCCCTTCAGCCAGGGCACTATCTGATGGGGGACACTTCTTGACAGAACACCGGCGCTACGGGGACACACATATGAGAATAAGCTCACATTGGTGTTCATGTGTGCATGGACACATAGGATAATATAGAGGGGAGTTTATTGGCTGTTAAAAAGAAAAAGCCCAAACTCCCAAAAACGGCTATTTATGAGCTTCAGTGTGCATGGAGCCTAAAGCTGCCACACTGCTAAAAATTGTCATGCTACACTTGATCTGATGATATAAGATGCTAAAATGTGCATTGGTATGATGCAGTGTTATTCATTCATTAATGGCATCTAAACACACATTTCCAATAGATGTTCAATGCAACCACCACAAGGTATGGCAATGTACAATCATGCATTGCTGTGTTCTGTGTTAGTATTAATACATAGAGTGTTTTTTTCTCTAATGAATGGAATAATGAGTGTTAACCACTTCACACCCGCGCTATAGCCAAAAGACGGCTACAACGTCTACAATTACCAATATTTTTGGTAATTGTCTCCTATCTCCTATGCAACTGTACATCCCTACTGAACTGACTTTGCTGAGTCTGCTATTAATATTTTTGGTAATTGTCTCCTGCTGCCATATCTTTAAACTTCCTTATTTACTGCTAGCTCTATAACAAACACACTTGCAATAGCAATATTACTGGTGATTGATTCTCAACTCCATGTGGCTTGAGTGATCAAGAGAGGTAATTAGCTTTACGACCCTAGCCTGTGTCTGTATCTGGCCTGGCCCTGGCCATCTCCTCCCCATATTCAGGTGTCTCACATCAGACCCAATAATGACCAACTGAGAAATGCATCCCAGCTTAGTTTCTCTATAAATTTATGGCAGCTTATGGGGTGGCGCAGACATCATGGCTCTTTCCTGAGTGGCTCTGTCACGAGTGATGCGCAGTTTCATCGACGCAGTTTAACGAAAGCAGGATAACTAAAGCTGCATGAACAACAGGAACTTTCCTCCACTCTGCAAGCCAAGCAAACCACCTTTGAACTTTATTTTATATTAGGTTAGTTTCCCACTCTCTATCCACTAACATGCTCCTTATTCTCTTCCTTCTCACATTGGTGTCTTCTGTCCTCAAATTATCTTTACTCTACCCCTCCTCTCTTCCCTGCAGCATGCACATATCACCCTCACTCCTACCCTCTCCCTACTATGGCACTCATCATCTCCTGCAGTTGCTGCACCCACATGCTGACATAAACACCAGGGCCACTAGACACGTGCGCTCGTGCACATCCCATTCCCACCTTGCCTTCCTCACCCTCCTCCTTCTCCTAGTCTCAGGTGACATTTCTCCTAATCCTGGTCCGCCATTTTCCAAATGCAAGCCACATATCCAATACCCCTCCCCCTCTGGCAACCACCGCAATCCACACAGTTTAATTTCTATCCCCCTGCTTCCTCAAAGCACCCCACCAATCTCATGTGCCCTTTGGAACGCCCGCTCCATCTGTAACAAGCTAACATCTGTACATGACCTCTTCATCTCTCATGGCTTGAACATACTGGCCATAACAGAAACCTGGCTGCAAAATTTTGACTCCGCTTCTCCTGCTGCCCTCTCCCATGGTGGTCTCCATTGGACTCACTCCTCCAGACCCAACAGACAGAAAGGAGGTGGAGTTGGCTTCCTTCTGTCCCCACAAAGCACCTTCCAAGTCCTTACTGTCCCTCCCTCTCTATCCCTCTCTTCTTTCGAGATGCACTGTATTCGTCTGTTTTCTCCCATTTCTCTGAGGATTGCAGCAATTTATAGGCCTCCAGGACCGGTATCGCGCTTCTTTGATGACTTTGCTGCCTGGCTACCCTACTTTCTCTCCTCTGAAATACCCACCATTATTCTTGGTGACTTTAACATTCCTGTCAATGTTAACAGCCCAACTACAGCTAAACTTCTCAACTTAACCTCATCTTTTGACCTAACCCAATGGACACATACTTCCACTCACTCCAATGGTAATACCCTTGACCTTGTATTCTCCCATCTTTGCAACCCTGGCAACCTCACCAACACCCCCTTTCCTCTATCTGATCACAACCTCATTACTTTCACTGTATCCTTGCCTCCAACCACCCATCCCTCCAAGCAGCAAACAATTACTTGTAGAAACCTTCGCCACTTTAACCCTTCTCTTCTCTATTCTGCTACTGACCACCTATATGACATAATCTCTCCCCTGTCCTGTCCTGACCTGGCCACTTCTGTCTACAACAGTTCACTCTCATCATCACTAGATGCACTTGCTCCTCTAACCACACGCAGAATTAGGCCCCGACCGTTACAACCCTGGCAAACTGACAACACTAGAAATCTCAAGAGACATTGCCGTGCTCTTGAACGACTGTGGCGTAAAACCAAATGCCTGCAAGACTTCACCCTATATAAATCTGCCCTTCTAAAATACAATTCATGCCTCCATGCTGCCAAACAAGCCTACTTTGTCTCTCTTATTAATTCCTTGTCATCCAGTCCCCGTCGGCTCTTCTCAACCTTTAACACTCTGCTTCGTCCACCACCCCCTCTACCCACTAACTCACTCACTGCCCAAGAGATTGCCAATCACTTCGAAGACAAGATCGATGCAATTCGTGAGGACATCTCCACTGTGCGTACGTCTTCCCCACCCATCATACCTTGCCCAGCAGCACATTCAACACTCTCCTCTTTTGAATTGGCTACTACGGAAGAGGTTACAAAAATTTTCTCGGATGCCCACCTAACCAATTGTCCCTTGGATCCTGTTCCCTCAAAACTACTATGGTCACCCTCTTCTTCTATCCTATGCTCCCTCACCCACATCTTCAATCTCTCCCTTTCTAGTGGCATTTTCCCCTCCCCTCTAAAACATGCACAGATCACTCCCATTCTTAAAAAGCCCTCACTGGACCCCACCGACCTGAACAACTTAAGACCCATCTCATTACTCCCATTCACCTCTAAACTTCTAGAACGCTTAGTCTACAACCGTCTTAGCTCCTACCTCAATGAAAATAACCTTCTTGACCCCTTACAGTCTGGCTTTCGCTCGCAGCACTCCACGGAAACTACCTTACTAAAACTCACTAACGAACCAGATCCCGTCATATGGGCTAGATATGGAATAGTTACCCTGAGCGATATTGTATCGCAGGGACAACTGATAACATTTGATGAACTGAAGAGTAGAAAGGGCCTCCCAAACCAGATGTTTTTTAGATTCCTTCAGATAAGACATGCTTTTCGCTCCCAGTTTCCTGGTCCGGTGATCTTGCAGATGTCAGATTTGGAAACTGAGCTCCGCGCACCTGAGGGAACCAGACTGTTGTCGAATATGTATAACATGCTTGCACGACTGGACACGTCTAGAGTCTCACAATTGATGTCTACCTGGCAGCGTGACATCCCTGACCTGACTGATGAGGACTGGGAAGAGGGGGTGCAGCAATACCTAACCCTTACCATCTCCTCCAGGGATAGGTTTACCCAATTAAAATTTCTCCATCGGGCTTATTACTCCCCATCGCGTCTTGCTAAAATTTATGCGAATAGAACAGCCACCTGTCCTAGGTGTGATGCGGATAACGCTGATTTCTTCCATACGGTGTGGACATGTCCAAGGATAGTGGGTTTTTGGAAGATAGTCCTGGATGATATTAACTCGGTGGGCAAAATTAGGGTCCCCTACAGTCCTATCCCCCTCCTGTTGGGCATATGTGACTCTCTTGAGGCCCCAAAAAGGAAAAAAATATTCGTTTTTTACACAGCAATGTATGCCAGAAAGGCCATTCTCCTTAACTGGAACCAACCTCAACCACCCACTAAACAACTATGGCTCTCTCTTATCAACGCAGCCCTGCCCCTATATAAGCTGACATATATGGGGAGAAATTGCCCGAAGAAATTCGATAGGATATGGGCGGGTTGGGTGGAGGCCAAACACCTGACCATTGAATAGATATATTAGGTACCCTGCCTTGGCCCATTGGCTACCCACACATCCCTACTCTCTGTGACTTTGCCCCGGACATGGCCTGGCCGATACACTGCTACTATATAACTAAGGTTGGGGGAACCCTGTCGGGCTTCCCCCTCCTCCCCGGGCCTCACCCCCCCCCCCTCTCAAGGGTCTTATAAGATGTTTATGTTTTGGAGACTTAATAGTATACTTCTGCCACTATGTGTGACATTGACCTGTATTATTTTCACTGTACTTATTGACTTGACATGGTATAAGCGATAATTGTACATTATCTGTCTTGAACTAATGTAACTTGTTTTTTTTTTTATTTCTGTTTGTTCAGAACAAATAAATAAACTTTATGTTAAAAAAAAAAAACTCACTAACGATTTAATAACTGCTAAAACCAACAGCCAGTACTCCATACTCCTACTACTTGACCTCTCTGCGGCCTTTGATACTGTTGACCACCCACTCCTTCTCAATAAACTACATTCCCTTGGCCTCCGAGATTCTGCTCTATCCTGGTTCTCTGGCTATTTATCACAGCGCTCCTTCAGTGTCACCTACAACTCTGTCTCCTCCTCTCCATTGCCCCTTTCTGTGGGGGTCCCCCAAGGCTCGGTTCTTGGACCCCTTCTCTTCTCTATCTACACCTCCTCCCTTGGTCACTTAATAACTGCCCACGGCTTCCAATACCACTTATACGCTGATGACACCCAAATCTATCTGTCTACTCCTCACCTCACTCCTTCAGTCTCCTCTCGCATTACTAACTTACTAACTGACATATCAGCATGGATGTCGCACCACTTCCTTAAACTAAATCTCTCTAAAACTGAGCTATTAATATTCCCCCCTGCCCGTGCCCCCCTCCATGACTTTTCCATCAAAATCAACAATGCAACCATCAGTCCCTCCCCTCACGCCAGGGTACTCGGTGTAATCCTAGACTCTGACTTGTCATTTCAGCCTCAAATCCAATCGCTGTCAAAAGTTTGTAGAATTCACCTCCGTAACATCTCTAAAATTCGCCCTTTTTTAACAAATGAAACCACCAAGCTCCTCATTCACTCCCTTGTTATCTCTCGCCTTGACTATTGCAACTCCCTTCTCATTGGCCTACCGCTCCATAGGTTATCCCCTCTTCAGTCTATCATGAATGCTGCTGCCAGACTTATCCACCTTACCAACCGCTCAGTGTCTGCCAACCCTCTACTTCAATCCCTACACTGGCTCCCAATCACCCAGCGAATTAAATTCAAAATTCTAACAACAACATACAAAGCCATTCACAACTCTGCCCCAAGCTACATCACTAATCTTGTCTCCAAATATCACCCAAATCGACCTCTCCGCTCTTCTCAAGACCTCCTGCTTTCAAGCTCTCTCATCTCCTCCTCCCATGCTCGTCTCCAGGATTTCTCCAGAGCCTCTCCCATCCTCTGGAACTCGCTACCTCCATCTATCCGGCTATCCCCTACTCTTGCTACCTTCAGGCAATCCCTGAAAACTCATCTCTTCAGGAAAGCCTATCACGTCTGCAACTAATCTCCTACCACTTCCACCAGCTCATTCCCCACAGTTACAACCTTTTGCACCACCTGCCCCACCCTATTAGATTGTAAGCTCTTCTGAGCAGGGCCCTCTTAAACCTATTGTATTGTATTGTATTATAACTGTATTGTCTCCCTTTTATATTGTAAAGCGCTGCGTAAACTGTTGGCGCTATATAAATCCTGAATAATAATAATAATAACGTGGGCTTAAAATGCTGGGAGGGCGTAAATGGACGTTCTCGCACTGTCCTTGGGACTCGGCTGATCACAGATCAGAGTAAAGGGCTGATCACGGCCCTTTCCATGCGATCAGCTGTCAGCCAATGATAGTTGATCACATGATGTAAACAGAATCCGGTCATCTGCTTTTTTCCCCCTCGCACTGACAGCATGAGGAGAAAAAAATTAAGCCGATTGCCAGCTTCTGTGAAAAGGACATCGGTCCCACCCAGTGCTGCTAATCAGTGCCACCTACCAGTGCCCATCGGTACTGCTAATCAGTGCCCCACAGTGCCACCTATCAGTGCTGCCCATCAGTGCCACCTACAAGTGCCCATCAGTGCTGCCTATCACTGCCACCTCTCAGTGCCCTTCAGTGCCGCCAATCAATGCCACTTATCAGTGCATTCTCATCAGTGCCACTTATCAGTGCCCACCAATGCCACCTATCAGTGCTGCTCATCAGTGCTGCCTATCACTGCCACCTCTCAGTGCCCTTCAGTGCCGCCAATCAATGCCACTTATCAGTGCATTCTCATCAGTGCCACCTACCAGTGCCCACCAGTGCCACCTATCAGTGCTGCCCATCAGTGCCACCTACCAGTGCCCATCAGTGCTGAATATCCCTGCCACCTCTCAGTGCCCTTCAGTGCCACCAATTAATGCCACTTATCAGTGCATTCTCATCAGTGCCATTTATCAGTGCCCACCAATGCCACCTATCAGTGCTGCCCATCAGTGCCACCTACCAGTGCCCATCAGTGCTGCCTATCACTGCCACCTCTCAGTGCCCTTCAGTGCCGCCAATCAATGCCACTTATCAGTGCATTCTCATCAGTGCCACCTACCAGTGTCACCTATCAGTGCTGCCCATCAGTGCCACCTACCAGTGCCCATCAGTGCTGCCTATCACTGCCACCTCTCAGTGCCCTTCAGTGCCACCAATTAATGCCACTTATCAGTGCATTCTCATCAGTGCCACTTATCAGTGCCCACCAATGCCACCTATCAGTGCTGCCCATCAGTGCCACCTACCAGTGCCCTTCAGTGCTGCCTATCAGTGCCACCTCTCAGTGCCCTTCAGTGCCGCCAATCAATGCCACTTATCAGTGCATTCTCATCAGTGCCACCTACCAGTGCCCATCAGTGCTGCCCATCAGTGCCACCTACCAGTGCCCATCAGTGCTGCCTATTAGTGCCACCAATCAATGCCACTTATCAGTGCATTCTCATCAGTGCCACCTACCAGTGCCCATCAGTGCTGCCTATCAGTGCCACCAATCAATGCCACTTATCAGTGCATTCTCATCAGTGCCACCTATCAGTGCCCATCAGTGAAGCCTCATCAGTGCACATCAATGAAGGAGAAAAATTACATGTGTGCAAAATGTTAAAACAAACTATCAAAACTGTTTTGTTTTGTTTTTTCAAAATGTTTGGCCTTTTTTTGTTTGTTTAGCAAAAAAAAAAAAGAAAAACGCAGTAGTGATTAAATACTACCAAAACAAAGCTCTATTTGTGTAAAAAAAATAATAAAAAATTCATATGGGTACAGTGTTGCATGACCGCGCATTTGTCATTCAAATTGTGACAGCGCTGAAAGCTGAAAATTGGCCTGGGCAGGAAGGAGGTATAAGTACCCAGTAAGCAAGTGGTTAATATACAAAATATATACTAAAGACATGTAGCGGAATACATTTTTGACACAATTTATGAAGAAATTTGATTTTTTTGATTGTTTTTTTTTTTTTTGGATATGTTTTATAGCAGAAAGTAGAAAATATTTTTCCTGGTGCCTCCATGGCAGCATACTAGTGATAGAGCTCCGCCTCGACTCCTCCCTCAGGACCAGTGAATAGCATAAATTAAAGGCATAGTCCCTCCCCCAACATTCTCCTTTTTTTCCTCATACCTCTTGTGCTGGTGAAGAGTAGCAGTATGTCCATACCTCTGCAGTCGGCAGCGTCCGCCGGGTTTAGCCTTTCCCGCTCACAGCGCTGATAAGACTGGGAACCCGTCTGTGGATCTGTTGGGGTCTTCTTGCAGAGTTTCCTCACTGGAACGCAGTCTGCCACCATATCCTATGACGATGGCGAAGGAGTCGCAAAAGGATCAGCTCCATTCTGCCAGGCTTGTGATTTTTTTCTTTTCACTTTTTGTTTCCCTTTAAAAAAAAAAAAAAAAAAGAGAGGCATATGTCTTTCCCCTCCCCTCTTCCCTTTCTGTTTTCCTTCCCTTTTTTCCTTTGAAGGAATATATATGTTTATATATAGGCAATTAAATATGTTTTACTTACTATCTGCCATATCTTCCATGCTGTTGCCCTTTAAAGTTTGCAGTTTTCTTTTGGTTCTATTTACTGCTGTTTTTTCTTCCTCCCGGCTGGTGGAGACAGCGCGGTTCAGCGTCCCCACCGCCGTACTGCGCATGCGCGATACGGGGGGCGAGAGGGCTGCCGTCGTTAGCAAAGCTTTCTTTGCTTCTCGGCATCGGCTTTACTGCGCATGCGCGGTTCCTCGGCGCTCCGGCGGCCATTTTTAGTTCTGGAAAAAGGGCCAGTTTTTGCCCTTTTTCGATTCTAAAGTTTTAAAAAAAAAAAAGAAGAGAAAGAGACTGGGGGTTCATGGGATGTTACCCCACCCACCCTTAAGGTATTTAAGGTCAGCTTTGGGGCTAGCAGTCAGAGTTTCCTCAGCTGTGCCCTGCTGGCTTTCCCTGAAACTGCTCTGTGGTAAGTAAAAAAAAAACCCTTTTCTTTTCTTTTTTTCTTGCTATATTTCCGCAGCTGATCCTTTTGCCCAACTCCGCAATGAGCCATTCGTCTCGCAACAAAGATCCTCACACTTCCGTTAGGTATGGGACCACCTATACGTGAGTATAAAAAAAAAAAAAAAAAGTGCGCTCGCTGGCCTGACATGATTTTTTTTTAAAAATCATAGCCCTGCCCACTCCAAGAGGACCGAAAAATCCTCAAGGCACCACGATGACGACAGCCCAAATCGCAGATCTCGTTCTTCACGCCACCAGTCCCGCTCGTCAAGACGTGAGTCCCATTCTTCTCGACATAGATCAAGATCCAGAAGACGGGATCGGTCCCCCTCTCCTAGATCCTATCAGAGGAAGAAGTGCTGGACCTGTGGGGCTAGTCCGCTGCCGAACAAAGTAGTCTGCAAGGACTGTTTCGCGGACTATGCGTCTGGCCGCGAGTTGGAAAACCAACAGGTGGTGGACCTACTCAAAAGAACTATGAAGGACTCCTTCTCTGAGCTTGCGGCCTTGGTCCCTGCCCAGCCAGTCCCGCAGACGTCCCAGGCTCAGGATGTTGAACTTAACCTTCCCGGTCCTTCCGCAGCCAGTACGCCTCTACCTCCGTCAGGCCGACCGGCCAGAGAATCCCCTCCTGAAGACCTCTCGGGGGACTCGTCAGATGAGTCAGATCCTTCTGGCTTCAGCCATTCGTTGGTAAAACCATTTATCCAGGCAGTTAGAGCTGCAATAGCTTGGGAGGATACTGAAGAACCTCCCCAGAAAGCAAAAAGCTACTTCCCATTCCTTAAAAGGAAACAGGTTTTCTTTCCTTTGATGGGAGAAATTAGTCAAGTCATTCAAAACGAATGGTCAAGAACTGATAAAAAGCTGTCATTGGGCCGTTTCAATAAATTGTATCCCCTTCCGGAGTCGGGAACACAGTCACTGAACTCCATGCCGGTGGTAGACGCATCAGTGGTGCGACTCGCAAAGAATATTACCCTGCCTATGGAAGATTCCGCTTCTTTCAAGGATCCTCTTGACAGAAGAATCGATCTGGACCTCAAGAGGAGCTATTTAGCTGCAGGGGCGGCATGTAAGCCAGCGATCGCCCTCACCTCCGTATCTAATGCCATTAGAACTTGGACGGATAACATTGAAACAGCTCTATGCCAGGATGTTCCCAAGGAAGACATAATTAAAGCCTTGGAAGAAATTAGATTGTCAGCAGACTTCGTCGGAGTAGCAGCTATAGACACGATTAGGTGTTCAGCAAGATCTATGCTGCACTCAGTAATGGCAAAAAGGGCCTTGTGGTTAAAACCCTGGACGGCGGATTTAGCTTCCAAGCAAAATTGGTGCAAAATCCCGTTCGACGGGAAGGCATTATTTGGAGACAAGATGGATAAAGCCATATCTAGGTTGTCAGGAGGAAAGTCAGGTATGCTTCCCCAAGACAGAAGGATGCGAAGATCCAGAGGGGGTTCTTCCAGGTTCCGCCAGTCAAACCCTAGAGATTTCAGACAATCAAGGCAGTTCAGAGACGGCAAAAGACCCTGGAGGGGCACTCAGGCATCCTTCCTGGGCAGAAAGTCGAAGGTCCCTCCGACTCCACATGAGCAGAAGCAATCCTTTTGACGCCAGATTAGCCCAGACACTCCCGGTGGGAGCCAGACTAAAGTTCTTTCTTCCAGTCTGGGCCAGCAAATGCCAGGATTCCTGGGTTCTCTCAACAATCCAATGGGGACACTTTTGGAGTTTCTCTCATCCTCCACCTCAAAATTCGGTCTCAAGAACGGAAATTCCATCCTCTCCACTGAAGGCTCAAGCCCTAAGGCACTTCGTATCATCACTCCAACTTCAGGGAGCAGGTGTGCCGGTTCCTTTGGCGGAGCGCTTCGCAGGCTTCTATTCCACTCTATTTCTGGTCCCAAAGAGAACGGGTGGATGGAGACCTGTGATAGATCTAAAAAGGCTCAACAGGTACATACACCCAGAAAGCTTCAAGATGGAGTCTCTACAAACAATTATTCAGGCAGTGCAGCCAACAGATTGGATGATCTCAGTCGACCTGCAGGATGCGTACTTACACGTTCCAATTCTACCTAGCTTCCAGAAGTATCTCAGATTCGCAGTAGGACGAATCCACCTGCAGTTCCAAGCCCTGCCCTTCGGCCTGTGCACCTCCCCCAGAGTATTCACCAAGATTCTAATATCCGCTCTGGTTCCCCTGCGGGAGAGGGGTTTGAGGATATACCACTATTTGGACGACATCCTCCTCCTAGCAAGCAGTCCGGGTCAGTTGGTGTATCACGGAGACATTCTTCTCCAGTCCCTGAGAGAACTAGGATGGTTAATAAACTCAGAGAAGAGCCAGCTCGCGCCTACACAGCGGATGATCTATCTAGGCGCGATGTTCAACACCCGGGAGGGGACAGTGTCATTACCATCCCTGAAGATGAGGATTATTATCCAGAAGATGGTCAAAACCATTGTGAGCCGGTACCTAACGGCTTTGCAATGCCTGAGCCTCATTGGCACAATGTCTGCCTGTATACCGATGCCTCCTTGGGCCCATTGGCATTTGAGGTATTTTCAGACGGGTTTCTTGGCGCAGTGGAAGAAACAGCGACTCTCTCAGACAATTCTGTTGACAGCAGCAATGCGCAGGAGCCTTCATTGGTGGACTCTGCCGGAAAACCTCTCCAAACCTCGTCATCTGGGTTCCCTCTCCTGGATCACAGTTACGTCCGACGCAAGCGGACAAGGCTGGGGAGCCCATTGCGGGGAAACCAGGATACAGGGGAGATGGTCCTGTTCCACCCAGGGAGTAGTATCCAACATACTGGAGATGAGAGCAGCGTTCTTGGCACTAACTTCATTGACATCTCAGATCAGAGGCCAGAGAGTACTCTTACGCCTGGACAACAGGGCAGCTGTCGCATACCTGCAGAAGCAGGGGGGCACTCGCAGCACATCGCTCCTCAGGGAAGTGGAGCCGATTATGCTCTGGGCAGAGAAGAACATCCTAGACCTCAGGGCGATGTATCTCCTGGGAAGGTTGAACACGGAAACAGACACGCTGTCGAGGAACTTCTTGGACAACGAGTGGGCTCTTCATCCCCAGGATTTCTGTCAGATTGCCAACCTCTGGGATCCTCTTCAGGTAGACCTATTTGCCACTCCGGAGAATGCCAAACTGACCAGATTCTTCTCTCACCTGCCGGATACGCAAGCCGAGGAAGTAGATGCCCTGTCATGCCCCTGGAGGTTCACCACCGCATATGCCTTTCCCCCCCGGCCATTAATATTCAAGTTCCTCCTGAGACTTCTCAGAGAGACAGTCCAGGTATTGGCAGTACTCCCATATTGGCCGAAGAGACCCTGGTTTCCTCTAGCTATGCGCCTCAGCGTGAGCCCTCCAGTCAGGATCCCTCCTTTCCCTCAACTTCTGTCACAGGGCAGTTTAGTTCATCCAAATCCTCAGCAGCTCAATCTTCGAATCTGGAGGTTGAGAGGCGAAGGTTCGAGGCCCTAGGATGCTCCCCAGGGGTCATAACAACCCTCCTAGGAGCTAGGAAGCCAGCAACCAATGCTATATATTCCAAAATATGGGACAAGTTCTTGTCATTTGCTACCTCAAATGAGTTTGATCCAATCTGTCCTTCTACATCAGATGTTCTCGGTTTCCTCCAGACAGGACTTGATCTGGGTCTTGGCCTAAGTTCCCTCAAAGTGCAAGTAGCAGCAATTTCTGCCGCAACAAATAAAAGATGGGCAGAAGAGCCCTTAGTAGTCACTTTCCTCAGAGGAGTGTTAAAGATTCGTCCACCTGGCAGACGGTCTTTTCCCAAGTGGGATTTGTCCCTGGTCCTTGAAGTCCTCTCTGACCATCCATTTGCCCCAGTGGAACAACTGGAAATATGGAACCTAACACTAAAGACGGTTTTCCTGCTAGCCATTACATCTGGTAGAAGGATCTCAGAACTCCACTCTTTAGGAATAGGTGATGACCACATCTCTTTCTTCCACGACAGAGTGGAACTTCGTCCCCTTCGGGGATTCACACCTAAGGTCACTACTCCAAGCCACCTTTTGGAGCCCTGGGCACTACCAATATTTGCTGAAGCAGATTCAGGATCATGTCACGAATTGGACATATCCAGAGCGCTCAGAGCCTACCTAGAGGCCACTAGATCCTTCAGGAACTCGGAAAGACTCTTGATTGTTCCATTCGGTAAATACAGGGGCAAAGAAGCTTCCATCAGAACTCTGGCATCTTGGGTGGTAAAGCTAATCCAGAAGGCTTACAAGATGAAGAATATGGAGCCTCCATCCCGAGTGAATGCTCATTCTACAAGGGCAGTCTCAACCTCCTGGGCAGCAAGGGCTAACGTTTCATTAGAGACGGTGTGCAGGGCCGCCACCTGGTCTTCTCGCAATACTTTCCTCAGACACTACCGTATTGATCCAGGAGCTCTCACAACAGTAGAGTTCGGGAGGAGGGCAGTTCAGGCTGCAATGTCCCATTCTAATTAAACATTTATTGTTAAGCATTATCCCACCCGTGTCAGCTAGTTATTTATCACTAGTATGCTGCCATGGAGGCACCAGGAAAACGGAAAATTGTATCATACTTACCGTAATTTTCCTTTCCTGGTGCCTATCCATGACAGCATACGCTCCCACCCTCGGTATTCTATTTTACGGAGAATGTTGGGGGAGGGACTATGCCTTTAATTTATGCTATTCACTGGTCCTGAGGGAGGAGTCGAGGCAGAGCTCTATCACTAGTATGCTGCCATGGATAGGCACCAGGAAAGGAAAATTACGGTAAGTATGATACAATTTTCCGTTTTTTTTCCTTTTTTTTTTTTTCATGTAATAAAAAAATAAAAAAAACACTGTTGATCAAATACCACCAGAAGAAAGCACTATTTGTGTTAAAAAATATTATATAAATTTGAAGTGGATCTATCATTAAATCCACACTGCTCGTGAATTAACTGGGCACTTGCCAACCTGAACAAATATTTTTTAATTATGTTAAAAGGGTATTTAGCTTTTTTTTATTATTATTAATCACTAGCTATACATAAAAATAGGATTTTTAAAACTTTATAACATTGTTACAGTTATTTACATTTAACAAATCCTTTTTTTTTTTTTTTACATGTATGTATGAAAACAAAAAGCAACAGATCTTCTTTAGAGAAGACTGTTGCAGTATGATCAGGTTAGAGATCTATTCATTAAGTAGCTACAATACTATTACTGCAATACTTTTAAACAGCCACTAGATGTCAGTATATCATTACAAATTACAAATTATAAGTGTTGGAAAATAATGTGTGCCACCTACTGGTTATGATTGATATTGCAGCCAGCAATAGATTATGCATGCTAGACACTAGGAAACACATTCTCTATCAGTTCTTTTAATGTTTCATACAAGTATATTAATAGTCATAATTTATATAGCTAAACATTTTGCAGTGTTGTACAGAGTATACAATTGTTTTACAGAATCCAGCTGAAGCTCTTGCTTTTTATATTTTTTATGCAGTCTGTCTGCATAACATGTAAAGAATATTTCATTATTATAATGATGATGATTATTATTATTTATCATGTGTTTGTGACTTAAACTGTAAGAAGCTGCCTTTTCCAGATTGCATGCTGGAGGATTGGATCAGTCTCATACACAGAGTCCAGTGGTCAGGATCTCTAGCATCTGACACACCCCCTGCACAGTACTCCAATCAACAATGCTCATGTTCCCTGAGCACCATTTGTGATTGGAGCACTGTGTAGGGAGAGTGTGGGACTGTTGGAGACCCAGACCAATTTGCTCTACGTGAGAGTAGTGGTCCAAATCCCCATCAAGCTGCCAGCATAGGGCGGTCTCTTACAATTTAAATTGTGGACACATCATTTCAAATAAATGCCAAATTCTTGCTTGGCTGCATAGCACGTGTAAAAGAAAAAGTTCAGTTGGGGTTCGTAATCCAGAAGGAACCTAGTCTGATACTCCTATTAGCTTCATACAAGTAGTCACATACATGCCTTAGGTAGGGTTGCCACCTGTCCAGGATTCACCCGGACAGTTTGGGTTTGGAATCAGGCGTCCGGGTTTCAGACTGCCTGAAACCCGGACACAATATTTAGACTGGACTATGGCTTCCCAGCAATGTTGCTGGCCGCAGTTGTCTAAGCTAAGAGTGTCTGTTACTCTTTCACAGCGCCTAAAGCCAGCATTAACCAACCCCCGCCCCAACACACACACAGACTGGAGAGGAGAGAGGGCTCAATTTGCACCTCTTCCCCCCCCCCCCCACCCCACCCCTACTGCTCTGTGTCTGCCCACACTCCAAATTTCCAGCCCCAACTTTCCTTTTCTGAGGCATAGCCTGGGGATTGAAGTCCAACAGCCTCAGATACATCTAGATGAGAGGTGCTGACTGCCAAGGGGCGAGTGAGCTCCCCATCCATCCCTGTCTGTGACTGAAGTCGCCCCTCTTCTCTCTCCTGCCTCTGAGTGAGTACACTAAGGCAAATCAGGGTTTTTAGAGCACCCCTTACATCACAGTTCCCCTTTACTCCAGAGGCCACAGTGTTTCCCTTACATCAGAGTCCTCTCCGTACATCAGAGTTCTCAGTGTTCCCCCTTTAAATCAGGGTTCCCAGAGCATCCCTTATGTTAGAGGCCCCAGAGTTCTCCCTTACATCAGAGTCTGCAGAATCCCCCCTTACAGTGAAAGGGAACTCTGAGAGTTCAGATGTAAAAGGGGAACTCTGTGGATCCAGATGTAAAGGGGGACTCTTGTTATTAACTTCATATGATTAGAAATGTTATTTAATAGTAAAATATATGTATAGTTTATACTAAAAAAAAAAATGCTGTGTACCGCTAATGTGTTCGGGTTTGACTTGAAGAAAAGGTGGCAACTCTAGCCTTGGGTCTTTTTTATCAGAAGCCAGTTAATGTACTGTAGCACCCACTTAGATAGGTGCTAGGAGTAGTTCGATTTAGTGCTGGCTCACTGTGTTCAGTGGAGCTGTATTTTTGTTTGCTAGGTAAATTTAGCTTGTCTCACTGTAACCAGTGTAGCTGTAATTGTTGTGTTAGGCAAATTTAGTTGCGCTCACTGTAATGAGTGCAGCTGCATGTTATTAGTTAGGTCCGCTCAGTGTTTCAGCTGTTGCTAGTTTTGACTGTTTCCTCTGCTTTCAGAGAACTCTCTGGAACATAGGTGTTAAACAATGCAAATGACAGCATGAATATTTATACAGCACTGGCCAATCCCAGGGAGGATGGCCCTGAAGGCTGCTGGGAGTCTGTATAAATTCTCTGAGAGACACATGTTGCTTTGCCTACAAAGGGAAGGTTCAGTCTGAAGGGCTTGCTGCCCTCCAGCGCAACGCTGCCACGTGCTTGCTGTTTGTGAGGTCTCAGGTGGGTGACCTGAGGGCCTGGATGCTGAAGCTACAGAGGGGCCGTCTGCTGTAGAAGATCTAATCTGGTATCACAGGAGAAAGGTGATGCATGGATGCTGGAAGGAGGCAACCAACGTTCCCTGGACATTTGTGAGTACTACAGACTGCTGTGAGAGATCTTAGAGACTTTTGACACACCCCTCCGGTGCCAGAGTCAGCTGTGTGTTTTTTAAAGGGGGCATCGGCTGGTGTCCCGAAGAGCTCAGTAATCGTGAAGGGACTCTGCTCTTGTTGTTCTTAAGAAGAAACCTACTTTTAACTGCTTTTTCTACAAGCCAAGTCCACAGAAGCGGGACTTCTGCTTCAGCTTTTCAGAAAGGAGTTCACTGTCCTCAACCTGTATATAGTTCTCATTTTGGAGCATCCTGCTCAATTCCCTCAACCCTATCCCAATCACTCAGAGAAAAAAAAAAAGGGACACCCCTGTACTGGGTTTTGCGGAAAAGAGTGTGACTATGAGTGTGTGCCTGGCGGCAGGGTAATCCACTGGGAGAAGAACCTGGGCAATTTCAAGCGCCTCCTTCAGGGGTAGCGATACACATACATTTGTTTAGAGGTAAAGCTGTGTTGGCTTTGAATGTCCAATTAAAGTGGAGTTCCACCCACTTTTACAACTCTTCAGCATCCCTCACTAAACTGTGCACTGTAAACGAATTGGATATTTTTTTATTTTTTTTTCTCAGCACCTACTGTATATCTGCTGTATTCATTTTTCACTTCCTCCTCCCTGGCCGCGGCCCATCGCATCATTTCCTGTTTGCAGTGCCTTCTGGGAAGGGGCGGCAACTTCCTCTGACACTGCCGTTGCTATGGAAACCTGACCTGAAACCTATTACACTGCTTGTGCTGCACTGAGCATGTGCGAGATCTGCAAGGATGAGATCCAGGAAGAAATACAGTCTGGCTTCAGATGCCCACACTTAAGATGGCCACGGCCTGCTGTAAGTTTATAAAATAACAAACTACTGCTATAAACTAACAAAACAGACCTTAGTTTACAGACTAACTTTACTAGAATACATTAAGCTTGTGTATTATAGGGGTATTTTTATTTAAAAAGTATAATTTCGGGCGGAACACTACTTTAACTCCAGGAAACCTAAAAAAAACTGTATTTGTTCTTGTACTTGATTGGATGATTGAATCCAGCTTTACCTTCTTCTCTAAGATAAATGAACAGTCACTATGGAATGTGAAAAGACACTTTGGAAAGATAAAAGCTATTTTCCTTTAGTTTATCAACACCACTATCTGAGCATTGTTTGTAATAACTGGCAGTTTAGTTATTAACAGAGCAGTAATGATCACCTTGTAGACACTTAAGCGGCATGTAACTTTGTGTCCATTTATTTTATTTTAAATATGGACCAATATTATACAAAGTGCAGGACATTATCCATCACCTGTAAAACCAGGAATGGAGTCATTGAAATCCTCAAGGGGTTGTGTCAGGCCATCATTCCCTATGTGATTGACACAAGCCCTGCCCCTTTCTGTGTTTACAGAAGAGCAATAATGTATTCAGTTTTGTAGTAATGAAGGTACACTTCAATCATAAATAAAATGAAAGCTTGGGATGCATGCAGCATGTATTTTTTCATTTAAGCATTGCTGTGGTACATCAGTCCTCCCTGGTCCCATTTGTCAATAATTTTGTGTCTCTGGAATGCGCTTGCTTGTGATGGAGGAACAAACCCAGCTGTCTCTCACATATACAGTGCCTTGAAAAAGTATCTATACCCCTTGACATTTTCCACATTCTGTCATGTTACAACCAAAAACATAAATGTATTTTATTGGGATTTTTTGCGATAGACCAACACAAAGTGGCACATAATTGTGAAGTGGAAGGAAAATGATAAATGGTTTTCAACTTTTTTTTTAACAAATGAATATGTGAAAAGTGTGGGGTACATTTGTATTCAGCCCCCCTGAGTCAATACTTTGTAGAACCACCTTTTGCTGCAATTACAGCTGCAAGTCTTTTTGGGGATGTCTCTACCAGCTTTGCACATCTAGAGAGGGACATTTTTGCCCATTCTTCTTTGTAAAATAGCTCAATCTCTGTAAGATTGGATGGAGAGCGTCTGTGAACAGCAATTTTCAAGTCTTGCCACAGATTCTCAATTGGATTTAGGTCTGGACTTTGACTGGGCCATTCTAACACATGAATATGCTTTGATCTAAACCATTCCATTGTAGCTCTGGCTGTATGTTTAGGGTAGTTGTCCTGCTGGAAGGTGAACCTCCGCCCCAGTCTCAAGACTTTTGCATACTCTAACAGGTTTTCTTCTAAGATTGTCCTGTATTTGGCTCCATCCATCTTCCCATCAACTCAGACCAGCTTCCCTGTCCCTGCTGAAGAAAAGCATCCCCACAACATGATACTGCCACCACCATGTTTCACAGTGGGGATGGTGTGTTCAGGGTGAAGTGCAGAGTTAGTTTTCGGCCACACATAGCGTTTTGCTTTAAGGCCAAAAAGTTACATTTTGGTCTCATCTGACCAGAGCACCTTCTTCCACATGTTTGCTGTGTCCCCCACATGGCTTCTCGCAAACTGAACTTCAGGAGACTGTGACTGCTCTCAATAGAGGCGGTTCACACATCTCCGGGAGGGCTGTGGAGCGCACAGCAGAAGGGTCATTTACGTCTTTGGCTCAGTTTTAGGCTGGGTTTACACTGTTTGCTCGCAGTGAGGGGGTTCGGTGCGTCCCTGTTCTTCGTTTCAGAGGTAAATCAGGTCAGAATTTTTGCATGAATTCAGGCCTGAAACTGAGCCAAAGACACACAGGACCCTTCTGCATTGCACAAGTGTGAAGACCCAAAAACACTCATTTTGACACTACCCCCAGAGGTGCCGCTGGATTGTTTGGGTCCCTTGCCCTACACCAGTGATGTCCTGCCCTATACCTGGGCTTGAGTAACCACCAACCAACCTGAAGCTTTTCAATGGTTTTTATTAAAGGGAATAAAGCCCTGAAAAAGAAATTGGTCCGGCAAACAAAACAATGCAGTGTCACAATGTGAAAACCCACCTCGTATAAGGGAGAGAGAACCTACCTATGAGCAGGAGGCCTAACCCTTCTTATATGTCTAGGATACTCCAGTAGAGTTTTCTCCTAGCCATAATCCTTGACTGTTACTGTTGCTGTCCTCCTGGGGAGTTTTCAGTGTCCATCCACCATTATGTGTTTTTAACTCCTCCTGTTGCATTCCCAAACCCTCAGGCTGGGAACCCCTCACCACAGCAAGTGTGCAGACCTAAGAACTCAAGCACAGTTTTCACCAAAAGAGTTTCTATAAGATACAGCTATGTGGTTTAGGATGATGATGAAAAGCCTTATTCTCCAAAAATAATCCATACCCATCCACTACTTAATAGTCCTGTAACCTTTATATCATGAAATTGTTTCTTACACTACAAATCCCACAGTCCATATTTCTAAGTCCATCTCGGGAGCGAGCAAGAGAGGGTAGCTACATTCCTATATAGAGTAAGGCCATGGAGAATGAACACCCTCTAACAGGAAGTCAGATCACTGCTGCTGCAAAAAGATTGGAGATTTGGAGGCTGAGAGCAATAGAAGGGACTTTTCTGAGGTTAAAAATATTTTTTTAACCACTTAATGCTCGCGCTATAGCTGAAGGATGGCTACAGCAAGGGCTCACGTTGTCGGGAGGGCATCCATGGACGTCCTTCCGTGATCATGCTGCCCCCTGCGGTGCACGGGCGCCGCACTCTGTGATTGCTGACTTCTTAGGACTCACAGATTGGGGTAAAGGGCCAATCACAGTGGCCCTTTACCACGTGATCAGCTGTGTCAAATGACAGCTGATCACAGAAGTAAACACAAGCCGGTTATTGGCTTTTCTTTCCTCACGCTCACAGCATGAGGAGAGAAGAATAGAGGCGATAACCGGCTTGTGTTAAAGGGACATCGGCACTGATAATCAGGGCACTGATTATCAGTGCAGTCTCAACAGTGCCCATAAGTGCTGCCCATCAGTGCCTCCTCATCCGTGTCACCTATAAGTGCTGCCAATCAGTGCCGCCTGTCAGTGGTGTATATCAGTGCATCCTTATCAGTGCCCATGCGCACTTTAGAAAGGGCAGATCGTGCCGTTTCTAATAGGGGCCATGCCGTGACTGGTGGCTCCCGTGCGCATGCGCGGGAGTGATGTCACGCGACTCCGGCCAGTCACAGAGCCGAAGTTCGCGGCACCGGAAAGGAAGAGGGGTGAGGATGGACGCTCCCTGCTATTGGGGACAACGGTGACATCACACGCTTCGGTTTCAGGTAAGTGATACATAATGGGCTACTATGTGATGCATAGTAGCCCATTATGCTTTACCTTTGCAGGGAAATAAAGAGGAAGTAAAACCCACCAGAGTTTACTTTCTCTTTAACTCTCTAGCAAATACAAAGAGGTCTGTTTCCAAAAAAAAAAAAAAATTGCTGTACAAACATTTTCACCGCCACAACAATCAATCCACGTATTTTGTCTATCATGATTGCATCCTATATTGGCTGGCACCATCTAGTGGACGTAATGCAATATTTTTCTGATTGAGGTTTTTAAGAAAACAAAAAAAAATACTGCATTATGGCCACTAGATGGCCCTCATCATAGCAATAATCATATTAGACAAAATACTGTGATTTTTTTTTTTTGTTGGCCACATTCATACAGCAATTAAAAAAAAAAAAAAAAAAAAACGAAATTCCTACAATATCAGTTTACTCCGCACCAATCTTTTTTTTTTTTTTTTTTTCATTTGCATAGAGAGATTTCGTTCTTTCATTCCAAGTTACACTTGTAACCCTCTCATCTACCACCCCGTGTCCGAATGGCTTTTTCTGGCCACTTTTTTGTCCGGAGATATAACAATGACATAGTGTTAACCTTCAGCATCCCTGGAGCAGTGCAGAATAATGAGCACTGCCAGCAAGTTTCTTGTGAATGTAAGAACTGTGAGTCAGCAACCGTGTAATATTTAGGCTGCCATTGTTCCAGCGGAGGGCTTTGCTGCTATTGTCCAGTGTTGGTCCAGCTCACGTTTAGTGGACTGTGGGAACGGATTAGAGTTTCATGCTTTTTTTCTTCCCCCTCTTGCATAAACTCCTGATCAAAGGCATTCCACAGATGACAAAACACTGTATACTGTGTCACATGGCCTGACCAGACTGAACTAGCAGTAGTTTAAAAACACACGCTGCCATTGTTCCCCCCCCAGCCTGTACATCTTACAATATAATTGCAAGAAAAGTCCTCAGAGTTTGCAAGAAAGAGAAAAGAATCTGCCTGCTCTGAGATGACCAAGTAAGGGCCTGCAGCTGCCTTCAGCTTGATGAATATGTAGGGGGGGGGGGGATAAAAAAGGAGTGAAGAGCAGAGTTACCAGCGATTGTCTCAGTAACAGATGGTATACTTTATGACATATGCAAAAGACATGCTAGGCCCCTCGGACAGTAAAAAGAGTAGGTCACTTTGAAAAACTTTCCGATAATCCTGGGGTGCCCCATTGTCCAAGTGTCACTTGGCACTCTGTTTTATTTCCTAAGCTTGGTTTCATTTTTTTTTTTTTTTTTTTGTCTCATGGTGCCTGCATTTAAACCTGAACTTCGGGATAAGCAAACATTGTCTAATATAAGAGTTGTGTATTCTTCGTTGAATCTTGGTGTGCTTTGTGTGTATCTTCCAGATCTGTGCAGTAATCCAGCATGAAACATTATCTCTGTGCAGCTTCCTGTAATAAAGACCGCTCACTGCTGCT
Organism: Lithobates clamitans; assembly: GCA_037952925.1. NCBI lineage: Eukaryota > Metazoa > Chordata > Amphibia > Anura > Ranidae > Lithobates > Lithobates clamitans. Next base: position 1,176,682 of record JBBGZY010001809.1, on the reverse strand, counting down.
CTCTCTCCTTGTGAAGGGTGACAGGTCTTGTCTCCGCCCCCTCCTGTCGTTTTCTGCAGGCAGCCTGTAGTGGGTGGGGCCTCTTTGGTTCCTCCCACAGCTGTGCTGTCTGCACAGGATATACCTGAGACAGTGATAATGCATACCTCCCAACATTTTGAGATGGGAATGAGGGACACCGGCTAACAAATGTATGTAGGCATAGGACACGCCCCCTGCCACCCCTTAAAGGAGAATTAACCAAAAAAAAAAAAGGTTAATTTAATCCACGAGTTCTTTTTTTTGTACCTCTACTATTCCTTTACATTGGCTCTTAAAATGTACAAATGCAGCAATTTAGAAATTGAATGAAAGGTTTAGCACTGGGAAACACTTTTTGAAAGATAAAAAAGTGCATTTTATATACAGCTATATGGATCAGACCAAAATGAGGGATAAATGAGGGGGAAAGAGGGACAGAGGGACATTGCTCCAAATCAGGGACAGTCCCTCGAAATCAGGGACAGTTGGGAGCTATGCATATAGTAATAACTGGGTTTGCAAAGGCATTTGGTGCACACAAATTAGATTTATATCCAATGTGGATATTGAGGAATACAGTTAAAAAAAAATGTTGTGCTCAGAGTTTAGGCTGAAATTGAGTCTATTAGACACAATGGGGGGACATTTCGGCTCCATTCACACTTGTGCGACTTGTCATGCAACTTTGGACATCAAAGTCGCATGACAAGTCGATCCCCATGTTTTCCAATGATAACCATTCATATACAGTAATACCTCGGATTGTGAATAACGCGGTTTACGAGCGTTTCGCAATACGAGCTGTTATTTTTTTTAAAATCCTGACTCGGTTTGCGAGCGTTGTCTTGCAAAAGGAGCAGGATTCAAGTCAATGGGGTGTGCAATACCGCATTTTGCTGGAGGTGTGGGGCGCCGGTGACACTTGGAGCCGCTTGGAGACACTTGGAAACACTCCATTACCGAGTGTCTCCGAGTGCATCTGAGCAGCTCTAAGCGGTCTCTGAGTGTTTCTGAGTGTCCTCAGCACCCCCCTACCTCTGGCCACATGCGGTACTGCATGCAGTAGCAGTCACTGTGGATTTAATTATATGAGTTTCCATTGACTCCTATGGGGAAACTCGCTTTGATATACGAGTGCTTTGGATTACAAGCATTCTTCTGGAACAAATTATTCTCGTAATCCAAGGTACCACTTTATGTGCGACTTAAAGTTGCAGCAACTTCACAGTAGTTCATGCACTACTTTGGTCCGACTTTCATTCAACCTGAGGGCCATAAACTTCAATGTTATCCCTCAAAAGTTGCATGAAAGTCATACCTGAATGTTAATCAATGCAACAGTTGTGCAACAGTTATCCCCTGTCAAAGCCAAAGTCGTATCCAAGCTGCACCTATCCAAAGTTGCGTCAAAGTTGCACTCCAAAGTCAGCGCAACTTTGGAGTCCTACAAATGTGAATGGAGCCTTATTAAGAAACTGGTTCACACAGAATCTGGTGCAGCTGTGCTTCTAGGTCTTATTGTTTTATTGTGTAAGCCTAAAGAGGAGCACCAGTCTTCCAAAAGTGGTAATGCCAGGTTCCTATTGTTATTTGTATCAAAGTGTGATACCACTCCAGGTCAGTCCACCCTTATCCGCACAAAACCAGGTGCCTATCCAGCTCATTACTGAAGAGACCTTTCGAAAATTTGTGGAGGACGACGCTGGTCAATGGGCAATGCCCCACCAACATGTTATACTTACCTGCTCTAGGTGCAATGTTTTTTCACAGAGCAGCTCTGATCCTCTTCTTTTTAGCATCCCCGTCGGTGGTCCTGGCTCCTCCCCCCTGCCGAGTGCCTCCAATAGCAAGCCTTCCGAGCCGTGCTCCTGTGAATGGACATTGTCCATTCACACACAGAGCATGGCTCGGCTCGGCCTCGCCCCTCGATCTCTCCTCATTGGCTCGCTGGCTGTGATTGACAATGGCCAATGGCTCCTGCTGCTGTGTGAGCCAATTGGGAGAGAGAGATTGGGGATAGCTGCTTCTCTCATGCACATTAGTGGAGCAAGATGGGTCTCAGGTAAGTATAATTGGGTGCACCCAGAAGGTTTCCTACCTTAATGCATGTCTCCATAAGCTGGAAGGTCCCTAGTCTAAATATACAGTGCGTAGCTAGCCTAAGCTCCAAGTGTTATTGTTTAATAGGTTCTTTGGGTTTCCCTAAGACCTGGACATTGTTGGCTTCTGCCTCCTAATAGGGAATGTTCCCTCATGAATAGAGTAAGTGTACCAACTGAATAACTTGTTGTAGGTTATAAATATTTGTTTTATCCATTAATGCCATTAATGTGAGCTGGGGAAAGGGGAAACTTATTTAAGGGACTTTCTAGCCAAAGCCCAAGGATTGGAAGTTGGCCAACGCTAGGGCCTGGGAAGACAGGGAGGTGGCTACTAAAGGGGAAAATCTTTACAAAAGTTCCGCTCAGTCTGTTGCCAGTCTCGCCTTAAAGGTCCACAACTACAGATTGCCGGTCTCAGCCTAAAGGTTCATTATTAGCTTGTGAAAGCGGCTGAAGATACGCTTACTAGAATTTACTACTGTGCGGAGAGAATTTTTGTTGTTGCTTTTGGGTATCCTGTAACCCCTAACCATCTCCCTCTTGGACACTGAGCCAAAAGAATCTACAAAAAGAAGATTGCCGGAGTGGATGTCTGTCTTTTGACCGCCGTTGGTGGGTTGGTGAGTGTTTTGAGGCATCTGTAAAAGCTAGGAGGACCCATAAAAATCCAAGTGGCTCCTTCAGAGGTGAGTGCTACCATGGGCTTACAGGAAGGAGGGACCTCAAAGTGGGCATCACTAATGTGGTGATTTTCCCTCTCAGCCCAAAGGGCGAACTGGGACTAGGCCCATAGTTATCGCTCTGCAACAAGGATGGGTGGCTGACAAACGTAGGCACCTTACTTTACAAATGAATAGGTGATTAAAATAGTCCTAGGCATGTGTTTCAACTGTTTTTTTTCTTATCTATTTGGCTAGAGTTGCTTTTTAAAGAACTCAGGAAACTTTTTTTTTCCCTTTGTCTAAAGCACGATGCTGCCCCGTAACCTCTGTCTTCCAAAGCTCAGGAGGAAGAAAACAAAAGAGACAAAGAGGAAGCCAGCAAAGCAGAGGCAGACAAGCCACAGAAAAAAATGTGATGCAGGGAAGTGCTGAGTCACATTGCAGGATATCGGGCCAAGTAAACTCAGTTTTAGTTGAGCTACAAATTCCTGGGAAGAACTGGAGAAAGTAAAAGGTAAAAACTAGGACCAAAGCCAGAGACCTAGCGTAGCCCAGATGTAGTCTGCTAACTAGAGGACAGATACGTCTTCTTTTTTCAATCTGCTGCATTCTATGGCCCTTGTTACTGTAGCCCATTTGTTTTTTAATTGGTTCCCAATGTACCACAAGGCATGAAAAACTGGATGTGTCATTTTTTTTTTTCTAATGTGTAGCCCACGATCTGTGTTGTGGTGCGCTGTAACATATGTGCATTAAGGTGCGTTGGGGTGCATAAATGACAGCAAAAACAATGAAAAGAGCCAATTCCCGTAAAAGCATACAGATAAGCGACGTCTCTAGATAAAAACAAGCTGTGCAGCTTTAACTTCTCCAGATCTGCGCTATAGCCGAATGAAGGCTACAGCGCGGACCTACTTTGCCAGGAGGGCGGCAATAGACGTCCTCCTGTGCTCGAGCGGCCTGCGCGCCCCCTGCAGGGCACGCGCGGTGTGCTCTGTGATCAGCGAGTCTGAGACTATGAGAGTCTATGAGACATCAGCTGTCAGCCAATGACAGCTGATCATGTGATGTAAACAGAGCCGGTAATCAGCTATTTAGCTGATAGCGTGAGGAGAAGAAGAAAAAGCCAATCACTGGCGGCTGTCAGAGGGACATTGGTCCCGATCAAGGAGAGCTGCTGCCAGCTCATCTGTGCCCACCTGTGCCACCTGCCAGTGCCACCTACCAGTGCATAACAGTGCCGCCTACCAGTGTCCACCAGTGCCATCTACCAGTTTCCACAGTGCCACCCATCAGTGCCACCAATCAGTGCCTCATCAACAGTGCTGCTCATCAGTGTCACTTACCAGTGCTCATCAGTTTCACCTATCAGTGCCACCTATCAGTAACACCTATCAGTGCCACCCATCAGTGCCACCTGTCAGGGCCCATCAGTGCTATCTTATCAGTGGCCATCAGTGCCACCTTATCTGTGCCCATCAGTACCGCCTCAACTGTCCCCATCAGTGCCGCTTTATCTGTGCCCATCAGTACCGCCTTATCTGTCCCCATCAGTTTTGCCTTATCTGTGCCCATCGGTACCGCCTTATCTGTCCCCATCAGTGCCGCCTTATCTGTGCCCATCAGTACTGCCTTATCTGTCCCCATCAGTGCCGCCTTATCTGTGCCCATCAGTACCGCCTTATCTGTCCCCATCAGTGCCGCCTTATCTGTGCCTATCAGTGCCGCCTTATCTGTGCCCATCAGTACCGCTTTATCTGTCCCCATCAGTGCCGCCTTATCTGTGCCCATCAGTACCGCTTTATCTGTCCCCATCAGTGCCGCCTTATCTGTGCCCATCAGTACCTCCTTATCTGTCCCCATCAGTGCAGCCTTATCTGTGCCTATCAGTACCGCTTTATCTGTCCCCATCAGTGCCGCCTTAACTGTGCCTATCAGTGCCACCTTATCCGTGCCCATCAGTACCGCCTTATCTGTCCCAGTTAGTGCTGCCTTATCTGTGCCTATCAGTGCCCATCAGTGCAGCCTATCATTGCCCACCAGTGCCACCTCATCAACGCATGTCAATGAAGGAGAAAAATGACCTGTTTGCAAAATTTATAACAAACTATGAAACATGATTTTTTTTTTTTTTTTCAAAATTTTCCATCTTTTTTATTTGTTTAGCAAAAAATAAAAACCCCAGCTGTGATTAAATACCACCAAAAGAAAGCTCTATTTGTGTGAAAAAAATGATAAAAATTTCATTTGGGTACAGTGTTGTATGACCGCGCAATTGTCATTCAAAGTGCGTCAGCGCTGAAGCAAGTGGTTCAACCAAAAGTGAATAATGCTCTTGCTATAGGCGTAGGCCATTTACGTACCTCATGAAGCCTGACCGGAATACTTTTAGGATGTTGCCAAGGACGTTGTGAAGAGAAGCCTAGTGTTGTGCATATGATGGAGAGACTGTATTGTGTATAATGCTTAAAGTGTTACTATACCTTTTTTTTTTTATTTCCACCCCCTTTCTCTGTTGTACTTACCTCCATGGATGCTGAGCTGTCAGTGCCCACAAATCTGGTGCAGCGGTCCGGGGATTTAAAATCCATGCTCTACCCCCCTTTTCTCTATGCAGAGCTTCCGGGACAGATCAGAGTGATTCTGATTGGTCAGCACCATCACAAAGCATTCTTCTGATCCGTCCTGGAAGACAGAAAAGAAAGAAGAGGGAGAAGAGCGGGGATTTCAAATCTCCAGACCACTGCACCATGTGCATGGGCACTGACAGCTCATCACCCACAGAAGTAAGTACAGTGGGGATGGGGGGATGGGGGGGATGGGGAGGATGGGGAGGATGGGGGGGGGTGCGGAGGGTGTACGGTGTTAGTTCACATTTTCATTCTTTCTGAAAAGGTGAATTAAACTTTTATAAATGTGCACAATGTACTTCATGTAGTCCCGGGGAGAGCACACTTGAGGTGACAATGCTGCTCCTGCATGGACAAACAGTAAAAGTGTTGTCACCGTAGGGCAGAAAGTTCTTTACTGGCAAGAATAACAGATGAAAATGAAGCAAGAGAAAACCTTCATAACAGGTAAGGAAGAGGTAAGTCCCGTAACATACACTATATTGCCAAAAGTATTGGGACACCTACCTTCACACACACATGAACTTTAATGGCATCCCAGTCTTAGTCTGTAGGGTTCAATATTGAGTTGGTCCATCCTTTACAGCTATAACAGCTTCAACTCTTCTGGGAAGGCTGTCCACAAGGTTTAGGAGTGTGTCTATGGCAATGTTTGATCATTCTTCCAGAAGTGCATTTGTGAGGTCAGGCGCTGATGTTGGACGAGAAGGCCTGGCCTGCAGTTTTTTCTGCTCTAATTCATTACAAAGGTGCTCTATAGGGTTGAAGCCAGGACTCTGTGCAGGCCAGTCATGTTCCTCCACCCCAAACTCGCTCATCCATGTTATTATGGACCTTGCTTTGTGCACTGGTCCAAATCATTTAGTGGAGGGGGTAATTTTGTGTGTATGGTTGCCTTTCAGGGGTTGGGCTTGGCCCCTTAGTTCAAGTGAAGGGAACTCTTAAGGCATCAGCATACCAAGACACTTTGGACAATTTCATGCTCCCAACTTTGTGGGAACAGTTTGGGGATGGCCCCTTCCTGTTCCAACGTGACTGTGTACCAGTGCACAAAGCAAGGTCCATAAAGACATGGGTGAGCGAGTTTGGGGTGGAGGAACTTGACTGGCCTGCACAGAGTCCTGACCACAACCCGATAGAACACCTTTGGCATGAATTAGAGTGGAGACTGCGAGCCAGGCCTTCTTGTCCAACATCAGTGCCTGACCTCACAAATGCGCTTTTGGAGGAATGGTCAAACATTCCCATAGACACACTCCTAAACCTTGTGGACAGCCTTCCCAGAGGAGTTGAAGCTGTTATGGCTGCAAAGGGTGGGCCAACTCAATATTGAACCCTACAGACTAAGACTGGGATGCCATTAAAGTTCATGTGCGTGTAAAGGCAGGCATCCCAATACTTTTGGTAATATAGTGTATGTGAGAGGAGAGTAGCTGCTATTAGGGTTTTTTTTTCCAACTTTTGAGTTATAAAGCATTTAAATTAAAATAGTTTTCAGTAACATTCAGAGATAAACATACAAGAGGTATGTAAGTTGTGCAGAAGATGATAAAAACAGAATATACTTAAAGGTGTTGTAAAGTCTCAAGGCATTAAGGTGAAAAACCTTCTGTGCTGCAGCTGCCCCCCAGAGCCCCCCTTTTTCTTACCTGAACCCGATCTTTCAAGCGACAGAAACGAGCCCAGCAGCTCCAGCCGCTGTCTGGGATCCTCATTGGATAGATTGATAGCAGCGGGAGCCATTGGCTGTCAATCAAATCCAGTGTGACACAGGGGGGTGGGGCCGAGTCCTGCTGTCTGTGTCAATGGCCGCAGCAGCAGGACTCGGGAGCGTGCCCGCAAGAGTGCCCCCCATGGAGTGCCGGTCTCCTGGGGGGGCACTTGATGAGGAGCCAGGAGCGCTGACAGGGGACTCCAGAAAAGGAGGATTAGGGCCGCTCTGTGCAAAACCCTTGCACAGAGGAGGTAAGTATGACATGTTTGTTATTTTATTTTTTTAAACGAACCTTAAAGCGGGATTCCGGCCACTATCATTTTTTTTTTTTAAGTCAGCAGCTACAAACACTGTAGCTGCTGACTTTAAATAAGTAGAGTTACCTGTCCTGGGTGCCCGTGAAGTCGGCCGCTCGAAGCCGACCCGTCCCTCGGCTCTCGGGTCCCGGCACCGCCATCCTAAGTAAGGGAAACAGGCAGTGGAGCCTCGCGGCTTTACTGCCAGTTTCCTACTGCGCACACGTGCGAGCGGCGCGCCAATCTGTGAATGGCCCCGTGGTGTTCTGGGAACACACACAGTTCCCAGAAGGCAACGGGGCCGCTCACCGAGGAGAAGAACACGCCGCGGAATAGGAAGAGGCAGATTAGGAAGACTGCCTAGCAACAAGGGTTCAGGTAAGTTTAAAATTCTTTTTTTTTTTTCCAATGTTTTTTTTTTTTTTTTTTTAGGATTTTTGGTGCTTTTTTTTTTTTTTTTTTTTCAGGGTGGCCCTCAGCTTTAACAATCACTTTAAAAAAAGAGATGTGCTTACTAGATTTGTATTGTGAAACAAGCTTATATAGGCTTGGTGAAGTTTATTAGACAAATTATTATTATTTTATAGAATTTATATAGTGCCAACAGTCTGTGCAGTGCTTTACAATATAAAGGGGGGGGGGGTTACAACTCAATTCAATTCAAAACCAGATACAATACAACTCAAGAGTAAAGGGTTGGCAGGGCCCTTCTCATGAGAGTTTACATTATCATACACCAAGGCATGGACCTAATTGGGCACTTTTCAAGCATCTAATCATAAAGGCTTTGCAGCTAGATTATCTGATTATGTATATAGTGATTGCACTGCAGATCTTTTTATTTTTTTTTTATTTTTTATAAGATTTTTTTTTTTATACTTGCTTGAAATACTAGATACTTCCAGCAGAGGGAGCCTTCCTCCATTAAACGATTGTCCTTTGTTGCTGCATACACCTGCCTAGTAACAGCTGAATATTTCTTGCTGATAAATAAAAGTAACCAGGCAAACTTTATGCATCAACGTTATGTAATCCACTGTTTTATGGAATGAATATAGCCTCTGTTTTTTATGTAGCTGTTGTAAATTCAACCGTGCAGCCTGCAAACATGTTTTTTTCTCTGTTGGCTTGTCATTGTGTATCTTAAAAATTCCAAAGTAACAAAGAGATTCAGTTGTGTAAAAAAAAAAAAAAAAAAAAGGCCCAGATTATCCATATAAATGGCAGAAAGCAGACACACATGGATCCCAACTGCCCCTGATTTCGAGGGACTGTCCCTGATTTGGAGCAATGTCCCTCATTCCTCCTCATTTGTCCCTCATTCCGGTCTGATCTATATATTTGTATATAAAATGCACTTTTTATCCATCAAAAAGTGTTTCCCAGGGCTAAACCTTTCATCCGATTTCTAAAATGCTGCATTTGTCAATTTTAAAAGCCAATATAAAGGAATATTAGTGGTAAAAAAAAAAAGCACTTGTGGACTTGATTAACTTTATTTTTTGTTATGTCCCCTTTAAGGGGGCGTGGCAGGGGGGTGTGTCCTATACCTACATACGTTTGCTAGTAGGTGTCCCTCATTCCCATCTCAAAATGTTGGGAGGTAAGGACACATAAGTATTCATTGAAAGCAGAGCTCCAGGCAAATCATAACCTAAGGATCTAAATGATATGCCCAACATGTATGTCGTATGTTACTCTAGCTGCAAACATATTCCATGCGCATAGTTCAACATCCCTCCTGCGCTAAAATCATTGTGACGGCGCTCACTTATCTCATAGATGACTACAGAAAAACAATGGTTCTTGATGCTCTCTTTTCCTAGTCACTTCTCCACCCCAGCCTGCTCTAGGACATTATTGACAAGGATACCTGTGTGCTCTCCTCTCCTGCAAGAATGTTCACAGTGTTTTACCAGAATTGGTGAATGGCAGAAAGATCGGGCAGGGAGTAACTTGCTGATTACTAAAGAGATTCAAAGTTAGAATAAATTAAAAATTGTTTTTTTTTTGGGGGGGGGCGCAAAACAAACTGAAAAATTCTGAAAAATACTGAAAAGAAAACATCAATTGCAGCCACTGTGCCCCATAAAATGCATCCACTGTGCCCATCATATGCAGCCTGTGCCCATCATACAGCCTCTGTGCCCATCATATGCAGCCTGTGCCCATCATATGCAGCCTCTGTGCCCATCATATGCAGCCACTGTGCCCCATAAAATGCATCTACTGTGCCCATCATACAGCCTCTGTGCCCATCATATGCAGCCTGTGCCCATCATATGCAGCCACTGTGCCCTATAAAATGCATCCACTGTGCCCATCATATGCAGCCTGTGCCCATCATACAGCCTCTGTGCCCATCATATGCAGCCACTGTGCCCCATAAAATGCATCCACTGTGCCCATCATATGCAGCCTGTGCCCATCATACAGCCTCTGTGCCCATCATATGCAGCCTGTGCCCATCATATGCAGCCACTGTGCCCTATAAATGCATCCACTGTGCCCATCATATGCAGCCTGTGCCCATCATACAGCCTCCGTGCCCATCATATGCAGCCTGTGCACATCATATGCAGTCTCTGTGCCCATCATATGCAGCCTGTGCCCATCATACAGCCTCTGTGCCCATTGAATGCAGCCTGTGCCCATCATATGCAACCTCTGTGCCCATCATATGCAGCCTCTGTGCCCATCATACAGCATCTGTGCCCATCGAATGCAGCCTGTGCCCATCATACAGCCTCTGTGCCCATCATATGCAGCCTCTGTGCCCATCATATGCAGCCTGTGCCCATTATACAGCCTCTGTGCCCATCATATGCAGCCACTGTGCCCCATAAAATGCATCCACTGTGCCCATCATATGCAGCCACTGTGCCCTAAAAATGCATCCACTGTGCCCATCATATGCAGCCTGTGCCCATCATACAGCCTCTGTGCCCATCATATGCAGCCTGTGCCCATCATATGCAGCCACTGTGCCCTATAAATGCATCCACTGTGCCCATCATATGCAGCCTGTGCCCATCATACAGCCTCCGTGCCCATCATATGCAGCCTGTGCACATCATATGCAGTCTCTGTGCCCATCATATGCAGCCTGTGCCCATCATACAGCCTCTGTGCCCATTGAATGCAGCCTGTGCCTATCATATGCAACCTCTGTGCCCATCATATGCAGCCTCTGTGCCCATCATACAGCATCTGTGCCCATCGAATGCAGCCTGTGCCCATCATACAGCCTCTGTGCCCATCATATGCAGCCTGTGCCCATTATACAGCCTCTGTGCCCATCATATGCAGCCTCTGTGCCCATCATATGCAGCCTGTGCCCATTATACAGCCTCTGTGCCCATCATATGCAGCCTGTGCCCATCATATGCAGACTGTGCCCATCATATGTAGCCTCTGTGCCCATGAGGCAGTTCACTATTAGAGAAGCAAATATTCATTTGCTTTGCTAACACACCTGGGTTGACTGAGAGCGCAATGCTCTGCGCTCGCAGTCCACCTTTTTTGAAGCCTAATCAGGTGCTTCAAAAAAACACCCCCGCCGCTGGAATTCAGGCTCCCGGAGTCCAAAAAGGGTCCGGACGCCTGAATAGGGGGTGGCTACAGCGGCCATGGACAGATTCATGCTAAGCATGAATCTATCTATTCTACACAGAGAGGGGTGGCGTGATGGAGGGGGCGGCACCCATGCGCCCTTAATGGACGCACCGCCACTGGGCAGCAGATAATATATAATGAAAGCTACACAAATATGAACTCTTCACTGTCTCTGTGACTCCATCAGGGTAATATATCCCATAGCATAATCTTTATGAGACTATAACTTCAGAGAATCTAGCTGGGAATCACTACATTACTAAAACAGTTCAGAACAAACACAGCTACCTGATTATCCTCATACCACCTCTTTAGTGAAGTCAGGTAACATGGGCAAACTACTGGAGGGATAAAGCCCCAAGTACATAGGGCCACCTCTTTAGAACTTAAAGCATAAGTCCACTCTAAGGCCGCGTACACACGATCGGACAACAAAATCCAGGATTTATTTCCAACCAATGTTGGCTCAAACTTGTCTTGCATACACGCAATTTATGGTATTAAGGTTTGAACAAGTGTTAATTTCGTCGAAGAAAATATTTTCAATGACAAAATAAACACTATTTTAGTAGACTAAAATACGACTAAAACTAAAACAATTCAGATGACTAAAATATGACTAAAATACGACTAAAACTAAAATGGCATTTTAGTCAAAAGTAATGTAAAATGAAAAGCCTTCGCACTACTATAATGTGTTGCAAAAAAACAAGTAGTAAAAGGTAAATAAATAAATAAGTGTATTTAAATAAATAAATCAGTGAATATATATCAATAAAGTGCAAAGTGTATCCTGTCCGCAGCAAGATCTATTAGTGTCACAAACACATGTAGAAAAAGTAAAATATAGTGATCTCGCGCAACAGTGAATAATTGCTACATCAATCATAAACAATTTAAACCAAAAGTAAAAGTGAACCAATGAATAATAAATAAATAAATATGAATAAAAACCACGGGGGGGGGGGGGCGTGGTAAAGATGGCGACCTAGCAGGACGTGAGGGAAGGGAGCTCCGCACCTGACAGGCTCCATTATCCGTTTTTGGGGGACTTACGGACATCCTTCTTGTCCCAAGCTACTCGGGTTTTGACCGGGTATATCAACATGGCACTTTGAGACACAGAGAGAGCGGCATCTGACTTTGGAACCGCCGCCGCCGACTGTATCCACGTGGAGCGTCCGGGCTGGCAGTGAGGGACAGGCGCTCCATACTTCCAAGACTCCTCTGAGGGACGAGAACTCCGCATCCGACAGGCTCCGACACTCATTTTTAAGGGCTCTACAGCCACCCTCCCTGCCCCACCGAACTGAGACTGTGACCAGGCAAGTGAGTGAGACACTCTGGGGCACCGCTGCCGGCTGTATTCACGTGGAGCGCCCTGATAAGCAGTAAGAGACAGGCGTTCCACGCTTTACAAACCCCTCTGAGAGATAGGAGCTCCATACCTGACAAGCTCCAGTATCCGTCGCTAAGGGCTTTATGTGACACCCTGCCTGCCCCAGAGTACTGCAGCTTTGACCAGTAATCTAAGTGAGACACATTAAGGTACAGGAATAGTGGTGCCTGGCTATACAAACGTCACTGCTGGCTGTATACATGTGGTGAGTCCTGAGTGAGGCTGTGAGAGACAGGCGCTCCATGATTCATAGTCACCATACCCCGATCCCCTGGGACATACTATTCCACTGCCTTAGCTGTTAGGCCGAGTCTGATTCCGGGCATGCGAGGAAGGTCCTCCGGAGCACAGAGGAAACGGCAGCCCCCCCAAACAGCATCGTTGGCGGCCCGGGACACACGTGCAGCGACGCGCTCAAGCATGGCGTCCCAAGCAAAACACACAGAACCGTGCGCAGAGTCGTCTCAGCTAGGTACAGATCAGTTCCAAGCACTAATGCAGGCAATCACAGGCTGCCAGGCTACCCTCACTACGAAAATAGAACAGATGCAATCAGAAATGGGCCTTATAAGACGAGACATGGATAAATACAGGGATAGGCTGACAGAAGCTGAACGCAGAGTGGGGGATACTGAAGATATGACCCGGGATCACAGTGCCTCCCTTCGTATACTGCAAGTTAAGATGAAAACGCTGGAATCCCGTGCTGAAGACCAGGAGAACAGAAATCGCAGAAACAACCTGCGCCTGGTGGGACTTCCAGAGGGAGTGGAAGGACGGGACCCGGAGGCCTACACAGAGCAACTACTGCACACCCTCCTTCCACAGGCACAGTTCTCTACCCATTTTGCGGTGGAACGCGCCCACAGAATGCCATCAGTTCGAGGGCCACCTGGAGCACCGCCACGTACCTTTATTTTTCGCATGCTCAACTTTAGAGATCGTGATTTAATCCTCAGGGAAGCCAGAAAAGTGGGAGAACTCAGAACCGAAAATACAAAGATCATGCTATTCCCTGATTACTCGGTTGAAACGCAGAGGCAGCATAGGACATTCGACCAAGTCAAGGCCCAACTGCGCACCAGGGGGCTCAAATATAACATGCTATTGCCCGCGCGGCTTAGAGTGGTGGACGGTGAGACTACTAAATTCTTTACTTCCCCGGAAGAGGCGTCCAGTTGGCTTGAGTCCTTGCCACGCAATCATTGATATTTCCACAACAACACAAATACCCCTTTACTTCACTTGCTCTGTTTGGCGGTGAGTAACACAGTTCTTTACCTCTGCGACCTGCTCATTCTATGAAACCGAATGTCCAGTGACGGTTGCTCATTGTACCTCTCTGGTGCCAGGATTCCTATTGTGGTATTCCTCCACTGTTGGGTGGCACTGTGGAACTCGGAATAGTATTCTGCTGAGCAGGCCTGTGCTCAGGGGCCGGGGGGACATATTGTCTTTTGGCCGCCTTGCGACACCTGACTCTCTATTGTCAAAAGCCCCCCCCCCATGACTTCCCTGGATGTTGACTTATACTCCTGAGGTGGGAGGGAGGTGGATGATGATAAGTTGATGCGGGCTGATGGTTACCCTTCCTTTTTCTCTTCACACCCCTCTTCTCAAGGAACCCGTGACTATAAATGCCACTAATATCTCTCTTAGAACTGTGCTCCGCCTATGGAGATAATGACCAGATGAAGAAGTTGGGGGTGGAGTGCCTTCTCCCCTGGCTAGGTCTTGATTATAAGTAGCAATGTTTAATACCTGTTGACCTTGTTTGATTCCTAAAGGTTAAGATAGTAGCTTTTGTAACTAAGTTTGAACCCTTAGAGTAATCTAAGTGTAAGTAGCTTCTAAACGCTGAAGGGTTGTTCTGTTTCCCCTAAAATCAAATCAAATTTTGTATTAGCGATGGCCTGCAGGCAATGCGTGCAGCGGAGTCCCTGAACTCCAGAAGGGAGATCAGGTCCTAGGCTTGTCAATTGATACACACTGCCCCCCTAGGAGAATTCTCCTATGTTTGAGTTGGTTTATGTTTGTTATGGGTACTCAAACACCTCAAAGTTCAGTCAACGGGGTGTGGGGTGGGATGGGAGGGAAGTTTTTTTTTTTTTTTTGTTTGATCTGTTATGTTACGTTTTTTTTTTCACTTACATACTGGAATGTATCTCAATGCAGACGGCTTTACAATAGCAAGAGAATGGGTTATGCTATGAGGTCTCCCAATATACTCCTCTTCTGCGAGTTCCTTATGAGCCCTTTGGTGGGTGGGGGATTAGGTGGGAGGAAGTCACACTTGGGGCCCAGTGGTATATGGTTCTCCGTTGATTTTATCTGTCCTTCCGAGATATGGCCCCGATAAGGATCTTGTCGTGGAACATCAGAGGTCTTAACCACAAAATCAAGCGCTCTCTAGTTTTTGATTACCTTAAAAAATATACGCCTCATATTTGCATTCTCCAAGAGACACGTTTAGTGGGAGGTAGAATATTAGGTCTGAAGAGACCGTGGGTGGGACATCATTATCCTGCCACGTACACTAGCTATGCCAGGGGGGTTGGCATATTGATCCATAGATCTCTCAACTTTGAACCCCTCGATATCCTTATAGACCCAGATGGCAGGTATGTGCTGATACATGCTGTCATAGACACGATAGCTATGGTTCTGGTGGGTGTGTATCTGCCGCCACCGGCTAATATATCCCTTTTGCAGAAAATAATTACTCTGATTGCCCAGTTCCCCAAGGATAATGTGATTATCATGGGGGATTTTAATATTCCTCCGAATCCCTCTCTAGATAAATTGTCCCCAGACCTTGCCACTGACTCGGCGCTATCTCGTTGGACTCAGGTCCTGGGATTGGAGGATGTTTGGTGGTGGAAGCATCCATCAGACCGCATGTACACCTGTCATTCCTCCTCCTATAATACACTGTCCTGTATTGACCTTCTGTATGCCAGTTTACCCATGCTCCCCAAAATCATGGCTATTGAGATGCTTCTGAGGGGGATATCGGACCACTTCCCACTGTTGTGTACGCTGCAAACTATCACTCCACAAACAGATAGAATATGGCGACTGTGTAGATTTTGGATTGAACATCCCACTATAGAAATTGAGATGGTCAAGGAGATTAAACAGTTTTGGTTATCTAATGCCAACTTCTCCACACACCAGGGACTGTATGGGACACCTTCAAGGCCTATATCAGAGGTTGCTATATGTCATCCATAGCCAGGGAACGTAGGAATGATAAGCTGTTACTGGAGGAAGCAGAAGGCCCAAGACTTAGAGGCTAGATTTACTCTCACTTCTAACCCTATTATAGCACAAGACATGAGGGTAGCCTATAGGGAGGTAATGTTGCTTAGAGTGGCCAAAGCGAATAAACGTCAACTAGCGCAAACACAGAGAATATTTGAGCAAGGGGAAAAAACAGGCAGGCTTCTCGCCTGGCTGGCCAAGGAGCAGTCTCCGATCTCCACCATAGCCCGCATCCAAAAAAGTGATGGGACTCTAGTATCCGACCCAGTAACTATTAATGCCTGCTTTGCTGCATATTACTCGACATTATACTCCTCTAGGACACAATACTCCCCTGAAGAGCTCTCAAACTTTCTAGACAGGGTAACGTTCCCGGTCCTTACAGCCGCAGCGAGGGAGGGCCCAGAGGCCCCAATAACTCTGGAGGAGGTTCAGCGGGCATTGAGTTCCATGCAGACGGGAAAGACCCCAGGTGTGGATGGTCTCCCTCCCGAATTCTATAAAAAGTATATGGGAGAGGTAGCCAGTAGGATGCATGCAATGCTTACGGAGACCTTGCAGACTGGGGAGCTCCTGCTGTCTATGGCACAGGCCATTATAGTGGTTATACCCAAACCTAGGAAAGACCCCCAATTATGCCCCTCATATCGACCCATATCCCTCCTTAACTCGGATGCGAAAATACTGACCAAAATTCTCGCCAAGCGTCTAACCGAAGTAATACTCACCCTTATTCATGAAGACCAGTCAGGTTTTATGCCAGGTAAGGGCACGGATATAAACATCCATAGGCTGTATGCGGTCCTGGCCTCGGGGAAGGAGGATGGTGAGGAAGAAATTGTGGCCTCTCTGGACACAGAGAAGGCCTTCGATTCTGTGGAGTGGGGCTATCATTGGGAGGTCCTCCACAGATTCGGGTTCGGTCCAGTCTTTATCTCCTGGGTCAGGATGGTTTACAAGGCTCCGACGGCCAGAGTACGCACAGGTACTGTGCTGTCTCCGACACTCCCCCTGTGTAGAGGGACCAGACAGGGGTGCCCCCTCTCGCCGGGACTTTTTGCCCTAGCGATTGAACCCATGGCCGCCCTCCTGCGGGCTACTCCTGAAATCCGAGGGATCACAAGGGGACCCGTACAAGAAAAGGTGTCGTTGTGCGCTGACAACACCTTATTGTACCTTAGGGATGATGGTGCTTCTCTACAGGCAACCCTCTCAGTAATTAACAGCTTCGGAAAGTTCTCTGGCATATGTATAAATTGGGAAAAGTCGGTTCTGTTCCCTCTTCATGCTAGATCCGCCTCCCTGCAATTGGACGGCCAGCTCCGTAGGGTCCCCCGGTTTAAATATTTGGGTGTAGAAATTCATCGTGATTTAAAAAAATATATTACCCTTAACCTAAAACCAGTGGTCAATCACTTATCCCAAAGATGCAACACCTGGAAATCTTTACCCCTAACGCCAGTTGGCCGAGTTAACTTAATTAAAATGTCAGTACTACCCAAATTTACTTATTTGTTCCGGCAAACCCCGGTCTCTATACCGATAGCCTTCTTTAAACACCTACACAGCATTATTACCTCCTTTATTTGGAAGGGGAAGGCCCCTAGAATAGCTAGATCGACTTTACAACTACCATGTATGTTGGGGGGGCTGGCCTTGCCCTGCTTCCTGAAATATTACTGGGCGGCGGTCTTAGTAACGGTAAAATGGTGGTTCTCGGAAGACCCAACCAACCCCGCTTGCACCACAGAAGCAGCACTGATTGGTTCATATGCGGAGCTGGGGAATCTGGTATATAGAGGCCCTAGATCCAATCTCCATGTGACTCTCCCCATGAGAACGACCCTTAAGGTGTGGGATAGAGTTCAAAAACAGCTCATGGGGCCTAGGGATTGGTCCCCAGCAACCCCCCTGTGGGGCAACCCTCGTTTGCCTCATTTTCTTTCCATCCCTGATCCGATCGTGTGGGCTAGATATGGGGTCACGACCCTTGGGGATATAGTATCCCAGGGACAATTAATTTTCTTCGATGCCTTGAAAAGAGATAAAGATCTCCCGAATCCCATGTTTTTTAGGTTCCTTCAGCTGCGCCATGCTTTCAGATCCCAATTCCCTAGTCCACTGACTTTGGAGGGGTCAACTGTGGAGGTTACGCCTAAATCCCCGGATAAAGGGAAAACACTGTCCACACTCTACAATATATTTGCGTCCCTCGACACATCTAGAGTCTCCCAGCTATGCGAGCTGTGGCTGAGGGATGTTCCTGAGCTGACGGATGAGGACTGGGAAGAGGGAATTCAGCAATTTCTACCCCTTACAATCTCGGCTAGAGATAGGTTCATGCAATTGAAGTTTCTCCATCGTGCATACTACTCTCCAATCCCATTAGCTAGAATCTACCCTGATAGATTAGCGAGATGTGCTAGATGTGGCTCTGATAATGCTGATTTTTTCCATGTAGTCTGGTCCTGCCCTGGAGTGGAAGACTTTTGGAAAAATATACTTGCTGATATTAATTCTATTGGGAAAATGAAAATCCCCTACAGCCCGATCCCTCTTCTGCTAGGCATATGTGACTTCCTTGAGGTCTCATGGGGGAAAAAAACTGTTTGTCTTCTACACCACATTATATGCTAGGGAAGCAATTCTATTACAATGGAATCAATCTCAACCACCTACCAGACAGCTCTGGCAGTCCTTGGTTAACAAGGCACTGCCATTATATAAAATGACAAACATGGGAAGAAATTGCCCCCAAAAATTTGGGAAAATTTGGGAGGCATGGGTGAAGGCGAAACATCTAACTATTGACTGAGGTATACGGGCCAGTGCCCACTACACCTGGCACAAACCTCCTCCTACCAACAACAAACTTATCTATGTCCCCCCCTCCTTTTTATTTTTATTTTTTTGGGGGAATGTGGGATAGGAGATTTTCTGCCAGGGGTGATCAATGAATCCATCCACGCCTCTACCTTAGATGGGGGCCGTATTGCATATGCTTGTAACTTCTTTTTGAAATCTGACGCAAAACTCATGTTCATGTACTGCTGCTGCTGTTGTTAAATCTATACATCTGTTAAAAAACTGTAAAAAATTTTGTAAGATGTCTGTATCGCTACTTAACCCGATATAGTTTGTTTGTTTTGTAAAAACCTAAATAAACTTTTCTGTAAAAAAAAAAAAATGAATAAAAACAATAACAAACAAAATGATGGGACAATGAAAAAATGGTGGTAAGAAGAACGATAGCAGATATCCACAAATGTGCTCACAGAATTCTCACCTCTAATCCATGGATAATCAGCATATAAATAATTGGACGCTTCTCTGCTGTGTAGGTTGGTAACCACTAGGGTGTGCTCTGTCACCGTGTTGCCGATATCTAGTATCCAAATCTACACACATAAAAGAAAAGATAAACAAGCAGGATTTCAAACAGTGTGGCGTGTTAGCGCCAATCTCACGTCACTTCCGGTATCTCGTAAGGTCCACTCCCTACGCGTTACGTCATCAGGCCCCTGATGAAGTCACGTGATAACGTAACGCGTAGGGAGTGGCCGCACTCTGGACCCCTGTATATTACATACACCCCTGCAATCTGTATAATACATACACCCCTGCACTCTGTATATTACATACTCTGGACCCCTGTACTCTCTATAATACCTACTCCTGACCCTGGTACTCTCTATACTACCTACTCCTGACCCTGCACTCTCTAGATTACCTACTCCGGACCCCTGCACTTTTTATATTACATACTCCTAACCCTGGTACTCTCTATAGTACCTACCCCTGACCCTGGCAGTCTCTATATTACCTACTCCTGACCCCTGCACTCTCTATATTACCTACTCCTGACCCTGAAACTCTCTATATTACATTCTCCTGACACCTGCACTTTTATTTATTTATCCAGTCCTGACCTTTTCACTTCATACATAGGTATGGTGATCAGTTATCGGATGTGGGTAATATGATTGGTTTTGTGCAACACAAAGGGGAGGGGGGAGCAGTATTGTATGTTTGCCCTGGGCATTGGGTGACTTCGTCCCAGCACTGCTTATATCACAGACTTGCAGTATGGAGGTAACACTGCTGAGAAACATATCACCATGAAAGAAAGGGAGAGCCAATCTTCCCAGGAGGTCACACTGGCCCCCACAGAATTGTTCTGCTATCCATGAGAGGACAGGCTCAGGGCAATCTCAAAAAGCTGCTAAGAAGAAAAGTGCCAAAACCCAAATCAAGGTCTAACCAGCTAAAAAGAACACATGTGAGAGGGAAAAATCACAGCACACAAAACCAACACATTCAGTTATATTAGGGAAAGGAGGGAAAGGGACCCGATGTAAAACCTGCTTCTAAAAAGACACAATCCCCATTCACAGGGGTCCCATGCTCTGCCTGTAGAGTGAAATATATCTACATACATCTGCCTAGCAACTGAGCCAGCACGCATTTGCAACTGTGCTTCTCAACATCCCAGCTGTTCAGGGGGCTTTTATTCAGTGCGCACACATTTCTGCTGGTGTGCCATTCACAATGCCGGCAGCAGTATGAAAAATATGCATTCTTCCTCTATGGGCAATTGGACAAGAATCCAGCTGTCACATCCCAAGGGGATAATATATATATATATTTTTTTTGGGGGGGGGGGGCAGCTACGTGGGGATGGGGTCTAACATTTGTCTAAGTGGTTCCTTTACTTGAATCTTTTCCCTGTGCACACTTTTAACTGCTATTCATTATATGATCGGTTTGGTTCTAATCTAAACAGTCATACCTTTTGTCAATTTTTAGCAAAATTACCTTTCTCAAAGCCGTGCCGGAAAGGCCAGTAAATCCAATTTACAGTTTAAAATACACAAAATAATCAAAAATCCTAATAGAATTATATTCCTTTTGCTGAAGCACAATAATAAACAAGTAACGTTTTTTTCTGGTACAATAATTTATGGTATTAGTCTGCTAGTGGGTTACAAGGTGCCATAATTGGCTAGGTGAAGTGTGGGAAAAGCGTAAAAAAGCCAAGGTTCCCATATTTTTTAGGAATTTAGTCATGTAAAAGGCTGGACATCTTTTCAATGATCATAATAATGGTCAAACAGTCCTTCACAGCTGCAAAGGAGACCGTGGGTTTCTTCCAGGCCCCTAAAACATCTACCACTATATGAAGGATTTCCATGTGCTATATGGGCTGGAACACAGTACCATCTTAGTAAAACTGTATATGCTGCCTCCAGGGTCATTGTATTGAATGTGCCAGTAGACCAGGCTTTGCTTCATTCCTCAGGGTCAATAGGGGTTGCCTAATCATGCTCCCAAAGAGACACGCAGGAGGGGGATAATCGAGGGCGCTCAAGGAAGAATAAAATTGCTGAGATAGTACCTGAGGCCACCGGATAGTGCAAACCAATGTGCTGAAGACTGTTTTTTGGAATGGGAAGGTAGAGGTGCACCTTAGAGGGGTCAGCCAGTGGCAGAGCTTAAGGTAGTGAAATAATTCTGAGGGCGGTGCTTCATAGGTTTCTTAAATGGAGAGCCAAGAAGGAAAGGAACAATATGTGGGAAAGTGGTGTACCTGTGTAAAACCATGCAAGGTCCACCAGGAATACGCCTCTCGTCGTTCAAGGCCTGGGGGGGAGGAGGGGATTGTTCAGAAGTGGAAGCAAACGTAGGAAGGGGGACATGAAATTGCCTGAGCAGCACAGAGTCCCAGAGTTGCAGGCTATGTGACACTAGTGGGCTCAAGGGGGATGGGCAGGATGTATGTGGGAGCAATAACAAGGCTGATACTGGATTAGGCGTGCAGTTAGGAAGTTCGTGCAGCACCCAAAGTGGGATGTCATGTGTTGCATGGAGCAGGTATGTTGCCTATCCAGGACAGTGTAGGGAACAACCATGATTGCATAAGGGCTGTTACGGTGCTAAGCAAGGGATGATAAATGGCCATATAAAGAGAAGCATAGAAGGAGGTCAGCTTAACGCCCAAGTAGTCCAACGAGGATGTTGTCCAGTGGTATGGGAAATAAGATTGAAGTTGGGACGCAGCAAATGGGGAAAGTGTGATGTTCATGACGGTCATCTTGTGGGGGTTGATCTGAAGATCAGATATATTGGAGAATTGTGTAAGGAGATGTTGCAAGTTAGGCAATGTGATGAGGGTTTGTCAGGATCAGGAGGGGGTCATCCGCAAACAGAGATTGTTTGTGGTCCATACCGGTGTATTGGACCCCCTGAGATGTTGGCATTGTCCCTAAGTGCTATAGCTAGGGGTTCTAGGGTGAGGATGAAGAGAGCCGGCGATAGGGGGAACCCCTGCCTGACAAGTAACATTTTGTAACCCCTTCCTGCTATATAGTACAGCTGTGTCTTCTTCAAGCAGTCTTGCATACACACGGTCACACCAAATCCGACCGTCGAGAACGCAGTGACGTACAACACGTATGATGGGACTAGAAAAAGGAAGTTCAATAGCCAGTAGCCAAAGGCTTCTGTCTCGTACTTGCTTCAGAGCATGCGTCATTTTTGGTCCGTCGGAACAGCATACAGACGAACGGTTTTCCCAAAAGGAATTGGTTCCGTCGGAAATATTTAGAACATGTTCCATTTCTAGGTTTGTCAGAATTTTCGAAAAAAAAAGTCAGATGAGGCCCACACATGATCGGAATAGACGATGAAAAGCATCCGTCTGACTTTTTCTGTCGGACATTTCGCTCGTGTGTAAATGGCATAACAGGTTTTCTTCTAAGATTTCCCTGTATTTGGCTCCAGCCATCTTCCCATCAACTCTGACCAGCTTCCCTTTCCCTGTTGAAGAAAAGCATCCCCACAACATTATGCTGCCACCAGGTTTCACAGTGTGAATGGTGTGTCCAGGGTGATTTGCAGTGTTAGCTTTCTGCCAACCATAGCGTTTTGCTTTTAGGCCAAAAAGTTAAATTTTGGTCTCATCTGACCAGTGCACCTTCTTCCACGTTTGCTCTGTCCCCAACATGGCTTCTCGCAAACTGCAAATGGGTCTTCTTATGGCTTTCTTTCAACAATGGCTTTCTTCTTGCCACTCTTCCATGAAGGCCAGATTTGTGGAGAGCACGACTAATAGTTGTCCTGTGGACAGATTCTCCCACCTGAGCTGTGGATCTCTGCAGCTCGTCCAGTTACCATGGGCCTCTTGTCTGCTTTTCTGATAAATGCTCTCCTTGCCCAGCCTTTCCGTTTAGCTGGACGGCCATGTCTTGGTAGGTTTGCAGTTGTGCCATACTCTTTCCATTTTCGGATGATGGATTGAACAGTGCTCCGTGAGATGTTCAAAGCTTGGGATATTTTTTATAACCTAACCCTGCTTTAAACTTCTCCACAACTTTATCCCTGAACTGTCTGGTGTGTTCCTTGGCCTTCATGATGCATTTAAGTTTTTGGTTGTAACATGACAAATTGTGGAAAATTTCAAGGGGTATGAATACTTTTTCAAGGCCCTGTTATAAATAAATAAAAAATATATATATATATTAGCTTTTACAACAGTTTTAGGAAACAGAGCTAGGTCAACACCCCACCCCCAACTGATGAGCTCTCCCCTCCTGTCAATGGGGTTGATTTTCTAAAGGCAAATTGGCTGCTTACTTTGCAAGGGAATTTTCCCCAGAGCATTTCACTTTCCAAACAATACGGAGGATGGGACGGGGAGCAAAATCTCGTTCACTTTTAACTTTTCCTTGTAACGTGAATATTCTATTTGTCTTTGGTAGATCAGCCTCAGTATATACTTTGTCAACAAATGTGGAAATGCAGGACACCTTTTGGTCCCATGTACTGCCACTTCCACTCTGCTTGGTGTGTCTGCACAGGGGATTAGAATAAGTCAAGCCCAAGTACTTAAACTAGTTTAATTTACAATACATTTAGGAAGGACTCACTGGAAATAAATTTGCTCATAACATTTTTTACCGACACTTACCCCGTGTGATGTGATCTGGGCCAGAATCCAAGGGAATTCTAGTGAGATTCAAAGTGACTCCAAAGATCAATTCAGCAGGGAGGGAACAACCAGCTCATTTGCTCCCACAGGGAGACCCATCAGGGGTGTCAGAGCCCAGTGCCTAATTTTTCCTCATAGCTGAGCTCCTCCATGCCCCTTATCAGTTTGGTTGCCCTTCTCTGCACTCTCCAGTTCCTCGATATCCTTTTTGAGAACTGGTGCCCAAAACTGAACTGCTTATTCCAGATGAGGTCTCACTAATGATTTGTACAGGGGCATAATGATACCTCTCTCTCTCTCGAGTCCATACCTCTCTTAATACAAGAAAGGACTTTACTCGCTTTGGAAACGCAGCTTGGCATTGCATGCTATTATTAAGCTTATGATCTACCAAAACCCCCAGATCCTTCTCCACTACAGATTCCCCCAGTTGTACTCGGGTATGTATGATGTATGCATATTCTTAGCCCCCAAGTGCATAACTTTACATTTTTTAACATTAAACCTCATTTGCCACATAGTTGCTCAATTAGTGCACTGAGGCTGGCTTGTAAATTGGAGACATCCTGTAAAGCCGTTATTACACTGCATAGCTTGGTGTCATCTGCAAAGACTGAAACTGTACTTTTAATCCCAGACCCTATATCATTTATAAGGTTATTAAAAAGTAAGGGTCCCAGCACTGAACCTTGGGGTACACCACTGATAACTTAGACCATTTAGAGTAAGAATCATTAACCACTACTCTCTGAATTCTGTCTTTTAGTCAGTTTTCTATCCATTTACAAACTGATCTTTCCAAGCCTGTAGACTTTGCTCACTCAGCGTACCGTAATTATGAAAGAGAAGTGATGTCACCTTCTCAAACAGTCTCTAGAATTCCTAAAGACTGGCACAGGCAGAGTTTTCAAATGTGTCTCCCATGTGTTCAAAAAGTGCACCCATCTAGAACTTGTACTTGAATTTAGTGCATGCTGAACAACTTTTAGAATGCATGCGAGACACTCACTAAATCTGTCTCTGTACACAAAAAGAAATTGGGTCCTAAGTAGCTCCACTTTCGGAAGATACCAACGGTCTGCATTTTAATTTGGCACAGGTGTTGCGTCACAATGCGTAAGTGAAGCATATTAGAACTACCTGAAATTGGAGAACAAGTTGCTGTCAAAACCAAAATTGTTGCAGATATTTTTTTTTTTTTAATTAGTCACATCACATTAACATGGGCAATTAATGACAGAAAAGTGCTTCAGCAGCTTTATTAAAATTTCTCCTGGTATCTTTTCCCACATATCAGACAAATAACAGAACACTTTCAATGGTATATTGAACAGACCAAAAAAGGAAGCTTATAGGCTCACCATTCGTTTTTTAGTAATTTTTTTTATTCATAGCAGCATTTGATTAAAAGCACAAGACTTGCTCCTACCGCCTCTCTCCCTGCAGCTGTTGCTCTTCCTTTCTTCACCTGAGTGTTGGCTACAATACAATGGGTTCTGCACTGACGGGGAGGTGTCCTTGTTGCTAGGTAGCTACCTGCTCCTCATCCTTCCCCTCCGACTGGCTGCAGCGCTCTACTTGACAATCACAAGCTCAAGGCTCTGGACTTGTGATAGTGTTCCAACTCCCTGGCCCTGGTACCTGTGCCTTGCTCTGTAATACTACTGATAATTGTGCCCTTGGCATTAATTCAGATTAGTCCTCTGCTGCCTGACATGACCTTACCTGGAAGCAGATTACTCTGTTCAACTGCATCTGCCTTGACCCTTGCCTGGATAATGGATATTCTACTGTCTGCCACCCACACTGACCCTTGCCTGGATAATGGATATTCTACTGCTTGCCACCTGCACTGACCCTTGCCTGGATATTGGATGCGATACTGCCTGCCACCTGCGCTGACCCTTGCCTGGATAATGGATGAGCTGCTGCTTGCCAACTTTCCTGACCCTTGCATAAAGGATACACTTCTGATTGAAACCTGCCCAGACCCGCTGCCTGGATAGGCTGACAGTCTCTTGCCTGCTGCAAGCCAGCCTTGACCACTGCACTCTTGGCATCTAGTCCTGGTCACTCCCGTATACTGCCCCTGCCTTGAACCACCTCTGCACCTGAAGCCATCAGACTTGGTATATGAACCCTCTTTCTGAGTTGCTGGGAAGCACCCCAGTTCTAAAAATATAGCGCCACACCTTAAGTCTTGGGGACACATCCAAGTAGGGGAAGGGATGCTAGCCTTAAGGGCAGTAGACAAGCTGAATATCGGCTGGTTCAATAAAAAAAATCAGCAGATATTCAGCCCGTGTGTACGGCAGACCGGCTGGCTTCTGTTCAAGGAGCATGACCGAAAAAGGTCTGCTGATCGGCACCCAATGGCTAAGAGACCTGACCAGTGTGTTCTGGCGGGAGGGCTATCCCCCTGTCAGAACACAATAGCACAGCGGGGTAGATCGCTGTACAATCAGCAGCTACTCCTGAGTTATTTCATTTTTTTTTTGTTCAGCCCGCTGGGTTGAAAGAAAACTACTAGTGTGTACGAGGCTTCAGGGGAAAAGTGGCTACTGTAGGTTAAGGTGCACATAAGCCTCACCACTTCACAGAACAGTATGTAAATGGACAAACCTTATATATTACAACAAAAACAAAAAGGCAAGAGAAGGGCTTTTAAAAACGCAATTTATTTCTAGATTTTAATTCGCATTATATTTTCCATACGACTCATAGTTGGAGAGTAATGTGTTACATGCAGGTCTGGCGGTGACAATGTGCGTTTCAGACCAACCATCATGAACAGACAAGAAAAAAAAAAAAAAATGCACAAAGATGAATGACATTTGAGAACTGTAGACAAAAAAAAAAAAAACCCCATGACATTACTCTTATTACATGAATCGACTTTAGGCTTTGGCCTTTTTAGGAGTTACAACGTTTAACAATGTTTTTTGTGCTTCCCAATTAACCATACAACAGAACTGGGAGCCACCAAAAGTTATCACATTTTGGTCCAGGAAAAGAACTGGTATGGATGACATGGACAGAAGAGTTTGAGGTAAACAGTGAAAAATATTAGAAAGAAACAGAAGTTCCTGGATTTTGGACAAGATGTGTCAAGTACTCTTGGACCCAGACAGTAAAAAGTTTGAAGTGAATCCCCCCAGTTTTACTACTCACAAAATTTGGATTTGGTTTAGCAGCGTGCAGAATCCAGCTAATCCATTCTTCTGAATAAACAGCATTAGCCAGTTTTGCTATGTATTCTATCTATGCCATTAAAAAAAAAAATTAAAAAAAAAAAAATACTTTGAGTGCAGTTTTAGCACCAAGCACCTCCCGGTTTTGCAGCAAGAGGTATCCTGCTCTGCAGCCTCTCCAAAACTGGGAGCTAATAAGTAACGTGCCGATTTCCAAACAACGAACCTCAGCCAAAAAGGTCCTATCAAGTGGTGTAGCCTTTTGTTTTTCAAAATAAAAACAAAAACAAAAACAAAAAAAAAAAAAACAAAAAAAAAGTACATTTAACATTCTATGAACAAACTAACATTTTATTTTTTTCCCAACAGAGGTGGCTATGAAGGCCATTCCAGCAGATTTCGTATTCCATCATTGACATCAAACGTTTGTTAGCCCAGATAGTAGATAAACATTTTAAACTTCACATGCCCGTTGAGTTTATTGGCTGCTCTTGGGCTATTCAATCCAACCAATCACAGAACGTCCCTCAGAATCAAAAGGTTCTTTGAAAAAACATAAAAATTCTACCCAATTTGCCAGACACATTCAGAAACGTCAACTTCTCCAAATCGGCAAGGCACAGTTACTAATGTTGTTCTTTTATACCTGAACAGGCCGAGGTCTTGAGGCAGCAGATTCGATTTTGCTTGTTGCTCTAGAAAAAGGTCATCTTTGTAAAAAAGAACAAAAAAACAAAAAAAAAACAAAAAAAAAAAAAAAAACGTACCT
The DNA here is from genome assembly GCA_037952925.1 of Lithobates clamitans. Lineage (NCBI taxonomy): Eukaryota > Metazoa > Chordata > Amphibia > Anura > Ranidae > Lithobates > Lithobates clamitans. The sequence continues at coordinate 1,149,032 of JBBGZY010001809.1, read as the reverse complement.
CTAGGCAGTGGGCAAGAAGCAACATTTTTCCACCTTTTGTGGAGACCAATGGACCCTTCAAAAAAGGCCTGTGCATGCATAAAAAACAGGACAGAAGCAAAAAGTTTCCATTTATAAATTTTGTGATCTTACCACCCTCTCGTACGATACTAACTGTCTGAATGGAGAAGTTATGGATTTATGCTGTTTTTTAAGACTGAGAACCATGTAAAAGGGTTAAAGCACAAGCCCGTCACACTTCTCCCAACAAATAATTAACATCAAAAGCAGTAAAACCAACTTTGCATACACATTCCAATGCAAATTAGATCTAATCATTCGAAAAGGTCTGCAATTTGTTTTTTCCTTCCAATATATACTTAAAAACAAAAAAAAAAAAAAAAAAAAAAAAAAAACACAACTTCTGGGCACCCAACACAACTTGCAGGTCTAAGAACGACTGGGACACTTTAGACCTGATCTGAATGCAACAATGTGACATGAGGTATTGTGAAATAGGAACCTTTTTTGTTTTTGGAATAGAGCAGTAATCACATTTAAAGTAAAAATTGACCACATACAAAATCTAAAAAAAGAAAAAAAAAAAAAAAAAAAAAACCAAAACATGGAAGTCAACATTATAATTTTCTATGAGAAAATTAAATTCTAGAAAATGGCAGTATATATCATAACAAAAAACAAAAAAAGACTACAACATTATAGCAGCAAAATAAAACAATGACAAAGATACAGAAAAGCACTGTATGTTTTGTTTTTTTTTCAGGCTCCGTTCACATTTGCTGCGGCCGCGGCTCACAGCATGGGGTCCCTGAACACCGAATCAGGTCCGAATCGGACCAAAAGACGCACAGGACCTTTTCCAAATGCGGACTGTGAGCACCACAGAGCTGTGTGAACCGGGCCTTACTTTTTTTTTTTTTTTTTTTAAACCTTGCTGGGAACTTAAATCCATAGCAGCTTTAATAAATGATGAGAGGCTAGTCTCCATTTACATTTTTTTTTTCCTTTTTTGTTTTTTTAAATCAAAACCATAAGGGCACCTTACATACTCAGTACATTTCCCCTCTGTGAAGTCTGTCCTTTCCCTTCAATCTAAAATTTATTATATATAATAATAGAAAAAGTTTTGAGAGGTTCAATGTGCAAATTTCATATTTTTCGATTTTTTTTTTAAATTTTTTTTGTGTGTTTTAGCCAAGAACAAAATAAAAGTGGGTGGAAACAAGTCAAGACAACCAATTTCAAGTACGCCGTGTCCACAATGAATTTACAGTGCTTTGCGCAACGACAACGTAAAGCCATTGTCAAGGGAACCCCTAATTCATTTGTTTATTTCCCCCCCCCCCCCTCTCTCCCGCAATAGAATGGGACCCACAAAAAAGAAACATTTAAAGTGGAAATTGCATTTTTTTCATGTTAAAAGGTGATACTGGCCTTGTGAGGATCTCTTGCAATAAATATTTATTTAGCCTTAGCCATAAATTATATAGTTTAGTGTTAAAAAAAAAAAAAAAAAAAAAAAAAATTCCATTTAACATTAACTTTAGATAAAGCCTTAAAACTAAACCTGCCCTTATGTGACGTTATAAAGTTGCACACAGCGGGACTCCCGGAACATTGGTAGGCTTCCTTATATTTTACAAGAAGCGCGCAAAAAAGGGAATCTATGTACTGTGCCGAACCAAAATAGGTCTAACCACACTTCTAATACCTGGCTAGGTAGCCTGCGGCTTTCTGGCTAAAAAAAAAGAAGTGCCCTTGTCAACTATGCAATGGGTAAGGGAACCATTTTTCGCAAGTTGGTCCCCGCAAACGCCGCCATTTCCTAGTGAATCGATAGGCTGCCTCTTCGCAAGACAAACAGCCTGTAGCGTGACTGCTTCAGAGGCGCCTATTAACTCCTAGAATACTTAAAGCCACAGATTGCCTAAGCCAAGTTGAGCTTAATAGTAGTTATAACTTGCCATGCCATTCAAGACGCGAATACCAAAAGAAAATTAAAAATTAAAAAAAAAAAAAAAAAAAAAAATCAACGTAGTTCCAAACCATTCCATTTTTTTTTCTTTTCGTTGATTCCCCACATACAAAATCCTATCACTAAAACTTAAAGGACCCAAAGTGCTTTGAAATGGAATGGTTTTAGAATCTAAAAAACACAAAAAACTAGAACTGTGGATTGAACCCAATAGTTTCTGGCTTGTATACTTTAGGGTAATAACCAGTTTTTTTTTTTTTAATAGAAAAACACAGAGGCAGCTACAAAAATACAAAGATTATAAAAATATAATATATTATGTTCACTATGTCCGTATCTCTTTAGAGTAAAATATGGGCAGTAAACTTGAGCCTTGAGACAATGCAAGGGGAATAAAAAAAGAAAGAAAAAAAAAAAAAAAAAAAAAAAACTGGGAGCACCCAACAAGCCTCAGATACAGACAATCCACATTGATACATAAACGATTAACATAGTAATGCACTATACTAAGATATACTATTGTATGGATTACAATAACCATTTATAAAGTGAAGAGGATACAAAACTAAGGAGAAAAAAAAAAAAAAAAAAAAATTGTAAAGAGAGAATATAAAGTGACTACATGCAATAGCAAGCAGAATACAGAAACGCATAGACTGCGCAAAAGCGATAGGCATTAAGAAAATATAGAAATGTTTGTTATTCATCTACCTAGAAGCCTCTTCTACATTAAAAATGGCCGTATACACGTAAAGGACACCAAAATTTTAGTACCTCCCCTGGAGACATTTGTCTTGTGTTAATGCCTATTTTTACAACATACAGACATAAAACACCTTTAATATAAAACTAGCTCATTAATGTCTTATAAAAATCCTTTTTTTCTAGCACAACACCGCTGAAGGCTTATGCAAATACTATTTTCTCTTTTTGTGTTTTTTTGTACGAGTTTTCTGGGGTATTATTTTAGGTCACAGGTATACAGGAGAAACAGTGAGTTTTTACCCTCGCTTGGTATGAGCGTCCATAGGTTTGGCTTTTTTTTTTTTTTCTCATAATATGGGGGAGGGGGGGGGGATGGGTTCGTGGGAGATAGTCACACTGCAGAACTTTCCACACCCCAGGCTCCATAACAAAAAGGAAAAAGCCATCTAGTGAGTGTCTCTATTGGATCAACTTAATCCACCATCAGATGTTCACATCTCGGACGTCGGTTGGGGTGCAGGAAAGATCCGTTTCTTCCACCCCGGACTTTGTGTCTGAGGCGATATTGATCTGTTGGGATGCTTGGCGCAAACTTGACTCGAGGAGTAACTCGATCTGTTCCTGGCAGGCCCGCAAACAGTCCTAGGATGAGAAAAAGAGAAAAAAAAAAAAAAGAAACCTGTTAGTAGAGTTTTAATATTGGTTGCAAAGTTATGTCACCTGCCTAGTTCAACCCCTAACCCTGGAAACATCTGTCCAATGTTCTACCATACCCAGAAAGCCACAGTAAAGCCCCACCGTAGACAGTTCAGATCGCAGCCGGTTCAGCAGGGACCGGCCGAGATTCAGACCATTGGGCAGGCTGAATATACCCAAACTGAACAGTTAACCAGCCTGTTGAATTTTTACATGCAATTATTGCTAGCGGCTATTATGGCTGGCTTAACTGAGGGCATCTTGAAACATCAACAAGATGTTATCTCTCCAGCTGTCTCTTGAAGCAGCTTTAATACAGTAGATAACCTTTTCTCTAGTACAGGTAACCATAATCCTTGGTCAGTTTTATGGCGGACCATCTCAGCAGTCAAAAACAAGGTGTCCATAAACTGCACAATTCAAACTGTGATCCAGTTTTCCCACCTACACTATATTGTCAAAAGTATTGGGAAGTCTGCCTTTACACGCACATGAACTTTAATGGCATCCCAATCTTAGTCTGTAGGGTTCACTATTGAGTTGGCCCACCCTTTGCAGCTATAACAGCTTCAACTCTTCTGGAAAGGGTGTCCACAAGGTGTAAGAGGGAGAGAGCCTCCGATCTTGTGCGCAACACTGGATCAGGATCGACCTCAGGAAAGTAAAAAGGGGGGCTTGAGGGGTTACACTCAGAAGGTTTTTTACCTTAATGCAGAGAATGCATTAAGGTAAAAAAAAAAAAAAAATAACCTTCAGCCTTTAGAACCACTTTAATTTTAACAAAAGGCTACTTACAGCAAGTACTCTATAAATGGCTCTAAATGATATTTACCAAAGAGAGTTAATGAGAAGGAATGGATACGTGCCTAATGTGGAAAAACTACGGGAGTTCTCAGAAAGAACTGTTTTTCAGTGTATGTACTTACCGATCAGAAATTGTCAATAGGTGTTAATGAAATATTTTTTTGTTTCTGTTTGGCTGACTCACCGGTCAAGAAACATCTGCTAGTTAATTTTGCTGAGTAGGAGTAATGTAGGATTAATTCCTTTGAAATAACTAGCACTCTTGAGAATTTGGAAGAATGCTTGCTTGTTTTGCATGCGAAATGAGATTTTTAGCTTGTTGGGGGGGGGGGGGAGAGATGTGGATTGACTAGATTGCACCCCCTCAAAAGGCAACATTAGCAGTCATGTGGGTTTTACATACAACAATGGTGAGATGGATCACCGTTTGCCGTGTTACAATAGGCAGCTCCTTTCAGTGAAAGATCTGGGAAAATTTACACAACATTAAAGTATAAAGGACTGTACTACAACAATGTAGGATGCCATGTGATTATTAATGCAATTAAAGGTTTCTGTAGTTCTTTAATGTACGCCAATCACGGATGATACATTAAGCGGATATAACATCTACATACCGGGTCACATGTGATGATTTGTGATAAGAAGACTGTAAGGCACTGAGAGGAGAAGTTGCTATCTGTGTTGCCCAAATTGAGACCCTGTATGGCGGCTGCTACGCTTCCAGCTGCGATCATAGAAGGAGGGTGCGATATGAACTTTACATCTGCAAAAAAATAAAGAAAAACAAAAATGCAAAAGTTTAGAATATTGCAGACGACACCGACAGTCCAATCCCAGAGCTCAACTTTTGGGCAAAGGTGGAACAATGGATACAATGATAGTTACTTCAACTAAAGCTAATGATCCAACCAAACCCACTGATTGGGTCAATGATTATATTTAGGCATGTCTGGTCTGGATCGCCAGTAAACAATGCGTTTATTGAAAGCTGAACTGAAAATATGTAGGCCGCCAAGGCCTCTTCTTCCATGAACACTAGCCGATTGACCATCATGGTGGGTCAGTGGTACTTGAATCACTGACCCAGAACAAGGCAAGTATACAGATCAAGAGTTTGGAATTCACCTAGCAATGGCAGCCCCCATATCTTGCACCATAGAAGCTCTTAAAAATAATTAAAAAAAAAAAAAAAAAAAAAAAGTGTACCGATGGGCTTTGCCCGACTGGTTAAGACTCATGTCAAGCACTGAGCGCCCTGACCAATTTTTGTAGAAGGAATTACAAGGACCGTCCAGGTTCATTTAATTTATTTTTTAAAGGATTGTCCAGGTTAACATTTTTTTTTTTTTTTAGTTGTTCACCATTTTCACAAGAGAAAGTCAGGGTCACAAAATGAGAAAAAAACAAAACACACAAAAATGGGGTGCCCATATCGCCTTCAACAATCTGCCCTTTAAGCTGGGTTCACGCTTGTGCGATCACAGATATCGCATGTGTTTTTCACCACATTACTGTGCAGATCACATGCGATGTGAATTTAGCGATACAAACTCTATGGCTGAAATTGCATTCGCACCAAAATGGTGCAGGACCCCTTTTTTTGGGGGGGGGGGGGGTTGGGGTCCGCACTGGAATTGGATCGCATGGGTGTTTATACCTATGCGATCCGATTCCTGCACCATTTGACAGTTCACACTGCAATCTGCAAATCGATCTGGGGGTGTCATTAACTTTACATTGACACCTCCAGTGGTTCGCAGATGTCAGTGTGCGATTCAGGTGCGATGCTGGAACCAGCACTGAAAAAGGAAGAGATGGTGCAAGGAACAACCAAGTAAGGTCTCTGATAAAAAAATCCAATGGATAAAGAACTATACATCTCAGAAAGGGAAAAGTGGAATATAGTCAATATAGTAAATATGGGTATACACTGTTGGCAGCAACCTTGAGAGTGGAAGCACAACTCTGAAATACAAGAAAAGAACAAAAAAACAACAAAAACAAGGTGCGCCAGACTCACTGTAGTATTTAGGAATTCAATTTATGGAGACAAAACAAGACAGCCAAATGGCTGCTCACAAAAAGATGGCGATATCAGGCATATGGGTAATATAGGGTCTGGAGTCACTGTGCAGTCCATGATGTAAAGAGCTGTGTCCACATGATGGAAATAACAAGCCGCTATGTGATGGAACAGCGGTGCAGCTTCTACGGAGGTCCAGAGACTAGCTGGCCTGTACGCCATTGTTCTCCTGGGAATCCAATCAGATTGGGCACCACGTCATTTCCGGAGCTTGCGGTCCACGCTGCAATGCACTTCTGGTTCCCGGACGCCGGATTTCCAGGAGAACAACGGCAGCCAGCTAGTGTCTGGACCTCCGTAGAAGTTGCACCGCTGTTCCATCGCATAGCAGCTTGTTATCTCCATCATGTGGGCACAGCTCCTTACATCACAGACTGCACAGGGGCTCCGGACCCTAAATTACCCATATACTTGATATCACCATCCTTTTGTGAGTAGCCATTTGCCTGTCTTGTTTTGTCTCAATAAATTGCATTCCTAATTACTACATAGAGTCTGGCGTACCTTGTTTTTGTTCTTTTCTTGGAACCAGCACTGAATTGCAGGGTTTCCCCTTATCGCACCAGTGTGAACCAGGAATTAAAGTTGACTGGGAATAATTGGATCTTGAGGATATCAAAAGTCTGATATTGCCTAAAGGATAATTAAAAGTTGCTAAGAATAAAAAACAAAAAAACCCACAATTGCAACTGCAGCATAAGTCAATATGACCGCATTCTAATGTGATGAAACAATTCTGACAGCAGAAAGACCTAGCTGCAACCTAGTTTACATGGCAATGGTTGGTCTTTAGAACAGTATGCCATTTACTTATTTAGAGGGAGTAGTCATTATATTTGATTATTAAAGCAGTAGTAAAAATAGAATTAAAAAAAACCCACCCACCTGTAAGGCAACTGCATAATGTGCCAGTATGCATCGCATACTAGCATATTATGAAATACTCACCTTGGAACGAAGCCTTTTCAGCGGAGCCCGGTCACCGCTGAGAGGGCCGACATCCTCCTCCGGTCTTTCTTCTGGGTTCGCGCGCTCCGGCTAGGAGTTGGCCAGAGCTGCGATGACAGTTCCAGCGCGAAGCTCTGAAGGTACGGCAAGGTATGCCAGACCTTCAGGGGGGGGGGGGGGGGTTTGGGGGGGGGGGGGGGAACGTCAAATCGTAGTAAAACCGCAGGATGCCAATCGCCCAAAAGAAGAAAGAATCTCGCGTACTTTTGGGCGACAGGCGACCCGCGATTCTGTTCATGTGATTGTTGCCCGACTAATCACAGGAAAATCGCGCCGCGTTGCTATTGAAATCGGCGGGCAACGCACCGGTGTACCGCAATTTGCAGCTATTGCAAATCGCGGTGATTCGGAATGTAGACATGTGAACGGAGCCTCCAAAACGCAATTGCTCCAGTGACGTCACCGGCTGCATACAGGGTGAATATCTCCTAAACAGTGCACATTTAAAAAGATATTCATTTTACCCCCAGGTAAGCCTTATTGCCTATAGATATATATAAAAATCACCAAGGGACATTACTAACGCTTTAATTTGCTGGCTTAAAGAGTCTATTCCTTCATTTAAAAACAAAAATGTACAGCTTACACTGGCATCTTCAGGTCATACTTGTGGGGTTTGCATGTTCTCCCTGTGCTTATAAGTTTCCTTTGGTACTCTGCGCACACTCTACAGACCTGCTGGTAAATTATTTGGCCCCCGTCCAACATTGACCCTAGTATGATATTTTACTGAGCCAGCCCAAGATGGCTGCCATCTGCCCCAACACCAGTCAAAAAAATGCTTTGAGACCCCAGGAAGAAAAGTGCTCTAGAAATCTAAAATAATTCAACAGGATTTAAAATTGCATAAAAAAACAAAAACAAAAAAACAAAAACAAACACGCAAGTGTCCGATTAAAACAATTATACAGAAAATAAAGAAAAAAGAAGATAAAAATAAAAAAAATAAAGTTTGTATTTTTATTGCTAGCAAAAATTGGAGTTTGTTGCATGGGGGGGTGGGGGGGTAAAAAATATGTTGGACAGCATTCATAGCTGTTTAATCTACAATTTCAAGGCTACTGAAAAATCCCTCATTTCTTCTTTAGAAAAACAGGGGATGTGGCACCAGTTTACCATATTGATATCGCAGGAATGCAGTTGGATAAAAAAGTCATGAGGATCTATAGTCTGGTAGCATCCAGACAACTGGAAAGCACCCACCCTTCCCTTCGCCCCCCTGCACTGGGCACAGTAAAAGTCAGAACACTTTCATGTAACACAATCAAGTCACTTTGGCTTCTTTGCACAAAAGAATTTGCTCTGTGCAGCTTTTCAAAAGTGACCTGCCAATGCTCTTTCGCCGCTCCCAGGCATATTACAGCCACGGCTTCCAGGATTAAGGGGCTCGATTGTCTCCGGGGGGGTTCCCGAAGTGACAGCAAGCAGTTCGTAATAAATATCCTTAGGCTTTCACAATCCAGCGCTCGCCTATTCTAACCGAGATCACACCTACGAGATCCTTTGTAAAGTGTCGAGCTGCCAGTCACTGGCGCCCATCCATCACGACAACAGAGGCTCAATGAAATGCGCCAGAGTCAGGCGGCACTCGGCTACATTCTGATGTGACACAATGGTGCCAGGACACCGGGACCCCGTCCAAGATGCATTGCTGTAGGTCTATACAAAACCGGTCTCGTGTTTCTTGGAGAGGATGGACTGCCCATTCAACAGCCGCGTCATTCTCTCAAGAATAATCCACTTTTTTTTGTTTTGTTTTTTTAAATCCCCCCCCCCCCTCTTTCCTCTTCAGACACACAAAAATACCTTCCCCCTTCGTTTTAGGAACTGCAGCTCGTTAGTGAAAAAAAAAAAAAAATACCGTAAATAAAAACCACACAAACACCACTCCTGACATTCTATTAGACTGACCTGAAACGATGCAGAAAACCAGGTCAGAACCACAGATCTGCACACTTGTTCCTCGTCAGCAACTCAAAACAATTAAACCACTAGTTCACCATAAGACCCCTTTCACACGGATGGACCCCGTCTGCCAGCCATTCATTGACAGATGAAATTAAAAAAAATGGACCGAAATGCAGGTCAAGGGACAAATGCATCATCATCATCATCATCATCATCATCATCATCATCATCAGTTTACATTCGAACACCCACGCAAACAGCATTTTTGGGAGACACCAGTAATGGCTGCCTACATACCCGGTTTCCCCCAAAATAAGACCTAGCGTGATTTTCGGTGATAGCTGCAATATAAGCCCTACCCCCCAAATAAGCCCTAGTTAAAAGTCTTTGTAGGTCTTATATTCAGGGAAACAGGATAGGGCTTATTTGAGGGGTAGGGCTTATATTGCAGCCATCACCGACAATCACGCTAGGTCCTTTTTTCGGGGAAAACAGGGTATTTCTCTCACCCCAGGTTTCCCAACTACAATCCCAGCATGCCTTGGAGAACTTGGAAGTTGGCCACAGCCGCTGTCAATTAAATACATCCTCTATTCACAGCCATCAAGTAATCACAAGCGAGCAGAACATTACCTACCCACACTGGTGTAACATGTCCATCCTCCACTTATCTCACCACCCCTAGGTCCTACCACCATCTTTGTCCTTTTTCTTGACAGACAATGCTACACAAAAAGGCAAGAGGTCCACTCGGTTTTCTAGAATCCCTCAGCAATTTTCCAAAATGTTCAAGAGTCTTCTTGCCATTAAATCCTACAAAACCCAAATCAAATATCTGCTCAAACCTATCGTACGGGTTGAAGCCATCAGCAATCTGCCCATGCTTGCCGAACCAGCTGCTTTATTTGGATGGATAAAATACATTCTTTTTTTTTCTTCAAAGACACCAATTTCCCATGTGAGCCCATCCTTGCACCCCTATACAAAGATTACGGATATCAATTGGGGATGTTGTTCAAACCAATATGCTGATTACAAAACAGATGGCTCAGATTAAAACATATCGATCAGTGGTATGCCACAGCCTACAGCAACCAATCAGAAATCACGTCCTTTGAGGAGGAGTGGAACCTAGCTGCCGATTGCTTGCTATGGCTTAAGCCGGCCATAGACCGTTTGAATCTCGGCCAGTTCTGCAGGAACCAACCGAGATTCAAACCTTATATGGGCAGACTGAATGTACTCAACCTGATTGATCAATCAACCCGTCGCTAGCAATAACCACTGTATTCTCCCGGTGGGGACGGCTTTCGCCGTCGGGAGAACACAATGGCTCCGCGGAACGGATCCCCCCCCCCCATCAACACTGACTGTGTTAATGGGGGAATCAAGTAATTTTGGGTTGCAGGAAAGAAAATTGCTCCGTCTATGGCCGGCCTTCGCATTACTGCATATTAAATTAGGTTGGCACCGGTTTATTCCGTAAATTAGTGCCAAAGGATGCGGATGAGGAAGTGCTTAAATCTATAGCAACCAGTCAGAAAAACACTTCCGACTTTACACCGGTCACTTTGCCTGGCTAAAGTGGTAGGCTGCCTAGGTAGATATTTCTTCCCACTGCTGATACTTACTTTCACGAAGCTTCCCTGCCACTCTATTCCCCTGCTAGAGTCCTTGGGACATACTCCGGATGCAGGATAGCATGTGACCTTCTCACCACATTGCAGTGCTCCGCACCTATGCGGCCGATCACCAGCACTGCCACATAGATGTGTGAAGGACGGACATTAGCCCAATGTAAGCTCTGACAGATCTAGAAAAAGGAGCTTACACAGCCCTGGGCTCCTACAGAACGGGAGCAATGCATACTTTTGCCCTCAATGGTAACAAATTCAATTTAACTCAATTATTGTTAAAACTGAAAACACATTTGGAAACCATTGGCTACAGCACATCACCTTTGCTTTCTAGAAAACGCCTGGCAGTGTTCAATTCATGGACCTCTTGCCAGGTTTGAAAAAAAAAAAAAAAAAAAAGTAGGTAAACAACCCCCCTCCACCCATATATTCAACACATTTTGCAAATTACACAGCACAAGGGCACTCTGAGCTCCTTTTACGGGGACAGGATGGGACAATGCAGCTTAAAGAGCCGTCCCGTGCAGCACTGTTTGCAGAGTCATTTCCTAAGTTTGCTTTAGGAACCTGCTCTGAAGAATAGGCTGTTGACACAAAGCTCTGGCAGTTTCTTCCGCGTTAGGTGCTGTCTGCCTATTTGCTGTTCCTTTAAGTTCTTTGATGCATCAAAAACGAGGGATTGCTGGCCTCCATTATCATTTTAATCATTTATTCTTTTAAAATTATAATGTGGACATGGATAGCATCTCTTCAGCTGCTAAATCATAGCCCAGTATACTGCTGTGTGTTCAGTTCCATCTAGCTACTGTATTGAATATTAAATGCTCCAAAACAGCGATGGGCTTCCTCTAGGCAGGTTTGATTTTATGCTTTCTAGTGACAAAAACTAGATGCTGTATACATTACGGAAACACAGAACAGAACTACCGTGTTTTCCCGAAAATAAGCCCGGGTCTTATAGTAATTTTAGCAACAAAAGACACAGTAGGGCTTATTTTCAGGGTAGGTCTTACCATGCAATGTGCTTGTCTATCCCCCTCTCTCTCCCTGCCTGACAGGAATCCCCAGTGTAAACGGAGTCAAAATGCTTGTAAAATCCTATAATCCACTCTATTACAGTAGTATATAATGTACAACGTACGCATTTCTGTAATATAATTGTGCCAAATACCTTCGTTATAGCGCCGCTCTGCGCTTCTGTGACCCACTGGAGCTCTTTTCCCCGCATTTACATTACAGAAACACACACATTATACGCTACTGTAATAGAGCGGATTATAGGATTTTACAGGCATTTTAAACTAGGGCTTATTTTCGGGGTAGGGCTTATATTGCAGCCCTCCTGGAAAATAACGCTAGGTCTTATTTTCAGTGAAAAAACTGTATGATAATAAAGGGCAAAAAGTAGTGCTGACACCACCCCCTTGGGCCTTCACCTCTTCCATGAGAGCTTGGAGTGTGGAAACATACTCATTAGCCAAAAAGCAGGTCAGGTACGAATGTTGGATGAGCTAGAGGAAGACCTAGTTTTTAAATTGCGTTTCCAATTCATCCCAAGGATGTTGCGTTGGGTTACGTTCAACCAGGCAACTAGGGTTGCTCCACAGAAAACACCTTAAAGACCCTTTCACACGAGCGGACCGATCGGGTCCGCCTTCAGTGGTTTTTTTTTTTTTAGGCGGACCATCCATTGCCCTCTATGGAGTGGTGGGTGTCAACAGACACCTCCGACGTCCAATTCTATCCGCTAAAAACTAAAACGGATGGGGATTTGTTCCCCATCTAGTGGATTGGATGGGAGGGCTGCAAAAACAGACAGGTGTCCCGTTTGCATATGACCGCCCATAGAGGACAGCGGACTGTGTCTGCTCTGCATGAGCGGAATGGACACAGACAAGCCATAAGCCTGCTCAGCGGGTATCAAGTGGAGAGATTCCTCTCTGAGCTGGCAGACTTCTCCCTATGTGAAAGTGGATCTTCACTGCATCCGAGCACCACAAACCAAAAACACAAATTCATTTTTATTAATTCAAAGCAAAACTCCCCCATCCATCCATCTCTCCATGCTTTATTTTGTTGAGAAATCACTTTGCACAACCCCTTAGCATTTCTGGTCATCTTGAGGAAGGGCAGAGGATTCATGTAGCATTTACTTCCTGGAATCGATCTGCCCTTAGCTTAAAGAGGAACTGCAGTCTGCTCACATAATTTGTAATAAAAGCCATCTTTGCCATTCTAAAACTTCCCTCCAACCACTTTGCATATTATTTTATTTATACTGCGATTCTGTATTTGCCAAATATGCTGCAGAAATCTCCCTCCACTGAGTCTGGCTGCATCCATTTTAAACGTGGGCAGCTGAAGCTGCTGCCTGTTCACTTCCTGGATTTACACAGGAGGCACACATCCAGTTCTGCAGTTCTCATTGGCCCTCTTATGACTCATCTCCACCCCCCTCCCTGGCAAACTCTCACAAGAGTGAGAGCTGTGTATGATGTCATAAGCCTAGGTTAATGACCAGACAAGAAACAGGAAGTGGGCTGTATAAGGTATTTACTGGCAGAAAAAAAAAAAAAGTTTTACTATCCAAAGTTAAAACAAGGGCAGAATATTTAATAGTTGGAAAAAAAAAAAAAAAAAATGACTGAAGATCCGCTTTAAGCATGCAGGATGGTGTGCTTAGCTGAGAAAAACCCACCTCCTCTCCTTAAAACTCCTGGGATGTATGACATTTGCCTAGGCAAGACCAGGAAAAAACAAAAGCAAAACAAAAAAAAAACCCCAAAAAAACAAACAAAAAAAAAAAAATGTAGAACAAGTAAATATATACATTGGGAGAGTGAAGTTCCACTTTAAACCACATATTTATAGTTGCCTTTGTGTACAGGGGTACAGGCCTGATGGACCAGAAAAGAGCCTTCCCCAAAATGTTGCTAGAAGGCTGGATGTGCACAATGGTCTATAAGGTCATTTGTCCTTTAAAAGTCTAATTCATGCAAACAATGCCATTATTTGATATAAATAATAAAAAATAAATAGATTTAATAAAAAGTGAACGTGAAAAGACCACGCACAATCTTCAAAAACAGAAAACAAACATTGGCTGCTTTCATATTAAACTTTCACTGAGATTAGGTCAAAAACAAGACACTTTTTTTTTTTTGGAAAGAAGGGAGGGTGCAGTATTATTAATAGGGTCTCCTCGAGCCGTCTCCAGCCCATAACTGCCCCAGACAAGGAGCACGTCCAAGCTGTTTTGTTACATTCAGCAAGGAATAATCTGTGGCAGAGGCCACTAATTTCAGCATATTAATCAAGGGGGGGCCTCTGGCTCTGCAGTTGGAGTGTGTCAGTATTGTCAGACTCCATTGCTTCATCTTGCGCTATTGAACGCTCTGGAACAAGAGAGAAGCTCTGAGATGAATTGAACCTGACACGGGCACAAAGGAGAAGGGGCCTACACACATCCCCGGCAGCCTATCTGAGACTTCATCCAAAAAGAATAAACAAGCTCGGCGTTAATAAAGAATAGAGAGTGCCAGCCACCATGAAGAGACACAAAGCAGCACCCAGGCTGTGCAACGCCAAGGTGGAGAAGAGGGGAGGGGAGGCTTCCAATTTTTGTGAACACCCCCATTCCCCCCCCCACCTCCTGTAAAAAAAGGAGTCGCTCAGTCCAGCTGAGTGCAGAGGCAATGAATGAGAATCTTTTCATGCAGCCAAAATCAAACTTGAAGACATCAATCACTGCAAGGAGACACAACAGGCAGCGACTAGCCACCTAACTCATGGCAATTGTACACGCTGCCCGCTGCTCAATGGTGCTTCCCGCATTTATGTTTGGACAGCATGAACGGCACAATGGACCAGCCCTTATTACATGCTTGCAGGCATTAAGGAAAGGTTATAGGTTCTGTATTTTAGTGACACATACTTCAAGAATGGGGGAAAAAAAAAAAAAAAACAAACACAAAAAAACGGATAGCCTCACATTCTACAGAATGGAAATGCTCCAGATCCCTAGAAAGTGTCACAAGATTCCATCTCTAAAACAGATAATTCCCAGACACCAGTTTCAATGTAAACTCAACTCATCCACACTGCAAAGTGAAGCTAGCTTTCCTAGTAGCAAGCGCGCCTAAGAAGACAACTGGTGGCCAACCTTTGTCTACTGAGGACAATGGGAGGCACATGTCCTAGGGATTTTTGAAATGCCCCATGGCTTCCAAATTGTATAGAGAACCTACTATAAAAATCTTGAGAAATTCTCTACCATATGCAGAATACTGCCAAACACATAAAACATGTGCCCTGTACAAAAAAAAAAAAAAGTGGAAAAGAAAAAAAAAAAACAAAAAAAAAAAACAAATAAATATATCCCCCCCCCCCCACCCAATAGAATTGTCTAAGCAAGAATTGATAGAATGCCAAAATGCCAAATCATAACTGGAACAAGCACCTACTAAAAGAATTTTCTTTTCATTAAATGATAATAGTTTTCCCCTAGAGAAGTAAACTGTAATCTTCCCAAAAGGAATGTGGGCCATTGCCTTAAAGTAACCCCTTTTTTTTCCCTTTTACTGATATGGAATTATGGTGTATGCAGGTCCAATGTTCTCACCCACACAGCAGACCAGATCTGACCTGCTGATATAAAACTTGTTTGAAGTCTGGCTTCTTCCAGCAAAAAAAAAAATAATGTATGTGATTTTCTGTGTCACAGCACAATAGGGGGTCGACTTACTAAAGGGTTATAGACTGTGCACTTTGCAAGTGCAATTTCTCCCAGAGTTTAGTAAATGAGGGGGAGCTCTGCTGACTTCCATTATCCAATCATGTGCAAGCACAAAAAAGTTTTTTTTTTTTTAAATTTTCCTAGTATGCGATTGGGTATTCTTTGCAAAGTGAGGCTTCATCTCATCTGGAGCAACTGCACTTGCAAAGTGCATAGTCTATTTGCCTTTAGTAACTCAACTCTTAAGTGCCGGTTCACACAGGGGCGACTTGTCAGGTGACCTAGTCGCCTCCCGTTCTGTACAGTGGAACCGTTCTAATAGGAGCGACGCAAGTCCCTCCGACTTAGAAAAAGGTTCCTGTACTTCTTTTGGGGCGATTTGCATAGACTTCTATACAGAAGTCATTTTGCAAGTCGCCGTGGATATCGTGTGCAGGTCGCCTCAGTGAGGCGACCTGCAAGTCGTGCCGCCCCTAGTGTGAACCGAGCCCAAGTGTTTGCAGCCCAGTAAAAAAATAAATAAATACCCAAAACGAAACACTAATTTTCCAACATAAACATCCAGTGTACTATATACCCACACAAAGCAATCAAGTATGGCAACATCTCCTTCCACAAAGATTAGACTTATGGCATAGATTATTATGTAAAGTAAAAGTGGTCTAGAAGTACAATGAGGGGGTTGTCCAATATCCATGGAACTTATTCGAACACTATCTAGGACAACCAATAAAAATTTCAGGATACTTCCTCAGGAAAGGCACAGATAGGCACTTGAGCTACTGAAGAAGTTACCGGATCGGTTAAAAAGACAAAATATCCTAAATATGCTATCCATAACTCATCCAGTTTTCCACAAGTACAATAAGGGGTTGCCCAATATGTGGCACAGACAAAGAGCACCTTTGAACACCATCTAGGTCAGCCTCTCTCAACCTTTTCAGCATAGAGGAACCTTTGAAATAACTTCCCGGTCTCAAGGAACCCCTGCTAATAATGACTATAATCATCAACTCATGATACAAGTGTGATGATCAGTGGGAAGAATCCTCCTTACACTGGTGGTCATTGGGAAGGATTATCCCCCTACAGATAGCGGAAGAGATCAGAAAACTGCTAATTGCTCCAGGACCTAACAACCTCTGGAGGAACCATATAGTTGAGAAAACCCTGACCTGGAACAACCAATAGGACGTAATTTTGTCTGTATACTTTCCCATAGGAGTGACACAGATGAACACCTGGACAATCTAAAAAGTTGAAAACACATGGCATGTCTGGTGAAGTGCTGGACCATGCCGCCAGGCTTGTGGCCCCAAGACCTGAAGCTCAACAGTGGCAACTGATCTTATGAAACCGAGCCAAGTTTAGGAATATTTCTACTGCAAAAGGTTGCAATTTAGGCGACCCCTTCTCTACTTTGATTGACTACTACTACTACTACTACTACTACTACTACTACTACTACTACTACTACTACTACTACTACTACTACTTTTATGAGGAATCACAAGTTCCAGAAAGACTTACAACTTTTTGGCAGATGCAGCCCAAAATCATACCCAACCTGTATATTAAAGAGCTACAGAAGAACCAATATTCTATAAAAATGTGATTTTTTTCCTTCTTCTTCTTTTTAGGATCACCATAGGATTGGCAGAATACAAGGGACAGGTTTCTCAAAAAAAAAAAACAAGTGTTCTAATACAACAAGACTTTAAATGCCAACTCAAACTTACAACGAACGGTGAAGTTGTTCAAATTACAGTCACCCATAGCAATCAGATGAAACCGGGGACCAGTGCAGAAAAGCTGGCTGGTTTGTGTGTTCATACATATTGCTCTTGCTACATAGAACAATCCAAGGTCTATTGTACAGCACACGTTGCTGGGAACGGCAGGGAAGTATGGGGAAAAGTGAAGACAGGTTTGCACCTTAGCTTTAAAAAAAACAACAGCGACACAGATCAAAGCACCGCGAATCTCAACAAGCTGGCAACCTTTGAACTGCTCCATATTCAGCAGGTTCACCGGTCAGAACACCACAAAAAAAACAGGTCACACGACTGGCCGGGGCGAGGCAGTGTAACCGCACATCCCACAAAGCTCCAGGGCATGCAGTGCAATATAAGCCTGCAGCACCCGCAGGGTTAACAGAAGCGTCCGGGAAAAAAAAAAAAAGAAATCTCATCTCAATTGCACATCATTGGATACATCAAGTCCCATTAGACTGATTGGAACCGACCTGCAATTTGGCACCCGGTGTCTCACAGTGCCAAAACATGTTTTGTTACATTCCAAGGCGGATAATTTGTGACCCGTTTGTCACTGTAATAATGGACGGGAATTGTATTCTGTGCTGCACAGCGTATAAATCATTAACAGAGTCAATTAACAGGGGGATAAATAATTTTATATTCTAGGTGGGGGCACCTACTTGTGGCACTGCTCGGTAGGGACAGAGTACATGAGATATATGGATTGTATATGATCAGTAAGACTAGGTGAAGGTGAGCTATGTCATACAGAGAATAGCTTCCAGTGTTAGTGTCAAGACTGATGGCAAAATTATTTTATTTCTGGAGTCTAAAGTTGCTTAAAAAGGAGAACTATGCTCGTTTGGCCATAGCGATTCTGTAGGTCGCAGTAGTGCACACCCGAGACCCAAATTCAGCCAATAGCGGGCTAAAGTCTGCTTACGGCTGACGTCACAGAGCCAGTCCAGGCTCTGCAGGAATCCTGACAGTAATGCCAGGATTCACCCACATGCCTGATCGGCAGCTTGTTCAGCCTTACAGCGCACTACTGAGAGCTTGAGCCAACCGCTCCCCATCACGGCGCTCCTGTCAGCGCTGGAGGGGCAGAGCAAAGAGCAGCGACTGACCGTCACCTCTCTGTGCTCAGAGCGGACCCGAAAACTGAGTGATCAGCGGTCTTTGAACGCTCAGTTCTCGGTGTAAAGCTGATGGCGAGCTGATGGTGCCTCTTTACTTATCAGTTTAGCCACATAGGCAGGTATGAACGTTTACTTTTTTTTTTTGGAATCCAGCACTTCTCCTTTAATGTTCCACTTATGTAGTGAACTCCAGCAGCCACAAGCTTCAGCATCCCGCAACAGCCGATACTAACATTTCCCCAAAAGCTGGAGATCCCAGGTATCTATTCTGAAACATGCAACTCACACGGGCGAGGTATCATCCCAAAGTCCCAAGCATATGATCTGTAAAGTTACGCAATAAAAATGTACCTGGAAGTAACTTGTGATTAGCACAGTGCCCCTCATGCAAGTCCTCCTTTTTAATCCTTGCATCAAAGGTTCTACCTAGTAGATTAATGTGTGGTTTCCCAAGCCACAGCATTCCCCCTAACCGTGCCTCCAGCATAAGGCACAAAGCGTTAGCTGTGCAGCTAGCAGAGATGTCAGCGGAAGACGTCAGCAGTGGGTGTCGGTTTCACCACCGGCGCTGGGAAAGTGTGACCGCACAGAGGCACAGGCGCTGACCATTAGTACACAATGACATGCTTGGCTGAGCTGACAACTCTGTGACTGGTGGGGGGGGGGAAGCATTACAACATGGCTTGTTTATCCAGCACACAATGTGTGGCATCCCTGCTGGTAAACAAAAGCGCCATGATGCCATCCTGATGCCAATTACAGACAATTAAATAAAGCAGCGTGGACCACCTAAATGAAAGAGCCGCTTACGTACTTACAGAATGAATGAAGATCTGGTTATATATATTTTTTTGTGCTCAATTCTTACACTCAGGAATATCTGGTCTGTGCTTTTATTATGTGCCAAGTGTTGATGCAATTACATTTTTTTTGTTTAAGGATTCTGCAGACAGAGAGCCTGGTTCCCTATGACATAGCAGACGCGTCCATGTGACTTGTGCAAGACCTGGTTCAAATTTCAGTTGACCACTAACCACAGTTTTGCCCCCTGCAGTGCCAGATTGCTTGCTTTTGGACAAATGGGTGTTGAATTACCACGACTGGAGCGTAAGGATGAGCTCCGGCGTGTTCGCACACTCCACGTGCTGAGCCCGCTAGGAAGTCGGCACGGCGCTCCGCTAATCACAGGCAGTGAGACATTTTCCCGATGTGCGGCTGCAGAGATCGGGAAATGCCTCCCTGCCTGTGGTTAGCGGAGCGCCGTGCCGACTTCCTGGCGGGCTCGGCACGTGGAGTGTGCGAACACGCCGGAGCTCATCGTTACTGGAGAGTGCAAAATCTGGTGCAGCTGTGCATGGTAGTCAATCAGCTGCTAACTTCAGCTTGTTCAATTAACCTTTGGCAATAAAGCTGCACCAGATTATGCATTCTTTAGCAAAACATTCTCTATGGGGTGGATTTACTAAAACTGGAGTGCAAAATCAGGTTGCAGCCCTACATAGAAACCAATCAGCTTTTTTTTTTGTCAAATCGTAATCGAACACACTGAAGTTAGAAGCCAATTGGCTACAGTGCCCAGCTGCTCCAGAATTTGCACTCTCCAGTTTTAGTAACTCTACACCATAATGTCCTATGGAAGACTGGGGCATCTTGGTGACTAGTTGTTAGGGCAGCAGACTTGTCGCTCACCCACCTGACAACACCGTATTATCAGCAGGCAATGCACCCCAATAGCTTAAGTAAAAAAGATGCCCTCTTAGGGTACACCCAGCTTTGTCAAAAAAAAAAAAAAAAAAAAAAAAGCAACCTCCAGAAACCATTGTATTCTGCATGGTCTCCATTTCTCCTTTACTAGAACCTTTGTACCGCAAAGAGCATGCTGGGGATGGAAAAAATTTTTTTTAAAAAATTCTAAAGCTTAAAATCTGCACCATGGCATACATAAACTTACCTTTTCCAGGACATTTTTTTTTAACGCCCAAAAAAAGCCAGTAATCCACATTGTAACATGAGGGGGGGTTAAATGTACCATTGGGCGCTTTACAGTAAGGAGTGGTTATAGAAGGGTGGGCACCAGCGACAGGGGGGCATTTTCCAGAACAAGCCTTATAACACCCGTACCTGTAGCGCAGAGAGCCACAAAAGTCTGGGCGTGTTTGCGGATGATTTGCTTGGTGTCCTCAGTCAGTGACATTTTGTCAAGAAAATGTTCAATAAAGTCGTGAGGGGTGACAGAAGCCATGTCCCATTTCAGCTTATTCAGGATTACCAGCTCCATTAACTGTGGAGGGGGAAGAGAAAGAAAGAGAAAAAAAGAAAAAAAAAGGGGGAAACAAAATAGTCAGAATTGGATACAGTCATTGGTCAGCAAGATGTTAAGTCTACAAAGCAGAAAGGCATTAAAATAAATAAAAAAAAGGGAGGGTATACACATGGGCAATATATGCATGCTGATAACAAAAATCAGGATAACAAAGATGTCCACAGGACCTATTCAGCTTAAAATTCTTATCCTCAAACGAAGTAAAGAAGCACCATCAGCCCCCACCTCTGGCAGCAAATTCGTATAGTGCTGACTATACAAATAAGGAAATAGCTAGGTACCCGTTAAAACCAATACATTAGGGCTGGCCATACATTATACAATTTCTTGTACAGTTTTCCTTTAGATTTACCAAAACCATATTATATGGGAGGTCAAACCTAAACACTTTCAATTTGCATGCAATCAGGCAGGCCCTTCCATTACATAGTTGAAGGTAAAAATCTAAAAGGAAATTGAATAAGAATATTGTATAAATGTATGGCCAGCTTAACGGATGGGATAAATTCAGCTCACTGTGTGTCAGTTATTTGTTCACACATTAGCTGGCATCCCAAAACTTATGCGGTAGATTAGCATTTCACATACAGCAGCTTTCCAGGAAAATCTATTAAGTATTATTTGCATTGCTCCTCATTAGTTGTGGGTCATGCATTTTAGAACAACATACAACCCAGTTTACATAAAGCTCAACATGATCAATTCCTAACAAGGTCTAGGTGGCTCAACCCTCAGATCCCATAGAACTAGGATGAGCACCATCAAGTAGCTTTTGCAGCTGTTATTCAACTACAAGTCTCAGCCATTCCTGAAAATCAATGGCCAGCATTGGATCTGCAGTTCTACGACATCTGGAAACTTGCTGACTCCCAGTAGTACCGGTCAGTTCCTGTGCAGCGTGTTCCCCGGTCTCACCACTAGGGGGAGCCAGATACAAAGTGAACACCCCTGCATGTGTTAGCAGCATGCTGTATAAATGTTACATTGTTCAGGATTTCATAGGAAACGGCATGTAGCTTATCCCCCCCCCCCCTCCAAAAAAAAACGCTGGTGCAAGAAACATCGTGACACGCTGCAAATACCTGCAGCACAAGAATTTACAGGAGGTCACATGGCGCTTTTTTTTTTTTTTTTTTTAAATCTATCGCCGTCTCAAGACAGCCGCTCTGATCATAAAACAGACACCAAATGCATCAATCTGCAGAAAGGGGAGGGGGGGGGGGGGCTGATAAACAGATGTGCAGGCCTACGATTGAATCCATTATGTACAGTAAACAGGAAATTACCAGTAATTCCTCTGGTCTGATGGAATTATCTGTGTAAATACAAAGTTTCTCTGCAGTTAAGGGGATGGTCTCCTTCATTTTGGATGCCAAAAACATGCATGTCGCCCCGAGGAGTTGCAGCCTGCTCTTCTTCAGCGGCTCCACGGACAGAAATCGATCCAGATAGTTCATGGCAAGGGGGAAAACTTCCTCTTCACACTTCTGTTCCTCGCAGACCTTGGGAGAAGAAGAAAAAAAACAAAAAAAAACAAAAAAAAAAAACAAAAGACAAGTTACCAAACGGGTTCCAGAGAAAGGAGGACCAATAATAGCCAACAATCAGCAACAGGAAGGGATTGTCACAGCAAAAAAAAAAGAAGAAGAATATGTGAGCAATGAGAAACAGTCTACATATGGCTGCAAACCAAGAGAGCCGGGGCTGTGTGAGCCAGGCCTGGAGATCACAACCAGGCTGAGCACAGGGGGGGTCATGCTGGGGCTTGTAGTGCCACGGCAGCTGGAAAGGCTTGCTTGCAGAACAATGGGGTGCTTTCCATGCAGAACAATGGGGTGCTTTCCATGCACAGAGCATGTAAATCTTGGCTACACTGAATGAGACAGTATAGGCATACAGAACGGGGTGAAAGGGAGCCAAAGGGTCAGATATATATATATATATATAATTATTATACAGGATTTATATAGCGCCGACAGTTTACGCAGCATATATATATATATATATATTTATTTTTATTTTTTTTGCATGATATGCATGAGGCCCAGGCTTAACTTTTTTTATTCATTTATACAAAAAAAAAATATATACATTTATTTTTTTTGTGTAAATGAATAAAAAAAAAAAAAATAAAGCCTGGGTTTCATGCATATGATGCAAAAAACCCATTATCTAGGGTCTTGTGCATAGGATACAATTAATATATACAATTGCATGAATGTAGAAATATCTGTAAGAACTGGGCAAGCCTAACATGGGTGCACCGGGATAGATTCCCCTTTTTTTTTTTTGGCATATTGTGCACATTTGAGAACCTGTTGAGCCACGTTTACTGTTTGCTTATGTGTGCAAGCATAAACTGTCCCCAAATCCTGGAACTCCCCCAATTACTGAGATCCCCAAAACACCATCCTTGGTGTGTGCAAGCATAGGCTGCCCCCGAATCCTGGGACCCCCCCCAACAGTGAGATCCTCAAATACTTAGAGTATGTGTGCACAAGTGTAGGCTGACCCCAAATGCAGAGATCCCCAAATATTGAAATACTGCCCCCCCCAATACCATCTTATGCAAGCAAGCATAAGTTGTCCCCAAATACTGGGGATCCCCCCCCCTTAATTCTGAGATCCCCAAACACAGTATGTGTGTACAAGTGTATTCTGTCTCCAAATACTCAAATCTCCAAATATTGAAATACTGTACCCCCCCCCCCCCAATTACCATCTTATGTGTGCAAGTATAGGCTGTCCCTAAATCCAGAGAGAGCCTGGGGCCCCCCCACATCCCATCCTTCTGTATGCAGGTGTAGTGTGTCCCCAAACCAGCACACGGGCCTACCTGGGATAGGAAGAAAATGGGGGATTCTTATCAGGAGGATCCACAGATAATAGACGGACTCCTTTATCCAGAACGATCTTCTGCACAATATAAAGTTGTCCCCTCTTTCTGCAATAGCATGTATTATATCTATCACTTTTTTTTTTAGAATATATGAGATGACAAGAACAGCTCACTCACTATTAGAGATCGATCATAAAGATGTTGGCCATGTGAGTCCTGTATGTGATCGATCGTACATTGTATAGACAGGATAGAATAGTGCATGCCATTGCAGAAGTGTGATCTCTATATTCCTCCATGGGGGGGGGGGGGGGGGGCGGCAGACAATCCAGAGTGCGGATCTCATTCTCCCCCATGCCAGGTGGTCCGCTGTAGTGATCTGGGGGGTCCCGGTGTTGGAGAACGCTCTATTAAGGAACCAGTACTTGAGTTTTCTCTGTTTTTGGGGGGTGCAATATTTCATAATAGGGTCTTGGTATTTAGGGGTACAGTAGGGGGGCAGGAATTGTTTTTTAACAATGTATTTTGGGGTCTTGGTATTTGGGGGATGGTGCAGTTTTTTGGGGTATCAGTATGTAAGGAGGTGCAGTTATCTGCAGGGGGTGCCAGTATTATAGGGGGTGCAGTATTTTGGGGTCTCAGTATTTCAGGGGATGGGTGCAGTATTCTGGGGGGTTCATTATTTGGGGGTTCAGTCCATATTTGCACACAGTGTCTGTTTAGCTCCCAAATGTGGCTATACTAAGGCGTCCATGTAGTGGGGGGGCCCCCCCTTGGGAGTGCAGGCTGTGAGGATCCCCCCTTGGGGGGGTGCAGGCTGTGAGGGGGGTCCCCCTTGGAGGGGGGGTGCAGGCTGTGAGGGGGGTGCAGGCTCTGGGGGGTCCCCCCTTGTAGGGGGTGCAGGCTCTGGGGGTCCCCCTTAGGGGGGTGCAGGCTCTGGGAGGGTCCCCCCTTGGAGGGGGGGTGCAGGCTGTGGGGGGGGCCTTGAAGGGGGGTGCAGGCTGTGGGGGGGTCCCCCCTTGTAGGGGGGTGCAGGCTGTAGGGGGGTCCCCCTTGGAGGGGGGGTGCAGGCTGTGGGGGGTCCCCCTTGGAGGGGGGGTGCAGGCTGTGGGGTTGGGTCCCCCTCGGTCCGTCCATTGTCACGCACCTCCAACATCCATGTGGCCACGATCTTCCTCATGTAGGGGAGGATCTCTCTCTGCACACACTTGAAGTAGTTGGCGGACGGACAGGCGGTCTCCTCGGCTTTCAGCATGGTCCGGAGGACTCGGTCGGTGAGGAGGTTGCGGTCCAGGTGAGCCCTCCGGATGGTGTCCACCTCACAGCACAGCAGCTCCATGTCCGTGTGATCTCCGCGGAGGAGCCCGGCGTGTCCCCGGAGCCGGGAGAGGAGAGGAGGAAGAGGAGGAGAGGAGGATGTTCTGAGCGGAGATGAAAGAAGAATGAGAGAGAAAGAGCAGCCGGGCCCGGGAGAGGCTTAAACACAACCCGAGCCCGCCCAACACCCTCCTCCTCATCCTCCTCCTTCTCCCTACTCCATGACACTGCCTGCTAGGGGGAGGAGAGACACAGACACACAATACATGAGGGGGACATCCTGGGGAGACATATGGGGGGCAACAATATCAGAGGACATACATTGTTCCCTCACATTGTCACCCCCCTTGTCTATGGACCCTTATATTGTTGTCCCCCAATGTCTCCACATTGTCCCCTCAGATTGTGTCTCTCCCTTGTCTTATCTGTGTCCCCTCACATTGTCCCCTCACATTTTCCCCCCATATGTCCCCTCACATATCTCCCCTTACATTGCCCCCCCATACGTCCCCTCACATATGTCCCCCCCCATGTATTCCCTCAAATTGTCCCCCACCATGTCCCCTCACATTGTCCTCCCCCCACCATGTCTTGTCCCCCATGTCTCCTCACATTGTCCCCCACCATGGTCTCCTCACATTGTCCCCCACCATGGTCTCCTCACATTGTCCCCCACCATGGTCTCCTCACATTGTCCCCCACCATGGTCTCCTCACATTGTCCCCCACCATGGTCTCCTCACATTGTCCCCCACCATGGTCTCCTCACATTGTCCCTCCCCATCAATGTCCCCTCAGGTTGTCCCCTCACATTGTCACTCCCCCCATGTCACCTCACATTGTACCCCACGTTTTCCCCCACCATGTCCTCACATTGTCCCTCCCCCTCAATGTCCCCTCAGGTTGTTCCCCCCCTTGTCCCCTCACATTGTCACCCCCCTTTGTCCCCTCACATTGTACCCCACGTTGTCCCCCACCATGTCCTCACATTGGCCCTCCCCCTCAATGTCCCCTCAGGTTGTCCCCCCCTTGTCCCCTCACATTGTCACCCCCCTTTGTCCCCTCACATTGTACCCCACGTTGTCCCCCACCATGTCCTCACATTGGCCCTCCCCCTCAATGTCCCCTCAGGTTGTCCCCTCACATTGTCACCCCCGTTGTCCCCCTCCCCCCATTTCCCCTCAAATTGTCCCCCCCATGTCCCCTCACATTGTCCCCAACAAATATAAAAAAAAAAGGAAAAAATGATTTGTCAGTGTGCTCGGTTACCAGGGGACTCCATACAGTGTGAGGGGTCATGTATCCTGGGGGTGCAGTGTGAGGGGTCATGTATCTCGGGGGTGCAGTGTGAGGGGTCATGTATCCTGGGGGTGCAGTGTGAGGGGTCATGTATCTCGGGGGTGCAGTGTGAGGGGTCATGTATCTCGGGGGTGCAGTGTGAGGGGTCATGTATCTCGGGGGTGCAGTGTGAGGGGTCATGTATCTCGGGGGTGCAGTGTGAGGGGTCATGTATCTCGGGGGTGCAGTGTGAGGGGTCATGTATGTCGGGGTGCAGTGTGAGGGGTCATGTATCTCGGGGGTGCAGTGTGAGGGGTCATGTATCTCGGGGGTGCAGTGTGAGGGGTCATGTATCTCGGGGGTGCAGTGTGAGGGGTCATGTATCTCGGGGGTGCAGTGTGAGGGGTCATGTATCTCGGGGGTGCAGTGTGAGGGGTCATGTATGTCGGGGTGCAGTGTGAGGGGTCATGTATGTCGGGGTGCAGTGTGAGGGGTCATGTATGTCGGGGTGCAGTGTGAGCGGTCATGTATGTCGGGGGTGCAGTACTATGCAGTGTAGGGGGGTCATGTATGTCGGGGGTGAAGTACTATGCAGTGTAGGGGGTCATGTATCTCGGGGTGCAGCGTGAGGGGTCATGTATCTCGGGGGGGGCAGTACTATGCAGTGTAGGGGGGTCATGTATCTCGGGGGTGCAGTACTATGCAGTGTGAGGGGTCATGTATGTCGGGGTGCAGTGTGAGGGGTCATGTATGTCGGGGTGCAGTGTGAGGGGTCATGTATGTCAGGGTGCAGTGTGAGGGGTCATGTATGTCGGGGGTGCAGTACTATGCAGTGTAGGGGGTCATTTATCTCGGGGGTGCAGTACTATGCAGTGTAGGGGGTCATGTATCTCGGGGGTGCAGTGTGAGGGGTCATGTATCTCGGGGGTGCAGTACTATGCAGTGTAGGGGGGTCATGTATCTCGGGGGTGCAGTACTATGCAGTGTAGGGGGTCATGTATCTCGGGGGTGCAGTACTATGCAGTGTAGGGGGGTCATTTATCTCGGGGGTGCAGTACTATGCAGTGTAGGGGGTCATGTATCTCGGGGGTGCAGTGTGAGGGGTCATGTATCTCGGGGGTGCAGTACTATGCAGTGTAGGGGGGTCATATATCTCGGGTGCAGTGTGAGGGGTCATGTATCTCGGGGGTGCAGTGTGAGGGGTCATGTATCTCGGGGGTGCAGTACTATGCAGTGTAGGGGGGTCATATATCTCGGGTGCAGTGTGAGGGGTCATGTATCTCGGGGGTGCAGTGTGAGGGGTCATGTATCTCGGGGGTGCAGTACTATGCAGTGTAGGGGGGTCATGTATCTCGGGGGTGCAGTACTATGCAGCGTAGGGGGGTCATATATCTCGGGTGCAGTGTGAGGGGTCATGTATCTTGGGGTGCAGTGTGACATTTTAAGGGTGCAGTGCATTCCGGATTCAGGGACTCTAGCGCGGGTCTTGTACCCGGGTCTGTCTCAAGCTTTACCAATTTGAATAACTTCTCAGATATGAAGTGAAGTGAAAAAAATACTGCAGATATTTATTAAGGGAGACGTCTGCACTTTGAGAGCGGCCCCTCACATATACCTGCTGGAGGAATCCTGCGTACCCCACATACAAGCATTGATTGCGGGGTCACTGCAGTTCGTACATTCCAGTAGTGTGCACATACAATACGCTTCACAAGGCAAAATAAAACATGGGGGCACACGGTGTGCAAGTGCTGTAAATTCTCAACGTGCGATGAACTCATGCCCTGTGATTTTCAGGCGTCATTAATAATTTTTGTCACTTATTTTCTAATGTTTTATTATTATTTTCTAGTCCTAACATTTTAGTTTTTTTAAAGGGAAGTGTTATCACCATTCCAAAGGACCATGATACGGCCACAGCTTTAAGATACCTATTTTTCCCGACTCATGTCTGCAGATCACAATGAATAGGCTGTTCCACCTAAAACTGATATCTCAGCGTTCAGCAGAGACTGCGGGACTAACTGCATGGTTATTGGTTTTGTTTATTCCTTCAGGCTTTCTGTGGACGCATCGCCGCAGTTGGGTTCTCAGGTCTGTTTGCTTGCATGAGAGGGTCCTATAGTATGGATAATCGAGAAGAACAGTGCAAGCACCCCAAAGAAGGGGGGAGCACCCCAAGTTCCAAAGCAGTTGAAAATGGCACAGAGATCCCGCTGCCGGAGTCCCCAGGAGATAAAAAGGCCAGGTAGCAACCAAGTAAATTAAATATTACTGTTGGCTGCACTTGTCCTTTAGGGCTGATTTACATTTACACATTGGGTCTCGTGCATTAATACAAGTTTTAGCACAATGCACAGGTTAGATGCATGGACACATTGTGGTGCCATTAATTTTGTATGGCAGCCCAACGCACTAAGGCAACCAACACCGCAATGCATGGCAATACACCATGTTTTTTAATGGAATGAGAAAGAACTTCTGCATTTTGCAACAACGCACTTTTTTTGGGGAGTTTTGGTGCCTTGACAGCCCATTATTTTCAGTAGGCTTCCTTAAAAAGATTTATACTCACCAAGTGGATGCAGCATCGATCCGATGCTGCATCTGTCCCCCTCCAGCTTTGTAGTGAGAAACGAGTGATCAAATACCGCTGATCGCTCAGTTCTCCCCTCCACTCTGAGCAGGGGGCCGGGACTGTCAGTCACTGGCTCTCTGCTCTCCCCTCCAGTGCTCACTGGAGTTCTGAGCTGTGAAGGGGGTGGGAGGGACTGGCCCAGGCTCTTGTGGATCGCTGAGAGGATGAGACAGCTGCCGGGCCAGGCTTCTGGGCAGATTCCGACCATATGGTCGCAACCTTTCCCCAGCCTGGACTGGCTCTGTGATGTCAGCTGACAGTGGACTTTAGCCCGCTGTCGTCTGAAAACAGGTCACAGGAGTGCAGAGTGAACTGTAATCCATAGGAAAAGTATGGCCAAAAAACAAAAACTTTGGCCATACTTTTCCTTTAGGCTGGGTTCACACCTTTGCGAATTGGATGCGGGATCTCCGCATCCAATTCGCAATAGCAGGAGATTTTTACCGGCTCTCTATGGAGCCGGTTCACATATCTCTGCAGCAGGTCCGGTGTGTTTTGCAGAAAAAGCTGTGCGTCTTTTGGTCTGTTTCAGGTCCGAATTCAGCCCAAAATTCAGGCTGAAATGGCCAACCAGTATGCACCGGACCCCTGCTGTGAGCCACATTCGGCTCATATGTGAACCCAGCCTTAAGGCACGTTTCACACTGATGCAGTGCGATTTTTTTTTTTTTTTTTTACATTTCTTTAGTTGCTTCCTGGTTTCTGGCCTAGGCCAAAATGATGTCATACATCCCAGGAGCATTAATGGCCATTTTGTTTTTCTTCTGTCTGGAGGAGGGGCTTTCTCAGCTAAGCACGCCCCCCTGCCTGCATAGCTAAGGGAGAGATGGTTTTCCGGAAGTAAATGCTATCTCCTAGATTGTAAGCTCTAGCGAGCAGGGCCCTCTGATTCCTGTAATGTCTGCCTTCATTTTGTTAAGCGCTGCGCAAAACTGTTGGCGCTATATAAATCCTGTATTATTATAATAATAATAATAATAATAATAATAATACTACATGAATCATCTGCCCTTATTCCGATGGCCGCAGTTTGCTTTGAATATTAAAAATAAATGAAATAGCGGTTTCAGTTTGTTGTGCTCGGATAGTTTGGCGCCGCACATGCGTTAATCACACTGCACAAATGTAAATGGACACAACTGATAAAAGACATTTTGCATGAAAGGTTTGGTATTAGGTAAGATTACTGTAAGTTTTTTTATCTTGACTGGCTGCAGTCGGACTCTATATAGCTGCATACGGTGGCTGTTTTTTGCGTGCGATCTTTGTGAAGTGAGAGTGCGGTTGCAGAGGGGGGGAAGCTCTTACTTCCCCGTTTCCTTTTTTTTTTTGTGAATGACAATCTGAGTCATTTGACGAACCCTGGGAGAACTGCACCTTTCCAGCAATAAATGCAAACTGACACTCTGTTCCCCGGGATTGTGCTGCAATCGCCCACGGGGGTTGGCAAGCTGACAGATTTTGTGCAGCTCGCCCGAGACGACAACTCGTCGCCGAACAGATCTCCATACCTGCCCTCTTCAGCACACACCCTTCAGAAATATTTGTCATTTACACAAGGCATTATATAGCTTGGAGATACGGCCCATACTGCCAGCTCAGCTGCACCTTTGACTGGCTCTTATGTTCGCACGTTGTCAAGATACTTTGCAGTTCCTGCTATGCAAGTCTTCCACTTAAAGTAGATGGAACCCCAGTTGGTGGGGGGGGGGGGGGTCACACTAACGCTGCCCAATGCCGTTCGACAATGCAAAGGCTTTGCTTTGTAGGACCTTTTAATACCAACATGCTGCATTGGTGGGCATTGCAATAAAAGTATGCAGGCATCATTTTATCACATTGCAGTGCAGCAGATTACAACATGCTGCAGGGCATGTAACAAAGTAACATGATAGTAAAAAAAAAAAAAAAAAATCAAGCATTACAATGCCTTAATTACACTTCCTTACCGCACAAGGCAGCATGTGTTCACATGTTATGTGCCATGCATTGTTGTAGTGTGAATCAGCCCTATACGAATGACATTGGGGGTTATTTACGAAAGGCAATTAATCCACTTTGCACTACAAGTGCAAACTGTACTTGAAATTGCACTGGAAGTGCAGTCGCTGTAAATCTTTTATTTTCCTTGCATGTCCCCCTCGGCTCTACAGCGACTGCACTTCCAAGTGCACTTTCACTGCACTTTCATTGCAATTTCAAGTGCACTTTGCACTTGTAGTGCAAAGTGGATTTGCCTTTCGTAAATAACCCCCATTGTTTGCTAAAGCCCCCTAGGAATAAGACAATAAACATTTATTTTTTTAAATTGAAAATTTGTTGTCACCTTGTTTTTTGCATCTGTTGTTGCATTTCAGTGCTGCTGATCCTCTGCAGCCATCCCTTGTCTACCTGCACTCCTACAATGGCTGCATGAAATTTCTCAGGGCGGGTCCGCTGGTGGTAATAACAGTGGACCACACCTGCTCAATGTGGCAACTTGTAGTCTCCATTGGAAGCTCATGTGGAAGGATGACAACACAAGAGAAAATGTGGGAGACGGGGACAGAGCGTTACCCTATAAGGCCGGGTTCGCACTGTAACCCGCTGCGGATCGCACAGGAGCGTTGTGCGTCTCTGTTCCCCGTTTCAGGGACGAATCAGGGCCGATTCTATGCCTGAATTCGGCCCTGAAACGGAGCCAAAGACGCACAGCGTTTCTTTGCAGTGCGCTCCGCAGCCGCAACGCTCGATAGGGAGCCTGTCACATTCTCCTGCTATGCGATTTGGATGCGGTGAAAACCCGCATTCTAATTCGCATAGGTGTGAACCCGGCCTAACAGTAGGTGCCTCCCAAGGACCTGCATGGCAGGATCACCAGGTGTTATTTTGAAATGCTGCTTTGAAATCGTGCGGTTTCAGATGAAGTCGCACAATTTCAAAGCCGCGTTCAATGTGAACGAGGGGCTAAGTTGTGTGAATCTTGGATAAAAACATTTACTCAAGGCGCCCACCTCTTTGGCACATCCCTCAGCCCAGCTCTGCCTTATTGCATGCGTGTTAACAGGCGTTATGTCGGGTGGTAAAGTGCCTTACGTTAAGGCCCCCGTTCACATCTCGCGATGCGGGATCGCAGGCAGAAATCGCTATGATTCTGCCCGCAATCCCAAATTGCAAGGGCAGCACTGCACGGCCCTTATCCTATAATGGCACCCCAAGCGTGATGCAATTCTGCCACGGTTGTCAGATTGCACGGCAATCGCGGCGGACCGCCCCCTTCATAGATTACGTGAAGCTTGTCGACCCGAAAAAGGAGCAGGAGCTTCTTTTCAGGGACAAACTCGCATAGGGCAGCCCATTCAAGTATATGGGCTGGCCTATGCGACACAATGAATCACAAATCGCATAGAAAACACGCTTGTTTTCGCTATTCGATGATGTGAATGGGCCCTTAGGAAACATGTGGAAATCAGTGGCCCTCTAAAGCACCAAAACTTCCCCAAAAATCCGACATTTCATAACATTTTTGCTACACTGCAACACTCTATGGTGCAAGTGTGTTGGGGTGCTATTCAAAATGAATGGCACGGGAATGTGCAGGCGTATATAATGTAAAGCCCCATACACACTATCAGATTTTCTGCTGATTTTTTTTCCTTCAGATTTACCAAAACCATGTAATATGAGGTCAAACCTTCGGAGTTTCAATTTGTATGCAATCAGGCCGGCCCTTGCACTACATGGTTTTGGTAAATTCGAAGACAGAAATCAGCAGAAAATCTGATAGTGTGTATAGGGCTTAAGTCGATCACCTAGAACAAGCATGCAGATAAGGACGTTCCCAATACGCATGTTTTTGTTGACTCAGAAGGTATTGAAGACAGAGGGTCAGCATAAAAGCCAGGGAAATAAGCATTTTCAGAAAAGCAGGAATGGCAACCCTCGTGTTTCTTTCAGTCCCTGCCCCCAAACGGAACTTAAAAGTCTATAGTCCTTGCATGGCCA
This sequence comes from Lithobates clamitans, assembly GCA_037952925.1. Taxonomy (NCBI): domain Eukaryota; kingdom Metazoa; phylum Chordata; class Amphibia; order Anura; family Ranidae; genus Lithobates; species Lithobates clamitans. The sequence goes on along the minus strand of JBBGZY010001809.1, from coordinate 1,116,204 downwards.
AACACAGAAATGTACACTATGACTAATCAGTGTGGAAGGCAATTATCTTACCAGTACATTTCTGGCTTGTGGGAGGAAACTTGCATGAACATAGAAGGAGCATGCAGACTCCATGCAGGCAGAAGACAGCAAACCCAGGATCCAAGAATGTTAAAACTGTAATAAACAACTTGAATTTGTTTATTTTTATTTATTTTTTTTTTAAAGTAAAGCAAGCGAACAGGCAGTATGTCCTAAGGAGAATTTATTCTGTAAGGCTTAATGTACACGGGACGTCTTATAACCTCTCCTGAACCATTTAACTTTACAGATAGCAACCGACGTTTAAGAACGTCAGTTTTGCCGCGTTTACATGCCGCGTTTGCGTTTAGAAATTTTTTTTTTCCTCTTCAAATAGTCAAAAATATACGTCCATTAAAAACGCCTGTAAACGAAACACAGCTAACCGCGAGTTAACGCGTTTACAAGCTGTTACAGGCCTTTCGCGTTTCAAATGCCTCTGAACATCCGTCCTGAACGCTTTTTTTTTTTTTGCTTTCCAAAAAATGCATCGTCTAAACTCAACTGCCTAGAAACGACCATAAACGACCCTGTGTACATGGACCGATAAGATAACATAGAGGAGAATTCAGGGGCAGCTGAAAAAAAAAACGCCCCAACTGCTCCTAATGCCGCGTACACACGAGCGGACTTTACGGCAGACTTTGCCCGGCGGACGGGATTTGGTTGGACAATTCGATCGTGTGTGGGCTCCAGCGGACTTTGTTTGCTCAAAAGTTGGACGGACTTAGATTTGAAACATGTTTTTAAATCTATCCGACGGACTCGAGTCCGGTGGAAAAGTCCGCTCGTCTGTATGCTAGTTCGACGGACAAAAAGCCACGCTAGGGCAGCTATTGGCTACTGGCTTTGAACTTCCTTGTTGTAGTCCGGTCGTACGTCATCACGTAGGAATTCGACGGACTTTGGTGGATTGTGTGTAGGCAAGTCCGTTCATTCAGAAAGTCCGTCGTAAAGTCCGCCGGGCAAAGTCTGCCGTAAAGTCCGACCGTGTGTACGCGGCATTAAGCTCTGTTCACATCTAAGTGTTTTTTACAGGCGTTTTTTTGGAGGATTTTGCAGCGTTTTCAAGGTTAAATGGTCACCAATGTAAAAGCAGTAAACGCCTGTAATCTGCCAAAAAAGAAGCTGCTGTACTTTTTTGAGCGACAGGCGTTTTGCTTTGGGCGACAGAACGCTCAGATGTGAACAGGGGCCATTAAAATGAATGGGTTTTGTCTTGTTGGGCGTTTTTAGAGTTGAAGTTTACAGCAGAAAAATGCCTAGCTGGGAACATAGCCTAAAGCCTCGTACAAACGATCCGATTGTTGGCCAACCAACAAACCAAACCTGAACGGTTGAGGACAGGGATATGCAATTAGCGGACCTCCAGCTGTTGCAGAACTACAATTCCTATGAGGCATAGCAAGACTCTGACAGCCACAAGCATGATACCCAGAGGCAGAGGCATGATGGGACTTGTAGTTTTGCAACAGCAGGAGGTCCGCTAATTGCATATCCCTGATTTAGGAGATATCCCCTGTATTTGCATGTGTGGACGTCATCAGCTTCAGTGAGTGTGCCATTACCGGCAGCTCCTGCGTGCATGCGCGGGAGTGGCGTCATCGCGGCTCCGGCTAATCACAGCGCCGGAGCCCGCAATACCCGGAAGTAACTCCGGGAGCGATGTCGGCCGCCGGAGCGGTGCGCGAGGACGGCTGCAGGTGCTTCGAACTCAGGTAAGTAATTCATAATGAGCTAGTATTCTATGCACACTAGCTCATTATGCCTTTGTCTTGCATGTTTTTTGGGGTTTTTTTTTTTTTTTTTTGTTTACAAACTTTTTTATTAGGTATAAATCAGGGAGAAATACGGTACAGTACAAAATGTTGATTATCAAAGGTTTAACATCGATAAATAATCATCAGTACAAAAGAAATAGAATAGCAATTTTGCATACAATGGTTGTGCGATTTGGTTATACCACTATAAGATTTTATTTTTTTGGGGGTTTTTTTTTGTCCTAGTCTTTACAACCACTTTAAGGCAGGCCATACATGGGTCGAATTTCTAAATAATTTTCTTTCGAAAATCTTATACAAGAATTTTCATTTTGGATTTCGCACCATTAGTGGGGCTGCAGCAAAAGCCAATTTTCATGCGGCAATCGAATTAGAGTAATCGGGGCACGTTGAAATTTTTTCTACGATTTTCTAATCAATGATGGGAGAATCGTGCGAGAAATGTAATCGAAAAAGAAATGCGCATGAGTGCAGGAAAAGAAAATTCCCGGAAAAAAAAAAAAAAAAAAAAAAGATTCCCAGCCATGGAAGTTCTTTTCTGTAGAAACAGGAGGTGAAATTGGAGGCTTGGTCGGTCGAATTTCGAAATCAATGGTGGCGCCACCGGATCACAAACCGCACGAAATTGAGGGTTTTTCAAAAAAAAAAATTCGACCACGCAGGGCCAGCCTAAACGTCTATTTACTAGCAGCAGTGCACGTGAAGCCTAAGCCTCGGTTCACACCAGAGACGGCACAACTTGCAGGTCGCCTCACCGAGGCGACCTGCACACGACTGCCAGGGCGACTTGCAAGACGACTTCTGTATAGAAGTCTATGCAAGTCGCCCCCAAAGTAGTACAGGAACCTTTCTTCTAAGTCGGAGCGACGCAACGGTTCCATTGTACAGAACGGGAGGCGACTTGTCAGGCGGCTAGGTCGCCTGACAAGTCGCCCCCGTGTGAACCGGCTCTTAGGGCCCTTTCACACGGACGTGTCAGTGTCCGGGCTCCGCTTTGCTCAGCGGGGGATCGCTCCGTCGATCCCCCGCTGAGCAGGCAGATGACAGGTCGGTCTCTACACACTGTGCAGGGACCGACCTGTCAAGAGCGCCGCTCTCACCTATGGGGGATCGGATAAAGACGGACTCGCAAACGGGTGGAAAAGTAGGGTTTTCCTCCGTCACACTTTAGCGGGTCGGATGTCAGCGGACATGTCATTTCCCGCTGCGTGCGGGAAATGTTTGCTAGTTGCAGTCATGCTACTGAGATCGCCTGCAATTATTTGCTAGCGGTCTCTACATATACAGTAGCGATTTGACCGCACAAAATTTGCAGCAATGTGCCTACATTGGTGAGTTATCGCAACAACACGCTACACTCCATTGGCGCGATCAGTGGCGCGGTAATTGCTTCAACAAAAACCTGCTGTGCGTGTCTTTTTTTTTCTTTTTTTTTTTTTTTTTAGACTGCATAGGAAACGTACAGAATTCTGAGAATGTGGTAAAGCGTTGCATCATGCAGGCTAGGAAAAACTTTTTTTTTTTTTTTTTTTTTTTGTCACTGTAATGACCGCTCTAAAGAAAACAATGCCTTTTAGGTTTTCAGAGAAGGCAGGCTAGTGATAAAGCCGGTTATCAAGGTATAATCTGGTTATCAGGGTGTGAGCACAGCAGCCTCCCCCCTGTGTGTGGTCAGCCCTCTGTGTGATCACATACTACAATAACGAAGGGAACTCCCTATAATGAACAACTATTCTTGGAAGACTCATCACTCCAGCGACCAATGGCAAGGCAGATCTGTTACCAGGCAGATCCCAGAAGTTAGGGCAGTGACAAGTTTGCAGCAAACAGGCTTTAGCCAAAGGTTACACAGAGACTGAATAGTTTGGATGGTAATTTTGTTTTCTGTTTACACAGTGAGATACAAATGACCAGGGTTAAGGTGTGTGTGTGTGTGTGAGTAGGTGTTTGTGTTGAAAAGAATTTATGCAAAGCCTGATTTATTTTATTCTGACCAGGAACCTATTTATCTGATTGCCCGACTGACATGAATGTTCCATTCACCCTTATTTAAAATGCTATACCATTGTCCCATACCCCGTAGTGCAGAAATCGTTTATGTTTTCCAAGATTCCCTGATAGCATGCCAGAAAATGCCTTAAAAAGTGATAAAATATATTAGCGGCAGTAGGGCAAAAGGTTTAGATATATTTTTTAAGGGCCTCTTTAGTGATTTATTGCAGTGTATAAAGACACTGGGGGTTATTTACGAAAGGCAAATCCACTTTGCACTACAAGTGCAAACTGTACTTGGAAGTGCAGTCGCTGTAGATCCAAGGGGGACATGCAAGGATAATATAAAACAGCATTTTAGCTTGCACATGATTGGATGATAAAATCAGCAGAGCTTCCCCTCATTTCAGATCTACCCCTCAGATTTACAGCGACTGCACTTCCAAGTGCGATTTCATTGCAATTTCAAATGCAGTTTGCACTTGTAGTGCAAAGTGGATTTGCCTTTAGCAAATCAACCCCATTGTGCAATAAAGCGCACTGGGCACTCAAACCCCCTTCCTAACCACACCAAATTTTCAGCTTTTGGTGCTTTCACACTTTGAATGACAATTACTCAGTCATGCAACACTGTATCCATATGAAATGTTTGTCCTTTTTTTCACACAAATAGAGCTTTCTTTTGGTGGTATTTAATCACCGCTGGGTTTTTTATTTTTTGCGCTATAAATCAAAATAGACTGAAAATTCAGTAAAAAAAAAATCTTTGTTTCTGTTAAAATTTATTGGCGAGTATTGGCAGAGTACTGCAGATTATTGGCAGAGTACTGCAGATTATTGGCAGAGTACTGCAGATTATTGGCAGAGTACTGCAGATTATTGGCAGAGTATTGCAGATTATTGGCAGAGTATTGCACAGTATGGGCACTGAGCAGCGCTGTGGGCACTAGAGATCCAGCCCACAGCACTGCTGCAAACGATCTCTCCCCCTCTCCCCCTCTCCCCTCGCACTGTACAGATCAGTACAGAAAGGGGAGGGGAGGGAGGAACCGGCGTCATGACGTGACGCCGGTTTGTTTACAAGTAATTGCTCCGTCATTTGACAGAGCGATCACGTGGTAAACGGGCGATATCAGCGGCTGTTTACCGTGATTCGTGATGCGTCGGGTCTTCCGGACCCGGTGGTCACGGATGTTCCCGGGTGCGTGCCCAAGGGGGTGCATGGGAGCAAGATTCTGGGAGGACGTCCATGGAGGCCTACCCAGAATAAGCCGACCGCGCTGCAGCTGTCTTTCGGCTGTGGCCCGGTCGGCATGTGGTTAATGCACAGCCAAACGGAAGGTCCACTCTTTTGCAAGGTCCCCGTTCCTCCAGCACATAGAGGTTGATTTACTAAAACTGGAGAGTGCAAAGTCTGGTGCAGCTCTGCATAAAAACCAATCAGCTTCCAGGTTTTTTTTTTGTTTTTTTTTGTCAAAGCTCAATTGGACAAGCTGACATTAGAAGCTGATTGGCTACCATGCACAGCTGTATCAGATTTTGCACTCTCTCATCTTAGTAAATCAACCCCATAGGGCTTTAACCTCCCTGGCGGTATGATTATGTCAGATTTTTGATGCTGAAAGCGGTACATTGTTTTGCATGGAAATTTGGCATTTTATATTGTAGGCCTGTAATTCTTAGGAATAACTCACTTAAAGCTGTCCAAACAAGAGTCTAGTAGACATCCCGGGTATGATAAAGTTTGAAACACAAAATCATAAATGATATTATAATAAATAATTATCAAAAATAATAATAATAAAATGTATTCAATAATGTAATCAACTCAAAAACAATGAAATTTGCTCAGTTTCACTTTCAGTGTTTGATGACGAATTTCCCCACGAATCACTATTGCTCAATTCTGCAAGTGATTCTAATTTACTATCGCTGTTTTCTAGCTGGTCTAAAATCGCTTTTGACGTAAAGGGACACTTTTTGTTTGCTATGGACAACCTCCAGTTTCCAGGCAGAAAGAACAGTATATATAATATAAAACTGCATGCAAGGCACTGGACAAAGCATTCGGGACAAAAGGGAGGTGAAATAATGTGATACAGTAATGTAATCTGTAAGATTACGGTGTACTGTATGTGTTCTGTTTTTTGCACTTTTTGAATTTCCCGCCAGGCTCCGCCCCCACGTGTCATGACGCTCGCAGGGAAAGGAGCTCGGCATACAGTACATCGGGCTGAAGACACAGCTGCCGCACACAGCGGGGAGACATCGCTGGATCCTGGGGACAAGGTAAGTAACTTTACCTGGATACTGCGATGCAGCCCCAAATGTGGCTCGGGGTTACCGCTTTTGTTATGGAAAATTCACCTCGAGCCAAGAAGGTTAAAAAGCCATTTGTAAACAAAGAAATGCTTAAACCATTTAGAGGTGGTTTGAATTTTTAGCCAGTTCAGCAGGGACCAGCCAAGATTTGAACCATGTATGAGCAGGCTGATTGTACCCAAGTTAAATGATAGACCAGCATGTCATATTTCTCATGCAATTGTTGCCAGCGGCTATAGCCACTAGCAATGATCACTGTCATTGATGGGGTAATCAAGCGATTTGAAAGAAATTCACTCCTTCTATGGCCGGATTTACTCTGACTCCTGGTCTCTGATGCCTCCGGGTGGAATAAGTGATGTCACCGTGTAGACATGTGCATGATGAAAAAATGTGTTTTGTTTCATTTCTATCTGTTAATATAGGTATTTAGTTTCGTTCAATCCGTATTCGGAATTCGTATTCGGGATTTGTTTTTTATTTTTTTCGATTTTTCTTCGAATTTAATGATTTTTTTCAATTCGAAACGTTCAAATCGATAAATTTCAAATCGATCGAAACGAAAATGTTATATTTTTTTTCGAATCGAATGCGGCAAAGTGAACAAACAAAAGAAAAATCTTCATCAAATGATTACACTGACCCTTTCAATCGCCTTTGGGTTAACCAAAACAGCATTATTTCAAAATGGTACTCTAATAACATACACAGTCTTTGATTTCAGAAATATCTATACAGTTCGAATTCGAATGGAATTCGATGTAAAATTCAATTCGGACAAATTGCGTTTCATTATTCAGAGCATTCGGTAAATTTTTTTTTACTGTAATTTGGGTATTCTTAAATATGCGAATCTCCAAACAATGAAAAATTCGTCCGAATATTAATTCGGAACAAAACGAACCGCACATGTCTGTCACTGTGCCTCCCGCTAGAGACGGAAGCTCAAATACCGCCAATAGTGTACTCTGGCAATGGGCTGGAGTGCATTCTTCTTTGATTTAGATTTTTCAGGTACACTGATAAAAATTATTCTGTTGGCTTGAAATTTAAGTATAAAAATGTTATCATGTTAAACATATAAATGTTAATTAATTTACTTTGATATTTTAAGTACCTTACTTAATTTTCATTAGTTCTTAAAACATTTTACATTTACAAAAATAATGTATAATATTGAGTAATCTAGACAAAACTTTTAAGGTATGTGCATTTCCATATTCTAACTGAGTTACATTTACTTAAAAAAATATTTCAAAACAATTGAGGCAACTATCAGCTTTTTAAGTACTGTCAACTAAACTTATTTTTGTCTGACTCATTATGCCGCGTACAGACGATCGGAATTTCCGACAACCAAACCGTGGATTTATTTCCAACGGGCGTTGGCTGAATCTTATCTTGTATACACACGTCGCACAAATGTTATCAGAAATTCCGAAATGTCAAGAACGCGGTGACGTACAACACGTAGGACGAGACTAGAAAAAGGAAGTTCAATAGCCAGTGCGGCTCTTCTGCTTGATTGCGAGCATGCGTGGAATTTTGTGCGTCGGAATTGTGTACACACGATCGGAAATTTAGGACAACGGATTTTGTTGTCGGAAAATTTGAGAACCAGCTCTCAAACTTTGTTGGTCGGAAATTCCAACAAAAAAATGTCCGATGGAGCCTACACATGGTTGGAATTTCCGACAACAAGCTCCCATCGAATATTTGTTGTCGGAAATTCCGATCTTGCGTAAGCGACATTAGACTTTTCATGTTTTCAACTTAAGCCCACTTAATTTTTTTCAGTTTATAGACCTTAGTGTTTTAAGTTAGGAATACATACCTTAACTTGTCTGGAACTATAGTTTTAAGTAAAGCCAAATACATTTTTCCAGTTTATAGACCATAGGTCAATTACATTTTTCCCATTTATAGACCATAGGTTTAGGTAAAGCCAACTAAATTTTTCCAGTTTCTAGAAAAGTTTAAGATAGGAACACATACATAAACTCATTTATTTCAAGTACTTATATAGCACTGTCAATTTACGCAGTGCTTTACATATACATTGTACATTCACATCAGTCCCTGCACTCAAGGAGCTTATAATCTAAGATCCGTAACTCACATTCATACACACACATATTACTGCCAATTTATACAGGAGCCAATTACCCTACCAGCATGTCTTTGAAGTGTGGGAGGAAACCTGTGCAGGCACAGGGGTAGAGCATGCAATCTTTTTTAAGCCTTTTAGGAAAGTAATTTGCACTTTAACCACTTAAGCCCTGGAAGGATTTGCCCCCTTAATGACCAGGCCATTTTTTACGATACGGCACTGCGACACGTTAACTGACAATTACACGGTCGTGCGACACTGTACCCAAACAAAATGTGATATTTCTTGCTCTGATTGTTCACGGTTCCAGCCTAGGGTTGCCACCTCATCCCTTTAAACCCAAATACATATGAATTACACAGGTTCTGTGGCTGATTAAGGTGGTAATTAAACTCACTTGGTGCCTTATCTGCATTAAATTAGCCTCGGAACCTGTGTAATTCATATGTGTTCGGGTTTAAAGGGATGAGGTGGCAACCCTATTCCAGCCGGCGGTCGCTTGAGCACCCACTTATACATACAGCCACTTTTACAGGAGCGCTGGGAATAGTGCATCAGATATCCTTTAAAACTCATATTCTACCATATATACATTGTGGTGAGAAAAATTCCCACCTACAACACAAAAATTAGAAAACAAGGATCAGTTCACTTTAACCTAATTGTGCAAACAAGCTTCAAAACGGGTGTGCATTCCTCTAATCCACCAGTCCATCCCCCTACGTTTCAACTCTGAAAGGAAGTTTGGAGCCATGTCGTTCAATAAACACAAGCAGTAAGTGAACTGTGTTCCGTCTGCTAGCTCTGACACTTCGGCACTCAATCATTTCGCTCGCAGCCCTTGTCAGCAATGTTTGAGAAGTTGGTTGCGGCCTAGAAGCACTGGGTGGTGTATCTGGCGGAAGTGCCCAACACCGTGCTTGTTTTGGTATCGGCATGCAACAGGGTTGATTTACTATAACTGGAGAGTGCAAAATCTTCTGCAGTTCTGCATAGAAACCAATCAGCTTCCAGTTTTTGTTTTTTTTGTCAAAACTTAATTGAAGAACCTGAAGTTAGAAGCTGATTGGCTACCGTGCACAGCTGCACCAGTTTTTGCACGCTACAGTTTTAGTAAATCAACCTCAATGTGTGTGTGCTGTATGTGTATATCCGTTCAGTCGTATTGGACCTCTCTGGGATTTTATGGGTCAACTCTCTGGGCACCATGTCTCATATTCCCTTTTCCATTGGATTTTCATGGCATTTTTATTTGTGAGGTAGGTCGCCAGGTCGTTCCTCAACCCTCCCCAATTGATCAGCTTGGGACTGGCCGCCAGAATGTGATGACACGTGCATAGTCAACTTGTACACACATACTAGGGCCAGTTTACCCCTGGTTCACACCTGTGAGGGTTTGCGGCCCAGGTTGGCACTTGAATGGGCTGCCATGCCTGCATTTTCCTGCAAAAGAAAGGTGCTTGCACCTTTTTAAAAACCCGGCCGCAGGGAAATTGCATTGTGCTTTTGCACCTTGCAATTTCCCTTCGGTTCCCGCGCCTGAAAATGTGCTATGGGTTGAGATGCCTTCCATTAAGAATGAATGGCAGCCCCGTGCGTCTCTACGAAGCAGTGTGATTTGGTGGCGGGGTGAGAGAACATCTGCGATTCCTGCACCCGCAACCACCAGCTCAAGTGTGAACCTAGACAGCATGTCTTTGGAGTGTGGGAGGACATCGGTTTACCCAGAGGGACCCCACACATACACAGGGCGAGCATGCAAACTCCATGTAGTTTAAAAATATGACCTGAATATACCAATATATGCTATCATTTTTTTTTTTAAATCATAGACTCAAGCCTGCAAATGTGAGAAAACGAATAATCGCATATAACAACTAATAAATAATAATTAAAGCAGTTGTTTTTTTTTTTCTAATAATAAACATGTTATACTTACCTGCTCTATACAATGGTATTGCGCAGAGTGGCCCCGAACCTCCTCTTCTGGGGTCCCCCGCAGGCACAGCTCCTCCTCTCCTTTGTGTGAACCCCATATAGGAAGGGGGCACATGTACAGGCTCTCTCTGAAGCCGGGCTGTTTGCGTCCATAAACACACACAGCCCCCCCCCCCCCCCACACACTCACTGTTTAGAGGATTTGATTGATAGCAGCAGGAGCCAATGGCTGCCTCTGTGTCCTGTGAGAAGAGAAATGCAGACAGGCACAGGGCTGGATCGAGATATGATTCAGGTGAGTATATAGGGGGGGGGGGTGAGAGGCCCATACACAGGGGCAGACTGACCATTGAGCCACTCGGGCACTGCCCAAGGGCCCTGGGCCACTAGGGGGCCCCATCAGGGTTGCCAGCCTCAGTAAAACCAAGGACAGTATGTATAAATCTGTGTTTTTTTTACATCTGTCTGTGTATACTGTGTGCACATGTATGTGTATACTGTGTGATTGTATACTGTGTGTGTGTATACTGTGTGTACATGTATGTGTATACTGTGTGATTGTATACTGTGTGTGTGTATACTGTGTGGCCCCATAATCTCCGATTGCCCAGGGGCCCCATGAGTTATCAGTCTGCCCATGGCGATACAATTACTGGGACATTTTTTGACCTTAATACAGGGAATGCATTAAGGTAAAAAAAATGTCCTGTCTTTGAATCACTTTATATAACTATGGTATATCATACCTCCCATTATTTTGAGATGGGAATGAGGGACACCTACTAGCAAACGTATGTAGGTATAGGACACACACCCCTGCCACACCCCCTGCCACACCCCCTTAAAGGAGAATTAACCAAAAAGAAAAGGTTAATGAAATCCACAAGGACTTTTTTTTTTTACCACTACTATTCCTTTTTTATTGGCTTTTAAAATTTACAAATGCAGCAATTTAGAATTTAGATGAAAGGTTTAGCGCTGGGAAACACTTTTTGAAAGGAGAAAAAAGTGCATTTTATATACAACTATATAGATCAGACCAAAATGAGGGACAAATGAGGGGGGGAAGAGGGACAGGGGGACATTGTTCCAAATCAGGGACAGTCCCTCGAAATCAGGGACAGTTGGGAGCTATGGTGTATATAACTAGAGTATACCTATGCAAAACCAAGGGAGACAATGCAAACTATGTGCAGATAGTGGCCTGGCCAAGATCAGCATACAAAACTATTTATTAACACAACAAACATAAAGGTCAAGCGCCTCAAGTTTTCTACAGGTCTGGCCACTTTTACATTCTTATTTGTGACTGTAATATACGCTACCCTATATTTTAGGCTTTCTTGCCTCTTCAAAAGGTCAGCTCTAGAAAAGAGGAGTTCCCATTACGTTTCCTCGATCACCATTTTTTTTATGGTACCACCATTGTGTGATGATAAAGTGAACTATTTAGTGCAGGTGTATATAGAGCAGCCTCTCCAGCGTGTCAGTCGAGTCTTCTTCTCGCTGTGCTTCCTGCTTTGTGGCAGGATTCTTACCGAGGGTTTGGCCATTGCTATGTGCTGCAGGCACTGACCTTGGATTCTCACCATACTTGCTACAACTTGCTGCCCTTAGGTTGTCCTGTCGTCTCGCTGCTTTTTTCCTGCAGCATGCCGACCTTGATCATAACGTTTTTAGTGCTGCGTGTGGCATGCTTATGGCCTCTGGTTTTGCCTGTTTAGTGTTCAACTGCTGTACTACAAAAAAAAAAAAAAAAAGCAGCTGCTGACAATCCTGTGGCCCTTCATTCCAACATCCTGTGGCCCTTCAGCTATGGCTTTTGATACCCTCAGTGTTGCTGAGTGTAGGGTTTCAGCTTGCCTGGCGTACATTCTCATACCTCCCAACTTTTTGAGATGGGAACGAGGGACACCTATTAGCAAAAGTATGTAGGCATAGGGCACGCCCCCTGCCACACCCCCTTTAAAGGAGAATTATACAAAAAAAAATGATTAGTTAAACTCACAAGTGCTTTTTTTTTTTTTTTTCAACCACTACTAGTCCTTTTTATCAGCTTTTGTAATTTACAGATGCTGCAATTTAGAAATCAGATGAAAGGTTTAGCGCTGGGAAACACTTTTTGATAGATAGAAAGTCCATTTTATATACAACTACATAGATCAGACCAAAATGAGGGACAAATGAGGAGGAAAGAGGGACAGAGGGACATTTCTCCAAATCAGGGACAGTCCCTCGAAATCAGGGACAGTTGGGAGCTATGCATTCTTCAATATGGGATGGGGCTGGGATTCTTGGGTCATCTGCTCGAAAACTTTAGCCTGGGTTCACACTTATGCGATGCGAATGGGAGCGATTCTCATGCAGATTTTTGCTGGAGTTCAGTGCAATTTTTTGCGTTGCGATTTGTGCTAAAGACAGTTTCAATTTAATGAGTTTTCAGCCTATAGACAGGAAATAGGAAGTAAGGAGGGGAGGAGCAGGATGAGGGGGGGGGGGGGGGGGCTGTAAAATCCTACACAGAAGAGGCACTATCTGCACATATCAGAACACAAGATGCGATTTCAGTGCGGTTTCCATTGACGTCTATGGAGAGGAAAAATCGCACCTCATCGCAGTAAACTCGCACGGGACCCTTTTTGTTGCTGCATCGCATTAGCATAGCAATCGCAGCGCATAGATGTGAACAACCGCCATTGAACACAATGGGGTTTATTTACTAAAGCTGGAGAGTGCAAAATCAGTCTCACTTCTGCCCGAGAAACCAATCAGCTTCTAACTTCAGTTTGTTCAATCAAGCTTTGGCAATACAACCTGGAAGCTGATTGGTTTCTGTGCGGACGTGAGGCTGATTTTGCATTCTCCGGCTTTAGTAAATAATCCTCTATGTGTTTTTGGATGACATGTGAATCTAGGCTTTTTGCAACGCATCAAATTTGCATCCGTGTGAACGGGCACAAAAGCTCACTTCCAGGCAAATAGCTAAATGCGCAAATGAAACGCATATAAAGATAGCTGTTTGATCTGCTAAAAGATTTGCATATCTGTCTATCCAGTCCTGTGATTTACACAGCCCCCCCCAGACTAGGCGCATAACTTCACTTTCTCTGTTACAGTTACCGACTGTAAAAGTTATACGGGGATGTCGCCTCTGCAAGGACTGCTTATTGGACAGTGATGGAGCAGCAGGAGACTGATGAAGTCATCATTTTACTCCTTCCTCAGGATGTTCCTTGTCAGCACCTTTGCATGCAGAAACCCCTAATTCACTCCCAGACCTGCCCCAGAGTGTTGCTATGTAGGAGGTCGCAAGCCGCCATTGCCGGTAAGGGAACCCTACTGCGCATGCGCGAAGCGCACTGCTCTCTTATTGGCCCAGCAGCAGGGGAGGGAGGAGAAGGGGGACTTATGGTGTAGCTCGCTGCGGCGAGGTCCCACGGAAGTGGGGGCAGGGTACCTGTCAAAAACAGGCATCCCCCCCATAAGGTGCCAAATGTGGATGGATCAGATAAGCGGAAGTTCCACTTTTTGGGGTGGAACGCCACTTTAAGCTTTAATGATTTACTGATTTTACACGTAGCTGCATTCATTCTTGTCTTATATATCTGCCTGCTTTAAAATAGGTATAAACCCTAACTGGAAGGCAATTGGTTTACTAAAGCATTATCTATCATTAAACACTGTGTTCACCTTTTATGTATCAGTTTTTGCATCTCAGTGCTGCTGATCTTTTGCAGCCTATTTTCAGCCATGTCCTGTCTACAGTCATGTGCTCCAGTGGTAGCTGTACGTCATTGCTCAGGGTGTGCTCTCTATAGGTGACAATAGCAGAACGCTCCTGCCTTGGCATGGCTGCCTAAAGGCTCCATTGGAGAGGACATATGACAGAGTGACAACGCAGGAGAGCAATTATTAGACAGGGCAGAACGTTGTCACCCTATAACAGGAAGTGCCTGAACAACCTCACAGGGTCACTGGGAATGTCCTTTGTGAAGCTTGTGTGTTTTTTAATTTCTATCATATTCTGAGTTCTTCAAATGGATATTTATTTCTTAATAGCATTTAAAATCTACTTGAGTTACAATAAATCCAGTAAACTAACATTTAGGCTCCATTCACTCTTCGCGGTTTGAAATTGAAATTGAAATTGCTGCGATTCTGCCCGCGTTTTCCGAATCACTTGTAAATCACTGCACAATGCGGAACATGCGTTTGGGTGCCATTATCCCTTAATGGCACCCAAAATGTGACGCGACTCTGGCACAATATCGATGGGCAATCGCGCATTTCAAAATCGTGTGAAGCTTGTCGCCTGAAAAGCAGCAGGAGCTTCTTTTCAGGTGACAAAAGCGTGTAGGGCAGCCCATTCAAGTGAATGCGCCAGTCCTATGTGATAAGTAAAATCACATGCAAATAACGTAGCGGGAACGCTCATTCCCCCTAGGCGATGATATGAACAGGGCATTAGGCCCTATAGCTATGTTTGGCGCTCTGGCTTTGTACTGTACATAGCACACTCAGATAACCTGGCTTATAGGAGATGGTTTAAAAGGAGATCATAATGTCTTTTCAGTGACCTTACATTTGCCATTGTACTTGCTGTGTTTCTTTTGAGCGGTAGTATAGTCATTTTTTTAACTTTTACCTACAGGTAAAAGTAATGAGCAATGAGCCGCTGGCTTCAGCGGCGCATGCGCTCCGGGGATTCTCGGCTGAAAGTCCGGCAGACGCCGGACCTTGCCGGAAAGAAGTCTCCCGCGAGCACGCCCGGGAATGACGGCATCGCGGCTCCGGCCACTCACAGCGCTGGAGCCGCGATACCCGGAAGACACGCTGAGGGAAAATGTCAGCTTCCTCAGCATGGATCGGGTGAGATACCGGCGCCTCGTTGTAAGGTAAGTATTTCATAATGAGCTAGTATGCACCGCGGTGCATACTAGCTCATTATGCCTTTTCCCTTACAGGTGTAGAAAAAAAAAAAAAAGCAGATTTACTACCGCTTTAAAGTGATTGTAAACCCTCACCTTGTAAAACAAACCATTCCGTTTAAAATAGAGATGAAAGGCAAAACATTTGTGTATACATATAAAAAAAAAAACCACATTATAAATACCTTTTTTTTTTCTTTTTTATAAGTGATCACATTCCATCTGTTCTCAGCAGCATAAGAGCTGGGGGAGGAGAAACAGCAGTACATTGAGCTTTCCACTTATTGGCAATGTGTGGGGGGGGGGGCGGTGTCAGGACAAGTCTGATCATTGGGGGTGAGCAGGCCGAGTCTCCTAAATAAAAAAAGGTACGTATAGGAGGCATTCTAATTGGTCAGCGCCAACCAATCAGAACCCGCCTAGCCCGTCCTGTCAGCACTGGAGAAGAGGAGAGAAAGCCGCAGGGATTTTAAATCTTCAGACCCGGTAAGGCGGCGACTCGATCTCTCACAGCGGGTGATCGCAAGACTCTGGTATTGTGGGGGGGGGTATGGGGAGGCGGTCCACTGTAAAGTTCATCTTACAGATTTTCTGTAAAGGTGAACTTACCCTTTAAATAAAGTTTAAATGAATAAATCCATAAAACGTAAACAGGTAATAAGAACTAAGTGCATCAGTTTAGAAGTGTATCTGAAGCCAAATATATATATATATATATATATATACCCTGTTTCCCCGAAAATAAGACCTAGCGTGATTGTCAGTGATGGCTGCAATATAAGCCCTACACCCCAAATAATCCCTTGTAGGTCTTATTTTCAGGGAAACAGGGTAGGGCTTATTTGGGGGGTAGGGCTTATATTGCAGCCATCACTGACAATCACGCTAGGTCTTATTTTCGGGGAAACAGGGTATATATATATATATATATATATATTGTGTATTTGTGTGATTTTCTATGTTCTCTTATTGAAAGAAGACAAGGTGGGGGGGGGGGGGGACCGGTCACACCGCTGGAGGGACCCTGCTGGAGATCAGTACTACTTCTTATTCCTCTACCCACCCCCTAGGTAAAAATTAGCATTTAACCACTGCAGTTTGGTTGTGGGTGGGGGTGGGGGGGGGGGGGGTTGTTTTTCTTTAATGTGGAGTTGGGCTTTAAATATGTAAAATGCAAATTAACACCCTTTAAAAAAGAACTGCAGAAATAACAATTTGCAGGGACAAGCTCAGGAGGACTAAGTGGGATCTGTGCAACTCATGGCATCCCTCACATAAGTGTAATAAGTTTGAGAAGGGTTTGGTGTTACTAAGTATGCACAGGCAGTGTCCAGTAATTGCAGGTCCTGAGCAGTGTGGTCACCATTGCCTCTGCCATGGAGGTTTCACTATCCAATCATTACAGGAGTGCTGAACATTCCGCACATTCTTCCCTTGTGTCTCCACTGCTGTAATAAGTTCACATGGTCCCCCCTCGCCTCACTTCCTCTGTCCTCCAACAGGTGGCAGCAGCCTGTACAGTAATCCCCATCCATGGGAAGATCAGACAGAGAGGAATGTGCACAATGAAAGTGAGCATACCTGCCTGTTCAAGGAGCTGTGCCACTTACAGATGGCTGCTCAGAGTTAAAAGGAAGAAAATATCTCTTGCCATTCAGGCAGCTTGTTCAAATAAATAGAGGGCTGTGAACAGGAAAGGTTTTTTCGTCACTATGCTCTATTTACTCTCATTGTTTATCAGCAAAGTCTCATAACCAAATGTGTACGTACCAGATAAAAGATCTGGGGTGGGAAACAAGTGGAAGGCGTAGCTGTGCAATTATATGCCAAGCAACATTGACTTTTTCTGAAGAAAAAAGAAATTAAAAAAAAAAAACTAAACAAAAGCAACTTTTTTTAGATATGATATTTTAGAGGAAAGGGCAGTCAACCCGGTAATTTTTTTTTTTTGCATATATTATTGTTGTTAGTATATTAATATCTTAGCATAATAAAAGGGCTTGTTCGCACCAGGTGTGTTAAGCTGCCATTGAACAACGCAGATTCCACACAAGGACACCGCGAGAACAATTATTTTTCTTTGCGCCCTGTTCACATCACACCAAAACCTCATACACACGATCGGATTGTTGGCAGACAAAGCGCCAGACTTTTGTCTGAAGGGCGTGCGCCGCGATTTTGTCTTGCATACAAACGGTACACAATTGTCGGCCAACGCACGTAGTGACGTACTACGTGGAATTTCAGCTCTTGAGCGCCACCCTTTGGGCACCTTCTGCGAATGTCTTGTTTGGTGAGCATTGATTCCGAGCATGCTTGTTTGTACTTTGGACTTTTGTGTGACGGACTTGTGTACACACGAAATCTGACAACAGACCGTTGTCCGCCGAAAATTTACTAGCCTGCCAATCCAACATTTGCTGGCGGAAAGTTGGCCAACAATTGTCTGAAGGCGCGTATTAACGGTGGGATTTTAGGCAAACAGTCTGTCGTCACACAATTCCCTGCCGAAAATCCGATCGTGTGTACGAGGCTTTAGTTACACAGTTAGTAAGTCCTTCTAGTTCAACCAATAAAAAAAATAAATAAAAAACAAACAGAAAATAAGTAGAAAATCTCCATATACAGAACCCTTTACCCCTATACAATAATGTCGGTGCAAAAAAATATTGCGTTACAATATTAAAATAAAAATAAAATAAAAACACAGCAGCATGTCAAAGGACACTGTTGAGCATAAAGTTGAATACATTTTTTTGTTAACTTTAAATAAAGTAAAAAAAAAAAACAAAAAAAAAGTAAAGACCCTGATGTGTTACATCAACGCATTGCAGCACATGTGCACAAAGCAAACCAGCGCATGCATGGTGTGGGATCTTATGCAGCTGCAAGCGGTGGAAGATGCACGGGGAGCCTTATTTTCTGGCATTACTAGATAGATACTGAGAAAGCTCTATAGCCTTGATCTAATTCCAATTGTAAGATACTAATCCTCCATCCAGATTCTTCTTCATCGGGGCCCAGGAACTCAGCAGGAGAGATCCCTGCATCGCACATCGTTTGTGTGGATCTGTCAGTGTCGTTCGTTCAACCCGCTGGCTGAATGAAAAAAAACTGAACATGTATACTCTGCTTTATACTCTGTCCATGATTCCATAGCCATAAAAATGCTAGTTGGCTGGCAATGTTTATTTATTTTTTTATTTTTGCATAGTATGGGGTAGGATTAGTCAGGTTTTTTTGCCGTCGAGGGCTCTGTTGGAAAGATTCCCTCATTTCCTGTCTGGTAAAAATGTTGTCCCCAGGACAGGAAGTCAGGGTAAATCTCTCTAACAGCAACACAGACAGAAGTAAAACGTATTTTGTTTAAAGTAAAGCCTAGCACAAACCAATATTTATTTATTTTTGTTCAACCCAGCAGATTGAATGAAAAACGACCTGACAGCTCCGGTCGGCGCCACTGTACCAACAATACAATGTTAGTACAGCAACCCCCCCTGCTGTTCTATTGTATTCTAACAGGGGGACGGCCCCCACGCAAGAACACTCCAGCCAGCCCTTGGCTGAGAGCACTGATCGAGAGCCAGCATGCTCGTCCAACAGGAGCCGGCCGGCCTGTGTCGGACCGGCTGCCATACACACGGGCCGAATGTCGGGCGTTTTTTATTGAACCGGCCGATGTTGCCTGACGTTCGGCCCGTGTGTACTAAGCTTTAGGCCCGGGTTCACACCTATGCGAATTAGATGTGCGTTTCCGCACATCTAATTCGCATAGCAGGAGAATGTGACTGGCTCCCTAGGGAGCCGGTTCACATATCTCCGGGGCGGCTGCGGAGCGCACTGCACAAAAACTCTGTGCGTCTTTGGCTCCGTTTCAGGGCCGAATTCAGGCATAGAATCGGCCCTGATTCGTCCCTGAAACAGGGAACAGGGACGCACAGCGCTCCTGTGCGATCCGCAGCGCATTATAGTGTGAACCCGGGCTCAAACAGATCTTTACTGCATCTGAGCACCACAAAGCAAGCTCCACCATCCATACATATCTCCATGCTTTATTTTGTTGAGAAATCACTTTGAAAAACAACCCCCAAGCATTTCGGACCCTGGCAGTCGATTGATGCAGCATTTACTTCCTAGAATCTGAAATCCATTTGCCCTTAGCTCAGGCATGCAGACAGGTGTGCTTAGCTGAGAAAACCCCTCCTGAAGACTTCTGGAAAGTATGACCTAATTCATACCTCCCAACTTTTTAAGATAGGAATGAGGGACACCTATTAGCAAAAGTATGTAGGCATAGGACACGCCCCCTTAAAGGAAAATTAACAAAAATAAAGATTGGTTGAACCCACAAGGGCTTATTTTTACCACTAATATTCCTTTATATTGGCTTTTGAAATTTACAAATGCAGCAATTTAGAAATTAGATGAAAGGTTTAGGGTCGGAAAACACTTTTTGAAAGATAAAAAGTGCATTTTATATATACAACTGTATAGATCAGACCAAAATGAGGGACAAATGAGGAGGAATGAGGGACATTGCTCCAAATCAGGGACAGTCCCTTGAAATCAGGGACAGTTGGGAGCTATGGTAATTTGCCTAGGTAAGAAACCAGGAAGTGTCTGAAGAAATGTAAGAAGAAAAAAAATGTTTAAAACAAGTAAATATGATATATACGTTCCTATCTATTTAATAATGCTAACAGCATGAGGATTAGAAATAAACAATGTTGATTGGGAGAGTGAAGGAACGCTAGAACCTCTGTCAGCTTTTTCTTGTTGAACTGAACAAAAAATTCTTCCTGCATTGGTATATTTAAATGCCTTTAGGAGGGTGCATGGCCAGCCGTGATCCCATGGAATCCAAGAAACAAAAATGACCAGCACACCGAGAGGTAAAGGCCTCAAATCTTTGCTTGAGGTCCTAATTGCAATATCAGCATATTTAGCACACAGAAGACATCAAAACCACCAAGGTTTCAGAGACGCTATGTCCTTCTTTATTAGGATGACAGGTGACATGGTCTATTGTCTGAGAAAGGAGGGCATAGTGTCTCCAAAACGTTAAAGGTTTTGATGTCTACTGCTTCTAAATATGTTGTTATTGAAATTAGGACCTCCGTAAGGGTTTGAGGTCTTGACCTCTTGGCATGCTAGCTTTTCATTATTGTCCATTTCTTTGTTGCGGATTTTTACCCACTACCGGTCTGGTAAAAGGTTGTCCCCAGAAGAGAAAGCAAGGGGAAATCTATCTAGCGAAGCCTTAAAAAGCAGTAAAACCTGACAGGGGCTCTAGTCTTTCTCCATTCTATCCAAAACTAAAAAAAAAAAAAAACAGTTTTAGGTATGACACACTTTAGTGCTTTCTGAGTCCCTGACCAAGAACAAGTATGCAGCCAGCCAAAAGTTTAGGTCAGGTGTCTTTGTATCGCCCTAAGGCAGTGATGCCGAACCTTGGCACCCCAGATGTTTTGTAACTACATTTCCCATGATGCTCATGCACTCTGCAGTGTAGTGGAGCATCATGGGAAATGTAGTTCCAAAACATCTGGGGTGCCAGGAATCGCCATCACTGCCCTAAGGGCTCGTTCACACTGACTTTGTTCCCTAAAAAAGAGAGATCTGCGGTTCGATTGCTCTTCAGACAGCATTTGACAGATGGGGAGGGGGTGTTGTATCGCCTGCTTTATCCCCTTAAATCTCGCACTAGCGCGCCATAACCACATGTATTGCACATGGATTCAGGGCACTTGCAGAGCGTCCCCAATTACTTAAAGTGACTGAAAACGATCACCTTGTAAAACAACCCATTTAGTTTAAAATAGAAATGAAAGGCAAAACATTTTTGTATAGATATTAAAAAAATAAAAATTATAAATACCTTTTTCCCTTTTTTATAGGTGATCCCATTCCCTCTGTTCTCAGCTGCATAAGAGCTGGGGGAGGAGAAGCAACAGTGCACTGAGCTTCCCAGTGAATGGCTGCACAGCAGGGGTGGGGGGGGTGTCAGGACAAGTCTGATCATTGGAGTAGAGTATACTGAATTCCCAGCATAGCTAGAGAACTGACCACAGTGTGCTCTCCTGCTTAGTGTGGTTAGTTTTTAATAGGGAAACAGAGGGACTGGCAGGAACACCAGGGATTTCACACAAAGGAAGCAATACAAAGAGAACAGGATACATTCTCATACAAGTACATGGTACAGCAGGCACATATCAGGAATATGAAATGTTGGGGTAGCACACACGTTAAATGGGTCACGTTTGGCGAGCACTACACCTGCGAAAGCGACAGGGGGTAAAATTCCTACTGCAAAGCAAAGAAGCGTGACCACAGCATACATACACTCCCAGATGCTGCCTCTGCAGCTAAAGGAGGCAACGGTTGGAGGGGGGGGGGGGGGTGGCATTTTACCACCACTTCCCAACCGTTAGTGTGAAAGAGCCCTTACAGCCAACCACCAAGGAGAGATGAGCAATGGCAACCTACATATTTCTTTAGGTACAGGCTTCCTTTAAAAAAGAAAAGAAAACTGTCATACATTTTAAATTATAATTTTTGTACATTTTACATAATATTATGCTTTTTTTTTGTTTTTTTTTGTTTTACACCGTAAAATATGTCGGCATGCAGTATGTTTAGTTCAGCATTTTAGCTGTTTATTTTGCTGGGCATTACTGCAAGTGTTCAGTGTGGTGAAGAAGTGAGTCATGTTTCAGCAATGTAAAGTTACAAAGTACTCTGCTTTAGTAAAAGCCACCAATGTGTTTGCTCAGATAAAGGCAAGATTATTGTTTCTTCTCAAGTTAACATTTTACTTCAATATACATGTTTTGTTTATTGAAACAGAACCATTTGTAGACAATATAGGGGTGGGAAAAATGCTTAAAGTTTAACGCTAGACATCTATTTAAAAAAAAATTTAAAAAAAAATAAAATTAATACATCTATTTATTTATTAACCCACTGAACGTATTTGTAAACACAGCTAGTATAAATACCCAAATGTGTTGTTTTTTTTTGTTTTGTTTTTTTTTTTAGCCTTGTAATCCCCCCCCCCGCACAGCAGGCACTACTGAATCTAATTTGGGAGCTTACTGGCAAGAGAAAAGAGCTGACTAGTTCATCAGTATGCTGATGCACCTTCATTGTTCAGTCAGCTAGCTAGAGGAGGTTGGTGACCACAGTTTATTGCCTAAGGCCGGCCATAGACGAGTCGAAAACCGAACGTTCTGTTTAATGAAAGTCTAAAATGGCGAATACGATTGTGCCATCATTTGTTTTGTTCTTCTAAACCAAATCCAGCGTGCTGGATCAGGCACAAAAATCGCATGTCGCAGCTTGCACATTAATGATACGAAAAAAAGGAATGACCAAGAATTTTCGTTCAGTTTTCGACTCATCTATGACCTGCTTAAAGCGGGGTTCCACCCAAATTTTGAACATTATCTCTATGCATTCTCTTCCTTGCCTAGATGCTGACATGCTGTGTAAAAAAATTTAAATCGCCGTAATTACCTTTTTTTTTCTAATCTTCTTAGCACTTCCAGATTTTCCTCCCATGGGAGTAGGTGTGTTTCTAGCCTCTCCCAGACCTCCCACAGTCCCCTGGGAGCTAGTCTCAGGCTTCCCAGCATGCATTGTGCAACAGCGTCATCACAACATCTCTGCTCCCAGCATTCACCGCATCCAGGAAATACATGCTTGTGGGCTTCAAATGCCCACAATGAAGATGGAAACCGCCTTCAGTGAATTTTTTAAGTTATTCTTTACAACAAAATCAGACACAGGCAGACTTATTACACAGAACATGTGAGTAGATAATCATGAGAAGAAAAGTTTGTGAATGAACTCCAAAAAAAAAAAAACGATAGATAGGTGGACCCCCGCTTTAAGTTGGCCATGACTTGCTCGAATTTCAGCTGCTTCCTGTCATCTTCATTATGTCCTTACTATGCTTGTATTCCAGATGACCTTACTTTTCCCTACTTCATATACACTATATCATCAAAAGTATTGGAACCCCTGCCTTTATACACATGAACTTTAATGGCATCCCAGTCTTAGTCCCTAGGGTTCAATATTGAGTTGGGCTGAATTAGAGTGGAGACCTTGAGGCAGGTCTTCTCGTCCAATATCAGTGCATAACCTCACATAAGAGCTTCTGGAAGAATGGTCAAACATTCCCATAGAAACACACCTAAACCTTGTGGACAGCCTTCCCAGAAGAGGTGAAGCTGTTATAGCTGCAATGGGTGGGCCAACTCAATATTGAACCATATGGGCTAAGACTGGGATGCCATTAACGTTTCTGTGCGTATAAAGGCAGGCGTCCCAATACGTTTGACAATATAGTGGACATGTTTTCCTGTTATGTCAAGTAATAGGTTGGGAAGGATAACATGGAGCTTAAAACCATTATTTTGCTTCTGGATCAGTAAGAAAGGACACAAACGTTTCTCAGGTTTTTATTGCTCTCTGTGTCCCCATGGGGGGGATTTCCTTTTATTTTCTGCCCTGGTGGCCACACAGGATGTAAGGTCAATGCTACCTCTTCTGAGACCTTCACAGATGCACATCAAGGGCTTTATGTCTGTGCTCACCTGGACAACATTCCGGTGGCCCAGCCTGGAGATCTCCTGTTAGTCTTCATATGAAAGGCCATCAGATCTCCCAAGGTTCACATTTGCTAATAAACTGGGGAAAAAGATGGAAACCAATGCAATTTTCACTTGACCATTTTCTAGGTGCAACAGCCAATTTGGGAAGGGCCTCTTGTATGTTGCCGTCATTGTAAGAAAGGAATGGTCAGGGTTTTTTTTATAAAGAAAACCTGTGCATACAGCAAGACATTGCTGATCAGTTCTTAGGAAACTAGTACTATAGGGCAGTTAGGCCCAAAAAAAAAAAAAAAAAAGAAATATTCCCACGACACTATTTTTGCTTCCTCATACTGGTCAGCAATAGATCTTTTGTTCCTATGCTGTTGAATTTTATGCATGCATAGAGTTAAATATCTTCAAGAGAGGGAGCCAGGAGCATTGTACTGTGTGCATGACTCTGCCTGACTGCTTTAACATTGTGTGTTTAATTCTGAGCTATGTGTCTGGAGATGCTACTGTGTCAGACCTTATCACAACATGCAGCAGGGAGAGGCAGGGTGGTGGTATAAATAGGCTTCCTCTTGGTACAGTAAGCCATTTTTGTGAAAGGAAGAAATATATCAAGGGAACAACAGACTGCAGCATTAGTAGATTATTTGATTGACCTTGGAGGGCTTGGTAGTAGAGGAAACCTAGTGCAGCAATTAATCAAGAGCCTAAATACTTCCCATACCATGTGCTTTAACTGTATAGGCCAGTGTTTCTCAACTCCAGTCCTCAAGGCGCCCCAACAGGTCATGTCTTTAGGATTTCCCTCAGATGAAACAGCTGTGGTAATTACTAAGGCAGTGAAACTGATCAAATCACCTGTGCAAAATAATGGAAAACCTGAAAACATGACCTGTTGGGGCGCCTTGAGGACTGGAGTTGAGAAACACTGGTATAGGCAACCCATGTTTACTATTCAGTACTAGTGGGTCAATGCAAAGGAGAAAGAAGACATAGGATGCAGAATCAGCAATATCTATCTATTGTAGCGCTACTACCAAGGGGCTGCTGGCATGATCAGATTTTTCCCTAATAATAGTACAGAGGCTGCCCCTCCCTGCAAGCACCAGTCCATTCATACTGACTCTAATAACACAGTCTAGAGAATATCTTTTTTTATTTCTATTTATTGCTTGTAGAAAACTTCAACAGGAGAGGGGTTAAGGCACAGGATTTTAAAAAAACACTTAGTGCCGGTTCACACAGGGGCGACTTGTCAGGCGACCTAGCCGCCTGACAAGTCGCCTCCCGTTCTGTACAATGGAACCGTTCTAATAGGAGCGACGCAAGTCGCTCCGACTTAGAAAAAGGTTCCTGTACTACTTTGGGAGCGACTTGGGGCGACTTGCATAGACTTCTATACAGAAGTCGTTTTGCAAGTCGCCGTGGCAGTCGTGTGCAGGTCGCCTCGGTGAGGCGACCTGCAAGTCGTGCCGCCCCTGTGTGAACCGGGGCTTAACACCTAGTGATTAGAGGAGCAATTGTGGATGTTGGTCAGTCTAACGCCTCACAGCTGAAGACCACGAGGTCTGTTTTGCATTTTACCCCGATTACCTTTCCCCTGATGCACAACTACTGTTAGCCAGTGCAATCTCCAGAACACTACACAGTCATAGAGATCAGTTTAGGGTCATTACTCACAAGTCCCCAAGACAGCTGCCACCTTCCAGCTTCCTCTGGATACAGCAAGTTAGACGGTCCTTCTGCAGACCAGATACCTTGTGGTGAGATTCTGCATTCTGCTTCTAGCAACATCTGTCCAGGCCCTCAGTCCTGACACCGCTGAGGCCTCCTGAACAACTATACAGTCCACGAGCAGACCATAGGTGTGCGCAGCCTATTGCATTAGGGTGTGCACCCTTAAGCTCAAACACACATGTGTGTGCGGGTGTCTACATATATATGACCCTGGCACATTGATCTCCCTGCTGGCACAGTAAAAGAGAAGAGCATAAACACTTCTCTTATGGCAGAGCCGGTAAGAGGGAGATCTTTCCCATGTTACTGCTGCTACACAGAGCGATAACACTAATGTGCACAGAGTGATTAGGGTGTACCTGGGCACACCCAGCACACCCTGTGCACACGCCTATAGAGCAGACCCTGGAACCCTCCTGTGGAGAAATACCCCAGCTCTCCACTCTCTTCAGACTATTTATCACCACTCCAGTCCCCTTCTGGACACTCCTCTCCAAGGGTTGGCTAGAAGCTGATAAATATTCAGGCTAGTTATTTTGAATCTCCTGCCCTAAGCTCTGAAAGCTTCTTCCAGGGACAGGGGGAAGCAATCAAACTAGCAGCCTGCGAATTCCTGAACAGACTAGGCCAAACAATCAGTGCTCCCTTGATTGCAGAAGGAGCCAAAATCAAAATTTACCTACTATGGGCCAATGCCAAGGAGAGAGAAGACAAAAGATGCAAAATCTGTAAATCTATCTCCCAATCCAGGACGTTATCTGCATGGAGTTTGCATGTTATCCCCATGGTTCTCACTGGGTAGAGAACATGCAAACTCCATGCAGATAGCCCCTTGTAAAGAAAACCATGGGGAGAACATGCAAACTCCATGTAGATAGCGTCCTGGATTGGGAAATAGATCTACAGATTTTGCATCCTTTGTCTTCTCTCTCCTTGGCATTGGCCCACTAGTACTGAAGTATGTCAATTTAAATTCCGGCTTCTTATGTAATCAAGGGAGCACTGATTGTTTGGTCTAGTTTGTTCATGGTATTAGGTTTATTGACTCCTGTCTAAATTGTCTTTAGTATGCATGTATTTAGATAGGGACCTTGCAAGTTCCTTGAGGTCAGGAACTGATGTAAATACAAAATGTGTACAACATTTAAAGCGTTGCGTAAATTGTTCACTCTTTATAACTATCTGTAGTAAAAATGAAATCTCTGTCCTCACTGCCATCTAGTTTCTTTGTTGCCCCTCTGATGAGGATTTTTTTTAAAATAAAGATTGAGGTTATCACAGAGACAGGTTGCCTCTTTGTTCTCTTAACTACCTTAACCACTTCAGCCCCGGAAGATTTGGCTGCTCAATGACCGGGCCATTTTTTGCGATTCAGCACTGCGTCGCTTTAACTGACAATTGCGCGGTCATGCGACGTTTTATACCCAAACAAAATTGACGTCCTTTTTTTCCCACAAATAGAGCTTTCTTTTGGTGGTATTTGATCATCTCTGAGGTTTTATTTTTTTGTGCTATAAACAAAAAAAGAGCGACAATTTTGAAAAAAACACAATATTTTGTACTTTTTGCTATAATAATTATCCCCATTTTTTTTTTTGAAAACAAACCTAATTTCTTCTCAATTTAGGCAGATATGTATTCTTCTACATATTTTAGGTAATAAAAAATCACAATAAGCGTATATTGATTGGTTTGCGCAAAAGTTATAGCGTCTACAAAACAGGGGATAGTTTTATGGCATTTTTATTATTTATTTTTTTTTTTTTACTAGTAATGGCGGCGATCTGCGATTTTTATCGGGACTGCCACATTATGGCGGACACATCAGACACTATTGACACATTTTTGAAACCATTGACAATTATACAGCTATCAGTGCTATAAAAATGCACTGATTACTGTGTAGATGTCACTGGTAGGGAAGGGGTTAACACTAGGGGGCGATCAAGGGGTTAACTGTGTTCTAACTGGGGGAGGGGACTGACTATAGGGGATGACAGATCGTGGTTCCTAGCAGTTAGGAACTCACGATCTACCTCTCCTCACAGAACAGGGATTTGTGTGTTTACACACACGTTCCTGTTCTGCCTCTCGTGCCCGCGATCGCACGCGGCTGGCGGTCCTCGCAACCGCCGGCCACGAGCATCGGCACTCCCGCTTACAGGAGCAGACGTACAGCTACGATGGTTCGCAGGATCGTGCCAGCTTGCTGCAGTATAACGACAGCGGCTAGTCGGCAAGTGGTTAATACGGATTCATGCTCGTGTCATCCATTTGTTTAATTGATGTACTTATTTTATAATGGCAGTAGCCCAGACAGCAAGTATTTGTGGTAGTGTTGAATTGTACTTGCTGCAGATTTTCACTGGCAAGTTGGTCACATGCAGAGCACTCAAAGCAAAAGTTCTAGTTGACACTTTTCCATTTTGAAGCAAATTTGTGTGGCAAGTCTGTAGCAAAAACAAAGTTGCAGTGGTGAGCCTACAGCAAGAGTTCTGCAAGTCTACAGCATGAAAATTCAGCCACAGTGACCGCTTGTGGTGGGATGACTTTTGCACAACATAACAGAACCAGAACTTGCAGCAGACTTGCAGAATGTTTGTAAAGAAAGTTGATCTGGAGTCATGCAATGCGGACTTGCTGCAATTGTACAACGAACTTGTGAAGCCTGGCAATTCTTGCAAAAGCTTAGCAAGTCATTTTAAAACTTGCAGCAAAATGTTGTTGCTATCTGGGAGAAAGTATAAAAAAAAAAGGTTACTATCATATCTAGTGGTCGGTTAATATTGAGGCGTAACCTTGTATTTGGAGGCATTGGTAGAATGCAGTGAACAATGGCTATGGCCCTAAAGAGGAACTGCAGTCTGCTCACATAATTTGTAATAAAAACATCTTTGCCATTCTGAAGCTTCCCTCCAACCACTTTGCATATTATTTTATATATACCGTGATTCTGGACTTGCCAAATATGCTGCAGAAATCTCCCTCCACTAAGTCTGGCTGCAGCCATTTTTTACTGTGGGCAGCTGAAACTGCTGCCTGTTCACTTCCTGGATTTACTCAGACACACAGAGGCACACCTCCAGCCCTGCAGCTCTCATTGGCCCTCTTATGACTCATCCCCCCTCCCTTCCTGGAAAACTCTCACGAGAGTGAGCGAGAGAGAGAGCTGTGCATGATGTCATACGCCTAGGCTTTTTACCAGACAAAAAACAGGAAGTGGGCTGTATAAGGTATTTACTGGCAGGAAAAAATGTTTTACTATCCACGGTTAAAACAACAATTTAATCAATGGAAAGTTGAAAAAAATGACTGAAGGTCCACTTTAGACCCCTTTCACACTGAAGCCGTTTTTCAGGCGCTAAAAGCCTAAAAATAACGCCTGTAAAGCTCCTGAAAAACGCCTCCCCTGCCACCCCAGTGTAAGAACAATAGGGAGATAAGTACAGCGCTGCGCTAAAATCAGAAAAAACACTAAAATAGCAGCTAACACACCTATAGACTCAAGGTAGGGGATAACAGCAAAAAAAAAAGTGTAGCGCTATATATTGTACAGACATATTAATCAAAAAAATCCATAAGTGTATGCAAACAGTAAGTAGAACCTTATCACACCTTGTATAACCAAAAATGTGAGATGCATTGTAAAGTAACACTGTGTTAATCAGCGAAACAATCAAGGTGAAACATTAAATAGTAAACTTAATTAGCAATTATAAGCAATAACTTAAATTTGAAAAACCGTAAAGGTTCGGCAAATCAGCCACCTAATTTACACAAAGAAACAAGTCCACAATATAATTTTGTAGAAAAATTTGTGAAAGAAAAAAACCACCACCAAAAGTCTATGGGGGTTGCACGCTGAGGTGGTAGAAATATAACTCCCAAGTTCACATGTAGATAGATTTCATCAAATCTGGCAGATAGGTAGACAATGAAGGAAACACAGGTGAACAGAGGGTCTAGATTGGTGTCGGGGCCATCACCGGAAACATCAAGAGGCTTACCGGAACTTAATGACTTGAAAAGACATACGTCCTACAAGTCAAAAAGGCTTATTGACCAACCGGTCTGAATAGTATATCTTGTCAGGTATCCTCAGCATACAGTGGGAAGGGGGATATCAGCACAGCTTCCACATCCATATACAATCCGACATAGGCCAAACGGATATTCATATGCCATGCGAGGAGTAAAAAAACTCACATAGCGTGATAACGTTTAAACAACTGGTTTATTAAAATAAATTAAAATAAACTCACATATCAGAAGATCAGACAGCTAAACATCATATAGCGGTAATCGTGAGGGGTCCACCCAAAGTATATAGCGCTACATTTTTATTTTTGCTGTCACCCCAGTGTAAGAGCCCGAGTGCTTTCACACTGGGGCGGTGCGCTTGCAGGACGTTAGAAAAAGACCTGCAAGCAGCATCTTTGGAGCGGTTCCACCACCTCTGCCCATTGAAATGAATGGGCACCACTGCCAAAGCGGCTGCAAAGTGCTTCGGCAGCGACGCTTTTCGGGCGCATTTAACCGTTTCTTCGTCCGCTAGCGGGGGTTAAAAGCGCGCCACGAGCGGCCGAAAAGCGCAGCTAGAACGACGGTAAAGCGCCGCCAAAACTAGCGGCGTTTTACCGTTAATGCGGCCCGCTGGCAATGTGGGGGTAAAGGATGGGGGTAAAAAGAACCTGAGCTTAGTTGTATACACCGCACACATTTACCACAGTCCTTTTACGCACAAAAAATATGCCTTAATTACTGACACGCATAAGCCTCTGAACAAAGCAACAAAAAATTTTACTCTATCTTGCATTTTAATTTGTTACACAGAACATAGACATAGACTTTACACATTCTCTGAGCCTACCCTTAAGAAAAACTTCACTGAAACAGTCAAGGGACACTTAGCAACTAGGAACTAATGAGACAATAAACCTCTTGGTCAAGAGTATGTAATGAACAACACAGTTTGCAGAATACAGCAATCAGGTGTATGTAATGTACAGCAGCACAGCTTACAGAGTTCAGTAGTCAGGAGTATGTAATGTACAGCTTACAGAGTTCAGTAGTCAGGAGTATGTAATGTACAGCTTACAGAGTTCAGAAGTCGAGAGTATGTAATGTACAGGTTACAGAGTTCAGTAGTCGGGAGTATGTAATGTACAGGTTACAGAGTTCAGTAGTCGGGAGTATGTAATGTACAGGTTACAGAGTTCAGTAGTCAGGAGTATGTAATGTACAGCTTACAGAGTTCAGTAGTCGGGAGTATGTAATGTACAGCTTACAGAGTTCAGTAGTCGGGAGTATGTAATGTACAGGTTACAGAGTTAAGTAGTTGGGAGTATGTAATGTACAGGTTACAGAGTTCAGTAGTCGGGAGTATGTAATGTACAGATTACAGAGTTCAGTAGTCAGGAGTTTGTAATGTACAGGTTACAGAATTCAGCAGTCAGGAGTATGTAATGTACAGGTTAGAGTTCAGCAGTCAGGAGTATGTAATGTACAGCAGCACAGCTTAGAGTTTAGTAGTCAGGAGTATGTAATGTACAGCAGCATAACTTACAGAGTTCAGTAGTCGGGAGTTAGGGATGAGCCGAACACCCCCCTGTTCGGTTCGCACCAGAACATGCGAACAGGAAAAAAATTCGTTCGAACACGCGAACACCGTTAAAGTCTATGGGACACGAACATGAATAATCAAAAGTGCTAATTTTAAAGGCTAATATGCAAGTTATTGTCAATAAAAGTGTTTGGGGACCTGGGTCCTGCCCCAGGGGACATGGATCAATGCAAAAAAAAGTTTTAAAAACGGCCGTTTTTTCAGGAGCAGTGATTTTAATAATGCTTAAAGTCAAACAATAAAAGTGTAATATCCCTTTAAATTTCATACCTGGGGGGTGTCTATAGTATGCCTGTAAAGGGGCGCATGTTTCCCGTGTTTAGAACAGTCTGACAGCAAAATGACATTTTGAAGGAAAAAACTAATTTAAAACTACCGCGGCTATTGCATTGCCGACAATACACATAGAAGTTCATTGATAAAAACGGCATGGGAATTCCCCACAGGGCAACCCCGAACCAAAATTAAAAAAAAAAAATGATGTGGGAGTCCCCCTAAATTCCATACAAGGCCCTTCAGGTCTGGTATGGATATTAAGGGGAACCCCAGCCAAAATATTTTAAAAAAATTGACGTGGGGTTCCCCCTAAATTCCATACCAGACCCTTCAGGTCTGGTATGGATTTTAAGGGGAACCCCGCGCCAAAAAAAAAAAAAAAACGGCGTGGGGTCCCCCTAAAAATCCATACCAGACCCTTATCAGAGCACGCAACCTGGCAGGCCGCAGGAAAAGAGGGGGGGACGAGAGTGCGGCCCCCCCCCCTCCTGAACCTTACCAGGCCACATGCCCTCAACATTGGGAGGGTGCTTTGGGGTAGCCCCCCAAAACACTTTGTCCCCATGTTGATGAAGACAAGGGCCTCATCCCCACAACCCTGGCCGGTGGTTGTGGGGGTCTGCGGGCGGGGGGCTTATCGGAATCTGGAAGCCCCCTTTAACAAGGGGACCCCCAGATCCCGGCCCCCCCCCGTGTGAAATGGTAAGGGGGTACTTACCCCTACCATTTCACTAAAAAACTGTCAAAAATTTTAAAAATGACAAGAGACAGTTTTTGACAATTCCTTTATTTAAATGCTTCTTCTTTCTTCCTTCATCTTCTTCTTCTTCTGGTTCTTCTGGCTCTTCTGGTTCTTCCTCCGGCGTTCTCGTCCAGCATCTCCTCCGCGGCGTCTTCTATCTTCTTCTCCTCGGGCCGCTCCGCACCCATGGCATGAGGGGGGAGGCTCCCGCTCTTCTCTTCATCTTCTTCTTCATCTTCATCTTCTTCTTCATCTTCTTCTTCTTCTTCTTCTCTTCTTCATCTCTTCTTCCTTCTTCATTTCTTCTCCGGGCCGCTCCGCAGCCATGCTGGCATGGTGGGAGGCTCCGGCTGTGTGACGGCGTCTCTTCGTCTGACGGTTCTTAAATAACGGGGGGCGGGGCCACCCGGTGACCCCGCCCCCCTCTGACGCACGGGACATGACGGGACTTCCCTGTGGCATTCCCCGTGACGTCACAGGGAAGTCCCGTCAAGTCACTGTGCGTCAGAGGGGGGCGGGGTCACCGGATGGCCCCGCCCCCCGTTATTTAAGAACCGTCAGACGAAGAGACGTCGTCACACAGCGGGAGCCTCCCACCATGCCAGCATGGCTGCGGAGCGGCCCGGAGAAGAAATGAAGAAGGAAGAAGAGATGAAGAAGAGAAGATGAAGAAGAAGATGAAGATGAAGAAGAAGATGAAGAGAAGAGCGGGAGCCTCCCCCCTCATGCCATGGGTGCGGAGCGGCCCGAGGAGAAGAAGATAGAAGACGCCGCGGAGGAGATGCTGGACGAGAACGCCGGAGGAAGAACCAGAAGAGCCAGAAGAACCAGAAGAAGAAGAAGATGAAGGAAGAAAGAAGAAGCATTTAAATAAAGGAATAGTCAAAAACTGTCTCTTGTCATTTTTAACATTTTTGACAGTTTTTTAGTGAAATGGTAGGGGTAAGTACCCCCTTACCATTTCACATAGGGGGGGGCCGGGATCTGGGGGTCCCCTTGTTAAAGGGGGCTTCCAGATTCCGATAAGCCCCCCGCCCGCAGACCCCCACAACCACCGGCCAGGGTTGTGGGGATGAGGCCCTTGTCTTCATCAACATGGGGACAAGGTGTTTTGGGGGGCTACCCCAAAGCACCCTCCCAATGTTGAGGGCATGTGGCCTGGTACGGTTCAGGAGGGGGGGGGGCCGCACTCTCGTCCCCCCCTCTTTTCCTGCGGCCTGCCAGGTTGCGTGCTCGGATAAGGGTCTGGTATGGATTTTTAGGGGGACCCCACGCCGTTTTTTTTTTTTTTTTTTTGGCGCGGGGTTCCCCTTAAAATCAGGTCTGGTATGGAATTTAGGGGGAACCCCACGTCAATTTTTTTTTTAAATTTTGGCTGGGGTTCCCCTTAATATCCATACCAGACCTGAAGGGCCTTGTATGGAATTTAGGGGGACCCCCACATCATTTTTTTTTTTTATTTTGGTTCGGGGTTGCCCTGTGGGGAATTCCCATGCCGTTTTTATCAATGAACTTCTATGTGTATTGTCGGCAATGCAATAGCCGCGGGTAGTTTTAAATGAGTTTTTTCCTTCCAAATGTCATTTTGCTGTCAGACTGTTCTAAACACAGGAAACATGCGCCCCTTTACAGGCATACTATAGACACCCCCCAGGTACGAAATTTAAAGGGATATTACACTTTTATTGTTTGACTTTAAGCATTAATAAAATCACTGCTCCTGAAAAAACGTCCGTTTTTAAAACTTTTTTTTGCATTGATCCATGTCCCCTGGGGCAGGACCCGGGTCCCCAAACACTTTTTATGACAATAACTTGCATATAAGCCTTTAAAATTAGCACTTTTGATTTCTCCCATAGACTTTTAAAGGGTGTTCCGCGGCATTCGAATTTGCCGCGAGCACCCCAAATTGTTCGCTGTTCGGCGAACTTGCGAACAGCCAATGTTCGAGTAGAACATGAGTTCGACTCGAACTCGAAGCTCATCCCTATCGGGAGTATGTAAGGTACAGCAGCACAGCTTACAGAGTTAAGTAGTCGGAAGTATGTAATGTACAGCAGCACAGCTTACAGAGTTCAGAAGTCAAGAGTATGTAATGTACAGGTTACAGAGTTCAGTAGTCGGGAGTATGTAATGTACAGGTTACAGAGTTCAGTAGTCGGGAGTATGTAATGTACAGGTTACAGAGTTCAGTAGTCGGGAGTATGTAATGTACAGGTTACAGAGTTCAGTAGTAGGGAGTATGTAATGTACAGGTTACAGAGTTCAGCAGTCAGGAGTATGTAATGTACAGGTTACAGAGTTCAGCAGTCAGGAGTATGTAATGTACAGGTTACAGAGTTCAGCAGTCAGGAGTATGTAATGTACAGGTTACAGAGTTAAGCAGTCAGGAGTATGAAATGTACAGCAGCACAGCTTAGAGTTCAGTAGTCAGGAGTATGTAATGTACAGCAGCATAACTTACAGAGTTCAGTAGTCGGGAGTATGTAATGTACAGGTTACAGAGTTCAGTAGTCGGGAGTATGTAATGTACAGGTTACAGAGTTCAGTAGTCGGGAGTATGTAATGTACAGGTTACAGAGTTCAGTAGTCGGGAGTATGTAATGTACAGCTTACAGAGTTCAGTAGTCAGGAGTATGTAATGTACAGGTTACAGAGTTCAGAAGTCAGGAGTATGTAATGTACAGCAGCACAGCTTAGAGTTCAGTAGTCAGGAGTATGTAATGTACAGCAGCATAACTTACAGAGTTCAGTAGTCGGGAGTATGTAATGTACAGGTTACAGAGTTCAGTAGTCGGGAGTATGTAATGTACAGGTTACAGAGTTCAGTAGTCGGAGTATGTAATGTACAGGTTACAGAGTTCAGTAGTCAGGAGTATGTAAGGTACAGGTTACAGAGTTCAGCAGTCAGGAGTATGTAATGTACAGGTTACAGAGTTCAGCAGTCAGAAGTATGTAATGTACAGCAGCACAGCTTAGAGTTCAGTAGTCAGGAGTATGGAATGTACAGCAACATAACTTACAGAATTCAGTAGTCGGGAGTATGTAATGTACAGCAGCACAGCTTACAGAGTTAAGTAGTCGGAAGTATGTAATGTACAGCAGCACAGCTTACCGAGTTCAGAAGTCAAGAGTATGTAATGTACAGGTTACAGAGTTCAGTAGTCGGGAGTATGTAATGTACAGGTTACAGAGTTCAGTAGTAAGGAGTATGTAATGTACAGGTTACAGAGTTCAGTAGTCGGGAGTATGTAATGTACAGCTTACAGAGTTCAGTAGTCAGGAGTATGTAATGTACAGGTTACAGAGTTCAGAAGTCAGGAGTATGTAATGTACAGCAGCACAGCTTAGAGTTCAGTAGTCAGGAGTATGTAATGTACAGCAGCATAACTTACAGAGTTCAGTAGTCGGGAGTATGTAATGTACAGCAGCACAGCTTACAGAGTTAAGTAGTCAGAAGTATGTAATGTACAGCAGCACAGCTTACAGAGTTCAGTAGTCGGGAGTATGTAATGTACAGCTTACAGAGTTCAGTAGTCTGGAGTATGTAATGTACAGGTTACAGAGTTCAGTAGTCAGGAGTATGTAATGTACAGGTTACAGAGTTCAGTAGTCGGGAGTATGTAATGTACAGGTTACAGAGTTCAGCAGTCAGGAGTATGTAATGTACAGGTTACAGAGTTCAGTAGTCGGGAATATGTAATGTACAGGTTACAGAGTTCAGCAGTCAGGAGTATGTAATGTACAGGTTACAGAGTTCAGCAGTCAGGAGTATGTAATGTACAGCAGCACAGCTTAGATTTCAGTAGTCAGGAGTATGTAATGTACATCAGCATAGCTTACAGAGCTCAGTAGTCAGGAGTATGTAATGTACAGCAGCACAGCTTACAGGGTTAAGTAGTCGGAAGTATGTAATGTACAGCAGCACCGCTTACAGAGGTTCAGTAGTCGGGAGTATTTAATATACAGCAGCACAGCTTACAGAGTTTGGTGGCTAGGAGTATGTAATGTACATATACCTAAGGAGTGCAGCGGTCAGAATGATTTCATACACAGTAAAGCTTACAGAGGACAGTGTTCTGTGTCTGTGTCTGTATGTAGTGTGATATTTTTTTATTATAAACAAAAGCATACAATTGAGAGAGGGGGACAGAACATTATTTCCCCCCCCTTTTTTTTTTTTTTTGCCTCAATAAAGACCACATGACAAGATCACCAGGCATTGTTTTAATGAAAGCTGCAAAATTAAAAATATGGTACAGTGGCAAGAAAAAGTATGTGAACCCATTGGAATTAACTGGTTTTCTGCAGTAATTTGCCATAAAATGTGATCTGATCCTCATCTATGTCACAACAATAGCCACACCAATTGTGCATAGGCTGTTAACACACAAACAATTCTAATTTATTGTGTCTTTATTGAACAAACCTATTATACTCTCACAGTGCTGAAGGAAAAAAGTAAGTGAACCCTTTAGCGTTAATAGCTGGTCGAACCTCCTTTGAAAGCAATGACTTCAAGCAAGCGCTTCCAGTAGCTCTTGATCAGACCTGTACAACATTCAGGAGGAATGTGTGACCATTCCTCTGTACACTACTGCTTCAGCTCAGACACATTTGTAGGACGTTTGGTATGAATGGCTCTCTTGAGGTCATTCCACAACATCCCTGTGGGGTTAAGCTCTGACTGGGCCTCCAAAAAGGCACATTTTCATTTCCTGAAGCCAGTTTGTGGTTCGATTTAGTTCAATGCTTAGGGACATTGTGCTGCTGCATCATCCAACTTCTACTAATCTTCAACTGGCAGACAACCACCCTGACCTTGTCCTATAGGATACTTTGGTAAACTTGGGAGTTCATTTTTCCCTCGATGATAGCAAGTGTTCCAGGCCCTGAGGCAGAGAAGCAAGCCAAAATCATGATATTCCCTCCACCATACTTCACCGTTATGATGATGTTTTGATGTTGGTTAGCTGTGTCCATTTTGCGCCTTACAAAGTGCTGATTATTGTTCCTGAACAATTTTTCTTTCATCAGTCCACAAAACATTTTCCAAGTAGCGTTGTGGTTTGCCAAAGTGCTTTTTAATTCATTACCCCTGCCATAGATGATACATTTTTCTTTCCTTCCACCACTGGTGGAAGGAAAGAATATTGCTTGATTTCCAGATCAAACACAGTCAGCGTTGATGGGGGAATCCCTTCACCAGCAGTATTGTGTTCTGCCAGCCTTCCGTTCCAGCAGAAAACAAAGAACACCGCCAGCTGCTACAGCCACCAGCAGTAATCGCATGCAAAAAATCTGACAGGCTGGTTGTACTGAATTTGATTGATGGATCAACTTCAGTACAACCAGCCTGCCCATAGATGGATCGAATTTCGGCAGGTTTAGCAGGGACCTGGCCGAAATTCAATCCATCTTTAGTGACTTTTGAAAATCAATTAACTTATTGCAGCTTACATAAGACTGAATGGGTTTACTTATACCCTAATAATGTTGTTGCATTTAGATATGTTGATATATGAGTAGTATGAGTAGTATGTTGTATGAGTAGTATTCTATATACAGTATGTACAGAACATAACAGAGTTAGAACATTATGAAGCTAATCAGTAAATATGAATATGAAAGCTCTTTCTCCTTTAAGGTTTATCCTTAGGAAGGCATGCTGAGGACTAGATATGTGAATTTGGATGGATTCCTCCCTGGCTTAAGGCTAATACACTATTTATTCTTTTTACAAGCTTGATAATACACAACACCCTGAGATAAGAGCATATGCGCCAGAAATTAAACTGTCACTCATTCCTTGAGATCTGTGGTTGAGCATTGCTGTTTATGAATACTTGTCATTGAAAAATCATGCTTGGCATAAATAAGCAGAGCAATGCCAGCATTACCAAATCACATTGTTATTTTGTGTAATTAAAGTACCTGTGTCTTGCCATTATTACAAACAATTCTAGGCAAAGATCACAGGCCGTCTGGCTTCCAGTATTTTACGTCCTTTGAGAGTGTTGAAAGGGTATTGCCTTCAGATAGACAGGCTCCAGTCTACCAATATGCAGAGGCGGCTCTCTAATTAGGCTAATTAGGCAGTCGCCTAAGGCCTCGCACTCACAGGGGCCTCGCGGCCGCCTAATTTGCCTGTTCTCAATCACTGAAGTTGACGCCGGTGGCTCCGCTTACCCCCACTGGGACTCTGTGGCTTAGGAGCTGACGGACAAATCAGATACTGCCCGCAGCCTGAGGAATAGCGGCCTCATCACG
Source organism: Lithobates clamitans (assembly GCA_037952925.1). Taxonomy (NCBI): domain Eukaryota; kingdom Metazoa; phylum Chordata; class Amphibia; order Anura; family Ranidae; genus Lithobates; species Lithobates clamitans. The sequence goes on along the minus strand of JBBGZY010001809.1, from coordinate 1,077,816 downwards.
GAGCGTCCCAGTCAGTGGGGCTTCATGTGTAAGTTTTGCCTAAGGCCTCACAAAGCCTAGAGCCGCCTCTGCCAATATGGACTACAATTTTTTGTGGTAGTCCAATTAAAGCTAAACAAAATTTTTTTTTGTGCTTCTGCAGTTGCATTTTGTCGATCAACTAAATATTGACTAGATTGCCTGATATGTTTGATCATGCTTTAATTATTGCGTTGGAGTCGGACTGTAAAATTGATTGTGATCTCACAGTTGTGCCTATTGGAATTTCCCTAGATGTGACTGCACTATAGAAAACAAAATTCTGCAAAAACTTTTCTTATGAGCAGTGGAAGGATTTTCATCTTGAAGTCATGCAATGGCAAGTGTCAGTGCAGGCTTGGAGCCGCAGGTAACAGTCATCTTGACAGGTTCTCTTAAAATAGAGGCTATGGCTATGGGCATTCAAGCGAAGCAAGAAGAGGAAGGCGTCATCTTGCATTCCACGCTGGTTATGGTGGCGATTGGCCACTTCATACAGTCATATGTTTACACAGCCACCTCCTGATGCTGCCAATTCACCGGGATGATCCAGGGAAGTCCAGAGACTAACTGCTACCATTACATATGTGCTTGAATCATACATCCGTATGTGAGTTGCCACTTGTCTTACCTTTGATAAACTGTCAGTTTTGCCACTGCACTTAGTCTAGCGCCCCTCTGTTTTTCTCTTTCTATTCAAGTGTTTGAATCATAAGCGTGCACACAGGGTGTGCCAGTTGTGCCTGGGCACATCCTAATCAACCCGTTCACATTATCACATTACATCATTATATCATTACTCCTGAACACCTTTGGATACCATTACTAAGCCTGAAGCGACCCCCAGACTGCAAAGCTGGGGGTCAACGGGATCTGGTGAGTGGGGACACATAAGGGGGTGTTGATTTGCACCTGAAAAGCTTTGCAGCATTTGTGGTTCCTCTTCACCGTGGATTTAAACACTTTTGGTCACTTCATTTAGACTTTGTTTTGTTTATCATAATTTACACCTATTTATATTTACACCCTTGCACTTATATTCTTATTTGTAAGTGCCATATTTACATATTTTTTACATTTTTCTAGTGATTAGCACTTTGTGGCAGCTACTTTTGTTTCTTGTTTCACTGTTTTTTTGCTATTAGCGCAAGTTTTTATTTTAGTATATATTTTTCACAGATGGGAAAGATTTCCCATTGAGCGGCTCTGCCTATAAACCATTTTTCTCTCACTCTGAATCTTAAGGCATTGAGCTAATGTGCCGGTGGGGAAGAGTGCCACAAGGAAGATTGTATGTGTGTATATACAGTATGATACATATATATATATATATATATATATATATATATATATATATATATATACTGTATATATACATAAACACACATGGATGTGTGTTTGAGCTTTTGTGTGCACACCATAATGCAATAGGCTTAATGAGCTTTAAAACTCTCATTGACCCATAGCTGTAGGCACTGTGGAGCAATTCATACCCAAAAGTTACTGCAAACGCACTGAAGTTCTTCAAGAAAGTTCACTCAGGCAGTTCAGCTCACTTTGCGCCCCCTCCCACAACACCTGCTCTGTGTTCACATCCGTGATTAGAAGGCTGCATAGTAACTGCTGGGAAGAAGAGCAGGATTTGATAAGCTGCTGCGTCACTGCTTGGAGGGGGAACCAAGGTGAGCTGGACTGCTGAGAGAATGACTGAAACAACCTTAGTGCTTCTGTTATGAATTTTAAGATTTAGGTGCTCCACAGTGCATACAGTTACAATGGTCAGTTAGGGCTTGTTGTTCAGAAATATTCAAATAACTAAATGTTCATACACTGGCCATAAGTTCACTTTAAGGATCAACATTTTTTTCAGTGGGTCATTTGTCTCAAGTAGTTTCAATACTGCGCTGAAAGTTTTAATTGGCTGCTGCCCACAAAGGTAATACATCCGTCCATTACCAAAATAAGTTTTTTCTATTACCCAGACACCATGAGAACCATAGCCCTAGACTTGTTTTAGAACAGAGAATCATCAGCCCACGTAGTAGGAATGCAATGGGAATAGTCACACAGCAGCCTCTCCCATCACAGCTATTCCATGAGTGAGAGGCTACAATACAGCATTATGAAATATAACTAAAACAGAAGAGAGCAATCAGAAATCTTGTAGGGTTTCTGGAAAGCTCAGAAGTTCTAGCCAATGTCAGTGGATGCATCCAACTGCTATGTAACCTTGCTTTTAATTTAGCAATGCTAATTATAAATTTTCTCTTTTGAATTATATCACATTATTTCATGTTTGTGGCCACTATATCGTCTAATCAAAGCGCCTTGCTGGAGTCCCTCCAAACCAAAATTCCCATATCCATATATGATAATGATAATGTCAGATACCAAAGCAAGCGCTTTCTACATAGTGGTGCTAATGGTGTGTACAGCTTATGCAGAGGCTAAGCTACTATGTATAACTAACTGGCTGAAACGTAACACAATAGGTAGGTAGCTGAGGTCTCTACACTGAGTTGCTAGGTCTGCACATATGCTGTGCCCATTATCAGGGGCTCCCACTCTGCCTGTACGATATTTTGTATTATGGAAAAGGAATTATGGTAAATCTCTTTTTTGAAACAACCAAGAGCTGTAAGAAGCCAGTAGCTGTCTCAGCCCTCATAAGTGTGCGCAGCCTATTGCATTAGGGTTTGCACCCCACAGCTCAAACACACATACGCTTTACATACACACACTTAAAAATAAATGTAAATTAACATGTTAAAATGTATTAAAACATGGACTGCATCAGTAGGGCAGTTGACAGTGTCAGTAGAGCAGTAGACGGTGTCAGTAGGGCAGTGGTTGGTGTCAGTACAACAGTGGATTGTGTCAGTCAAAAGATCAGGGGACGTGTCTGTAGGGCAGAGGTTGGTGTCAGTAGGACAGTGGATGGTGTCAGTAGAGCAGAGATTGGTGTTAGTTGGGCAGTGGACTTTGTCAGTAGGGCAGAGGACAGTGTCAGTAGAGCAGTGGAGGGTGCCAGTAGGTTAAAGATTGGCGTCAGTAGGGCAGTAAATGGTGTCAGTCAATAGCAGCGGATGGTTTCAGTAGGTCGGTGCATTATGTCAGTAGGGCAGAGGATGGTGTGAGTAGTTTTTGTTTTTATAGGTCAATAGCCCATATACAGCCAACAATAACCAACAGTGGGTGTCAGCCCAATTTGTGTACAACATGGTCTACAAAGGGAAGGGAAAATGGTGAGGAGCACCAGGGCTTTCTGACACCCAGATATTTTTAATAGTCATGCACAGTAATGAAAGTATAAAACAAACATTTATTGAAAAAGATTAAATGTCACCTTTTATCAGAGTAGAGGGCGTCACTGAACATTAAAAATACAAATAGCATTAAACATGTACAAAGTAATCCAATATAGTGAATCCAAATAGATATTCTATTATGCGTTTTCCTAAGCGGCCCCAAAACGTTTCAAGCAATGTGTTCTTCTTCAGGGAATTCCCCTTGGATAGCACAATGAAGGATTCTCTAAAGTAAACATCTTCCTATGCTCCACCTCCACACTGGATGATCTCCGGCATCACCAATCAATTTGCAGTGTGTACATTTTATCAGTTATGTAAGTCTACATGCACTCTTGTTATGGTATATGCTGTTCCCTCTAGATGTTTGTACATGTACATTTGGTTATGTAGCATACTTATTATGTGTGTTTACTTTAGAGAATCCTCCATTGTGCTATCCAAGGACCCGACCCTGAAGAAGACCACACTGGTCAAAACGCGTTGGGGCCACTTGGCAAAACGCATAATAGAATATCTATTCGGATTCGCTGTATTGTTTTAGTTTGTACATGTTTAATGCTATTTGCTATTTTTAATGTTCAGTGATGTCCTTTGCTCTGATAGAGGTGACATTTTAGCTTTTTCAATAAATGTTTGTTTTATACTTTCATTACTGTGTATGACTATTTAATATATATATGGGTGTTGCAAAGCCCTGGTGCTCCTCACCATTTCCCCTTCCCTTTGTGGACCATGTTGTAGTTTTTTATTTTTATTATTATTATTATTATTATTTACAATTTTATTTTACTATTATTTTTTACAATATAATTCTTCTTTTCTTTTTTAAAATTTTTTTAGGAGCGCATTGGGGGGCTTTGGTGAAATATCAGGGGTCTAAACAGAGCCCTGATGTCTCACTTTTGATACAGAGAAAAGGACTGAGGACAGAGATCCCCCAGTCCCTTTCTCTGCAGCCTTAGCTGCACTGGACAGTGAATAAATGGGAAGTGCTTTGTGCTGAGTGGCTTCCTGTTCACTCACAAATGGAAGCATAGTAAACACAGCTGGGCAGCTAGGGGAGTCTATGCCACATGGGGTGAGTAGGGTATGCCCAGGCACACCTGGCACACCACATGCTCATGCCTAATTTAATGGGGAGTCAGTAAATCAGTGAATTGACTGCATACAGTGATGTCTACAACCCAAAACCTACCTCCCTTGATGCGTTTAACCACTCTTGGCTTGCTCACAAGGATAGAGGAAGTCCCTGCTCTTCATGGACAGCATCAGCGACTCTATTCTAGTATCACGTGTTTTGTACTTGTAATTTAATTTTAACTTATTCATTTAGATTGTCCTAAATACAACAGCAGCACCCCAATCTGATTCATTTCAACTTGAAAAAACAAGCCTTTTTAAGTAGTTTTGTCTGTGACATCTGTTTTATTATCAAGTAGTAATAGGCTTGAACCTGTGGAAGTAGCAGCTACAACGGATCTAAAAGAAACAGGAAAATTTACTCTTAAAAAAACTAAAGCTAAAGTTCCCACATTTATACAAATTGGCAAGTGGCAAAACAGATTAATAGTATAGTTTGTGAGCTTTTTTCACATTACCATACTTTTCTTAAAACTGTATAAAACCCAGAACCATAACTGTAAGGTATTGCAGCATACCAATCATTAGATGCGGTGGCTGCATTTGTTTTTGTTTTTTTGTGGCTTTTTTCCCTCTGTTTACACCTGGTGATCTGGCCAGTAACACACCTCTGTTAGAGTGTCCCCATTCTGGATGGAGGAGCACAGGGTGCACAGCAGCATTGTTAGTCTGGGGGGGAAGGGTGGTGTTAAATGTACTAGCACATTTAAATACACTAACAAATTGAAGACACACTCACACTTTATAATCAGTTGCAGCAAACGGTTTTTCCTTTTGAAATAAATAAAAGCTAATCATTGTATTATCCCTGCCAGTGTTAAATGGTTTGTCTCCCTGTAAACGGATACATCTGGAAGAGAGCGTGTTGTTTTAAAAAAAAACCGACTTACTGGCTGGATCACCTGATAAAAATAGAAGAAAGAATGCCAAAAAAGGAAAACTAAAGCCATCACATCTAAGAATTGGTAAGTTGCAATATAATAAATGTTTGCTTTGGGTTTAATACTGCTTTTTTACAGTTTTTTTTTTTTTAAAGCGGTCTTCCACCCACTTTTACATCTCCGCATCATCTGCTTCAGAACAGACCATACTCACTGCAATGGGCAATTATTTTTTTCCTTTCTGTGCTTACCTTATTTCCAAGGCATTCTTTAGCTCTTCCTGTCTCTCCCCTCCAAGGCGATGTATGCAATTTCCTGCTGCGCACTGGCTCCTGGGAGATGTGTGTCATAATTCCCAGGAGTCAGTGGGTAGCGCCGCCTCTCAGCATTGCGAGGGTGATTGCAACCAGAGACGTTTCCTGTGCTGCGACATGTGTTTAATGTGCATGCGCAAGATCGGGAGGTGCATGCTGGTTAGCCAGTAGCACCTAATCCAGGAAAAGTATCCTAGTGGGCTTCACATGCCCACAAGCTAGATGGAAGCGTGCAACAGATAGAAAACAAAGGTTAGTTTTATAAAAAAAATAAGAAATATAGCGGCGGTATTACTAACATTAGCGATTGCAACATGAAATCAAGATCATCAACACAGATGGTTTTAAAAAAAATAAAAATTTAATATGTCGGCGGAACTCCGCTTTAAGTTTAATAAAAAGGCAAAATAAGAACACACAAAAAACAAACAAAAAAACCCCCACAAAAATCAACTAGACATTTCCCGAACCTGCTCCCATCCCTGTATCCTCAATTATTTCTAAAATGTTCACAATAAAGACTTCATGTATGTGTTTGGTGTAAACTGGCCAGCATCAGAACAGTATGTGAGCAGTTGAAAATTATTTAATTAAAATGATAGCGTATTATCTGAGAGGCAATAGCCACAAATAGTAAACCGTGGCTGAACAGTATGTAAGCAGCGTGGTTAATCCACAATATAAAAGGAAGAGACAAAACAGGCTTTACCTTTAAATAAACATAAGACTGTAGTATTTGCGATACAATAGCCACAAATATTGTGGAATGGCTGGACAGTAGTAGAAAGGTGTAGGTAGCTTGGTTAGTCTGCAATATAAGAGGGAGAGGGGAGGCAGGTTTTATTTTGAAATAAACGGAGTATACTATGTGAGAGACAATACCCTGCAGCAAACAAAATAAATTTGGCAGAAGAGGTCCAGCTGCGGAAACATTATGTGGCACCCTTTACAATGCCCAGGCTTTGGAATAGGCTGCACACTAGGGATGAGCTTCGAGTCAAACTCATGTTCGATTTGAACATCGGCTGTTTGCCAGTTCGCCGAACAGCGAACAATTTGGGGTGTAAGGTCCTTTATTAATCTCTTCTTCTTTCGGGTTCTTCTTTCATCTTCTTTCTTCTGGTGTGCTTTCAGTGTTCTTCTTCTTCCTCCATCTTCTTCTTCTCCATCTTCTTCTTCCGCTCTTCTCATCCCGCATCTTCCTCCAGGCTTCTTCTCTGCTCTGTCCGCACGATCCGCCTCAGTGGGAGTATTCAGCTGTGTGACGCTTGGTTTCTTCTGACACTTCTTATATAATGGAAGGCGGGGCCACCCGGTGACCCCGCCCTCCTCTGACGCCTGAGGAATTCACTGAACTTCCCTGTGGCTTTCCCCGTTTTGTCAGAGGGGGCGGGGTCACCCGAAGAAGCCTGGAGGAAGATTCGGGACGAGAAGAGCGGAAGATGAAGAAGAAGATGGAGGAAGAAGAAGAACACCGAAAGAACACCAGAAGAAAGAAGATGGAAGAAGAAGCCGAAAGAAGAAGAAATTAATAAAGGACTTGTCAAAAACCATCTCTTGTGTTTTTTTAAACTTTTTGACACTTTTTTTGTGAAATGGTAGGGGTACATTTGTAACCCATTACCAATTCACATGGGGGGGCCGGGATCTGGGGGTCCCCTTGTTAAAGGGGGCTTCCAGATTCTGATAAGCCCCCCACCCGCAGACCCCCACAACCACCGACCAAGGGTTGTGGGGATGAGGCCCTTCTCCCCATCAACATGGGGACAAGATGCTTTGGGGAGCTACCTCAAAGCACCCTCCTAATGTTGAGGGCATGTGGCCTGGTACGGTTCAGGAGGGGGGCGCTCTCTTGTCCCCCCTCTTTTCCTGCGACCTGCCAGATTGCGTGCTCGGATAAAGGTTTGGTATGGATTTTTGAGGGGACCCCATGCCATTTTTTTTTTATTTTGGCACGGGGTTCCTCTTAATATCCATACCAGACCTGAAGGGCCTGGTATGGAATTTAGGGGGACCCCCACGCATTTTTTTTTCATTTTGGCTCGGTGTTCCCCTGTGGGGAAATCCCATGCCGTTTTTGTCAATGAACTTTTATGTGTATTGTCGGACTGACAATTCATTAATAGCCACGAGTAGTTTTAAATGACTTTTTTTTCCTTTGAAGTGTCATTTTGCTGTCAGACTGTTCTAAGCACGGGAAACATGCGCCCCTTTACAGGCATACTATAGACACCCCCCAGGTACGAAATTTTTTGGAATATTACACTTTTATTGTTTCACTTTAAGCATTATTAAAATCACTGCTCCCGAAAAAACGGCCGTTTTTAAAAATTCTTTTTGCATTGATACATTTCCCCTGGGGCAGGACCCAGGTCCCCAAACACTTTTTATGACAATAACTTGCATATAAGCCTTTAAAATGAGCACTTTTGATTATTCATGTTCGTGTCCCATAGACTTTAACGGTGTTCGCGTGTTTGTATGAATTTTTTGCCTATTCGCAAGTTCTGCTGCGAACCGAACAGGGGGGGTGTTCGGCTCATCCCTACTGCACACTTTGGGACTGCAAACAGTACAGATTTGGCAGCTGAAATCTAGCAGCAGAAAGATTATATAGCACCTTAACAGGGCTGGAGCAAAGGAATAAGCTGCAAAATTTGAGGCGCAATACAGGATTTAATTTGTAACAAACATTATAAATTTGCTAATGTCCAATGGCAGAAACATTGTTTGGCACCTTAAATTTGCCAGCTCAATTTCAGCTTTGGAAACACTGTCTGGCACCTTTACAGTTCTGGAGAACCAAAATAGGCCAGGAGAGGTGGCTATAATGGTAATGGTGGTATCGTTTTTTTTCAGGGGGTTAAAAAACAATTAAAATTTTAGTCCATAGTATTAGCAGTAAGGGTTTTGTAGCCATTGTTAATCCAAAATCGGTTCATTTAAATAAAAGTGAGCCAGTTCACACTGTCAAGGGACAGGCAAATGTGCTTATTTTCCTGTTACAAAAACTCCTGTTGCACTGAAGGCCTTCTCAGACTGCACACTGGCTACAACGCAAGCCAGAAGCTTCAGCACTGTACAATCTATGGCCAATGGTACAGCCATGACACCCAGTAATCCATGAGGTCCTCGCTAAGAGTGTCAGCAGCAGCTCTGGAACCAATGTTTTTAGCAGTCTTGTGGTTCAGGTACTGCCTGCAGCAAGGCCTGGCCACTGAAGCTTACAAAATCTCTGAAAAAGCTGCTTCTCCTTTCAGGCTCAGCTACCTCTTGGCCAGAAGTTCCGGCCCAGTGTTGCTCCTGTCCCCCATGGCTATGAGCTGCAACACAGCATGGCAGCATTTAGCCTGGGACATTGTATATGCTTTGAGGAGCTTGGGGGCAGGACTGCTGATTCTAAGGATAAGCCCAGTGGGGAAGAGTTACAGTTGACTACACTGTCATCATCAGAAAAGACACATGGGGGCACCACCAGCTTCAGGGGTATGCCACATCTTGCATCTTTCTGAGCCCCCAGAATTTAGGCTCATTGTGCTGTGAAAAATATGTAGCATCCCTGCCCATGCTTACTGGACCATGTATCGTATCTGTGGCAATGTGTACCCTGCTGCTGACAGCGTGGTCCAGCAAGATAGACACACTGCATAAAACATGCTGGTGGAGGGCAGGGATGGCCTTCTGGGAAATAGCAACTGGAAGGGCTCCCATTAGAAATCATGGGGCCCCCTATAGCTTACATTACTGAGCCCCCATGACTTTTGGAGGCATTTTTTGGGCAGCAAGAGGAGAAAAATTAGGCAGCATAATGTAGCAAGATTTATGTAATGTATAACGTAGAGTTCAGATGTCTTATGTATTCAATGACAGAGTACAGGAGTCAGATGTATGTAATGCACATGGGGCACTAGGCAAAAGTGATGACAATGCAGGGAATACTTTTGGGGAACACTCCTATTCCCCATATGTTTCTACACCCTAGCCCCCACTGATAAGAGCCAGCAGGATCCAGGGAAGCATAAATGAAGGAAAGACACACAAACAGACATATACACACACGCACACAAACACACACATAAATGGACACACTCACACACAGACAGAGACACAGACTCACACACATTCTGACACACACTCACACACAGCCAGACACACGCATACTGGAGAATGTTAATACACGGTCCACACCCCCAGTTCCCTCATCCTCCAACCAGCGGCAGTTTGACAGGACCTGGAGTTTCTCGTTCTTCTCTTTAAAATAGCAGTCCACGCCCCCAGCTCCCTTTAGTCAGTTGCAGGTGCCCTCCTGTACTGGGCCTGGGACCTGCAGGTCCGCAAGGGGGCCTGAGCCTGGAGTTTCTCTTTCTGCTTCAGAGTGTCCCAATCCAAGAGAGTTGGCCGGGGCTGCAATAACAATTGGTGATGCTGCACTGGTGCACCCAGACCCCCCCTGCTAACCTGGGCCCAGTACAGGAAAGTGGCCTGTACCCCTCTACTGGTGGCCCTGACAGCTGGATACATGTTACTGTGGTGTAGCAAAGGACATAAACTTGCAGAGGGGGGCTGATTCCAAAAAACTTCAATGGGAGTCGCTGCAAAGCCAGCAGGTTTGCCAAGCTGACATTAGGACACTGGGAATAGGGTGATTTGGGGACATTTTTTCTTTCATTCCAGCAGCTGTGGAAAAGACACCTGCCTTGGAAAGGATGCTGCTGACGACACTGAAGTGGCTGTCGAATTCTGCAGAGGATCAAGTCTTCACTTGACCCTTTTCAGTATGGCACCATGACCCTCTTCTTACTTAATGTGGCATATCCTAAACTTTTGAAATGCCTTATGAGACTTCCCTCTCTTTCACTAGAGGCTGCAGATGTTGCAGCTTATGCAGTAATCAAATGCTGTGGTGGTGGGGGAGAAATTTAAAACCACTGGATCCACCACAAACCCATGATAGCAGTGAACCCGAACCTCATGCCTAGTCTAATCCAGAGGGAAAAAGTTATCCTATCTTCTATATACAGTATATCCTGTCTAGGGGTGCGCCGAATGGAAATTTTGGTAACGAAACCGAAAATGTAGGATGCACTTAGCCGAAAACCGAAACTGAAATAGACAGTTTTTAAAAAAATATTTATATTTTTATATATAATTTTATTATATTCGACTTTTTAATTAATATCATCAATTTAAATTAATATGAATTTATTGTTGGCCATTATTGGCACCTTTAGTGCAAGAAAAGGGCAAGAAAAATGCAGTCTGCAGTCTCTGACCATCTCTTGTATCATGTCCTCAGTCTCTAACCATCTCTTTTATCATGTCTGCAATCTCTAACTTAAGCTTAAACAAACTGCTAATAGTATTAACAAAATTTCCATTTGACGCACCTCTAGCAGACATGATACAGGAGATGGTCAGAGACTGCAGACATGATACAAGAGATCAATGGAGCCCCATGCAGCCTCACCAGTGCCCCACAGATGCATCCTCACCAGTGCCTGTCAGATGTACCCTACCTTTCCCTGTTAGATGCAGCCTCACCAGTGCCTGTCAGATGCAGCTTCACCAGTGCCTGTCAGATACAGCCTCACCAGTGCCTGTCAGATGCAGCCTCACCAGTGCCTGTCAGATGCAGCCTCACCAGTGCCTGTCAGATGCAGCCTACCAGTGCCTGTCAGATGCAGCCTACCAGTGCCTGTCAGATGCAGCCTCACCAGTGCCCCACAGATGCATCCTCACCAGTGCCTGTCAGATGTACCCTACCTTTCCCTGTTAGATGCAGTCTCACCAGTGCCTGTCAGATGCAGCCTCACCAGTGCCTGTCAGATGCAGCCTCACCAGTGCCTGGATCAGAGCGGCGATCTCCAGCTGTGTCACGGACCTGGATTTGAATTTCCCGGGCCAGACGGCCGCAGTAACAATGTCCTGCCTCTTGTTATACACGTCACACTGATTCCATTTCCCAGCATTAGATCAGTGTGCCATCTATCACAGGAGGCGGGACATTGTTACTTTGACCGCCGGATAATTCAGCTCCGTGACACAGGGAGATCACCGCTCTGCGTGACGAGGAGGAGGGAGGGGAGGAATGTGACTGAGCCACCAGGATGACACCCCCGCAATGTGCGGCTCCCAGGGTGGACCCGCACCTTTTCGGTGCCATTGTGGGCACCTTTTTTTTTTTTTTTTTCAGTGCACCTCTAATCCTGTCTGATCCATGCATTGTATAAAAAACAAAGACATTAAAAAGAAAGATAGATAAATAAATAAGGAGTCAGATAGAGGGACAGATAGCTAGATAAATTCCAACACTATATGGCCAAAAGTATGTGGCTAGGCCACTAAATGATTGAACTCAAGTGTTTACAGTGAAGAATACTCTTAATACTGCAGCATACAAAGTTACTTTATACAAATAGTGCTTTCAATATTGTGACAAAAGATTGGGAAAATGCCCTTATCTGTTCCAACATGACTGTGCCTCTGTTAACAAAGCAAGCTCTATATAGACATGGTCTGACCAGTTTGGTGTGGAAGAACTCAAGTGGCCTGCACAGAGCCCTGACCTCAACCCTACTGCACACCGTTGGGGATGAATTGGAACCTGGTTTGGACACCTGGTTTTCTCATCCAACATCGGTACCTGACCTTATGCCGCGTACGCGCGGTCGGACTTTTCAGCTACAAAAGTCCGACAGCCCATCCAACAGACTTTCGGCAGACTTTCGACGGACTTTTGGCAGACTTTCAACAGCCTTTCTAACGACGGGTCTTGCCTACACACGATTACACCAAAGTCCGACGGATTCGTACGTGATGACGTACACCGGACTAAAATAAGGAAGTTGATAGCCAGTAGCCAATAGCTGCCCTAGCATGGGTTTTTGTCCGTCGGACTAGCATACAGACGAGCGGATTTCTGGGTCCGGCGAAGTTACGACGTAAAGATTTGAAGCAAGTTCCAAATCTAAAGTCGGTCTGATTTGCGACTGGAAAAGTCCACTGAAGGTCCGGTGAAGCCCACACACGATCGGAATGTCCGCCGGATTTGGTCCGTCGGCGTCCGTCGGACAAGTCCGGTCGAAAAGTCCGACCGTGTGTACGTGGCATAACAAATACTTTTTGGCTGAATGGGCACAATTCTCCCAGATAACTTCAAAATCTTGTGGAAAGCCTTCCCAGAAGGGTGGAGGCTGGTATAGCTGCAAAGGAGGTGAGGGTGGAGGGGAAGAGATTGATATTTTTGCGTATGGTTTTGCAATGGGATTCCATAATGGGATCAAATGGGTGTGATGGTCAGGTGTCTACCAACGTTTGGCCATTTAGTGAATGTACATTCAAGAAGGACAGAGATAAATCGCAAAATGGATAGATAGATAGATAGATAGATAGATAGATAGATAGATAGATAGATAGATAGATAGATAGATAGATAGATAGATAGATAGATAGATAGATAGGACTATATTATATAATAGATTTTGCATTTGCCTGAAGTTCTTAGGAAAAATGTAATTGTGCCCAGACAACGCTAATTGGTTCTCATTTCACAAATGCAGATAAGTATGTGGGTGGCTGTTTACATAGATGAGTAGCAGTTTGGCCTCACCATTGATGTGAACTGGCCCTTAAAGGACAAGCATCCCTGTTTGCCGCAATGTGGGGGGCAAATGCACCCGTGTGAACCAGCCCTGTACAGGGCAGCTCTGCAGACAGAAAACTCCTATGTCCTGTGAATGCTGATGTGCCAGAATACACTTCTAGGAAGCTTTGTTATGAGGAACACTAAACCGATCCCCGTCACAGAGATTTCTCTGTAAGCGGAATACGTCCTGAGCCGTCACTCTCATTTCTCAGTGGAATTTCTCTTCTGCTCTGAACGGCCCAGGGTGCCGGCCATCCTCTATTGTCTCCTCTGATTACATTTTCCCATGTATTTTGAAACCCTTATTAATAATCACCATTAGCTGCAGTTATGAGACAGGTCGAAGTCTCAGATAACTGAAGAGAGAGCTTGAAGTTTCTCATGGTCAGAGGGCAGCAATTTCCCTCTGCTGAGAAGAATCCGGATCTCGATTGTAAGATATAGAACAATTGCAAGGCTCGACGGAACTTTTTTATAAAAAAATAAGAACTTTGCAAGAATTTGATGTGTTGTGATTGCTGTTATGATTGGTGTATGATGTACACCAAGTCGTGTCTCCTCAATGTTTGTTTCCTATGTAATACCAACTTTGAGTTTGTTTTTGAGAATCATGCAGGATAAACACTGTACATTTCATCCATATCATTGTTTTCCTTTTGTTTTTTCTACTCTGGTTGGTTTCCCTCTATTTCCACTTCTGGCTAATATTATCCTTTTTTTCTGTTAGAAATATTTGTTTATTTATGTAATCTGCAGATGTTTTCCACCACCATGTTTCTTTGGTAGTGTGTAAATCTTTTTTTCCCTCCTTCCTTTCTGTGTTTTTGTACGTTGTAGGCAAATACTGAAACATGGCATACAGGGTCTTAAATTGAACCTGTGCCAGACTATGGTTCAAGTTCTTAGCAGCTCAATTATCCTCTCCCAGGACTCCTGTTCTTTTGATTTTTATATTAGAAATGAGAGTTATTGTTGGGATGAGCAGGGTAATCTCCGCTGCTGTGTCACTTCTGTGCAGGGAGCAGAATGAATGCAGCTGCCAAGTCACAGTTATGAGGGGGAGCAGGGTTGCTGAATGACTGCTGGGTGGGTGAACAGGGTTAGCTGGACTTCAGAGTGACTGCTGGTAGGGGGAGCAGTAGAGCTGAGATGCTGAAGGAGCCAATTCTGTTGTGAACTGCATTGTTCCACAGTGCCTGCAGCTACAGAGGACAGTAAGAGCTTATTTTAAAGCCCTTTGTACTGCATGCTAAGGATATATACATATAGTTAATACTTGGATGTCACAGGTTCAAGTGACTTTGTTGAAAAAAAAAAGAAGCACAGTATTGTATGTAGCACCCTGATGTCTAGGCAGGGTTGCTCCTAAATTTACCTGCCAGGTGTATTGGCCTTGGACAATTGTTAGGGATCAATTGAGTTGACCCTAAGTCTGGAATTGCTGCACTTCTCTCTTCTGTCACTAGATGGCCGGGTATCTGGTGACATTAGATAAGACAAGGGCATTGCAAGGACAGATTAGGAATAAATAGGGTATCTCAGCCAATGGGCAGGGATCTTCTTGGGTCCCTTGCCCTGCTGGGAGAGCCTATTTATTTTAGTGAGGTCTGGTGATTGGGGTTCTGTGCCACCTGGACAGCTGTCTGGGTGGACATGTATTGTGCCTCCCGGGCTGCTAGGCTGGAGTTTGGGCCTATCCCCGGGCACATCTGGCTGCTAGGCTGTCTGAGGGCCTATCCAGAAGCAAGAGAGCAGCACAGGGTTGGGATTGCGGCTTGCAGTCCAACCAGAAGTGACGGTTCTGCCGGCCGGAGAACCTGTCGTGGTCGGAGCTAAAGGGGAAGCTGTCGCCACTAAGGGACCAACCACCTTGTTACCAGGGACCACAGTGAGTAGCTGAAGCAAGTACCGGAGCAGTATATTCACCAACCGGGGACGGTGAAGAATGGGGAAAGTTTAGCAGGTGCCACGCCAGGGACCCAGCCAGTGGGGTGATGATTGAGGATTATCTGGAGCGCCAAGCCAGGGACCCAGCAGGGAAGCGGAGGTGACGCTTGAGGAAGATACTAAAGTAAGAAGATTAGAAGAGCTCAGGGGATTCAGTGGCAGTGAATCAGTAAGTCTAGTGAGAGAGACTGGGAGCTCAGTGGGCTGAGAATCTACATAAAGTGATTGTATAAAAGTAAAGGCGTTTGTTACCATTTGTGTTAGGAACTGTTCCAAGACTGTTGCCATAGGAGACAGCACTCCTACACATGCAGATGTGGTATCTTACTGGATGCCTTTCCCTGCTGTCTACCTGTAGAAGTCTCTGAGTCTGCCAATTGACATTGCAACTACCTAAGGGTGTCCTGGCCCTAAACCCTCTCTCCCAAACTTCTGTTCAAGAGAAAATTAATCTCTTTGCATTCAAAAAGAGTCTGGCGCCCATGAATCACTCTAAGTGTAGCAATATGGTTACATTTAAGGCCCCTTTCACACGATCGGACCGTTCAGGTCCGCCTGTCAGTTTTGGCAGCGGACCTGAACGGGCGCTCCATGCTAGTCTATGGATCGACGGATGTCAGCGGGGACATGTCCGCTGACATCCGACCCGGTCTGATCCGCTAAAAGCAGACGGATGCCCCTACGTTCGCATCTGTCGCTGGCGGATCAGATTGGGTGAGATCTGATGAAAACGGATGGTTTCCCTTTTTCGTCCGATCTCTCCATAGGCAGCAGCGGCGCTGGACAAGCCCCTCCCCGCTCAGTGAGCAGAGAGGGATCTGTCATCCGCCGGCTCAGCGGAGATCAACGGAGAGATCACCCGCTGAGCTGGTGGACAGAGGCGGACTCCGAGGCAGCGGATCCACCTCGTGTGAATGATGCCTAATGAAGGAACAACATTGCTACACTTAGAGGCGCCTCTCTTCTCTTTTATACTCTGGAGCTCCTGATGGATTTTGCTTCTAATCCCCTTGTGGAGGCTTCCATTTGTCGATGGACATTTTATGGTTACACAACCTGGTCACATTGCTATAATCTTTTTATATGGACTATAAACTGAAGGACCTATGAATAAATGGTTGTGGAACGAATCATCTGAGTTTTCATTATTTCTTATGGGGAAATTTGCTTTGCTATACAAGTGCTTTAGATTACAAACATGTTTCTGGAACTAATTATGCTCAAGGTTTTACTGTATAACAGTGTAAATGTGCTGTCCCCTCAAAATAACTTAACGCAACGAAAGTGAGTACACCCCTAATTAAAAATGTCCAAATTGGGCTCAAAGTGTCAATATTTTGTGTGGCCACCATTATTTTCCAGCACTGCCTTAACCCTCTTGGGCTTGGTGTTCAGAGCTTCACAGGTTGCCACTGCAGTCCTCTTCCACTTCTCCATGATGACATCACAGAGCTGGTGGATGTTAGAGACCTTGCGCTCCTCCACCTTCCATTTGAGGATGCCCCATAGATGCTCAATAGGGTTTAGGTCTGGACACATGCTTGGCTGTACACTCACTACTTTACATTGTAGCAAAGTGTATTTTTTTCAGTGTTGTCACATGAAAAGGTATAATAAAATCTTTACAAAAATGTGAGGGGTGTACTCACTTTTGTGAGATACTGTATGCACAAAATCTTAGGAACTGGGGTGCAGAAAAATGTCAGCAGGTGCTCTGGACTGATGAGTCAAAATTTGAAATATTTTCCTGTAGCATGAGGCAGTTTGTCCACTGAAGGGCTGGAGAGTGATACAATAATGAATGTCTGCAGGCAACAATGAAGCATGGCGGAGGTTCCTTGTAGTTTGGGGCTGCATTTCTGCAAATGGAGTTGGAGATTTGGTCAGAATTAATTGTGTCCTCAGTGCTGAGAAATACAGGCAGATACTTATCCATCATGCCTTACCATCAGGGAAGCATGTGATTGGCCCCAAATTTAATCTGTAGCAGGACAACGACCCCAAACATACATCCAATGTCATTAAGAACTATCTTTAGCGTAAAGAAGAACAAGGAGTCCTGGAAGTGATGGTTTGGCCCCCACAGAGCCCTGATAAAGTAGGGTAAAAAACACCCAATACCTCTCTGGTGGTGTATCCAGCTACAGTTTTACTCCCTTCACTTCGTGGTTTCAAAGGAGAAACTAGGGCAGTAGAGCCATAGGCTCCCACTGCCATCAGTCAAACTACTGTGAAGAAGGAGCAAGGGTGTGGCCTACTGCCATATGGGTTACTGGCAGTGGCGGCTGGTGCTCAAAATTTTTTTTGGGGGGGCGCAAACAAGCTGAAAATTTTTTGAAAAAAAACATCAATTGCAGCCACTATGCCATCAAACGCAGCCACTGTGCCAAATGTTGCCACTGTGCCCATCAAATGCAGCCACTGTGCCCATCAAGCGCAGCCACTGTGCCAAACACTGCCACTTTGCCCATTAAACGCTGCCACTGTGCCATCAAACGCAGCCACTGCGCCCATCAAACGCAGCCACTGTGCCCATCAAACGCAGCCATTGTGCCAAATGCTGCCAGTGTGTCCATCAAACGCTGCCAGTGTGTCCATCAAATGCTGCCAGTGTGCCTATTAAATGCTGCCAGTGAGCCCATCAAATGCTGCCAGTGTGCCCAACTGCCCATCATATGCTGCCAGTGTGCCCATCAAATGCCAGTGTGCCCAACTGCCCATCAAATGCTGCCAGTGTGCCCAACTGCCCATCATATGCTGCCAGTGTGCCCATCAAATGCTGCCAGTATGCCCATTAAATGCTGCCAGTGTGCCCCCCCGCCCGCTCGCCGTCTGCCTGGCACTTACCTATGTCATGATTGACATAGGTAAGACATGTTAGGTATATATTTACTCGACGTAACTTCATCTTTCACATTATGCAAAAACATTGGGCAAACTTTACTGTTTTGTTTTTTTTTTTTAAAGCACAAAACTGTTTTTTTTCCCAAAAAAAAGTGTTCAAAAAATTGCTGCGCAAATACCGTGCAAGATAAAAGGTTGCAACAACCGCAATTGTATTCTCTAGGGTCTTTGCTAAAAAAACATATATAATGTTTTGGGGTTCTATATCATTTTCTAGCAAATAAATGATGATTTTTACATGTAGGAGAGAAATGTCAGAATTGGCCTGGGTGCTCCAGAACTCCTGGAGGTGCTCCGTTCATGTTGGGCCTCAAAATGTGGCCACGCTGTGTAAAAGTCTCACACATGTGGTATTGCCATACTCGGGAGTAATAGCAGAATGTGTTTTGGGGTGTAATTTGTGGTATGCATATGCTGTGTGTGAGAAAGAACCTGCTAATATGACAATTTTGTGAAAAAAAGAAAAAAAAATCTTGATTTTGCAAAGAATTGTGGGAAAAAATGACAACTTAAAAAAACTCGCCATGCATCTTTCTAAATACCTTGGAATGTCTTCTTTCCAAAAAGGGGTCATTTGGGGGGTATTTGTACTTTTCTGGCATGTTAGGGTCTCAAGAATTTAGATAGGCCGTCAGTACTTCAGGTGTGATCAATTTTCAGATATTGGCACCATAGCTTTTGGACGCTATAACTTTCACAAAGACCAAATAATATACACTAATTTGTACTATTTTTTACCAAAGATATATAGCAGTATACATTGTGGCCAAAATTTACGAAGAAAAATTACTAATTTGCTAAATTTTATAACAGATACAAAGAAAATTTCATTTTTTTAACCTTTTTTAATTTTCAGTCTTTTTTCTTTTATAGCGCAAAAAATAAAAAACCCAACAGTGATTAAATATCACCAAAAGAAAGCTCCATTTGTGTGATAAAAAGGACAAAAATGTCATATGGGTACAGTATTGCATGACTGAGTAATTGTCATTCAAAATGTGAGAGCACCGAAAGCTGAAAATTGGTCTGGTTAGGAAGGGGGTTTAAGTGCCCAGTTGTCAAGTGGTTAAAGGACATTTTTCTCTTTTTTTTTTAAAGGGACTTTTTTAAAAATTAAATTTTTTTTTGTGACTGCTGGGGGGCACCACTGGTTACTGGCACTGTGTATGTCTATGAATGCACACATCCCCCATGCAGGACCCAATGGGAGCCCCTTAGCACCCAGCTTGCTACAGGAGGCATCCAAAAGAAGAAGGGGTCTACAGTGCCAGCAGAGACTTAGAGAAGAGGAGGAAAGCAACATTTCTGTGCAATGTTGTTGCACAGAGCAGGTAACTATTATCTTTTTTAAAATTGTATTTATTTTATTTGACTTTAATGTCACTTTAAGCTGAACTTGAGGCAGATCTGAAAATCACCAATTAATGCATTCATTCATTAAAAATGATTTACATTTATTTTAAAATTATACTAGTGCCTATCATTTGCCTCAGCTGTACAGCAGTACTGAATGAACATGCTGATAGGAGTTGAGAGCAAAGTATATTTTTGCCAGCATGCTGTTGTCCAGTCAACGGCAAAGTGAAATGGACATGGAGTTTTCTAGGAAATCTCTACTGAGGAAACAGGCTGTGATTGTCAGACCTATAATTCTGCTATCAGCAAAGCTCTGGCTTCCTTTTGATGAGAGAGTATTAGCTCAGACCTCTGCTTGTTACACCTCTGCAGAGAAACCACTGCTTCTCCACAGAAAGGAAGGGTCCTGCTCTACATCAAGCAAACAGGGGACACGCTTTTTCACTCAAACTGTGGCTGCTTCCAAAGAAAAAAAAATGGCAAGACTTTACATATCTTTTATTTTGATGCACCTGGAGCGTATTTATCCAGCTAAAAGTTCAATTGAGCTTTAATGAACAGCTGTGTATGAAATCATCAGGTTTGCTTGTTGAGCTTTTGGATGCTGACTTGGATTTAATTAATTGCACACAGCTTTCGAACTCTGTTATGTTGGGGGGAGGGACGGCAAACAAACCCCCCCACACACACCCTGCCCCGCTCGGCAGCCCCGCACTTACCCCATTCAGGTCCCGGGTGGCTTCGGCGGCTTCCCTGGCTTCTCCTCCCGGCCAATCCGGTCGCTTCTCCTCCTGGCCAATCCGGTCTCAGGACCTGCTTCCTGTCCTGGTTGGCCAGGAGGAGAAGCAGGAAGACAATAGCGAATGTTGATTCGCTATTGTCATGAGTGGGTGGGCTCAGGGTGCGGTGCTCTGTGCCCCGAGCCCACCCTTTTTGAAGCCACTTAGAGCCTGCGGTTCTAATCATGTGTTTCACAAAAACAAAAACCCATAGAAATCTATGCGTTCCGCACCCTGCAAGGAATATAGGCACCTAGAAATTAGGGGGGCGCCGCCCCTGCGCCCTTTATGGATAGGCCGCCGCTGTTCTGTTGGTATTCTTTGTGTAATGCTGCTTGGAATGAAAGGTCAAAACAAATAGCCCCATTCGAGCAGGCCAGTTGACCCATTATTTTTTCTATATTATATTTTTCTATATTATCCAGCATTTTATAGCAACCCTGTGCTTAGCTAATGCAGGACATAGCAACAGGTTCCATGTATTGCCCTGTTCCCCGCTGTATACAGTATGTGGGCAGTTGATGCCTGGTAAGGAGCTTTAAACTAAGAATATGACGTAGATGTTATCTTCTGTGATAATTGCTGCATATGAAAGATCCAAAGTTAAAGTTATGTACTAATCCTAAAATATCCTGTATAACAGGGGGATTGAATTAACTATTTACCCACTGGGCCTCACCCCTTCCTAACCAGACCAATTTTCAGCTTTCGGTGCTCTCACATTTTGTGACAATAACAAATACTTAGTCATGCAACACTGTACCCATATGAAATTTTTGTCCTTTCTTTCACACAAATAGAGCTTTCTTTTGGTGGTATTTGATCACCTCTGGGTTTTTTATTTTTTGCGCTATAAATGAAAAAAGACCAAAAAATGCATTTTTCTTCGTTTCTGTTATAACATTTTGCAAATTAGTAATTTTTCCTTCATAAATTTTGTCCAACATTTATACTGCTACATATCTTTGGTAAAAATAACCCAAATCAGTGTATATTATTTGGTCTTTGTGAAACATAGAGTCTACAATCTATGGTGCCAATCATTGAAAATTGATCACACCTGATGCACTGATGGCCTATATAATTCCTTGAGACCCTAACAAGTCAGCAAAGCACAAAAGCCCCCCAAATGACCCCTTTTTGGAAAGTAGACATTGCAAGGTATTTAGTAAGAGGCATAATGAGTTTTTTGAAGTTGTAATTTTTTCCCCACAATTCTGTGCAAAATGAAGATTTTTTTTCTTTTTTTTTTCACAAAATTGTCATATTAGCAGGTTATTTCTCACACAAAGCATATGCATACCACAAATTACACCCTAAAACACATTCTACTATTCCTTCTGAGTATGGTGATACCACATGTGTGAGACTTTTACACAGCCTGGTCACATACAGAGGCCCAACATGCAGGGAGCACCATCAGGCGTTCTAGGGACATAAATTACACATATAATTTCTTGAATACCTCTTACACTTTTGAAGGCCCTGAAGCACCAGGACAATGGAAACGCCCAAAAAATGACCCCATTTTGGAAAGCAAACACCCCAACGTATATTCTGTGAGGCTTAATGAGTCTTTTGAACATGTCATTTTTTTCCACAAGTTTTTGGAAAATTTGGAAAGAAAATGAGAAAGCATTTTTTTTTTTTTTTTTTACACAAAGTTGTCCATTTATACAATATTTCTAACACATAGCATGTAAATAGCCACAATTACACCCCAAAATATATTCTACTACTCCTCCAGAGTATAACGATACCACATGTGTGGGAGTTTTACAAAGCCTGGCCACATTGAGGCTGCATTTACACCTGAGCGTTTTCAGCTCATAAAACGCAAAATCCAATTAATTTCAATGGCACCTGTTCACATCTGAGCGTTGTGTCACCTGAAGCAAAACGCCTGAAAAGAGCTCAAAAAAGAACATGAGCTTCTTTGGCGCAGATTACAGGCATTTTTCTGCCTTTTACATTGGTGACCTGAACAAAAACGCGGCAAAATCACGGCAAAATCGCGATAAAAACGTGCAACTTTGAAACGCTCAGGTGTTAATGTAGCCACAGAGGCTCAACATGCAGGGAGCACATCAGGTGTTCTAGGGACATACATTTCTTAAAAATCTAATTTGACTACCTATTACACTTTTGTGTGGCACTGTAGTGGCACTGATAAGCACTGTTGTGGCATGGATGTGGCACAGATGAGAACTGATGTGGCATGGATGAGCCATGGATGGGGATGGCTGAGCCATGAATGTGGATGGATGAGCTGTGGATGGGGATAGATGAGCCATGGATGAGGATGGCTGAGCATGGATGGGGATGGCTGAGTATGGATGGGATGGCTGAGTATGGATGGGATGGCTGAGCATGGATGGATGAGTATGACTGGGATGGCTGAGTATGGATGGATGGCTGAGTATGGATGACATGGCTGAGTATGGATGGGATGGCTGTGGATGGATTAGTATGGATGGGATGGCTGTGGATGGATGGGGATGGCTGAGTATGGATGGCATGGCTGAGCATGGATGGATGGATGGCATGGCTGAGCATGGATGGGGATGGCTGAGTATGGATGGCATGGCTGAGTATGGATGGCTGTTAGTATGGATGGCTATGAGTATGGATGGCATGGCTGATCATGGATGGATGAGTACAGGAATTGACACAGAGCAGCGCTGTGGGCACTACAGATCCAGCCCACAGCGCTGCTGCAACCAGTCTCTCCCCCTCTCCTCTCACACTGCACTAATCAGTATGGAGAGGGGAGAGATGAACCGGGCATGCTCCGGCTTGTTAACAACTGATTGCTCCATCATTTGACGGAGCGATCACGTGGTAAAGGGCCACAGCCATCGGCCCTATACCGTGATCCGTGATGCATTACATTTATGTAAAGACTGCTTGTGGCAGATATATAAATATATCAGTGCCCATCAAATGCAGCCTCACTGTGCCCATCAACACAGCCTCACTATGCCCATCAATACTGCCTCGCTGTGCCCATTAAATGCAGCCATACCAGTACCCATCAAATGCAGCTTCACCAGTGCCCATCAAATACAGCCTCACCAGTGCCCATCAAATGCAGCCTACCAGTGCCCATCAAATTCAGCCTCACCAGTGCCCACCAAATGCAACCTTGTCAGTACCCACCAAATGCAGCTTATCAGTGCCCATTAAATGCAGCCTCATCAGTGCCCATCAAATGCAGCCTCACTGTGCCCATCAAAGGCACACTCACTGTGCCCTTCAATGCAGCCCCTCAGTCTGCGCTCATCAATGCAGCCCCTCAGTTTGTGCCCATCAATGCAGCCCCTCAGTTTGTGCCCATCAATGCAGCTCTTCAGTCTGTGTCCATCAATGCAGCCCCTCAGTCTGTGCCCATCAATGCAGCCCATCAATGCAGCTCCTCAGTCTGTGCCCATCAATGCAGCCCCTCAGTCTGTGCCCAGCAATGCAGCCCTTCAGTCTGTGCCCAGCAAAGCAGACTCACCAGTGCCTGGATCACACAACGGGTATCTTCTGCTGTATCACAGAGCTTATATTTGAATTCTTTGGTGGCGCTGTAAAGGAGCCCCGCCTCCTAGATGGGCTCCGCCTGTGATAGACAGAACACTGATCCAATTTCCCGGCATTGGATCAGTGTTCCGTCTATCACAGTAGGAGCCGGTCTAGGAGGCCGCTGAAGACTGCTACTGCTCACTGTCATGCCCTCCACACTCTTCTGCATGTATTGCCCGCTGTCATACCCTCTGCACCCCTCTCCTACATGTATTGCCCACTGTCATACCCTCCGTGGTCCTTTCCTGCAAATTCTGTCTGCTGTATACCCTCCACACTCCTCTTCTGCACATACTGCCACTGTCGTACCTTCCACAATCCTCTTTTGTATGTATTGCCCACTGCCATACCCTCTGCATTCCTCTACCACACCTAATGTCTACTGTCACACCCTCCACACTCCTCTCCATATACTGCTCATTATCATACCCTCAACCTTTCCTTTCTTGCACCTACTACAAGCTTCAATACCCTCCACACTCCTTTCTTTCATGGACAGCCCACTGTCCTACCCTCTGTGTTCCTCTCCTGCACATGCTGTCCGCTAAAACCCCTCTTCAGCATTGTATGTATTATCTCTCAACCCTGCTCTTTTAGGAGGAACAGGGAACTCTTTTACTAGTTTAAGAATAATCTCACCTTTTCAAGAGTAACAAGTGGAATCAGTAACTGAACTGCTATTGTTTTTGCACTTCTGTTAACATCCTCTCAATTTACAATTGAGAAACCTTTGATATGTGATAATGGGTTGAACTGCAGGCTTATATGATTTTACTTCCCTCAGAGATAGCAAGAAACTCACAATGGGCATGGTTGCAAATAACCAAAACGTGCAAATAACCAGCCTGCACATTCACATGGCTCAGGAATTGGTGTTCAAATAAATCCAGAAAGCAAATCAGTTGTGAGCTCCAAGGTGGCCGAACGTAGTATAACTACACCACGATAGCAAAAAGCAAAATTATTGAGCAGGTAGCGTGTGTTTCCTGTATGAAATTTAAGCCTTCATTTTTAACGTATACCTTGTGGAATGTATTTCTGTTTGGCCATGTAACATCCAGGAATTGTCCTGAATTCCTGGTGAAAATTTGAATTCACTCCTTGTACCTTACCTCTTTTTCAGCAAGGTCAGCTGTCAATAGTGTTTTTTGATTATCACACCAAAAAGCAACTTGTCCACCCCATATATGCCCCACGCTTTTGATGTCCTGCTTTTCCTTTATATTCTGAATAAAGTCAAGGATTATGACATTGGCTAAAAAGGACACACAGACAGTTTTCTCAGTGACCAGAAAGGATTCTCAGTGAATTAGACCTTTCTCAGCCTTGGGGGGGTTCCACAAAAGATCTTGGAAAAAAAAAGCGTACAGCGATTGTCTTGTTTCGTGATCCTGGAAAGGGAAGAGGTCTTTAGAGCAGGGAGACCAACACTAAGCATGACCTGACACCACAGGAGGAAGACAATAAAGGGCCAAGGAGACTAACGAGAGGAAAAACACAGACAAAGAGTGGCACAGCTAGCCCTCAGCCGGACCACGCAGACCGCAGCGCTGCAACATTAACTGCCTCAGACATGTGAAGAATAAGTCAGGCGGAAAGAACCTGAAGCTTCCTTATGAAGCATTGTACCACATTATCTCTAAGATTTACCCATGGCTCCACAAAGACGTTGGAGAAATGAGGCTGGCTCCCTAAATGAAGAAAAATAACGATTAAATAATTGGAACGTGGAAAGGAGGGGCAAGGGGGAAAGTTCATTAACCATCTGCCTCCTTGTGTTCTGGGCAAGAAAGGAAAAGAAAGGAAGATAAACTGCTTAAACACTTTGCTTGCAAGGCGGTGTGCGATATCCTTTTAGTGGAAACACGTTAGAATTAACTTACAAAAGAAGAGATCACTTCAGAGGGAACATAAAGCATCACATATGGCACAAATGTGCAAAAACTGTGTCCTTACCTGGGAACTAGTGATGGCATTGCCTACAATTTGAGTGTATTGATGTCACTGTTTATAATAACTGAAAATATGGGACCAAAACCTTTTCTTTTAATTTTGGATAGAGTAGGGATGGTGAAAGCCCAACTAAGTACAGTCTGGGGTCATCAAAGCAAAAGGTGTGCAAAGTCCTAATTTGTCTTCCCCTTGACATCATGCTGAAGAGAAGAACCCCGAACCCTACAAAGGTCTGACACATCCCTGCTAAGTAAGATATGGATTTTCCCAATAAGCAGGGATCATGAACTTCACGGATTGCAGGGCTATAAGTCTGACTCCGCAGGGGTCGTATCGGACCTCTGCAGAGAGACTTCCACAGAGACCTTCTTTACAGTATGCTAGCAGGGCACAGGGTTCTCTACTCAAACAAAGTGTAAGACTTCACACATTTTGTTTTGATGCACCCAGAATTTAATTTATTTAAACTCAGAGTTCTATCTGGACCTTAAAACCCCTGTCAGATTTTTTTCTTTGCTACCTGTGGCCCATTGGATGGATCTACCCTTACTTCATTTCCTAGTGATACAACAGGAAGTAAGAAGAAAGGCCATCGTAATAGCTGAAGAGTTTCCTTTTGTTCCATTTCCTGCGACAACCATAACTTTCTCTCCTAACGACAGTGGTCACCAGAACACATAGGGAGGGGACACAGAAAGCAATAATAAACACGATAGGGGTTTTAACCCTTCTACCTGCTGTCCAAAGGGAAAAAAAGGTTTTGTTTCAGATATACTTTAAAGAAAACCACAGGCATATATCCCTTTAAGCCTAGTACACAGCACTAGTTTTTTTTCGTTCAACCCAGTAGGTTGAACAAAAAAAAACTGACAGCTCAGGTCAGAGCCGCTGTACTAACAATCCAATGTTAGTACAGTGATCTCCTCTGCTGTGTTATTGTATTCTGATAGGGGGGCAGCCTCCCTGTCAGAACACTCCGGTCACCACTCTGAGCCAATGGCAAATAGAGAACCGGTTGGCAGACTTTTTCTGGTCATGAGCCTTCGGACCGGCTGCCATACACATGGGCCAACTGTGGGCATTGCATTGCATTGTCTGATACACAATATATATATTTTTTTTCCGATTCTGGTTTTAGATATTTCCCTCAGAAAACTTTTGAATACAGTGCCTGTTCACGTAGATGCATAAAGCAGGTGAACCGCGCTGTCTCTTTAAAAAATAGCAGCTGACACAGCAAAAGATCAATTTGCAAAGTTAAAGGACTATGTGTATAAAAAGTGCAGCGCTGGTGAAATATCAGTGGAATGAACAACAAACTGATATATCTACATACTCAGTACAATGACCTTATATGCATGTGAAACAAGTGTTGATAGCAAAATAAATCTATGTTCTATAATGGAAAGGTCATACAATCTCCACCTAGTCACATAGACAACAGTGAACAAACAATGGTTTGAATAGTGAAATAAACTGTAATGCAAAACAATAAATATATGTGCATTCATGAGGGAATATCAGAGTCCATAGACAGATATATAAGATGGCATGGTGACTTGAAATAAAAACGTGGTGCAGACACTTTGTCAGTAGATAATCCACCACCAATATATATAAGGCTTACCAGAAAGGTTGAACCCAAATAGGCATACGCCTAATGAGTCAATAAAGCTTGTGGTGTAATACACCCAGGGGAATCTTTCATGGGCACATACAGCATCCAGTTGGAGATAAAACTCGTATGGTCCTTCTCAGCACAACTGCGATGATGGAAGGATGATGGCCAAAGGGTGAGTCAGAAAATTTCTCCCAAATGGTGTATTTTATAGGAAGAAGAAGGACTAGGCCAAATAGTGTGATTCCATTTCAATATAAAGAAATTTATTGTATATAAAAAGGGAACACTCACATTTGGTGAAGATAAAAAGCGCTTTGTAATAAAACGTATGGAAAGTGACGCAGTGGCTTCAACAGAGCCCGTCCCAATGCGTTTCGTCTAATAAGACATCATCTGGGGTCCCTCTGGTGGGCATCCATTCGGAAGTTGTGCTGCGAAGGACCATACAAGTTTTATCTCATACTGGATGCTGTATGTGCCTATGAAAGATTCCCCTATTGATTCATTAGGCGTATGCTTATTTGGGTTCAACCTTTCTGGTAAGCCTTATATATATATCGGTGGTGGATTATCTACTGACAAAGTGTCTGCATCAAGTTTTTATTTCAAGTCACCATGCCGTCTTATATATCTGTCTATGGACTCTGATATTCACTCATGAATGCACATATATTTAATGTTTTGCTTTATAAGGTCATTGTACTGAGTATGTAGATATATCAGTTTGTTGTTCATTCCACTGGTATTTCACCAGCGCTGCACTTTTTATACACATATGTTCATGTAGATGCACCTACTGACGGCATTAGGTATAGCATATATGGAGATATATCCCCCCCTTTTTAATTTACTAATTATAACATTATTGGGTTTATTATTTAAACAAACAATATAGGGCGCATCAATAGTGCAATATAATAAATGTGAACCTGTTGATTCTATCATATATTAAAGTGCTCCAGTGCATATGCAATATATCCTATATTAACAATAAAGTGAATAAAGTGCAGCAAATCAAATGTCCCCAAATAATTAGGAAAAAACACACACAATCTTCTTAGTAGATCCAATCACCACATCATAATAAAGTGCACATGCTTTCTTATTCGTACTTCACCTAAAGTGGTATATCAAAGCGCTCACCAGACAGTAGTGGCCACAAAGTGACCCCCAGGCATGGAAACTGGATATTTTATATCATCAAAGGTAACTTACCAGATATCCTGGCAGGAAGACTCCAATCACCAGTCAGCAGGAGTATAATTGTATATAACTTCTTAAACCTGAGCCTCAGTGCATCAATGCATCAACCAAATCTGCAAAGTGTGGCTCCCCATGAAAGCCACAAGAGCTTGGATAGTGTAAAAACGTCTTTATTCCAGATAAAACAATGCAGCCAAACAAATGTACCAGGTGCAGAACGAGAGTCAGACTGGGCTACAGCTATGGAGGAGAAGCAGAGACCGAGCGGTACCTTATAATCTGTGGGTACTCGAATAGCGCCTCGGCATGCGTTCCAGCTGATCCAGGAAGGGAAGAACTCGTTAGTGTGTATCGATGTGTTAATATAGGATATATTGCATGTGCACCGGAGCACTTTAATATATGATAGAATCAACAGGTTCACATTTATTATATTGCACTATTGATGCTCCCTATATTGTTTGTTTAATTGTTTATTAGTATTTTACTAATTTAGGAGCAGCATCAGGTTGTTAGGCCCCTTTCACACGGTCGGACCGTTCAGGTCCGCCTGTCAGTTTTGACGGCGGACCTGAACGGGCGCTCCATGCTAGTCTATGGAGCGACGGATGTCAGCGGGGACATGTCCGCTGACATCCGACACCATCCGATCCGCTAAAAGCAGACGGATGCCTCTACGTTCAGATCCGTCGCTGGCGGATCGGATCGGGTGAGATCCAGCAGCGCTCGACAAGCCCCCCCTCCCCCCTCAGTGAGCAGAGAGGGACCGGTCATCTGCCGGCTCAGCGGAGATCAACGGAGAGATCTCCTGCTGAGCCGGCGGACCGAGGCAGACTCCGTGGAAGCGGATCCGCCTCGTGAGAATGAGGCCTTAGAGTGCACGTTTAAAAATATTTTTGGCGCTGTGCCCATTATTAATTATTCACTTTATTATTTATTTATCTATATATGCTTCCTTCCTTCCAGATTTCATAACTTTCTATAGAGATCCATCTTTTTGGACTTTTTGAGTCCCCCTGACTTAGCCAAGATTTTGGTATGAATGACTACCATTATCTACCACTTACGTGCTTAATCATTATGGCTTAATACATTTTTCTAATTAAGTTCCTTATTTTTATTAGACCTTTACTGGTGCTCTGGTTTGTGTGAGGGGTTGCCATGCCCCCCGGGACGGGCCATCCTCCTTTGTGCCGCCCGCATGGCTGCATTTTTTTGGTAAGATGATCCACCCATAGGGTTTCCACAACAGATATATGATATACCTCTATCCTACATGTAATTTGATCTGTATTATATGATTAATGTATGTTTTTCTTTATTTGTAGTTATATGATAATCGCTCTAGAAAAGCCTCGCAAATGTGTATATGTACTATAAAGCTCCTGAAGAAGCGATAGACCTCATCCGCGAAACATGTAGAACAAGCAATACACAGATGGTAGTACTGTTATAAGATGTCACATGCATGTGACTGTAGAGCCAATGTTTCTTGATTATCTTTTATCTGAGACTGATATCTTCAGTTGTCATACGGTACCATTAAAGTCCACCCCAAGCCTCCTTTTCTCCTTTTCCTACCTTCCTTCAAATGTCAGCCGGCATCGGCCAGTTCAATAGAAACCGGCCGACATTTGGCCCGTGGCATTTGGCCCATGTATACTAGACTTTAGTTTGTTGATGTACCACATCAAAAGAATTGAATCAGCTCAGATAGTGTTAGTACTTGGCCTTTTACTGAGGTGCCATATATACAAGTCAAATGTTTAAAAGGGCTTGCAGTAGTAATGTCTGCCTTTGAACCCAGTGAGTTGCAGGGGGAAGTATCTAGGTGAAGAGAGAATTCTGAATGAATACCACCCGTATGATGTTCAATGGAAATCCAAAGAGCAGACAGCAAGCTGTAGAAATGGTTTCATCTTATGCTGTCAAAGACCGCTGGACTTTCTGCATTACTGTTGGTGTAATCGAAGTACATATGGAGAAGTGACCCTTGTATAAACTGAAATACATCCAAGGGAATAAAAAAAAAAGTAGTGGTGGTATGTAATTACTAGTGAGCATTTGCTGTATTTGGCTTTTGAACAACAGCAACATGTCATGTTGAAACTAACATAACTGTTTAATTGCATATTGCACTGTGTAATATTACCTGATATTGTATATTAAATGGATATGTGAGTCAGCCATTTTCTGGGGATCTTTGTCTTTTTAGAGTTTGCATCTTGAGCTGACTTGTTGGGTATTTCTAGGTTAAAATGAGTAGAATATGATCCAGCTGTCTATGCTTTGATAGAATTTTGACCAATGGTGGATCAATAAAAGAGAAGGTTCTTAACCACTTCAGCCCCGGACCATTTGGCTGCCAAATAACCGGGCCACTTTTTGCGATTCGGCACTGCGTCGCTTTAACTGACAATTGCGCGGTCGTGCGATGTGACTCCCAATTTGACGTACTTTTTTTCCCCACAAATAGAGCTTTCTTTTGGTGGTATTTGATCACCTCTGCGTTTTTTATTTTTTGCGCTATAAACAAAAATAGAGCGACAATTTTGAAAAAGAGCAATATTTTTTACTTTTTGCTATAATAAATATCCCCAAAAAATATATAAAAAAACTATTTTTTTCCTCAGTTTAGGCCGATACGTATTCTTCTACATATTTTTGTTAAAAAAAAATCGCAATAAGCATTTATTGATTGGTTGCCGCAAAATTTTTAGCGTCTACAAAATAGGGGATAGTTTTATGGCATTTTTATTAATAATTTTTTTTTTTACTAGTAATGGCGGCGATCAGCGATTTTTATCGTGACTGTGACATTAAGGCGGACACATTGGACAATTTTGACACATTTTTGGGACCATTGGCATTAATACATCAATGCTATAAAATTGCATTGATTACTGTAAAAATGTCACTGGCAGTGAAGGGGTTAAACACTAGGGGGTGGAGAAGGAGTTAAGTGTGTCCTAGGGAGTGATTCTAATTGTCTGGGAGATGGGCTAGCAGAGACACAACAGTGATCGCTGCTCCTGATGAGAGGGAGCAGACGATCAGTGTCCTGTCACTAAGCAGAACCGGGAGCTGCTGTGCTTACACTGGCATCTCCCCATTCTTCAGCTCCGTGACATGATCGCGGGCACCCGGCGGACATCAAATCCACGGGTCCCGCGGGCATGGTCATGGAGCTTGTGGCAGGTGCGCGCACACCAGGAAATTCAAAGTGATGTACAGGTACGTTACTTTGCCCAGCCGTGCCATTCTGCCGACGTATATCGGCGTGAGCCGGTCTTTAAGTGGTTAACAAAATGGTCAATGTCTTGACCAAATGTTTCTGAACACCTGGCCATCACACCTTTTATGAGCTTGTTGGGTATCCCATTCCAAACACATGGTAATTAATGTTAAGTTGCCCTCCTCCCTTATTATTACACTACCTTCTACTCTTCTAGGAGAGATTTCTACAAGATTTTGGAGTGTGTTTCTGGGTATTTGTGCCCATTTAGCCAAAAGACAATTTAGGAGGTCAGGTACTGATTTTGGCAGAAAAGGCCAAGCTCAAATTCAGTGTTCCAATTAATCCTAAAGGTGTCCTAAGCCCCGGTTCACACTGAAGCAGCGCGACTTGCAGCACGACTGCCTCAGGCGACCTGGACACAACAGGGGCGGCGACTTGCAAAACGACTTCTATATAGAAGTCTATGCAGGTCGCCTCAAGTCGCCCCCAAAGTAGTACAGGAACCTTTTTCTAAGTCGGAGAGACTTGCGTCGCTCCGATTAGAACGGTTCCATTGTACAGAACAGGACGCTACTTGTCAGGCGGCTAGGTCGCCTGACAAGTCGTCCTAGTGTGAACCGACCCTAAAGGGTTTCAATAGGGTTGAGGTCAGGACCTTGTGCATGCCACTCAAGTGCCTTTTGCAGCACTCAACAATCCATGTCCCCATGGAGTTGGCTTTGTGCACAGCACCACAGTCATGGGCCTTCCCCAAACTGTTACCACAAGCTTGGAAATTAGCAATCCTGATGTCTTGCCTACAGGTGACTAAAAGCTCCTATATGACAGTATAAACATGTACCAGATCCAGTTATTATGTGATGCACAAGCCTCATATAGTAAATGGAAAAACTTCCTTTTCCTTCCATGACAAAGTCAAATCTTCTTTCATTTGTGTCTCAAATGCTTCCCCAACTAAACCCTGCAGCTCACAGTGGGAGGGTTGACAGGCAGTGCTGCGATTTCAGCAAGCAGTGGGCAGGACTAGGTGTGCCCAGGTGATGACTGACAAGCTAAAGGCTAGTGTATCAGCAGTGACAATGCTGACAGCCACACTCTGCAACATCATCTCATCCCACCGTAGTGCCAGCAAGCACAACCTACCTGAAAGTGAACAAAGCAGAGAAGAAGGCGCTTCTAAGTGCAGTAATAAGACACTTTAATGACAAGGAAGGTTTAAAAACACTTACAAGATGGAAGTGAAAAACAGGCATATCAATGAATCCATAATGTCCATCGGGATGCCTCCTGGGAGTAAAGACAGCTGCAGGTGGAATCTTTATCCATCCATCGGTGGTAAAGACTGTGTCTCTGATCCAAGATGGAGAGCTGTGCTGTTAGGACCAGCATGGAATCCAGGCAACCGGAGGTGACGTCAGAGTGGGCGGGACATGTTTCAGGGCATGCCCAGTCGCTCCTTCAAACCAATCTGATTTCATCTTGGATTAGAGACACAGTGTTTACCACCGCTAGATGGCTGGAACTTCCACCTGCAGCTGTCTTTACTCCCAGGAGGCATCTCGATGGACGTTATGGATTCATTGATATGCCTGTTTTTCATTTCCATCTTGTAAGTGTTTTTAACATATTATGTGTATAAAGTTTTTTATTACTTCACTTAGAAGCGCCTTCTTATCTGCTTTGTTTTTCCGATAGAGTGTGCTTCCCTCTTCTGAAGTGCTGCTGTGGTGCATTAATTATATTTCAAGAGACAGTCCTGTACTGTTTGTAAGACCCCTTTCACACTGGGGGGGGGGGGGGTTAGGCGCTTTGGCACTATAAATAGCCTCTGCTAAGCGCCTGAAAACTGCCTCTCATTCATTTCAGTTTTGCTTTTCACACTGGGGCGGTGCGCTTGCGGGACAGGAAAAACAGTCCTGGAAGCGGCATCTTTGGGGTGGGATGGGAGCGCTGTATACGGTGCTCCCAAAATGCCCCTGCCCATTAGAATGAATGGGCAATGCTTACAAGCGCCTCAAAAGCGCTTTGAAAGCGCCACAAAACTGGAGTTTTTTGGGGTTAAAAGTGCCTCGCTATCTGCAAAAAACGGCGGTAGCGAACGTGCCCGCGGCTCCAGTGTGAAAGGGGTCTAAAAGTCTCCTTGTTATCCAGAGTAACCTATTGTCCACACTTCTTTACCTAAGAATGAAAATTCTGCTCTGAATTCAAGAGCAGTGCATTGCCACCCTATGACGGGAAGCTGCATTAGGTGGACTGCACTGGCAGGATCGACAGGTATTTGTGGAATTTTGCAGGTTGACTAGAAGAAAACTGTAGGTGCAGGTGCACTTATCATTTAGTACAGCAGCACATATTTCGTTTTTCAATAGGAGGCCATAGTTCTAATTTAGCATGACCTGGGTAATTGACAATGTTAACTTGTCTGTTCCATTTTCTCATAGAGATGTAATTTCACAGCGCTCCAGAATTAGAAACACTCCGATAGCTGATAAACAAGCAATGCTGGTTTTTCCACAATGACAAAGAGACGGAAGGAACCAAGTACAGTATTCCTAAACCTGCATGCTATACTGAAGTTGATGTAGGCCCTTAGGACACATATGTTGCTGCAATTACTAATACCTCTATGACTGGATGGATGTTTTTTAAACATTGTTTTTTAGCTTATTATGGGAAGCAAGATTTGAAATAATTATTTATGTATTACTGTTTTTTTGTGTAAAAATACATTTTTGCAAAACTTTAGGCGTTATAAACCTTAATGCCTGACTGTAAGTATTATTGCATACATGCCCCTACATATTTTGATCTAGATGTACAGTTCTCTGAGTATACAGCCAGTTTTCAGGTAAGTTTGACTATGCTTGTTAATCTTTAAATGGAGCTAATATTTGAAAATAAAA
Source organism: Lithobates clamitans (assembly GCA_037952925.1). Taxonomy (NCBI): domain Eukaryota; kingdom Metazoa; phylum Chordata; class Amphibia; order Anura; family Ranidae; genus Lithobates; species Lithobates clamitans. The sequence continues at coordinate 1,043,036 of JBBGZY010001809.1, read as the reverse complement.
TCAGAGGTAGAGATTTTTCTTAAGAGTCCCTTTTGTTCAAAAAAATCTTTCTCTTAGCAAGTTTTTTTTTTTTTTTTGCCTCTTTCAGAGGACAATTTACACTTTGGGTCCATGTTCAGCCATCTGTAAAATGCCATGAGTGGAACTGGGTGCTGGGACAATGCAACTCCAATGTTCATGAACTGAAGTTACATCACCACTGGTCACCAAGTGGACAAAAAAGAAGAATTGGTGAAGAAGATGACTGAAGCGACAATAGTAAGGCAATGGCCATCACAGAGCTGTCAGTTCTGGAGGAGAGCAAACTGAAGCCACGTACACGCGGTCGGACTTTTCGTCTACAAAAGTCCGACGGACGCAGACGGACCAAAGCCGGCTGACAATCCGATCGTGTGTGGGCTTCCCCGGACTTTCAGCTGACTTTTCCAGCCGCAAATCTGACGGACTTTAGATTTGAAACATGCTTCAAATCTTTACGTCGTAACTCCGCCGGACCCAGAAATCCGCTCGTCTGTGTGCTAGTCCGATGGACAAAAACCCACGCTAGGGCAGCTATTGGCTACTGGCTATCAACTTCCTTATTTTAGTCCGGTGTACGTCATCACGTATGAATCCGTCTGACTTTTGTGTGATCGTATGTAGGCAAGTCCGTTCGTAAGAAAGTCTGCCGCAAGTCCGCCGCAAGTCCGCCAAAAGTCCGTCGAAAGTCTGTCGGACGGGCTGTCGGACTTTTGTAGCTGAAAAGTCCGACCGTGTGTACGCGGCATTAGAGTTAAAAAGGAGCTCCAGGCTCCTTCAGAAAAAAATAAGTCAGCAGCTACGAATACTGTAGCTGCTGACTTTTACTAATAGGGCACTTACCTGTCCAGGCATCCAGCGGTGTCCTCACCCGAGCCGATTTTTCAATTGGCTCTCGGGTGCTGCCACCGCCATCTCAGCTAAGGGAAGCTGGCAGTGAAGCCTTGCGGCTCCACAGCCGGTTCCCTGCTGCGCATGTGCAAAGCTCGCTGTGCTTTGTGAATGGCCTGGCTGCGGGGGAAGGAGAAAGTGGGAGCGGGTAACTGTAAAAAACAGGTACCCACACCCCCCTCCCCCCAAAAGGTGCCAAATGTGGCCGCGGAGGGGAGGAGGCAGATAAGCGGAGCTTCCCCTTTTGGGTGGAGCTCTGCTTTAAGTCTGCAGTCATGTTTAAGTATGCTCTACATGTACACATTATAGCAAGAGCCCCTTCTGCCACACCAGTAAAGGCCTGAACATTTTATTACTTAAAACGCACAGCTGAATCAAATTCAAATCTTCTTACTTAGATTTAACAATAATTTTGCGTTAGGATAGATGGAGCCAAACCCTAAAGTGCCATTCAACCCAGACTATTAAAAACTCTCATTACATGCTCACAAAGCCACTAAAGCATTTATTATGTGTAGAGTGAAATATAACTGGATGATCCTGCCTTCAGCTGTCCCTCCCATTTACTCTGTGTCCCCGTTGCAGCCTGAGATTGTGTAGACCTGCCGGTGACCTCTACGGAGCATGCTGCAGTTTCTGTTCATTTCTAAGCTCTTCGCTCCCCTCTCATTCTTATCTGTGCATTACACATGACTATAGAGTCACACATGTGGGCGTATGCCCAGTGGTAAATGACACTCCTCTCCCTCCCTCCTCCTCCATGTCCTCCTATTGCTAAAAACTATGGGGGCAGGATATAGTCTGCAGATCGATTACATTCACTAACGCCCCTTTCACACTGGTAAACGCAGCTTTACCGTCAATTTTGTGGCACTATTCGGCCGCTAGCGTGGCGCTTTTACACCCCGCTAGCAGCCGAGAAAGGGTTAAAACCACAGAAAAGCACTTCTGCAGCAGCGTTATGCCGGCGGTATGGCCGCGCTGCCCCATTGATTTAAATGGGCAGGAGTGGTGAAGGAGCAGTGTATACACCGCTCCTTTACTGTTCCAAAGACGCTGTTTGCAGGACTTTTTTTAGCGTCCTGCCAGCGCACCGCTCCAAGTCCGCCCTCGGACTTTCACACTGGAGAGACAGGAGTGGCTCTTTACGATATTTTTAGCGCTGTAGCGCCTGTAAAGCGCCTCAGTGTGAAAGGCATCTAAGAGGCTCACAAAAAGTTAAATTTTATTATAAGTCAGTATTTAATATATCAAATGTAATTGCTAATACCTGTAAAGTAAATAAAGAGCCTTGGATGCAGATTCCATGTAAACAAAATGAAAGCTGGTGTCAATCATCTTTGACTCCTCCTACACCATATTGATGAACAACAAATACACATTTGATGTTCAATAAATATTTATTGGGAGCTATAAAACAGGTTTTTGATATTTATAATCTATAAATTGCTCTTCTGAAACAGTTTTATTTTTTTTATTCAAAACAATTAAAGGAGAAGTACAGCCAAAGCTTGTTTGGCTGTACTTCTCCTGTGGATCACAGGAGTGCAGTTCGTTCTGCACTCCTATGACCCTTTTTCAGCATACAGTGGGCTGAAGCCCGCTGTCGGCTGATGTCACAGAGCTGGTCCAGGCTCGAGCAAGATCGTGACAATAAAGTCAGGATCTGCCCACATGCTTGGACTGGCACCCGGCTAAGGCTCTCAGCGAGCTACTTCTCTTTTAAGAGTTTTGTGATCTGGTCCGCTTGCATTTTGCAGACTCGGGAACTCAAGCACAAAGATTTCACCATGAGTACCCCAAGTGACAGATGAAACTGTTAGTTGATTTAACTCTTCACCATCTATTGAGTTCTAATTTATCTAGACAAAACTTCTAAAAGTAAGCCGTGGTCCCATCAGCCCCTACAGATGACTATACAATGAAGAATCGAATTGTTCTGGAGCAAATTAGAACCTTGAATGTGACTCTCTTCACCCAGAATTCACATATTTTATTCAGTGCATGTTGGACGATCTATGTACTCATTCTGAGGTTGTTTTTTTGGTAGCACCTGTGCACAAAGGTAACTCCATAAAGACATAATTTTATAGGTTGATGTGGAGGAATTCAAGTTACCAGCACAGAGCTCTGACCTCCCTAATTAACCGCAGTGCATATAGTATAAAGAGGCGGCTCCTACAACCATGGCGGCATACCCGTACATTGCTGCCTTTTTCTGGGTTTCGGGCACATGCTCCTGCCCACTCTCCTGTGATTTGACACAGCGGCAGTCTGTCAGTAGGTCCTGGCCAATGATTCATGGCTAGGGCCTGTTGATCGGCTGTGTCCAATCACAGCCCAGAGCCTTGTGCTGGCAAACAACACAGTGCTCTATACAGAGGGAGCGACCGCTTTGTTTCTTTTCCCCGCAAAGCAGGGAAAAGAAACAAATCAGTCTAAAAAGCAGCACACATTACACATTGTTAGGCACACAATTAACCCCTTGATTGCCCCTAGATGTTAACGCAGTCGTAGCCAGGCTCATTAGTACAGTAATGCCACGTACACATGGTCGGATTTTCGGCCCGCAAAAGACCGATGAGATTTTTTCGTCAGAAAATGCGACCGTGTGTATGCTCCATCGGACTTTTGCTGGCCTAATTTCAGCCAGCAAAAAATTGAGAGCATGTTCTTAATTTTTCAGTCAGAAAAAGTTCCTATCCAAAAATGCAATTGTCTGTAGCACGTCTGTGGCAATTCCGAAGCGTAAAATCCCTACGCATGCTCGGAAACAATTCGACGCATGCTCGGAAGCATTGAACGTCATTTTCTTGGCTCGTCGTAGTATTGTACGTCACCGCATTCTTGACGGTCGTAATTTCAGCGAACTTTTGCGTGACCGCGTGTATGCAAGGCAAACTTGAGCAGAATCCCATCGAAAAAGCCGTCATATCTTTTTCCAACGAGAAAACTGATCGTGTGTACGAGGCATAACAGTGTAAAGTATATTGTTAGTACTGATCACTGTATTAGTGTAATTGGAGATGTCAGTGACAGATTGCCCGCCGCACGATCACAGTCCCACTAGAAGTCGCTGATCACCACCATTACTACTATTATACTACTAGTATAACAAAAAAAAAATTCCAGTATATACAGCGGGTAAAATAAGTAATGAACCTGTCACCATTTTTCTAGGTAAATATATTTCTAAAGGTGCTATTGACATGAAATTTTCACCACATGTCGGTAACAACACATGCAATCCATACATACAAAGAAACCAAAACAAATAAGTTCAGAAATTAAGTTATGTGTAATCAAATGGAATGACACAAGGAAAAAGTATTGAACAAATGAAGAAAGGGAGGTGCAGAAAGGCATGGAAAGCCAAGGCACCAGCTGAAATTTATCAGTAATTAGAAAGCAATCCTACCCCTTGTCAGTGCAAATTGATATCAGCTGGTTCAGTCTCAACTGATGGCCTATAAAACGGTGTCTCATTACCAAGGTGTCACACAATAAACATCTCATGATAAGTAAAAGCAAAGAGCTTTCTCAAGACCTTCACAACCCTATTGTTGCAAAACATACAAACAGCATTGGTTACAGAAGGATTTCTAAACTTCTGAATTTTCCAGTGAGCACTGTTGGGACCATAATTCGGAAGTGACAAGAACATAATTTCACCATGAACCGGCCACGACCAGGTGCCCCTCGCAAGATTTCTGACAGAGGAGTGGAAAGAATTATCAGAGGAGTTGTCCAAGAGCCAAGGACCACTTGTGGAGAGCTTCAGAAAGACCTGGAATTAGCAGGTAGAATTGTTTCAAGTAATACACTTAACCACCATGGCCTGTATGCATGCTCACCACGCAAGACTCCATTGCTGAAGGAAAAGCATATTGAAGCTTGTTTAAAGTTTGCTGCACAACATTTAGGCAAGACTGTGAAATACCACGAGAATATAGTCTGGTCAGATGAGACCAAAATTGATCTCTTTGGATGCCATAATACACACCATGTTTGGAGGTCAAATGGCACCGCACATCACGCCAAAAACACCCCCCATACCAACAGTGCAGGTTGGAGGTGGGGACATCGTGGTGTGGGGCTGTTTTTCAGCATACAGTAATGGAAAAACTTTATATTATTGAAGGAAGGATAAAAAGAAATGAAATGTACCAAGACATTCATCATGATGAAGATGAGATGAGGGTGGGCATTTCAGAAAGACAATGATCCCAAACAAAAAGCCAAGGAAATTCTCAATTGGTTTCAAAGAAAGAAAATAAAGCCAACAGAATCCAAAAAAAAAATCTATGGAAAGAACTAAAGATCAGAGTTCATAGAAGAGGCCCACGGAACCTTCAAGATTTGAAGACTGTTTGTGTGGAAGAATGAGCCAAAATCACACCTGAGCAATGCATGCGACTAGTTTATCCATGTGATTGGACACAGCCGATCACATGGTTAAAGAGATCCAGGCCGCGCTGTGTCCTAGCAACACGGCGCGACTGCGCAGGCACGTCCGTTTTGGTGCGCCGTCATATGACTTCCACCCAGAACGAGAGCCGCACCATCCCTCCGTCATTTGACGGTAGGCGGACAGCAAGTGGTTGAATACATTTTTTTGTATAAATTTAGGCCTAATTTAGGCCAAAAATGTATTCTGCTACATGTCTGGTTTGCATGAAAGTTATAGTGCCTTCAAACATAGGTATACAGCAGGTAAAATAAGTGTTGAACACGTTACCATTTTTCTAGGTAAATATATTTCTAAAGGTGCTATTGACATGAAATTTTCCCCATGGAATCCATACATGCAAAAATAATCCAAATCAAATAAGTTCAGAAATTAAGTTAAGTGTAATAAAATGGAATGACACAGGGAAAAAGTATTGAACACACTATCTTCGTACAAAATCCTTTGTTGGTAATGACAGCTTCAAGATGATAAGTGTTAACAGTTAGCAGTGGCAGAGACTTAAAGAAGCTATCAGCTCAAAATATTTCTGGCAGGATTAAGATGATTTTTGTGCTTGTATTAACCATAGAACAAATCACTTTAAATTGTATGTTTACCAGATCAAAAGAAAGCAAATAAGATAAGTTCATTGTTGGGGTTTTACATAAACTTTAACAACACATGCACAATTGTAATGAACAAATATCTAACTGCTGTCTTGAATGTATGGCCAACTGAGGGATGGGGATGGTTACAGAAAATGCACGTCCAACTGTATCCTCACATTCAAGTCCATAGTATTTGAGTTTGGTCCCTAAAATTTGAGTTTGACCATAAGATATTGTAAGAATTATTTTTTTAGACTTGGCCAGCATGTGACTCTTCCAAAGGTTGATGTAGATTTACAGGATACATATAAACCAAAGCCCAGCAGGGAAGGCTCAGCCGATTGTCTTCCAACAAATGCCAAGCCGCACTATACCTGCACAAGTGTAAATGTGTATGTCAGAACTGCTTTGCACATCCTTGACCAAGTATCCATTTTACCAGGTGGACAGAGAAAAGAGAAGGAATGATCTCAGTTTAATTGCACTATAATTAGCAAATTGTTAAAGTGGATAGCTGTAAAGATGGGTTGTTGTTATGTGAGGTTATACCCCCCCAGGAAAATTAACTTCAGGCCCTGGTCTGACCTGAACAATAGAAATCGTTTTGCTATCTTGTGCAGATACCTGGGATGTTAATGATTCAATTACTATTCTTAACTACTAATAATACGAACAGCAGTGGCCCTTACTGTGGACAGGCTTTAATGTACTTGTGTCAATTTCCTGCCCCAAGTCATCCTTCAAATGCAAATTGGCTCCTGCTGCTTTGTTGCCTGTCCTGAAACTTAAAAATGTTTGAAGACATGGATTTTTTTTTTTTTATAGAAAAACAAGCTCACAATTTTGAAGAAACACATGTATATAAGCCAATTAAACACTGACTAGACTTGCCAATAAGGCAAGGGTGAACCAATGACCCTAGAGCTACAAACTGAATGTGCATACTGATGAGAAGATAATAAGTGGTTCTTTGTTGTAGTTTGTTTATTGATCATATTTATTGAAAGACTGTTTGTACTGAGGAATATGTGCCAAGAACAGTACATTCCAGTGTTGGCACCCTGGCCCTGGTATCTTTTGCTCCAGAGGAGTTGGTTGGCACTGAGGATCCTGGTGAAGGAGAGGTTACATTTACATAAGGAAAGGTTAATGAAAGGGTTTTAGTAGGGTTACACTTTTATGCCGTGTACACGGTTGGACTTGCCAACGGGATAACCTCCGTCGGCATTTCTGACGCAAAAATTTAGAACATGTTCTCTATCTAAGTCCGTCGGAAATGCCGACAGAAAAAATCTGATGGGGCATACACATGGTTGGAATATCCGACCAAAAGCTCCCATCTGACTTTTTCTGAAATTCCGTGTGTACGGGCCATTAGGTTTAGGGGTTTTAATGTAAGGCAGACTTTCCCAAGCTTTTCAGCACAGAGGAACCCTTGTATAAAACGTTCTACTGAAAATTACTATATCTACAACTCATGAAACATTAGTGTGGTGGTCAGTGGGAAGAATGCTCCTTACATTTGTGGTCATTGGGAAGAATTCCCCCTTACAAATAGTTAAAAAGATCAATGGTGTCATTGGGAGGCAGAAATTACTCATTGCTCAAGGAACCTCTAGTGAGCTCTGGAGGAACCCTAGGTCTACATGGAACCCTAGTTGAAAAACCCTGGTGTAAGGTTTGGTTTAAAGCGTCAGTCAACCCAAAAATGATATTTCTATATAGTTCCCAGGTTTGCACGCCTGCTGTGGCCATTATGCCTAAAGCATATAGAAAGCCAGAAGTAGTCTGGGTGGATCTACATTCAATCCAGCAATGCTGGACCTATGAGAACAGCGCCAAAGAAGGAGTACTGCAGTAAAAGCTGCTATTTTTTCTTTAACCAATGCTTGGCAATGGATTTAAAAAAACAAATCCCAACAAGCTAGAGTTCTGCCTAAAAGTTTAAACTTAGGAGTTAAGGTTAAAATTAGGGAAGGTTAATGTTAAAGCATAACTAAAAGAAAACCTTTCTTTTAGGTAAAGTGGAGAGCGATTATTATTATTATTATTATACGAGATTTATATAGCACCAACAGTTTACGCAGCGCTTTACAATGTAAATGCAATGTAAATACAATGCGATTAACAACTATCAGTTTTGTATTGCTATCTGAGGCCCTAGTAGAGAGATTTACCCACTCCCTTTGTCTTGTTTACTGTTATCTCCAAGAGTTAAAGTGAAGGAAAATCTTAAATTTTGTGTTGTCACTAGAACAGGAATAGAGAGGAAGCCATACAATGGGGACATTAGTTCGGGTGTCGCTAGTGACAACCAGCATTTTCCTCACTTTGTAGGGATTTCCTCTCACTTCCTGTTTTGGTTATGGGACAAGAAGTGAAAAGAAATCCCCATGTTGTGAAACAGATGGCAAGAAAACTAACAGGGGTTATAACTCTCTATTGCACCTTCCAAAATGAAAACAAAAATTGCCTTTAGGGCCAGTTCACACCATACAAACGCAGTGTGGATGTGTTCCAGATGCTTTTCTGTATGCACGTTTTTGGTGCGTTTTTTATGCGTTCCAGTGTATTTTTCCCCCTCTTTTTTCTTTACCTTAAATAAGGACTTGTGTGTTAAGGGCATTTTTGGTGCATTTAGGTGCCTTCTGGCGGGTTTTTTTGCATTTTTACCGCATTCCAGTACAGTTCAGTGCAGAAAAAATGAAGGATGTTCTATTTTTTTCAGGAAATAGAATGCACTGGAACTTACCGCACTGGTGTGAACTATATACAAGAGAAAAGCAGCAATATGTCATTTTTAACGCAAATATACAAAGGTGGACACTCACAAATTGCATGTGCATGAGGCGCTTAGTGACATAAGGGTTCTTCCGCTCCGAGGATCGGTGCCGCTGCCGGGATGCAGCCGAGGGAGGTGGCGGCACTGATGGCTCGTAGTGCTTCCAGGCTGTACAGGTACACTCCGACGACGGAGATATATATAAATATCGGCTTGAGGAAGGAGCATGCATGCTCCGAACGCCTAGCACGCCTTCTCACCTTGGACCCAGTAGTGACCCCATCTCCGTCGCAGGAGTGTACCCCTTCATCCCAAAAGGACATTTTTATTTACATTAAAATTACATATTGCTGCACTTAGATGGTGCTGCTTTCCTCTTGTATCTATCCCCGGAGTCTCTTCTAGTTCCTTACAAGCTGGCAGCCAGAACATTACCCCTACAGCACCAAGGACTCTTACATGCCCTCCCCCCTTGGACTCTACATAAGACACTTTACAATTTTATGGTTTATGTATGATCTTAACCACCCTGAGCTTCAGTGTGCCTAAATTGTTTGTCTATGACTGATGGGAACTATGCCATTGAAAACCATATAACCTACTACTATCCATGTGTTTTTGATGCAGAAAAAAAAACCACTGGACTGCATGTGGTGTGAACTGGCCCTTAGTTCTACTTTAAGTATTACATTTAGGGCTTAGGCTTAATTTAAATATGTTTAGGGGCTAGTTTAGGATAAGGGTTCAGGGTTGGGTGAAGCCAAGGGTATAATGGTAGGTTTGTATTAGATTTTTGAGGTTTTTTTTAAGGGTATTTTTTTTTTTTTTTGCCACTTCAGAAAATTCTTAGAGAGACTAGTTCAGCTTTCTCGCTCATAAGTATCTCTTCTTATCTCTTCATCACTGTGGCGTATTTATTTTTATTTCCCACGGGGGGTCAAGACAGGGGTTTACATAGAATAATTATATAAAACTTAGCCTCACCTATTAAGGCGTAACCCTTAATTCTCCTTCTCTAAAATTTTATCTTTATTTATGAAACTCTCTGTTTCACCTATCTAAAAGCAAAGAAAAAGAAAAGGCAAAGAAACCGTACACGTATATATATATATATATATAACCCCTCCCCTCCCTCCCCCCTCCCTCCCCCCTCCCCCTCCCACCCCTGTGCACTGCCCATGGTCTTATTTAGTGGATAGTTACATCTTGATTTTTTTCCGCATAACTCCATGTTTTTTTAAACTCCTTCCAACATTTCCAATTGTCTACTTCTCTCTTTTCCTCTTTATACAAAGAAAACTGCTCCATGGTGTGGGTCTCCTCCACGGCATTTATCCAGTCCCACACCTCTGGACTTTCTTTTCCCCACCAATTTTTGGGGATTAATCTTTTTGCTGCATTCAATAGATGTGGAACCAGAGATGTTTTATATTGTTTCACACTTCCTTCTATGCCGTGGAAGAGAACCACCCATGGGTCCTCCTTCACCTCTATTTTTGTAATCTCCTTTATCAAACTCAGGATTTTTTTCCAATATTTCCTAATTACCGGGCAATTCCACCATAAGTGAGCCATAGTGCCCATCTCTCCACATCCCCCCCAGCACTCTGCCGATTTCCCCTGTTGGAATTTACTCATCCTATCTGGCGTTGCGTACCACCTTGCCATGCATTTATAATTCATCTCGGCCGTTTTTGTATCTGCTGCTGAGCTATGGGCTAGACGGAGCATTTTATTAATCGTGTTCGTGTCTTTTTGTGTTCCCAACTCCTTTTCCCAATTTCTGATGAATGTGGGTACCTCTGCTTCTTCTACTTTTAATAATAGTTTATATAGCTTGGATATTGTGTTTTTTGTCTTTTCCGCGCAACATAATTTTTCTAGTTCTGTCAAGTTTTCTCCAGATCTTATTGGTTGAGGTAAATTTTTCACGAAGCGATCTAGTTGCATGTACCTCCATTCATCTATCACCCATGTGTCTGTGTTTTCTTTCAATTCAGCTATTGTGACTATTTTCCCTTTTTTAAGTATTTCTCTAAGCTGTACTTTATCTTTTTTTATCCAGTTCCCCCCTATATCTCTTTTCCCTGGTGCAAAATATTCATTCTCCTTTAATTCTATCAGAGGAGAATTAAAAGTCTTATCTAACTGTTTATATGCTACCTCCCATGTTTTTAAAACTATTTTTGTCAAACCGTGTGTTTCCTCATCTACCGTTCTGTGACTCGGAGGGTTCCAAATTATAGATCCTAAGCGTGTTTTACTGTAGTGATTCTCTATATCCACCCATCTTTTTTCTTGGTTATCCCTAGCCCATTCTATTGCTCTTGACATAATTATTGCTTTGTAATATTTTAGGATATCTGGGACCACGAGGCCTCCTTTGGCTCTATCTTGTTTTAGTGTCTTGAGAGATATTCTTGATCTTTTGTTCTTCCATATTATGTTAGAGATTATTGATTTCAGCTTTCTAATATATTCCTGTGGGAGTCTAATGGGCAACATTTGGAATTTATACGTGATCTTAGGTAAGAGAACCATCTTTATGGCGTTAATACGCCCCATCCATGAAAGAGGTTTTATCTGAAGTTTTTTCCCTTCCCTCCTTATTTCCTCTAAGAGATGGATATACCGTAGTTTTTCTTATATAACTTTTCCGGGGAGTTCGAAAGTATTATTCCCAGGTATTTATTCTCTTTTTTCCAACAAAATTGGAAATCTCTCTTCAGTTTTTCCTCCTCTATTTTACTCACTTTTATCTTCAAAATTTCTGATTTCCCCATATTGATCTTAAAGTTTGTTATTTCTCCATATTGTTTTAATATTTTGACCAATCTTGGTAGTGTATTTCCGGGGTTACTTATATAGAAGAGCACGTCGTCCGCATAAGCAGCCAGTTTGTGCTCCTCTTTTCCCACCTTGAATCCTTCAATATCAGGGTTATTTCTAATTGTTGACAGGAGGGGTTCTAGGGCCAGCACGAAGAGAAGGGGGGACAGGGGACATCCCTGTCTAGTCCCTCTCTTCATCTCGAAAGGTGATGACAGGGTTCCATTGATCTTAATGGCCGCCTTAGGTTTCCTATAGAGTGCTTTAATCCATCCTATCATCTTGGGGCCGATTCCAATTATTTCTAGGGTTCTAAACAGGAACTCCCAGGCCACCCTGTCAAACGCCTTTTCGGCATCACTTGACAAGAGCAGACCTGGGAGTCCCTCCTCCCTTCTCTTCTGGAGCAACAGTAGGGTTCTCACCCCATTGTCTCTTCCTTCCCTTCCCGCTATAAAGCCTACTTGGTCCGGATGAATCACCCCATTCATCAGTTCTTTTATCCTTGTGGCCAATACTTTTGAGTATATTTTTGTATCTACATTAATCAGTGATATCGGTCTGTAACTCGCGCATAAAGTTGCGTCTTTGGCCTCTTTGGGGATTACGGTGATTGTAGCGAAAAGCGCCTCATTACTTAATTCATATTCACTTCCCACCCCGTTCATGTACTTACACATTTTCGGAACTAGTATGTCTTTAAATTTCTTGTAGTAATAATTTTTTAAGGGTATTAACACTTCACGATGTGCACATCTTACTGGCACCAAAAAGACCCACAACTAAAAAATCATACCATAATTTCCACCAGCTTTCAGATAAAAAAGTACACCACTCACTAATCATTCTCATTGTCCTGGCCAGGTCATCCGCAAGCCAACCTAGGAGGATGTACTGGAGGCCCAGCTACATCTTCTGTAAACCAGTGGGATGGCAGATTGTGCAAGGCTGTACACCTCCCTGCCACTTTATATTAGAGAATGTACTGGTAGGCAGCATGGGCGGATCCAGAATCTTGTCTCGGGAGGGGCACTGCCAGAAAATCCGTTTTTTTTGTGGGCAATTTATCAGGGAAACGGCTGGTGTTGGCGCTTCAATCATCCCAGTGCATTATTTCTATAATTACATTGTAATATAATATGAAATAGTTCAACTCACCATAATGCAGAATCAGTGGGAGCCCTGATTGTGTCTCTTGCCACGTCACCTGCCACACGTTGCTGATTGTCACTTGCCACGTCACCTGCCACACCTTGTGGATTGTCACTTGCCTGCCACCAGATGCAGATTGTCACTTGCCACGTCGCCTGCCACACCTTGTGGATTGTCACTTGCCTGCCACCAGATGCAGATTGTCACTTGCCACGTCGCCTGCCACACCTTGCGGATTGCCACTTGCTACGTCACCTGCCACACCTTGTGAATTGTCACTTGCCACGTCACCTGCCACACTTCGTGAAAAGGCCACGTCACCTGCCACACCTTGTGAATTGTCACTTGCCACATCACCTGCCACCCCTTGCGGATTGCCACTTGCCAGGTCACCTGCCACACCTTGCGGATTGCCACTTGCCATGTCACCTGCCACACATTGCGGATTGTCACTTGCCACGTCACCTGCCACACATTGCGGATTGTCACTTGCCACGTCACCTGCCACATCTTGTGGATTGTCACTTGCCTGTTGAGGTGGTGTTTTGGTTGTCTCTTGCTGTGTCCCAGACTCCCAGACTGAGTCAGGCAGCAGAGAGATAATGTAATCTCTCTGCTGCCTGCCCACTGAGGGCGGAAGTTACTGCAGGGATGCAGGGCTGGCGGAGAGAGATAATCTCATCTCTCTGCTCCCCCACCCCTGACTAACTGATTGGCCAGCTGCCAACACACTGAGTCACCTGGCAGCCCGGCCCGCCCACAAATTGCGTCACCCACCCACAAACCGCACCACCTGGTCCGCCCGCTATCGTAACTGCCGGCTATGTCACCTGCCCGAGGAGTCGCCAGCCATGTCACCCGCCCACGGAGCCGCCGGCTATGTCACCCGCCCACGGAGCCGCCGGCTATGTCACCCGCCAGCGGAGCTGCCCGCTATGTCACCCGCCAGCGGAGCCGCCTGCTATGTCACCCGCCAGGCCGGCAACAAATTTCTCGGGGGTGGCAATTGCCCCGTTGCCCCCCCCTGGATCCGCCCCTGGTAGGCAGCTAGGGGTTTATTTACTAAAGATAAATAGACTGTGCACTCTGCAAGAGATAGTAAAGAGCAGAACCTTTGCTGACCCCTGTCATCCAATCATGTGCAAGCAAAATGCTGTTTTTTTTTTCTCCTTGCATGTGATTGGGTATTCCTTGCAAAGTGGAGCTTTACCTCATTTACTAAGCTCTGGAGCGACTGCACTTGCAAAATGCACGGTCTATTTGCCGTTAGTAAATCTACACCATAGTGGTTGACTGGTCCATAGTGATAAGGACAATGTAAACGGGTAGCTTCTCTGTGTCCATTGCAATCTTTATCAATGTTAATCAAATGGATGGGGGGACAAAGCTGTTACCTTTCCTGGGGCCTCATTCTCAATAGTCTCTGGAAATCGTACCCACTTGGAAATTGAATTCAACTGATATATATGTTTGAAAAGACGGATTTTGGCTCAGGGTACCATCTATTACTTGAAGCGGAGCAAAACTTATCTTTACTTCAATAGTCCCCATCCTTTTCCGGCATCTTCTGCTGGGTGCCAGTCTTCATTGGCCGGCGTGGTCAGCTTACATGCCGGAGCACGCTGTGAGCAGACAGGTAGGTAGGTGGATTTTATGCAATGTCTCTTCTGCAATAAAGAGCCCGCCTGCCCGCAGTTTGTGATAGTGGTCCACTTTAATTAATGCAATGGGGCTTGCTTGGTGTATTTTCTACACCTGTAGACAGAAGAAAAGTCCATGTGCTAACGGTAATGGGAAAATAAAAAAAAAATAAACAAAGAAAGGCAAAGAAAAGGCTGTTTTTTTTGTCTGATTACTTGTTTAATTTAAGATTTCTTTAAAACGCCAAAGGTTTGATGAATGTAAACAGAGAAACTTGCTATCGTTACGGAACAGTACATAACAGTAAACTTTGCACAAACAAGAGTAAATGTGAAAGGATGTTTAAAAGAAACATATAGACAAAATAAAACTTCATAGCTAACATTAGAGATAAAGTCAGGTCTCCAAAGTGATAATCTCCAAAGATCAGCTCCGTTCATTAAATGATAAACATTTCCAAGAAATAAAACTTTTTTCTTAATTAAGGTTAAATTACGTGCATGTTTTCTTTGCCTTTTTACCATTACTGTGTTTATCACTTACACGATTTCACATGTATCAAGCAGTGAGAATGCTTACAGTTGCTGTACAAGTGTACAGGGAGCAGAGCGCAATTATTTTTAATTTACTGAGGTTCTTCTTTTAGAATGATAATATAAAAAGTGGACCTAGCATCAGATGTATTTATTTACGGTAAGTTCAGTTTCTTGCACGCCAAATAATGTGCAGGTAAAACGCTTACAGCTATTTATTACTTCTCACACAGATCAATGTACTCCCCCGATAATGGCCTCTTCTGCTTTTCTCTCCAGAAGAATGGGGCCATCTTTATTTTATACATCAACCAGGGTGAGCATTTGACACAGACCAACTCCTGTTGTGGACTCTTACCTTGTGACTTTCCCTAAATCTACAATGTTGAATTCTGATCCCTGGGAGAGAGGGGAAGCAATGCTTCCTCCTACAGAAAGATGACATTATCTACGGTAAGTCCTGGCAAAGTCACCAGATTGTAGCTCAAGGATGGCTTTTTAGTGATTAAAAGGTATCTGTTTTGAAACAATATACTGTTCCTGTGTATTGTGACATATTAAAAATGTAGCCTTGTCTATATTCTCATCGCACACGTTCCTGGAAGCAAGGCTCATCAATAGTGGGTGCTGTAGTGACTACCAGCTGGATGCTAGAAACATCAGATAAAATGCACATATTCGCCAGCACACCAAAGGTCCTCAAAGATCATCCAAAGGCTTTTATTGCAGAAAGATCACATCACAAGAACAAGTGCAACGTTTCGGAGCCACATCTGATGGCATCTGCCTGATGAAGGGGTTCTGCGTAGGTTCGAAATGCGGCACTTGTTCTTGTGATGTGATCTTTCTGCAATAAAAGCCTTTGGACGGTATTTGAGGGTTCTTGGTGTGCTGGCGAATATGTGCATTTATATATTAAAAATGTATTCATGCTAAGTTATTGAAAGGTCCATTTTAATTATGATAAACAGGCAAGGGAAGACTACTTTTGTGGTTCACCCTTTCTGTTCCCAAGAACTCACCAGCTTCAGCCCTGCTTTCTGACACAGGATGGCAAGGACTGTGTTGGTCTAGCAACCAGACACGATCTGCCTCCTTAAAGGGGTTACAGGCTTCCGAGGTTAGTTAAAACCTAAGTTTGGTTACATTTTTGTAAAGAATCAGCACAGAGGACACTACTTACATTTAATAAGAAGTGCCCCTTGTGCTTCTGGCTGCTTTCTTGAAAGTGAAATCACAATTAAAATCCTCTGTGCCTCCCATACCTCTGCAGCCGTAATCTTCTCGTGCTGTTAGGGTTAATCCACTCGCCAGGACCAGTCATAGGCACTCATCGAGAGTGGCAACTATGCCTATCCTTTATGCCCCCTTCCTACATTAATAGAAGCCAGTGGCGGTGCGTCCATTAAGGGCGCACAGGTGCTGCCCTCTCTCTCCAGCCACCCCCTCTATGACTAATGGATTCATTCATGCATTGCATGAATCTATCCATGGCCGCCGCTGCCACCCCCTATTCAGGCGCCCAGACCCTTTTCGGACGCTGGGTGACTGAGTTACAATGACGAGGGGGGGGGGGGTTTGAAGCACCTAATTAGAGTGATAGGCTCTAATAGGCTTTGAAAAAGGTGAACTGCGAGGTTCAGGTGTGTTCAGGTGAGGTTCAGGTGTATTAGAACAGCGAATGAGTATTCACTTTCCTAACACTGAACCGCCTATCCGCCAATCAGGTGCGCGGGTCTGTTACCCATCACCTGATTGGCTGAAAGAACAGGCGCTGCGATAGGACGTCTAGCAGGAAGAGGGGAGGAAATGCATGGAGGAAACAGGACCCGCTGTCTGACCTGCTGCAAGGTCCCAATGCTTGCCGCCATCACCTGCATGCCTGACCTGCCACTGAGACAGGGTAAGTGCTGGGCAGACGGCGAGCGGGTGGGGGGGGGCACAGTGGCAGCATTTGATGGGTTACAGTGACAGCATTTGATGGGGCACAGTGGCAGCATTTCATGGGGCACAGTGGCAGCATTTGATAAGCACAATGGCTGCGTTTGATGGCACAGTGGCTGCGTTTGTTTTCACAGTGGCTGTGTTTGATGGAACAGTGGCTGCGTTTGATGGCATAGTGGCTGCATTTGATGGCACAGTGACTGCAATTGATGGGCACAGTGGCTGCGTTTGATGGCACAGTGGCTGCCTTTGATGGGCACAGTGGCTACGTTTGATGGCACAGTGGCTGCGTTTGATGGCACAGTGGCTGCGTTTGATGGGCACAGTGGCTGCGTTTGATGGGCACAGTGGCTGCGTTTGATAAGCACAATGGCTGCGTTTGATGGCAAAGTGGCTGCGTTTGATTTCACAGTGGCTGTGTTTGATGGAACAGTGGCTGCGTTTGATGGCATAGTGGCTGCATTTGATGGCACAGTGGCTGCCTTTGATGGGCACAGTGGCTACGTTTGATGGCACAGTGGCTGTGTTTGATGGCTAGGGATGAGCCGAACACCCCCCTGTTCGGTTCGCATCAGAACATGCGAACAGGAAAAAAGTTCGTTCGAACACGCGAACACCGTTAAAGTCTATGGGACACGAACATGAATAATCAAAAGTGCTAACTTTAAAGGCTAATATGCAAGTTACTGTCATAAAAAGTGTTTGGGGACCCGGGTCCTGCCCCAGGGGACATGGATCAATGCAAAAAAAAGTTTTAAAAACGGCCATTTTTTCAGGAGCAGTGATTTTAATAATGCTTAAAGTCAAACAATAAAAGTGTAATATCCCTTTAAATTTCGTACCTGGGGGGTGTCTATAGTATGCCTGTAAAGGGGCGCATGTTTCCTGTGTTTAGAACAGTCTGACAGCAAAATGACATTTTGAAGGAAAAAACTCATTTAAAACTACCCGCGGCTATTGCATTGCCGACAATACACATAGAAGTTCATTGATAAAAACGGCATAGGAATTCCCCAAAGGGGAACCCCGAACCAAAATTAAAAAAAAAAAAATGACGTGGGGTTCCCCCTAAATTCCATATCAGACCCTTCAGGTCTGGTATGGATTTTAAGGGGAACCCCACGCCAAAAAAAAAAAAAAAACGGCGTGGGGTCCCCCCAAAAATCCATACCAGACCCTTATCCGAGCACGCAACCTGGCAGGCCGCAGGAAAAGAGGGGGGGACGAGAGTGCGCCCCCCCCCTCCTGAACCGTACCAGGCCACATGCCCTCAACATTGGGAGGGTGCTTTGGGGTAGCCCCCCAAAACACCTTGTCCCCATGTTGATTAAGACAAGGGCCTCATCCCCACAACCCTGGCCGGTGGTTGTGGGGGTCTGCGGGCGGGGGGCTTATCGGAATCTGGAAGCCCCCTTTAACAAGGGGACCACCAGATCCCGGCCCCCCCCCTGTGTGAAATGGTAAGGGGGTACTTACCCCTACCATTTCACTAAAAAACTGTCAAAAATGTTAAAAATGACAAGAGACAGTTTTTGACAATTCCTTTATTTAAATTCTTCTTCTTTCTTCCTTCATCTTCTGGTTCTTCTGGTTCTTCTGGCTCTTCTGGTTCTTCCTCCGGCGTTCTCGTCCAGCATCTCCTCCGCGGCGTCTTCTATCTTCTTCTCCTCGGGCCGCTCCGCACCCATGGCATGGGAGGGAGGCTCCCGCTCTTCTCTTCTTCTCTTCTTCGTTTTCTTCTCCGGGCCACTCTGCAATCCATGCTGGCATGGAGGGAGGCTCCCGCTGTGTGACGGCGCTCCTCGCCTGACAGTTCTTAAATAACGGGGCGGGGCCACCCGGTGACCCCGCCCCCCTCTGACGCACGGTGACTTGACGGGTTTTCCCTGTGACGACACGGGGAATGCCACAGGGAAGTCCCGTCATGTCCCGTGCGTCAGAGGGGGGCGGGGTCACCGGGTGGCACCGCCCCCCGTTATTTAAGAACTGTCAGACGAGTAGCGCCGTCACACAGCGGGAGCCTCCCTCCATGCCAGCATGGGTTGCGGAGCGGCCCGGAGAAGAAAATGAAGAAGAGAAGGAGAGAAGAAGAGAAGAAAAGAAGAAGAGAAGAGCGGGAGCCTCCCCCCCATGCCATGGGTGCGGAGCGGCCCGAGGAGAAGAAGATAGAAGACGCCGCGGAGGAGATGCTGGACGAGAACGCCGGAGGAAGAACCAGAAGAGCCAGAAGAACCAGAAGAACCAGAAGATGAAGGAAGAAAGAAGAAGCATTTAAATAAAGGAATTGTCAAAAACTGTCTCTTGTCATTTTTAACATTTTTGACAGTTTTTTAGTGAAATGGTAGGGGTAAGTACCCCCTTACCATTTCACACAGGGGGGGGCCGGGATCTGGGGTTCCCCTTGTTAAAGGGGGCTTCCAGATTCCGATAAGCCCCCCGCCCGCAGACCCCCACAACCACCGGCCAGGGTTGTGGGGATGAGGCCCTTGTCCTCATCAACATGGGGACAAGGTGTTTTGGGGGACTACCCCAAAGCACCCTCCCAATGTTGAGGGCATGTGGTCTGGTACGGTTCAGGAGGGGGGGGGCCGCACTCTCGTCCCCCTCTCTTTTCCTGCGGCCTGCCAGGTTGCGTGCTCGGATAAGGGTCTGGTATGGATTTTTGGGGGGACCCCACGCCGTTTTTTTTTTGGCGCGGGGTTCCCCTTTAAAATCCATACCAGACCTGAAGGGTCTGGTATGGAATTTAGGGGGAACCCCACGTCATTTTTTTTTAAAAATTTTGGCCGGAGTTCCCCTTAATATCCATATCAGACCTGAAGGGCCTGGTATGGAATTTAGGGGGACTCCCACATCAATTTTTTTTTTTAATTTTGGTTCGGGGTTTCCCTTTGGGGAATTCCTATGCCGTTTTTATCAATGAACTTCTATGTGTATTGTCGGCAATGCAATAGCCGCGGGTAGTTTTAAATGAGTTTTTTCCTTCAAAATGTCATTTTGATGTCAGACTGTTCTAAACACAGGAAACATGCGCCCCTTTACAGGCATACTATAGACACCCCCCAGGTACGAAATTTAAAGGGATATTACACTTTTATTGTTTGACTTTAAGCATTATTAAAATCACTGCTCCTGAAAAAATGGCCGTTTTTAAAACTTTTTTTTGCATTGATCCATGTCCCCTGGGGCAGGACCCAGGTCCCCAAACACTTTTTATGACAATAACTTGCATATTAGCCTTTAAAATTAGCACTTTTGATTTCTCCCATAGACTTTTAAAGGGTGTTCCGCGGCATTCGAATTTGCCGCGAACACCCCAAATTGTTCGCTGTTCGGCGAACTTGCGAACAGCCAATGTTCGAGTCGAACATGAGTTCGACTCGAACTCGAAGCTCATCCCTATTGATGGCACAGTGGCTTTGTTTGATGGGCACAGTGGCTGCGTTTGATGGGCACAGTGGCTGCGTTTGATGGGCACAGTGGCTACGTTTGATGGGCACAGTGGCTGTGCTTGATGGGCACAGTGAGGCTGCAATTGATGTTTTTTTTTCAGAATTTTTTAGTTTGTTTGTGTCCCCCCCAAAATTTTTTAGCACCAGCCGCCACTGATAGAAGCTGTACTATAGCTTCCACCAATGAAAGGCAATCTGTGAATGGAGGACAGGTGGAGGGATGAAAGGTCCACCTCCTCCTTTCATAGAGTGCTTTTCATACATTCATAAGGGGGGGGGGCAGCAAATTTCTGTGTCCCATGATTGCAGGAAAGAAATTAGCTTGATTCCCTTATCAACAAAGACAGTGTTGACAGGGGAATCCCTCCCGTGCAGTCATTATTGCAAGTAGCTACAACAGTGTTAATTGTAATCAAATGTAAAATCCGACAGGCTGGTTGTAGCCAAGTGGATCGATCGATTGCAATCAACTTGGGTACATTCAGCCCACTCATACATGGTTCAAACCTCGGCCAGTTCCTGCTGAACCGCCCGAGATTCGAACTGTCCATTGCCAGCTTAAGAGAGCAGCCAGCAGCAGAAGGGCACTTTACATTGAATGTAAGTACCATCCCTTGTGCTGAAAACAAATTTACCTAAACTTAGGCTTCAAAGTGTGCATCAGAAGTTCGGTTCTCTTGATTTTTGGGAAGCAAAGCCCTTTACAACAAAGCAGATTTTGGAAAGCAAATTTGCCGTCAATAGATATGGTAGCCTACCAAGGCTAGGTAAGTGCAGAAGACTGACCATTTATGCATAGGCTGGCCTATTTACACTACTTACGGTAAATAATAACTTTAGGTGGGGAAACTCTCTACACAGGGAAGCTGAGTTCTTTTGTTTTTTCAATACACATACAGTATATCCATATTCATGTCCACGGATTTGGAATGGCTAACAACTCATACAAATGTGTTGTTCAGCTTTTGGCCATATCGTATACGTATAATTTTTTATTGTTTTGTACAGAAAGGAATAACCTTACAGCGAATAAGCATCATATCACATATTTTAATATTTACATATAATATACTGTATGTTAAGCTTTCAGGAGCTTATCCAAACTGAACATGACCTAGGTACAGTTTTGGTGATATACAGTATATCTGCACATAGCTGACATCCTTTCCATTAATTCTACTGAAGAATATTTATATATACAGTGCATTGAAAAAGTATTCATACCCCTTGACATTTTCCACATTTTGTCATGTTGCAATCAAAAACGTAAATGTATTTTATTGGGATTTTATGTGATAGACCAACACAAAGTGGCACATAATTGTGAAGTGGAAGGAAAATGATAAATGGTTTTCAACATTTTTTTACAAATAAATATGTGAAAAGTGTAGGGTACATTTGTATTCAGCCCCCCTGAGTCAATACTTTGTAGAACCACCTTTCGCTACAATTACAGCTGCAAGTCTTTTTGGGGATTTCTCTACCAGCTTTGCATATCTAGAGACATTTTTGCCCATTCTTCTTTGCAAGATAGCTCAAGCTCTGTCAGATTGGATGGAGAGCATCTGTGAACAGCAATTTTCAAGGCTTGCCACAGATTCTCAATTGGATTTTGGTCTGGACTTTGACTGAGCCATTCTAACACATGACTATACTTTGATCTAAACCATTCCATTGTAGCTCTGGCGGTATGTTTAGGGTCGTTGTCCTGCTAGAGGGTGAATCTCTACCCCAGTCTCAAGTTTCTTTTGCAGGCTCTAACAGGTTCTCTTCTAAGATTGCCCTGTATTTGCCTCCATCCATCTTACCATCAACTCTGGCCAGATTTCCTGTCCCTGCTGAAGCAAAGCATCCCCACAGCATGATGCTGCCACCACCATGTTTCACGATGTGGATGGTGTGTTCAGGGTGATTTGCAGTGTTAGTTTTCCATCACACATAACGTTTTGCTTTTAGGCCATAAAGTTCAATTTTGGTCTCATCTGACCAGAGCACCTTCTTCAACATGTTTGCTGTGTCCTCCACATGGCTTCTCGCAAACTGCAAATGGGATTTCTTATGGCTTTCTTTCAACAATGGCTTTCTTCTTGCCAATCTTCCATAAAAACCAGATTTGTGGAGTGCACGACTAACAGTTGTCCTGTGGACAGATTCTCCCACCTGAGCTGTGGATCTCTGCAGCTCCTTCAGAGTTACCATGGACCTCTTGGCTGCTTCTCTGATTATTGCTGTCCTTACCCGGCCTGTCAGTTTAGGTGGACGGCCATGTCTTGGTAGGTTTGTTGTGCCATACACTTTCCATTTTCGGATGATGGATTGAACAGTGCTCCGTGAAATGTTTAAAGCGTGGGATATTTTTTTTATAGCCTAACCCTGTTTTAAACTTCTCCACAACTTTATCCCTTCAGGATGCTGTTTGGCCTTCAGGATGCTGTTTGTTCACTAAGGTTCTCTAACAAACCTTTGAGGGCTTCACAGAACAGCTGTATTTATACTGAGATTAAATTACACACAAGTGGACTCTATTTGCCAATTAGGTGACTTCTGAAGGAAATTGGTTCCACTAGATTTTAGTTAGGGGGAGTAAAGGGGGCTGAATACAAATGCACGCCATATATTTTTCACATATATATATGTAAAAAGTTTTGAAAAATATTTATCATTTTCCTTCCACTTCACAATTATTTGCCACTTTGTTTTGGTCTATCACATAAAATCCCAATAAAATGCATTTACGTTTTTGGTTGTAACATGACAAAATGTGGAAAATTTCAAGGGGTATACTTTTTCAAGGCACTGTAAATGTTAAATATAATTGATAAATAAAATTAACTTGTGTATAGGTTAATGAACTTATAAAGATATACAGTGGGGACGGAAAGTATTCAGACCCCCTTAAATTTTTCACTCTTTGTTATATTGCAGCCATTTGCTAAAATCATTGAAGTTCATTTTTTTTTCCTCATTAAATGTACACACAGCACCCCATATTGACAGAAAAACAAAAAAGAAAAACTGAAATATCACATGGTCCTAAGTATTCAGACCCTTTGCTCAGTATTTAGTAGAATCACCCTTTTGATCTAATACAGCCATGAGTCTTTTTGGGAAAGATGCAACAAGTTTTCCACACCTGGATTTGTGGATCCTCTGCCATTCCTCCTTGCAGATCCTCTCCATTTCTGTCAGGTTGGATGGTAAACGTTGGTGGACAGCCATTTTTAGGTCTCTCCAGAGATGCTCAATTGGGTTTAAGTCAGGGCTCTGGTTGGGCCATTCAAGAACAGTCACAGAGTTGTTGTGAAGCCACTCCTTCATTATTTTAGCTGTGTGCTTAGGGTCATTGTCTTGTTGGAAGGTAAACCTTCGGCCCAGTCTGAGGTCCTGAGCACTCTGGAGAAGGTTTTCGTCCAGGATATCCCTGTACTTGGCCGCATTCATCTTTCCCTTGATTGCAACCAGTCGTCCTGTCCCTGCAGCTGAAAAACACCCCCACAGCATGATGCTGCCACCAACATGCTTCACTGTTGGGACTGTATTGGACAGGTGATGAGCAGTGCCTGGTTTTCTCCACACATACCGCTTAGAATTAAGGCCAAAAAGTTCTATCTTGGTCTCATCAGACCAGAGAATCTTATTTCTCACTATCTTGGAGTCCTTCAGGTTTTTTTTAGCAAACTCCATGCGGGCTTTCATGTGTCTTGCACTGAGGAGAGGCTTCCGTTGGGCCACTCCGCCATAAGGCCCCGACTGATGGAGGGCTGCAGTGATGGTGGACTTTCTACAACTTTCTCCCATCTCCCGACTGCATCTCTGGAGCTCAGCCACAGTGATCTTTGGGTTCTTCTTTACCTCTCTCACCAAGGCTCTTCTCCCCCGATAGCTCGTTTGGCCAGACGGCCGGCTCTAGGAAGGGTTCTGGTCATCCCAAACGTTTTCCATTTAAGGATTATGGAGGCCACTGTGCTCTTAGGAACCTTAAGTGTAGCAGAATTGTTTTTGTAACCTTGGCCAGATCTGTGCCTTGCCACAATTCTGTCTCTTAGCTCTTCAGGCAGTTCCTTTGACCTCATGATTCTCATTTGCTCTGACATGCACTGTGAGCTGTAAGGTCTTATATAGACAGCTATGTGGCTTTCCTAATCAAGTCCAATCAGTATAATCAAACACTGCTGGACTCAAATGAAGGTTTAGAACCATCTCAAGGATGATCAGAAGAAATGGACAGCACCTGAGTTAAATATATGAGTGTCACAGCAAAGGGTCTGAATACTTAGGACCAAGTGATATTTCAGTTTTTCTTTTTGAATAAATCTGCAAAAATGTCAACACTTCTGTGGTTTTCTGTCAATATGGGGTGCTGTGTGTACATTAATGAGGAAAAAAAATGAACTTAAATGATTTTAGCAAATGGCTGCAATATAACAAAGAGTGAAAAATTTAAGAGGGTCTGAATGCTTTCCGTCCCCACTGTACACGGGTGTTTTTTATGGAAAATATCTCCATAATGGTTCTAAAATTTACTATTAAACTTAGAAAGTTACAGCATTTCTAAGTTCCTAAAAAGAACTTTCACAGCAATTTTTTTTTACAGTACCTACATATGCACAGAATCTGAAATATATGGCATGGCTGTTTTATGTGGCCTAAAGCTCTTTGTTGGATGCTCAGGGCAAAAATAGGTCTGTTCACAGTCTTTCTCTATAGATTTCCTGGACAGGAAGTCAAATCAAAAGGGAGTGGATGAATACGATCTCACCTTTGATCACTTTCTGTTTTGATCATCCCTTTTAACTATTCAATATTCATTCATCAATTTCCTTGATAAAATTCTCTGCTATTGATAATTGCCTATGATTTTGTTGCCTTTTTATTAAGCAGTAGCTATATCTCAGTGCTTATGTGTGCCGTGTGCCAGAATGACCTCACTAAACTTGGCTTTGACCCTTCAATACTGTCTGCCCTCTGGCCTGCTCCTGAATTTACGACCATCAATATGGTCGACAGCCATTTGACCTTTGCCTTGTTGTGTACCCTGACATTGTTTGCTGGGTAATTCCTCCAACTGGTTTTGACCCTTATAGATAATCCGCCTTGGCTTTGCCTTTGAAATTTGCAGGTGCCCGGAAACAAAAGTCACACTTTCCTTTGTAGGAAACACTACAGCTAGTCAATGTGAAATACACCTCACAGTTAACTTGAAATCGATGAGATGGGAAAACAAAATTAGACCCAGCAGATCTATATTGCGCTGACTGCTGGCTTATTTTCAAGTTCCGTGGCTTAGAGACAGCTCCTGTATGTAAAGTTAGCAAGTTATATGGAAAATATTGGTAAAAACATTAGCTTTGCCCCAAAAGCCCAAAGCAAGCAAAAATGTATTTCCAGTTTTGGATTAGGTATAGCTGGAAGAACCCGGGGAAGAGATGCCAGTGGCAGTGAGGGATCTCTTAGGCCTCAGACCATTGTAACTATGATAAGTATTTGTGCCTTTAGTTACTCTTTAAGACCTGAGTGAGAACGTCTAACGCTTTAAAAGTGCCACAGCTTTCTTCTAAAAACCTGACATGAGTTCTAAACTGTGCCCAAACATCAAAGTTTTAGCTTTACATTTACTGTAACTGAAGGACCCACAGCCAAGGGTTTCCATCTAGAACTGCTTTTGAGTTAAGCTTTGCCAACTGGGAAAAATTAAATGAAAGTTTTGCCTACAGGAACCAGCCAGATATTAGCTTTTATTTCCTGTATTGGGGTAGAAATATACCAGCTGGAATCTGATTGGCTCCTAAACTCTACATCAGGGTAATTTGCCCTCAAAGCATACCAATGCCTAAGCATTATTTGGCACCAATATCTCTGCTTTTACTTTTAGTTTCTCCACTGTGCCCACTGAGTTTTCTCAGCGCCTAGTTGTGGGCATGTTGGCAGGTGCCAGTAAGTCTTTAAGTTCTGCCCCTCCTATAGTAAAGTCATGGGTGGAGCTAGTGCCCATATAATACCAGCCTTAGATGGGGACTGAGGAGAGTGGGGGTATGGGAGGAGTTTATCCTTACACATGTAATTCAGCTAGGAAGGAGAGAGTGGGGAATTCCTGGCTGGGCACCACCAACAAGTGGGACAGATGAACATCCTTTTAAAAGCAAGTGGAATCACAATGCCACCCCTAACCCTGAACTGTGGGTTTGTGGCTTGATGCAAGGAGGCCCTGTGGTCTGGGACTGAGGAACTCTGTACTGAGCTGAGTATTGTGAGGGGCTTATTGTGGAAGCATGGGAAGATGGTTAACTCATATAAGTTGTGTTCTGCACTGGTTTGGATCTACTGTCAAGATGTTGCTTATTATTATATGTGTTCTGCACTATAGACTCTGGCAGGGATTCTGTGGAGATGTGATGCTGTGATGGAAATGTATTTGGCAAGAGTTGCAGTAAAGTATTCAAAACGCTGTTGGCATGGGCATATGTTTTGATATATATATATATATATATATATATATATATATATATATATATATATATATATATATATATATATATGTAGCAATAACTCACGGTGGAGCTGCTGGTTTAAAGCGGGCTGTTACCGTCACCTTCGTTACCTCAATTTCACCAGAACCGGGTCTAGGGTCCCGTTGAGTTTAATACCAGACAATGTAGGCACTGGACACTTGAGTATCCTTTCCAAGGTTTTAAAAAAGAGTAACTGAAGGAAGTAGTAGGAAAGAGGTAGAAGAAGAGTTGCAGGGAAGTTCAAATACCTTTTCTTAGTGTAGTATTAGGAATTGGAATCTTGTAGATGAATGTACTCTCCTTTTAGAGTTGAATCTTTGCCCGCTCGGATAGGTTTCTCTCACTAACCTAGCAGCCGATACGCAGCACGAACAAAAGTCTCTGCCACAGCCATGAATGTAATAGAAACCCTTACGATCCTCTGCCACAGGATGTAATGGTTTACGATGAATAGCAAACACAGCAGTAGAACCTTTAAGCCGACCCGGCAGTACTATGCGGTAGGTTAACTTTAGGATGCATCCTCCAACTGAGTCACCAGGCCCCTCTACAGACCAGCACTCTGCATGATCCTTCCATAACGGGTCCTCCCCTGGGATCTTCTCAGTTGTCCAGCTTCTTCCCGTAGGACAGACAGCACAGGACCATTCCTTTGCCGCTGTGGTAGGCCCCAGACAGGCTTCTGGGCCCACCCACACGCTGCAGCAACGTGGTCCTCCTGGTCGGAGGACCACGAGGTAGTACTCCTAACACATACCTGTCGGCCAGGAGGGCCAGTAGGTGGAACAAATGACCCCTAAAACATGGCGTCTGTCCCATAAATACCCTCTCCCAGAATGCAACTCGGAGGACCACCTCCACCGAGT
The DNA here is from genome assembly GCA_037952925.1 of Lithobates clamitans. Taxonomy (NCBI): domain Eukaryota; kingdom Metazoa; phylum Chordata; class Amphibia; order Anura; family Ranidae; genus Lithobates; species Lithobates clamitans. The sequence goes on along the minus strand of JBBGZY010001809.1, from coordinate 1,015,361 downwards.
TATCTCCGGGACAGAGGAGCACTTATACACTTTAACGTGTTGCCTTTCCAACACCGACCCATGGTAACAACGACACCCACAGGCATAGTGTGAAACTACATACAACACAGCCAAACTGGAACAGATGCTAAATCTGACTATGTATGAACAGGTAACCCACTAAATTTACCTATAAGCGGTAGATTGAAAATCTAACAGCACTACATATATATGTGTGTATATATATATATATATATATATATATATATATATATATATATATATATATATATATATATATGTGTGTGTGTATGTATATGTGTGTATATATATATATGTGTGTGTGTATGTATATGTGTGTGTATATATATATATGTGTGTGTGTATGTATATGTGTGTATATATATATATATATATATATATATATATATATATATATATGTATATATATATATATATATATATATATATATATATATACAATGGCCTAAGGATGGGGATGTATTATGAGGGCTTCAGGCCGGGAGAAGGATGATACAACATAGCAGACCCAAGATGGTGGAGAGGTTCTTCAAAAGACAGGTATGTGAATGCCCTATCCAACAAGAAGTGGTCTGGGACAGCTGAGTGCCAACAGCTGTCCAATCCAAGTCTCTAACACTCACACAGGCATGCACCCACATCTGGAATTTGCAATGTAATGCTCTTTGTCATAAATTAAAATGTGCTGAGTGTAGCGCTAAATGTGTAAATAAGTGAAAAAAAAAAAAAAAAAAACTAGCCCAAATCATTCATGGAGGGCCCACAAAACCAGTGAGAAAGTGTGGTTCAAAGTTGCATATAAATAAACACAATCAAAAATAAACTAAGTGTCATACACTGTCATATAAATTGATAATATTAAACCAGTGAAAAAACAAAGTGAAAAACAGTGATGTAAAGGTGAAGAAATAACAAAATGTCCATAAATGTTGAAAATTATGATCTAAATGAAACTCCTCATCCACCACCCAAAAGTCTCTGAAGGTGAAATGATAGGGACAATGATGAAAAAATTTTTCTGCCGAGTGAATAAATAAAGCACCAAATAAATCGTCTAGATGAGTGTCAGGACCACCACCAAAGCATCAGAGGAGGCTTACCGGAACCTGGTGACTTGATAAGACATACGTCTTACAAGTCCCAGAGAGCTTGTTTAGCCACCAAGGCTGGCAAATTGATCCTCAGATGTCCTCAACTTCAAATGGAGGGGGGGGGAAGGGATAGAAACCCGTCACAGCTTCAGCCGTCCAGACTTATCAACAGGCCAACCGGATAATATTACACGCCATGGGGAAAGAAAGCTCACATGGCATGATATCGTTTAAAAATGTAATTTATTAAAACATTAAAAAAGGAACACTCACATGTTAGGAGATCAGAATAAGCTCAAGACTGTATCGTAATCGCGGTGATCGTAGGGAGTCCACCCAACATGTTTCGGCTAACAAGCCTTCATCTGGCTTGTTGAAGGCTTGTTAGCCGAAACATGTTGGGTGGACTCCCTACGATCACCGCGATTACGATACAGTCTTGAGCTTATTCTGATCTCCTAACATGTGAGTGTTCCTTTTTTAATGTTTTAATAAATTACATTTTTAAACGATATCATGCCATGTGAGCTTTCTTTCCCCATGGCGTGTAATATTATCCGGTTGGCCTGTTGATAAGTCTGGACGGCTGAAGCTGTGACGGGTTTCTATCCCTTCCCCCCCCCTCCATTTGAAGTTGAGGACATCTGAGGATCAATTTGCCAGCCTTGGTGGCTAAACAAGCTCTCTGGGACTTGTAAGACGTATGTCTTATCAAGTCACCAGGTTCCGGTAAGCCTCCTCTGATGCTTTGGTGGTGGTCCTGACACTCATCTAGACGATTTATTTGGTGCTTTATTTATTCACTCGGCAGAAAAATTTTTTCATCATTGTCCCTATCATTTCACCTTCAGAGACTTTTGGGTGGTGGATGAGGAGTTTCATTTAGATCATAATTTTCAACATTTATGGACATTTTGTTATTTCTTCACCTTTACATCACTGTTTTTCACTTTGTTTTTTCACTGGTTTAATATTATCAATTTATATGACAGTGTATGACACTTAGTTTATTTTTGATTGTGTTTATTTATATGCAACTTTGAACCACACTTTCTCACTGGTTTTGTGGGCCCTCCATGAATGATTTGGGCTAGTTTTTTTTTTTTCACTTATTTACACATTTAGCGCTACACTCAGCACATTTTAATTTTTTATTTCTCTTTGTCTAAGAGGAGTGTTGGCTGCTTGCTGTGTAACCGTCCTCTAGTATTGGTGCAGCGCTGTACTTACCCTCCATCAATGCTCTTTGTCATAGCAAACTATTGATAGGTAAGCACTATCATTTGCATACTGGTGGTGGTGGTAGTGGGAAGGGTGTTACATGCATATGCTTACAGAAATACTGACTTTGAGAAATTCACTATTTGCATGGGATTCCATGGGCGCAGTGAGTGACGCGGCTTTTCCTTCTCAGTAGCATAGTCACAGGTTCTCTTTGAAATCCTCCTTCCTCTAGCCATGTGTCTTTTTAGAACCCAAAGCTGTTCCTCACCAGGGAAATGGTGCAATGCAATCCATATGTGTGCCGTATTTTACATATTTTTCTCATATTTTGAATGCTGCAGATGTAAAGAAAAAGAAAATAATTTACTTCAGTTATGACTGCACTCATATTTTTACCTTATGCTGTAACCGCAGACTTGTGAACTGTGTAAAACACTAGGTACATATAGCTGTTCTATTAAAATATATATTGCCATAGAGCAGAAGACCGTAAAAAATTATAATCCACATGTTCAGCTATATTAATAGTACTGCAGTGATGTATTTTTAATAAATATTTAAAACGGAAAAATATTCCCTACAAGCGTTCTCAAGAGTGGAAAGGTGAGAACTTACAAGTGAAGTAAAATAAACGCCACCTAAAGGTTGGAGCATGTGGCAATCAGATTGCATGGGCATCATAATTGGACCTATAAGGGAAATCCCCAGCTAAGAATAAAGCTGAAATAATTACATGATAAGTATTTATCTGCCACAAAATAGGTAGTACAGTACTCTTATGATCCCTCTACACCTGCTGTACTACATGGCAGTATAGTATAAGGGCAGTGATTACGCTTTTCTGATCCTTCAGGTCTTCTAGGGACTCTGTGCCACTGGACATTGTCAATTCACACACAGAGCGTGGCTTGGCCCCCACCCATGCTCTCTCCTCATTGGCTCACTGGCTGTGATTGGCAGCAGGAGCCAATGGCTTCCACTGCTGTGTGAGCCAATGAGGAGACAGAGACCCGTGAGCTGCTGCTCTCATGCACATTGCTGGATTGAGATGGGGCTAAGGTAAGTATAAGAGGGGGCTGGGGGGAGAGCTGCACCCAGGGTGTTTTTTTACCTTAATGCATAGAATACAAAAAAAAACTGCTAGAGAATTTAAAGGGTAAGTTCACCTTTACAGAAAAATCTGTAAGGTGAACTTGCACATGGGAAATCTGAGGACACTGACCAGGGTACACTTTTGCAATAAACAGAAGGAGATCCCCCCTCTGCAGAGAGTGGTGAGAGGCTGCTAGCAAACCCCCCATTGCAACTTGCTAAAAGAGGTAGAGAGGTGTCTGCAATAGACCGTGCCAGTATTAGTCCTTAAAAGGACACTACCTTGAGCGCTGCATCATAACAGTAGGGCCCCAATGAGCTGGTAAGTAAAAGAAATAGAGAAATGTAGTAGCATACTACTGACTGTTGACTGTTACTGTGGTATACAGTATATATATATACACACACATACAGTGGTGTGAAAAAGTATTTGCCCCCATTCCTGATTTTTTTTTTTTTGCATATTTCTCACAAATGATTCAGATCATCAAACAAATTATAATATTACACAAAGATAACCCGAGTAAAACCAAGATGCAGTTTTTTAATTATTATTTCATTTATTAAGGGAAAAAAGCTGTTCAAACCTGCCTGGCCCCATGTGAAAAAGTAATTGCCCCCTCCCAGGCCTCACTTGCTTTATGTAAGGTCAGGGTTCGTGATTCAACAATGAGAAAGAAACTGGGCAAAAATGGCATCCATGGGATAGTTTCAAGGCCAAAGCCACTGCTGACCAAAAAGAATACAAAGACTCACATTTACCAAAAACATCTTAATTATCCCCCTGACTTTTAGGCAAATATTCTGTGGACTGATGAGACAAAAATTTTACTTTTTGGAAGGTGTGCGTCCCGTTACATCTGGCATAAAACGAATACAGCTTTTCATAGCAAGAACATCATACCGACAGTCAGACATGGTGGTGGTAGCGTGATGGTCTGGGACTGCTTTGCAGCTTCAGGACATGGACGACTTACCATAATTGATGAAACCATGAATTCTAAGCTCTACCAGAAAATCCTAAAGGAGAATGTCCAGCCATCAGTTTGTGACCTCAAGCTCAAGTGCACTTGGGTTATGCAGCAGGACAACGATCCAAAACTCAACAGCAAGTCCACCTCCAAATGGTTCAAACAAAGCAAAATTTAGGTTTCGGAGTGGCCTAGTCAAAGCCCGGACTTAAATCCAATTGAGATGCTGTATCATGACCTTACACAAGCTGTTCATGTTGGAAAACCCTCCAATGTGGCTGATTTAAAACAATTCTGCAAAGAAGAGTGGGCCAAAATTGCTCCACAGCAATGTGAAAGACTCATTGCCAGTTATTGCAAACGCTTGATTGCAGTTGTTGCCGCCAAGGGTGGCACAACCAGTTATTAGGTTTAGGGGACAATTACTTTTTCACATAAAGCCAGGCAGGTTTGGACAGCTTTTTTGCCTTAATAAATGAAACCATTTAAAAACGGCATTTTGTATTTACTCGGGTTATCTTTGTGTAGTAATAAAATTAGTTTGATGATCTGAGTCATTTAAGTGTGAGAAATATGCAAAAAAAAAAAATCAGGAAGGAGGCAAATACTTTTCCACATCACTGTATATACACTATATTACCAAAAGTATTGAGACGCCTGCCTTTACACATACATGAACTTTAATGGCATCCCAGTCTTATTCCGTAGGGTTCAATATTGAGTTGGCCCACCCTTTGCAGCTATAACAGCTTCACCTCTTCTGGGAAGGCTGTCCACAAGGTTTAGGAATTTGTTTATGGGAATGTTTGATCAGTCTTCCAGAAGTGCATTTGTGCATATGGATGAGTAAGTTTCAGGTGGAGGAACTTGACTGGCCTGCACAGAGTCCTGGCCTTAACCCAATAGAACACCTTTGGGATGAATTAGAGCGGAGACTGCGAGCCAGGCCTTCTCGCCCAACATCAGTGCCTGACCTCACAAATGCGCTTCTGGAATAAAGGTCAAATATTCCCTTAGACACACTCCTAAAACCTTGTGGACAGCCTTCCCAGAAGAGTTGAAGCTGTTATAGCTGCAAAGGGTGGGCCAACTCAGTATTGAACCCTATGGGCTAAGACTGAGATGCCATTAAAGTTCATGTGCGTATAAAGCAGGCGTCCCAATACTTTTTGTAATATAGTGTGTGTATATAAATATATATATATAATATAATATTATATCTCCCTAGTTACGATTGCCAAATAGACCTCAGGAGGGGTTGTGTTTTATAACAGTTATTGTTTCTCCAGCATATTATTCCTATTACTTAATTGTTGTAGTACATCTTATGGTTTAAACATTGTAGTGTAATCCTAGTTCATTACAGTATATTTCTTCTTTTGTTTACCCTGTTGAAATATACAATTTACTATTACCCAACCAGTTGCCGTGTCATTTCTGGTGTCTCCTTATTTTGAGTTTTTAGGATACATATACAGCTACCCGCAATTAACTTTCCCCACCTAGCCAGGTGTGTCAAAGTGTGTGGCGCTGCTCACAGGGACATGGGCACAAGAACAGGGGGATCCAACACATTAAGCAGCTCCTTTGGGAGTAAGTGCTACAGATATTGTATACAGTGCCTTGAAATTTTCCACATTTTGTCATGTTACAACCAAAAACATAAATGTATTTTATTGGTATTTTATGTGATAGACCAACACAAAGTGGCACATAACTGTGAAGTGGAAGGAAAATGATAAATGGCTTTCAATATTTTTTACAAATAAATGTTTGAAAAGTGTGGGGTACATTTGTATTCAGCCCCCCCCCCCCCCCCCCCGAGTCAATACTTTGTAGAACCACCTTTTGCTGCAATTACAGCTGCAAGTCTTTGGGGATGTCTCTACCAGCATTGCACATCTACAGAGCAACATATTTGCCCATTCTTCTTTGTAAAATAGCTCAAGCTCTGTCAGATTGGATGAAGAGCGTCTGTCTTGCCACAGATTCTCAATTTGATTTAAGTCTGGACTTTGACTGGGTCATTCTAACACATGAATATGCTTTGATCTAAACCATTCAATTGTAGCTCTAACTGTATGTTTAGCGTTGTTGTCCTGCTGGAAGGTGAACCTCCTCCCCAGTCTCAAGTCTTTTCCAGACTCTAACAGGTTTTCTTCTAAGATTGCCCTGTATTTGGCTTCATCCATCTTCCCATCAACTCTGACCAGCTTCCTTGTCCCTGCTGAAGAAAAGCATCCCCACAACATGATGATGTCTCCACCATGTTTCACGGTGGGGATGGTGTATTCAGGGTGATGTGCAGCTTTTGTTTTCCACCACACATAGCGTTTTGCTTTTAGGGCAAAATGTCAATTTTGGACTCATCTGACCAGAGCACCTTCTTCCATGTTTGCTGTGTCCCCAACATCGCTTCTTGCAAACTGCTAACAGGACTTCTTATGGCTTTCTTTCAACAATGGCTTTCTTCTTGCCACTCTTCCATAAAAGCCAGATTTGTGGAGTGCATGACTAATAGTTGTCCTGTGGACAGATTCTCCCACCTGAGCTGTGGATCTCTGCAGCTCCTCCAGAGTTACCATGGGCCTCTTGGCTGCTTCTCTGATTATTGCTCTCCTTGCCCGGCCGGTCAGTTTAGGTGGACGGCCATGTCTTGGTAGGTTTGCAGTTGTGACATACTCTTTCCATTTTTGGATGATGGATTGAACAGTGCTCTGTGAGATGTTCGAAGCTTGGGATATTTTTTATAACCTAACCCTGCTTTTAACTTCTCCACAACTTTATCCTTGGCCTTCATGATGCGGTTTATTCACTAAGGTTCTCTAAAAAACCTCTGAGGGCTTCACAGGACAGCTGTATTTATACTGAGATTAAATTACACACAGGTGGACTCTATTTACTAATTAGGTGACTTCTGAGGGCAATTGGTTCCACTAGATTTTAGTTAGGGGTATCAGAGTAAAGGGGGCTGAATACAAATGCACGCCACACTTTTCAGATATTTATCATTTTCCTTCCACTTCACAATTATGTGCCACTTTGTGTTGGTCGATAAAATCCCAATAAAATGCATTTACGTTTTTGGTTGTAACATGACAAAATGTGGAAAATTTCAAGGGGTATGATTACTTTTTCAAGGCACTGTTTAAACTTTGTTGGATTTGAATTTAGATAATGTGGCGTTGATACAGGGATATAGGAATATGTATTCAGTTAGGATTTAAATGTACCTTATATGGGAACAGAAGATAGAAGAAGAAGTTATGCCCTTGCTGCTATAAATGTGTCCAGACAAAATGGTCCATCAAGAAACTGCAAAGGGAGTCATGGGAGGACCCGTTGTTTAGGTTGTTAGGCCCTTTAGTATCCCCCTGCACAGCAGTACTCAGACTGTGTAAAAGGGAGCAGCACTTCAGGCCATTGAAGCCCTGCTGCATGCTAATGTGGTAACACGGAACATGCTGATGAGACGTGTGAGCAGAGAGACAACATCATTACACTGTTGCTGCTCCTTCACTGCCCTATCACAGGCTGAGGGTGGGGAGGTGACCTAGTTGTTTAACTGCAGAAGAAAAGAAGTCACGGTCCTGGTGGTTGTAACTGGCAGGGCTTAAAAAAAAATCTCTGGGCAGAAAATCAAATCCTTTGAGTACAAGAATAAAGGTATAAGCATTCCTTTGTCTGTTTCAATAGTGTGCTTAGCTGTTTGCTGGGTGTTCAGCTTTAAGTTCCATCTACATTTTTCCATGAAGGAACTTCTAGGAATAAAGCAAAAATAATTAGGAAGTTCTTTGGCCTTACCCTAGCACACGTCCTTTTGTTTTTGATGTTTTTTTTCCTCCCCTTCACTAAGTGTTTGGGAAAGGCGTCACTGCTTTCCTTGTCACTATTTCTGAAGCCTTTGTGCCCTCTTGGCTCAGAGTAGATGACACAAGAGGAAACAATGAAGGTGGCTTTGCATTCAGAGGACATTTTAGTACTTTATCTGGCGTCCAGGGAGCGTGTTGCAGATCGAGTTTGCTCTGGGAGCCTGCAGAAGGGCGCAGGAAGGACGCTTGTAATCACTTAGGGGAGGGAGACTAATTAGCTGAATCAGTCTCAAAGGAAAGAGAGAAGCCTGAGGGGGATATTTGGGAGTTGGGAAAGAAGATTTGAGCTTGCTGAAAAGCAGAGCAGTCTGAAGAGAGTCATATGGTTGAATCAAGGGGAAGTTGGTGCTGGGAGAGGATGTTTTGTACAAGACAAGCCGATGTGCCTTGCAGAGGTGTGCACTAAATTGCATTGCTGTAACAATGTAACAGCCACCCTTTGCGTGGCAAGCAAACATTGGCTTACATGGATCTTTTATTGGAGTTTGCACCCTCTAAATTAATTAATTTTAGTGCAAGTTAAAGCTTGACCCCTATGTTGTTTATAGTTTTTGGATCGATTTAGAAAAGAAAATTCCTTTCAGGTTTTTCCCTGTCTGACCCCATTGGGAAAATTTTCCTTTACTTCCTGTTCCTTTGACACCAAGATAATAAAAGGAGCAAGAGGTTGTCATCTAAACCAGAAAGCACAGATGGCAAAAAAACAAACAAAAAACATCTACTAAAATGTGTTTGTTTTTTTTAAGTCCCTGTTGGAGTGATTTTCTACCGATTTCTGTCATGTCAAAATATGAGAGGAAATCTCCTCAGCAGAAATGCAGATGACAATTGAATCCTAATAGAGGCTTAAACCCTTCCATAGCCTATCCAAGACAAAATCAACCCCAAATCCAACCACTGTGCAAATCTTGTAGACTTCAGCTCTGTAAGATCTCCAAAATAGGCCCCTTTTTACCCGTTGAAACCACAAAGCAACCTTTTCACTCCCTCGTTATCACTCGCCTTGACTATTGTAACTCCCTCTTCATAGGCCTACCTCTTCACAGGCTATCCTGTGTTCAGTCTATCATGAATGCTGCTGCCAGACTCATCCACCTTACCAACCATTCAGTGTCCACCACCTCTCTTTGCCGATCCCTCGACTGGCTCCCCATTGCCCAACAAAAAAAATGTATAACGATAACATACAATGCCATTTAAACCTGTGCCCTCAGCGCTATATCACCAATCTTGTCTCCAAATATCACCCAAACCGTCCTTTCCGTTCCTCTCAAGACCTGCTCCTCTCTAGCTCCCTTGTTCTCTCCTCCCAAGCTCATCTCCAGGACTTCTCCAGAGTCTCTCCGATGCTCTGGCACTTTGTCTACTTTTAGGCGATTCCTGAAAACTCATCTCTTCGGGGAAGCCTATCCTGCCTTCTGCAAATCTTTTATTTTCCCCATCAGTTCATCTCTCACAGTTATTACCTTTTGTTCCACCAGTCTCTCCCTATTAGATTATAAGCTCACAGGAGCCAGGCCCTCCTAACCCTCATGTATTGAATTTTATCGTTGTTGTATTGTTTCCCTTTTTATTTGAAAGCGCTGCTCAAACTGTTGGTGCTATATAAATTCTGTATAATTATTATAATAATAAAATAAAAACTTTTGGTTGGAGTTAGGCTTAAGGTACCCATATAAGTAAAGAAATCTATGCTTACTAAAGTTGGCCATGAGCATTAAGATTTCTGTTGTTCAGCTACATGGACTGAACAAAAGAAACCACCCGATTTCCCCATCCACACTAAACAGTGTGGCTGAAAGAATTTGCAGTGCAGATTATTCTTTTCTGGCAATTGGTCCCTAACTCACATTCATACATACACTAGGGCCAATTTGGACAGGAGCCAATTAACCTAACAGCATGTCATTAGAATGTGGGGGTAAACCTACGCAGGCACGGGGGGGACATATAAACCCTATGCAGGTAGTAGTGCCGTGGTTGGGATTTGAACCGTGTAGAATATTGATGTGTTGCAGAGTTACATAGATGTGTGAGCACCTGGGGGTTGGAACAGGAAGTAGAAAGTTATGAAGTGAAACTAAAAAAGGTTTACATGTGGCTCACTGCTGGCTGGAAATAAATAAGTTCTTTACAAGGTCTGTCTTATGATTCATCATTGTTTCCACAAAATCTACATGGTGACAGAAGTGAGATCACTGAAACATCATGGCTCATAATCTACGTGGCTTACAACCCAGAATGTGCATGGCATCCAAAAAGCGTCCCTCTATGTCAAAATCGGTTTTAGACCAGCTAGAAAACAGCTATAGTGAATTAGAAATACTTGCAGAATTGAGCGATAGTGATTCTTGGGGAAATTTGACACTGAAAGTGAAGACAGCGACGGTTCTGCAACTGAGCTCAGTGATTTGCGAACTTGGTGCTCTATTGACTGTAGTACGGATCACGCAGCACTGAGCTCAGTCGCAGAATCGTCGCTGTCCTCACTTTCAGTGTCTTATGACGAATTTCCCCACAAATTACTATCTCTCAATTCTGAAAGTGATTCTAATTCACTATCACAGTTTTCTAGCTGGTCTAAAACCGGTTTTGACGTAGAGGAACGCTTTCCATTGTCCTGATTGGGACGTCTGACTTTGTGCAGTCCCATGTTTCAAAAATTTTCATACCCAGGATGTTTACTAAACCAATATGCTGTGTCTAGTATTACAGTGACTGGTAATATTGCACCCTTGTTTGGACAGATTTCAATGTTTTTGATTTGATTACATTATTAAATAAAATGTATTATTATATTATAATTTTTTATAATTATTTATAGTTATTTATTATATTATAATTTATGATTTCGTGTTTCAAACTTTATCATACCTGAGATGTCTACTAGACTCTTGTTTGGACAGATTTGAGTGAGTTGTTCCTAAGAATTACAGGCCTACAATATAAAACGTCAAATTTCCATGCAAAACAATGTACCACTTTGACATTCAAAAATCAGACATAATCATACCGCCAGGGAGGTTAATCAAGAAATTTGATGAGATATGCTTAACGTAATGTGATAATAGACAGACATGCATTTACCATGATGGCTCAGAAACGTGATGAAGGAATACAATCCTATGTAAACACACTGAGACTGCTGTCTAAAAAATGTGATTTTGGTGCACTAACAGATGAACTGATACGTAACAGGATTGTATGTGGTATCTACAATAATGCAGTTTGTGCTCAGTTGTTAAGGGAGAAAGATTTGACACTGGATTCAGCCATCAGAATATGTATGTTCGTTTGAACATTCCGAAAGAGCGACTAAGGAACTAAAAAGAGAGGCAGAAGTGTTTGTGGTACAACAGAACAAAAGGCAATGTAGCAACTTTGGTAGTGAACACACTACTGAGCGCAACAAGTGTCCGGCTTTTAATAAAAGGTGTAACTCATGCAACAATTAGAATCATTTTGCAAAATGTTGTAGGTCCAAGCCTCAAAATAGAGGTGCGTGGACGATACCATCTAGTGACACGAAAAAACAAAATGTGCACAGAATTAATGAAGTGGAAAGTGATGATCACCAAAATTGTTTTCATCGTGAAAGTCTAGACCTAATTGCAAATAAAGGAGAAATATTCACCACCCTCTCAACAGCATGCAACAAACATGTCAAGTTGAAAATTTACACTGGTGCCAAATGCAATGTAATGTCTTTATCCACATTGCACAGCATTGACCCCAAAGCTGAAATTGATAAGTCAAATAAAGTAAACCTGATCATTTATGGCAGTCAAAAATTTCAGACACTGGTCATTTCTACCCTGGATCTATCAGGGGACAAGCTGCTATTCCACATTGTGGATATAAATGTTAAGAGCCTGCTAGGCTTACCAGACAGCATGCCCTTAAATCTTATCCAACTCAGTCCAGAAGTACATGCAGTACAACAACAGGCTTCTGAGATGACCGAATATGAGGACTTATATCAAACGGACACTGTTGGTAAGCTTCCAGTCATGTATCAGATGCGCTTAAATGAAACAGTACAGCCTACTGTGTGTGCCCCTCGAAGGATCCCACTGGTTATAAATGACAAAGTCTTGCAAGAGTTGGACAGGATGAATAGACTGGGCATCATCGCACCAGTGCAGGAGGCTACCTCTTGGGTGTCTGCCATGGCAGCAGTAGTCAAGAAAGTCTGCATATGCATTGATCCCATGCACCTCAATAAGGCTCTCCCGAGGCCTTATGACTCATTAAAGACTGTAGAGAAAAGTGATTGCTGATAAGCCATAGGCAAAAGTCTTCAGCATTCTAGATGCAAAATGTGGATTCTGGCAAATCCCTCTGGATGAGGAATCATCATTACTCACAACATTTTTTACCCCATTTGGGAGATAGAAATACTTACGGATGCCATATGGAATTTCAACTGGAAGCAAAGTCTTTCAGAGATGTATGGAACAGCTCTTTGCTGGACAGCCATGTAAAATAGTCGTGGATGATATGTTGATTTGGGGATCCTCCATTGAGGAACATGACAAATGAAATAAATGCGTACTAGACCGTGCCAGAGCCATCAATATGCAGCTCAACCCTACCAAATGTTGCTTCATGATCTCAGAGGTGCCATATGTTGGACACCTTTTCACAGATAAAGGTGTCAAGCCTGACCCAGAAAAAACCAAAGCCATCCATCAAATGCCTGCTCCAGAGGACAAACATGGATTGCAAAGGTTTCTTGACATGATCAACAATTTCTCGAAGTTCATTCATCAATACAGTGAGATAACATCTTCATTCAACTCTGTCAGCTTCTGCGCTAAAGATGCTGACTGGTGTTGGATTGAACAACATGCTGTTGCTGTGGATACATTGAAAGCACAATTAACTAGTCCACCTATCCTAGCTATTGAGGATTGTGATGTGTTGGCTCTGGAAAGGGGTGTTGTCATCCAGAAGGATTCAGGAACTAAAGCAAGAAACACAGGCAGATGCCACCTGTCAGCGCCTCATGGACATCAATTTTAATGGGTGGCCTGGCTCCTTTAAGGAAATCCCACAAGATATCCGACCATTATACTCTATGAGGGATGAATTGACAGTGGATGATGGATTAATCCTGCATGGTCAGAGATATGTAATCCCTCACTCTCTCCAGAAATACTACTTGACACAGCTCCATCAAGGTCATCCTGACATCCATCCCACTAAGCAAAGGGCATGTGAAACCATGTTTTGGCCCACAATACTGACATTTTGGCCCACTATACTGACACTGACATTGAAAGAGAAGTTTCCAGATGTGCCCCATGCAATCCTCTATGACAGCACCAGATGAGAGAACCTTTAACTCTTCACCAAATACCTGACTGACCATGGTCTATCACAGCAGCTGACATATTTGAGTGGTCAAACGACGATTACCTGGACTTGGTAGATTCGTACTCTGGCTGCTGGGAATTTGATGTCCTCCCAAACACTTCCAGTAACACCGTGATCAGTACAAGAAAGTGGATATTCTCCACACATGGAATTCCCTATCAATTGATGACTGACAATGCAACATCATTTTCAAGTAGAGAATTCAAGAACTTTTTTCACTAATGTGATTTTCAGCACATCACTAGCAGTCCCAATTACCCTAGATCCAATGGTCTTGAAGAGTGTAGTGTAAGATCGGCCAAGCATCTCTTAGAGAAATGTGCACGTGATGGTTCTGACGTTTACGCAGCCCTACTCAACCTCCGCAACACACCTAGGGATGGCATGCCTTCTCTGGAACGTTTAATATGACGACGAACCAGGACTCGGGTTACCATGGTCCCATCCCAGCTCCTGCCAAGAGTTGAGACTGATGTTCAGGCTGCTTTATTTACACTCAGGCAAAAAGGAAAGATAAGCTATGACAAATCGGCCAGACGACTTTCTCCTGGGCAGGTGGTAAGGGTGGAGACAACCCGTGGGTTTGACAAACTGGCCACAGTTCATGGAAAGGCCTGCCAACCAAACAGCTATGTTGTCCATTCTGATGGTAAGACTTATGTAAGGAACCGCCGTCACCTCCTACATTTACCTGAATCATACTGTACTGCCTCTGCCCATGTGCCTATGATCACTTCAGGACCCCAAGCACAGTCATCTGCTGCTGTGCCAAATGACACTTCAAAAAAATGGATGTAACACACAACCACAACAAAATCATGACGGCGACAGGCAAGAGGTTTCAGACTCGCAAACCCCACAAGTTGTTACTCGATCTGGAAGAGTGTGTAAACTCAATCCAAAGTTCCAAGACATTATCACACACTGACTCTTACTCAACATTTTGCGTTTTATATTGTAGTTTGTTATTGTTCCTTGCTATGCTGCACGCCTGCACTCCTTGTTGGTTCTATAATATATGCATATCTTTTCTTTAAAAGGGAAAAGATGTAGAATATGTATGTGTTGCAGAGTTACATAGATGTATGAGAACCTGGGGGTGCAAACAGGAAGTAGGAAGTTATGAAGTGAAACTCACTGCTTTTCTGGAAATAAACAAGTCCTTTACAAGGTTTGTCTGATGATTCATCATTGCTTCCACAAAATCTACAAACTGACAACCCTAGTGCTGCTAGGCGAAAGCGTTAACCACTTAGCCACTGCGATGCACCATATATACACCACATCTGGGATGTATTTACCACAATGGCATTCATGGGCCAGTGTCTAGGGCAGCAAGGTTGAAGGAGGTAGCACAAAGCATCAAAATGTACAAACTGTGAAAACTTCTTGCTTTTATTCTGTTTCCAGCATTGGATGGCCAAAGGAATATAAAGAAATTCTTCCATGTGCACAACGTAGAAGCAGAGTTTGGCCAGGAGACTTATAAAGAAATGGTTGTTTTATGCTACATTTTTGGGAAGCAGGGACAGGAAGTATCAGACTTGGGGGAGGGGGGGGATTTATAAATGGTCCTTTAAAGTACAGTATGTCCAACAGAGAGTACAATACACCAATGGAATAATGTAATCTAAGCCTAACTCCAGCCAAGTTTATTTTTTCTGATACCTGAACGAGAAAGGTTATATGGTTGTCACCTGGACAGCAAAAGAGGATTTTGATTTCAGTAGTGACACATATAGTAATAAAAAACCTCTAGCAGTCCAATCCATCCTTCACCATTCCTTTCTGCTCTGTTGAGGGGTGCATGACTAATGGTGATACCATTAATGGTGATTATAGCTCAGTCAAAAAATAGCCAGCACACTAGGAGAGAACCTCAAACATCAAACAAATGAATGAAGTTTAATTGCATAAAGTGCAATAGAGTAAATGCAAAAAGAAAGCATATCCACTGCAATGTTTAGGCCATGTAAGACACCTTTCTCTAGGTAACAGACATATCAGACAGGGGTGTGCTGCCCCTGAAGAAAAGTGAGACAACTGCCTCAGGCAACACCTGGTGGGGGCTTGCACTGAGGCTGGATTGTTCATAGTGGACACTGCGTCCTCCTCACTGCAGCTCAGTAACATTGCCCTGTATACACAGGAGGGTGTTACTAAGCTGGTCGCTGGGAAACTGGTGGATGTGAACACTGCATTATTTACTACTATTTTGCTATGTCCCAGTCGCCTGCATCCTAGCAACCAGTGGTGCAGAGCAACACATTGTCATCGGTTGCTAGGACACTCACGTCCAGGCCAGTGGTTGCTGTACCAGTGTCCTAGCACCCAAAGGGGGAGGCAGTAAAAATGGGGTGTCATTGAGAAAGGGCTGGTATGGTGGCAACCTGGAGGGAGAGAGATAAAAAAAACTAACCTAGGTACCAGGGATTTTTTTCCTCAGAGAATGGGTGCAGGAACTCCTCCCCTCCGAGTCACCCCTTGACTCAGCCCCCTACCCACCTCCTAACACCATTCCTTTTTTCCAGCTCTTACCAGTAAAATAGCAACAATGGATACTCCAGTGACAATAAATCAACAATGGACTCCCAACAGCCAGCATCAATAGACCCTTCAACAGCCAGCAACATTAGACCACTACCCTTAACAGTAGATCCCTCCCAGCAACAATAGATTCCCCAGCAGCCAGCATCAATAGACCCTCCAGCAGTCAGCAATAAAGACCCCTCCCTCAACAGTAGATCCCTTTCAGCAATGATTGACCCCCCCCCCCAGCAACATAAAATCCACCCCCAGCCACAATAGATCCCCTATGAGCAACAGAAGACCTCCCCAGCAACAATAGACCCCCTTCCTCCACAAAAATAGATCCCCTCCAGCCACAATAGATTCCCCAGCATCAATACACCCTCCAGCACACCCCGTACCCCTTGCCATTACATACAATCAGTTCTGGAGGTGCCGGAACTGCGTTCCCCTGCATTCCTGCTACAAAAAAAGCCCTGCTAGGTACGCTCCTGAACCAGACCACACAAAAGGCACAAATATATATACACCCACAAATAAACAAACCCACAATATCTGGGTACTCTCCAACGCTCCATGCTGGTGTTGCAGGGCACATATCAGGAATACACAGCCAAGTAATAAGTACCTGAATTACACTTAAAGCTAGACAGGGGTTCTAACCTGTCCCAGCGCTATCCAACCAAAAGATTTTGGCTGAACATGAGCCTTGCAGTGAAATTATGTTTTATGTTTACGCTTATTTTAGGAAGAAAGGCTTTAGGGAGGAAAGAGAACATCTGCAGAATAGCAGAATTGTTGCTCTAGAATAGGAAGTGAGTTGGTATGATGGCGGTGTCCTATTTCACCTTTGGAAAGTTTGTAAAATTTAAAATGCTTTACCTACTTCACATATTCCAGTAAGACAAAACAAAATGAAACATCTGTTACTGTTAGTGACAAAAACCCTTAGCGCTGACAAGCAAAGTATCTTATGTTGCTTTAATAGTTATTGACTGAGGATCCCAGTGTCGATTGTGTATCTGCTAATTCTAAGGGGCCCTCAAGCTGTTTCACACACTCATCTGAACTGATTCCATAGTCAGTGGGACTGATTTCTATTGCCCAAAATCTGCTGATCAATTCTGTCCTGGATTTACATGCCACTTAGCAGTCTCTGTCACATTTATTGACAGGGACTCTTAGCAGCAGCTGCCGCTCTGTTGGTTAATTGGGCAAAGCTGCCGCCACTCAAACCGAAATCCCCTTCTGACCCCCTCTAAATTATAGATTGGAGCATTAATTGATCCACGATTCAAGCAAAAAAAAAATCAAATAGAAATTAGTCAGTTCTTTTTAATATATATCACGTTGTCGTAATGAACCTATTCTACCGCTCTTGTGAAATTGTGTCACTAACTTGATAAGTCCATACTCGTTATCCTTAATGCAAATACAATATATTCTATTATGTCTATTCTATGAACATCTGAGACACATAACAAGCAATTTACTAAGGTCACATCAAATGGAATGTGACACATTAATTTAGAGAGATGTTTTGATGACCTATATCCAGTTCGGCTCCAGAGCAATTTTTTTTTTACTTTTCGCATACACGTAAACATCTTAATTTTTGGCAATACAATTAATTAAACCCCCAGAATGTTATATATTTTCTGAAAGCAGGGGCCCTGTAGAATAAAATAGTTGCAAATTTTTGTTTCACATGACATTTGGGCAACTGTTTATTAAACGCAAATTGTCAGGAAAAAATATAATAAAATTCATTTTAGTGCAAAACCACACCATACAATACCCATTTTTTAGTTAAAATATAAAAGATGAGGTTGCATCGAGTAAAGAGATACAAAACATTCCATGTTTTAAATTTGCGTGCACCTGCAATTTCGCCAAAAACGATGGTGCCCAAAAATCCCCATAGTGGACAATTTAAAAGCCTTTACAGCTCATCAGTTTAGAGTTAGCTAGTAGCTCTTGTGCTAGAATTATTGTTCTCATTCTGACATTCCTGGTGACATGTCACATGTGTGGTGCGATCGCGGTTCACATGTTTGACCACAACCTCAGCTTGCGTTAGCGTTTGCACAGCTGTGCTGGGCTACGGGGGTTTTCAGCATTTTTTTTTCCATACATATTTAATTATAATTTTATTTTTTGTTTAACTTTTTTCTTTTATTTTTATATTTATTTTTTCTTGATTGCTATCACTGGGGTTAATAAACCCCTATGTGATAGCATTAGGCAGGTGACAGGAACTCTTTATGGAGACATTAGGGGTCTAATAGACCTCAATGTCTCCGCTGCCCTTCACACCATCTAACCAAGCACAGATCGGCGTGGTTACAAGTGTCCCCTGGCTGTGCTGGCCAGGAAAGGGTGCATCCAAAACCAGAAGTGACATCACTTCTGGTTTCACTGTTTGCAGGTGAGATCGAGGCATTGATTTGCCTTGGTCTCACTGCAATCTCTCTCCCCCAGCCGGTGTTCTATCAGATTACCGGTACCCATTGTGCAACGGAAGTGACGTTCCGACCAAAAAATACTTAATGCGCATGAGGGATGCGTTCCACCATGCATTTGACAGAGCGATGCGTTTCACGCATTTTATGATCTGATGGGTAGCGGTATTCTGATAGAACACCCATTGCGGACATCTTTGTACACCCAGCTACATCTTGAATTCCAGAGTAATTTTAGCAATAAAGTGAGCGTATATAAAGAATAATACTATATTGACATCTGTTTATGTTACGTTTTGAAAGAAGCTGGATGCAAGCAGTAGGAAGGTGGCGAAGGCCATGTTGGTACACCCCACACTGCTCAGCGCTAAACCTTTAGCCTTTCTAAATTAAACATCCAAACACCAGCACAGATATCAATATACTATATTTATTTATATACTCTCACTTTATTGCTAACATTACATTATAATTCAAGACGTAGCTAGGTGTATTAAGATGCCCGCATGGGTGTTCTATCAGAATACCGCTACCTGTCAGATCATAAAGTATGTGGAACGCATCGCGCCGTGGAACGCATGGTGGAGCAGATTGCGCATTCGCATTAAGTATTTTTTGGTCGAAGCGTCTGTGATGGGTATCGGCGGTAATCTGATAGAACACCAGCGGATGTGTTGCCAGGCACCAGTGAGTGCAGGACAGCCTGGGCACCACAGGAGAGCGGGCCGTCTGCGGGAGGGGGGGAGGCACCCCGTGGCCGGCTGTGTGAAAGTGGTCGGCAGCTATGGAGCTGTCGCATCACTTTCACTTTGAAGCCGGTCGCCAGCTCTACATAACCCATACAGGCTGATGGCTGCTACTGCAGCCATCAGCTTGTGATTAAGGGTTCACTCTTTGGATGTGCATAGTACCCCAAATAGTTCAATTGGATATAGTAAAAAGGGAACTTTTCTATACAGAAAAATGCAGATTTTATATTGTTCATAGATGAAAGAAAAAAATTTAATTTTTGTTCCTCTACTAGAGACCATAGATTCCTTTTTTTTCTTATCTCCATTACTTTGGTGGGTTGAAAAAAAAGGAAGGAATTAATCTGCAAACTAGTGAGGTTTCACAACATTGTCATCTGATTTTAAAAGATAACTGTTCCACTCAAAAGTATTATTTTAGTTATAGGTTGGCTGTAAAACAAGGTAAAAGATATCATTACAATTTTTTTCGAAGGGAGAAAAGTATGCTGTTTAACCACTTGAGTACTAGCCTGTAATACCCCATCATTATAAGGTAATTTTTTTCATTTTCAGTGCAGGTTTTTTGTTTGGCTTTTCTGTATGTAAATCCCATTTTCTTTAGGCGATGTCTTACAGTTTGGTCACAGACATTGACTTCAGTTTCTGACCATTTGTTCCTCATTTGTTTTGTTGTGCATTTTCATTTTCATGCGTTTTTAAGGCATATTGCGTTAAGTTTTCTAACTTGATGCTTTGACGTCTTCCTTGGTCTACCAGCATGCTTCCCGTTAACAACCTTCCCATTTGATTTGTACTAACGAAAACCATCGTTAACACCTAAACAGGAAAAAACAATCATGGACTGTGGATGACTGGATGAAAGTGATATTCAGCCATGAATTTTTTTAATCTGCATTGGGCAGGGTGATGATGCCGGAACTTTTGTTTGGTGCTGTTCCAATGAAATATATGAAGACGACTGCCTGAAGAAAACGTGCAAATTTCCAAAATCATTGATGATATGGGGTTGCATGTCAGGTAAAGGTACGGAGGAGATGTCATTAAATCTTCAATAAATGCACAAGTTTATATTGAGATTTTGGACACTTTTCTTAAACCATTAGTTGAAAAGGATGTTTGGTGATGATGACATCATTTTTCAGGATGTAATCTGATGCAGATGTTTGTTTTAGAACTGCAAAGTACATGGCGATTCCATAATATTTTCCTCAAAATTGAGTGATTCCATATTTTTTTCCTCTGCTTGATCTGCAAAAACAGTTGCAACTGACAACAGTTTTCTTTTTTTTTCTTTTTTTTCTTAACTGTTTCTTAAATCCAGAAGGTTGGAATGCTAATTGAAAATAGTTTTTAGCCATGTCTGTAATTATGTTTTTTCTACGCAATTAAACAATTTAATGAACATTTCCCAAGAAAGGGGATTCCATACTTTTCTCGCCAGGGGTTGTACATACAAAATAAAAAATACTATCTAAACCCAAAAACAAAAATATAATAAATTGCAGCTTACCATTCCTTAGATAATGGCTGCTTTATTTATATTTAAATGTATATAGTAAGATCCTACAACCAGAAGTCTATGCTGTGTGGAGCTGCAGGTGGTAGGATCTTACTATACAACATTTATCATTACAATCCAGTTGAGTCCAGCCATGATTGAGGTTACTTCACTGCTTAAGCCCTGATGAAGGTGAACTGTTTGAACCTCTGAAACGCTTTGGCATTCTTATTCTACTGAATATGTAGTAAAATACCATTTTGGGCTCCTTGACCTGTTGGTGTGGTGCCCTTGCTATTCTTTACATAGTTGGTCTTCTCTGAAGACCCTGCTCTTCTTGGGTGCTTTTGGAAGATGCGGGCAGCCTCACCAGAGTGATTGTATAGACAGTCTTTTACAATATTGGATAGTAATATTGGAGATCCAGTGTCTCTTATGCATGTACCTAGCTTTTTATTGTTGTTTGTTTCCCTGGAGCAGATTTTCCCCCTCTTCCTGTCTGGTAGGACATTGTTCCCAGAACAGAAAGTAACGGGAAAACTCTTTAAAAGAGCCCTGGATAGCATTAAAACCTCACAGGGGTTCTACCCTTTCCCCATCCTATCCAAAACTAAAAAAAAAAACACTTTTGGATACAGATATACTATATGTAAATTAGCCCCAGGGAAGGTCCAGAGGATAAAGAAATGGTCTCATCCCCCATCTGTAGGCCAACTGATGAAACATTCCATGCTCCGGTCTACTTCCATGGTGTTCTTGGTGAGTCACAGACAGAGCTGTAACATCGACTGATGAGATAAAAGGCCTTGTGCTAAGGCAGAGGGATCTGGTACTTGTGAAAGTCCTTGCTCTCCCCAAACCACAAGTGAATTTCATCTAGTTTGGGAGCATGCTGCTTGAATTAAGCACTTCACAAGCTTATAAAAGTTTCCCTGCAGCTTTCAAATACAATTTCGTTTTAACACATGGAAAAAAGGGCATTCCACGTCATTAATTGTACGATTCTGCTTTATTGCAAGATGGAAATAATAAGGTATCTTTCCGCTGGTTTTATAATGTATACATCTGAGGTCACAAGGCAGGCTTCCTCTAGGAACCCAGGCTAGCTAACACTGCCTGCTTGTCCACAAAACACTGGCTCAATTCAATCGCACCCTCAGATTAACCTCATCTAGGCTGGCTTTGGGAAAAAAGCACAATAAAACCCACAGAAAACATATCTCCAAAATCTAATAAGTTTACTGAGCGGGGTAATGTCTCCACCAATCAAACAGATGACTTTAGTTTTTTTTAAAAAGGCTATTTTGGCTCTAAGTCTATCTAAAAATGCATAGCATGTTTCTAAAAGGATTTATAGTGTTAGTCATAGTTTTATTATGGTGTGCCTAAGATTATGTATGGCAGAATAACATACACTGAAGCAGAAGCCTCTTTCTATTCAAAGTGGACCTATTGTACAAAATGCATGAAAAGGAAACTGTAATGGTTTTGAGTCACTTTTGAATTGTTTTTAAACTGGTGTTTTATGTATGTTTTAACTTTGTTTTAAATTGAAACTTCAGCCACCAGGGAGGGTCTGCAATTGGTGAAAATACTGGAATGTTCTACCTGTTCTCACATGGGTTTCCCCTGGCTACTCCAGTTTTTTCCCATACTTCAAAGACATGCTGGCAGGTTAATTGGCTCTTGTCTTAATTGGC
Organism: Lithobates clamitans; assembly: GCA_037952925.1. Lineage (NCBI taxonomy): Eukaryota > Metazoa > Chordata > Amphibia > Anura > Ranidae > Lithobates > Lithobates clamitans. Next base: position 992,770 of record JBBGZY010001809.1, on the reverse strand, counting down.
CCTAGTATAGACAGACCTTTTTATATATATATATCTATATATATATCTATATATATATAGATATATATATATAGATATATCTATATATATATATCTATATATATATCTATATATATATACACACACTCACCCGCCACTTTATTAGGTACACATTGCTAGTACTGGGTTGAACCCCCTTTAGCCTTCAGAGCTGCCTTGATTCTTCATGGCATAGATTCAACAAGGTGTCCTCAGAGATTTTGGTCCATATTGACATGATAGCATCACGCAGTTCCTGCAGATTTGTCGGCTGCACATCCATGATGCAAATCTCCCGTTTCAATACATCCCAAAAGTGCTCTATTGGATTGAGATCTGGTGACTGTGGAGGCCATTGGAGTACAGTGACCTTATTGTCATGTTCAAGAAACCAGTGATGAGATGATTTGAGCTTTGTGACATGGTGCATTATCTTGCTGGTAGGAGCCATCAGAAGATGGGTACAAGGGATGGACATGGTCAGCAACAATACTCAAGTAGGTCGTGGCGTTTAAACGATGCTCAATTGGTACTAAGGAGCCCAAAGTGTGCCAAGAAAATATCCCAAACACCATTACACCACCACCAGCCTGAACCGTTGATACAAAGCAGGATGGGTCCATGCTTTCATGTTGTTTCCACCAAATTCTGACCCTACCATCTTAATATCGCAGCTGAAATCGAGACTCATCAGACCAGGCAACGATTTTCCAATCTTCTATTGTCCAATTTTGGTGAGCCTTTGCAAACTGTAGCCTCAGTTTCCAAGTTTCAAAGTCACTTAAATCCTCTTTCTTCCCCATTCTTTCGCTCAGTTTGAACTTAAGCAAATCATCTTCACCAGGTCTAGATGCCTAAATGCATTGAGTTGCTGCTATGTGATTGGCTGATTAGCAATTTGTGTTACCAAGCAATTGAACAGATCTACCCTAAAAGTGGCCGGTGAGTATATGCATGTGAAATAGGGACCTTCAGAGTGTAAGCTCCTTGATGAATGTGCAATATGTAAGTCCTGGTGCTCTATGTGTAAAATGCCTATAGAAATACCTGTACTGAGTAAATAATAATAAAATACATTTTAGTAAATTCTGTTTATTTCAAAATATTGAAAATTAACATGTTAAAGCTTTATAAAAATGTAAGTGATTCGATTTCCATTTACTTTAAAGCAGAACTTGCGCTTTAGTGACAAGGTCCACTTATATAACATGCCCCCTCTCCGTCCCTCCTTCTGGCCAGATCTTGGAGAATGTTGAGTATCCCAAATCTTGCAAGAACATGATCCTGCACTGTGCTGCACTGTGTTCTTTCACGATTTGGGCTGCTCAGCATTCTTAGGGATTTTGTTGGCAAAAGGATGACATTATCCACTACTGAGTTTATCATCTAGGTTTTTTTGTACTTTCATGCAGCGTTTAAGGAAGGGGGCCTGAAGTGCAAGGTCCGCTTTAAATAGTAGCAGCCATGTTTGCTGATTATATTAGCAGGCTTTGCTTCCTGCTGATCATCTTATCTTACAATATGGTCTGTTTGTCCAGAAAACAATGGAATTGCTGCAGTCTCTAATGAAAAAAAAACTCAATGCATTTGGTAGACAGGAACCAAACAATATCATCTCTGCCTAGCCTGTAAGTGACCTGATGTTTCCCTTATGTTTTTTATTCATGAAAATAAAAAAGGTAGGTAGTTTAAAGTAGTATAATTTTATTTGATAACATTGATGTTAATATGATCTTTCTTTTAACTTCTGCCCAACCACTCGCTTCTCTCCTTATGGGCCGTACACACGATAGGATTTTCCGACAACAAATGTTGGATGTGAGCTTGTTGTCGGAAAGTCCGACCGTGTGTATGCTCCATAGAACATTTGTTGGCAGAATTTACGCCAACAAATGTTTGAGAGCAGGTTCCCAAATTTTCAGACAACAAGACTTTTTGTCGGAAATTCCGAGCGTGTCTACAAAATTCCGACACACAAAAGTCCACGCATGCTCGGAATCGCACTGGCTATTGAACTTCATTTTTCTCGGCTCGTCATATACGTGTTGTACGTCACCGCGTTCTTGATGTTTGGAATTTCCGACAACATTTGTGTGACCGTGTGTATGCAAGACAAGTTTGAGCCAACATCCTTCGGAAAAAAATCCACAGTTTTGTTGTCGGAAAATCCTATCGTGTGTTCATAGCCTTAGAATTCAGTGTCTTTCCCCATGTGGCTGTTACCACCATGTGACTGAGAGGGGTGAAGAGAAAATGTGAAATTTTTTTAAGCGTAAAACAAAGACTTTTTTGGCTAAGGATGACGTATTGAATGGTTAGAACCACAGTCACTCATTTAACCCCAAACTGGGTTTAATTGTAGAGGTTTCTACAATCAAACCCAGTTTTGGGTGAAATGCTTTAAGGGAAATGATCCAAAGTGGGGTCTTGTGTCACCTGACCATGACAATAAAGCTTCACTTATGAAGGATTTCATTTCTTTCTTTTGAATAAAGACTGTGAATTCTTTGCGCCTATTGATATAAATAAATCATAAACTTCAACAATCAATATCCAAATATAAACATCCAGTGATATTATTCTTCATTATTCTTCAAGTGTTCAATTGTTTATATTTGGATATTTATTGTTAAAGTTTATAATTTTTTTATATCGATAGGCGCATCCAGTTCACAGACTTTATTCTCTTTTTTTGTTGTGGGAACACAATAATTTGGTTTGCAGCCAATCATCTAGCATTTAGGATTGAGGAGTTGATTAGGGAACGCAGGATAGCACACTTTCTTTTGGATATATGAATAGTTTGGGGCAAAAATGAGCCTCTTACAGGCTCTGGTACTCGGTTAGGTGTATACAGGGCTTGGGGGTGGCAGACAATGCTTTTGTTAGTAGTTTTTTACTGTCTGTGTCCCATTGGAGTGAGTTTCCTTCACTTTCTGTCCTGGAGACACAACAGGGAGTGAGAGGAAATCTCTCCCAACTGAAGAGAATCCCCCTCTTAGTTGCCAGCAGAACAGGTGTTCCCATTGGAAGATTTCACCTTATTCCTGTTCTGATGACAAATGTCACATGACTTTTTGTCACAGTGACAATTTTAACCAAGACAAGTCTGACGTTCTAATGCTTTTAACTGCATCCAAAACTAAACTACATATCCTGGCTCTAGATACAAATTAACACCCCAAATTAACACCCCAAAAGTGATTTTCTTAAAGTTTTGCATGGTTGCTGACCAAAAAAATCCATGTTCACTTTTTAACTTTCAGAAATAGTTGTGAGAAATTTTCACCTTAATTAAGTTCTAAGAGTGCTGCTGTATGTTGTATACCCATCTTCTAAAATGAATACTGCCAAAACCTATATTTAATTTTTGTATGGTTGCTGTCAAGACAAATCACACGCAGGCTCTTTGCAATTCAGGGTTTCCATTGGTGAGTTATCTCCAACAGAACACTAAAAAGAAAGGGGGCAATTAGTCATTTATAGTGATGTCATGGGTTCCTCATTTAAAAGCTGAACTGCAAATGATAAAACAGACACAAATGAATATAGCTTTATATTAATTAATAAATTCTTAAATTATTTTTTTTTAATGCAAGGAGTGTAGGTATCTAAATTTTGATTTGATATCAGTGTCTTGCATATCCCTATACAGGCACTAAGACTGGAAAAGGGAGGGACAAGACCAGTAGCCAATCAGGTGTGCTGCTCTGAAACAAGTTGACAAAGAACAGGCTGATAGGAGCAGGGCGCAGAGTGGGCAGAGGGGTTACTTCACCAGTCTTCTTCTGCTCTTTCATTTTCCTCTCAGCAGGCTGAGGGTGGAGAGAGGACTCTATTGTGCTAAACTATACATAGGAGGATTTATAAACCTGAGGAATGGATGAACAGAAATACAAATACTTTGGCAGGTAAAACAGCCATCTTATATGTTTTTGATCTGTATATTTAGCTGTTTGCCCAGTTTTCAGCTTTACTATAATAACCAAACAATATCATCTCTGCCTAGCCTGTAAGTGACCTGATGTTTCCCTTATGTTTTTTATTCATGAAAATAAAAAAGGTAGGTAGTTTAAAGTAGTATAATTTTATTTGATAACATTGATGTTAATATGATCTTTCTTTTAACTTCTGCCCAACCACTCGCTTCTCTCCTTATGGGCCGTACACACGATAGGATTTTCCGACAACAAATGTTGGATGTGAGCTTGTTGTCAGAAAGTCCGACCGTGTGTATGCTCCATAGAACATTTGTTGGCAGAATTTACGCCAACAAATGTTTGAGAGCAGGTTCCCAAATTTTCAGACAACAAGACTTTTTGTCGGAAATTCCGAGCGTGTCTACAAAATTCCGACACACAAAAGTCCACGCATGCTCGGAATCGCACTGGCTATTGAACTTCATTTTTCTCGGCTCGTCATATACGTGTTGTACGTCACCGCGTTCTTGATGTTTGGAATTTCCGACAACATTTGTGTGACCGTGTGTATGCAAGACAAGTTTGAGCCAACATCCTTCGGAAAAAAATCCACAGTTTTGTTGTCGGAAAATCCTATCGTGTGTTCATAGCCTTAGAATTCAGTGTCTTTCCCCATGTGGCTGTTACCACCATGTGACTGAGAGGGGTGAAGAGAAAATGTGAAATTTTTTTAAGCGTAAAACAAAGACTTTTTTGGCTAAGGATGAAGTATTGAATGGTTAGAACCACAGTCACTCATTTAACCCCAAACTGGGTTTAATTGTAGAGGTTTCTACAATCAAACCCAGTTTTGGGTGAAATGCTTTAAGGGAAATGATCCAAAGTGGGGTCTTGTGTCACCTGACCATGACAATAAAGCTTCACTTATGAAGGATTTCATTTCTTTCTTTTGAATAAAGACTGTGAATTCTTTGCGCCTATTGATATAAATAAATCATAAACTTCAACAATAAATATCCAAATATAAACATCCAGTGATATTATTCTTCAAGTGTTCAATAAACATTCAAAATAAAGTGTACATTTCTTCTGTGAAATAAAGTTCATCACATATGTCTGATTATTCTTTCTTCTACATCTTTCTTTCACCTTCACCCTTGTGAATCTTGTACGTGTTATATGCAGTGACTCCCACCACCGTTCACCACTGCGCTCACCTCCAGTTTAGACCTGTTTCCAGGTCTAAAAATGCCTTTCCCTGCTGGGGTACAAATCCAGGTTCCTCAGCCGACCTGTCTCCCTCTACCCTCCTTTCTCTTCCCTGGGTTGTGCTGTATTGGTAGAACTTGTATGTGCTTTGTATTGCAGTTCTCTTTCCTCCACCGTTCCTCAATTAAAGCAGATTTACACCCATGGTGTAGTATTTTAATGATTTTATTAAAGATAGTAAACACTTGGATTTAAAATAGCAATATAGCGCTTCCACGCATGTATCCAATGGGGTTGCAGCTCCCGTTCTGCTCTTACTCCTCAGTGTTACATCACCCGACTCCGGCCAACGCGTATCGTCTTGATCACATGACTTCCTGGAGCCTGGATATGTACCCCAGTAGGGGAAGGTGTTTTTTAGACCTGGAAACAGGTCTATATTGTAGGTGAGTGCAGTGGTGATGGTGGTGGGAGTCACTGCATATAACACGTACAAGATTCACAAGGGTGAAGGTGAAAGAAAGAGAAAAATAAGGAGCACATCTAAAAGAAAATATATATGTAAAAGAAAGAATAATCAGACATATATGAACTTTTTCACATAAGAAATGTACACTTTATTTTGAATGTTTATTAAACACTTGAAGAATAATATCACTGGATGTTTATATTTGGATATTTATTGTTAAAGTTTATAATTTTTTTATATCGATAGGCGCATCCAGTTCACAGACTTTATTCTCTTTTTTTGTTGTGGGAACACAATAATTTGGTTTGCAGCCAATCATCTAGCATTTAGGATTGAGGAGTTGATTAGGGAACGCAGGATAGCACACTTTCTTTTGGATATATGAATAGTTTGGGGCAAAAATGAGCCTCTTACAGGCTCTGGTACTCGGTTAGGTGTATACAGGGCTTGGGGGTGGCAGACAATGCTTTTGTTAGTAGTTTTTTACTGTCTGTGTCCCATTGGAGTGAGTTTCCTTCACTTTCTGTCCTGGAGACACAACAGGGAGTGAGAGGAAATCTCTCCCAACTGAAGAGAATCCCCCTCTTAGTTGCCAGCAGAACAGGTGTTCCCATTGGAAGATTTCACCTTATTCCTGTTCTGATGACAAATGTCACATGACTTTTTGTCACAGTGACAATTTTAACCAAGACAAGTCTGACGTTCTAATGCTTTTAACTGCATCCAAAACTAAACTACATATCCTGGCTCTAGATACAAATTAACACCCCAAATTAACACCCCAAAAGTGATTTTCTTAAAGTTTTGCATGGTTGCTGACCAAAAAAATCCATGTTCACTTTTTAACTTTCAGAAATAGTTGTGAGAAATTTTCACCTTAATTAAGTTCTAAGAGTGCTGCTGTATGTTGTATACCCATCTTCTAAAATGAATACTGCCAAAACCTATATTTAATTTTTGTATGGTTGCTGTCAAGACAAATCACACGCAGGCTCTTTGCAATTCAGGGTTTCCATTGGTGAGTTATCTCCAACAGAACACTAAAAAGAAAGGGGGCAATTAGTCATTTATAGTGATGTCATGGGTTCCTCATTTAAAAGCTGAACTGCAAATGATAAAACAGACACACATGAATATAGCTTTATATTAATTAATAAATTCTTAAATTATTTTTTTTTAATGCAAGGAGTGTAGGTATCTAAATTTTGATTTGATATCAGTGTCTTGCATATCCCTATACAGGCACTAAGACTGGAAAAGGGAGGGACAAGACCAGTAGCCAATCAGGTGTGCTGCTCTGAAACAAGTTGACAAAGAACAGGCTGATAGGAGCAGGGCGCAGAGTGGGCAGAGGGGTTACTTCACCAGTCTTCTTCTGCTCTTTCATTTTCCTCTCAGCAGGCTGAGGGTGGAGAGAGGACTCTATTGTGCTAAACTATACATAGGAGGATTTATAAACCTGAGGAATGGATGAACAGAAATACAAATACTTTGGCAGGTAAAACAGCCATCTTATATGTTTTTGATCTGTATATTTAGCTGTTTGCCCAGTTTTCAGCTTTACTATAATAACCAATTTCAAAGTCAAGGGTTCTATAATTCATTGATTCAATCACCCTTACCATTTACAATAAGACATATACCCTTGTGCCCTTGGTGCTCAGAGGCACTCCCTGCATTTTTTTCACCTTGGCCAGCTTCCATTTTTATCTGAGTGTTTCGTTGCATGATTCCCGAAGCGTGACATTGCTCATTAAGAAGAATCTGATTATTCTTAATGTGCCCATTCACACCCGAGCAATGTGTTGCTTGTTAAAGGGGGGTTCTGGCCGCAATATTTATTTTTTTCTAAAAGTCAGCAGCTACAAACACTGTAGCTGCTGACTTTTACTAAGGACACTTACCTGTCCAGCGAGCCCGCGATGTCGGCCCCCCGAGGCCAATCCGTCCATCGGATCGGCCGCCGGCGCCTCTATCTTAATGAAGGGAAACAGGAAGTGGAGCATTGCGGCTTCACTGGCCGTTTCCTACTGCGCATGCGCGAGTTGCGCGGCGCTTTGTGAATGGCCCCGTGGTTTTCTGGGACACATACAGTTCCCAGAGGGCAACGGGGCTGCTCGCCGAAGAGGAGGAAGCGCAGCGGAATAGGAAGAGGCAGATTAGCAAGACTGCCTAGCAACAAGGATTTCAGGTAAGTTAAAATGTTTTTTTTTTTCAATTTTTTTTTTTTTTAAGATTTTTGATGCATTTTTTTATTTCAGGGTGGCCCTCCACTTTAATTGAATCTTGAAAAAGTACATGAGCTACTTTGGTGTACTTTAATTTGTGCACCTGTAAAAAGGCTTAAAGTGTTACTAAACCCACAACAGTAAAATCAGTCTGTATATGCAGCGTAGCATGCTTGTTATACTCACTGTGGAACTTAAGGGGTTAATCCTCTGCATTGTGTAAAAAAAGGCTGTTTTATCCTGTATGCACAGATCCTCCCCCTCCTGCAATGTTTATCTAGGGAAGGCCAGCTAACACAGGCAGCGTAACCGACCTGCACATGCTCAGTTGTGTTTTTTATGCTGGAGAGAATAATTACTTGTTCTCAGAGATAGCCAGGTCACATGATATTGGCATCACACATTTGGGCGTGTATACAGGCTTCAGTGAAAATCTCCTCCTTCCTGATCTCTCAGCACTGGAGAAACTGTGCAGTTTATCACTGACCGTGGTATACAGATCATCCAAAAAGGTATATAGTGGCAGTATTTTTATGTAAAAAGGTTTATAAGATGTGGGAACTGTGTGTGTGTGTGTGGGGGGGGGGATGACCTATTTTCATATTACTGGGTTTAGTAACACTTTAAAAAATGCATGTTTAGGAGCGTATTTCAGGTGCTCCCATGTAAGTCTATGGAGCCAAAAACGTGTAATTCTGCTCCTGTACTACAAGGCATGTGTAAACATTTACCAAAACAGCCCCTGAATTGCCTGGGTATGCTCAAGCCAACTGTGAATGGGGGTAAAATGCTGGCCAGATGCGTAATTAGCAAACCTGGAAGCCGGGTTTCATAGCCTACACACTACAGCTCTGCAGAAAATATACGGTAGTTAAATATTCACACGTTCTACAAGAGGGTGGATGTTTTTCTGTTTTTGTTTTTGCCGAATCCATTTAAAACTAATTACATTTTACCATTTAAACGTTTAGCTTGACTAGTCAGCTGATAGACATTTTTCAAACAGTTTTCTTAAAAAACATGCAATGCCCTCTATAACATATCAGTTCATACTTATGTAATATGATTCCAAGCTCACATTAAGGCAAGCACGTACAAAGCTGAAATACATACTATACATTATGTGAACTGTCTTACCAGTCAAAAGATTCTTACTTTTATTCAGCTAGTCTTGAGCTCTAGACATCGCTGTTAGACTGCATAACCAAGTCCTGGACTACCTTTCTGTTAACCACATGACCGCCAGAAGGTTTTACGATAAGGTACTGTGTTACTTTAACTGACAATTGCGCGGTTGTACAACTCTGCACCCAAACAAAATGTATGCCTTTCCCCCCCCCCACAAATAGAGCTTTCTTTTGGTGGTATTTGATCACCTCTGCGGTTTTTATTTTTTGAGATATAAACAAAAAAAATCCGACAATTTTGAACAGAAAAAACAATAATTTTTACTTTCTGCTATAAAACATATATAATATAATAAAAAAAAAATCATTTCTTAATCAATTTAGGCCAATATGTATTCTGCTACATATTTTTGGTAAAAAAAATCCCAGTTGGCATATATTGATTGGTTTTTGCAAAAGTTACAGCGTATACGAACCATGGGATATTTTCATTTATTTACTCTACTAGTAATGGCGGCGATCAGAGACTTATAGAAGGACTGCAATATTGCGGCAGACAGTTGGGACCGGTGTCAGCTGGTGGTATATTTTTTTTTGGGGGGGGAGGGCGGCAATCCACCCTCGCACCCCCCCCCGTTGGATCAGTCCCCACACTTACCCCAACTAGGTCACAGACTACCACCGGGCGGTGGGCGGCGGGCCTCTGCATCTCCTTCTTCCTCGGCTTCACAACGGCGCGGCTTCTCCTGCATTTCCTCCCTCCTCCTCCTTGGCAGCCAATAGGATCGTTTCTCCTCTCGCCCAATCGGTTCTCAGGACCCACTTCCTGAGCCGGAATTGGCCGAGAGGAGAAGCAGGAAGACAATAGCGAATATTAATTCACTATTGTCACACAACTGGGCACTGCGCCCTGAGCCCACCCTTTTTTGAAGCCAATTAGAGCCCCTGACTCTAATCATGTGCTTTTAAAAAAAAAACAAAAACCTTGCATTGGAATCCATGCTTTGGGCGCCCTGCATGTAAATTAGGGGTCAGGCGTTTGGACTGGTTGCCACTGATCCGGACACTGACACTTTTGACATTTTTTGGGGATCATTTCTTAAAAAAAATAAGCACTGTCACTGTACTAATGATACTGGCGGGAAAGGGGTTAACATCAGGGTCAATCAAAAGGTTAAATGTGTGCCTGACCAGTGCTTTACTACTGTGGGGGAAGTGCTTGTACTAGGAGAAGGCATGAATCTGTGCCTCTGCCTAGCAGAGACAAAGGATCGGCGGGTGCCGTCGGACATTGAGCCCACCGTACCTGCCGATCAGCTCCCGCTTTGTCTAATCACAGCAGGAGTGGGCCGCCTGTGGTGTGCGTGCACCCCAGACCCGGAAGTGGAGGACCACGTATACCGCCGTATATATATATATATATATATATATATATATATATATATATATATATACAGTCGGCAAGCAGTTAACTGTTTGCGCGGTCATACAACACTGTATCAAAATGAAATTTATATCACACAAATGTGTATTTTCACACAAATAAAGCTTTCTTTTGGTGGTATTTAATCCCCATTGGGTTTTTTTTTTCATTTTTTATTATATAAACGAAAAAAGACAAATAATTTTAAAACAAAAATATATTTTCTACTTTCTGTTATAAAACATATCCAATAAAAAAAAAAATTAAACATCAAATTCATTCATAAATGTAGGCCAAAATGTATTCTGCTACATGTCTTTGGTAAAAAAAAAAATCCCAGTAAGTGTATATAAATTGGTTTGTGTGAAAGTTACAGCCTTTACAAATGATGGAATATATACTGGAATTTACGCAGCTATGGCGCTATACTGGTTATGGCAGTGATCAGCGACTTATAGTGGGGCTGGGATAGTGTGGCAGGCACACAAACTTTCATTTAAAATATGCCTACATAGCCACAAAGGATAGAAATGTACTTTGTGTGCCCCAAATGTCTTTACAAATGCAGATATTACCTTTTAAAAGTAGTAGTGCCATCATCGCCGTGCTGTACATAGCCTGTGCAGAAAGCAGAGCTGTGGGAGGGACCCAGCAGGCTCCACCCACTGCAGGCTGCCAGCAGAAAACTACAGGAGGGGGCGGAGACAAGACCAGTCACCCTACACAGGAAGAGAGAGCAGCAGTGATTGGTCTTTATTACAGAAAGCTCTTACACAGAGGCAATGTTTCCCACTGGGTTACTGCACAGATATGTAAGAAATACACAAAGCACTCCAAGATTCAAGGAAGAATACACAGGACTCTTGTATTTGCTGATCCTGGAGTTCAGTTTTAACTGCGTTAATTAGTAATTAGACATGAAATTTCGAGGAAATAAGGTTTCTCAATTTTGCTCATGCCTATTTGTGTTTTTGTTTTTATTATATGCCTGGAGTTAAGCTTTAAAGGATCAATGATGTACCATTTACCTACAGCAACCAATCAGTTTCTCCTGTTATTGTTACACAGAAATACTATATCATTTGTGATTGGATGCTTATGTTACCTTCTTTGTATCAATGCCCATACAAAGCCAAGGCCATAAAAAGAATGGCATAACTCCCACTAATTTAACAAACTGTTATGCCACGTACACACGGTCAGATTTTCTGATGGGAAATGTTGGATGTGAGCTTGTTGTCGGAAAGTCCGACCGTGTGTATGCTCCATCGAACACTTGCTGTCGGAGTTTCCTCCAACAAATGTTTGCTAGCAGGTTCTCAAATTTTCCGCCAACAAAACTTTGTTGTCGGAAAGTCCGATCGTGCGTACACAAGCCCGTTGCACAAGTTCACGCATGCTCGGAATCAAGCAGAAGGAGCCGCACTGGCTATTGCACTTCCCTATTTCTCGGCTCATTGTACGTCTTGTACATCATTGTGTTCCCACGTTCGTAATTGTTGGCCAACATTTGTGTGACCGTGTGCATGCAAGACAAGTGTGAGCCAACAACCTTCGAACAAAAATACGCGGTTTTGTTGGCCGAATTTCCGATCGTGTGTACGGGGCATTAGTGTTTCCTTTCTGCAGTCTAGAGATGAGTTGTTCTAGGGTGTGCTTCTTTAAATATTATATTTGACATGACTTCCAGTGCTCAGAAAACATTTCTCTTGGGTCACATGCAGTCGCTGTGTTAGGCATGTGAGGTCAAACATGACAAATCCGGATTAAGGAAGGAAAACATCCTAAAATTAGTTTGTGAGGGATCTTCACACACAAAAGATTCACCCGCCTTGCTTCTTCCTTGGCGCATTGTTTTATGTTATATTATTAATGTACATATTGTAATTCTATAGAAGATTAGTTTTGATAGAAATATACTCAGGTTAAAAACACACTATTAAGTAAGATTTAGGTCTGCCTTTCTCAACCCGGGTTATTCCAGAGGTTGTTAAAGGTTGCTTGAGTAGTGATGGATTGATCTCCTGCTTGACAAAGCCTGCATAGTTCTGGCATTTAAGTCACTTGGTAGAGCTTATGTCATGGGACCAGCCTCTCATCTCTTGTCTCTCAGGTGAAAAACCACTGACACAAATGAACTTTTTAGCTATTTGTAAGGTGGGGCATTCTTCTCACAGACTCTCAGTTTAGGGGGTACTATATTGAACTTGCTATTCACTATTAATGTAACAGAGTGTTCCACCAATGTGAGGAGTACCCTCTCTGACTGACCACCAAAGTAAGTTGGCACTACATTGACCATACTTCCCAACATTTTGAGATGGGAATGAGGGACACCTACTAGCAAACGTATGTAGGCATAGGACATGCCCCCTGCCACGCCCCCTTAAAAGAGAATTAACCTAAAACAAAAGGTTAATTAAATCCACAAGGGCTTTTTTTTTTACCACTGCTATTCCTTTATATTGGCTTTTAAAATTTACAAATGCAGCCATTTAGAATTTAGATGAAAGGTTTAGCATTGAGAAATACTTTTTGAAAGATAAAAAGTGCTTTTTATATACAACTATATAGGTCAGACCAACATGAGGGACAAATGAGGAGGAATGAGGGACAGAGGGACATTGCTCCAAATCAGGATAAATATGAAAAAAGGGGTTCCCCTAGGCGGACTTTAAAGGCACTTAGTATTTGTCTTAGGTAGGAATATATCGGAATGTACAACAGTGTAATAATAAACAAATTTTATTTAGAAACAACATTAAAAACAATATAACGAAACATTGACATATCTAGGTAGTTCATTTATATCACCATACAAAATGAATACATGAGAAAATGAAAAAAGGGGAACTCTTCTCACACCCAACGCTTTTTGGGATATAGTATAGTCCTTCTTCAGGGGTGCAGAGAAAGAGAAGAGAGGGGTTTATCTAAGATATAATTAAGATATATGGTTATTCAATTTACCATAGCATCTAAAAGCATAATTCTACATGTTTAAGATAGTATAATCATAGCACTTACATTCAGTCTAGGATGGTGAAGTAGTTGTTATACAGTGTTTCGTTAAATCACATTAAAAGCTTTGAATCAACATAGCACTGGGTATTGATACTGGTGAAACTGCTTTCTAGCGACAAAGTGGGCATCAGAGAGGTCTGTGAGTATGGATCAAATAGTATTGTCCTCAGGTTGAGGAGGTTCCCCCCGCGTTCCGCAGCAAGGTGGCGGTCAGAGCCATATAACTGAGGCAAATGGAGTCCCTGGATGTAGGAAAAGTATACCAAAAATATAAATCCAGAACCTTGCTGGATATATAATCTGAACATTTAAATAATTAATAATATGTGTATATACCTGTAAATGTTGGTAAGATGGTAAAAATAGTGTTGGATCAAAAAGAGGAGGGGTAAGTTTGGTAACTGAAAATAAAGCATATACATAATACTGCCATGAGAAGTCTATTTAGTTGAGGTTCAAAGCATGATTGTAAGATGCATAGAGGTATATTCAGGTGTAAAGGTAACCAACAAAGTATTAGAGTATTGTTGGATGAATTATATTGTACAATACATATATCTTAATTTTATCTTAGATAAACCCCTCTCTTCTCTTTCTCTGCATCCCTGAAGAAGGACTACACTATATCCCTAAACGCGTTGGGTGTGAGAAGAGTTTCCCTTTTTTCATTTTCTCATGTATTCATTTTGTATGGTGATATAAATGAACTACCTAGATATGTCAATGTTTTGTTATATTGTTTTTAATGTTGTTTCTAAATAAAATTTGTTTATTATTACACTGTTGTATATTCTGATATATTCCTACCTAAGACAAATACTAAGTGCCTTTAACGTCCGCCTAGGGGAACCCCTTTTTTCATATTTATCCTGATTTGGAGCAATGTCCCTCTGTCCCTCATTCCTCCTCATTTGTCCCTCATGTTGATATTTATCCTTCATATTGGATGTGGCACTGTCTTAATAACCTAGGTTAGCCTCTCACCCCCCTCTTTTCATTGCTCCAAATCAGGGATAGTCCCTTCGAAATCTGGGACAGTTGGGAGCTATGCATTGACCACCAACTTAAAGTGGAACTTCACTCTCTCAATCAACATTGATTATTTTTAATCCTCATGCTGCTAGCATTAGTAAATAAATAGGAATGTATATCAGATTTACTTTTTCTTTTTTTTTACATTTCTTTAGTTACTTGCTGGATTCCATGCCTACACAAATTATGACATACATCCCAGGAGTCTTCAGAAGGCGAGGAGAGCAGGAGCGGTTTTCTCAGCTAAGCACACTCTTATGCATGTATGCTTGAACTAAGGGCAGGAAGTAAATGCTACATGAATCATTTGCCCTTACTAAAGATGGCCATGGCTAGAAATGCTAGAAGGGTGTTTTTCAAAGTGATTTCTCAACAAAATAAAGCATTGAGACATGGATGCATGGGGGACTTTGCTTTGAATATTAAAAATGAATTAAATTGTGTTTTTGGTTTGTGGTGCACAGATGCAGTGAAGATACGCTTTAAAGAGGTGCAACTATCAATGTAAGATGATTCTTCTCTGAATGACCCCAATGTAAAAAGGCCCTTCCACATTGGCCACCAATGTAATGGAGTCTTTCTCTTTCTGATCACCAGTCTAAAGTCCTTCCCAGACTGGCCTAAAATGTAATGGGGACCTTCCTATTCTGATCATCAGTGTAAAGGGATCCTTCTCAGACTGGCCACCAATCCATGGGAGTCTTTCTTATTCTGATCATCAGTGTAAAGGGGTCCTTCTCAAGCTGGCCACCAATTTAAGGGAGTCTGTCTTCTTCTGATCATCAATATTATAGAGATAGAGGGGAGGAGTCAAACCAGAGCACCACATCCCAATAACTTGATTGAAAAAGAGAGGGGATTTGAGGCTAAAGAGAGGCCAGGGGACTTTAACGGTGCTTGATAAACCAATTAGGAGTTTGTAAAGTAAAAGAATATATTTTATTCATAAATCCTTTAAAAAACAGACATGAGACAAAACATAAATGTATCTTTACAAAACAATTTTGATAAAAAAGCTTGATACCACTTTCTTAACATGTTTCGCTTTCTTAAGCTTCTTCAGGAAATATAATGTGGCATCTGGTCAACTATAAAATGAAAAATAAACCATAAACATTCATGTCCAAAGATATATATAACAATCAAGTTGCATTAGATTAGTATAGTAATATACATCAAAATATGCAGGAATGGCATTTTTTGGAGTATGAATTAATACATAGTGTAGATATCAGTATATATCAGTATATAATGTATCGGCATAATTAGAAAAAAAAAAAAATTAAATAAACCAAAAAACACAATTATCCATCTTACCTATATCCTAAAATTTGTGGATGTATATCTAGAAATCGAGATGGTTCACCAATAGATTATGCCTTCAGCCCAGACTTCCTGATAAGGTATCCAGAGAGGGGTAATAAAGGATAGCAATGTGTGAAGTAAATGAAACTCTCTGTGATAAAGAGAAAATATCAGATACATAAGGCATCATAGGGTCAATATCAAGGGATCGGTATTACTAAGAATACACATAATAAAGCTTACTAAGGATGGTGAGTAGTAATTAATTAAATAATTAATTGCAAGTACCTCAAAAGGTGAAAAGAATCAATAGGATTTCAAAATCACATCCAGAGGATGGTTAAAAGCAATATAGTCTCTTAGTGGAGGGTTCCAAACAGCGGAAAACAAGCGCGAATAAGCAAGATGTAATAATGACCCTGCATGGATCCTGCGTGTCAACTGGCATAGGGAGTCGCTATGTTTCCTATGGCTGAAGACCTGAAAGGTTAAGGGATGTGCAAATATATTTTTAATAAAAGGAACCAAAAACATGGAGCTGATTCATGAGAAGGACAATGTAAAAAAAAAACTTACTTGTAAAAGACATGATATGCACAACGGAACCCGGGGTAGTCCACCAGGGGGACCGCAGATTTATCAGCTTAACGTCGGGAAAGAAGTGACAGAGGGTGGCGGGGAAAGCCCCGCTTTATATCCCTCTCCAGCGTGACGGCGTCTGACTCGCCGTCACGCTGCAGACGGGACAGGAGGACTGCGCATGCGCACGCATCCAGGTCGGCAAAGTGGCGGCGGCGTCAGTGACGTGGGAGCGTTCACTGATCCGTGGCCATTTTGGAAAGTCCGGTGCCTGGATTAGGCACAGGAAGATCATTCTCAGAGATGCAAAAGGGGGGAGGATGGAATAGCCCACCTAGTTCTCGAGGGCAAAAGCTGGAAAAAGGTGGACCTGGGGAGAATGAGTCACGCGATGGTCCCCATGGTAAGGGCACACAGCGATAGGAGTATTGATTAAAAACCATACCGCTGAGTGCCCCGGGTGTCCGTACATACCACAGGCAGTGAAGAGGGGGCTGAAAAGGCAGGTGGCACCAAAAAATCAATTCTTGGCATTTCTGTATATTTTGATGTATATTACTATACTAATCTAATGCAACTTGATTGTTATATATATCTTTGGACATGAATGTTTATGGTTTATTTTTCATTTTATAGTTGACCAGATGCCACAGTATATCTCCTGAAGAAGCTTAAGAAAGCGAAACATGTTGAGAAAGTGGTATCAAGCTCTGTATCACACTTTTATCAAAATTGTTTTGTAAAGATTCATTTATGTTTTGTCTCATGTCTGTTTTTTAAAGGATTTATGAATAAAATATATTCTTTTACTTTACAAATTCCCAATTGGTTTATCAAGCACCGTTAAAGTCCCCTGGCCTCTCTTTGGCCTCAAGTCCCCTCTCTTTTTCAGTTCTGATCATCAATGTAAAGGGGCCCTTCTCTGACTGGCTATCAATGTAAGGGATTCTTTCTTCTTCTGATCACCAATATATAGATATGCTTCTCTGACTGGTCATCATGTAAGGGACTCTTTCTCCATCTGGTCACCCTTGTAAAGGTGTCCTTCTCAGATTGGCCACCATTGTGCGGGGGGGAATAAACTGATCATCAGTGTAGTTAGACACTACATTGGCTGCCAATGTAAGGAGACACTGCACTTACCACCAATGTAACAATAAATCAGGAGCTGCATCAGATAACAAGATTTATGTGAACATTTCTGTGTACTTCTTAAAGTACTGGTTCATATGTCAGCCTTTCATAAATACTGGAAAAACCTAAAAGTCATCCCCTTTTGTAACATAATAAAACATCACCATTACATTTTATAAACTGACCAAAAATAACAACTGTCTGTAAAGAAGAGTGACCAAACACATTTTCATCTGTACTGGAAAATGACAGCTGGGAAATAAAAATGAGACTCTGTGATTGCGAAAATATGGCTCAGCTATGCTTTTTGCAGTGTTCTCTGGGTTTGAGAAAACACAATGTTGTAGCTGAACTCCAGGCAGATACAAAAGACAATTGAATTAAATGTACCATTTAATTATTTTTTTAGGGCAAGCAGCATAAGTACCTGAAATGACATGGTATCATCCTCTGGCAGTCCTTGTACAGAAGAATTAAAAATGGGAGAGGGAGAAGCAGCACATGGAGCCAATCAGTAATGCTGCGGTACTCGTGTACTAACAAGGAATATGCTGATAGGAGGAAAGAGCAAAGTGACAGAGATGAGCTCATCCGTGAGCTGTCCAGTCACAGGCTGGGGGCTGGACAAGACCTGTAAATTCAACCTTAACTGCAAAGGAAAATCTGGTCTTCCACCATGTCATACTGGACTGTGCTGTGTGCCAAAGCTGTGTAAATTTCAGAACTGGATGAACAGAAATACAAATCTTTTGCCAGCCAAAACAGCTCCTTTTATATGTATTTTATCTGTGTATTTAGCTGATTGCTTGGAGTTCATCTTCACAACCTGTAAGATGTTCGGTGGACGAACCACATGACAGAGAGCTGCGAACAATCACTAAACGGAAGGTCAATAGCACGTCCAGATCATGCTAATAATCCTGTCCTGTTATAGCCACAGCAGAGGCACGAAGAAGTTAACCTTCTAGTAGGCGAGTAGGCGGCAGATATTCAATGAGGTAACTGCGCACAGGATGCAGGCCGGAGCCTCACAAAAAAAAAAGAATACAACGTTGAAACTGAGCCAGGCTGCCTTGAAAATGCATTTCTTTTCATACAAACTATTTTAGCTAGAAAGCAACATATGAAACTGATCCAGAGCTTGCAGTGCGGCTGGATAACAGCTCAGTGTTATCTTCCTGCTCCAAGTGTGTGGGAGACTCTCTGGTTTCCTCTGACACATTATGGAATCTTTTCAAAGATTCCTCTGGAAGTTGGGAATGGCTCCCATATCCTGGAGAGCTTCTATTAGAAACAAGAGTTTGTTTGAGATCTTGGTCTGTCTGTGCTGCTTGTTCACTCTAGTGACAAAGTTTCTCTAAATTATTATTATTATAATACAGGATTTACATAGTGCCAACAGTTTGCACAATGCTTTACAAAATGGAGGGTGACAATACAGTTACAATACAGTTCAATATAAGAGGAAACAGAAGGCCCAGCTCGTTAGAGATTAAGATTTAAAAAGCATGGTTGGACAGACTGAGGTAAGAAATTCCAGAGAATGAGAGAGGTTTTGGAGAAGTCCTGGAGGTGAACATGAGACTAGATGACAAGGAAAATAAAGATCATGAGGTCTTGGGGGGGAGCAAAGAGAACAGTTTAGTTGGTATTTTAAGAGGAGAGGTTAGTGATGTAGCTGGGAGCAGAGCTGTGGATTGCTTTGTAGGTTGTTAGTATTTTAAATTGTATTCATTGTGATTGGCAAGAGGGGTAGCAGACACTGAACGGTTGGTAATGTGGATGAGTCTGGCAGCAGCATTCATGATGGACCAAAAGGGGGAATAGCCTATGTAAAAGTAGGCCAACAAGGAGGGAGTTGCAATATATGATACGGGAGATAACCAGGGAGTGAATTCGTAGCTTTGTGGTGTCGTTAGTTAAGAAAGGGCATATTTTGGAGATGTTACGGAGGTTGAAGCAGCAAGATTTGGACAGTGGTTGGATGTGGGATGGAAAGGAGAGTTCAGAGTCCAGGATTACACTTAACACCCTGCCATGCAAGGAGGGAATGATAGTTGTGCCATTGATCTCAACAGAGAAGTAAGGGGAGGGGGCACAGGGAAACCATGTTCTGACATCCATACCGGTATGTCCGTTAGTCAAATAGTGATGCATGTGGAGAATGATGGGATGATCTGAGAGGCAGAAAGATAGATTTGGGTGCTGTTAGCATAGAAATGGTATCAGAAGCCATGGGAGGCTATCAGCTGATCCAAGGAGGTGGTGTAGATAGATAAAAGAAGAGGTTCAAAGACAGAACCTTGGGGGACCCCGACAGGAAGAGGAGTGGAGGAGGTAGACTTGTAAGTTACACTGAAGACACGGTGACTTAAGTAAGAGGAGAACCAGCAAAGAGCAGAGTCACGGAGGCCAAGGGAATGGAGTTTTTTCTAGGAAGAGAGGGTGGTCAACTGTAATAAAAGGCAGCAGAGAAGTCCAAGAGTAAGTATACAGAATCGTGACCATTGGAGGTATTTACTCTGAGGAAAGTTATCCCACATGCCACCTTGTCGGGGCCATCAGTAGCAGGTTCTTTGACTTGAATTGACTTCACTTATTGACAGGTTTAAAATTACTTTTTATATAAATTAATTATTTTTAGTAATTTAAAGAGGACTTAACATTAGATGTATTTGTTTACATTAGGCATATGCATGTTAAATAATGTGTAAGTGTAACACATGCAGATATATATTACATATAACAGATATAAGAGCACTCTCCCTATCAATTTTTTCATGCAGCTTTTTTCTGCAGAAGGAAAAAGTCATCTTTGTCCAGGCAGCATCCAGCATTAGTCACTGTTACCGAAACCCGTCCCTTTGATACTTATTGTGCTACCTCAGTAGTGGAACTGTCAAGGGGGCTGTAATCACTAGCAGTCTAATATAATATATTTCCAGTCTCTGGCTGTCTCCTACAACATATCTCCAGTCTCCAACAACAGTTGTATGTCTTCAGTCTCTGAACATCTCCAGGGTATGTCTATAGTCTCTGACCATCTCCTATGGTATATCTGCAATCTCTGACCTTTAGTATGTCTGCAGTCCTTGACCATTTCCTGTAGTATGTTTGCAGTCTCTAATCGTCGCATATTGTATGTCCCCAATCTCTAACGATCTTATATAATATGTCCACAGTCTATAACTATCTCCTGTAGTATGTCCTCAGCCAATGACCATCTTAGGTAATATGTCTGACCATCACCTGTACCATGTCTGCAGTCTCTGACCATCTTGTGTAGCATACCTGCATCCTCTAACCATCTCCAATAGTGTATCTATAGTTTCTTACAGGGCAGTCTGGCAGAGGTATATTGCTACTGGAAGCTGGAGAGATACAAAAGCCAGCATCTGATTCAATCAGTCAGTAGCTGCACAAAACTGAAGTGTCAATCCTGGGTGAAGTTGGTGCAAAAGATTGGCCTTTAGGCATAGTAGCAAAAATGTGGTTTGTAGTGAAGATGTAAAACTGTTTCTTTATGTAAAATAAACTTAATAAAAGAGGAAGGCAAATATGTATTTCTGATTATGAATGACAAGTACCAGGTGCCTGGGAGAGAAAGAAAATTGACAGGTGCTCAGGAGAGGTGTCAGCTGCCAAGACACAATCTGCCAATACACAATGCAGCATTTACAGCACTACAAAATGAATATTAGGACCCTACAGTGAAAGGGCACATTGCATGTTATGGTAACTCTTATAATAAGAGCATTATGCAAAATTAAAAGAAAAGATAAGATAATAGGGAAGGCTTATCATGGTATGGCTTCTGTAAAAGGGAACATGCAGGACAAAACATTTTTTTTACAGACTTCTCTATACATATAGTTTAGTGGCATACACCAACAGATATTGTATCAGTGACAGCAAAAAAATAGAGTTCATTAGTCAAATGCAAACCAAGCATCTAAATACAATATAACCTCATCATTGATTTAGAATGGACTACTATATTTCTGATTGAACTGGTCATGTTTTAAAGTATAATTGTAAAGAAGGAAATATGTGGAATGCCAAAACTATCAGAGAACATTAGACACCCTTATCTGCCTTCTTGTTACCAGTCAGCAGGCCTGGGTGGAAGGGTATAAGCCTCTTCTGTCTTCACGCCCTGGCTGTCTCCTGCACTGTGCAATACCCTGCTGTCATACTGACAGCTCAGTCCTGCAGATTACCCAGAGAGAGTGTCAGAAGCATGTAGCGCTCCTGATTCTTGGTAGCTGCTGGTCTCATTTCAGCATCCTGGTTTTTGCTGTGATACATTCTCCCTGTCTGTTTGTCCACCTGCAAGGTGATTGATGTAGTCAGTTTCTGGGTGGAAACCAAACCTGGTTTAAGCCAGCCAAGCCTGCAGTCTCATGCTTGTGATATTTTGTTTGTAACGTGTTCCAAGCTCCCTGTTTGTCTGTTCTGGTCATTGGATTTCCCTGTTTATGACCTTGGTTTGGCTATCGACTACTTTCTCGGCCTGCTTTTTGACTACGGATTTGTGCCTAACTATTCTGAATCTTGCCTGCCTTGTACCTAGACTGTCATTGAACCACTCTGTCTGTCTGCCAAAGACAATTACCAGTTTGCTGTGCTCAGTTTGTGCCTGCCCTGGCATGGTAGCAAGGCACTATAGCATTGTGTATGGGGGCAACCGATTACCGGTAGGCCTGCTTACCTTATGGGAAAGGGGCTGCTATAGGTAAAAATAATGATTGTCTCTGCCAATCTACTTGGTGCTCTCTCCAATATCTGGCCAACCACGGCCATGGGACGTCCAGTCCTTCCTTTGATCCACACACCTGTAGTGATTTCATCTTGGACCCAGTGTTCCTAAGAGTCCCTAAGATAAGAATATCCCCCTTGCCTATTGACTTCACATCCATTGGACTCTAATCTGGATCCAGTGTTCCAATAAGTCATCACATAAGGATATTACCATTGCCACATGATTCCACAATCATCGACCCTCCATCTGGAATGAATCTAGAACTAGTCAGTCTGCACTCAATCAGTATCGGATAGGTCAGTGAGTGACTCCACTTTTCTGGGGGCCATACACATACCGATTGTCAGAAAATATCAACCGCTTTCTTCATATCCATCAACCGATAATTATCGCATGACAATCTCTATGTGAATGGTATTTGGCGTCCGGAATTTTTGTTTATGTGTAATGTTTTGTGCGTCTTTTTTGTTTTTTTGTCTTTTGTCTACTTTCACACTTCACTATTGTAGTGTTTTAAAGGGGTTGTAAACCCTCAAGGTTTATCATCTTAATGCATTCTATGCATTAAGGTGAAAAATCTCCTGTGATGCTGCAGCCCCCGAGAGTCCCCCTTCTACTTACCTGAACCTGGTCTTTCCAGCGACGGGGATGAGCACACCAGCTCCAGCCGGTGTCTCGGGTCCTGATTGGATAGATTGATAGCAGCGCAGCTATTGACTCCTGTCAATCAAATCCAATGACGTGGGAGCCATGGGGCGGGGCCGAATCCTGCTGTCTGTGTCAATGGATGCAGCAGCAGGACACGGGAGTGCGCCCGCACGAGTGCCCCGAAGGAGAGCGGCTCTTCAACGGGGCACTCGAGAAGAGGAGGAGCCAGGAGCACCGCTGAGGGACCCCAGAAGAGGAGAATCTGGGTCACTCTGTGCAAAACCAACTGCACAGAGGAGGTAAGTATGACATCTTTGTTATTTTAAAAGAAAAAAAACGAAGCTATAGATATCCTTTAATTCTTGATCAAGTATATGTGAAGTTGTAACAATATTGCTTTCCACACTGCGCATATTTTTAGCTGTTATTTTTTTAACTCAATATATTTGTATCTTTATAACCAGTCCCTATTATGACCCTTTGTTGCCATAGTAGCCACTTTCCTCCCGGGTAGTTCCTACCAGGGTCCCCTTTTGCATGCTTAGATTGGCTTGGCTACGGTGACAACACCAGACTGTGTAGAGTGATCCAAGGGTGACTATAATTAATATACTCTTGTGGATATACCTTGATAGGACCCATTATCTTCTTGTTGTGCTTATGCTTATAGGTGAAGAACAAAGAAGCTAGCTATAGCGCCTGACCACCTGTGTTAGGGGTAAACGTGACAGAGAGAATGGCTTGGCTTCAGTGGAAGACGGCTATTGGGGATTCATCACATAGGACTGGATTCATAGACTAGGAGAATGAAGTTTCAAGTATAGAAACATGGAATCATGTAAAAAAAAAACAAAAAAAAAACAGCAAAAGCTACCTGACCTTTATTAATGACATGAGAATGTCTCCAGGTCCTAGCTATGCTGAGTATTAATTCTGACAAAACCTGTAATATGCAGTATCTCACAAAAGTGAGTACACCCCTCACATTTTTGTAAATATTTTATTATATCTTTTCATGTGACAACACTGAAGAAATTACACTTTGCTACAATGTAAAGTAGTGAGTGTACAGCTTGTATAACAGTGTAAATTTGCTGTCCCCTCAAAATAACTCAACACACAGCTAATAATGTTTACACCGCTGGCAACAAAAGTGAGTACACCCCTAAGTGAAAATGTCCAAATTGGGCCCAATTAGCCATTTTCCCTCCCCGGTCATGTGACTCATTAGCGTTACAAGGTCTCAGGTGTAAATGAGGAGCAGGTGTGTTAAATTTGGTGTTATCTCTCTGACTCTCTCATACTGGTCACTGGAAGTTCAACATGGCACCTCATGGCAAAGAACTCTCTGAGGATCTGAAAAAAAGAATTGTTGCTCTACATAAAGATGGCTTAGGGTATAAAAAGATTGCCAAGACCCCGAAACTAAGCTGCAGCACAGTGGCCAAGACCATACAGCGGTTTAACCGGACAGGTTCCACTCAAAACAGGCCTCGCCATGGTCGACCAAAGTAGTTGAGTGCACGTGCTCAGCGTCATATCCAGAGGTTGTCTTTGGGAAATAGACGTATGAGTGCTGCGGGTATTGCTGCAGAGGTTGAAGGAGTGGGGGGTCAGCCTGTCAGTGCTCAGACCATACACCACACACTGCATCAAATTGGTCTGCATGGCTGTCATCCCAGAAGAAAGCGACTTCTAAAGATGATTATAAAGTAAAAAAAAGATGATGCACAAGAAAGCCCGCAAACAGTTTGCTGAAGACAAGCAGAATAAGGACATGGCATACTGGAACCATGTCCTGTGGTCTGATAAACTTATTTGGTTCAGATGGTGTCAAGCATGTGTGTAGCGGCAACCAGGTGAAGAGTACAAAGACAAGTGTGTCTTGCCTACAGTCAAGCATGGTGGTAGGAGTGTCATGGTCTGGGGCTGCATGAGTGCTGCCGACACTGGGGAGCTACAGTTCATTGAGGGAACCATGAATGCCAACATGTACTGTGATATATTGAAGCAGAGCATGATCCCCTCCTTTCGGAGACTGGGCCACAGGGCAATATTCCAACATGATAACGACTCCAAACCCACCTCCAAGACTACCACTGCTTTTCTAAAGAAGCTGAGGGTAAAGGTGAATGGACTGGCCAAGCATGTCTCCAGACCTAAACCCTATTGAGCATCTGTGGGACATCCTTAAATGGAAGGTGGAGGAGCGCAAGGTCTCTAACATCCACCAGCTCTGTGATGGCGTCATGGAGGAGTGGAAGAGGACTACAGTGGTAACCTGTGAAGCTCTGGTGAACTCCATGCCCAAGAGGGTTAAGACAGTGCTGGAAAATAATGATGGCCACACAAAATATTGACACTTTGGCCCCAATTTGGACATTTTCCCATAGGGATGTACTCACTTTTGTTGTCAGTGGTTTAGACATTAATGGCTGTGTGTTGAGTTATTTTGAGGGGACAGCAAATTTACACTGTTATACAAGCTGTACACTCACTACTTTACATTGTAGCAAAGTGTCATTTCTTCGGTGTTGTCACATGAAAAGATCTAATAAAATATTTACAAAAATGTGAGGGGTGTACTCACTTTTGAGAGATACTGTAGATGTTTCTGTCTTGAGACCAGCTTCACTTAAAAACTTTACTAAGAAAAAAATCACAAGAGGCCTTTTTATGAAATAACACTCCTAATAAACTCCTAGTGTCACACACATACAATTATCTAATCACCATTCATGTTTTTTATTAGTATCACACATTTTTGTATTTTGAAGTCTATGTGACATTCGTATACACTGTAATATTCAGACTAGTTGTATCCCAGGGCTTAACATATAAAATAATACTATCAGGCAGCCTATGAAAATAATGACACACCATTCTTTTGAGGTAGGATCTCCCATGTTACTTGGCTACCCTACTAGGTAGAAAAAGCCCAATAAGAAAACCCTGTGTGGTTTTACTAGGCATTACTAAAGGCCTAGGCACATGATATCTACTGAATAGGGATGAACAAACATGAGAGCTTTCATTTCCATGAAATTTTAGTGAAAATTGTGAGCTTCTTTTGAGGTTTTTGTTGGGTACATTTGGCTTTAACTGGCTTCTTAAGTTTGTAACAGCTTCTTTCATCTATACTGGACCTACTCTTTTGCCAAAAGACTGCCCCCTCCCATTAGTCCCCCAATATTTTAAGTTTTATTTTAACAGAATTAAATAAAACAGACAGTAACACAACATACAGTACCTTGAAAAAGTATTCACACTCCTTGACATTTTCCACATTTTGTCATGTTACAACCAAAAATGTAAATGTATTTTTGGGATTTTATGTGATAGACCAACACAAAGTGGCACATAATTGTGAAGTGGAAGGAGAATAAAAAATGGTTTTCTAATATTTTTACAAATAAATATGTGAGAAGTGTGGCGTGCATTTGTATTCAGCCCCCTTTACTCTGATACCCCTAACCAAAATCTAGTGGAACCAAATGCCTTCAGAAGTCACTTAATTAGTAAATAGAGTCCACCTGTGTGAAATTGAATCTCAGTATAAATACATCTGTTCTGTGAAGCCCTCTGAGATTTATTGGAGAATCTTAGTGAACAAACAGCATCATGAAAGCCAAGGAACACACCAGCCAGGTCACCAATAAAGTTGTGGAGAACTTTAAAGCAAGGTTATGTTATAAAAAAATATCCCAAGCTTTGAACATGCCACGGAGCACTGTTCAATCCATCATCAGAAAATGGAAAGAGTATGGCACAACTGCAAACCTACCAAGACATGGCTGTCCACCTAAACTGACAAGCCGGGCAAGGAGAGCAATAATCAGAGAAGCAGCCAAGAGGCAGATGGTAACTTTGGAGGAGCTGCAGAGATCCACAGCTCAGGTAGGAGAATCTGTCGACAGGACAACTATTAGTCGTGCACTCCACAAATCTGGCCTTTATGGAAGAGAGGCAAAAAGAAAGTCATTGTTGAAAGAAAGCCACAAGTCCTGTTTGCGAGAAGCCATGTGGGGGACACAGCAAACATGTGGAAGAAGGTGCTCTGGTCAGATGAGACCAAAATTGAACTTGTTGGCCTAAAAGCAAAATACTATGTGTGGCAGAACACTAATACTGCACATTACCCTGAACATACCATCCCCACCGTGAAGCATGGTGGTGGCAGCATCATGTTGTGGGGATGATTTTCTTCAGCAGGGACAGGGCTACAATGGCATGGTTTAGATCAGTGGTCATCAACCCTGTCCTCAGGGCCCACTAACAGGCCAGGTTTGCAAGATAACTGAAATACATCACAGGTGATATCATTTGCTGCTCAGTGATTGCATTATTCTAGTCTGCAGCTCTCTAAGGCAATACATAAAACCTGGTCTGTTAGTGGGCCCTGAGGACAGGGTTGATGACCACTGGTTTAGATCAAAGCGCATTCATGTGTTAGAATGACCCAGTCAAAGTCCAGACCAAATCCAATTGAGAATCTGTGGCGAGAAAATTGCTGTTCACAGGCGCTCTCCATCCAATCTGACAGAGCTTGAGCTATTTTACAAAGAAGAATGGGCATACATTTTACTCTCTAGATGTGCAAAGCTGGTAGAGACATCCCCAAAAAGACTTGCAGCTGTAATTGCAGCAAAAGGTGATTCTACAAAGTATTGACTCAGGGGGGGCTGAATACAAATGCACACCACACTTTTCACATATTTATTTGAAAAAAAAAATGAAAATCATTAATAATTTTTCTTCCACTTCACAATTATACGCCACTTTGTGTTGGTCTATTACATAAAATCCCAATAAAATACATTTATGTTTTTGGCTGTAACATGACAAAATGTGGAAAATGTCAAGGGGTATAAATACTTTTTCAAGGCACTGGAATTGGGATCCTAAGGATCTTTACCACAAACTGTGCTCGTTGTTGGATAAAAAATGTACAAGTTCTGGAATATCAGCCCTTTCCATTAGTATACAGGTGTTGTACAGGTCATCATCAGGAAGTCATTAGTTTCTAAGTAAATAGTCTACATTCTTACAAATGCTGGTTTAGCGACTGAAATGGATTACCTGAACAGAGGATAGATCATGAAGTGATAAGAGCATGATAAATCACCAACCCGCCAGACTTCAAATGTATTGCAAGTTTTAATTCTTATTAGAGCCAAAATATTTATTTCCTTTACTACATAGTGCCTGATGCCTCTCCTCATGTGCATTTGGCGTGCTTTCTCCTAACTGCCTCTGAAAAATTCAAGATAAAACTATTTGACTACCATTTAACAGCATTAAAGTAGCCCATTCAGGGTTAAAAAAAGATTGAAACAAAGGCAATAGAAGAATGATTATACTCACCTCTGAGACAACTTGTGTCTCCCACCTTCCCTAAATCCTAGTACTAAAGTCTACAATACTCTTCAGCAGAGTAACAGGTTCATATGGATCCCATTGTGGACCATGGTTCCATCTTGCGCCCCCTGTGTTACTACAGGGTACAGCAGCAACCTAGGAGTCAAAGGGTGGAACCACAATGCATCACAGGTAACATAAGCTTCTGATATGCCCTGAAATGTCAAATAAGGAGTCTTATGGAGGTTGCAGTATTAGGACTTGAAGCAGGAGTGCATTAAACCTCTGCAGGTAGACCAATGCTTCCACACAGAGAGCAAGAGGTCCTTCTCTATAGAAGGCTGGCAGGGGTCAGGATTTACTTTTTGGGCTGTGGTTGCTGTCTAAAGATAGAGGGGTAGAGAAGGAAGCGCCACCTGAGTGTAGTATTAACAAATGATGTTTAATGACACCAGGTAAAAACACACTTACAGGATAAAAACATATAAAAGGCTCATCTGTATAAATATGTGGTCCTCGGTGTTCCCTCTGATCCTGTGGTGGTGACGCTGCAGGGATGCTGGGCTGCAGAAGGTGGATTACCAGCCGGGAGCTTCTTCTGTGGCAATCAGGAAGAGACTAGGGGCCAGCGTGGAGCGCACGTGGATCGTGCATGACTTCACAGGTCGTCCGTCTGCTTCCGGGTTCGGTATCCAGGGGAGGGATGGTCCAGGGAGGAGGGCTAGCAGGGAGGTTGAGAAAAGGCTACGCGCTCGGAGCCACTGCTCCTTCAATAGGCCAATTGAAGGAGCAGTGGCTCAGAGCGCGTAGCCTTTTATATGTTTTTATCCTGTAAGTGTGTTTTTACCTGGTGTCATTAAACATCATTTGTTAATACTACACTCAGGTGGCACTTCCTTCTCTACCCCTCTCTCATCCATCACAGAGCCAGCTCTCTGAGGACAGCAGCCGCCTAGCCTACCAGCCTACTTTAACCATTACATTACCGGTTACCACTTAATCCTTGAACTTCCAGCCTGTCCCCTATAGACTAAGTTGCTCAGCCCTTTATATCTCCTGTTATATATGGACTTGTGTGTTTGCGCTTACAGTTACCAATACTCTGTCTGGCTGTCTAAAGATAACCAACTGTAAGGCATTTCCCACCTTTTGTTCTGCACTTGAAATGTATTCAATTGATTTAAAGTGAAAGGGCAGGTGGGCTTTAAATGAGGGTGGACGGCTGAGATGAGGTTTCTCTTTTCCATAGACCTTTCCTGAATGAACTCCAATCAGCACTACAGCCCTTACAGGCTCTTCTTTATCAATCAGGAAAGACCTCATATTTCTACACTATCCACTTGCATCCTGTTTCTGAGAATATGCATAGCCCCAGCCATGTAACCCCTCCATCTACTTCATTCCTCCAGGTTTGTCTGTACTTATACACTTGTAATAGAACGTTGTCTGTCTTATATCAGACTTTAGATTCATTGAATTGTAATTCTACCCTGTTCCAGAAAGACAATAACGACTCAAAATGTCATACAGTGAAAAAAAATTTTCTTGGAGGTTATCAATATATTTCTCCCCAGATATCTTCAGTCTTTTGCCGTTTTATTGCGTTGCTAGGCGCTCTCCCAGAACTAAGAATTTTGACACGGCTTCACTTCCTCCCTGGATGCTCATCATGCAAGGATCACATGACACCCATCTGCACTCTGCACATGTCCTCCATGTTCTCATGAAACTCAGGCCAAGGGGCTTCAAAATGGGAATAGCAGAGGTACTGAATGCTCAATGAATTACACACTGACCATTTGTTTCACCCCTTTCAGTATCTGGATATTTAATAGTGAGGACTGAATATATTTATTCCTGTTTCACTATAGAAACAGGAAAATGCATTTAGAAGGAATCTGCTAAGAAAGCAAAATCATCATTGAAACGCCAGAGACACAGTGAGTCAAAGCCCTTAGTTTTTTGTAATACATTTATAAAATGCCAACAAATTCTGCAGCGTCTTATAGTATGTTGACTTTTCAAATCAGTCCTTAACCCCCAAGGAGTGCTTACATTCGAATGACCCTTTGAC
This sequence comes from Lithobates clamitans, assembly GCA_037952925.1. NCBI lineage: Eukaryota > Metazoa > Chordata > Amphibia > Anura > Ranidae > Lithobates > Lithobates clamitans. The sequence goes on along the minus strand of JBBGZY010001809.1, from coordinate 962,460 downwards.
AGGCATACCAACTACTAGGAAGAAGCCAATTCATTTATCCACATGTTTTAAGATATTTGAGGAAAGCATTTGTATAAATGGGAGGAATATACAAATTGAATTCAGTCACTGAATCCAAAAACCAGTGCTGCAATACAACAGTGCTAAACAAGTAGCCAAAGTCATGCCATGTTCTCTCAAAGTGGTTGTATTAGGTGTAGAAAAATATATAGCCATGGAATGCCATTGTAATCGCTAATATCTCTAAAGCCTAATGTAGCTCCCCCCATAGGAGCCGCTAGATAAATGCCCAGGAACCTTTTCCCAGTAATTGGCTCGTAGCCAGGCACACAATTCCAATCACTCTTCAGACTCATTAACCAGTCTAAGGGTATGCTTTTTTGAAAGCTTTACGAGAACTTGAACTTGAATAGGTAGTGGGTAGTGGTAGGATACTACAGTAACTCTTAGTAACAATTTGAGGAGATTTAATCTTCCTCTTGGACATCCGACCAAAGTCCTTTCACTAAGAATTAAATAGACTGAGCTCTTCCAGACAACAGACACAGTGTCCCCTTTAACCTGCTGACTCTAGCATAAGAGGGATGGCAACAGCACACAGTCTCTGGGATCTCTGACACCAAGCTGTACTCAGTAATGTCCTCCTTCCAATATCTTCCAGACATTTTCACCCTGTGGTATCAAACTAGATCCTCAGATGACCGCTCCTCAGTCAGCTTCAGCAAACGCTCAGCAAAGCAGGCCTCCAGCTAGTCCAACTGTGATCTCCTCCTCAGGAAAAAAGACACCCATGCTCCCAGTCTTAGAGTGTTTATACAGACTACCAGCCACCATCCTGGGCACCCCCCCCCCCAGAGATTGGCCAGGGCTACATAAATATTCAGCTGCTGATTAGACTCTACCTGCCCACTAACTTCCAGAACATTTCTGGACAACCAGGGAAGCAGCCACTCCTGCAGCCACTGAAACACAGAACAGACCAGAACTATCAAACACAGCTACACGGATTACAGTGAGCCAGAAGTAAATTTCTGTGATGATGAAATGAAGCTCCACTGAATACAGTGAGCTTAAAATAAATTTACCAATCTAAAAGGATGCTACAGTAGCATTCTGTACCTTCAAGTGATCATCGGAGACCACTAAAACAGGGATTAGTTAAAGTTGAAATAATACACATATACCTATATCCAGGTGCTTTAGTGAATTATACTCCTCTGCCAAACAGCACAGCCAGTAGGGTCACACCATATTTATGCTGGAATTCGGAAATACAGTGGTGTCACCTCCCTGCCCACAGTCTGCTGACTGGACAGTGAGGGAAGTGTAACACTAAAAAGTCACCAACACTGCTAAGTCACTTCCTTTCTGCATGTTCTCCCCTAGCATATGTGCATGCATAAAAGCCTGATTGGCTCCTGGCCTACTCTTCCTTTTCCCAGTGTACATGTTCCTAAGCAAGGGAGGCTGGTACCCATATTCAGGCCTTATGCTATTTGTATGTAAAGTACAGTACATTTGGTGATTTTTACCACTTCAGGCTCTACAGCGGCCTGATCAATTTCAGACGTAAATAAACATATGTCCCCACCTTTCAGGATGGTTTCTTGAACTTTCCCATGAGGAAAGATCTGGGAACCCTCAGCTTGCATGCATGCAGAAATGTACAATGGAGGCATTAGAGGTCTAAGAGCACATATGAACACAAACACACAAATAGGTTGTGAATGCATACAAACATAACCACTGTGCAACACATATTAGTTATTACCACACACACTGGAGTCAGAAGAATAAGCCTTGGGCTAAAATTCGTAGTTACATGAAAGGATGGACACTCGCTCCTGCAGCCCACATTCCAGTCTGTTGCTGCTTCTGCTTCTCTAAACCAAATCCACATAAACAATGTAACCTAGTCAACTCTTGAAAGGATAGGAAGTGTATTTCTTGTCTGTTCTCCTAATGTGGTTTATTCTGCTGCCCAGCGTGTATACCTGAAATTTACATGATGGATTTAATGTAACTTTTCGAGTTTTATTGATACGTTTTTACAAGGTTTCATTGATTCTTATATGGGGAATTTGTTTCTTTTTTGCACAACTGATTGTTCATTTACCCTTTTCCACCATTACATTATCCATTGCATGGATAACAAAATGGCTAACTAAGGCCCTTCTGGGCTGAAATGCGTAAGCTATATTAGTTTTATGGATGACCTAACTCTTCAATAAAGTATGTCTTGGAGGATTATTTTGTGTGCTGGCCTGATTACAGTCCCAGTATTTGTGGTTAACTCTAAGCTGTTACGTTGTAAAGGCTTTTAAAGTGTTGATTATAGACAGTTTTGCGTATCACAATATGTTGCCATTTCATGGGCACATACAGTTTTAAAGTATATCTTTGTGCAAAATTCATTATAATCATTTCTACATTGAATTTCAATTATTTCTAGTTTGCTCCTATTAATCTAAACGATCCTAAAGTATAACTAAAGGCAAAACATTTTTTTTAGTTTTTGGATGGAGGCAGAGGTATTTATACACCTGGCAGTTTTTATTGCAGTCTGTGTCCCCAGTAAGGAGATTCCCCCTCTCTATTTGTTCTGTTTACCATTGAAAGTAAAAGAAAACCCCACATTTTGGGTTGTCCCTAGAAACGTAATAGAAGGGAAATCTTCCAATGGGAACACTAGTTCTGGTGACCTGGGGGTCCCCAAGGAATTCCCTTAATTTGCAGGGATTTCTCTCACTTCCCGTTTGGCTATGGGACAGGAAGTGAATGTAAATCTCCCCAATGGGACAGGGGTTATAACCCTCTATCCAAAATGAAAATAAAGTTTTGCCTATAGTTTTAGTTTAAAATTTGTAAACTTACTTTGTGAAGAATTCCACATATTTACTTCCTTGAATTCTGTGACATGTATTTTCTATGCCCTGTGAATAGGCACTGCTGTGTCACAGAATTCACAGACCCTGCTTTCTGATCTACAGAGGTGCTGAGAGGAGGCGCTTCAGGATGTGAGTCAATACAGGGATTGCTGCTTGCAGGCAGAAAGGTATCATGGGATATGTAGTCCTTAGAAATCAAAGTAAATGAAAGGAATCAGCAAAGGAGAAGCTGCAGAGCATGCAGGGAGTTTTTACTGCATTTTCTGTCTCCGTCTGATTCCTGACAGTAGGCAAAGGCCATGAATTCAGAAGATGCAGGCAATCTACCTAGTGGTAATATTTTTTCCAGATTAGACGAGCAGGACCACTGCATGGATCAGTTTCCCATAGCATTACAGACGCTACCGATTCGCACTGCTCACCTGGATCCCCCCACTGTGGCTGCTCCAGTCTCTGTGCAGGCACCCGCCTCGAATATTACCTCTGTAAGAGGTATGTCTGGTTCTGCTCCGCTTACCCAGCGATTTGGGGGCGATCCAGTTCAATGCAGAGGGTTTCTTTATTTCTTTACTTTCTGATAGAGCTTTGGCCTGTGCAAACCCTCTATGGGAGATGCAAAAACCCATCGTCCTGAGTTACCCTGAGTTTGTGGCTTCCTTTAAAAGGGTATTTGATGTTCCCGCACACTCCATTTCGCTTGGAACAATGAGGCTTTCGTGGCTGCTTTTTCTCATGGTTTCTTGGATAACATCAAAGATGAGATACAGTAGCAGCAGAGACACACCTACAGATCTGGAGAAGTTGATCGCATTTGCCATTCTCATTGACTCCAGATTCCGAGAGAGACCTTCCTTTAAGGAGCGCTTGCGGAAGCCTCCTGAACGTTTGGCTCTGAGCTTTGCAGTCCCACCCTTGCCTCCCTCACCTCCCATGCCTCCTGGTACCGAGTCCACCAGTGAAGTAGAACCCAGGCAGTTGGGCTTCACATGTCTCTCTGCAGAGGAGAAGGCCTTTAGGAGGAGGGAGAGCTTGTGCCTTTTATTGTGGCCAGGCAGGTCACTTTTTGAAGTCTTGTCCTCCCCATCCGGGAAACGCTTGCACCTGAGGTCCTGTAGGTGTTACGTCCCCAGTTATCCTGAAGGATAAGCCTTTAGTTCTGGTTACCCTTTCTTGGTCTGAGTCGTCCATCGAGATACAGGCTCTAATCGACTCTGGAGATGAAGACCTGTTCACAGATAGTGCCTTTGTGTCTAAGCACTCGATTCTGCTGCAACTTCGTGCCACTCCACTTGCTATTGAGGCTTTTGATGGGAGACCTATACAACCTGCCCATGTGACTCATGAGACTGACCGTGGCCGCAGGGGCTCTTCACCATGAGATAATCCATAAAAAAGTTATTTCCCCACCCCATTACCCGGTGGTTATTGGTTATCTTTGGTTACAGAGGCACAACCCCGCTTTTGATTGGCTTTGTGCTGAGGTTGTTACCTGGTCACCACAATGCAGTAAGACATGTTTACAGAAAGTGGCCATGGTCTTATGCACCTCTTCCCTAGAGAGCCACCACACAGATGTCTCCCGTGTGCTACAGAGGCTGGGAGAGAATAACCTGTATTGCAATTTGGTTTATTCGTAACTTCTTTTCTCTGGTCAAACCCCTGACTGATATGACCAGAAAAGACGGGAACTTACAGAATTGGTCTCCGGATTCCATTAAAGCCTTTGAGTCTCTCAAAGCTGCCTTTGTTTCAGCTCCTGTGTTGGCACATCCTGATCCTACGTTACCCTTCATTCTTGAGGTTGATGCATCTGAGACTGGAGTTGGTGCCCTTCTGTCTCAACGTCCTACCTCTGAGAGCGCTATGCATCCTTGTGGCTACATTTGCAAGAAATTGTCTCCTGCGAAATGCAATTATGAGACTGGGAACAGTGAGTTGTTAGCGATCATTTTAGCTATAAAAGAATGGAGCCATCTCCTCGAAGGTACCACTGTGATGGTCCTCATTTTGACTGACCATAAGAATATCACATTCTTGTCTGAGGCAAAATGCAATGGCATCTCCCAGAAGGGCGCGATGGGCTTTTTTTCTGTCAAGCTTCAATTACTTTTAAAGCTTTCTTACTCGGTACTAGGAATGTAAGGGCTGTTGCATTGTTGCAACACTTTTCCTCCGCTTCCAAGATTGAGTCGGTTTCTCTTCCTGTGATACCTCCCAATGGTATTCTGGCTACTGTTTGTACCAGTCTCACTTCACCTTTGTGTGACAGAATTCTTGCCACTCCTGATCCATTCTCCTCCAGAGAAACCTTGTGACCGCTGCTTTGTCCCTGAGAGTCTCCACACTGCTTTGCTTCAGACTTACCAGTCTCCCAAGGCAGCTGTCCACCCAGGAAAAAATCTAAAAAAAAAATCTAGAAACTAATTTGGGCTATTTCTCAACAATTCTGGTGGCCTAGTCTCTGCGCTGATGTAGCCGCCTTCGTAGCTGCTTGTTCTGTGTGTGCTCAGAGTAAAACACCACAACACCTTCCAGCGGGCCTCCTACAACCCATACCCAATGGAGAGAGACCTTGGACCCACCTGTCTATGGATTTTATTGTGGAGTTACCCAACTCCCAGGGCAACACAGTTATTCTTATGGTGGTTGACCGGTTCTATAAAATGTCACATTGTATTCAACTTAAGAAGTTGCCCACATCCAAAGAACTGGCATCCATTTTTGCTTGCGAGATCTTTAGATGACATGGGCTACCCAAGGTTATCATCTCGGACAGGGGTAACCAGTTTGTCTCCAGGTTTTGGCAAGCCTTTTGTGCACAGTTGGGTGTTCAGCTTTCCTTCTCTTCTGCGTATCACCCGCAGTCCAATGGGGCCTCAGAACGAGCCAGCCAAGCCTTGGAGCAGTTTTTACATTGCCATATTTCTGACCACCATAACAACTGGTCAGACCTCTTACCTTGGGCGGAGTTTGCTCACAATAGTGCCGTCAATACTGCTTCTCGATTGTCTCCATTTATGGTGAATTAATGGTTTCCAGCCATCCATGTTTCCTGTAAATCAGGAAACTCATTTGTTCCTCAAAGCATTCCTGGATTAGAAGAGCATCTCTGTGGTCTTCATTCCACTTGGGTACAGGTCCAAGAGTCCTTGCGATGTGCCAATGATAGGTACAGACTCCATGCTGACCGCAGATGCCTACCTGTGCCTTCCTACCAAGTTGGGGAGAGGGTCTGGCTGTTGCAAAATCCTTTCCGTATTCTCCGTAGGATCAACCCAGTGGCTTACGTATTAGAACTTCCTTCTAATATGCGTATTTCGAATGTATTCCATGTCTCCTTATTAAAACCTTTGGTGTACAACCGCTTTACCACCTCACTACCACGTCCTCACCTGGTTCAGGCTGAGAATCATGAGGAAAATGAGATACAATCATTTATTGACTCCTGTAGGTTCCGTGGACGTATACAGTACCTGGTTCATTGGAAAGGGTACGGTCCGGAGGAGCGCTCTTGGGTCTCATCCTCAGACATACATGCTCCTGTCCTCCTCTATGCTTTCCATAGACATTTTCCTCTCAAACCTGGTGGCCCTCCGAGGGGGAGGGGTCGTTGAGGAGGGGGTATTGTCAGGGCTGGGCTGAGCCCTACCTTCTCAGTGCTCAGGTTGTTCAGCTGTCGGATAATTGCCAGCACTCATCGTTCCACAATGGCTCAGCTGGTGATCATTTCCTGCTCCCAATCCAGACCCTTCTGGCTATTTAAACTGCCTGGTTCATTTCTCCTGTGCCTTCGCCTTGGTCAAACCTATCTGGAGATTCCCTTCTGTGTTCCTGTTGAAGACTTGCCTGGCTGACGTCCCTTCTGGTTCCTGATCCTGTTTGCTGCCTCCGACTACGCTGATCTCTGGCTTCCTGATTTACTGGCTTGCTCTGACTACCCGCTTTGGTTACTGAACCCTGGTTATGTTTTGACTATGTTTATTATTTGTACCATTTTTAACATTATATTAAAAGGTGTGCTTTTTACTGCATTTTCTGTCTCCGTCTGATTCATGGTTCCTGACATTGACTCTGTCTCATCTTTTTTTACTTACAGAAAAAGTAGAGGTTCTGTGGTGTTTGTGTGTTTTAGAAACAATTTAAGTGTATTTTTTTCTGAAATAATAGTTTTAATTGCATTTTCATGTACAAAATGGGCATCTAATGCATAAGTTCACATTTGGAGCATGCTACACATTACACCCATATTTAGAGTGTAACATGCTCCAATTTCCCCCCTCCCCCTGGGCACTCTTCCTACCCCTCTGACAGCAAGCAGGGGTTCCTTTCCCCGCACCCACTGTCACATTTCAAAATCAGTGTGGCTGTGCGTGGCTCTGCCCACACAGCGCATCATTCTTTTACAGCAATCTGTGAATGAGAAAACTACGAGTCCTGTCTGGCACTGAGGCAGACGGCTTGTATTCAATGAACTGTGAGGGCGCTTATAGTTCATTCACAAGCCTTGCGACTTTCAAACTGACAGCCCGTACAGAGGTGTAGGCAGAAAGGTGTAGGACATATCTGCAGGAGCCTGACATTGCACCTGTATGATCCACTGAGCGTAAGGACAATGCTTTGCAGGCTTTTGGGGGAAAAAATTGTAATTGCATTTTTTTCTGCAAAAATAATTGCATCTATAATTTTTTCTCCAAAGGTGAACTTAGCCTTATAGTGTGTGTTCAAAATGGAAAAAAAAATGGATCTGGTAACAAAAGGGTTAAAGGAATACACAGCTGCATTAGTTTGTGTTTAGTATATCTGTCTGAACTTTAAAGGAATGTCATGAAAGAAATATGGAAGCTGCTATTACTGAAGTCCTTCTGAAAATGTAAGTTCTCCATTTGTCATGCTGACCCTTAATACTTTGAAACTTAGAATGATATAAGGTATCCATACACAGAAGACAGTCTGATGCAAACAGCTGTGGCACCTTTGTTTCATATGTCATGACTTTAAAAGATAACCTCATGACACCAAAACTGGGAAAAAAAATCTAAAACACTAGAAATGTTAGCAATCATGGCTAGTGAAACAATTCACAGCCTATAGCACATTTGTATATTGTGCTCTAAAAACTGGATGTAGACTTGGATGATTTACAAATGAATCTTTAAAAAAATAAATCCCTCAAGAATAGGCAACCAGATGTTAACTTTGTCCTTAGATGTAAGATCTGCCTGTGCACACAGGCCGAAAATCAGACAGTTCCTCCTTCGGTCCGTGTGAACGGTGAACCAGTGTCTGTTCAACAAAAGTCAGTCTAATGACCAGCTTCTGTCGAAAGGTCATGCCAGAAAACTAGCATTCAATCAGCGCTTGCAGCCAAAGGCTGTGAGTGTGAGCACTGATCAGTGTATTCTGGATGAGGGGGGGCTCCCCTGTATGAATACCATGTCTCGGTGGGAGAGATCTGTCTGTTTTCTTTTTTAGTTCAACCCACTGGCTGAATGAAAAAAAAAATGTGTGTGTGTGCGTGTGTACTCAGCTTTAGGCTAGTTTCACACTATTGCAGGTGCAGGAATGCATAAGTAGCATATACAACCTCAGTCACAAGCAGCCAAAACATGCTGCTCCACAGCAGACATGTGGGGATGCCATTAATTCTTAATGGTAAGCCCATGCATCTGATAATGCAGCACATTTTTGGGTGCACAAAACCACATGGTGCCGCGGCACCATGCAGTTCTTTGCACCGCCCAAAGTTTGAGGACATTTCCCACAGGTACAGCAGCCCATTCAAATGAATAGGCTGCTGTGCTCATGCAAACATGGCACACAGGAAGTGCGAAGATGTGAACCCAGTCTATTGATGGAACGAAATGGTATTGTTCTGTCTGATGAAACAATTCCTTCTATATTCTGATCGAGTCTACCAATTACTGTTCCTTTTGCACTGCCATTCAACCAACTTTGCAGGAATAAATCAACGATGAAAACAATATTGTAGATGGGTTTATTCCAATTATCTTTAAGCTGATTGCGTAGTGCTGGGGTTCTCAGCTTACAAGGTATAGATGATCTTAATTGGGGACCCTGACATCACAAAATGGGTTTGCTGATAATTCAGCTTGTGTAATGGTCCAGACGATTGTCAGAGACTGTAAACATACTAGGGGAGATGGTCAGAGACTGCAAAAATGCTACAAATGTGGCTTGTGGGCTGGAGACCTGGTGGATGAGACATTTAGATACAGTGGGAATGTTACATAAAACTGCCTCTTAGCCCCTTTACAAACTGATGTTCCCACTTCCAATATTGGCTGCTGGGGTCTTCTGAGGGCCACATATCAAGTATCCAAGGGCATTCCATATGCGGTCCTCAGGCTGCAGATTGGCCACAGAGCCTGTAGTGTATGAAGCAAAATGGTAGATTCTGAAATGATGACTTCAAAGTGATCAGACTAATATGGAGGAAACAGTGTAACAATGATTTCAGACATCTAATTACAACTATTGAATCCAATGACCAATAGCACAATAAATCTGTTTGTGTATTACTAGCTTTCGTTTTATAACCAAGCAGTTAAAACTAGCAGGCAGACATTTTAAAACTAAAAAGCAGCCTGGCTACCCGGCTATAATGTACATCCTAAAAGAAATGCTGTGAATTATCCCTGTTGTCGTAGCTTGCTGATTGTAAAGGAAATGTATGGTTTCCTTTTACTAAAGAGAAGGTCATGGTGAGTTGAACTCTATTCACTAGTCATAAAGGAGCTGGTCCTTACTGAAAAAAAAAGAAGAACCCACTCCCAGCACTCATTTTAGGCATGGCCTGGCCAGTGCTTTATGGGTGCATTTTGCTGACCTTAGGCTTTGGATTTTCATGTCTTTTAACCTCTGCATTGAGAAAACACATAGCAAGATGAATGCGTCTGCAAGGATCAAATGTGAACTTCACACCGGCATTATCTGATTTCAAGAGCTTCAGCTGCAAGCCTTCATGGTTCTCTGTGGTTATGTTTCTTACCTTAGAGGGTCAGTGTTTGATGTTGGTGAGTTAAAGGACAATTTCAGAAAAACCTTTCAGACCCCTTGTTCCCAGCCCCTAATCTAAGCCTAAACTCCCCATCCTGATGCTTAGTTACCTTTTATGGATACTTGCTTTATTGTAGACTTCCACCCAACATCTTCTTTTGGGGTGTTTGTGCATGAATGAGTTACTGCGTGGCAACGTTGTAGTAGATTTCGGGAATAAGGTTGTAAACTATAGTTTAGGAAATGGTAAGTAACCAACCAGGTAGGCTTAGATTAGGTAGGGGGGAACAGATAGGGTTTTTTCTTATGTAATTGGTGCACTCAACATTGTTGAGATCTCTGTGCTGAGTTTCCAGGTCTGCACACCTGATGCAGCCGTTCAAAGGGAGTATCACTTTCCCTGATGGATTATTGTTATATCATACAGGTTGTAACAGGAGGAGCTGGAACACGCAAAGGTGGTCAGGAACACTGAAAACTTCCAGGTAAACTAAAACAGAGTTGGGAATCATGACAGGAAGATCTTGCTCTTAGATCACTGTAAGAAACCAGGAGCTGACGCAGCCGGAAAAGCTCTACTTATAACTAAAATATCGCTTTTGGTTTAACTGATCCTTTAATAGGAACAGTAACAACATTTACTATACAGACAGGAAGTGATGGGAAATCTCTCGCCAGAGGGACGCAGACTTAAACAAAACATTTTATCAGAAAAACAGAAGAGCGTTAGATTTTATTACTGTCTGTATTTTCCTATCCCAGTGACAACAACTCCCCTAATTTCTTATCCTACTGTCATACAGACGTGAAGTGAGGGAGAAATCTTCCAAACGGCAAAAAAATCTTGACAAGTATTTACTCTTCCTAAGATGAAACGCTTTGGCTGGAGTTGGTCTTCATCTTCAGTTATTCCCATTGCTCCTGGTGCATTATTTGTACTCTATGATAATTTAATGCCGCGTACACACGATCGGATTTTCCGACGGGAAATGTTGGATGTGAGCTTGTTGGCGGTAAGTCCGACTGTGTGTATGCTCCATCGGATGTTTGTTGTTCTGCCAACAAATGTTGGCTAGCATGCTCTCAAATTTTCCGCCAACAAATGTGTGTTGTCGGAAACTTTCCGATCGTGTGTACACAAGTCCATCGGACAAAAGTCCAAAGTACAAACACTCATGCTCGGAAGCAGAAGCGTTCAGTCTTGTAAACTAGCATTTATAATGGAGAACATTCGTGACGTGGCAAATTATGAAATCTCCAAATGCAGCGCACAATTCTCTTCTTTAATAGGATAATAATGAAGCTGCTTTGCTGGTGATACTGATGGAGTCATTGCAAACAAATTTTCGAAGGCTTTTTTTTCTGGTGACATCAAGAATAATATAATTATGTTTTTTTTAATTTTTATTACCACAACACCATTATCTAGAAAGTTGGTGTTCAAGTGCCGCGCAACAAGGCACTGGAATAACTCCCCCACTGCACTTATGTGCAAAATCAAAACAATTATTCTTTAAAGCTGCCAACTAGTGTAAATAGTGAATAAAATAAATGTTCCCAATGGAAATAGTGGCGCTAAATAACAGATTAACTTAATAATGTGTAAAAGTGAGCCAGTATGAAAATAAATTGAATGTTATAAACCACCCACTGATACTAGTGAGTCTGTGTAGTAATCAACCAATATTCCCTCTCACTGATGGTGGGGACCTATTTAACTTCATATAAAGTGTACAATTTGATAGTGACAACAGTCCATACAAAATAAATAAAAAATGAAAAATAAATAGAAATAAATGAAACAAAGTCCATGCAAGATATTCGGTGTCAAAAAAGTGGATGAAGCAATTTTTCCATCCAATAAAACGTCTTCCACCACACCATCCGTGACTGTGATCCACTCTTACGGAGCCGCACTCACCGGAAATATTTGCCTTGCATTCTCATGCTCGGCCAATAGGCAGAAATTTCGCTTCCCAGGGGCTAGCCAAAGTGAATGAAACTGTGTTTGCAGTAGATGAACTTCTTCAATAAGCAGCAATACTCATCAAGTGTATCCATATGAAAGAAATGATAATTCTTCCAATAGTTTGATACCGTATAAAACATTTATTTAAAATGCACACAACACCATTATCCCCTGGTTTTTAAGAACAAAGATACAACTATGTTGGTGTCCCTTCTCAATTTTACATTGTATTTTTTAAAATGTAACTGCCTACTCTCAAGCTGTCATTTGAAGTAAAACACATACCCAAATATTATTCTCCACAATTTTTTTTATTGTGCATTAAAAAAAGAAAACAAATAACATTAGACATGCTATCTGCCAATAGAACTTAACCAAAAAGTGCATTCTATACATCCAAAAATATAGAAAATATACCAAATTAAATCATTATTCAACCAAAATGTCAAAGCAATAACTCCAAGGCGAATAATAAATAACACGTTATCTCCTCCGATTCCGCAACATGTCTGGTTGACGAACGGCCGTTCAGAAACGAACTGAAAAGCACAAAATGAAAAGCGCTAAATAAAAAGTGCGAAATGAAAAGCGCGAATCAACACTCACCAAACTTCTACTAACACGAAATTAGCAGAAGGAGCCCAAAGTGTGGCGCTAAAGAGCTAAAAAACCACGTAGTACGTCTAGTATGTCATTACGTTCTTAATTGTTGGCCAACATTTGTGTGACCGGGTGTATGCAAGACAAGTTTGAGCTAACAGCCTTCAAACAAAATTCCACTGTTTTGTTGTCGGAAAGATTGATCGTGTGTACGAGGCATAACAGCTATATTGGTTTCAATCATAATAACCATGGCAAGTGCGCATATATGCAAATTTCATACCATGATTATGCCTATTTAAATAGATTTGGTCACTTTGCCTATTTAGGGTAAAGTGGCAGAGTCTCTTGTAAAAAGAACCCCCATCTCATGCACAGAAAACATTCCCTTCTTTACCCCACCACTATTTTACTTCATCAGAGCTGGAATTCCAAACTCTGTGTAAGCTGTGGATTAGATGGTGTCACACACACAGGGTTAATAACATCATCCTTCTTATCTGCAAGGCATGTTGATTGACTGGCCTGGTCCAACCACTGCATCTTAGGAGGAGACATCATGCTCCATCATATTTGTAAAGACTGGCTAATTACCAAGGAATCCAACAAAGAAAGCGGTGACGGAATGTGGGTGAGTATACATAGATTCCCCTGGCCAGACACCAGTCAAATTTTAAAGGAAAACTTTAGTTTTTGGAACATTTCTTTGATTTTCTAATGGTAATTGGGGTCAAATCAACAATTGTTTTCTTTCCACTATGGAGATAAAACTTGAAAGAGCAGGATAGAAATATTTCCCCGAACATATGAAATTCTAACGGAAAATGTATTTTTCATCAGGAGAAATCATACATAAGGTAATGCTCATGTTCTACACACAAAAGAGACCTGTTTAATAAGTCTTGGATTCAATGCAAGTAGCAGATCTGCATGAAATGTTAAGGGTTTTAAAACAAAATTAGTTGACTCAATGATGGCAAGAACAAATGCTTTGACAAATGATTTTTCAGAATTTCCAGACGCCCATTAAAATTAACTTCTACTGACCATACATGTCCTGAATGGGCAAATAGACAGATTCCCCTAACTCTGCTAATCCCAACAAATATTGAAAATATCAGCAGACCAACCCTGTAAATAGAGCCTTTATCATTCAAAATTTGAGAACATTAGTGACAGAATGGGAGAAACTCTCCAGTATTTTTCCTTACATAAAGCTGAGCCTTGCAGAGTAATTTATGGATTCTTTCCCAGGGTCTTTTTGCTTGAAGCCCACACACTAATAGTCTGGTGCTTACAGTCTAGAGTGGTATCCTGGATCAGCTCCATCCGTTTTAGTTTCTTAGTTTCAGTATGTAGGGCCATTCAAATGAGAGTTCACGTTGCATCTGTGTTAGCAACCCATTATTCTCTGGCAATTTATCATTGAAATTCATATTTTTAAATAACTCAGAAACCAAATATGTAAAATGTACAAAAAATATCACTTGTATGTGTTTCCTGTGTTCGTTTCCTTTTTTTTAAAGTGAACCTGTCCATTGTCCTTGCAAGACACAGCAACAGTTACCCTTTAATATAACCCTCCCCAGCAGCCTATAGTGACCTCTCTGCTCAGCCATCGGGAGGAAAGAAAAGGTCTTCTCTAAGCTACAAGTTTTGTAGCTTTCACAGGGCTATGGACTCCCCATGTATGATTACTGTTTAGACAGGAGCTTTTACTTGGAGTGAGACACATACTTCTCTATACTGATCAGGGAACTGAATAAAAGGTGAGAATGTGCTGGGGAAGAGAGATTAAAGTTTAAACCCTTAAACTTTAAGACTCGGTTCACACTGCCACGACTTGGGATCTGACTTGTGAGACTCCAAGACACGTGACATGTGAAACCCCATTTTAGTCAATGAGAGCTGTCTTAATTAGCACTACTGAAGGTGCTCCGACTTTAGAAAAGGTTCCTCTACTACTTCAAGGTGACTTCTATCCGACTTGTGTCCTTAGACTTTAATGGAAGTTGCCTCCAAGTCGGATTCTCATCTTCTTTACAGGAAGATTACCCAGACATCCCCTGAAGATTGCCTGGTAAAGTCATGCCGACTTTCAGCCTAAGTGTAAATCCTTTTATAGCTGACCTTTAGGCATCATATTTAAAAGACATACCATGTCCAGTCAGTAAATCTGTCATAAAGATGGTGGCACTACCTGACTGCCCAGCCAAAGCCATGATGTGTTTGTGCGGCATCTTCTCTGACAAAGGAAGGGGCAGATCCTTTTTGTATTTTAGATAGTGCAGCAAAGAGTTAGAACCTCTTTCAGTTATTGCCAATTGCATTTTCATCAGTGTGATTTCCCTGCAATCCTGTCCTTGGGGACACAACATGTGCACATATTCTCCAAAATGAGGGCAAATCCAACTTTTGATGGCTGTCACTCGAACAAGTCCCGCCCCCCACCCCCACTAGAAGATGTCCCTACTATTCCTGTTTGGGTGGCATCTGAAAATCTGGTAATTTCCTCTCACTCTTTAAGTAATAATCGCCGCCTATGTTAATAGTGAGGTTGGATTTCCTCAAGAGGGACACTAAAGTTAACTGTACACAGCTAGATTTCTCTTGTTCAGCCCTGAGACCTGAACAACAGAAATCATTAGATCACCCCATGCATGCTAAACAGCATAGATGGAGGAATCTCCAGTAAAAGCTATTGTATGCTGACAGCCTTAGCACTCATGGCTCTCTGACTACCCGAATATTGCCTTCATCCTACATCTGATAGGATGGGGTGAGGGGGACAGGGGAGGCAGATTAAACCTCAGCTTGAGTTTTCAAGTGATCAGCTAGAGTTTTAGAATTCTAATGTATTTTTTGCATGCAAAGCTGATCAAGAAAAACATGTCTTTTTTTACTGAACCATGCAATGAAAGTATACGTGCTCATAATTATTATACAAACGCTTTTTCTCAATAGCAAGGATCAAATGTGAACAATAAGAAAGAATTCCAACTAGTCAGAGTTCAAAAGCGTGTTCCAGTGAGACGAATGTAGATGTGTCATAGATCTATAAACTCAGATTAACCCACTTGTTACAATAATAACACTAATTACTATAACACTGTGCATGCTTGTAGAGGCAACAATGGTGTGGCTTCTTCACTGTAATTCTGTCAGGAAGGATGTGAGGACCTTAAATAATCAGGGTAAGAATAGACTCCTTTCACAGAGGGTGGGTGACGGGGTGACGGGGTGACTTCACCCTTTCAGCTCCGGACACTATGGATGTGAATAACCCCAGCCATAGGCCCAGTCGTTTAAAGCTGATGCTTAGAGTTATTTTTGCTGTCTCGGACTCTCTGACACCAATGCTGGGGGTTACTTTTGTGGTTACTGACACAAATGCTGGGGTTTATTATTGCAGCCATTGACATCAATGCTGGGGTTTATTATTACGGTCACTGGCAACAATTCTGGTGGTTATTATTCCAGCCGCTGACATCAGTGTTGGGGATTATTTTTGCAGCTGCCAACACCAGTGCTAGGGGTTATTATTGCAGCTGATGATACCAGTGCTGCGCCAATTATTGCATCCACTGACAACAGCACTGGGGATTTTGATAGCGACCACTGACACTAATGATGGAGCTTATTGTACCCTAACATTGAGTTGCGTTACAGCCTCTTCATTTTGAATAGATTGCCTAGCCTGATGCGATGCACCTCTGCTATCATGTGGCCCTTGAGGGCCACACTTAAAGTGAGAGTAAAGTCTCATGCATGAATTTTATCTATAGGTAAGCCTATAATAAGGCTTACCTATAGGTACTGTAAATATCTCCTAAACATGCGTCGTTTAGGAGATATTTAATGTAGATGCAACTGATGACATCACCGGAGCATGTGCTCTAAAGGAACAGCATACCCATGCTCCATACCATACTCTTTCAAAGTTCTGTACCATGATCTGCGAGTCCCGCGCGCATGAAGGACCGGGTGAAGATGGAAGTTCCTTCAGATGTGAGAGCGCGCCGCTGGAGGGCTTCATTCTAAGGTAAGTTTCTCATAATGTGCTAGTATGCGATGAAGGTTTCAAAAAAGAAAAAAGCCAGTTTACTACTGCTTTAAAGCCACCATTGTAATAGACACTTAATCTTCCCAACAAAGATACGGACCTCAATAAAAAATTGATGGGTGATCTAAAACTTTTCTCCCTCCATCCAACAAAAATCTTTAGCCATAGAGGATCACACTTAGCGCTATTGTCAGCTTATTTTGCACTTTTACCGTGTGAGTATTTTTTAACTGGTTTAGTTTTATCGATTAATTATAAAGAGAGCACTATCGATGCCTTCCATATATCCCATTACTGTTTGAGTGGTATTTGAAGTGGAATAATGTTGGATAGAGATAACCTGGTTCCTGCAATAGCCTTGAGGGGGATTCAGAGCTCTGTCTGACCTCACAATTCCTTATGAGGTCAAAGCAGGAGGTGAGCATTCAATATGAACATATGGTGGCTTCATGCACGGCACAACAGTTTATTGCATTTTAGAAGAATATTCTTCACGATTGGCACAGTGGTTATTGGCCGCATTATTTATCTGACCTTTCAATGCTAGAATTAGCACATTTAGTGCTTTTATTATGTGAGTGTTTTTAATTCTATGTAGTAATATTCACTAATTATACAGAGTGTACCAGTGGCGGCCCGTCCATTAGGGGTGAGGGGGTGCCGCCTCCCCATAAATGTATCCGGCCCCCTAATCTACATGCAGGGCACCGGACACATAGATTCCAATCAGGGTTTTTTATTTTTTTGAAGCACGTGACTAGAGCCCAGAGGCTCTAATAGGCTTAAAAAAAGGGTGGGTTCAGGGCGCAGAACACTGCTCCCTGATCCCACCCCGTTGTGTGACAATAGCAAATGAATATTGAGTCATCTATACCTTCTCACTCACACGAGCTCGGTGGATACTAAGATGCAAGAAAATAGCTTTAAGCTGCTGACCCGATGGTATAGGGTCCCAGGACCTTGGCCAGGATATATCCGACAGCTTCTGCTGCCTGCTGGAGGGGCTGTGGGCTCCGAGGCACCTTCCTGCATACTTGGTGGGAGTGCCCGAGGCTTCGGCCCTTCTGACAGGATATCAGGGCCCAGATAAAAATTATTTTAGATGTAGACCTGCAGGATTCACCATTGGAGTTCTTGCTGCACGTGCCATCCACTCCTCTCAGCCTCTACCGTAAGTCAATTCTCCCACACCTATTAAACGCTGCCCGCTGTCTGATTCCCAAATATTGGAAGTCAACCCAAGTTCCGGGGTGACCCGAATGGGTGCGCCTGCTCAACTCCATTATGGCAGCGGAGGAGTGGATGGCGCAGTGCAAGGATAGGTATGATAAATTTTACGCTATGTGGGCCACGTGGATACATTATACATCTAACATGACGTAAACACCACCTAATATGGCCCCCAGGCGGGCTGATTAAAGGATGATGGTACATAATTTTTCTTTTTCCTTTTTTTTTTTTTTTTGAGGATGAGACCTGTGAGCCACGAACCCCTAGGTCCTTTATAATAGTTACAGATGTACGCTTACTGCTGTTGTGCTGATTGATCGTTATACTCATTGTCTTCGGGTATGCCCATTCCCCCTTCTGTTCCCCCCCCCCGCCTTTTCACCCTGGGTTATCATGGATGCAGCGTGCGTAGCATTGTATCCTTTATGTAAGAATATTATTCTGCTCTGTTACAACAGTTAAAGTACCCACATGCCCCACTGTTGTTGAGGTATAACTTGATGAAGTCATATGAGGCTAGCTACTGACTGTATCAGAAGTCTTTATGCACTAGTAACCCAATGACCCCCCCCCCCCCCATATACCCCCTGGGCACTTATTGTGTTAATTTTTCCTTGTTGGGTTTTGCTTTTCTCAATGTATGTTATCTTGAAAATATAAAATAAAGATTATACAAAAAAAAATGAATATTCGCTATTGTCACACTGATTCTCCTCCTGGCCAATCAGGAAGCGGGTCTGAGACCCATTTCCCGATTTCCGGAAAGGAGAAGCATTCCAATTGGCCACCGAGGAGGAGGGAAGAGACGCACAGCGGAAGCCGCCATGATGCCTGTGGAGGAGAGTAGGGGAATGTGAAGCCACCGCCTGTGATGCTGAGCAGGAGAGCAGAGGAAGGGGAAGCCACTGCTCGTGATGCCTGCGGAGGAGAGCAGGGGAATGGGAAGCCACCGCCTGTGATGCCGAGGAGGAGAGCAGGGGAAGAAGAAGCTGCCTCCCATCACCCGGGTGAAGCGAGGACCAACATAGATGGGGTAAGTGCCGGTGCTCCTGATGACCTAACCGACTGGACTGGGGGAGGGGGGGGCAACGGCGCCCCCCCCCCCTCAAAAAAAAAAAAAATTACCACCAGCTTCTACTGGGGTACACTATTAGTCTCTTTTTTTGCTTTTTCTGTGTCTAACTTTGTATGAGACAGTGTGGGGTGTGGAGTGGAGTGCAGCAGATCTTTGGATAGTTTGGATAACCAGATCCTTGCAACAATCTAGAGGAGACGTTATAGAGCACTTTTAGACCTCCAACTGTCTTATGAGGTCTAAGCTGGAGGTGAGCTTTCAATCATTTTAGGTGGTCGATACACGTAAGGTACACCAGTATATTGAGCTGGAGAAGAGAAGTTTTTCACAATTGATGATTGACAGCGCTGGTCACTTTGGACTTTATTGGACTATAAATGTTGGGATCACTGTACATGTAGTCCCCGCGTTACAAACAAGATAGGTTTCGTAGGTTTGTTCTTAAGTTTAATTTTTTATGTAAGTTGGAACAGGTACATTTTTTATGCGTAACTCCAGCCAAAAAAATTACTTTTAAGTCTTTTGGATAACATAGGGAAGGGTTAACACCCCTGTAACGTTTGTTTTGTTGTCTGTGCCCCTATTCAGAAGATTTCACTTCACTTTCTGTCCCTGTGAAAATTGGATTTTAAAAATTTTGGGTTGTTATGGAAACAAGGATTGGTGATAAAGCTTTAGTGGAGACACCTTTTTCTATATATACAGTATCTCACAAAAGTGAATACACCCCTCACATTTTTGTAAATATTTTATTATATCTTTACATGTGACAACACTGAAGAAATGTCACTTTGCTACAATGTAAATTAGTGAGTGTACAGCTTGTATAACAGTGTAAATTTGCCATCCTCTCAAAATAACCCAACACACAGCCATTAATGTCTAAACCGCTGGCAGCAAAATTGAGTACGCCCCTAAGTGAAAATGTCCAAATTGGGCCCAAAGTGTTAATATATTGTGTGGCCACCATTATTATCCAGCACTGCCTTAACCCTCTTGGGCATGGAGTTCATCAGAGCTTCACAGGTTGCCACTGGAGTGGCACTCCTCTTCCACTCCTCCATGATGACATCACAGAACTGGTGGATGTTAGAGACCTTGCACTTCCATTTGAGGATGCCCCACAGATGCTCAATAGGGTTTAGGTCTGGAGACATGCTTGGCCAGTCCATCACCCTCGCCTTCTTTAGCAAAGCAGTGGTTGTCTTGGAGGTGTGTTTGGGGTCGTTATCATGTTGGAATACTGCCCTGCGGCCCAGTCGACGAAGGGATGGGATCATGCTCTGCTTCAGTATGTCACAGTACATGTTGGCATTCATGGTTCCCTCAATGAACTGTATCGGCAGCACTCATGCAGCCCCAGACCATGACACTCCCACCACCATGCTTGACTGTAGGCAAGACACACTTGTCTTTGTACTCCTCACCTGGTTGCCGCTACACACGCTTGACACCATCTCAACCAAATAACTTTATCTTGGTCTCATCAGAACAAAGGACATGGTTCCAGTAATCCATGTCCTTAGTCTGCTTGTCTTCAGCAAACTGTTTGCGGGCTTTCTTGTGCATCATCTTTAGAAGCGGCTTCCTTCTGGGATGACAGCCATGCAGACCAATTTGATGCAGTGTGGGGCATATGGTCTGAGCAATGACAGGATTACCCCCCACCCCTTCAATCTCTGCAGCAATGCCGGCAGCACTCATACGCCTATTTCCCAAAGACAACATCTAGATATGACGCGGAGCACTTGCACTCAACTTCTTTGGTCGACCATGGCGAGGCTTGTTCTGAATGGAATCTGTCCTGTTAAACCTCTGTATGGTCTTGGCCACCGTGAAGCAGCTCAGTTTCAGGGTCTTGGCAATCTTCTTATAGCCTGGGCTATCTTTATGTAGAGCAACAATTATTTTTTTCAGATCCTCAGAGAGTTCTTCGCCATGAGGTGCCATGTTGAACTTTCAGATACCAGTATGAGAGAGTGAGAGCGATAACACCAAATTTAACATATCTGCTCCCCATTCACACCTGAGACCTTGTAACACTAACGAGTCACATGACACCGGGGAGGGAAAATGGCTAATTGGGCCCAATTTGGACATTTTGACTTAGGGGTGTACTCACCTTTGTTGCCAGACATTAATGGCTGTGTGTGGAGGTATTTTGAGAGGACAGCAAATTGCACTGTTGTACAAGCTGTACACGCACTACTTTGCATTGTAGCAAAGTGTCATTTCTTCAGTGTTGTCACGTAAAAAGATATAATAAAATATTTACAAAAATGTGAGGGGTGTACTCACTTTTGTGCGATGCTGTATATTTTTCTCTATTTTAGGAGTGAATTTCCCTACCTACAGGTAGATTTCCTCTCACTTCCTGTTACCTCCCTCCGTTTGTAAGTATGAGTCGTATGTAAGTTGGATATTTGTAACTTGGAGACTGCCTGTATATTTTAGTTGCACTACACCATTTATATATATTTCCTTATTTAATTTTGAGGATGCAGTGAAATCACTCTGATAGGTGTTTTAGCTGGCAACTATCGATTACTGATTACTATTTTGTGTGTTTTGTGACTGCGCTAATTGCTTTTACACTTTTTTAAAGTTTTTTTTATTGCACAAGGTAATACATTTTTATAAAAAAAAACATTTTGTGATTAACAAACACAGACCAGGAATTCTAAAACAGTAATTAAATAATTTGCATTTATTTCAGAACATAGTTCTTGCAGAATTAAAAGTTTCCAATTTCACTGCCCACTAAAGCTCTTTCTTCCATGTCACCAATCTTTCACTGGCTCAGATTTGCCATGTCCTGCTACGTGAGTTTCTGACATGACTTAAATACAATGCAATTTATGAATAACAATAGCATGTCTGAAAGGACAGTAAGTATTGCTTCTCTGTGCCCTTTAAAGTCACTGCATACAAAGCATAGACTGAACTCAACAGAATTTAAACATGGCAACAAGGCCATTAGGAAAAAACATGTGTATTTAATGAAAGGCAAGTATGCAGGCCACATTTTATAACAGGACATTGCCATCCTTTTTAGTGGAGAGATGGCTTCTACAGAGAATGCTCATAAAATGGTTAGAGACCTAATATGGGGTCATAACCTCTATACAATGGAGGTTACAAAGGCGAAAAGACCTTATAGAATGGTTTGATGTACAGACACCAAAAGACACAACACGCTGAAGTGTGGTGGTAAACTGGTCTACACATGTTGTGCAGGTGATGGGGAGTTTTTTGCAAACAGCAAATGGGGTTCTTATAGCTTCTGCTCTCTGCCCTCCACTACCAAGAGATCAGTAAAGTCTAATAAAGAATACAAATACATGTGTACAGTGATGGAGTTGCTAAAAGTGGTGGTGTCTATAAGTGGATATATTACACAGTGAGATGTCATTTGTTTTTAGCTTGTATTTTGTTGTTGCCAAACTAGGTAGTCAACCCTCCAAATTATTGAGTTCAGGTATTTCCAGTAAAGATTACTGTTAATGCTAACGCATGCAGAAAAATTGCAGACAATTATAAGCTTTTAACCTTATGGTGACAGTTTGAGAAAGGCAGCTTTCTGTTTCTTCATGACTGTGCCCCTGTGCACAAAGCCAGCTCCATAAAGATAATGGTTTGATGAGTTTGGTACGGAGGAAATAGAGTGGCCTGCAAAGAACACTGACCTCAACCTCACTGAACACTTTTGGGATAAATTGGAACGCCGATTGTGATCCAGGTCTTCTCATCCAAATGACCTTAAAAATGCTCTGTTGGCTGAGTAGGCCACAGTCTCACTCCAAAAAGCAGTCCCAGAAGAATGGAGGCTGTTATAGCGACCAGGCATGTACTGGCCATTGGGACTACCGGGAGTTTCCCGGTGGGCCGATGGCTCAGTGGGCCAGTCAGGCACTGTCCTGGAGCCGCTCCTCACTGACGGTGAGTGATCGTGATTTCACTCCTGTCACCAAAGAGCAGCTGCCTACACTTGCTGGAGAGATGATTAGGCTTTCTGCTCCCTCCAGCCTGCAGGGGGAGATAGACAGCCGACAGATTTCCCTTTCTCTCTCCCCTTATCACTTGTCACTTATCACATGACTGGAGAGAGGAACGAGAAGCTGCCTTCAGAACTGTGAGTACACATGGGAGAGGGGCGGACACTCTAATGTAAGGGGGTGCTGATGGGGACACTCTGTAAGGGGGGTGCTGTTGGGGATACTCTGATGTGAAGGGGGGTGCTGATGGGGACACTTTGATGTAAGGGGGTGCTGATGGGGACACTCAAAATTAAAGTGGGCCGGTCTGGTTGAATTCCAGGGCCACATTTGTGTCCCAGTCCAGCCCTGATAGCGACTAAGAATGGCTTTGAAATGGGTTGTCCAGCAAGCACATATAGATGTGAAGGTCAGATGCCCACAGATGCCCACTTGTGTATATGTGCTTGCTGGACAACCCATTTCAAAGCCATTCTTAGTCGCTATAACAGCCTCCATTCTTCTGGGACATGCCCAAATTTGTAAGCAAATTAAAAAGCCTCTTTAACACAAACCATTTAAACCTCCAATCAAAAGAAAATTGGGCATGTGATTGCCATTCATCATAAACTTGCATAATGTTCCATTTTATTGAGGTGCAGCTGTGTAGTCAAAAAAGTGAAGTAAGGATGAAAACTTTTTATTCCAGTGGAGGTGACTTGTGCTTATCTTTCACTGTCTTAGGTTACCCACACATAGCACAACTGATCCTGCTGGAATACCAAGTATTAACAGTCTAATGCCCGTGAATGTCGTTGCCTTGTGCATGTCAAATAAAATTACTGCAGAAAGTGGCTACATGACTTTAGCAGCATTGATCTGCAACACAGGATAAAAATAAATGAAAACAAGTATTTTCTTAAGAAGGGGTGATTGTTTATGATACACAGTGCTTTAAAAAAACTAGATGTCATACAGTTAGGGTTTATACCTACTTTAACTCTTGTCTGCCAAGATGACAAGGTGGACTATAGGAGAGCTATGGGAGGTGTCTGCGATCCCCCAGCCAGTTCTGGCAAGTCCAGTCCCAAACATGCTAACATCTTCCTCTTTGTTAATGTTACTTAATCCCCGTGATCTAGCAACTAATACACTGTAATGCCATATAAGGCTGAGGAAGCCAAGCACATGTATGAAACCTAGGGATTTAGAGACATGGGGTCAAATTCAACACGACCTGGTCTTGACATTTATTATTAGTCAAGGCAGGCTTCCATCTACATCCAGAAGAATTCTTAGTGAGAATTAGCACCACGGGGGTGGACATCTTTAAATGATTAATTCAATTTTTAACAAAATTGGCCATCTGCAATATATGGCAGTGCGGTGTTAAAGCGTATGTGTAGCCAAAACTTTTTTTTTTTTCAAAGTCAAGTTTTTATTGCAGTCTGTGTCCCCTCTAGGTAGAGTCATACTTTCTGTTTGTCCTAATGACCATTGTCAAATGGGAGAAAATGAGGGGAAATCCAAAACTTGTCTCCGAAACAAAAGGTGATTGTAAATCCTCCGGTAAGGACACCTGTTTTGGTAAGAACTGTCTAAGAGGGGAACTCAACTCACTTGTAGAGGTTTTCTCTCACTCCTTGTTGCATCTCCAGGATAGATAATGAAGGAAAATCACTCCAATTAAACACACACAGCACAAAATGGACTTACTGGGTGCCCATGGTCTCAATGCCATATACGCAGCTGTTGGCATCTGTCCCTTCTGTGCCTCCCATCAGACCTCAGAAACAATGACAGCACAGCCAAACTGTTTTTATTTTGTTTTGGATAAAGTAAGAAGAGCTAGAACTTCTGTCAAGTTTTTTTGCTGTCTATACATCCACTGTACTTATGTCCTTTGTTACTGAAACAGAAAATTAGGAGAAATCCAAAATGTTAGAGTTGTTCCCAGAACAAGAGGTAAGGGGAAATCTTCCAGGAGGGACACCTGTTTCTGAGACAATAAGAGGGGAGTTTCCTGCACTTTGGGGAGATTTCCTCCAACTTCCAATTGTGCTGGGATAGGAAGTGAAACTTTCCACAATGGTACAAAGACAGCAAACAAACAAATACATAAATAACTATCCAAAACAAAACAAAACAGAGTTTTGGCTATACATATACTCTACCAAACTAAATGTCAGTGAGTTATAGTTTAGATCTAATTTAAATCTTATCTTTTGTCCTGACTGGAAATCTCCTTTATTTCCCTTTCTTAAAAATCAAAAAACAGTCTCGGTCTTGAGCCTGTACAAATCTGAAAATCTAGCCGGGTGTGTTCCTAAGACAGCATAATGCACGCTGCCTGGCCTTCTTTCTTCCCTGTAAAAAGAAAAGAAGGTTTTGCCATCATTATGTCTGGTGGCCGATTTGCCGGGCTTCGGCCCTTTTGAAGTAGGTGGCAGCTGCAGCACGAGAATAAAAACTCCTTCCCAATAGCGCCAATGACCTTGGAAATCGAAGTGCTCGCCACTTGAATTGCCCCCCTCCTCTTGATGTCCCGTCTTCTTTATACCTCCACAAAGCACAAACGGCGGAGAGGGAGAGGGAGAATTTGCTACTTAGCATATCACTGCTGCCTTGGAACATCATGATATTTCGGATGAAAATGAGGTCATATGGAGTGATGTCATTGTCATTCTGCTCCAGTGTTCTCTCACAAAGCTCCTCTCTTTGTGTTGGTGACATGGTGGCCTCGCATTCCCCTCACATTCCTGCAGCCCACACCACACGGCCATACAAAGACAGGCTTCTGTCAGTCTCCTGCACTTGTGTGAAAGGGCCTTGTTGACAACTGCGCCTCGGCTCACGCCTCAGGAATCCAAAGAATCGCCCCGGCATAAAGGCAGCTTGTGACTTTGGACGGACATTGACGGCAATTCATTTTGTATGATATTGTAATCTTCATTATTATTGTAATTCTGCGGGCCATCGATAATGCAGGAGGCTCGGGCCTGTTGATGCTACTTTAATTTGTCAGCCATTATTTATTGGCCCCCGTCGAGAAGACTTTGGTATATAACATGCAAGGCCTCTATAGCCACTATTATTAGTTAGATGTTGCTGCCTAGCTAGCTTCTCGACCCTATTCAAAGCAGAAGAAATAAAACAAACTATTCCTACACGCTAATATGTACCCCTGGCACTGTAGCGGAGAGGGCGTTTTTCCTATGTGATCTGAATATCAAGGATATGAATTTGTCCTACTTAGCTGTTGTAAGAATAAACTGACATTTTGGTTAACAAAAGCATTTGACTTTTTGTAAAGTGGACCTTTCGGTACTTTAGAAGTCTGCACAAATAAATTCTTGATGTGCCACTATAAATAGTAAATATATTTTTTTAAGTTCCATGTTTATTACTAAAAAAATGTCAAAAGTCTGCTGGAGGCTAGAGTATGCATTTATTTAGTCTCCTCTCCTCCAAGTATCAACCTGAAACACTGTAAATTTTGTAGCAGGCCACAAGGTGCGTGACCTTCTACTACTGTAGAGCGGCTTTGTTGGGGAATTCTGCCACCTCTATGAGATGGTATACATTCCTGGAATTGTTATTATTACACTTTACTTAACATACATGATGCTAGCATAAAAATATACTGTATATCTGGTGCTAGGTCCGCTTAAAACTTAAAGCTGAACTGGTCTGATCCTTATTGCATACTTACGAAATGGCACAATGTAAGTGTAGCAGGCATGTTGTAATGCAATTCCTCCTTTTGGCCAGAAGATGGAGAAGGAGAGATGCTCACTTGTCCTTCCAGATAACTCAGAGACACAAAGTACACTGGGAAAAAGGGGAATACTGAGGTAAGTACTGAGGTAAGTACTGAGGTACATGAGATGGAATGGCTGAGGTGAGAGAAAAGAGAGAAAGACAGGTTTTCCACACAGCACTACAGAAAGAGTGCTGACAGGAGACTGAAGAGAGGGAAGTGCTGAGTTGATTGAAAGAGAGAGACAGGTTTTCCACACAGCACTACAGAGAGAGTGCTGACAGAAGATCTGAGGAGGGCTGTCTGAGGAGAGTGAGGAGAGCAGTCTGAGGTACCAGCATCTGATTGAGGGGAGAGACACACGCTGACACCAGGGACTGTGTAACCCAACAGTGGGAGAGAAAGCCACATTTCTCTTGAGACTACTGTGAGGAGAGGGGGATAGAGGACAGAAGTGGTGAGGTGACGGGACTGTGCGGTGCAACTCCACCTAAGAGAGACAGCCACACTGTCTACCAGCATCTGAGAGAGAGGGAGCCACGCTTTTCCCGAGACTGCTGCCAAGAGACCGAGGATAAAGAAGCCAGGAACAGTGTCACCCACACGGTCCTCCACCGTTCAGCCCAGGGACCCTGCTCAGGAACTCAGCCCATCTAGCCCAGTGAAGACAACCCACACGCTGCTTCAGGGATCACGAGACCCATCCAGGTGTCCTGTTGGCCATTGTCCCATCACCCTGCCAGTTCAGCTACCAGCCATCCTGATCGGCCGACAAGAGGTGATCCAGTGCCTTACAACATTGCTAGGAGCCTGAACCACCATTTGGGACTTCTGTTGTGTCATCACCCAGAGGATTGGTAAACGGATGAAAACCCAACATCTTTCTTAGCACATTACAGATGCTTGTTTGGAGCTGCCACTTTTAGCCATTCTGTTCTTACAAACCACTACCTAACGGAATTTCCTACTGTCTCACTTTTGATTGGTTAAACCTACTCTCTTCACAAAGGGCCCCAACGTTTACTAGCAGAAGACACTAGTACCCTTCAGCTCAGTACCTGTAACATTACAGAACTGTGCTTACTCTACTTGTTAACCCATTTCTTCGTTTTGTATTGTTACTTTCAATGGTGTTTGTGGCCCAGAAGGTGCTGAGAAGTTGATAGATCTTCTCTCCTCCCTCTTAGCGTCTGTGTTATGGGCATATAGATTACTGCCTTTTTCTAAATTCTAAATTTACAGTTGCTAAGTATTAAAGGTTGTCTTTTCTAATGTATTAATTATTTGCAGAAAGGCTTAACAGTGTTGTAAGCTTCCATATGCTTTAAACCGTGATAATATATTCAATTTGTTTATCACTACCAGGTGTGTGTTTTTGGTGATAATCTACAGCCAGGATAACAGTATTTTCCATATGTGTCTTTAAATATGTTTGCAGTAATGGAATTTAACCAGGTGTGCCAGAGAGGCTGAGGTTATTCTTGGCGTTGAGGTGGAGATCAGAGAACCCAGATTTACCAAGCGGCTCCTTCGGGGGTGGCGCTACATAAGTACACATATTTCAAATTTAAGGGGCCACAGGGGAAGCTTACAATCATTGAGGTAGTCGGTGTTACTACAGCGATAGGCATACTCTTCCGGGTCCTGCACAGATTCTGTGCATTCTTCCTGTCTGAAAAATGGTACGCAACTTTTGAGGTGGGACTTTAGATATGCCTCTGAGAACCACTCTTACACAGTATTATGTTTAAAAAACAAATTTTATCGTACACATTGATAAAAAGTATTACAATAATTAGTAAAAATCCTCTTTGAAATATACAAGAGAAAAAAACTCTGTGAGTCAGTATATATCAGTGTCTGAGACTCTCAATGCGATTATAGGTTTGTCTACATGTTTCGCGGGGTCACATATTACACTGAATTTATAATTAATAACTCTGCCTTAAAAATATATAAAAAAAAACACACAAATGATATTTGTAGGTTGTCTGTCTTAGAGTGCGCCTGCCGGCCCGTAGGACATACCCGGATCCAGAAGGCCCCAAGTAAAGACGCAAATAGGGTGATTTGGGGGGGTGTATGCTAGATAGACACCAATGCTCTTCAGACTGTATAAGTAAATGGCAAATGAAAAAGGGGGAAGACGGGATTCTGGGTCGAATAAGCACTGCTATTTTCAAGCGTTCCCACTACGCGATCTTGACAGTGTGATTTTAATGTGATTCACTTGAGCCCATTCACTTGAGCGCTTGCTCCTTTTTGATCAACAAGCATCACATGATTTTTTTTAGGGTCCATACATACTGGGCTTAAAAAACGCTGCTTCATACCTATAGGCAGGTCTCTATAGCATGGTAACATGATCCTCTTCGGTCATGAGGATTCCTATGTCTCCGGTTATCCAGGTTCGGACCTCTTCTAGCTTTTTTCCTTTCTTTTTTCTTTTCTTCCCGATCTCTTTTCTTCTATTGTGTGTTCGACTACCCCTACGTTTGATGATGTTGAGTTTACATACTCGGTATATTGATGGTTGGGTGGTCTCCAATGGGCATGTACTTATCTTGCCAAAGGTATTGGCTGGAAGGATGTCGATCCCCAAATGACGAGTTGTTGAGTTTATTATTTTGGATACCGAATTGTGGGAGATGCTGCTCCTCTCAACTCATTTGATATGCTTATTTGTTTCACTGATTATTGTACTTTTGTACTGATGTTGGTTATTTTTTTTTGGTGAAAATTTCCAATTAATATTTTGAAAGCAAAAAAAAAGCTGATTCTTTAGGAGTTTTGCGTTTTTTTTTTTTTTTTTGTCCTTCCTGTAGAAGCAACTCAGTGTTATCCTATGTGTCCATGAACATTAGAGGCATGTTTTAGAGAAGGGCTTTTGAGAGGAGTTTTCAAGCAGAAAAAGGGGGAAATGTTTCAGAAAAAAATGCTTATTAAAGCAAATGCCCATGAACCAGGGCTTGACAAATTTTCTTTGAATCTAGGACCCAGCTAAAAAAGTTAGGAGCCAGTTTGTGCGTGGTGATATGAAACTTGTGTATCGCAACTGACATTTCTAATGCGTAGGTGCCTCAAAGCGTGGGGGTCCCCAAAGAATTTTTTTTTTTGGGGGGGGGGGGGATTTTATGTGCTTGGGTGTAACTTTAATTTTTTACAATTAAATTTTTTTTTTCTTACATAACTTTTTTTTTCATCACATAGGGGAGCCTGTACGGGGATGCATGGAACACCTTTGCATCCCTGTGAGGGTAAACATGTTACGGAGCCCCAAATAGCAGCAAAAACCTGACAGGAGTGCTAATCTTTCCATACTCTATCCAAAACAAAAAAAAAAGTTTTGGCTGGACTGAAGGGAACCTAGAACAGCATTTGCTCCAGGAAAGGCAAGTATTTCAGCCCTTCAATTACGCGTTATTAATCCATACCAGCAGGCCAGCTTTATGTTCACATTTCGGTATAGGCCCATTTTAACACATCATCTGTTCTAACACCTCCACTTTCAGCTCCCCTGCTTACATACACACCCATCCTCATTGTATTTAGAATATAAATCTTTTTCTAGAGCTTCTACTTTCTAGGAACTTGTGCCCTGGTCTGGACTTTGTGAATAGCTTGAATATCCTACATGGCGCCCCAGCATGCTGTAAATAGACCAAGAGAAGCACAGATTGGAACAGCGAGACAAGTCCTGTAAACAGCTTCACCGGTGCCAGCTTATGCCTGGCATGTTTCAGTCCCCTCTCAATCGATGTCTGTACCCCTTCCAACACACTAATATAACTAACGAGAAACACATGGAAGGACAGGAAACTGTGCAGAAATTAATGGGGGAAAGTTATGCTGAGAGGTGTTTAACGAAGAAAGGATTGTGGGGAAGGACTCCCCGGTTTTACTTAAAGAAACCCTGGCACCAGTGTAATAAACATTTCAGGTAAACCTGCATTAACATCAAATATTTAAATGGTTACTTGCAGCATTTTTTTTTCTTTTCATTTTTTCGTTTTTTTTTATTAATTTGCAAAGTACTTGTAAATTTGACTACTTTAAGAGGAGTCAATACCCTAGTACATCCCTCTCCCTCTTTGCAAGTCATAGCCTTCTTTTTCTTCTAGGAATTTGTTGTACATTTCTGTGCTGGCCCAGCCTCTCTGCTCTTCCCTTTGATTTTATGTAGCAGCAGGGGGGAAAAGGGTAACACTATAGGGTATCACTTGAGTGAGAGCTCTGAGTCTCCTGGGCCTGCTGACATCACATCCAAGATGGTGGAACCCAGCAACAGTCTCGGGGCTTTTGGATGTCCGCACAAGGGAGGCTTTGACAGGTAAATAGCATGTATAAAAAATATGTTAGATGCACATGTCAACTTAAGGGAAGATTTTTATTGAAATGAATGGTCTGGCTAAAGACAAAACTTTATTGAACCATTTTTGCTCAATACCTGACAGCTACCGAATGTAGAATTTACCCTGACTTTGTACAATTCCTAAATGAATGTAATTACTGACAATAAACACTGATCAAGCTAAGATTTTTGAAAGAAAATTTGAATATGCTAAAGAGGACCAGTCACCAAATGGGCATTTGAATGGAATCTCAGCTCCTGAATGGTTATAGTGCAGTTTTTCATTTCAGAAATTATTCAATTTTTTTATTTACTTGTACTCTCTCCCTGTGAGGGTGGACATGTGAGACTGAATTACTCAAATACTGTCATATAACAAAGGTGATATCAGGAGTGTATGGAAGAAAAAAAATGGATCTGTGTGCAGAAAATCACCGCCAGGTACAAACTAGTGGATATACCAAATGAACAAAATGCCTTTTAATCAATTTCCTGGGCCCTCTTCAACTCTGAGCCCCATAGCATCTGCTAGGGTTGCGATAGCTGTACAGTAGTTATTGCCTTTGCTCTCTTGGTCTTCTGGTAGCTCAGCCTGACATCAGTATACAGCACTGAGCACAGATAGGACAGGCAGGGGCAGATTAATGCACAGGCTGGTCTAGGCTGCAGCCTAGGGCCCCACGTGTGCAAGGGCCCCCGATTGGCCATGATATTTTTAGTAATTTACATATATTTATGTATATGTAGAATAAAAAAGATGCCTGCGTGTTATACGAATACGCCGATAAATGTTTTTTTACCAACAGGGGGCGCGGATCGGGCGGTCCGCCCCGGGTGCCACCCATTGGGGGGAAGGGTGTCAGGCCAGCTGTACCACCTCTCCTGGCCCTGGGACAGCGCTGCCAGCATACTTTAAAGTTGAGAAAACATTACTGCCAGCCCTTTCTCATGCACAGCTCCTCGATTGTCACTCTCCATGTAAATGGAAATCTCTTAATACCTCAATTAAAGCCGCTCTGTCTGGCCGCTCTCCTCCTCCCGCTCCACCTCCTTCCCGAGTGTAGCCTTTGATTGCAGGAGGAGAGCGGTCATGTGACCGTCAATGGAACAGCAGAGGAGAGCAGTCACATGACCGGGTCACGAAGAACGGCGTTAATTGAGGTATTTAGAAGCTTTGATTTACAATGAGTGACACAGGAGGAGTGGTGTATGAGAAAGGGCTGGCAGTGATGTTTTCTCAACTTTAAAGTATTCCTTCCCAGGAGACTGTGAGTCTCCTGGGAGTGCAGGGGGGCTTTATAATGAAAGAGGCCTGTGTGATATGCATGCAAAGGGGTCTGTGTACTATGCAGATGTCTATGTACTGTGCAGGGAAAGGGGTCTGTGTACTGTGGAGGGAAAGGGGGCTGTGTTATGTGCAGGGGGTCTGTGTACTGTGCAGGGAAAGGGGGCTGTGTTATGTGCAGGGGGGGCTGTGTACTGTGCAGAGGGTTGTGTACTGTGCAGGGAAAGGGGTCTGTGTACTGTGCAGGGGGGCTGTGTACTGTGCAGGGGGTCTGTATACTGTGCAGGGGGTCTGTGTACTGTGCAGGGAAAGGGGGCTGTGTTATGTGCAGGGGGGCTGTGTACTGTGCAGAGGGTTGTGTACTGTGCAGGGAAAGGGGTCTGTGTACTGTGCAGCGGGGCTGTGTACTGTGAATGGGGTTGTATACTGTGCAGGGAAAGGGGTCTGTGTACTGTGCAGGGGGGCTGTGTACTGTGCAGGGGGGCTGTGTACTGTGCAGAGGGTTGTGTACTGTGCAGGGAAAGGGGTCTGTGTACTGTGCAGGGGGGCTGTGTACTGTGCAGGGGGGCTGTGTACTGTGCAGGGGGGCTGTGTACTGTGCAGGGGGCTGTGTACTGTGCAGAGGGTTGTGTACTGTGCAGGGAAAGGGGTCTGTGTACTGTGCAGGGGGGCTGTGTACTGTGCAGGGGGGCTGTGTACTGTGCAGAGGGTTGTGTACTGTGCAGGGAAAGGGGTCTGTGTACTGTGCAGGGGGGCTGTGTAACTGTGCAGGGGGGCTGTGTACTGTGCAGGGGGGCTGTGTACTGTGCAGGGGGCTGTGGGAAGCTTTTTTTCCTGAAACTTCCCTCTTAATGTTAGGGTGCGTGTTATATGCACTCTGAAAATTAAACAAAGGCGCCACTCTAAGTGCAGTAAAAAACATGGAGTTTAATAAAACTGTAAAAAGGTACTCACAAAGGTACATAGTGAACAAGCATGTTGGCAAAAGCTGCCGGATATCCTGGGAGTGAGTCTGGTCCCTTTCCTGGATTGCAGTGGTGTCCGATGGACAGGCTGCGCCGATGGATGCTGGCACTCCCTGCCGTTGGAACGTATGATTGTTCTGCTATTGATTATAGCTTGCTTTTATGTGCTGCTGCTGCTGTTTATGGTATTTGTATGGCTTTTATTTTATTGGAATATTACACAGCGTTTCGATTGATCTCTGTCAAGATGTTGTGATTTTGCCTCAGTTAAACAGAAGCTGCTGCAGACCTAACTGTTGGTTTGGAAAGGTAAAATCTGTTACCAGCTTGCAGATGTATTTTGAATGCTTTTTTTTCTGTGGCGTTGCTGTTTATAGTAGGCTCATATCTGAATGTGTTTGGGCTGTAGACCTTAGAGTTGCATTTAAGGCGTGTAATATAGGTCTACCCTTTTACACATGGCACTAAATAATTTATTTTCTGGTAAAGCATGCTTAGGAGGGGGCCACACAAAAAGTAGCCTAGGGGCCCATGACCACCTTAATCCTCCACTGAGGACAGGTCAGCCTTCAACGGAGCTGTACCCCTTGACACTGGGCCGACAGTTCCACTCTGCCAAAAAGAGACTACGACCAAATAATAACACACTTACCTTACCCAGATGGGTAACATTATTATAAAAACCCAAGAAGGAAATGATATTCTTTCAAATGTCACCTCATGACTGGTTCTCTTTACATATAATTGAATTTGGTGGAAGATATGGCACCTCCATTTACTTCATTTAATTCTACTATCTCATTCTTAATACACAGCATAATGCTTAAAGCTCTTCTCTATGTTCCCTGCTCCTCTATATACATTTGTTTGTTTCATGGGTCTGGTCTTGTGATGTTGTGGATCCCCTTTCTTCTCCAGCAGTATCCAGTCCTAAATGTTGCAGAGAATGGCACCACGTAATGCTATTCTCTGCAGCAATTTTCTGCAAAGCCAGGAGAACTTGATGACGTACCATAGGAGGTGGGATCTCAATGCCCCAAGTTCACAGGAAGTAAGTCAAATGATGCTGAGCATCACTCAACCGAGAAGGTAAGTGGTGTTGGACATGGTGAGTCTCTGGGGAACAGCCTTAGTGAGGAGGTGAGCATTGCAGCAAAGGTTTCTTTTTATTTTAACAAGGAGAGACAGACAGAGAGTGCTGAAAACTCATGGTAATTCTTCACTGGTCTTGTAGCATTAGTGATGTGCAGTGTTTCAAGGTTGGCTCTCAAGTACAGAAAGGCTACCAGAGCCACTCGAGGGTGGAATTGGGGTGAGAATGAAATGCAGGCGTGCCACGTCACTTTTATTTTAACAAGGGTTGGGCTACTTTTAAAATGTTTATTTGAAAGGGGAGTTTGGCTTTAAAGTGTATGCAAACCCTAACAATGAACTTCTTTTATTTGGTCCCTTCTGGTCTGTTTGCATTTTGTTATATCTGTTTGATAAGCTCCAGAAAATGCCTGTTGATCTTGCCAGAAATCAGGTGAGTTGATAAATTCCTGTGCTCACTGTGTGTTGACATGTTCACTAAGAACTACAGCAATATGTCCCTCAATTTTATGGACAATAGGAAAGTGATGGGGTTCTGTAACCCTGCCTTGTTTCTGATATAGAAGGATGAGTTATTGCTGCCATCCCAAGATAGGAAGTGGCAGAGTCTTTAGGTGCAAATAAAGGAAAAAAAGCGTGAAAAAAATTGATGTTGTTTGAATCCCAATCACGGCATTACCTGCCTTGTGTTTGCATGTTCTCCCTGTGCCTGCATGGATTTCCTTCGGGCACTCTAGTTTCCTCCCACACTCCAAAGACATGGTGGTAGGTTAATTGGCTTCTGGATAAATGGTCCCTAATATGTGCATGTATGAATGTGAGTTAGGGACCTTAGATTGTAAGCTCCTTGAGGGCAGGGACTGATGTGAATGTACAGTACAGTATATACTGTATGTAAAAGCACTGCCTAAATTGATGGCGCTATATAAGTACCTGTAATAAATTATAAATAAATAATACCACATCTAAGGACTGGCAAGCTGCCATGTATACATTTTGTGGTTTTGGGTTTAGATATGCTCTAGTTGTAACCACTAATCCACTATTATTTTTTTTAAATCCTTGTTTAGTTTTGTTTTTCATTTACAGTGGACATTTAACAATTAACCAACCTTCATTTTATAAGTGTCCAAATTACATGTGTACCTATAGTCTTTTTCTTCCACAAACTGGGGTGACACAAATAGAAACCATTGACATTAAAAAAAAATTTTTTCTGCAAAGTCAAGATAATAACACGTTAGCTAATATGTCAAGTAAGAAATTTCTGAAACTGAGGACTTAACAATTCCCTGTGGCTCTACATCACTGATTAATATTGATTAGTCTCATATGGAGATGGATGCAAGTTTACAATAGCATGTCCATCCATTGGTTCAAATGGGCTAATTCTACTGATGAAGTGATTAATCCACTTGTAAGGAGCAAGAAAATCAATTAATACATATTTGCATTACACAGTTCTTTGGATAAGTAATTGCCAATAGTACTAAATTAGGGCAATCCTAGTATTGATCCCATCAGAGTTAATATGTATTGATTGCCCTTGGTTGTGAACACTGTGAGCGATTATTGATATTATTTTAACCTAACAGATTAAAATATGGAAGATGTCCCTGCCAATCTGCTTGCCTGGATTATTTAAATTCTATGTAAAAAACTAGCAGTGTAAAGAGTTGTAGCAGTTGTTGGTATACAATTGCAGCCAGCAAAGGGATGGGCTGAAGCAATAATTGTAATAACTGGGTCAAGGGCTGTCCAACAAGCTCATATGGGTGTGATGGCCAGGTGTCCACTAGCTTTTGGCCATATATTTTTTTATCTTTAATTTTATGTCAATTTTGGGTGAGTGTTGGCTAAAATGAATCTGATGCTCATTTTTTAACTCTCAGAGACCCAAATAGTGAGACATCCATCAGATATTGCAGTTCTAAGACTGCTGTAATATATCACCTACACAAATGCTAAGGTAAATGCCATCCAATATTTTATATTGCAGATTTTTATGCTTGCTGCCAAGATGAATGACACACTGGTCATTGAAAGGGTCTTCAGTAGTGTAATAATGAGCACAAACAGAGCAATGGAAATAAAATGGTCAACCTTTCTCACCTTGACTATTGCAACTCTCTTCTCATAGGCCTACCTCTCCATAGGCTATCCCCTCTTCAGTTTATCATAAATGCTGCAGCCAGACTCCTCTACCCTACCAACTGCTCAATGTCTGCCACCCCTCTTGACAATTCTTCTGATGGCCTCCGATTGCCCAGCAAATTACATTCAAAATACTAACTACAATGTACAAAGACCTCCTGCTCTCTAGCTCTCGTCTCCTTCTCCCCCCCATGCTCTTCTCATGGATTTCTCCGGAGCCTCTCCCATCCTCTGGGACTCTCTACCTAATCTGCCCAGCTATCTCCTACTCTGGCCACCTTTAGGCGATCCCTGAAAACTCACCTTTTCGGGGAAGCCTATCTCACCTCCAGCTAACAACTGAACTTTAAACTCTTCCATCAGCTCATCTTCCACAGTTGTTACTTTTTGTACCACTTGTACCAGCCTATTGAATTGTAAGCAGGGCCCTCTTAGCCCTCTTGTATTTTATTGTATTGTAACTGTAATGTCTCCCTTTATATTGAAAAGTGCTGTGCAAACTGTTGGCACTATATAAATCCTGAATAATAATAATAATACCAATAATAATTAATAATAACAACTTTTAATTTCACACACTTTTGGTTATACAGTGCATGAGGTACATCTTTGAGGAACTTGATGAGCAGACAGAAGACTATACTGTACATTTGTTTGTAACTGATTTTTTAAAGCAGAATGCAAAGTTTCAGTCCCTCCACAAAAAAAAAGCCCACTCACCCCCTCCTGGATCTTTTATAAAAACACCCTATACATTCCTTTATTCCAGCAGTCTTCTAGTTGTGATGTCACAGGTCCTTCTTCTTCTTCTCTATTGGCGGTAGGGAGGGGGGGGGGTCCTTCTTTTTGAGCTGAGCCCAGGTTGTGTAATGACGCAGCCTCAGGGGGTGTGCGAACGACAGGCTGAGCGCACAGGAAATGGGTTGAATGGCAGAGCTGAGCATAAGAGGAAGCTGTGGACAGCACTGGAGTGAAGAGAGGGTAAGTAGAGCTTGGCCAGATATGCTTGAGTTCTACTTTAGCCCTTGTGTTCATGGGATTTCGATATAAAAATATTATATTGCGGAAATGTTTTTCAGTTTCCATGGAAAGCATGAAATACACCAAAGCACTTTATGAAGCAGACTTTTGAACTATCTGAAGCCCAAGATAACATGAATTTATTTAGATATTTTGAGCTTGTAATGACTTCCTGATCCAACCCCAATGCTTGGTTTATCAGGGTTTGGCTCTGTTTGCAGTATGGATAAAAGACAGCTTAATTCAGAAAAGATATTTTTATCTTCAGGTAATCCTGTATGCAACCAGAGCTCAGAAATCAAGTATGTTAAAGTATGTTAAAGGTACCCACAGACAAATCGGGCCATCTTCCATTTAGAACTCTAATGTCTGCTTGCTGGAGCAATAGCCACATGGCACTCATAGATGTGTTTGACAATTGTGCAATCAAAGATTGTGAAAAATAACCAGCACTCTGGTATTTCCAAAGGTAAGGTGGGGCTTTAATGAGCCATTAAATAGTCATTTTTTCATGATCAAGGTTTTCTGCTTGATGGGTCTCTAAATTTGGAAACTCCAGAGTGCAGGCAATCTTTCATTATCTCCTGAGTGATTTATAAGGCCAAGTTTGACGCTTGATTATGTTATGGTCCATAAGCTTGTAAGGGTGATGAGTGGTTGCCTCAAATAATGTTACATTTTCAGTTAAAATGATTGCTTCTTTTGTTTCTGAATGATCAAGTGCTCATTCACAAAGATTTCCAAGTATGCTACAAAATCTGATGTTGTGGATTTTTTTTTCTTGTTCATAATCTTTGATATTTGGTAGCTACCGCAAAGGTAGAACTAGAAGCACCTGGGTCCCATAGATTAGAATTTTATCCTCCCTCCCTGTTTAGGCCAAAATATTAGCTAATAAGTAGATCTTGCATTTTCGTGCAAAGTCCACTTTAAAAGAAAAGGAAAGGTTCCTTTCCATTTAATAATCATACTTACCTAGGTGGATGCAGTATCAGTCCGATGCTGCATCTGTCCCCCAGTGCCCCTAACACTGAGAACCAAGCGATCCAACACCGCGATCACTTGGTACTCAGAGCTCCCTCCCCACTCTCTGAGCCAGGTGCCCGTCCAGGCATGTGGGCAGATCCCTACTGGCGATCTTGCCTGAGCCTAGACCAGCTCTGTGATGTCAGTGTACTTCAGCCTACTGTTTGCTGAAAACGGGTCACAGGAGAAATATGGCCACACGAGCTTCGGCTGTACTTCTTCTCTAAGAAATACCTGACCTTGTCAGACATCCCCTGGCTGACCCATCTTAAGGGAGGAATCAATTGCTGTACCGTCAGCAAGGTTCTTTAGATGATAAAACAACCCCAAATGCAAAAAAAAGTTGGGAGTGTGTAAAATCCATACATCTAAACTGAATGCAATCATTTGCAATTCTCATGAACCCATGATTCCATATTTTATTCACAATGGAAAATAGAAAACATATGAAATGTTTAACCTGAGAAAATGTACCTATTCTCCCATTTTCCTTGCACCATTATTAGTAGGGATGTTGGTACCTTTGTATGTTGTGTCTCTTCTTTGGTGCTGACCTCCCCCCTTATTTTCAAACTGAGAAAATGTACCATTTTACAAAAAAAAAAAAAGTAATTCTGAAGTTGATGGCAGGAACACGTCACAAAAAAAGTTGGGACAGAGCAACAAAAATCTGGCAAAATAAGTGGTACTAACAAGAAAGAGCTGGAAGAACATTTTGCAACTAATTAGGCTTATTGGCAACAGGTCAGTAACATTTGATAAACAGTAGTTACATTTTAAACATTTGCTGTTTTTGTATTTCCTATTGTGAATAAAATATGGGTTTATGAGATTTGCAAATCATTGCATTCTGTTTTTATGTCGATTTTACACAGCCTCCCAACATTCTTGGAATACCTGCAATCTCTTGTCTGAAAGTAGCTTTAGATTGGCCACCATACTACACAGTTGTTTGTAAATGCTGTTGCTTTGTCCCATAAAAACTGAAACAAAATCTGTGTGTGACCAGCATTGTCCTCGACCTATTCCTAGCACTGCCTTGTTGCTGGGTTGATAGGTATATGAAAATGGGCACAGCAATGGTCTTTTACCATGGGAAGATGTCTTAGAGAACCAGCACAGAGGGTATGAGTCCAGCTAAGTCCACTGATCAAAACCTTGGGCCTCTTTCACCCCTCAACCCATCTGTTCCTAACGCGTGCACATAACTTGCTGGGCACAGGTCCCAGTGCAATTGATGGTGCCCAGCAGCCTAGCTTATCACTGCAGCCATTGAGCCATTATTTTATCTTGCTTTTTCCAGTTTTTTAAAGGCTCTGGCGTCATGCCACTGGGAGCCCTTGGACCCGGCGCACGTGTTCCCAGCTGTTGACTTGTGACACCCTCCCCTTGAATAAATGAAACTGGCAATTCCTTGGAACCCGCCTTACTATTTGGCAAGAGGCAAAATCCCTAGAAAGAAAGGCAAAATGGAAAACTGTTAAACCTCTTTTATTCTCAGAAAAGTAGATACAAAGCTCATTACTGAGAAGTACATTTGTAAGCGCCCTTTCTTAGATGGTGCCCGTGCTGAGATAAACGTCCCAACAGCTGCCTTGACGAAGACAGCAGCACACAGAGCTGCATTCTATCACAAATATGCAGGCACAACTGGTGCGATTATTATGGCTCTGTGTTTAAAAAGCAGCAATTCATGTCAAGGAAAAATATACTCTTCCACCTAAAGTATTAGTATGGTGGAGTGAAAATATGTTAGCCGTGACAATGCACAGCTCACAAATCTTCTTGTGTTTGTACCAACAATTCTAACTTTGCACTTCCACATTCTGAGGTCAGTTTCACAATTAGAATTTTTTGAAGGACCTTATTTTTTGTGGACGATTTTCAGTCTTGAGTCATTGTACAACCAAATCCTTTGATAAAAGGATTTCCTTTAATAAATTGTTGCAATGCCTGTCATCAACTACGATATGCAAAATGTAGGCACTATGTGACATATATTTACGGTAATTCTTTTGTTCATTCCAGCTGGATTTAAAAGATACTCTGATAACTGGGTAAGATGAGCTAAGCGATTCTGGTAAAAAATGTTTGCCTTTAAATAGTCCCTGAGAGTTCAGCTGGCCATACAGTAATAAAGAGTTTAACCAAACAAAATTACCTTATTCCCTTATCCACACACTCAACGTGGATGGGGAATCACTCCCGCTGCGCTATTCTGTTCTGATGGTAAGGAGACTTCCCTACCATCAGAACACACTGATCAGTGTTGCCCGCTATAGCCAGCGGCACTGATCATTCAGAAAAATCCAAGCAGGCTGGTTGTACAGAAGTCGATCGTAGATTGATTTCTGAGCAACCAGCATGCCCATACCTAAATTTGTCTGGTCGCTGCTGAGCTGGCCAAATTTCGATCCATGTATGGTCGCCTTTATAGAAGCTCTTTTAAACCCTACTGGACTTGTCTTTGTGCCAAAATATCGTCCCTTATATTTTTTTTATATGAAAGAAGACAGTGGAAAAAAAGAAAATAAAAATTTATAGTAAACAAACAATGATCCAAATACACAAAAAGAAAACAACTAAATTACCCTAAATACAACCCCCCAAAAAACCCTCAAAATTAACAAAGTTGATTTTTTTTTTTTTAATGCAAATTTTGTCCATTGAAAATTTTAGTGATGGTAAAATTTGTTATTGGTATTTGAATTTGGCATATTTGGTATTTTATGACTCTCTATTGATTCCAATACATTTTGCCAAAATAGAGAGGTTTTGAAAATATCTCCTGATTTTCATCAATGTCAGGGATATGAAAATTTGCAATTTTGGGCATCTTTAAAAGCCCAACTCTAGGGTGAAAGGAAAAAACCCTTGCAGTTCCCACCCACCGCCACTACAGGGATTAAAAACTTATGAACTCTACTGGGTAGGTGAAGAGGCTATATTACTTGTGCCCGGTGTTGGGCTTTAACCACTTCAGCCCTGCAAGATTTTCCCCCTTAATGACCAGGCCATTTTTTGCCATACGGCACTGCATCACTTTAACTGACAATTGCGTGGTCGTGTGACGCTGTACCCAAACAAAATTACTTTTTTTCCTACAAATAAAGCTTTCTTTTGGTAGTATTTGATCACCTCTGCGGTTTTTATATTTTGCGCTATAAACAAAAAAAGAGTGACAATTTTGTAAAAAAACAATGTTTTAGACTTTTTGCTATAATAAATACAAAAAAAATGTAAAAAAAGAAATTTCTTCATCAGTTTAGGCCGATATGTATTCTTCTACATATTTTTAGTAAAAAAACCTTTGCAATAGGTGTATATTGATTGGTTTGCGCAAAAGTTAAAGCGACTACAAAATAGGGAATAGATTTATGGCATTTTTATAGCAATTTTTTTGGGACCATTGACATATATATATATATATATATATATATATATATATACAT
Organism: Lithobates clamitans; assembly: GCA_037952925.1. Lineage (NCBI taxonomy): Eukaryota > Metazoa > Chordata > Amphibia > Anura > Ranidae > Lithobates > Lithobates clamitans. The sequence continues at coordinate 920,539 of JBBGZY010001809.1, read as the reverse complement.
AAAAAAAAAATACCTGGCCATGCCCGCTAATAAAAAAATGCCCTAAATGACCACATGCATGAGCACTAAAGAAATAGAATGCACAAAGACTTTTTTGAGATTTTATTCCTTTTATTAATGACTTAAAGACTAAATGGTGATTTATATTTTGCTTTTGCCCAAAGTTCTGCTTAGTTTTCCGAAGTCTTCACATCTGCCAAAGTCTTCTCTTGCGTTTTCAACTATACATTTTTTATTCAATAGAAAATGTGGCTGCCCACCCCAATAAAGCATGGAAAGAGTGAAGTGCCTTGGTGCCTGATATAGCCTGTCCTCAGCCACTGAGAACTGGCACAGCAGCTGCCAAGTAAGGCCTAATTTACGCTCTGGACATTTACAGTAAGTGAATTTGGTTTAGCTGCTGTAAGCAGGGCTGCAAACCTGTAAACACTCTGTTCCCATGGAAATTTGAAAACACTCAGAAAATATTGGGGATGTTGAAACATTAACTTTGTATCTTCGCTGAATTATATTTACCACGGCGGATATTTGTGGCCCAGTGTACATTCTACTTCTTAAAACAATCTCGACTGCTTGTCAGGAAGAAAGGACAGCGTTACCGCTTTTTATTTGTGTGTTCCAAGCCACAGCGGTGTCTTCTTTCTGTGTTTTAGAATGCAATTATTTTATTGTTAAAGCACGAGGTCCATCAGCAGAATAGGAGCTGCCCATCTGCAAGTTGGGCGTAGGCCCTAAAGATGGACTCCAGTCAGGGATGCAATCAGCAACTTAAATGCATTGTTCAGTAAACAGCTGCAGCATCCGCAGAAATGCGTGTTGCCAGATTTTCCGAGCGTGTGCACACAAGTCCATCGGACAAAAGTTCAAAGTACAAACACGTATGCTCAGAAGCAGAAGCGGTCGGTCTTGTAAACTAGCGTTCGTAATGGAAAATTAACATTCGTGACGTGGAAAATTATGAAATCTCGAAATGCAGCACACAATTCTCTTCTTCTTTAATGGGATAATAATGAAGCTGCTTTGCTGGTGATACTGATGGAGTTATTGCAAACTAATTTTCAAAGGCTTTTATTTTCTAGTGATATCAAGAATAATATTATTATGCTTTTTTTTTTTATTTGGGCAAGTTACCACAACACCATTATCCCGTAGTTTTTAAGAACAAACTATGTTGGTGTCCCTTGTCAATTTTACATTGTATTTTTTAAAATGTAACTGCCTACTCCCAAACTGTCATTTGAAGTAAAACACATAGCCAAGTATTATTCTAGAGCCATAGGCTCTAATAGGCTTCAAAAAAAGTGGACTTGGAGCGCAAAGCATTGCGCTCGCAGTCCACCCAGGTCTGTTAGAAAAGCGAATGAATATTCGCTTTTCTAACACTGAACCGCCTCTCAGCCATTTAGGAGGTGCACGTCTAATACCCATCACCTGATTGGCTGAAGGCACAGGTGCTCCGATTGGACGCCTAGCAGAAGGAAGATGAGACGAATGGAGGACACAAGAGCTGCCGCCTGACCCGCTGCTCATCCCACTATTCCACAGCTCACCACCGTCACCTGCTGCCTGATCCCCCACCAAGGTGGGGTAAGTACTGGGCAGCGAGCAGGCAGGGGCACAGTGGCTGCATTTGACAGGAACAAGTGGCTGCATTTAATGGGGCACAGTAGTGGCATTTGACGGGCACAGTGGCTGCATTTGATGGGCACAAGTGGCTGCATATGATGGGGCACAGTGGCTGCATATGATGAGCACAAGTGACTGCATATGATGGGCACAGTGGCTGTATATGATGGGCACAAGTGGCTGCATTTGATGGGCACAAGTGGCTGCATATGATGGGCACAAGTGGCTGCATTTGATGGGTACAGTGGCTGCATTTGATGTACACAGGTGGCTGCATTTGACAGGCACACTGGCTGCATTTGACGGGCACAAGTGGCTGCATTTGAGGGGCACAAGTGGCTGCATTTGACGGGCACAAGTGGCTGCATTTGAGGGGCACAAGTGGCTGCATATGACGGGCACAAGTGGCTGCATTTGAGGGGCACAAGTGGCTGCATATGACGGACACAAATGGCTGCATTTGATGGGGCACAAGTGGCAGCATTTTACTTGCACAGTGGCTGCATTTGATGGGGCACAGTGGCTGCATTTGATGGGCACAAGTGACTGCATATGATGGGCACAGTGGCTGCATATGATGGGCACAAGTGGCTGCATTTGATGGGCACAAGTGGCTGCATATGATGGGCACAAGTGGCTGCATTTGATGTACACAGGTGGCTGTATTTGACAGGCACAATGGCTGCATTTGACGGGCACAAGTGACTGCATTTGATGGGCACAAGTGGCTGCATTTGACGGCACAAGTGGCTGCATTTGAGGGGCACAAGTGGCTGCATATGACGGACACAAGTGGCTGCATTTGATGGGGCACAAGTGGCTGCATTTGACAGGCACAATGGCTGCATTTGACAGGCACAAGTGGCCGCATTTGATGGCACAAGTGGCTGCATTTGAGGGGCACAAGTGGCTGCATATGATGGACACAAGTGGCTGCATTTGATGGCGCACAAGTGGCGGAATTTGACGGGCACAGTGGCTGCATTTTACGGGCACAGTGGCTGCATTTGATGGGGCACAGTGGCTGCATTTGATGGGCACAAGTGGCTGCATTTGATGGGCACAAGTGGCTGCATATGATGGGCACAAGTGGCTGCATTTGATGTACACAGGTGACTGCATTTGACAGGCACAATGGCTGCATTTGATGGGCACAAGTGGCTGCATTTGACGGCACAAGTGGCTGCATTTGATGAGGTACAAGTGTCGGCATTTGACGGACACAGTGGCGGCATTTGATGGGGCACAGTGGCTGCATTTGATGGGCACAGTGGTGGCATTTGATGGGCACAGTGGCTGCAATTGATGGCACAGTGGCTGCATTTGATGGATTTGTTTCAGTATTTTTCAGAATTTTTTAGCTTGTCTGCGCCCCCCAAAAAATTTTAAGCATCAGCCGCCACTGGATGAGACACTTTTTTGCCTAAAAGCAAAACGCTATGTGTGGGTGAAAACTAACACTGCACATTAATCTGACGATTTATAATTTTTCTTCCACTTCACAATTATGTGCCACTTTGTGTTGGTCTATCATATAAAATTCCAATAAAATACATTTACGTTTTAGGTTATAACATGACAAAATGTGGAAAAATCCAAGGGGTATGAATACTTTTTCGAGGCACTGTATTGAGCATGTGGCCACACAAAGCTTCTTTCTTACCTCTCACTGCTTTAAAAGTTCCTATATGAATCTATTTATTCTGCATTCTCTGTGCGGCACTGGTGTGGCCGGTAGGGATAGGAGCTGTGGGATTTTCCTATTACGGCTCTTTGGGATGCTGGTGGAGGTTGGCTGGCCCAAAAGCTTTACGTGCTGCTCCTGGATTTCTGGCTCTCTCACCACAACAAGCTTGTGAAGCGTTCCATATCATACTTGCCAGGAAAATAGGAAACACCGACAAGAATACCGCTTCCAAACGGATTAGAAAGATGTATGAGTATGACGACATTACGCCTGCTTCCAGAAATACTAACTGGAATGGCTAATGGATCGCAGAGGACTTAGAATAGAATTCATATACAATATCACTTCACAGATTATCGCAAATTGTCCAGGAATTTTTTTCGTGCCAGATTCTAAAGCTCAACTCTAGGCAGATATAAAAGACAAATTATCCAGCTCTGCATTTATTAATACATTACATTTATTTATTTATTTATTTATTTATTTTAAATGCAAGCAGTGTAGGCATCTGAATTTGACTTGGTATTTGGCCTCTTGCAGTACCTGTGCAGAAGAGCTCAGACGGCGAGAGAAGCAGCACAAGGAGCCAATGAGTGTGCATAAGCTAACAACGGACATGCCATATACTATACTATATATACATACACTATATTGTCAAAGGTATTGGGTCGCCTGCCTTTACATGCACATGAACTTTAATGGCATCCCAGTCTTAGTCTATAGGGTTCAATATTGAGTTGGTCCACCCTTTGCAGCTAGTACAGTTTCAACTCTTCTGGGAAGGCTGTCCACAAGGTTTAGGAGTGTGTCTATGTGTATGTTTGACCATTCTTCCAGAAGCACATTTGTAAGGTCAGGCACTGATGTTGGACAAGAAGGCCTGGCTCATAGTCTCAGCTCTAATTCATCCCAAAGGTGTTCTATGGGGTTGAGGTCAGGGCTCTGCAGACCTCTCAAGTTCCTCCACCCCAAACTCGCTCATCCATGTCTTTAGGGACCTTACTTTGTGCACTGGTCCAAATCATTTGGTGAAGGGGGGATTATGGTGTGGGGTTGTCTTTTACGGGTTGGGCTTGGCCCCTTAGTTCCAGTGAGGGGAACTGTTAAGGTGTCAGCATACAAGACATTTTGGACAATTTCATGCTCCCAACTTTGTGGGAACAGTTTGGGGATGGCCCCTTCCTGTTCCAACATGACTGCACACCAGTGTGCAAAGCAAGGTCCATAAAGACATGGATGAGTGAGTTTGTTGTGGAGGAACTTGACTGGCCTACAGAGTCCTGACCTCAACCCGATAAAACACCTTTGGGAGGAATTAGAGCAGAGACGGCAAAGTTTATGTGCGTGTAAAGGCAGGCGTCCCAATACTTTTGACAATATACTGTATATATGTATATATTTTATCTCTGTTTCCCTGGAGTTCCGTTTTATGTCTGTTTCTCTGCTTTTCTATAGATGGCATTTCTCTCATCTCCCTGTCCTTGACAAAAAAAGTGAGTAGAAATCTTTTGTGCGTACAAAAATGCAATGAAATGCTTAAGGCCACTATTGCTGGCTTCCTTTTGAAAATGCTAATTGACTGGCTGTTAAAATAGAAGCAAAGGCAATGCAACCATCCAGCTTTTAAATGTTGCTTCCCCACTGCTCTGCCTCTTATATTTCCTGCATAACAGTAATGAAACTTAAAAGTAAATACCCTTTTTAAAAACTTTTTCTAAGCAGTAGTGTGCCTGCAAAGCTGCGCCTAGTGTTTCCCTTTGGAGGACCAACATTGTCACAGAATGCTTAGAGCTGCCATGCCATCCCACTGGCGTTCATAGCTCTAGGTATTATCGGACGTGAAAGAAGTCAACCCAACCAGCCGCACAGATAGACCAAAGCTTTGTGATCTAGCTGTATGTTTAGGGTCGTTGTCCTGCTGGAAGGTGAACCTCTGCCCCAGTCTCAAGTCATTTGCAGACTCTAACAGGTTTTCTTCTAAGATTGAACTGTATTTGGCTTAATCCATCTTCCCATCAACTCTGACCAGTTTCCCTATTTCTGTTGAAGAAAAGCATCCCCACAACATGATGCTGCCACCACCATGTCTCACAGTGGGGATGGTGTGTTCAGGGTGATGTGCAGTGTTAGTTTTCCGTCACACATAGCGTTTTGCTTTTAGGCCAAAAGGTTCAATTTTGGTCTTATCTGACCAGAGCACCTTCTTCCACATGTTTTCTGTGTCCCCCCCATGGCTTCTCTCAAACTGCAAATAGGACTTCTTATGACTTTCTTTCAACAATGGCTTTTTTCTTGCCACTCTTCCATAAAGGTCAGATTTGTGGAGTGCATTACTAATAGTTGTCCTGTGGACAGATTCTCCCACCTGAGATGTGGATCTCTGCAACTCCTCCAGGGTTACCATGGGCTTTTTGGCTGCTTCTCTAATCAATGCTCTCCTTGCCCGACCTGGCAGTTTAGGTGGATGGCCATGGCTTGGTAGGTTTGCGGTTGTGCCATACTCTTTCCATTTTGGGATGATGGATTGAACAGTACTCCGTGAGATGTTCAAAGCTTGGGATATTTTTTTTATAAGTTAACCCTGCTTTAAACTTCTCCACAGCGTTATCCCTGTCTGTTATGTTCCTTGGCATTCAGAATGCTGTTTGTTCACTACGTTTCTCTAACAAACCTCTGAGGGCTTCACAGAACAGCTGCATTTATACTGAGATTTAATTGCACACAGGTGGACTCTTTTTACTAATTGGGTGACTTCTGAAGGCAATTAGTTCCAATACATTTTAGTTAGGGGTATCAGAGTAAAGGGGGCTGTATACAAATGCACACCACACTTTTCACATATTTATTTGTAAAAAAAAAAAAATTAAAACTATTTTCATTTTCCTTCTACTTCACAATTATGTGCCACTTTGTGTTGGTCTATCACAAAAAATCCCAATAAAATACATTTACGTTTTTGATTGTAACATGACAAAATGTAGAAAATGTCTAGGGGTGTGAATACTTTTTCAAGGCACTGTGTATACAGTCATGTCCATAAATATTGGGACATTGACACAATTCTAATCTTTTTGGCTCTATACACCACCACAATGGATTTGAAATGAAATGAACAAGATGTGCTTTAACTGCAGACTTTCAGCTTTAATTTGAGGGTATTTACATCCAAATCAGGTGAACAGTGTAGGAATTACAACAGTTTGTATATGTGCCTCCCACTTTTTAAGGGACCAAAAGTAATGGGACAATTGGCTGCTCAGCTGTTCCATGGCCAGGTGTGTGTTATTCCCTCATTATCCCATCTACAAGGAGCAGATAAAAGGTCCAGAGTTAATTTCAAGTGTGCTATTTGCATTTGGAATCTGTTGCTGTCAACTCTCAATATGAGATCCAAAGAGCTGTCACTATCAGTGAAGCAAGCCATCATTAGGCTGAAAAAACAAAACAAACCCATCAGAGAGATAGCAAAAACATTAGGTGTGGCCAAATCAACTGTTTGGAACATCCTTAAAAAGAAAGAATGCACCAGTGAGCTCAGCAACACCAAAAGACCCGGAAGACCACGGAAAACAACTGTGGCGGATGACCGAAGAATTCTTTCCCTGGTGAAGAAAACACCCTTCACAACAGTTGGGCAGATCAAGAACACTCTCCAGGAGGTAGGTGTATGTGTGTCAAAGTCAACAATCAAGAGAAGACTTCTTCAGAGCGAATACAGAGGGTTCACCACAAGATGTAAACCATTGGTGAGCCTCAAAAACAGTAAGGCCAGATTAGAGTTTGCCAAACAACATCTAAAAAAACCTTCACAGTTCTGGAACAACATCCTATGGACAGATGAGACCAAGAACAACTTGTACCAGAGTGATGGGAAGAGAAGAGTATGGAGAAGGAAAGTAACTGCTCATGATCCAAAGCATACCACCTCATCAGTGAAGCATGGTGGTGGTAGTGTCATGGCATGGGCATGTATGGCTGCCAATGGAACTGGTTCTCTTGAATTTATTGATGATGTGATTGCTGACAAAAGCAGGAGGATGAATTCTGAAGTGTTTCGGGCAATATTATCTGCTCTTATTCAGCAAAATGCTTCACAACTCATTGGACGGCGCTTCACAGTGCAGATGGACAATGACCCGAAGCATACTGCGAAAGCAACCAAAGAGTTTTTTAAGGGAAAGAAATGGAATGTTATGCAATGGCCAAGTCAATCACCTGACCTGAATCCGATTGAGCATACATTTCACTTGCTGAAGACAAAACTGAAGGGAAAATGCCGCAAGAACAAAAAGGAACTGAAGACAGAGCATCACCGGGGATGAAACCCAGCGTCTGGTGATGTCTATGCGTTCCAGACTTCAGGCTGTAATTGACTGAAAAGGATTTGAAACCAAGTATTAACAACTGAAAGTTTGATGGATGATTGTTAATCTGTCCCATTACTTTTGGTCCCTTAAAAAGTAGGAGGCACATATACAAACTGTTGTAATTCCTACACCGTTCACCTGATTTGGATGTAAATACCCTCAAATTAAAGCTGAAAGTCTGCAGTTAAAGCACATCTTGTTTGTTTCTTTTCAATTCCATAGTGGTGGTGTATAGAGCCAAAAAGATTAGAATTTTGTCGATGTCCCAATATTTATGGACCTGACTGTACCTGTTTACTTTCAGGCACTCTGCCTCTGGCTGAAACTTTATATGGAGCCTCTTAAAAAAAGGACAGGAAGAGGGGGATGTCACAGCACTGACTCATTAATTTACATGTGTAAATTCCTGCTTGAGCTATTGAGCTTTGTAAGCAACAGACCTTTTCAACAGAAAAGCTAAGAAGAGCCTGGAGCTAACAGTGTTTTAGGACTTTTTCATTCCAAAATCAGTTAAAAATCATTACATATGGGGGCTATAAAGTGAAAAAAGAATGGAAGAATTAAAGGAAATTTGTGAGAGAAATACAGGGAAAGCAATTGCTTGCTGTCTACCTGGCTGTCTCTGGTTTCATTTAACTGACCTGGAAAAAGCATTCCACAATCACAATTAGAGTCCGAACCCATGAACTACACACTTGTTCAAGGTCAGTGATTTTAAAAGCACTTTATCCACAGACGCATTAGGGCAGCCAGGGAACTAGCATTTCCAGACGGTGATCAGTAATAGCCCCTGTGCTTCTCTTATGACCGATGGTATGTTTGCCATGACTACAAAAGTTTCCCTGCTGTTTGCACATGATGTATTTAAAGGTTTTGGTATGCAGTGGCAAAACATGTCACCTCTAATGCCCCGTACACACGGTCGGACATTGATCGGACATTCCGACAACAAAATCCTAAGATTTTTTCCGACAGATGTTGGCTCAAACTTGTCTTGCATACACACGGTCACACAAAGTTGTCGGAAAATCCGATCATTCTGAACGCGGTGACGTAAAACACGTACGTCTGGACTATAAACGGGGCAGTAGCCAATAGCTTTCATTTCTTTATTTATTCTGAGCATGCGTGGCACTTTGTGCGTCGGATTTGTGTACACACGATCGGAAATTCCGACAACGGATTTTGTTGTCGGAAAATTTTATAGCCTGCTCTCAAACTTTGTGTGTCGGAAAATCCGATGGAAAATGTGTGATGGAGCCTACACACGGTCGGAATTTCCGACAACAAGGTCCTATCACACATTTTCCGTCGGAAAATCCGACCATGTGTACGGGGCATAAGACTGTTAGCGCCAGATTAATCAATCACTTAGCACTTATCAAATAAGCCTCCTCATGCTTTCCAAGTATCTTTGCAGTCCTAAGACTTTCAGTTTTTTAATATTATATAAATTTTAGATATGATGTTGCACAACTATTGTCAAGTAATGAGGACACTACTTGGAAATAAAATGACCAATTTGTGTTATTCTGGCTTAGAAGAGCCACAAATTCCATATTAGATTTTTATTTATTTACACGTGGCAGTAAAAGCTTTTGTCCTTATGCCTTATAGCAAGATAAGAAACTGTGTTATATTATTAACAGAATACATTTCATGTATGAATGTCATTAAAACAAACCTGTATGAAGAGAAAATATAGGTAAAGTAAGATGAGACTGTATAATGGATCCTGTACTTACCTGAAGTTCCCGTTCATATCTGTGAACTTTGGCCATCTCATGACAATGCACGGTAAGATGAATATCATTATTGTCTATGGGGCTCATTCTTTTAACTTGTGAAAAGATGCAGGTGCTTCTTCTGGTGTGTTCTTACCCCATAGACTTTAATAGGAGTGCATAAAAATACATGAAAATGCATGAAAAACAAATAAAAATGCAATAAAAAAGCGCAATAAACACATGAGGTGCAGCCACATAAGTGTGAACCTAGCCTAGAGTGTGTCAAACACCAGATTTATTTTAACCAGGCACAGTACATCTGATAAAACTGATAAAACAACTAAATTGAGAACTTCCAAAGCCTTCTGACATTGCCCTCCTACAATTTCAACATGAGCTTCAGCGTTTATCTTTGATACAGCAGTCCAAGTCCAAAGTTTGTCTGCCTGAATATCCTTGTGATGTTCATAGGCCAAGAACATCTGGTACGGACAAATGATTGATGTTTGAACAATTGAGACGAAGCTCTTTGTATCTTGCAAGAGACATCCTAAGTCTATAGCCACCTTTAGAAACTTTGTGACTAGTCTATCTTTGGGCATTGTGTTCACAGGGCACGGATCAGCTGCCGGTATTGGGGGGGGGGGGATGGGGTTGGGGTTGTATGTGGATTAATTTCTACAATGAAGACCAAGCATAATCATGTTGATTACATTTGACTAGTACAAAGACATGGCCCACCAAGTGACCTCAAGGCCTTTAGAGAACCTTCACCTGTTCTGAACTATTGCTATGAATAAGGACCTTCATTTGAAATACGTAAACTGTTTTAAATGTACTTTGCAGAAACTAGACTTTTTATGAGGTATTTATGCTATTATGATTTGCTTTGAGGAACATTTGTTGTCCCTTCCATGGTCTTGGCCCTCCAAGAAACCTAATCCCCCCCGGCTTCTCACCTCTCTCCATGAAACATCTTTGGTTAGGAAGATCATTTGGCGTCCTGCCCGGCCAGCCGTTGTCTTATGCCTGAAGGCAGCATAAAGATGCCATGCAATATATTTTAACCTTCTCAGCGATCTGTTTAGACTCTCACTCTGGTGTGACAAACAACCAAGTTCTTCAACAAGTTGGTGTCTTGCAAACTTTCACACATAGATATTCCCAGCCCGGGCCAAATCACAGGCCACATTTACATTACTAACTCTCAAACATGAGCCGAATCAAAGGCTTTTGAGAAGATTTCTCAACTCTAATTTAGTTGCAACAACTGCTGCTTTAGGACAGACTCTATTCACATGGAAAAATGCTTCCTCACTAACACATGAACAGACTCCAGAAACGCATAAATTGTCACCGCTGTGAAAACATTTTCACCTCGACACAGAGGATTCTCTGCTCTTCACTTGCTTTTATACAGAGGAGAGTGCCATTCCAAACAATAGCTCTCCTGTCATAAGACATCTATAGAAGGCACAGACTGACCATTTGCTGGATTACTGCTCAGCACCAGGGTGCCGGGGTTCATTAACTCTTTAGTGTTCCCGGCCTTCCAGAAGGCAGCGATGGTTTGAGATGCACAGAGGGGGGTGTCTCATATGATATGCGATTTGTAAAGCGCGTATTTTCCAGGCCTACCAATTATTCATTGTGGACTTTAAGCTTTTTCTCAGACTTGAAACGTTTGTAGTGCCTATTGCTGAACTGAATGCGATAAAGTAAACCGATTCATTTGAAACGCTGTGCACAAAGCTTCAGAGCGTCAAGCCTTTTTTTTTTTTTTTTCTAAAAAAATAAATAAATAAAGGGGTAAAAGTAATTTATGTGTCCGCCTGAAAGGGATAAATGGATATTTTATTGTCTTTCTTGGACTAAGTACAAGCTTGGAATGAGGAACGCTGGGGAGTTGGGCTTCAATGACTTTTCATCGAATGCTGACCAAACATTTGTATAGCTTTTTTATGTGTAATTTATTTATATACTTTGTATATACTATTGTTATTTTATATCCTGCTTTTTCTTTTTGTCTGCTTTATTGTATTCTTCTAATTTTGTTTCTGTATGTATTTCTAAAGCCCAATAAAAAATGTTTCAAACAGAAAAGTTAGGAGTTATCCAGTTCCCTAAGATTGGATTAATTGCGTAAATTGACGTATTGAGGAAGAAGGTCTAGTCTTCCAATCCTTCAGATAATCTTTTTCTTCTTCACCATGCACTTTTTAATAGTTATTTGCATGCTTTTGGGAGTCAGTACCATACATTTACTTAAGTTTAATGATAAATAACTCCTACATTTGGTTGAATTGTACACAATTGGTCTTTAAACATGCATAATCCAAAAAAGAATGGCCAATATCAAAAATGTATTGTTCTTGTGTATAGGTACCTTACATTCTTTGTAATGTCTTTTTAATGACTTGCAAAAAGATCAGCTATGTAAATAGCAAAGCAGTTTTATACTTTATGAACACGGCCTTACATTGGTCATAAAGTGTGCAGAGCCTGTGTAATGACATTCCTGGGACCTGCTGCCACTATGTACAGCCGCCCATTGATCTTCATTAGAAGAAGCAGCTGTACACGTTTTTTTGTTGTAGTTTGCATACAATACCCACATGCGCACTGATGTATGCTTTCAAAGCACACTATTTGCTTTCAGAGCAGACGCCAGTGTGTATGTGGGTGCTTTACGCAACCATCGTCATCCAACCAAATACAGACACTTTTTCTAATGTATCCCAATGGTTGGCTGTATGCGGTAGCATCCAATGGCGTCCCTAGGGGGGGCAGGAGGGGGCCCTGACCCCCCCAACATTATACTGTGCCCCACCATGTGCCCCCCCCCCAAATTTTTACAAAAAATCAATGTCTAAGAGGGAGAGAGTCCCCAGTCAGCTCCTGCGCTTGATTCCTCCCCCCTCCCTCTGCTTGCTGACACTGCATAATGCAAGCACTCACACAACCACGGCTGCCCGATCTGCTCCTTCCCCTGCATCCTCATTGGCAGGGAGAAGAGCGAGTTGCAGGAAGGACTCTACCAGGACTCTCAGTTACTGAAAAAACAGACTGATTTCTCCCGTCCTTAGGACAGGAGAACCAGCCTGTAAATTCCAAGAGATGCCAGACCAGCGCTGTCAATATCAGGGGCAGGACAGCAAGAGAAGGCTGGGGAACCCCACAGTGGCAGAACACCAGGGCCCGGAGGCAAGACAACCTTTGCAACCCTGATAGTTCTCCCACTGCTTTGGATCCTTATATTTTCTTGGTATGCTGGTGACATATATCTCTTGTTTTCTGCCACCCTGGGGGACCCCAATACAGTAGGAAGGGGACTCACTGCAGAACAAAGGGCCGTTGTGGGGTCGTAGTAAAGGGCCCCAGTATATATTTATATATCTATATCTATCTATATATCTATATATCTATATATATATATATATATATATATATATATATATATATATATGCATTTTATAGTTGCCCCCTTACTTTTGTCCCTGTCCCCCCATGTGCCCCCCCTAAATATGAAAGCTGGAGACGCCACTGGTAGCAGCGAGTCCCAGGAAGGTCATTACACAGGCTCTGGACAGTCCCGTACAGCCGTGTTCATTAAGCCTAAAACTGCTTTGCTTTTTACATAGCTGATCTTTTCACAAATCATTAAAAAGACATTACAAAGATTGTTTGTGTCTAAAAACCAATTGAGTACAATTTAACCAAATTAAGGAGTTGGTAAAGTTTATTTATGGTATGGTACTGACTCCCAAAAGCATGCAACCAATTATTACAAATGACATGGTGAAGAAGAAAAATAATATCTGAAGGATAGCTGTGTGGATAAAGCCTAAAGCCGGCCATACACCAACAGTTTTGTTTCATGCAGCCTGCAGGCTGAAAGAAAAATGCCAAAAAATGAAAAAAAAAAACAAAACAGATTCCTCTATCCACATACAGTGCAGATGGATAAATCTCTCACTGTGTCTTTATACGACACTACCAGGCAGTGACTGCGTTAGACTGGATGCAGCCATTTTTCAGCTGACAACTTTCCGCCTAGCTCAATGGAGGAAGTCACCCACCTGAGCTAATTTTCAGCTGGTTCATCATAAACCGGCCTAAATTGTACAGTGTATGGCCAGCTTGTATGTTTATTTACCTTGTTTCTACATATAGTTGTGTAATTATATACAGTGTGTACAGTGCCTTGACATTTTTCACAATTTGTCATGATACAACCAAAAAGGTAAATGTATTTAATTTTATGCGACAGACCAACACAAAGTGGGACATAATTGTGAAATGGAAGGAAAATGATAAATGTTTTTTTTCCATCTTTTTTACAAATAAATATGTGAAAAGTGTGGAGTGCATTTGTATTCAGCCCCCCTGAGTCAATATTTTGTAGAACCACCTTTCACTGCAATTACAGCTGCAAGTCTTTTTGGAGATGTCTCTACCAGCTTTGCACATCTAGAGAGTGAAATGTTTGCCCATTCTTCTTTGCAAAATAGCTCAAGCTCTGTCGGATTGGATGGAGATCATCTGTGAACAGCAATTTTCAAGTCTTGCCACAGATTCTCAATTGGATTTAGGTTTGGACTTTGACTGGGCCATGTTAACACATGATGAATATGCTTTGATCTAAACCATTCCATTGTAGCTCTGGCTGTATGTTTAGGGTCGTTGTCCTGCTGGAAGGTGAACCTCCACTCCAGTCTCAAGACTTTTGCAGACTCTAAAGCCGTGTACACATGAGCGGAATGTCCGACGGAAGCTTTTTATCGTCTATTCCGATCGTGTGTGTGCCTCATCGGAAACTTCTTTTTGAAAATTCTGACGGACCTAGAAATAGAACATGTTCTAAATATTTCCGACGGAACCAATTCCTATCGGGAAAACCGTTCGTCTGTATGCTGTCTTGACGGACCAAAAACGACGCATGCTCTGAAGCAAGTACAAGACGGAAACTATTGGATACTGGCTATTGAACTTCCTTTTTCTAGTCCCGTCGTACGTGCTGTACATCACCACGTTCTGGACGGTCGGACTTTGGGTTGGCTGTGTGTAGGCAAGACTGCTTGCATGGAATTCCGTCGGAGTTCCGTCAGAGAAACCTTCAGAGTTTATTCCGACGGCAAAACTGGTCGTGTGTACACGGCATAACAGGTTTTCTTCTACGATTTCCCTGTATTTGGCTCCATCCATCTTCTCATCAACTTTGACCAGCTTCCCTGTCCCTGCTGAAGAAAAGCATCACCACAACACGATGCTGCCACCACCATGTTTCACGGTGGGGATGGTTTGTTCAGGGCGGTGTGCAGTGTTAGTTTTCTGCCACACATAACCTTTTCCTTTTAGGCTAAAGAGTTCAATTTTGGTTTCATCTGACCAGAGCACCTTCTTCCACATGTTTGCTGTGTCCTCCACATGGCTTCTCGCAAACTGCAAACAGGACTTTATATGGCATTCTTTCAACAATAGATTTCTTCTTACCACTCTTCCATAAAGGCCAGATTTGTGGAGTGCACAACTGATAGTTGTCCTGTGGACAGATTCTCCCACCTGAGCTGTGGATCTCTGCAGCTGCTCCAGATTTACCACGAGCCCCTTGGCTGCTTCTCTGATTAATGCTCCTCTTTGCCCAGCCTGTTTGTTTATGTGGACAGCCATGTCTTGGTAGTGTAGCAAGGTTCCAGGCCTCCTTCGGTCTAATGAGAACCTCCAGGGCCAGAGATAGCTGACATCCTTTTATATATGGTGGGTGTTCGGCATGGTGGGTGCAAAGCAATTAGATTCATTGGGCGCCAGACATTTCTTGAATGCAAAAAATGTTTTTATTTCTCTTAACAGAACTTTGGGAGAGAGTGTTAGGGCCGGGACACCCTTAGGTAGTTGCAAGATTAATTGGCAGACTCTGAGACTTCAACAGGAGGATAGCCATGCAGGAAAAGGCCTCCAGCAAGACGCCATATCTGCATGTGTAGGAATGCTGTCTCCTATCGCAACAGTCTTCAACAGTTTCCAACACAAAGTGTAATAGTTCCTTCACTTCCACTACAATCACTCCTTGTAGTTCTTCAGCCCACTGAGCTCCCAGTCTCTCTCACTAGACTAGATGATTCACTGCCACTGAATCCCGTGAGCTCCTCCAATCTGCACTGTAGTATCTTCCTCAAGTGTCACCCCCGCCTCTCTGCTGGGTCCCTAGCTTGGCACTCAAGATACTCCTCAAGCTTCACCCCACTGGCCTGCTCAGTCCCTGGCTTGACACACAAGGCTGCTCTGCAAGCGTCACCTCCGCTGGCTGGGTCCCTGGCTTGATACCCGCTGAAGTTTCCGATTCTTTGCCGTCTCCGGTTGGGGAGAATACTGCTTTGGTATTTGTTTCAGCTACTAACTATGGTCCCTGGTAACAAGGTGGTTGGTCCCTTAGCGGCGACAGCTTTCCCTATACCTCCAACCAGGACAGGTTCTTCGGCCAGCAGAACCGTCACTTCTGGTTGGACTGCAAACCATAGTCCCAAAGTCCCTGCGCTGCTCTCTTGCTTCTGGATAGGCCCTCAGGCAGCCTAGCAGCCAGATGTGCCCAGGATAGGCCCAAACTCTGGCCTAGCAGCTCGGGCAATACGACACACGTCCACCCAGACAGCTGTTCAGGTGGCACAGAAACCCAATCACCTGACTTCACCCAAATATATAGGTTCTCCCAGCAGGCCAAGGGATTCAAGAAAACCCCTGCCCATTGTCTAAGATGCCCCATATACCCATAATCTGACCTTGCATTGCCCTTCTCGTATCTGTTGCCACCAGGTACCTGGCCACCTAGTGGCAGAAGTGAAAAGTGCAGCAATGCCAGACTTAGGGAGAAATCAATTGATCCCTAATGATTAGCCAAGGTAGTTACTCCTGGCAGGTAAATTTAAAAGCAACCCTGCCTAAACCCAGGGTGCTACAGTAGGTTTGCAGTTGTGCCATACATTTTCCATTTTCTGATGATGGATTGAAAGGGGCTCTGTGAGATGTTCAAAGTTTGGGATATTTTTTTATAACCTAACCCTGCCTTAAACTTCTCCACAACGTTATCCCTGACCTGTCTGGTGTGTTCCTTGGCCTTCATGATGTTGTTTGTTCACTAAGGTTCTCTAAAAAACCTCTGAGAGCTTCACAAAACAGCTGTATTTATATTGAGATTAAATTACACACAGGTGGACTCTATTTATCAATTAGGTGACTTCTGAAGGCAATTGGTTCCACTAGATTTTAGTTAGGGGTATCAGAGTAAAGGGGGCTGAATACAAATGCACGCAACACTTTTCAGATATTTATTTGTAGAAAAGATTGAAAACCATTTATCATCTTCCTTCCACTTCACAATTATGTGCCACTTTGTGTTGGTCTATCACATAAAATCCCAATAAAATACATTTACATTTTTGATTGTATAATGACAAAATGTGGGAAATTTCAAGGGGTATGAATACTTTTTAAAGGCATTGTACATGAAAGCAGCAATATTTTGCCCTGCAGGCTCTACTTCCTGCTGATTCTCCTATCTCACTGATGAGGTCCGCCTGATGGAATACAGTAGACTCTCTGTGTTTTTCTTAATGAGATGAAACACCCACAATGCACCAGGTAGCTGGAGACCTTGCTATCTTTGTCAAGGCTGTACATGACATAATAAAGCTTAAGCAGCCCATCGTTTTTTTTGTTCAATCAGTGGGTTGAATAAAAAAAAAAAAAACTGACCTTATTTCCCCATCCACACATTCGTGGAGAATGGGGAATCCTCCCAGCTGAGCAATTGCATTCTGACACTGGGGAGACTTCCCTGCCATCAGAATACACTGATCAGCATTGTAGGCTATAGCCTGTGGTGCTGATGAAGCGGGGAAAACCCAAGTAGGCGGTTGTACAGAAGTCGATCGGTAGATCAACATCTGTAAAACCACAGTGCCCAGACATGGATCGAAATTCAGCCAGTCCCTGCTGAACTGGAATAATTGGCCCTTGTACGTCTGTGTGCATAAAGCCTAAAGCTAAACTCCAGGATCCAACAAGCTTCCCACATATAGCTCCCTGTCCCCATGCATATCAAAACCACAAGAAACATTTTATAATTTGTCTCTTAATTTTTTTTAAACCCTATTTTTGTAGTTTACTTGACTCATTTCCTACGGTGCCCTCAATTTTCAACATTTTACCTTTCATTACCAGTCCTGTTGTAGGTAAGAATATTTGGGGAAGTTATGTTTCTCCCTCTTCCCCTCCTTGCCTCTGTGCTTTTTTGGCTGACCCCCCTGTCTTCATTTGTCCTCCTATAGATATTTTAACTTTGGAACTGCTCCTGGTGAGTGGATATAATTCCATGAAACGCGTAGAGCATCTACATGCTACCACTTGCAAGCATATGTCTGAATTCCCCCTGGATTTTGTATCCTATCTACAACGTTTTTATTTCTTAAACATTTTAAGATCTATGTTTTTTTCTTAATATGTGTACCTCATGTCAATATGCCTATTACCCATAGACTATGTTGTAAATGTGTGTATATATATGAAATACAAGTTCTTTAACCATTACTGTTACTGTGTACCTCATGTCAATATATCCATTACCCATGGACTATGTTGTAACATATGTGTGTATATATATGAAATACAAGATATTTAACTACTATTGTTATTATTTTTTACATTACTACATTTTCTACTCCCAATCTTCTATGTAGACCAAGAATGATCAGACATGTCCTTGCATATTTACTTTGCAGTTATGCTTCAATTAAAGTCCCACTTTGCTTTATTATATACTTGACATCATACATCATAGATGATCGCGGGTCCACACATCTTATCCAACATGCCTCCCTTTGCGAAAGACAACTGTAATTCCCATGAATCATTTGTGCTGTCAAACCAAGAGCAGCATTTCCGTAACTGCCAATCAGCATCTGTGGGCAGATCATGACTGGGTGCTGTGCAAATCATACCAGCCCACTGAACAAAGAGATGCTGTTATTTTACCCATTCATGGCCCCTCCAACCAACTGATACTTACCTCTCCAGCTATCCCTGCTGCTTTTTCCTCTGTCGCAGATGGAACCAAAATACTTGGTGTTGGAGCCTGGAGGGTACAGTGACATCAATCACTCAATCACGCGATAGTGCTCAGGCCTAGAGATGGCCACTAAACACAAGCACTGTCATATGTGAGACTGCTGGAAAGGTGACCAGGGGAGAAATGAATAGGGTTAAACTCATACTCCTAGTCTATTCAGAACTTAAACCTGGCCAAGCTGGCCCAAACAAACTAGTTAAAGGGACAGGAAACCTGGAGATCAGCTTTAAAAAACATTTTGGTTTAAGACATACTTTAAATATATGTAACAAGGTCCCAGGCCTACTTCGGTCTAAGGAGAACCTCCAGGGCCAGAGATAGCTGACATCCTTCAGTATATAGGGGGTTGTGAGGCATGATGGGTGCAAGGTGGTTAAAGTCATTGGGCACCAGACACTTCTTGAATGAAAAAGAGACTTTTATTTCTCTTAACAAACTTTTGGGGGAAAGAGGGTTGAGCCAGGACACCCTTAAGAAGTTGCAAGTTCAGTTGGCAGACTCTGAGACTTCAATAGGAGGATAGCCATGCAGGGAAAGGCATCCAGCAAGACGCCACATCTGCATGTGCAGGAGTGCTTTCTCCTAGGCAACAGTCTTTAACAGTTATAAATAAATAAAAAAGGCCAGAAAAGTGGGACTTTAAATGAGGTAGTAGGGGGCGTTCAAACCCCTTCCTCCATCCCGATTCGATATGTAGGAAAAAGAAAATAACAAAAGAAAAAGTAAAAGGCGGGACTTTAAATGAGGCACACGGGAGCAGCTTCAAAAAATGGGGTAAAAGACAAGTTTTAATATGTTTAGAAATGGTCATATATTAACATATTCTTATTGCGCATAGTCACTATTAATACTCTATATTTCATCAAACAATACATTCCAACAAGGACTTATAATGCAAGTAAATAACTATTAAATAGCTAAAAATCACAAGATACAAAATATATGACACATTAAGTGTCAATCAAAAGAGTTCCCAGAAAGAAAACATAAATAGGCATGGAACGTTCATACATATTGTTGATTGGGTAGACATATGAATGGTTGTGGGTAGTTGTAAGCTCTACGCGTTTCGGGACCTTATAGCCACTCGTCAGGAGAAAAAACCACAATGGTTACCTATGAATATGGAAAACAGTCATATTTTGAATATAAGATACCATATATACTCATGTATAAGTCGTTCCGAGTATAAGTCGAGGCCCTAATTTACCACAAAAAAATGGGAAAAACTTATTGACCCGAGTATAAGACGAGGGTAGGAAATGCACAGCTACTGTAAGTGGAAAAGAGGGTCAACAGTGCCCATTTGCAGCCTCACTGTGCCCATTTGCAGCCTCACTGTGCCCATTTGCATGCCTCACTGTGCCCATTTGCAGCCATAGGTCCCCCGAACTTCAAACTCGGTAGTTAAGGGTTCCTAGATGCCCCCTAGCTGCAGCCAAAATTTGGAGTCTCTGAACCCAAAGTGTCCCGAAATAACATTTCTGCAGATGGACACAGTTGACCGACTTTGGGGCCCCGTATCTCGGGGCCTCTTAGTGCTAGGAACCCCAAATTTGGTGTGCAAACCCAGAGGAACTAGCACCATAAAATGTCCAAAGCTGAGGTTCCTAGCACTAGGTGGCCCTGAGATACAGGGCCCCAAAATCAGTTCAGAAAATGTCAAGCACTTTTCTGCAGCAGAGAATGACATTTTCCGAACCGATTTTGGGGCCCTGTATCTCAGGGCCACTTGGTGCTAGGAACTCCAGCTTTGGATATGTTGTGGTACCAGTTCCACTGGGTTTGCACACCAAATTCGGGGTTCCTAGCACCAAGTGGCCCTAAGATACGGGGCCCCAAATTCAGTTCGGAAAATTACATTTTTTGCTGCAGAAAAGTGCTTGACTCGAGTATAAGTCGAGGGGGGCACTTTCAGCATGAAAAAATGTGCTGAAAAACTCGACTTATACTCGAGTATATACGGTAAATGGAGAGATGGTGGGCAAATGTAAGAAATGTCCCATCAAACATCCACACATTTAGCCCCCAAACTTACACATGTATGTATCTGCGCACTAGCGGTGCTGCCACACGGGTCAGGCCAGCCAATGATATCACGTACCGGAGCTGAGGGGGCCCCCATCCGGGTGAACACATACAGCCCAAACACCAGATGGGACGGTTGTCCCCATAAAGTGTAACAGTTCTGTCACTTCCACTACAATCACTCCTTGTAGTTCTTCAGCCCACTGAGCTCCCGGTCTCTCACTAGACCCGCTGATTCACTGCCACTGAATCCCTTGAGCTCCTCCAATCTTCACAGTGGTATCTTCCTCAAGCCTCACTCCAGCCTCTCTGCCAGGTCCCTAGCTTGGTACTCAAGATACCTCTCAAGCTTCACCCCACTGGCCTGCTTGGTCCCTGGCTTGACACACAAGGCTGCTCTGCAAGCGTCACCTCCACTGGCTGGGTCCCTGGCTTGATACCCGCTGAAGTTTCCCGATTCCTCCCCGTCCCCCGTTTGGTGCTCCGGTACTTGTTTCAGCTACTCACTGTGGTCCCTGGTAATAAGGTGGCCGGTCCCTTAGTGGTGACAGCTTACCCTCTACCTCCGACCAGGACAGGTTCTCCGGCCGGCAGAACAGTCATTTCTGGTTGGACTGCAAGCCGCAATCCCAACCCTGCGCTGCTCCCTTGCTTCTGAATAAGCTCTTAGACAGCCTAGCAGCCAGATGTGCCCGGGATAGGCCCAAACTCCAGCCTAGCAGCCCGGGCAGTACAACACACTCCCACCCAGACAGCCGTCCAGGTGGCACAGAACATAGTTCACCTGATTCCACCTAAATATATAGGCTCTCCCAGCAGGCCAAGGGATCCAAGAAAACCCCTGCTCATTGGCTGAGATAACCCATATACCCATTACTTGACCTTGCGTTGCCCTTCTCATATCTAGTACCACCAAGTACCCGGCCACCTAGTGGTAGAAGAGAAATGTGCAACAAGGCCAAACTTAGGGAGTAATCAATAGATCTCTAACAATCAACCAGGATAATTATTCCTGGCAGGTAAATTTGTGAGGAGCAACCCTGCCTAAACTCCAGGGTGCTACATATATAAAGTCTGTCCTGCAAATGTAACACCCTGAATTTGTTAAGAAGAATTATTTCCTTTATTGCTGTCCAGCCCACACTTTGCAGATAGGAGATGGGATGCTGCAATGTGGCTGCCGAATTACTGCCTACAGTGTGTGTACCTATGCACCTAGTGGTAAAGCAGCCCAGCTGCAAAATCACTCTATGCTGGCTGCTCTTCTGCATTCAGTGTGGGGGTAATGGAGGCCAAACATTTCTAGAGCTCATTGGTGAAAATGACAGTGCCTCAGGGTATAGAGACAATAGACAGGTGAATTGGTTTGCACTTATTACATCAGCTTGAATTAGTTATGACATCACTAGTATAAAGCACTTTACATCACATTGCTATTCAATAATTATATCTAAAAGATAAAGGTTCTAATATATTGTAAGCGTTTGACATGCTAAAATGTCAGCAAATCCTATTTATCTGTGCAATTACAGAGTTAAATTCTTACATATCATTTATAATTATTCCTTGAGTATAGGTCTGTCCTGTACCATAAAGATTCGCTATCTCTGCAAGGCTGAACCCTACCCAGAGATCTTGGATTCCCATCCTATGGATGGCTGAACTTTGGTCCACGCAGCCAAACCACCCACACTGCGCACAAGGACCCCCAGAAATAGCCCTGGCCTCGTGGATTTCTCAGGATCAGGAATAGATACACTTCCGCTGGTCCTTGTTAAAATATAGATTTGGCTCGATGTGAACATGTCAGCTGCAGGAACATCTGTCTGTAGAAACTCATTCCATGGAGCTTAAGACCTATATCACTATATGTTCAGTCATGATACAAGAATTTTTATTGTGCTAAGATATTGCAGTGAAAGGCACACGTAGAATGCTCTTCTTTTAAAATAAAGAAGTCAAGCCGCAGATTGGTAGGAGGCATGGTAAAATGCCACTTCAGCCCCCCACCCCCAACGAAACGGTTCTTTTGGTTTTAGGTGGAGATATTGCCTCCTTGTGCACATTGGGGTTGAATTTGCCCCAGTGCTTAGTGAAAGTGGCAAATTCCTTTGAAAAAGTGCAACTTCCCCTGAAAGATATACAGCCTTTTTGCCTTTAGTAAATCAACCCCATTGGCTCAGTAGCCAATCACTAGGCTGGATCAGTGTCACATGGGGAAGCTCTGTAGTTTTCAGCATTCAGAACATCCAGTCAACATTTTAGGGGGCTAATTGTGGCACATCAAACAGAAAGTGAGCATGGACAAAGCACCAGAGGTGGCTCTAGGCTTTGTGAGGCCTTAGGCAAAACTTAAACACGAGGCCCCACGGACAGGGACGCTCCGTGATGAGGCCGCTATTCCTCAGGCTGCGGGCAGTATCTGATTTGTCCGTCAGCTCCTAAGCCACAGAGTCCCTGTGGGGGTAGGCGGAGCCGCCGGCGTCAACTTCAGTGATTGAGAACAGGCAAATTAGGCGGCCGCGAGGCCCCTGTGAGAGCGAGGCCTTAGGCGACCGCCTAATTTGCCTAACTAGAGAGCCGCCTCTGCAAAGCACCATAAGCTGTGGTGAGGATTTATTTTTTTTTTGCAGAAAATACCAAGGGGTCTATTTTATACATATTTGCTGTTTCAATAAATCCTCATTTGCAAAAAATTCACAAATAATACCCGTAAAAAATGTAATTTTCTGATATTTAATTTGTCATTTGCAGGACGAATGCAAAATACATTTGGCGAATCCCATTTGTTTCAGTACTGAAGGTAATTAGACTGTGTTAACTTTTATTCATCTGATTGTATAGATATATATAGTTGGATATAAACGGTACTGGGTGCAACATGCGATCAGAAAAAAAATACCTTAAAAGCATTTCATCCCTTTGAGAAAATACATTAAGAAGATTCGATCCTAGGAGAAAAAACCCTGGGAAAATGCAATGAGAGTATAAAAAAATACTCTAAAAACATTAGATTTTAAGAAAAAATACTCCAAGAACTGTCAATCCTAATAGAAAATACCATTAAAAAAATTTGATTCTAAGAGAAAATACCTTAGAAATGTTCGATTTTAAGAAAAAATATTCTAAAAACATGCGTTGGATTTTGCCCCATTCGCACAACAGCCACAGCTTTATACATTGTTTAAAAAAATCCCTAAAACTAATGAGCAATCTAATCTAATTTGAACCCCCAAAATCCCCCCAAAAAATCACTTAGAAACCCCAAACATATATATATATATATATATATATATATATATATATATATTTATTTATTCATTTAGTAAAAAATTTTTTAGCAGAGGCCCTGTTGAATAAAATGATGGGTGCTGCAATGTCACACAGTATTTGCGCAGCGGTTCTTCAAACGCATTTCGTTGGGGAAAAAACACTTTAACCACTTAGGGACCAGCCTCGTTTTGGATTTTAGGTGTTTACATGTTTAAAACAGGTTTTTTTGCTAGAAAATTACTTAGAACCCCCAAACATTATATATTGTTTTTTTTTCTAACACCCTAGAGAATAAAATGGCGGTCTTTGCAATACTTTTTTTACAACGCATTTGCGCAGCGGTCTTACAAGCGCGCTTTTTTTGAAAAAATGCACTTTTTTTTAATAAAAAAAATAAGACAAGAGTAAAGTTGGCCCAATTTTTTTTATATTGTGAAAGATAATGTTACGTCGAGTAAATTGATACCCAACATGTCACGCTTCAAAATTGCGCCCGCTCGTGGGATGGCGTCAAACTTTTACCCTCAAAAATCTCCATAGGCGACGTTTAAAAAATTCTACAGGTTGCATGTTTTGCATTACAGAGGAGGTCTGGGGCTAGAATTATTGCTCTCGCTCTAACGATTGCGGCAATACCTCACATGTGTGGTTTGACTACCATTTTCATATGCGGGCGCTACTCACGTTTGCGTTCTCTTCTGCGCGCGAGCTCGTCGGGACAGGGGGTTTTTAAAAATGGAATGGAGACGAGTGGGCGCCATCTTAGCCTCACTCGTCTCCCGGCACAGCACAGAGAAGGACGCGATCGCCTTCGCGATTTCGTGGCAAATCCGGCGCAGAGAAAGCTGACCGCCGCAGCTGCTGCCATAACAACGATATCCGCCGGCAAACTTTGGACGTACGTTTAGAGTTACACAGGAGGTCTGGTACTAGAATTATTGCTCTCGCTCTGACGTTTGCGACAATACCTTACATTGTGGTGCAATCACCATTTACATATGTGTGCGGGAGCAACGTATGCATACATTTGCACGTAAGCACGGGGGGACGGGGGGGCGCTTTACTTTTTTTTAATACAAAACTGTTTTTTTTACACTTTTTTTATTTATTTTTTTGGATTAACTTTAATGCTATCACAAGGGATGAACAACATCCCTTGTGACAGCATGGGCCGTGACAAGTCTTCTTTATGGAGAGATCTGGGGTCTATTAGACCCCAAATCTCCCTCTTACCTCCAATGCAGCCAGTCAGACACAGATCGGTCTGATCGGCTGCTTTCCTGGCCACTAACAGCCAGGTAAACAAAGAGGCAGAACCAAAAGTGACGGAATAGTTGTCGCTCCCAGTTTCCTGGGTCACAGAGAGAGAGGAACAATGTCAGTTCCTCTCTTTCTCTTCTGTGCAGAAAATGCTGCTGGCCACACCGCTCCCGGGGTCCGCAATCAGATGGCAGAGCCCAGGAAAGGCGGCAGTGGGAGGAAGGGTGCGGCCCCCCTTCCACCACCCACAGAAGTGATCAAGTGGCTATTAAGCTACTCAAATCACTTCTGCCTGTTAGGGAATCGCAGGCTGAAAAATGTAATACCGGGCTGATTTCTAGGTGCAGGCATCATCCTGGTATACCCGCCGCAATCCAAGGACATACATGGATGTCCTATGGGCGACAAGTAGCTAAAGTGGAACTTCATACAAAATAATTTTTTTGCTCTGAAGGCAGAGGCATAACTAGAACCTTCAGGACCCCGGTGCAAGAAACCATGAAGGACCCCCCTGACCGACGAGGCCCTTTCCTCTAAATCACATGACTGATTGAGCCTGGACACTGGCGAGTAGGGATGAGCCGAACACCCCCCGGTTTGGTTCGCACCAGAACCCGCGAACGGACCGAAAGTTCGCACGAACGTTAGAACACCATTGACGTCTATGGGACTCGAACGTTTGAAATCAAAAGTGCTCATTTTAAAGGCTAATTTGCATGGTATTGTCCTAAAAAGGGTTTGGGGACCCGGGTCCAACCCCAGGGGACATGTATCAATGCAAAAAAAACTTTTAAAAACGGCCGTTTTTTCGGGAGCAGTGATTTTAATGATGCTTAAAGTAAAAAAAAAAGTGAAATATTCCTTTAAATATCGTACCTGGGGGGTGTCTATAGTATGCCTGTAAAGTGACGCGTGTTTCCCATGTTTAGAACAGTCCCTGCACCAAATGTCATTTTTAAAGGAAAAAATCTCATTTAAAACTGCTTGCGGGTTTAATGTCATGTCGGGTCATGGCAATATGGATGAAAATCAGTGAGACAAACGGCATGGGTACCCCCCAGTCCATTACCAGGCCCTTTGGGTCTTGTATGGATATTAAGGGGAACCCCGCACCCAAATTAAAATAAGGAAAGGTGTGGGGCCACCAGGCCCTATATACTCTGAACAGCAGTATACAGGCGGTGCAAACAAGACAGGGACTGTAGGTTTGTTGTTAAGTAGAATCTCTTTGTAATTTTGAACGGGTACATTTTTAACGCGTTTAGCTCCAGCCAAAAAATCTTTTTTAAGCTTTTTGAAAAACATAGGGAAGGGTTATCACCCCTGTGACATTTGTTTTGCTGTCTTTCCTCCTCTTCAGAAGATTTCACCTCACTTTTTTGTCCCAATGAAAAATGTTTTTTGAAAATTTGGGTTTTTTTGTGGAACAAGGATTGGAAAGCATCAGTGGAAAGGAGAAATTGTTTTCCCATATTAACTCTTACAGGAGAGAATTTCCCTTCCTAGGGGTAGATTTCATCTCACTTCCTGTTGTCTCCTTCCGTTTGCAAGTAGGAGTCGTTTGTAAGTTAGATGTTTGAAAGTAGGGTCCTGCCCTATATACTCAGCAGAAATTTGGGCCTTAGGTGTTGCTGTGGCCACAACACTGTAAGCCCTCACAGGGCCCTGCTGTGAAATATTAGATCAAGAATTGTAATTACACGCCCCTGTTAGACAGGGGCAGAAAAATTGGGCCTTAGGCACTGGTGCTGGTGCCACTGCAACCCCTCACAGACACTCTAGTTGGAACGCAGGAACGAGCCCTGCTGCAAAGTTCTGCATCAAAAATTGTAATTACACGCCCCTGTTAGACAGGGGCAGAAAAATTGGGCCTTAGGCACTGGTGCTGGTGCCACAACACTGCAACCCCTCACAGACACTCTAGTTGGAACGCAGGAACGAGCCCTGCTGCAAAGTATTGCATCAAAAATTGTAATTACACGCCCCTGTTAGACAGGGGCAGAAAAATTGGGCCTTAGGCACTGGTGCTGGTGCCACAACACTGCAACCCCTCACAGACACTCTAGTTGGAATGCAGGAACGAGCCCTGCTGCAAAGTATTGCATCAAAAATTGTAATTACACGCCCCTGTTAGACAGGGGCAGAAAAATTGGGCCTTAGGCACTGGTGCTGGTGCCACAACACTGCAACCCCTCACAGACACTCTAGTTGGAATGCAGGAACGAGCCCTGCTGCAAAGTATTACATCAAAAATTGTAATTACACGCCCCTGTTAAACAGGGGCTGAAAAATTGTGCCTTAGGCACTGGTGGTGGCGCCCAGAACCAAAAATGTTCTTACAAGCTATCAGCGTGATGATTGAGGAGGAAGAGGATAATTACTCAGGGATAGTCACTCAGCATCAGCATAGGCAGTCTTTGAAGGGATCTGAGATTTCAAAAAAAATTATTCGGTTACATCAGCATCAGGTGCTTGGTAGCTGGTGGTGATCCAAGACTGATTCATTTTTATGAAGGTCAGCCGATCGACCGAGTCGGTGGACAGACGCACCCTGTGATCGGTTACCACGCCTCCAGCAGCACTGAATGTGCGTTCCGAAAGAACGCTGGATGCAGGACAGGCCAGTAGCTCAATTGCATACTGTGCAAGCTCTGGCCAGTGATCCATCCTCAAGACCCAGTAACCCAGAGGATTTTCGGTGGGAAAGGTGTCCAAGTCTGATCTTGCCCCTAGGTATTCCTGCACCATGTAAAACAGACGCTGGCGATGGTTGCTGGAACCGATCATACCTTGGGGCTGCGGACCAAAAAATTGTCTGAACGCATCGGTCAGACGGCCACCTTCTCCACCGCTCCTTCTTTGACTGACCGAAGCCTCAGCAACACGTTGTCCAGAAACAGGAGTTTGTAACCTCCCAGTCTCTGGGAACGCGTTGCACAGACCTTTCTGCAAGGCCTCCCGAAGATGTTTCATCCTCTGCTCCCTCTGCGATGGCAAGATAAGGTCCGCAACCTTACCCTTGTAACGTGGATCAAGGAGGGTTGCCAGCCAGTATTGGTCCTTCTCCTTGATACCACGAATACGAGGATCCTTACGCAGGCTTTGCAGGATCAGGAAGGCCATGCAGCGTAGGTTTGCTGAGGCATTCGGTCCGGAGTCCTCTGGGTCACTAAGGACAACAACGTCCGCAGCCACCTCCTCCCAGCCACGTACAAGTCCATGTGTTCCTTGGGACTGATCCCTTAAAGACTGCTGCTGATGCTGAGTGCCAGGCTCCACCTCCATACTGACACAATCTTCCTCCTCCTCCTCCTCCTCCTCGTCCTCTTCCTGTGTGATCGGCGGGCACGCAGGAACACTGTCTGGATAAAGGGGGCCTTGAGAGCTAAGGAATTCCTCCTCTTCCTGCCTCTGTTCTGCCTCAAGTGCCCTGTCCATTATTCCACGCAGCGTGTGCTCCAACAGGTGGACAAGGGGGACAGTGTCACTGATGCATGCACTGTCAGTGCTCACCATCCTCGTGGCCTCCTCGAATGGTGACAGGACAGTGCATGCATCCCTGATCATGGCCCACTGGCGTGGGGAAAAAAAACCAAGCTCCCCTGACCCTGTCCTGGTGCCATAGTCGCACAGGTACTCATTGATGGCCCTCTGCTGCGTGTGCAGCCGCTGCAGCATGGCCAACGTTGAGTTCCACCTGGTGGGCATGTCACAGATTAGGCGGTTCTTGGGCAGGTTAAACTCCTTTTGGAGGTCCGTCAGCCGAGCACTGGCATTATATGACCGGCGGAAATGCACACAGACTTTCCTGGCCTGCCTCAGGACATCCTGTAAGCCCGGGTACCTGCCCAAGAACCGCTGCACTACCAAGTTAAGGACGTGAGCCAAACAGGGCACATGGGTCATTTGTCCCTGTCGGAGGGCAGAGAGGAGGTTGGTGCCATTGTCGCAAACCACCATTCCTGCCTTAAGTTGGCGTGGCGTCAACCACCTCTGAACCTGCCCCTGCAGAGCTGACAGAACCTCTGCCCCAGTGTGGCTCCTGTCCCCCAAGCACACCAGCTCAAGCACCGCATGGCATCTTTTGGCCTGCATACTTGCGTAGCCCCTTGAACGCCTACGGAGCACCGCTGGTTCCGAGGAAGAGGCCATGGAGGAAGAAGAAGAGGAGGGGGTGGAGGAGAGAGGTGTGTCACAATCAGCATTTTGGAGGCGTGGTGGCGGAACAACCTCCAACACTACCGCACCTTGTCCTGCATCCTTCCCAGCTGCCAGCAGAGTCACCCAATGCGCCGTGAAACTTAGGTAACGTCCCTGTCCATGCCTGCTGGACCATGAGTCAGCGGTAATATGCACCTTACCGCTGACCGCCCTGTCCAGCGAGGCATGGACATTGCCTTCCACATGCCGGTAGAGAGCCGGAATCGCCTTCCGTGAGAAAAAGTGGCGTTTGGGTACCTGCCACTGAGGAACCGCACATTCCACAAACTCACGGAAGGGGGCAGAGTCTACCAACTGAAAAGGCAGCAGTTGAAGTGCTAGCAATTTTGCCAAGCTAGCATTCAACCGCTGGGCATGTGGATGGTTGGGAGCAAACTTCTTTCGGCGGTGCAGCAGCTGGGGCAGGGAAATTTGCCTGGTACAATCTGACGTCGGTGTACCAAAAGCAGATTGCCCACAAGTACTTGGCTGTGACACACCTAATTCTACACCTTCATTCCTCTCACTGCAGGTCTCAGAGAGGACTGAAGGTCTAGTGGGGTTGGAAATCTCAGCTGATGAGGAGCAAGGAGAGATCCTCTTTGTTCTTTGGTGTGGGTCTTTTAGATACGCTTGCCAACGAACTGCATGGCAGGTCAACATATGTCTGGTCAAGCATGTGGTACCCAAGCGGGAGATGTTTTGGCCACGCGAGATACGCTTGAGACATATGTTGCAAATAGCAGCGGTGCGATCTGATGCACTCGTCTCAAAAAAGGCCCACACCAAAGAACTTTTTGAATAACGCGCAGAGACTGCAGCGCCCTGCACATGTGGAGCTTTGGGGTGTGATGCAGTCAATGTGCTGCCCTTAGGCTGGCCCCTGGAGGGCATCCTGCCTCGTTGGTGATGTGCCGCCTCCTCCTCCTCCTCCTCCTCTCTCCTATCAGGCACCCACGTTGAGTCAGTGACCTCATCATCCCCTCCCTCCTCATCACTGGAGCAAACCTGGCAGTATGCTGCAGCAGGGGGAGCATGACTGCCAGATTGCTGTCCTTCTTGGGCACCCCCTCTGTCCGTGCTCATGTTACTGCCTTCATCGAGCTCAGTATCATCATCAGAGCCTTCCAAACGCTGGGCATCCTCCTGGAGCATGTACCCAACACTGTGGTCAAACAGTTCGAGGGAATCCTCATGAGGACATGGTGGAGCTAGGGAAGGAGTCACTGATGACATTGAGCTGAGGGAAGAGGCCGCTGCTTTGCCAGACAAAGCACCCTGGGCATGGGTGAGAGAGGATGAGGAGGATGAGGACGGCTTGGTCATCCACTCGACCAAGTCTTCCGCATGTTGCGGCTCAACACGGCCAGCTGCCGAAAAAAAGGCCAAGCGTGTCCCATGGCCACGTGCTGATGAGGATGCACCGTCTCCATGACCAGCACTAGACACAGAGCCTGCTTGCCCTCTCTTATTGGCTTGTGACTGTCTGCCTCTCCTTCTTGGCCTTCCAGACATACTAATGGCCTGTAGCTGCACTAAGCTGGGATAGAACACCTGTAATTTTCTTCAGGTAGCTTTATATACTGTAACCAGACAAGCCTGCCTGTCAGTAGGAAGATAACAGGAACGGATCTAGCTGAACACTGTGAGCAGGATGCACTGCACTAAATGTAAATAGCAGGAACGGATCTAGCTGAACACTGTGAGCAGGACGCACTGCACTAAATGTAAATAACAGGAACGGATATAGCTGAACACTGTGAGCAGGTTGCACTGCACTAAATGTAAATAGTCTAGAAGATAACAGGAACGGATCTAGCTGAACACTGTGAGCAGGACGCACTGCACTAAATGTAAATAGCAGGAACGGATCTAGCTGAACACTGTGAGCAGGACGCACTGCACTAAATGTAAATAGCAGGAACGGATCTAGCTGAACACTGTGAGCAGGACGCACTGCACTAAATGTAAATAGTCTAGAAGATAACAGGAACGGATCTAGCTGAACACTGTGAGCAGGACGCACTGCACTAAATGTAAATAGCAGGAACGGATCTAGCTGAACACTGTGAGCAGGACGCACTGCACTAAATGTAAATAACAGGAACGGATCTAGCTGAACACTGTGAGCAGGACGCACTGCACTAAATGTAAATAGCAGGAACGGATCTAGCTGAACACTGTGAGCAGGACGCACTGCACTAAATGTAAATAGCAGGAACGGATCTAGCTGAACACTGTGAGCAGGACGCACTGCACTAAATGTAAATAGCAGGAACGGATCTAGCTGAACACTGTGAGCAGGACGCACTGCACTAAATGTAAATAGCAGGAATGGATCTAGCTGAACACTGTGAGCAGGACGCACTGCACTAAATGTAAATAGCAGGAACGGATCTAGCTGAACACTGTGAGCAGGACGCACTGCACTAAATGTAAATAGCAGGAACGGATCTAGCTGAACACTGTGAGCAGGACGCACTGCACTAAATGTAAATAGCAGGAATGGATCTAGCTGAACACTGTGAGCAGGACGCACTGCACTAAATGTAAATAGCAGGAACGGATCTAGCTGAACACTGTGAGCAGGACGCACTGCACTAAATGTAAATAACAGGAACGGATCTAGCTGAACACTGTGAGCAGGACGCACTGCACTAAATGTAAATAGTCTAGAAGATAACAGGAACGGATCTAGCTGAACACTGTGAGCAGGACGCACTGCACTAAATGTAAATAACAGGAACGGATCTAGCTGAACACTGTGAGCAGGACGCACTGCACTAAATGTAAATAGCAGGAACGGATCTAGCTGAACACTGTGAGCAGGACGCACTGCACTAAATGTAAATTGCAGGAACGGATCTAGCTGAACACTGTGAGCAGGACGCACTGCACTAAATGTAAATGGCAGGAACGGATCTAGCTGAACACTGTGAGCAGGACGCACTGCACTAAATGTAAATAGCAGGAACGGATCTAGCTGAACACTGTGAGCAGGACGCACTGCACTAAATGTAAATAGCAGGAACGGATCTAGCTGAACACTGTGAGCAGGACGCACTGCACTAAATGTAAATAGCAGGAACGGATCTAGCTGAACACTGTGAGCAGGACGCACTGCACTAAATGTAAATAGCAGGAACGGATCTAGCTGAACACTGTGAGCAGGACGCACTGCACTAAATGTAAATAGCAGGAACGGATCTAGCTGAACACTGTGAGCAGGACGCACTGCACTAAATGTAAATAGCAGGAACGGATCTAGCTGAACACTGTGAGCAGGACGCACTGCACTAAATGTAAATAACAGGAACGGATCTAGCTGAACACTGTGAGCAGGACGCACTGCACTAAATGTAAATAGTCTAGATAGAAGATAACAGGAACGGATCTAGCTAAACTGAATACAGTGTATATATATATATATGCAACACCTGGGATGCATATATATACACAATACACTGTAAGTGCAGCTAACTGACTGACTGTTCTGCCTAATCTATCTAACTCAAATCAAATGACACTGTCTGTCTCTCTCTCTCTCTCTCTATCTCTTAGCACACCGGAACACACACTACACAGGGCCGCCGTGCAGGCGGCCTTATATAGTGTGGGGCGTGTACTAAATCCCCTGAGCCATAATTGGCCAAAGCCACCCTGGCTTTGGCCAATTACAGCTCTCTCTACTGACGGCGCTGTGATTGGCCAAGCATGCGGGTCATAGTGCATGCTTGGCCAATCATCAGCCAGCAATGCACTGCGATGCCGCAGTGAATTATGGGCCGTGACGCGCCACACGAATTTGGCGCGAACGGCCCATATCGTTCGCAATTCGGCGAACGGGCGAACAGCCGATGTTCGAGTCGAACATGGGTTCGACTCGAACACGAAGCTCATCCCTACTGGCGAGTCTCCAGGCTCAACGAGAGCTGGTCTTCTGTAAAATGGCGTCTGGCAGAGACAATTCACTGCCGGCCGCGGCCCTCTAGCGGCAGCGGCGAAAAACGTGAAAACATCGATTTCCTGGGACATTTCCCGGGAAACGCTAAAAGCAGGACAAAGGCCTAAATCCCGGTAATGTCCCGGGAAATTCGGGACAGTTGGCAACTATGGGTCAGGAAAAACAGAAGGGAGATCTCACTGTTGGAGCATCTAAGACATAAGATCTCATCCAGCCCACCAAGCTCCTCTTTATAACTAAAATATACTTTTGGATGGACCAGCCCTTTGAAATGCACAGTCGCTTAGCTAACTTAGCTAAGCAAAAATGCTTAATGTAAAAAAATTCTGTTGAACTTCATAGCTAAATGTGCTTAAATGCTTTGAAAATTATTTAAAATAATGGCAGAAATACCCAGCGCTCACCATGTACAAATGCAAGCCCAAGAAATAGATAACATAACAGTGCAGAACACAATTTATATATTCTGGGATACAATGTCTCTATTTTTCTAGTCATAATTAAATCTAAATTGAAAAAACTACCTAAATGTTCACATTGCAGTTCTCACCTTAACCAGCATAACAACAATAGAAGATGTACATACATACTTAACTACAAGAATATGTCAGCAGAGACATTAAAGGTCACATACACCGCACCTGCATGTAACTGATTAAAAGGTTACCTTGTACAGGTCCACACCTCTATGCAAAGCTGTACTTCAATAAGCTGATCCTTTAGAACACTTTTAAAGGGAAAACCCATTTTGTTTAACACAGAATGTATATTTTTGGAGCTATAAAGTAGATGTAAAACCAATCATTAAAATCTTATGAGATTTAACATGTTGGAGCTCAACTAAACTGACAGTTGAAAGCAGTCGTAAACTGAGGACGTTGCAAAAAAAAAAAAAAGCCCTGCAAGGCAGTAGCATATTGTGCTAGTATGCAACGCATACTAGCACATTACGAAATGCTTACCTTGGAACAAAGCCCCCCAGCGCTGTAATGTCACCGTTGAGAGGGCTAACTTTTTCCACGTGTCTTTCTTCCGGGTTTGCGCGCTCCAGCTATGTGATTGGCCGGAGCCGCGATGACGTCACACTTTCGCCACAAAGCCCTGAAGTTCCGGCAAGGTATGAAAGACCTTCAGAGCGCATGCGCCAGTGATGTCACTGGCTGCATGCAGGGTGAATATCTCCTAAATGGTGCACTTTTAGGAGATATTTATTTTACCTACAGGTAAGCCTTATCATATGGTAGGCTTGCCTTTAGGTAAAAATTACCAAGTGGGGTTTACAACCGCTTTAAATCAGCGAAATACAAAAAATGACCTAAAGGTAGGCTCACCAGTTATTATTTTATTAAAAATCTGCCGGTTTAAAATGATTGCAAATGTCTTTAAAATTTACATTAAGGCCAAATTGATCTTTACATGTGAAAACTACAAGTACCAACAGCCTTTGCGGCTGTCAGCTTGTAGTCCTTAATGAACTATCAGGGCACTGTTGAGTGCTCTGCAGGACCGTGGCATTACACATACAATCTCCTGATTGTGGGTGCAGTGCCGTACAGGTTTCTAACAAAAAAAAAAAAAAAATTCCCTACAAAAAAATGTGTGTTTATTTTTTTTTTTTCTAAAGGTGAATTTAAGTTCTCGATGGATGGTAGCTTTCTTGCTGCCCTCAAGGATAGGGAAATCCTAACACACAGACAAAAAACAGAAAAGAGAGGGCGCACCGGCCTAGTGCATTATCTTTAAAAAGGTTTATTAAAACAGAAAACGTAAAAGTACTACTCACAAGGGTAGATAAAAATCACGCATAATAGTCAAATGATGGTAGCAGTCTCCAGACCTATGGACAAGACTTGCAGACCGCTGTTGGCTGACGCGTTTCAAAGGTAGCACCTTCTTCTTCAGAGCTATAGAGGCTCTGAAGAAGAAGGTACTACCTTCGAAACGCGTCAGCCAGTAACGGTCTGCACGTCTTGCCATAGGTCTGGAGACTGCTACCATCATTTGACTATTATGCGTGATTTTTATCTACCCTTGTGAGTAGTACTTTTACGTTTTCTGTTTTAATAAACCTTTTTAAAGATAATGCACTAGGCCGGTGCGCCCTCCCTTTTCAGTTTTTTGTCTCTCTACAGAGGTCTGACATACCCCCTGCTGAGTCAGACCTAAATCTCTCCAATCAGCAGAGAGCATGAGCTTTGCTGACTAGAGATCTTTAGTTTAACTCATTGGGAAGGGTTCTTTTCTACAACATGCTGGCAGGGGCAAGCGTTTTTTTTACCCATCCTGTGGCTGCTTGTTAAGAAAACAAATAGTAAGAATGTACACAACTCTTTACCTATCCTAACACCCATGTAAGAATAGCAGCATAATACATTTTGGCCCCTTTCACACGGAGCAGAGGCCGGCAGCGGATCTGCCCACTCAGCAGGGGATCTCACCGCTGATCCCCGCTGAGCAGGCGGGTGACAGGTCTGTGTCCGTTCCCCTGATGCAAAGCGAACACAGGCACAGCCCGCTGTTCTCCATGAGGCAGTCGGATCTAAACTGACCGCCTGTCCGTTCTGCCAGATTGATCAGCCAACGGATCGTCATCCATCTGTCTTTAGCGGACCGGATCAGATGCCGGCGGGTGTCAGTGGACGCATGGCCGCTGATATCCACCGCTCCATAGAGAAGAATGGAGGTTCCAATTGGGTTCCGCCTGAAAACTGACAGGCGGACCCAAACGGAACATCCGTGTGAAAGGGGCCTTAGTGTACGGAGCAGGTTAGGAGCATATAAAGTAGGAAATAGAAAAAAGGAGTGTGTGGAAAAGTAAAATGCTAATATAATTTGTATACAATGTAATGAGTGCATATATATATATATAAAAAAAAAAAAAAACACGTGCAGTGTGTCTCTGTAATACATGCACATTTCACCATGTTTTAAACCTTTAATGACCTTACAAGTACAAACAAATTCCTGCTGATCTGCCAGAAATGCACTTAGCTCATAAATTCTAATGTAGGTTGACAGTCTGACAAAATGTATGTGTACTGAGTGGTGTCAGACCTGCCCATTGTTTTTTGCTAAAATACTTAGCCACTCCTACCATTATCTTATCCACAGCATAAAGACTAATTGACTTGTAGTCCAAGATAAGACAGATATAAATTGCTTTTTATATACAGTGTATGCTATATTTAAAGCTGAACTCCAGTCACAAAAACTTTCATTTACATATAATCCTCAATTGTCAGAAAGGGAATAAACCCACCTTGTTTGCACTAAACACCTTTGTAATCCCAGAATTTTTCCTTATAAAATTAGCAGTGACATAATCACTGTGCTGTACACAGCCTGTGCAGAGAGCAGAGCGATGGGAGGGACCTAGCAAGATCCGGCCACTACATGATGACTACAGAAAACTACAGGAGGGGGCGGAGACAAGACCAGTCACCCTGTACAAGGAGAGAGAGCAGCAGTGAGCGGTCTTTATTACAGGAAGCTCCTGCACAGAGGCAAAGTTTTACCCTGGATGACTGAACAGATCTGGAAGAAATAAACAAAGAACACTAAGATTGAAGGAAGAACACACATGACTCTTGTATTTAGACAATATTTGCTTATCCCGGAGTTAAGCTTTAACCGCTTCAGACCTGGAAGATTTTACCCCCTTCCTGACCACAGCACTTTTTGCGATTCTGCACTGTGTCGCTTTAACTGACAATTGCGCAGTCGTACAACGTTGCACCCAAACAAAATTGGCGTCCTTTTTTCCCCACAAATAGAGCTTTCCTTTGGTGGTATTTGATCACCTCTGCGGTTTTTATTTTTTGCGCTATAAACAAAAAAAGAGCGACAATTTTGAAAAAAACTCAATATTTTTTACTTTTTGCTATAATAAATATCCCCCAAAAATATACAAAAAAAATATTTTTTCCATCAGTTTAGGCCGATATGTATTCTTCTACATATTCTTGGTAAAAAATCGCAATAAGCGTATTATGTTTGCCCAAAAGTTATAGCGTCTACAAAATAGAAGGAAATTTTTCCCCAGGGTGGGGTTTTTAGGCAGCAGAGTGCAAGTATTGAATCAATGTTGTATAAAAAATAATGTATTTTATTGTAAAAAAAATCGCATGACACGAAGGTTAAAAAATGAGCTTCAGTAAGAAATGCTTACAAAACTTATAGGATCAGACACACATTGTACAGACATATTTCCATAGCAACATCAAACAAATATTGTCGACATCAGAAAATAAACCTGACGCGTTTCAACCTATATATTGAAGGTCTTCTTCAGAGGTCAGTCTGTTGAGGAATATATAATAAAGGTACACATGTAAAGACTTAATTGCGCACAGTGAAAATAATGTACAGTGCATGCATGTGATATAGTTACCCAACAATGTGTGTCCAGCGACAAGAGGCCTCCTAAATGGAGATCCTTTTGAAGAAATGCCTATTCTCTCTCCCCAAGGGGTCTCAGAAAACCTCCACCAACACGGCCACCAACACCGGAGCAATAGTCCAACGATGTGGCTTATGAGAAGTCACACTAGAGGTCGCCCCCCGTTAGGCCAGATAATCTGCCAGACACGAGGGGTGGTATACCTCATGTCATGCGAATGTGGGGCTTACTACGTCGGTAAGACGAAACAAGAATTTAATCGCCGTATATCCAAGCACATTTATCATATGCAAATTGGTAACCACTATCTACCACTTGGGCGACATGTAGTGGCAGTGCACAACTACAAGATGCCCAAGGTATCCTTCACCGCACTCGATCGGATTCACATACCGGATCGAGGCGGTGATTGGAACAAAACGCTGCTGCAACACGAACAGAGGTGGATATTCAAATTGAATGCCACCTTGTTCCTGGGACTAAACGAGGCCATCTCATTTGCCCCATTTTTAAAAGGCTTTGTTTCTGGAAAAACTCATTAAACTCTTCCTGGCTTCCTTTTAATATTAAAGACCCTTCGGTCATTGTGGCCTTCCCCCCGGGATGTTTTGGTTTCGCTTTACCTGGTTCTATATTTTTTTATATATATTTATACTTTTCCTTTCTTTTTTATTTTGGTTGTAATTCTGTAGATTTACCAAAGTATGCGATTGTCTTTCCTTGCATGTACTGATGTCTCATGTGTATGTACATTAGAACTAAATGATTATATTAGCTTGGGAGAACATACCCACGCATGTTATGGACTTTTAGTCTTTACATATTTATCTTTTCATGCTCCAAGCAAATGCAAATGACTATTATGCATTTTCTTTGCCTGTCTTTTTCCCCTCGGAAGCCTGGCAACTCTGCTGCCGCTGCTTCTGGACCGGGGATTTTCCCCCGGATGTGTCTTCCCGGCAAGGGGGGGGAGGAGCCATTTTCGGGTGCGTCTCGTAGTTACGACGAGGATGACATCAGTTCAGGGCCGTTGGCCTGTCCTGGAGAAGCCACACGAGGCTGCCTGAATGGCGGCCATGCCCTCCATGACGGCCTCTCGGATCGGCTCTGGGGGGGGGACGCACACCTGTGAGGGATTCACCTTAATTAATACACACCCATAGTAAGTATATATACATGTGAAAGACCTTGGACTTGTAGTTCCTCTATTCGGTTGGTCAGACACCTCTGCAGCTCCTGCACTGTAAGTACACTTTTCAGCAATATGCCTTTACACCACTTCAGCCCTATACAATTTTGATCGGTTAATAATACTTATTATGTACTTATGTATAACCCCTTACAACACTATTTCTTTTTTTTGTATATATATTTTCAGACTTGTCGACTCGGATTGGATATTTATCCATTGAGCCAGACACAACTTGCGGCCAATCCCGGGCTAGGTCACAAATCAGTCTGATCATATAGGGCGATATGGTGCAGCCTCATATTCGCTTTCACACTTTTTGAGGTAAACACTTAAGCCTATTTTGTCACCACCTCTATGTTTGATTCTATTGTGGGCACTCCCTCTTTTTTTCTTTTTCAGTCACATTCCTCGTTTTTGCACGTTTGGCTTTCACTTGTTTTCTAGTATGTGCGGGTGAGTATAGACCGCACGTATCTTTTTTCACTCTCACAGTTTTGAGTACTCACAATCACCTACTCACTCAGTCCTCTTTTATCCAACCTTAAATCACTCTATTCAAACGAGCTGGTGTATACTATTCTGACCTTTTAACTTAGTATTCCACTTAATTTATTTAATTAATTGGTTATTTCAACTATTTTTAATGAATTTCCCCTATTCACTTACTACTCCTTTTCACATATGTATGTATCTAATACTCTGAGGCCACAAACTTCATATATGGTATGCATGGAGATTGGTGCCTCTTATGTGACTATCTATTTGAAGAAATACTTTTTGATATAATTTTTCTGATATATATTATGGGTGTATTTCTTAGTATATTCCTGGGCTTTCGCTACAGATGTGGCTTGCTCCCCGACCGATTATCTGGCCTAACGGGGGGCGACCTCTAGTGTGACTTCTCATAAGCCACATCGTTGGACTATTGCTCCGGTGTTGGTGACCGTGTCGGTGGAGGTGTTCTGAGACCCCTTGGGGAGAGAGAATAGGCATTTCTTCAAAAGGATCTCCATTAAGGAGGCCTCTTGTTGCTGGACACACATTGTTGGGTAACTATATCACATGCATGCACTGTACATTATTTTCACTGTGCGCAATTAAGTCTTTACATGTGTACCCTTATTATATATTCCTCAACAGACTGACCTCTGAAGAAGACCCTCGATATATGGGTTGAAACGCGTCAGGTTTATTTTCTGATGTCAACAATATTTGTTTGATGTTGCTATAGAAATATGTCTGCACAATGTGTGTCTGATCCTATAAGTTTTGTAAGCATTTCTTACTGGAGCTCATTTTTTAACCGTCGTGTCATGTGATTTTTTGTACAATAAAATACATTATTTTTTATACAACATTGATTCAATACACTCTCCTGCCTAAAAACCCCACCCTGGGGAAAAATTTCCTTCTTTTTTGTTTCTATCATCAGTGGTGAGCAGCACTTTCTTCCTCTTTTTTGTGTCCTTTCTTTGTTATAGCGTCTACAAAATAGGGGATAGTTTATGGCATTTTTATTAATAATTTTTTTTTTTACTAGTAATGGTGGCGATCAGCGATTTTTATCGTGACTGCGGCATTATGGCGGACAGATCGGACACTTATGGCGCTATATTGGGACCATTCCCATTTATACAGCGATCAGTGCGATTAAAAATGCATTAATTACTGTGTAAATGTGACTGGCATTAAAGGGGTTAACCAGGAGGGGGCGCTGCAGGGGTTAAGTGTGTCCTAGGGATGTGTTCTAACTGTAAATATCCCCCAAAGATATAAAAAATATATTTTTTTTTCTCGGTTTAGGCCGATATGTATTCCTCTACATATTTTTGGTAAAAAAAATCACGCGTATATTGTTTGGTTTGCGCAAAAGTTATAGCATCTACAAAATAGGTGATTTTTTTTGGCATTTTTATTATTAATTTTTTTTTTTTACTAGTAATGGGGGCGATCTGCGATTTTTATCGGGACTGCGACATTATGGCGGACACGTCGGACAATTTTGACACATTTTTGGGACCATTGTCATTTATACAGCAATCAATGCATTGATTACTGTAAAAATGTCACTAGCAGGGAAGGGGTTAACACTAGGGGGCGATCAAGGGGTTAACTGTGTTCCCTAGTGTGTGTTCTAACTGAATGGGGGAGGGCACTGTGCAGGGGAGATGACAAATCGCTGTTCATACTCTGTATTGAACAGACGATCTGTCTCTTCTCCTCTCAGAGAACCAGAATCTGTGTGTTTTAACACACAGATCCCAGTTCTCAGTGTGCCACGAGAGATCGCAGGAGCCCAGCGGTGATCCCGACTGCCAGACACTCGCATCGGCTCCGTGGGCGATTAGTGGCCACAGGGCGAAGCAACGTTACATAACGTCGTTTCCCCCAGCCGTGCCATTCTGCCGCAGTACAACTGCGGCGGCTGGTCGGCAAGTGGTTAGACAAGGGAGATACCAAATGCACTAAATCAGATTGATGAAGTCCCATGAAGACAGGTGTGCACCGGCTATGGCATTAGGGTGTGCACCTCAAAACTCAAACACATGCTTGTGTATATATACTGAGGGTGTCAGTAGAGCAGTGGACAATTTCAGTAGGACAGAGATTGGAGTCAGTAGTGTTTATTTTTATTTTTTCATTAAAAAAAAAAAAGTTTACAAATTTTTTAGGAGCCCCATTAGGGTAGAAGAGGTTTAAATAGGGGGAACATGCACCACACAGGGTGATTAGGGTGTGCCCAGACACACCTGGCACACCTTGTGGGCACGCCTAATCATGAAGATATAATAAGCACCATAGCTACTACACTGATAAAGTATAAATCGTACCCATCGCAAGATAGTGGCTCTGGATGACTTTGATTAAGACCAGTTTTAATCGCATTAAAGCATAAAAAAATCATGAATTGTTACGTCGCTGAATATTTCCACTGTGACAGTTCTTCCAAAGCCCTGAAACGTTTCTGATCAATGATCAGTGACATAATCACCGTGCTGTTCATGTGGAAAGAGCACTGCAGTGGGAGGGGCCCGACAAACTCCACCCACTACAGGCTGTCTGGAGAAAACTACAGGAGGGGCGGAGTCAAGACCAGTCACCCTGTGCAAGGAAAGAGAGCAGCTGTGACTGGTCTTTATTACAGGACGTTCCTGTAGCAAGGTAGTCTCACACTGGAAGAAATACACAAAGCACAGCAAGATTCAAGGAAGAATACACAAGGCTCTTGTATTTGAACAATATTTGCTTCATTGGTAGGGTGTACATTTTAAACCTGCTAAGTATGCTGGGGTAGCTGTCTGCACATGTAACTGGAGGCATTTCCTGATGGTTGATTTGTGTCTACATTTGCGCACAGTTGGCGCAGGTGACCATAAATATAATTCACACCTAGGTGATCACAGACCTGATACACACTGTAAAGTTTAGCCTGCAGTAGAAGCACGCAGAGGAGAGAAGTGTTGTTCTGTCCTATGTACAAAATCTACATACATATTATTATGACAACCATTCCAGTTTGTCAAGTACAAAGAAAAGCCAGACTGCTATCAGTAGTGGATTTATTGTTACAACAATGTATGGAATTACCAGAAGGACAACTTTTTTTTTTTTTCTAAAATGTACATTATACAATAAAGCAAAACTCTATTTTCACTAGACCAACCATGCTGACATAACAAGGCAGGGCAATGAAGTGACGGGCTTATCAGAACTTACTGAATAAGGACAGGAACACTATGGGGCTCATTTACTAAGGACAAAATAGTCTGTGCACTTGGCAAGTGCAGTTGCTCCACAGCAGTAGCCTCCAAACTGAGGCCTGGGGGCCAGATATGGCCCTTTGCTTGCTTTTATCAGGCCCTTGGGACACTATTCCTCACACTGGTATAAGGCACTATTCCTTCTACACCAACAATGGGGCATAATTCCTGTCACTGATACCAACAATGGGGAAATATTCCTACCAATGGCCCCAACAATGGGGAAATATTCCTACCAATGACCCCAACAACGAGGCACTATTCT
The DNA here is from genome assembly GCA_037952925.1 of Lithobates clamitans. Taxonomy (NCBI): domain Eukaryota; kingdom Metazoa; phylum Chordata; class Amphibia; order Anura; family Ranidae; genus Lithobates; species Lithobates clamitans. The sequence continues at coordinate 877,666 of JBBGZY010001809.1, read as the reverse complement.
TCCCACTGACACCAATGATGGGGCACTATTCCTTCCCCTGATGCCAGCAATGGGGCATTATTCCTCCCAATGACACCAATGATGGGGCAGTATTTCTTCCCCTAATACCAACAATGTGGAAATATTCCTCCCACTAATACCAATGATGGGGTATTCTTTACTCCCATTGATGCCAAGACATTTTCTACATACACTGGCCACAGTCCGGCACCCTCAAAGTCTGAAGGACAGTAAACTGGCCCTTTGTTCAGAAAGTTGGAAGACACCTGTTTCAGAGCTTAGTAAATGAGGAAAGGATGCAAACAATACCCAATCACATGCAAGTAAAATAAAAAAAAATAAAAAACAACATTTTTGCTTGCACACGATTGGATGATGGAAGTCAGCAGAGTTTCTCCTCATTTACTAAGCTCTGGAGTAACTGCAATTGCAAAGAGCACAGTCTATTTGCCTTTAGTAAATCAACCCCTATGTGGTTGAAGTTTGGATGTTCCTTCTATGTTTGAGTGGATCTGAAAATGTATTCTCCCGTGAGAAGAAGGGGGATATAATTACTCAATACAAATACATAAATGGGTTATAGAGGTAACTTGGTGCAAAGTCGCTTGCTTTGAAGTCATTGCAAAGGACAACGGGGCGCTGTGTGGGCCTGGAGGAAAAGAGTAGACTTGTGCACAACGGAAAATTTTGTTTAGTTTTGTTTCGTTTTCATTCGTAAAATACATAATTTCGTTGTGTTATATTCGTTATGTTACGTTAATTCTTTTTCCGGATAATTTATTATTTTATTCGTAGAGTGTCGATATTCGTTATACTGAATCTCAAACCATGTCGAATTCATTCGTTATATGCGCTATAATTTCTTTCGAATTCGTTGAGATTTTATATTTATGTATGTATATTGATTCGCGATAATGATTCAAAGTCATTTGTTTATTGAATCTATTAACACACACAATGACAATGGGGGTTATTTACTAAAGGAAAATCCACTTTGCAAACTGAAAGTGCACTTGGAAGTGAGTGCAGTCGCTGTAGATCCGAGGGGGACATGCAAGGAAAGTAAAAAACAGCATTTTAGCTTGCACATTATTGGATGATAAAATCAGCAGAGCTTCCACTCATTTCAGATCCACCCCTTAGATTTAGGGAGACTGCACTTTCAAGTGCACTTGCAGTGCAAAGTGGATTTGCCTTTGGTAAATAACCCCCAATATCTCTTCTCCTCAAATACAATACAACACCCTTCTCACTCAGTTCTCAGGAATGCACTTTGCCATTAATCCAACCTCCAGCACAAAATTAATCAGCTGATTGGACTGTAAGATTTACTTTGAGCTGACCTGTTGTTTTAATTAGATATTTAATGAACTACAGAATCATGTCGAATTCATTCATTATATCTGCTATAATTTCTTTTGTATCAGTTGAAATTCGTTATTATTATTATTATTATTATTATTCAGGATTTATATAGCGCCAACAGTTTACGCAGCGCTTTACAATATAAAAGGGAGACAATACAGTTATAATACAATACAATACAATAGGTTTAAGAGGGCCCTGCTCAGAAGAGCTTACAATCTAATAGGGTGGGGCAGGTGGTACAAAAGGTTGTAACTGTGGGGAATGAGCTGGTGGAAGTGGTAGGAGATTAGTTGCAGACGTGATAGGCTTTCCTGAAGAGATGAGTTTTCAGGGATTGCCTGAAGGTAGCAAGAGTAGGGGATAGCCGGATAGACGGAGGTAGCGAGTTCCAGAGGATGGGAGAGGCTCTGGAGAAATCCTGGAGACGAGCATGGGAGGAGGAGATGAGAGAGCTTGAAAGCAGGAGGTCTTGAGAAGAGCGGAGAGGTCGATTTGGGTGATATTTGGAGACAAGATTAGTGATGTAGCTTGGGGCAAAGTTGTGAATGGCTTTGTATGTTGTTGTTAGAATTTTGAATTTAATTCGCTGGGTGATTGGGAGCCAGTGTAGGGATTGAAGTAGAGGGTTGGCAGACACTGAGCGGTTGGTAAGGTGGATAAGTCTGGCAGCAGCATTCATGATAGACTGAAGAGGGGATAACCTATGGAGCGGTAGGCCAATGAGAAGGGAGTTGCAATAGTCAAGGCGAGAGATAACAAGGGAGTGAATGAGGAGCTTGGTGGTTTCATTTGTTAAAAAAGGGCGAATTTTAGAGATGTTACGGAGGTGAATTCTACAAACTTTTGACAGCGATTGGATTTGAGGCTGAAATGACAAGTCAGAGTCTAGGATTACACCTAGTACCCTGGCGTGAGGGGAGGGACTGATGGTTGCATTGTTGATTTTGATGGAAAAGTCATGGAGAGGGGCACGGGCAGGGGGGAATATTAATAGCTCAGTTTTAGAGAGATTTAGTTTAAGGAAGTGGTGCGACATCCATGCTGATATGTCAGTTAGTAAGTTAGTAATGCGAGAGGAGACTGAAGGAGTGAGGTGAGGAGTAGACAGATAGATTTGGGTGTCATCAGCGTATAAGTGGTATTGGAAGCCGTGGGCAGTTATTAAGTGACCAAGGGAGGAGGTGTAGATAGAGAAGAGAAGGGGTCCAAGAACCGAGCCTTGGGGGACCCCCACACAAAAGGGGCAATGGAGAGGAGGAGACAGAGTTGTAGGTGACACTGAAGGAGCGCTGTGATAAATAGCCAGAGAACCAGGATAGAGCAGAATCTCGGAGGCCAAGGGAATGTAGTTTATTGAGAAGGAGCGGGTGGTCAACAGTATCAAAGGCCGCAGAGAGGTCAAGTAGTAGGAGTATGGAGTACTGGCTGTTGGTTTTAGCAGTTATTAAATCGTTAGTGAGTTTTAGTAAGGTAGTTTCCGTGGAGTGCTGCGAGCGAAAGCCAGACTGTAAGGGGTCAAGAAGGTTATTTTCATTGAGGTAGGAGCTAAGACGGTTGTAGACTAAGCGTTCTAGAAGTTTAGAGGTGAATGGGAGTAATGAGATGGGTCTTAAGTTGTTCAGGTCGGTGGGGTCCAGTGAGGGCTTTTTAAGAATGGGAGTGATCTGTGCATGTTTTAGAGGGGAGGGGAAAATGCCACTAGAAAGGGAGAGATTGAAGATGTGGGTGAGGGAGCATAGGATAGAAGAAGAGGGTGACCGTAGTAGTTTTGAGGGAACAGGATCCAAGGGACAATTGGTTAGGTGGGCATCCGAGAAAATTTTTGTAACCTCTTCCGTAGTAGCCAATTCAAAAGAGGAGAGTGTTGAATGTGCTGCTGGGCAAGGTATGATGGGTGGGGAAGATGTACGCACAGTGGAGATGTCCTCACGAATTGCATCGATCTTCGTTATTTTTTTATTCGGATGCATCCGAATGTCCGAAAGATGCAAAATTCGTCCAAATTTCGATTCGTTACTAAACATATTGCACATGTCTAGAAAAGAGGTTTAACCTCACAATATGCAAAGGACACCTTACAGTACCCATGGTTAGTGGGATTGATTCCATCACATCCCGGGTGGGCAAGTATATTGATTTCTTTTTGCAGCCTTTGGTGTGGTCAATGCGCTCTTATATTAAAGACACTTGGGATGTCATTAATCTAGTTTCTAACTTGAAGCCAGGTGTAGGGACCAACCTTGTAATGGCAGATGTCACCTTATATACGGTAATTCCTCACCAGTTAGGTTTGGACTCTGTATTCTTTTTCTTGAATCAATCTTCTAATCTTCCTCAAGAACAAATTGATTCCATCATGGCATTATTGGAGTACGCAGCTACTCATAATTTTTTTTGGTTTGATGGGCACTTTTATCGCCAAGATAAAAGTATGCCCCCAGCTTGGCCAATCTATTCATGGCCAAGTGGGAGGAGGATGTTGTCTATGCCCAGCCAAGGCCTAAGGTGACCTTGTGGGCACGTTATATAGATGACATCCTCCTCCTATGGGAAGGCAGTGATTCCGATCTCTCTGAATTCATGTACTCTCTTAACAATAATGATAGGGGCATTCATCTGAGTTTTGAGGCCAGCTTGGAGCAGATCCATTTTTTGGATCTTACGATCTCTGTTAGTGGGGGTAATTTTGTTACCTCCACATATTTTAAACCTACAGACAGAAACTCATTTATCCCCAATGATAGCTGCCATCATTCCTCGTGGCTCAGGTCTGTACCTAAGAGCCAGTTTCTTAGGTTAAAACGGAACTGCACTGAGGATAGTATGTTCCAGGCTCAGGCGCAGGTTCTAACGCAAAGGTTTGTGGTCAAGGGATATGCCCCTGATTTCCTTAGTAATACCTTGGATCAGGTTACTAACGTGGATCGTAAAGATCCGCTGGTTGCAAGGGGTGGCGGTCCAGTTGAAGACACTTATCGTTGTCCCTTTATCACCAACATTTCTTGTCAGCCTTCTAGGGTTAAACACATCATAAACAAACATTGGCACATCCTCAAGAATGACAGAGTGTTGACATCCATTTTACTAGATAAACCTCAGGTGGTTTTTAGAGGTGCACCGTCTCTTAAAGATAGACTGGCACCTAACATTTTGAACCCTCCCATCTATAGATCTAGTTTCTTCTCCGAATTAACTGAATATTATCAATGTAGGAGGTGCCAGGTCTGTTCACTTAACCATTGCAGGGCAAGAGGGACCGCGAGTTTTACTTCCTCCTGTACTTCCAAAACTTTTGCCATTGAACCTTTTTTTACGTGTTCCACATCTGGGGCTGTATATATGCTTCAGTGTCCGTGTGGCCTGCAGTATGTAGGCCGGACCAAGCGACCTTTGCAGGTGCGTCTAAATGAGCATATAAATAACATACGTAGGGGCTTTAACAAACACTCTGTATCAAATAATAATAATAAATAATAATAATAATAATAATCAAATAATTGTTTTTCAGTTTTGTTGTATGGCACTCCCTATTATGGCACTTCCCAGTGCTATATGGGTTTTCCAATGTATTGGCCATTTTTGGTTACTTTCTAGGTGGATTATGGGGAAGTGCGGGATGCCTCTTTGTCAGGGGAGGACGGTGACCACATTCATTCACCCCTGGATCTGTTTATTCATTTATTACTCTGTTTAGTGGGAGATTTTCCTGCCTGCTCCCATGTTAGTTTTTTAGCTATGGTACTAACATTCTTCCTTAGCTCTCATGTTTGGTGCACAGCGCTGTGTTTTATTAGACTTGTATTTAATTTATATTTTTTACTTTTCTGGAAGCACCTTATTCACTTATCGTGATTTTTTTAATATATATATATATATTATCCTTTCATGTTTACTAGGGATTTGTGACGATTCCTGTATGTCCTTTTTTACTGATAGTTAATATTTGGTTGCTTCCGCTTTGCCCTTAGTCCATGGGCTTTTTGGTATATTTATCTCTAGGTTTACCTTTGAAGAAGATGGCGCCTAGTGGTTCTCCCCTCAGGATTTAGACCGAGGCTTGGTTGTGTTTATGCTATTTAGGCGGTGCGTCAGGACGCTGCCCGTATCCCGTGACCACATCCGCTAGTGACGAAGCGATGTAGGGAGGAGGAGCGACGCACTATACGTCCAGTCCCGGAAGCTACAGGCTGTTTTAAAGCCGGCTGGCTCGTTTTACGTCTATTATTGTCTGCTTTCCTGTAAGTTTTTACTTGTCTTACTACTATTAACAAATAAAAAGGATTTTATGCTATGTGAAGCCTTTATTGTTTTATGGGGAACTTACCACTCATCTGAATTTATCCATCCGCGGACCGGTTCCATTGAGGCTGGGGAATCCAGTGCATGCCAGAGAGATCCCGGGCTGGGGTACAGCCATCTGCTCTTTGTGTTCCCCTGTAACAAGGGACCACCGGGTTCTGGTAAGCGGCAGTTTTTTCTGTGGTGGAGGCATCTTTCACTTGTCACAATTTTTGTGGAATCCTACAACACATCACTATTGAAGAATCACTGTTTTTTATGGACTAATTATTTTGCTATGGTCTTTTTTACATTTATTATTGACTTTTTTTTTTCACTTAGTCACCTGATTTGATATACAGATTCTTTTATTTATTTATTTATTTTTCATATTTTTTGGTATTTTTTCACCAGTTTATCACGGTTGTATCTTTCACTCCTTATTTCAGTACATTTTGGTTTATTATATGGTACATTTTGATCTATTATGTAGATTATTGAGTATCACAATTTAATGTATCATCCACTCATTTTTGTTCCTTCACCGAGTGGATCTGGTAAATTCAGGGCTACTCAGTGTGGCATATTGGCACTTAATATTGTGAGTACATATTTATTATCTCACGATTTCAATCATTTTAGCGTGACTTTTTCCACACTGGTGTGTTGCTTTAGTGTGGACTATTGTGTAGCATAAATGCATACAGTATATATATCTGTAGGGGATCAAATAATTATTTTTGCCACTGTATATACTGTATATACTGTGTATATATATATATATATATATATATATATATATATATATATATATATATATATATATATATATATATATATACACAGTGTATACAGTGGCAAAAATAAATATTTTAACCCCCTACAGATTTTGCATGGTTTCCCACTTACACTTAGAAATTAAGAGTTTATAATTGTTATCATAGGTGTATTTTATATGATGGAGACAGAATATCAACCAAAAATCAAGAAAAAACACAGGATACAAATGTTATAAATTGAGTTGCAGTTCGGTGAGTAAAATAAGTATTTGATCCCCTACAAACCAACAATAATTCTGGCTCCTACAGACTGGCTACAGTATGTGCTCAATTGGTACACAGATTAGTCCTGTCAATGTAAGAAGGTGCTCCTAATGACAACTCGTTATGTGTATAAAAACCACCTGTCCACAGAATCTCTTTCTTCCATTCAAACCTCACCAACATGGGCAAGACCAAAGAGCTGTCAAAGGATGTCAGGGACACGATTTTAGACCTGCACAAGGCTGAAATGGGCTACAAGACCATCAGCAAGAAGCTTGGTGAGGCGGAGACAACTGTTGGAGCAAATATTTGCAAATGGAAGAAATACAAAATAGTCATCAATCACGCTCGGTCTGAAGCTCCATGCAAGATTTGGCCTCATGGGGTAAGGATGATCATGAGAAAAGTGAGAGAACAGCCCAGAACTACACAGGAGGAGCTTGTGAATGATCTGAAGGCAGTTGGGACCACAGTCACCAAACAAACCATTGGTAACACAATACGCCGCCATGGATTAAAATCCATGAGGAGGTCCCGCTCCTCAAGAGGGCACATGTACAGGCCTGGCTGAAGTCTGACAATGATCATCTATTGTAAATGATTCAGAGAAGGATTGGGAGAAAGTGTTGTGGTCAGATGAGACCAAAATTGAGCTCTTTGGCATTAATTCGACTTGCCGAGTTTGGGGTAAGAAAATGCTGACCATGGCCTTTAAGAACACCATCCCTACAGTCAAGCACGGAGATGGAAACATTATGCTTTGGGGCTGTTTCTCTGCTAAAGGTACAGGCTGACTTTGCTGCATTGAGGGGCCAATGGACTGAGCCATGCATTGTAAAATCTTGGATGAGAACCTTCTTCCCTCAGCCAGAACACTGAAGATGGGTCATGGATGGGTCTTCCAGCATGACAATGATACCCAAAACATACCGCCAAGGCAACAAAGGAGAGGCTCAAGAAGAAGCGCATTAAGGTCATGGAGTGGCCTAGCCAGTCTCCAGACCTTAATCCTATAGAGCATTTGCGGAGGGAGCTGAAACTCTGAGTTGCCAAGAGACAGCCAAAAAGCCTTAAGGATTTAGAGAAGATCTGTAATAAAGAGTGGACAAAAATCCCTCCTGAGATGTCTACAAACCCGGTAACCAACTAGAAAATGTCTTCTGTGCTTGCCAACAAGGGTTTCTCCACCAAGTCATTTTTTTGGGGGGGGGATCAAATACTTATTTTACTCACTGAACTGCAACTCAGTTTATATTATTTGTATCATGTGTTTTTTTCTGGATTTTGGTTGACATTCTGTCTCTATCATTTAAAATACATCTATGATAAAAATGATAGACCCTTCATTTCTTTGTAAGTGGGTAAACTTACAAAGTCTGCAGGGGATCAAAGTATTATTTTCCCCATTGTACACAGAATACTGTATATAGGAATTGCTTAGCCACTGGGTCAGGATAGTGTGTGTGTGTGTGTGTGTATGCATACAGTATATTTGTATCCCTCTGTATGTATTGTATGAGGTGGAGAGCGAAGAGGGGGAGAGCCCCTCCCCACCACCTTGTCAATTCAGAGAATTACTTGCATTAATTCAGAAAATGCTTTGCTTTGTATTTTCTGGTTGGCGCCCGTGCCTAGCAGCCAACCATCCGTCTTCACAATGCAGTGTGGCAGCCACTAAGCACGGGATCTGGAAGCTAGTGTACATGTCTACTTCAGTGATTTCCAGCTTCCAGGGATATCGGCCAGATATGGTACATACATCGTTTTGTTGGTCCAAGCTGGAGCTATGTAACTATGTATAAAATAATCATACCTGTATTTCTTTTTAAAGTAACACTTAAATGTTTTGTCCTTCCCTCAACCTGTGACTGGACAGTGAAAGGAGAAGCAGCAGAATTGTGAGCTTACCTCTCTGTGTCTATACTTACTCCTCCTAGTAGCATGATCCTTGATAGCACATGCAGCACAACTGATTCGCTCTTCTGCTGTGCAAGGACAAGGAAGAGGCTGATACCAATTCAAATCCAGGTACTTACACAGCTTGCATTTAAAAAAAATAGTGTGTATTAATGCATACAGAGCTTCATTAAAGAGGAACTGCAGTCTGCTCACATAATTTGTATTAAAAACATCTTTGCCATTCTGAAGTTCCCTTCCATCCACTTTGCATATTATTTTATATATACTGTGATCCTGTACTTGCCAAATATGCTGCAGAAATCTCCCTCCACTAAGTCTGCAACCATTTTAACGAAGGACAGCTGAAGCTGCTGCCTGTTCACTTCCTGGATTTACACAGACACACAGAGGCACACCTCCAGCTCTGCAGCTCTCATTGGCCCTCTTATGACTCATTCCCCTCCCTTCCTGGCAAACTCTCATGAGAGTGAGAGAGAGCTGTGCATGATGTCATAGGCCTGGGCTTTTTTCCAGACAAGAAACAGGAAGTGGACTGTATAAGGTGTTTACTGGCAGAAAAAAAATGTTTTACTATCCAAACAACAACAAGGGCAGAAGATTTAATAGATGGAAAGATGAAATAATGACTGAAGGTCCACTTTAATGTGTGTCTTTTATATCTGACTGGAGCTCAGCTTTAAAACAATTCATAGAGACCATGCCAGAAAAAAGACTAGGATGACAGGAAGTTTATTCTGATCAGGATATCCCTTGATGATGTTCAAAATATGCCTGGAATGGTTAATTAGCATGTCAGAGGAATCGGAGGAAATGATATCTCAGCTCTCGGCCACTGTGTTTCTGTCACTTTTCGCTGCCTCTTATCTGCAGGAAACTGTCTCATTGCTTGTGAACGAGCCGGAGATTGTGACTCATTGCTGGGCACCCGGTCAAGTTCTATTTGGATGCTAAATTTCCACATTAATGGTAGTTAATGTCAAAGTGGATGTATTAGATGGGAGACCAAAGCTTTCAGGGTAGGCCCCACATGCAGGAAAAGTGAAAGTTTGATCATGACTACCGCATGCAGAAAATGCGAAAGTCTGACAACTGTCATGGAGTCATTGACATACCCATAGATCCCAACTGTCCCTGATTTGGAGGGACTGCATACCTCCCAACTGTCCCTGATTTCAAGGGACTGTCCCTGATTTGGAGCAATGTCCCTCTGTCCCTCATTCCTCCTCATGTGTCCCTCATTTTGGTCTGATCTATATAGTTTTATAAATTTATATATATATATATATATATATATATATATATATATATATATATATATATAATTCACTTTTTATCTTTTAAAAAGTGTTTCCCAGTGCTAAACCTTTCATCCAAATTCTAAATTGCTTCATTTTTACATTTTAAAAGCCAATACAAAGGAATAGTAGTGGTAAAAAAAGTCCTTGTGGATTTAATTAACTTTTTTTTGGTTAATTCTCCTTTAAGGGGGTGTGGCAGGGGGCGTGTCCTATGCCTACATACATTTGTTAGTAGAAGTTCCTCATTCCCATCTCAAAATGTTGGGAGGTATGCATACCTCCTCCTTAAAGTAGAACAATTTGATAGAAAAAATGTTCTTTAGCAAGGAACATACATTCCATTCATAATTATGCTACTAAAATTAGTGTGTGCTGTAAATTGCCTCCAGCATTACTATTTCTACTGGCTGATGGCTGCCATTTTGCTAAAGCCCAGAGCCACTAAGCAGAAATAAATTATAAAGCGGAAATAAACCCATCAATTTTTTTTCAAGTTTCAGAAAACAGTTACATTCCTGGAATGCCAGGATTGCCAACTGTCACATTTGCTTGCGTCCTCAACCAAACTGTCAAACCATCAAATGGCTGGTGTTATCACATGTGCAGAACCATGGCATTTGCAGATCTAACAGAAGCAGCTTCCTTGACTTTAGAAGATAGGAGGGTGTACAAACTCTGCAGTGCCTAAAAATGCCTAAAAATGGAGAGCAACTGAGCATGTGCAGAGCAGGGTGAGACCGGGTATTACTGGATTTTTAACAGTATAGGCACTTTTCTTTTATGTTTTACATAGCTAAGCCTGCAAAAGTGGCCAACCTGAAGTGATCTAGCAGGGCTTAACTTTTTGACTAAAGTTTTACTTTAATGATAACTATAATTTCCTCTCAACATAAACTCATCCAAAATTTATCACCAACTATCATCCAACTTTAAGGAGATTTTGTAACTGAACATTTTATTTGTATTATAAAATTTAACTGCTTACTTCGTTTCATTCTGCAAATAGCAATGCATACCTCCTAGTTTTATAAGATTGGGAAAGAGGGACACCATTAAGCACAGACAATGTAGGCAAAGAACACACACTTACTAAACTCCCAATAACATGGCTCATGATGCATTTAAAGTGGAGTTCCAGCCTAGGGAAAAAGAAATGTAAAAGTTAAAAGTCAGCAGCTACAAATACTATGAGAATACTTACCTGTCCAGGGAGCCCGCAATGTCGGCTGCCCAAGCTGATCCATCCATCGGCTTCGGGTGCAGGCGCCAGCATTGCAAGTAAAGGAAACCGGCAGTGAAGCCTTCAGGCTTCACAGTTGGTCTCCTAGTGCACATGCTCGAGTCGCACGGCGCTTTCTGAATGGTCCCATTGTCTTCTTGGACACATACAGGTACCAGACAATGACGTACCTCACATAGGACGGAGGTCCCAAAGAAAAAATGTAAAAGAGGTACCAAAAAGAAGAAAAAAAATAAATCCAAAAACGAGGGTGGGTGGGGTGGTCAATTGTTTGTCTAAGTTGTCTTTTTGCCTGGAACTTAAAAAACTTGCAAGCTGTGGGCATAGGATATACGCTCTAAAAACATACCTCCTACACCCTGCTTCCCTTTCTCTGCCACCACTCCCTCTGCCACCATTGCGGACAAAACTCGCAAGAGAAGACCAGAACCCCTGTTAAGATGGCTATACTCAGCTCAAATTTTGGCTGCTTCCTGCTGAATTTGCTGAAATTCTTGCTGTGAGTGGGCCTGTTCGTATCATCCGGCTCAACTGAAAAATCAAAGAAGTGTAGGTGCGGAGGTGGAAAATTGTCAACCAAACAGTGCCTGCTGCCAATCAGAGGCAGCCATTGTTCAGGTTTTGAGACAGCCACATCTAAATATGATGTGAAATATAGACGTATATGGCTATCCATAGCTTTTCATCTCTATTTGTGTACTGTTGCAGATTACTTGTTGTTGTTTTTTTTTTAATCCTACTCTATATTATTCTTTTTTTTTATTTTATTTTTTTGTGCACCATCCCTGGAGGTACTGCAATACCAGGTTGATGCGTGGAGTGGACAGAGCAAGCTTTTCTACCATCTGCCTGTTATAAAAATCCATATAATATATGGTCCCCAGATAGGGAACGTATTTTTTTTTTTTTTACTAAAGGTGGACTTGGCCTTTAAAGCAGAGTTCCGCCCGCCCCTTTAAAAATTAAAAATCAGCAACTACACATACTGTAGCTGCTGACTTTTAACATTAACCTGTCCTGGAGACCAGCGATATCGGCACAGCAAACGATGTATACATCGGCTGGTTGGGTACTGCAGCCGCCATCGCTGGTAAGGGAACCTGGCAGTATAGCCTTTCGGCTTCACGGCCGGGACCCCACTGTGCGAAGCCCGCTGAGCTCTCTCACTGGCTGCTGATGTACTTTGCCGCGGCCTGGTCTCCTGGAAATGGGGACAGAGTACCTGTAAAAAAACAGGTACCCGCTCCCCCCTCCCCCCCGAAAAGGTTACAAATGTGGCACCGGAGTGGGGGAGGAATCAGATGAGCAGAAGTTCCACTTTTGGGTGGAACTCCTCTTTAAGTAACATATAAACTGCATGCCAAAATTAACAAAAGCTTCATACCACTGCTAAAAGGTCCATATATGACTTAATTCCAAATAAAGTTAGGGCAGTGGTTCTCAACCAGGGGGTCGAATGACGATTTGCCAGGGGTCACAGAATCCTGGGCTGTTCCTGAAGCCCGCACCGCTCTTCCAGCCTTTTTTGCAGCTGCCCAACTGTGCTGGTCCTGGAGCCCGTGGCCACCCACTTAGCCTCTTTGCAGTCTCCCATTCAGTTCATGGCATGACTGGGGGGCAGAAACTAGAGGTCAGTTGACTAGTGAGGATTGTGAAGTGGGAGAGGCTGGAGGAGACCCTATCCTTTGATTTCGGCATAGATGTCACTGCTGTTAAACACCACAGAGCTGGAGTCACAGTGAGTAACACTACCTGTGATTAGAGTTGCCATTAAAAGTCCCCACTAAAGTTCTCAGATCAGCAGATGACCCTGATCAAGGGCACCCAAGTTGGCTGATCAGAACTCCCCCCAGCACTGCCACTCATCCCATTCCCCCCACCAAGGAGTAAAAATAGAGAATACATGGAAGGGAGAGGAAAAGAGAGGGAGGAACAAAGAAAAAGGGAGAGAAAAAATAATAGAAAGAACAAAAAAAAAAACGACTAGAGAGAGGCATGGGGAAAAAAACAAGAAATTAGGATAAAGAGAGATCAAAGGGAAAGAAGGGAGAACAAAGAGAATGGTACATCCTAAAATGTATCATAAGGGGTTTAATACTGTAATGCCCTGTACACACGGTCGCACATTCCGACAACAAAATCCATCAGATTTTTTCCGATGGATGTTGGCTCAAACTTGTCTTGCATACACACGGTCACACAAAGTTGGTCGGAAATTCCGAATGTCAAGAACGTTGTTACGTACAACATGTACAACGAGCCGAGAAAAATGAAGTTCTTTAGCCAGTGCGGATCTTCTGCTTGATTCTGAGCATGCGTGGCACTCTGTGCGTCGGAATTGTCTGCGCTCAATCAGAATTTACGTGAACGGATTTTTTTGTCAGAAAATTTTAGAGCCAGCTTTCAAACTTTGTGTGTCGGAAATTCTGATGGAAAAAGTCCGATGGAGCCCACACACGGTCGGAATTTCCGACAACATCCCACATTTTCCGTCGCAAAGTCTGACCGTGTGTACAGGGCATCAGAGTGGAAGGGACTCAGGGAGCGCTAAATGTCCATGGGTTGGGGCGCAAATTACTTGTCTTGCCTTGGGTGCTGACAACCCACGCTATGAAAATAATTTTACTGTTAGGGGTCCCCACAACTTGGGAAATTTTATCAAGAGGTCACAGAACTAGAGAGGTTGAGAACCACTGTGTTAGGGGGACAGTCAAAAAAAATTGTCAATGAATTTGGGGGGTCCAAAACCGCCTTCCTTTTTAGGGCTTAGTATTGAAAAAAAAACAGAAAAGGACTAGAAATGAATGGAGTTTGTATTTGTAAGAATTCCTAGAACCTTCTTCGTGGATCGAAGCTGCAGCCTATATGCTTGTTTTTGTAAAAGAGGGAATAAGAACTGAAGGATGTTGACAAGAGTGGAAGGAAGAGAGTTTTGGCGAGTGGTTACTTATAGAAAGGATGATTCGGAGTGAGGAAATCCTGCAGGCTGTGTTTCATTACAAAGGCTGTGTTGGGATCCTGTCCCACCTTTTAGAAGGGCAGCAACCATTCCTAAGACTTCCTTTCACTTTCTACATGAGCAATAAGCTCCAGCTTTCCCCCCTTCCCCAAGTCACACTTCTTGGCTCTTCCTCACACATGCCATCCAACTAACAGTGAAGGAGCTGAAGCTTTTATTGAGATTCCATTATTCTTCCTCCCTTTTTTTCATCCAGTAATGAAGACAACAGGAACAAACTGGCACCCGCTTTAGCTTTGTTTACAAAACCTTCCTTTGTAAAATGAGACGGGGGGGCCCTGGCTTGGCCATCTCTAGCACTCAGTGCCAACACCCTCAAATTCCTGGGACTGAAAACCAAGCAGGGCGTTGAAAGATGGCTAACAATAATGAAGAGTGATCGACATAAGCACTTGCTGCAACTCTTCGCTTAAGAGCTTGTTAAAGAGCAGATCCAGAGCTCATAGAAGACAGACATTGTATTTAAATGAACTTTCGCGAAAGCCGACAATTCTTATCAGACGCGATCTGGCACCTTGTCAAACTTGTTGTGTGTGACAGACCCAGACAAGAGCGTCATACTGTAACCGAGGAGGGTTTAGGGGGCTCGATAATCCTTCTGGTCTAACCTGTCAGGATACACTGTAACACGGGCTATATCCTTCTGTCTCTTCTTTTTAACTGCAGAACAGGTTTTTACATTTGCCAATGTTTGTTTAGTATAACTGTAAGCATACAGTGCCTTGCAAAAGTATTCACCCCCCTTGGCATTTTTCGTGTTTTGTTGCCTCACAACCTGGAATTAACATGGATTGTTTGAGGATTTGCATCATTTAATTTACAGAACATGCCCACAACTTTGAAGATGTTTTTTTTATTTGTTTATTGTGAAGCAAACAACAAATAGGACAAAATAACAGAAAAAGTCAATGTGCATAACTATTTACCCCCCCAAAGTCAATACTTTGTAGAGCCACCTTTTGTGCCTATCACAGTTCCATGTCGCTTTGGATAAGTCTCTATGAGCTTGCCACATCTTACCACTGGGATTTTTGCCCAGTCCTCCTTGCAAAACTGCTCCAGCTCCTTGCTGGAGTTTGCGTTGTGAACAGCAATCTTTAAGTATGACCACAGATTTTCTATTGGATTGAGGTCTGGGCTTTGACTAGGCCATTCCAACACATTTACATGTTTCCCCTTAAACCACTCAAGTGTTGCTTTAGCAGTGTGTTTGGGGTCATTGTCCTGCTGGAAGGTGAACCTCTGTCCTAGCCTCAAATCACATACAGAGTGGTACAGGTTTTGCTCAAGAATATCCTTGTATTTAGCACCATCCATCTTTCCCTCAACTCTGACCAGTTTCCCAGTCCCGACTGCTGAAAAACATCCCCACAGGATGGTGTTCTTTGGGTGATGTGAGATGTGTTGGCACCATACATAGCGTTTTCTTTGATGACCAAAAAGTTCAATTTTAGTCTCATCAGACCAGAGCACCTTCCTCCATACATTTTGGGAGTCTCCCACATGCCTTTTCGCAAACTCAAAACGTGCCATCTTGTTTTTTGCTGAAAGTAATGGCTTTCTTCTGGCCACTCTGCCATAAAGACCAACTCTATGGAGCGTACGGCTTATTGTCATCCTATGTACAGATACTCCAGTCTCTGCTGTGGAACTCTGCAGCTCCTCCAGGGTTACCTTAGGTCTCTGTGCTGCCTCTCTGATTAATGCCCTCCTTGCCGGTCCATGAGTTTTGGTATGCGGCCAACTCTTGGCAGGTTTGCTGTTGTGCCATGTTCTTTCCATTTGATTATGATAGATTTGATGGTGCTCCTAGGGATCGTCAAAGATTTGGATATTTTTTTATAACCTAACCTTGACTTGTACTTCTCAACAACATTGTCCCTTACTTGTTTGGAGAGTTCCTTGGTCTTCATGGCAGTGTTTGGTTAGTGGTGCCTCTTGCTTAGGTGTTGCAGCCTCTGGGGCCTTTCAAAAAGGTGTGTATATGTAATGACAGGTCATGTGACACTTAGATTGCACACAGGTGGACATCATTTCACTAATTATGTGACTTCTGAAGGTAATTGGTTGCACCAGAGCTTTTTATGGGCTTCATAACAAAGGGGGTGAATACATACGCACATGCCAATTATCAGTTTTTTATTTCTGAAAAATTGTTTTATGTATATATTTTTCTAATTTTACTTCACCAACTTAGACTATTGTGTTTTGATCCATCACATATAATTCAGATTAAAAAAAAACATTGAACAAAAGGCTGTAATGTAACAAAATAGGTAAAAAGCCAAGGGGGGTGAATACTTTTGCAAGGCACTGTAGACTGTAGTGGCCCAGCACAGATGGTCATATTAGCCAACTACAGGGGGTCCCCGACTTACGAACATCCGACTTACGAACGACCCCTACTTACGAACGGGGCCCGAGTGACGTCACCGCGGCCTTGTCCGGCCTAGTGAAGCCTCCAGGATCCCCGGTCTTTCCTACGAGCGCTGCCCCGCGGAGGTGCACCGCGGCCGGCCTGGACACACCATCTATCCATCTCCCTGCTGTGCCATCAGGTGAGCAGCCTATAACAGCCTGTGAGCAGTACTGTAATATGCTTAATATGCAGTGTACTGACCTGTTCCTCCTGTCCCTGCCGCCATGTAAAGAGTGAGAGGGGAAAGCTGTGCTCCTCCCCTCTCAGCTCTGACAGAAAATCTAGCAGTGCTAGGAGGTGACAGGGTCAATAAAGGGAACCTGTCACCTCCAATTGCTATCACACAGGGAGTTGTTTTCTCCTGTGTGATAGCAATAAAGTTAAGTGAAAAAAATGTATAAAAAAAAAAAATAAGAAATACAGTATTAATTAAATTTAAAAAAAAATAACAAAGTAATTAAAAAAAGTAAAGAATAATTAAAATAAAAAAATTATACTGTCTGTATCCTCATTAGATGGATTTAATCTCACTTCCTGACTCTGAGACTGGATTTGTACTTAAAAAAGGTACTGTTCCGACTTACAAACAAATTCGACTTAAGAACAAACCTACAGTCCCTATCTCGTTCGTAACCCGGGGACCCCCTGTATTAGTGAGCCCCCTTGCACCCTTTTGCAGGGTGATCCAATAGGTGACCACACAGTAATAGATTTTTCAGTGAACATTCTTAGAAAATCTCATTAGAACATTTGATAATACCTTCAGAGATTGGGCAAATGTCATTCGGAAGTACTTCAAAATTTTGTTTAGAGCGGCACTTCAGTCTCTTTTTTAACTTCCTTCCAACAGCATTGTCTCCCTCTCTTTAAATACGAATGGATGGCAAATATCAAATTTTTTAGCTGCAAATACCTTTTTTCTCCACAGTTCCCGTCCACTTCCTGCTTCGGCAAATTACGTAAAACCTCTGGTCCTGTTGACTCCTGGGACATTTTTGTCCAAAATCCCAGGAGTCTTCAGGCTCTTTTTTTTTTTTTTTGTGAGCGTAGGGGTGCTGGAGGAGGGCAGAGAAGAGCTGGAAGAGGGCAGAGTATAGGTGGGGATGGGGGGAGACAGGCAGAGGACAGACTCTGATGTTTTTCTGGTATGCGCAGACTCGCTATGTGGCACTGTGCTGCGCATGCGCGGATTTTCTATGTACTGCGCACGCACGGATTCATAGTGCTGAGGGCAGAGAAGCCGCATAAATTGCCCGGAAACTGAGGGTGCTGGCTTCAGCTGCCCTCAGTTAAAATGGCCACCGTGACTTACACTATATTGTAAAAAGTATTGGGATGCCTGCCTTTACATGAACTTTTATTATTATTATAATACAGGATTTTTTTAGTGTCAGTTTGCGCAGCGCTTTACAACATGAGGGCAGACAGTACAGTTACAATACAGTTCAATGCAGGAGGAATCAGAGGGCCCCGCTCATTAGAGTTTACAATCTAAGAGCAATGGCATCCCAGACTTAGTCCGTAGGGTTCAATATTGGGTTGGCCCACCCTTTGCAGCTATAACAGCTTCAACTCTTCTGGAAAGGCTGTCCACAAGGTTTAGGAGTGTGTCTATGGGAATGTTTGACCATTTATCCAGAAGCGCATTTGTGAGGTCAGGCACTGATGTTGGAGGAGAAGGCCTGGCTCGCAGTCCCCACTCTAATTCTTCCCAAAGGTGTTCTATCGGGTTGAGGGCAAGACTCTGTGCAGGCCAGTCAAGATCCTCCACCCCAAATAACTCATCCATGTCTTTATGTCTTTGTGCACTGGTCCAAATCATTTGGTGGAGGGGGGATTATGGTGTGGGGTTGTTATTCAGGGGTTGGGCTTGGCCCCTTAGTTCCAGGGAAAGGAAATTCCTATGCCCTGTACACACGATCGGACTTTCCGCCAACAAAACCATATATTTTTGTTCGAAGGTTGTTGGCTCAAACTTGTCTTGCATACACACAGTCACACAAATGTTGGCCAACAATTACGAACGTGGGAACACGGTGACTTACAACATGTACGACGAGCCGAGAAAAAGGAAGTTTAATAGCCAGTGCGGCTCCTTCTGCTGGATTCCGAGCATGCGTGGAACTTTTGTGCGACGGACTTGTGTACACATGATTGGACTTTCCAACAACAAAGTTTTGTTGGTGGAAAATTTGAGAACCTGCTGTCAAACATTTGTTGGCGGAAAGTCCGACAGCAAATGTTCAATGGAGCATACACACGGTCGGACTTTCCGACAACAAGCACACATCCAACATTGCCCGTCGGAAAATCCGACCGTGTGTACGCGGCACGAAGGCGTCAGCATACCAAGACATTTTGGACAATTTCACACTCCCAACTTTGTTCAAACAGTTTGGGGATAGCCCCTTCCTGTTCCAACATGACTGCCTACCAGTGCACAAAGCAAGGTCCATAAAGACATGGATGAGCGAGTTTGGGGTGGAGGAACTTGACTGGCCTGCACAGAGTCCTGACCTCAGACTGAGGTCTGAGGTTTAAACTGAATGTTCACTTAGACTTAGATTTTGCCTTCCCAATGGGCTCCAATGAATTCCACCATGATTTCTCAATTTTTTTTGAAATCCTGAATTTTGCTTATCCATACTGAGCGCCAGACTTTCGCCGCGTCACATGGTATGTGCTTCAAGTCTTTTAAATCCATTTACGCTTAGGAAACCTGACCAAACATTGTCATCAGAAGACATTCCAAAGTGCGGAAACCTTTTCAAACTGTTTGGTTTGTCATTTTGTGAAGAAGTGTAGCACATCAGAGCTGTTGTGGGTTTACTACATAAGGACATGTTAATACAGGAGAGGCCCGCTGATTACGCCGCGCAGACAGAGGGGGAATTCCACTCGTGTCTGCAGAGAGCTGTATACACACGGCAAGGTTGTTAGTACAATGCACTTCTCATGTCTGTGCACACATAGAATATACAACGATCTGCTCCTTAGGCGGATTCTTTGAGGCCCACATGAGCAAGTAAAAGTTTATTCCAATTTTATATGTCAGTATGATTAATAAAGTAGGATTTTGTACATTTATTTGGAGTGCAATCGTTATTAAAAAAAAAAGATATTTGTTGGGCTGAGAATGAGTCAGATCAGCATCCTGGTTTTGTCTGATGGCTGTAATGTGGGCTGAGCAGTGGCAGGGCCATCTTTAAGGCAGGGCAAAAGGGGCAGCTGCCCTGGGCCCTATCATTGTTGTGGGACCCAAAGCAGCTGCCTCATACTTGCCAACTATCCCAGTTTAGATTCCCTTGTCCCCTAAAGTTTTAGTCCTGTGCTGTGTCCCGATATCTCAGTGTGAAGTGCTGATACTAATGCTGCCCAGCTCTGCCCTATTGTTGTGTACAGATGACTCACCTGCAGACCCTGTGTTTACATGCAAATAACCGCCATTTATATGTAAATAGAGGCGACATTCATAAGTAAATAGCTGCGGCTGGCGGCATTGATATGTAAATAGAGGTGGCATTCATATATATATCATGCCCCCCCTGCAGTGAGGAGAAGATGTGCTGTAACCTCTAGCAGCCAATCAGTGAGCAGTATTACTGTACAGTAATCTCTAGCAACCAATTAACGAGCAGAAATGATTTGCTGTAACCTCTAGCAACTAATCAGTGAGCCGTAATGTGTGCTGTAACCTCTGGCAACCAGTCAGTAAGGGTGAAGGCCCACACGCCGAGAGGCCGCGTATATGTGTGTGGCCGTTGTGAAGAGGTTAAACTGAATGTTTTTTTTGTTTTTTTTTCAAGGTGAGGGTTCACATATACTTTAATGGAGTCCTTTTACATAGCACTATATAATAATGTGTAGCGGTACCCCCGTAGGGGCTGCTGAGTGTTGTAGTCCGTCTGTCACCCTGCCCAGCCAGGCACACAGTTCTCATTTACCCTTAGGCAGAAAACCAGTCCTTGAACTTTGTTTTGTATTTTTATTGAGGGGAATAAACTTGGATGGGGATGGGATATTCATGAGATGCCCAAACTGATTGCAGAAAAATATACATGGGGCGGACTATATACACCTCCGGTATATACATCTCCAATCTTCGGAGATCACTTGCTTGCAGACTATCTCTCTGCAGCACCTCCAGCATATCACTTGCTTGCACTTCCTGGACCAGCTAGCACTAATTTGTAGGCCTGACACTGGCTCAGCCAGGCCTAGGGTGAATGCCCTTTGCAGGCAGTGACCGCTTGCCCCTATAGTGTAGCAAAAGTATAGTAGTCCTTGGTGCTAGCTGTCCACGTGGTTACTGAGCCCACTACCACATCTTCAGGCCCAGCCAGCCCTCCTGGCTGCAGATGCCTTTCTCTCCACTGCCCATAACACCCCAGTCTATCCTACTGGCTCTGCACCCATCTCAGATTGCAATCTCCCAGTCCTGTCAGGCGTGCCTCCCCTGTACTCTCCTGACTCTGTGTCACTCACCAGCCCTCTTGGCTGTGACCTGTTGTTCCTCTCCTGGAGACTTTGCCTGGCAATGCTCTCCCGCTGTCCTCTGTCACCTGTCCAGGACACCTCCGTGTGTACGAGAAGGGTCCTGTCCACACCCGAGCCCCAGGCCCAAGGTCACCCGCACCAAAATGGGGAGCACCCTCAAAGGTCCCGACAGCCTAGCACTCCATCTCCAGCCTCCAACCCGAACAACTCCTTCCCAGCTGGGCTGACCCTAGGCATTTAATGAGGCCTGCCCCCTGCCAATCCAGATTGGAGATCAGCCAGGGCTCCTTAGAACTCCCCAGACAGCACCACACCCCCTCTCCTCCTTCCTTTCCAGAAAACACTAGAATGTTCTGGAAAGAAGTGGGAGGTCTTGGTGATGCTGCCTGTGAGTCACCCAGCCCTACTCTGAGTCACTCCCAACCCAGATCAAAACACACCAGCCAAGCCTGGAAATTTACATATTCTCACAAAAAACATACACTATCCTCCTAACACACTAGAGGGTGCTACAAATGTAAAGTGTAATGCATTTTCTTTTGCACATGCCTCCTGGCACTCTTGTGTTGTAAAAAATGATGTAGCTGTGGCTACAAAACAATATATTCTGAAATACATTTTTCAATAGTCACAAAGAATATAAATCCATTGTGTGTGCTCCAAATGCTTTTGCAAAGCTAGTTATTTGTTTTAAAAATGACTGGTCACTGGAGTGGAATGTAAGGATAACTTCTTAAAGGGGTTGTAAAGGGTCACGTTTTTTCACCTTAATGCATCCTATGCATTAAGGTGAAAAAACACAAGTCAGTGACCGGTCCCCAGCCCCCCGTTTTACTTACCTGAACCCTTGAACTTGTCCCACGGGGATGCGCCTTCTCTCTGCTAGGGGGTTCTTGACTGTTGATTGGATAGATTGATAGCCATTGGCTCCCGTTGCTGTCAATCAAATCCAATGATGCGGCGCCGGGGGGTGGGGCCGAGTCCAGCATTCGGCGTCTATGGACGCCGAATGCTGGACTCGGGAGCGCGCCTGCAAGGTAACCCCCCCGGGAGAACGCTTCTCCTAGGGGGTTATCTGATGTGGGGAGGAGCCGAGAGAGCCGCCGAGGGACCCCAGAACAGGTGGATCGGGGCCACTCTATGCAAAACGAGCTGCACAGTGGAGGTAAGTATGATATGTTTGTTAGAAATGAACGAAGAAGTCTGGACAGCCGCACACCGGAAGAAATTTCATATGCCTTTAATCGTGGAACAGGATCATGAAGTACATAAGACACCACAGCAGAGTGGTACAGAATAACAGCTGATTTCTGGACCCATGATATGTTTGTTATTTAAAAAAAAATAAAAAAATTACCTTTAGTGTCACTTTAAAGCTGAACTTTAAGGACAAAAGCATTCAATCCAATATAATACTACACCAAATTCCTTTGCAAACCCAGTTATTGCCTTGTAAACTTTGAGCGATATCATCATTGTATAAAACCTGTGCATCAGACATCAGAGCTGTAGGAAGGACGCAGCTGGCTCCACCCACTACAGGCTGCTTGCAGAAAAGGACAGCAGGGGGCGGAGACAAGACCGGTCAGAGAGAGAGCAGCAGTGAGCGGTCTTTATTACAGGAAGCTCCTGCACAGAGGGGAAAGTCTCACGCTGGATTATTGAACAGATCTGGAAGAAATACACAAAGCACACCAAGATTTAAGGGGGAATACACAGGACTCTTGTATTTAGACAATATTTGCTTATCCCGGAGTTCAGCTTTAAACAGACAAGGGAGATAACAACTGCACTAAATGTTATCAGATTGATGAAGTCCCATGAATAAGCACCATGACACTGATAAAGCAGAAATCGTATTCATCACACGATAGCGGCTCTGGATGATTTCGGTTAAGAGCGGTTTCAATAGAATTAAAACCTAAAAAAAAAAATAATGAATTGTTACATCGCTGAATTCTTCCACTGTAACGGTTTTCCCAAAAGCCCCGAAACAACATTTCTGATCAATGATCTGCTGCAAGCCGAACGTTCCGAATTTCCCTATAATCAGAGTCAGACGTTTCTCCCTTAAGCCCCAGAAAAGTCCATTTCATTACATGAAGAAGTGGAAACATATGATTTAAATCAGACAGGGGGGGGGGGGGGGTGTTAAAAGAATAAAGAAAAAGAACCTTATTGACCATTAGGTCACCCCCTTCGCTTGCTTTGAGTCTTTTGGATTGCGTTGTCAGGCAGGGAAAGGGTTACAGTGGGAGGCCAGGCTGTCCTCTGGCAGGGACAGGGTTAAAGAAATGCAGGAATGTCTCAATGAGCCTTTGATGGCTGACTGATAACACAAGCCTTTGTCCTACTTCCTCCTCACATAACTAACTCAGTGCCATGCTGGCTTTTATGAATGGCCAGGCGGAGGGAGCAGCTGATTGGCTGAGCTATTTGTAGCCTGGACAAATAGGAAATGCAGCATGCACTTTCCAGTTTAGCTGTCGCTGGCGGAGGTTTCGCTTATCGCCAGTGGTTTTAATTCAGAGATCAGAGCTTAGGTTTTTTTTTTTTTTTTTTCCTGCTGAAAATCCCAGGAATCCCCAAAAACTGCCTCCGTGGCTTTGACTTGCTGGAGCAGCAGGAAAAAAACAGCAACATTACTTGTATCACTAGGCTGCATTCACACCTGAGCGTAGCGTCTTTGAGCGTTTTTCCAGGGGGTATTTTGCACATTTTTATGCACAATTTGGACAATTTTATACAGCGTTTTTGAGTTTTGGCATTTTTGTTTTTTTACTGCCAATAGAGAAAACTATCATCTGTTGCATTATTTGTTGTTTTGTTCAGCTTTTTAAGCTTTTCTTGCAGCATTTATTTCTATTATTATTATTATTATTATTATTATTTTTTTTTTAGGGTAAGGGGTTAGAGTTAAGGCTAGGTTAAGGTTAGGATTAGAGGTTGGGGCTATTTATTATTTATTTATTTATTTTTATTAGGGTTAGGGTGTTAATACTACTAGTACTACTACTACTACTATTACTACTACTAATAATAATATTATTAATAATAATAATAATAATAATAATAAATGTAAAATAAATACACAA
The DNA here is from genome assembly GCA_037952925.1 of Lithobates clamitans. NCBI lineage: Eukaryota > Metazoa > Chordata > Amphibia > Anura > Ranidae > Lithobates > Lithobates clamitans. The sequence goes on along the minus strand of JBBGZY010001809.1, from coordinate 853,489 downwards.
ATAAATTAACATAAATAAATAAAAAATACAATAAATAAATACTCTAAAAAAAAAAAAAAAATCAACCCCTACCCTTAAAGCGGTGTTCCGCCCAAAAAAATAAAAATAAAAGCCAGCAGCTACACATACACATACTGCAGCTGCTGGCTTTTAACAATAGGACACTTACCTGTCCTGGAGTCCCGCGATGTCGGCACCGCAGCTGATGTTTCCATCAGCTGTTGGATGCTGCCGCCGCCATTGCGGGTAAGGGAACCCGGCAGTGTAGCCTTATGGCTTCACGCCGGGAACCCTACTGCGCATGCGCAAGGCTCCGCTCCTCTTTCCTACTGGCCCGGCGATAGGGGGAGGAGGAGGGAGCCCCAGGGTCATGCCACGGCCCATGGCCCGGACTCCTGAAAGTGGGAACAGGATACCTGTCAAAGACAGGTATCCTGCCCCCCCTCCTCCCACCATTTTTTAATCTAAAATTTGCAGTGGATATGATTAGCAGAAGGGTTGCACCAATACTAATAACAGTATTTGTATCAGTGCCGATACTGAGCATTTGCATGAGTACTTGTTCTCTGGCAAGTGCTCTGATACCTGAAACTTATACCTTTGCGGTGCGATCTGAGTAGGGTTGTCACCTGTTCGGGATTCACCGTGACAGTCCAGGTTTTAAATCACGAGTCCGGGTTTCAGGCAGGCTGAAACTCGGGCACATTATTCAGACTGGGCTGTGGCTCCCCAAGTAACCAAAATAGTCACACTGCAGGCGGCTGTCTGGGAGCAGGTTCAGCATCACTGGGGGGCAGGGTGATGATGTCAGCAAGAGCAATTTGCCCACACCCACTGTTCGCTACGGCACGCTATGTGCACCCCATTATTACTCTACTTGAGGCACCCAAAGGTGTCCTAGGCCACTAAAATGTTCGGGTTTAGCTTGAAGAAAAGGTGGCAACTCTACACCTGAGCCCATTCATTTTGTATGGGCTCAAATCGCATGGCAAAGGTATCGGTACTCAGTATTGGCAAGTGCTTAACCAAAAGTATTGGTGCTATTAACCAGTAAGAAAATGGTATCGGTGCATCGAAATGCATGTTATATGTGTTGTAATGTTGGTGCTATATAAATCATGTATAATAATAATAATAATAATAATATATAATAATGTACTACCACTGACTTCTGTAGGCCTCCCAATGCACCATAACTGGACATGGCGTATTTTTCAAAATGCACTGCACATCAACCCAGAGATTGGTACAAAAGCTATTTTTATTGTTGGATACCATGCCACGTGCGTTTTACTGTGTACATTAAAATGCAATGCTGTAAATGGGTCTAATCTAGTTTATACCTACATTTTATTTTTATAACCTAGTATGTGTATGTATGTATGAATGTGAGTTAGGGACCTCACGCTGCGTAAATTAACAGCACTATAAAAGTACCTGTAATAAATAAACACTTTTCTCACTGGGAACTCAAAGTGCATTATCTGCTGATGGAGATAGTGGGGAAGCCGTATGGGTACCGTATATACTTGAGTATAGGTCGATCCGAGTATAAGTTGAAGCCCTAATTAACCACAAAAAAATGGGAAAAACTTATTGACTCGAGTATAAGAGGAGGGTGAAAAATGCAGCAGCTACTGTAAGTGGAAAAAGAGGGTCAACAATGCCCATCTGCAGCTGTATACCTCTCTGTGTCCTGTGCATGTGTCCTGTGTATATGTACACGTGTCCTGTGTATATGTGCATGTGTCATGTGTATATGTACATGTGTCCTGTGTATATGTGCATGTGTCCTGTGCATGTGTCACCTACCTGTGTCCTGTACCTGTGTCCTGTGCATGTGTCCCTGTGTATGTGTCCTGTGTATGTGTGCATCCTACCTGTGTCCTGTGCATGCCACCGTGTGCCGCTCTGCACCGATCAGCGTGTCATAATACAATTCGGCCATTCTTCTGTTCAAAAGCTGCGCCTCCTCCTCGTCCGTGATAGGCAGAACACTCCATTTCCCAGCAGTCAGCAGTCAGCCTATCACGGACATTCTCTCATCCTCATACCACGGACGAGGATGAGAGAATGTCCATGAAAGGCTGTACACTGCTGGGAAATGGAGCTTTCTGCTGATCACAGGTGAGGAGGCGCGGCTTTTGAACAATGAATGGCCGCCGAATGGTATTATCACACGCTGATCATGTAGGCAGATGGCAGTGACTCGAGTATAAGTCGAGGGGGGCACTTTCAGCCCCCAAAAAAGGGCTGAAAATCTCGACTTATACTCGAGTATATACGGTACATTTAGAAGAGCATCTTGTTTGGACCAACTTAGGCAGAAGCCAGTTAACCTGTCAGCATATCTTTGGAGTGAACTAGCAAACAGTGTCCTGACCAAGATTTGAACCAAGTGCTATTCTCTAAACCAGTGGTCTCCAAACAGCGCCCCGTGGGCTGGATGTTGTTCTTTGCTCACCTTTATCTGGCCCTAGAGGCACCATGCGATTCAATTACACCAATGATGGGGCACCATTCCTCCCACAGACCTCAACGATGAGGCACCTTTCCTACCTTGAATACCAACAATGGGGCACCATTCCTCCCACTGATACCATAAATAGGGCACTATTTCTTCCACTATAACCATATTGGGTCACTGTTTTCCCTCACTGACACCGGGGTGTTTTCTAAACCCACTGGCCCCAGTTCAGGCCCCCTAAAACCTCAAGGACTGTAAACTGGCCCTTTGTTCAGACAGTTTTTGGACCCCTGCTCTAAACCACTGTGCTGCCCACACGATTTATAAATGCTGTGTGGTAGTGACCTACATTTTTGGGTTTTTGCAATACGCCCTCATTCTCACAAATGGTGGTAATGCAACAATGACCATCTTATTTGTGTGTATATTGACTTCTAAACCTTTCCAAGACTTCTAAAAAATTTCCAAGACTGCCTAAACAATGGAGCCCTTAATTCCACGTACACACGATCGGAAATGCTGCCAGCAAAACTCAGATGTGAGCTTTTTGTCGGAAAATGGGACCGTGTGTAATGCTCCATCGGTCTTTTGCTGGCGGAATTCCATCCAGCAAAGGATTGAGAGCATGTTCTCTATTTTTCAGTCAGGAAAAGTTCCTATCCGAAAATGCTTTCTTCTGTATGCAATTCGACGCGCAAAAAATCACGCATGCACGGAAACAATTAGACGCATGCTCAGAAGCATTGAGCTTAATTTTCTCGGCTCGTCGTAGTGTTGTACGTCACTGTGTTCTTGACGGTCGAAAGTTCAGAGAACTTTTGTGTGACCGTGTGTATGCAAGCCAAGCTTGAGCAGAATTCCGTCGGAAAACCATCCAAGTTTTTTCTGACGGAAATTCCGATTGTGTGTACGCAGCATTATAGTATATGTAAACTCAAGTACTTTAAAATCTAATATAAGCTTTAAAGTTTTGTTTACAGGGAAGAGAGTGGAAATATTCTTACCTGATCCTTTGATTCTCCCTGCACAAGCCTGGTCCTGCACCCCACGCTCCAGCGGTCTTAAGTTGTGGACTGTTCCTGATTTCATCAAGCCCAGAGCAGGAACAGTCCACGGCTGGACCGTGGGGGAGTTCTGTTTTCTGGTGGAATGAAGGATCGGGTGAGTATAAGCTTGCTCCCCACACCTATGCATTTTTAGTTCTTTTTGCATTTTGCAGATTTGCGCTACAGTCCATTCAACATGGTTTCCTATGGAACACGTTCTGTAGTGCATATCTGCAAAATGCAAAAAAGCACTAAAAATGCATAGGTGTGAATCAGACCTAATGGATCCCAGCATGTTGTGTTGTGTATGTTTTTGTCCATTTTGAAGACTGCTTAGATCAGCTCCACGTCTTCTTTTATATGTATCTACACATTGCAAAAATAAGCCCTAAAGTCATATTTGAACCCAACCTGTCCATTCCTCCTATATTGCCTCTGTGTTTCTCCAGACACAGGACAGGAAGTTACTAAGTACTCAGTGTATACATTCTATACTTCATAGTGAAGGGCCTTGGCCTCCTGGTTTTGCAACAATTACACTGATGAGGTTGTAGCCCCATGCCCAACCCCCAACCAGGAAAACCAGGATATCCTTTACTATATCATTTAGGGCCCATTAAGAAACCTTCCCTGTATGGGTTAAGCTCCTGAGAAAAATACTGAAAGCATTGAGTTGTTTTGTGTTTTTATTTATATAATGTACTTATTTGTTTATATTTATTTTCATATGTACATTTTTATATTTGATTAGCATTTTTTATATGATTTCCCAATGTTAAAATTAGTATGATACGATTATACTATAATATATATATATATATATATATATATATATATATATATATATATATATATATATATATAAAAAATATATATATATGTGTGTGTGTGTATACATATATACACACTCAGGGTTGCTTATAAAGGCAGTACAGCCAACCCTCTTGAACTCGGCCCGGGCTCCATCAGTTCAAAATTTGGGCAACAGTTGTACTGCCTTATTGCCAACTCTTGTAGCTCCTCCTGCAGCTCTGCCGACCTCTCTGCCTTTTTCTTCCTCCGGCTGCACTGCAGGAGGATTGGCATTTGCTTTCCTACCTCGTCCCCTGCAACGTTTCCGGCTTCCCTCCTCTCCCACCAACAGCTGCTGAGGGCACACAGAGGAATATTTCAGGATGGGGGGGGGGGGGGTTTCGGTAAAATATGTTCTATTTATCAGCCCCTTCCTTTCCTGAATAAACACAGTGAGGGATTGGTACTGATTACCCAATATGTCCATTCATCACTGCAGGATAGTAAATTGTGTTTACTATGCTATGCTTCTGTTTGTGAATAAACAGGAAGCCTCAGAGCGCATACCATTAATTCACTGTCCAGTTGAGGTTGCAGAGAAAGGGACTGGGGAATCTCTGTCCTCAGTCCCTTTCTCTGTCTCAAATGTGAGACATCAGTGGTCTGTATAGACCCCTGATATTTCCCCAAGGCCCCAACAGGGCTGTAAAAATGTAAAAAAGTAAAAGGGGGGGCCCGCCAGGTAAGCTCTACGGGCCCCCCCATGATTTCTAACAGCAGCCATGTATACACTATATTGTCAAAGGTATTGAGACGCCTGCCTTTAGATGCACATGAACTTTAATGGCATCCGAGTCTTAGTCCATTTAATATTAATATTAATATTAATTAATATTGAGTTGGCCCAGCCTTTGCAGCTATAACAGTTTCACCTCTTCTGGGAAGGCTGTCCACAAAGTTTAGAAGTGTGTCTATGGGAATGTTTGACCATTCTTCCAGAAGCGCATTTGTGAGGTCAGGCGCTGATGTTGGAGGAGAAGGCCTGGCTCACAGTCTCCGCTCTAATTTATCCCAAAGGTGTTCTTCGGTTTGAGGTCAGGACTTTGTGCAGGCCAGTCAAGTTCATTCACTCCAAACTCGATCATACATGTCTTTATGGACCTCGCTTTATGCACTGGTGTGCAGTCATGTTGGAACAGGAAGGGGGCATCCCCAAACTGTTCCCACAAAGTTGGGAGCATAAAATTGTCCAAAATGTCTTGGTATGCTGACGCCTTAAGAGTTCCTTTCACTGGAACTAAGGGGCCAAGCCCAACCCCTGAAAAACAGCCCCACATCATAATCCCCCCTCCACCACACCAGTGGACCAGTGCACAAAGTAAGGTCCATAAAGACATGGATGAGCGAGTTTGTGGTGGAGAAAGTTGACTGGCCGGCACAGAGACCTGACCTCAACACGATAGAACACCCTTTGAGATGAATTAGAGGTGAAGATTGCGAGCCAGGCCTTCTCGTCCACATCAGTGACTGACCTCACAAATTCGCTTCTGAAAGAATGGTCAAACATGTGTGTAAAGGCAGGCGTCCCGATACTTTTGGTAATATAATGTATGTGTGGCATGTGGGCATTAAACTCCACCACCGCACATATGCATTACATGGGCAGAGGTTAAGGGTGGACTGAACATTTAAATACCGACCTGAACATAAAACCTACATCAAGAAAATATGTTAGACAACACTATAAATTCCCTTTAAGTTTATTGTATATAGATGTGTTTTTGATTCGGTTTTATATGCATTTTAAGTGCTTTTTCCTGTTCCTGCTCTGTTGTCATGCGCTAAAATGTATGACAGATGCCTATTTCATGCTCTCCCATTCACAGATCCTCCAGTGTTTCCTGGTAACCACAGCAAATGACACTTTTAATGGGATTTTTGTTTTTTGTTTTTTTCGTTTTTTTTTTTAAATTGTAATTGGAGCAAAGAACTAGTTCAGATTAACCAGTATGTACAAGTATTTGCTGGGACGCCTTTTTTCATTATAATCTTGTTTGCCAAGCAGCGTCCCATTTTTTTTTTTCCTCAGACATCCCATCTGAATTTGCTTAAAGCATGTTCTGCTAAACAAGGCTTTTCTTAAGAAAGCGCCAATTACATGGCGTTTGGCTGGAGCGCCAAGGAAAGGGGAGAAAATGAACAGCAGTCAAGTAATAAGTTGGATTAACTGCGGCGGCCCATTTTTTAACTCCCTCATAGTATCTATTATACCCAAAAAAAAAAAAAAAACCTTCTTCCTCTCTCCTCCTCTGCTCTGTGGGGACAACTCAGGAGAGAAGCTTTACTGAATGAAATCTGAGCCAGAGCCACATGTGAGGGAGAAAATCCAGCCACCCAGACAGACTGGGGTCAGGGAGGGATATGAGAAGATACATGGAGATACATGGAGGCATAGGTGTGCGCAGCCTCTTGCATTAGGGTGTGCACCCCAAAGCTCAAATACATATGCATGTGTATATGTACTGATGGTGTCAGTAGGGCAGTGGACAGTGTAATTTTGTTAATTTTATTTTCCCCAAACTTTTGGGCTTGTGTAACATTTTTTTTTGGGGGGGGGGTGAAATCTCAGTGGTCTAAAAAGGGGGGAATATGCAGCACACAAGGCAAATAGGGTGTGCCCAGTCACACCTGGCACACCCTGTGCGCACGCCTATGCATGGAGGGGTAACTGGCAAGAAGGAAATCAAGATCATTTCAGTTATATAACCATTTATGACAGATAAATCTCAATGAATGAAAGGATCATATAGCTAAAGGGGGACTCTCAAGAGCAAGAGCAGCCATTCTCAACCAGGTTTCTGTGGAACCCTAAGGTCCTCCAGTGGTTGCACGGGGTTCCTTAAGCTGTGGGTGATTGACTCCCTTTCTCATGGTGTCTGCAAAGTTCCAGGGCCAACGTCACATGGCGGAGTCAACGGCATGTCACCAATGATCTTTTTATATAAAGACAGGAGGGCGTGGGGACAGGGGGACAGTGGCTGATGTTGACCCCATAACATTCCCACCCTATGAATAGCTGGACTATCTCGGTACTGATTAACAACATACAATTTATGTAAAAAAAAGAGATTTATTACAAATAGAGAAATACATAGTATACTTATTAAAATTGGAAAAACAGAAGCTCAGGATTTCCCCAAGGAGGATCTGTCATTACAAGATATAGAATGGTCTGGGTCTCGACTAGTTTCGCGGTATTCCGCTTCCTCAGAAGGACCAATCTATGAGGCAAATAATACAATAAACCACAAACATAAATGTAATAGGTTCAATAATCATAATATCAGGATTTCCCCAAGGAGTATCTGTTATTACAAGATATAGAATGGTCTGGGTCTCGACTAGTTTCGCGGTGTTCCGCTTCCTCAGAAGGACCAATCTATGAGGCAAATAATACAATAAACCACAAACATAAATGTAATAGGTTCAATAATCATAATATCAGGATTTCCCCAAGGAGTATCTGTTATTACAAGATATAGAATGGTCTGGGTCTCGACTAGTTTCGCGGTATTCCGCTTCCTCAGAAGGACCAATCTATGAGGCAAATAATACAATAAACCACAAACATAAACGTAATAGGTTCAATAATCATAATATCAGGATTTCCCCAAGGATTATCTGTTATTACAAGATATAGAATGGTCTGGGTCTCGACTAGTTTCGCGGTATTCCGCTTCCTCAGAAGGACCAATCTATGAGGCAAATAATACAATAAACCACAAACATAAACGTAATAGGTTCAATAATCATAATATCAGGATTTCCCTAAGGAGTATCTGTTATTACAAGATATAGAATGGTCTGGGTCTCGACTAGTTTCGCGGTATTCCGCTTCCTCAGAAGGACCAATCTATGAGGCAAATAATACAATAAACCACAAACATAAACGTAATAGGTTCAATAATCATAATATCAGGATTTCCCCAAGGAGTATCTGTTATTACAAGATATAGAATGGTCTGGGTCTCGACTAGTTTCGCGGTATTCCGCTTCCTCAGAAGGACCAATCTATGAGGCAAATAATACAATAAACCACAAACATAAACGTAATAGGTTCAATAATCATAATACATAATACAACACGCTCTCCTGTCTTTATATACCAATTTGGATGATGGTACGTTTTTAAGACTAGTTATCCTTGATTACATGAGGCTATACTCAAAATTTTTGAATGATCTTTTTACCCTTTTCTATATAGGGTGAAATTCTGACCAACACTATAAGGGGGCGTTCTTCAAACTGACCATCAATATAAGGGCCATTTTTCCCACTGACCTCCAACAATTGGGGTTTTAGCAGGGGTTCCCTGAGACCTGAAACCCAGATAGCAAGGATAACTTGCCACAAATTTGTGGCAGTGTTGAATTGAATTGTGAGTCTGTCAACGTGTTTCACATTTTCACTGGCAAGTTGTACACTTGCAGAGCACTTGAAGCACAAGTTCTAGTTGACACTTTTCCAATATTTAGCAAATTTGAATGGCAAGTCTCTAGCAAGAGAAAAGTTGCAGTGGTAAGTCTATAGCAGGGATGTGCAATTAGCGGACCTCCAGCTGTTGCAGAACTACAAGTCCCATGAGGCATAGCAAGACTGACAGCCACAAGCATGACACACAGAGGCATGATGCGACTTGTAGTTTTGCAACAGCTGGGGGTCCGCTAATTGCATATCCCTGGTCTATAGCATGAAAATTCAGTCACAGTGACCCCTGTGGTGGGATGACTATTACACAACATAAGTAAACAGGAACTTGCAGCAGACTTGCAGAATGTTTCCAAAGAAAGTTGATCTGGAGTCATGCAATGCAGACTTGCTGCAATTGTGTAACAAACTTGTGAAGCCTGACAAGTCTAGCAATAGCTTAGCAAGTCATTTTCAAACTTATCTGGAAAATTACTTCAAGGGTTCCTCCAAACTGTAGCCCAGGGGTCAGGTGAAGCTCTTTGCTTGTCTTTATCTGGCCCTTGGGGCACCATTCCATCCACTGACTCCAACAAAAGGGCATTATTCTAATTCCTAACACCAATAATGGGGCACTATTACTCCCACTAAACGCAATGTTGGGGCACTATTCCTCTCATTAATACCAATGATGGTGCACTATTCCTTCCACTGACACCAACGATGGGGTACTATTCCTTGCACTGAAACCAACAATGGGGCACTATTCCTCCCACTGACACAAATGATGGGGCTCGATGCCTTCCACTGACACCAATCATGGGGCACTATTACTCCCAATAACACCAAAACTGGGGCGTTATTCCCCCCACTTACACCAATGATGGGGCACTATTCCTTCCACTGACACCAACAACGGGACACTATTCCTCCCTTGATACCAAAGATGAGGCCTTTTCTATTCCCACAAGCCACAATCCAGCCCTCCTAATGCCTGAAGGACAATAAACTGGCCCTTTGTTTAGAAAGTTTGAAGACCCTTGCTCTAGGGTAAAAAAGTTGAGAAATGCTGCTTTAGAGCGCTGGTGCCTGACTTGTGGCCCCGGGGCCACTTATGGCCCTTTGGTACTTGATGTGCCAACATTCAGCAGGGTTTTCCTTACCTAGGTGCTTATTCAGGCCAGTGAAAGAAAGTGGCTTCTAGTAGTTAATGGTTCGCTTTATTTCCTTTACACTACCTAACTTCTTTCTATGATGTCCTTCCATTTTTATTTTTATTTTTTTTTCTCTGATTCAATGGATCCAAGGCTGGCCATATACAGATTGACTTCCTGCTGAACTGGCCAAAATTAGTTTCATGGATGGCCCCGTTGGCACCACCTGACTTGACAAAAGTTGATGTTTGTTGAAGGAGCATGGAGAAAAGTTCTGAGCCGAACAGCGCCTGCGTGCTTATAGATGCAGGCACTGTTCAGGCGCCGGTGCTGGCTGTCAGAATACAATAACTTGCACTGCAGATTTGTCCATCATCCCTGTTCAGAGTGGATTGGGGAATCATTTTTTTGTTGTTCAGCCCATGGGGCTGAATGAGAGAAATCCTAACACGTATGGCCAGCTTTACTGAGAGCAATGCCAAATGTTGCACAAGAAAATTTTGTAAGGGAACTGTAGGGAGCACAAATGCGGGAGCAGGGCTGGAATAAAGTCACCCAGCGCCCAAGCCAAAGATGCCATACTGCCCCCCCCCCCTCATTCATGATGTGAAAGCTTAGGGGATCCTACGCCCAGCAGTCTCCAGCTTGTCGAAATCACTGTGCAGCTCAGTTTTAATACTGGGCACATGCTTGTGTTGACGGCTCACTCCTCCACTTCTGGCTCTCTCCTCCACTCCCGACTCTCTCCTGGACACTCATTCACTCGGCGGTGCAGGCTGTGCTCTCTCTCCCCCTTCTCCTTCCTGAGTGCAGCCCCTGTGACTGATCTTGTCTCCGCCCCTTCCTGTAATTTTCTGCAGGCAGACTGTAGTGGGTGGGGTCTGCTGAGTCCCTCCCACAGCTCTGATCTCTGCACAGACTATATACAGTGCACTGTTACTTTAAAGGGGAAGTAAACCCTGGTGGGTCCCTGCAAAGGTAAAGCATAATACTATGCATCGCATAGTAGCCCATTATGTGTCACTTACCTGACACAGGAGCCTGCGATGTCCCTGATTCCCTCACTGGCAGCGAGCGTCCATTCTTCACCCCTCTTCCTTCCGGTGCCACGTGACGTCACTCCCGCGCACGCGCGCGGGAGGCCGGGAGCCACCAGTCACAGCATGACCCCACCTTGAAATGGCACAGCGTGCCCTTTCAAGAGTGCGCATGCGCTGAATACATTGGCGCATGCACAGAAGAAAGCATCGCTCGGAGAAATAGTAAATATCTCCTAAAACGTGTAGGTTTAGGAGATATTTCAAGCACCTACAGGAAAGCCTTAATCTAGGCTTACCTTTAGGTGAAAGTGGTCTGTAAGGGTTTACAACCACTTTAGGAAGGTAATATCCATATTTGCAAAGTCATTTAGTGCTCGCAAAGTGGAATTATATAACTTGTGGTTAATCATAAATATTTTTTTGAATGAAAGTTTTTGCATCCAGTGTTCAGCTTTAAAGAAGCCCAAAGGTGTATGGACAGCATTAATGCCGTCATGCTATTGATATCTACAGTGCGTGCATCACAGCATGCACAGGGCTAAATTCCCCTCTTTGCTCAGCATCACAGGGGATTATTTAAAATAAATGAAAAGCAGTCTGAAAAGGATGCATGTCGGAGCACACAATACTAGCTGGAAATCTCTGACCCAGACCTAGATGGTCATAATTTATGCATGAACAAACAGACACTCACTGTTTTCACACAGGGAGCCCATTTGAAACACTGCAAGATGCTGTAACATTCTCTGTGGCCTAAGATGAACATTCCGCTATGGCCAGCTATCTGAAAAGGCACCGCATGACAAGGGCTGACCCTATACACACATATACGGATGGAATGCTGTAAGGTAAAAAGCTACTGAATCTGCCAGAAGCTAAAACACATCCATTTGGCTGCATAGACACTCATATAAGTGCAAAGTTTCTATACAGTGCCTTGAAAAAGTATTCATACCCCTTGACATTTTCCACATTTTGTCATGTTACAACCAAAAAATGTAAATGTATTTTATTGGGATTTTATGTGATAGACCAACACAAAGTGGCATGTAATTGTGAAGTGGAAGGAAAATGATAAATGGTTTTCAAACTTTTTTACAAATAAATATCTGAAAAGTGTGGCGTGCATTTGTATTCAGCCCCCTTTACTGTGATACCCCTAACTAAAATCTAGTGGAACCAATTGCCTTTAGAAGTCAACTAACTGATAAATAGAGTCCACTTGTGTATAATTTAATCTCAGCATAAATACAGCTGTTCTGTGAAGTCCTCAGAGGTTTGTTAGAGAACCTTAGTGAACAAACAGCAGCATGAAGGCCAAGGAACACACCAGACGGGTCAGGAATAAAGTTGTGGAGAAGTATAAAGCAGGGTTAGGTTATGAAAAAATATCCCAAGCTTTGAACATCTCACGGAGCTCAGTTCAATCCATCATCTGAGAATGGAAAGAGTATGGCACAACTGCAAACCTACCAAGACATGGCCGTCCACCTAAACTGACAGGCTGGGCAAAGAGACCATTAATCAGAGAAGCAGCCAAAAGAGGTCCATTGTAACTCTGGAGGAGCTGCAGAGATCCACAGCTCAGGTGGGAGAATCTGTCCACAGGACAACTATTAGTCGTGCTCTCCACAAATCTGGCCCTTATGGAAGAGTGGCAAGAAGAAAGTCATTGTTGAAAGAAAGCCATAAGAAGTCCCATTTGCAGTTTGCGAGAAGCCATGTGGAGGACACAGCAAACATGTGGAAGAAGGTGCTCTGGTCAGATGAGACCAAAATTGAACTTTTTGGCCCAAAAGCAAAACGCTATGTGTGGCAGAAAACTAACACTCCACATCACCCTGATCACACCATCCTCACCGTACAACATTGTGGTGGCAGCATCATGCTGTGGGGATGCTTTTCTTCAGCAGGGACAGGGAAGCTGGTCAGAGTTGATGGGAAGATGGATGGAGCCAAATACAGGGAAATCTTATGCCGCATACACACGACTGGACTTTCTGGCAGAAAAGGTCCGACGGAATCATTCCATCGGACATTCCAATGGTGTGTGGGCTTCATCTGACTTTTTCTTTCGAAAATTCTGACGGACCTAGAAATAGAACATGTTTTAAATCTTTCCAACGGAATCAATCCCTATCGGGAAAACCGTTTATCTCTATGCTATTCCGACGGACCAAAAACGAAACAAGGGCAGCTATTGGCTACTGGCTATTGAACTTCTTTTTTCTAGTCCCATCGTACGTCATCGCGTTCTAAACGATCGGACTTTGGTGTGATCGCGTGTAGGCACGTGTGTTTCAGCGGAACTCCATCAGAACTCCGTCGAAAAAACCGTCAGAGTTCATTCCAACGGAAAAACCGGTCGTGTGTACGCGGCATAAGAAGAAAACCTGTTAGAGTCTGGAAAAGAATTGCAGCAATAGGTGGTTCTACAAAGTATTGGCTCAGGGGGGGCTGAATACAAATGCACAACACACTTTTCACAGATTTATTTGTAAAATAATTTGAAAACCATTTATCATTTTCCTTCTACTTCACAATTATGTGCCACTTTGTGTTGGTCTATCACATAAAATCCCAATAAAATATAGTTAAGTTTTTGGTTGTAACATGACAAAATGTGGAGAATTTCAAAGGGGTAGGAATACTTTTTCAAGGTACTGTACATTTATTACTGTTATTACCATTAACGTCCAACAGAACTTTGAGTTTAAAGCACCGATTTTCAAAAGTAGTGCACTACTTTTGGTGATTTCGGGTGCGACTTCAATAGACATCTGTGCATGAAGCCGCACAGATGTCTTTCAAGTCAAACCCGAAGTCGCACTAAAATGCCGCTTTGAAATCGTGCGATTTCAGATGAAGTTGTATGATTTCAAAGCTGTGTTCAATGTGAGCGAGGGCTAAGAGTAGTAGCTAGTCCCCTACCAGCATGCTGCAGAGAATGACCTTTGCTCTCTGGATGCAATAGTCTATCTGCAGAGATCTGACATGTCCCATACTCTGAATCCCATACTCTGTCCCAATGCCTGCTGCATTCTAGTCTGCTTCTCCCCAGGGATCTCCCCATCAATGTACACAAGCACTCTCGCAGTCAAGCCTTCCTCTGGTAGCCAGTTTCTGCAGACTGGGCTCTTTTCACCTGTGCCACTCTGGTTCCGCTCATTCCTCTTCAGGGGTGTTTGGACTGGAGGTGTAAGTTGTAAGGGAAGTTTTCTCGTTATATTGACCTCTAACCAGGTACCAGCTTTGTTCCATTCTCACCACAGCAAAGCAAACTAATTGTTTTCAGTATCTAGAGGGATGCCGTCCCTTCTGATGGCTAGAGGCTCTTGAAGCGTAATCTCTACACAACATGAGTCATGCTTGAATCAATATCATCTCTTGCATGTGTTGGACCATATAAATCAGGGCAGCATTGAAGTAGTCCCTTCATGCCCCCTTTTTACAAAACAACAGTATTCCAAGGGGACATTTTGCCTTTGCTCCAGTATCTATTTCTGTGATTATTTTCAATGCACACGCTACCATGCGCCAAAACCTTTTGTATCACACCACAGTTTAATTCAGTGTGTGGGTACATAAGGCACACTGGAACACTGCAGCCTGTGTGGCCAACTTCACGAAGATCTTTCATGTGCGTTCCCCAGGGACGATGTGAAAATAGGCCACATCTGTTCAGCCTAGCAGACTTCTCGCCAGTGCAATTTACATAACATAAAGAAAATAGGTAGATGGCATGCCTGTTCCTATCAAACAATAACTTTTCTTTGTAAAGAGCATATTCCACTCAATGTGATTGGTCCGTGAACTCTGGAGACTGTTGCATAAATTGTTGGAATTGTTTGAATTAAAAAACAAATGCATATATACATACAGTAAATTTCCATAGCTGCTTATTTTATGCAGCAAGTATTCCAACACATTAATAATTATTTCACCAACACATAACCTGGTGCTGTAAAGACTATGCAAGATCTTTAAAGTGAACCTGTGCCCAGATCATGCACATTCAATTATTTACATATTCTGAACAAGAAGTAAACATACTTTAAAACAAGCTCCTATTAACTTATGTAGCTAAGGGCATTGTGGAGATATTCATCTTCAAAATTCACTACAGGGGCATAGAAATCTTAGCTCTTTTCTTTTTACTTTCAATTGCAGCAGAATCTTGGTAGCCTGCCAGCCCTCTAATATAACCACACAGTGGGTGTTTCTAAGCTGACTATAAATCAACTGAAATCAATGTATTCTTTTGTTGCCGCCTTTGAGGATCTTTAAGAATGTATTCATTCACAGTACAAGCCACTAGAGAGGCCAGTGGTGGCTTGTTTTAAATCTCTTTTACTGCTTGTTAAGAATATGTAAATGGTTTAATGCCAAAAGTCTGGGCACAGGTTTACTTTAACCTCTTCATGCTGACGGTCGTATATATGCGGCCTCTCGGTGGGTGGGCCTTAATGCTGAGCGGCCGCATATATGCGTAGCAGAATGGAAACAAAGCTGTGCCAAGAGCGCATGCCCCGCTCGCTCCCGGCTAGACTACCGGCGACTAACAGAAACGTACTTGTGATCGGAAGCTTTCCAATCATGTAACTGCTGGCACAGCCAATCACAGAGGTCACATGATCAGAAACCCCGCTCCGCCTCCCAGGATCAGAATCCTCTTAAAGGGCCAGGAGGCGCCGGTGCTAGGGGTTAAAGTGTATCTATTTCTAAAGCCCAAACTTTTTTTGTATGTAGTGATGGATTGGAACCCCATGCAAGGTTGAATGAGTGGTGTGGTGGAGGGCAGGGCCTTGTGATTATTCCAATCTGATGTTATAGCTCTATTTGAGGAAGTCCCTAAGTATACAATGGACCTTGACATGGCCCTCGTGGTAACATCTTTAAGTAATATTTAAGATTTTTTTTGTCATACTTGCCTGCTCTGTGTAATGGTTTTGCACAAAACAGCCCCCATCCTTTTCTTCTTGAGCCCCCCCGCCGGTATTCCTAGTTCCTCCCTCTTGTCCAGTGCCCCCAATAGCAAGCTGCTTGCTATGGGGGCAGTAGTGCATGCTCACTCCCGAGCCCCACTCTATGCATCCATAAGACACATAGAGCCACGGCTCGACCCAACCCCCAGTCTCTCCTCATTGACTCATTGGCTGTGATTGACAGCAGTGGGAGCCAATGGCTCCTACTGCGGTTTCTCAGCCAGTGGGGAAAGAGAGACCCTGGATAGCTGAGTCTCTCGTGCACATCGCTGCATTGAAAGGGGGGTTCAGGTGAGAATTGGGGGGGGGGTGGCTGTAGGGGGAGCAGCACACAGAAGGTTTTTTACCTTCATGCATTGAAGATAAAAAAAAAACCTTCAGCCTTTACAATCACTTTATTCAACATATTTTCTTCAGCCCCCACATTGGTCTCATGACAGGTATTCCTTAAAGTATAACCTTACCACCTAAAAAATAGAAATGTCCAAATTGTCCCTGATGCAGCAGTTAGCACTAATTAGCGCTATTAATATGTTGCCAATACATATCTAGCTGGGCATGATCCCTAATTTTTGATAATTTTGGTGATTCTTAAGGCCACACATGTAGATTGCCACCATCCCTTGGTAATATGTAAATAACCTCAAAAGGTGGGATTTTATGGGCACTAAAAAATACACATAAGAAATTTATACGTATAAAGATTGTAATTTATTATAGAAAAATATTATTAAAAGGATCTCATGTTGATGATACAATTAGGGGAGGACATCCCTCTCTGCAGCGTTCCTTATTAGAAACCACAAATAAAGGGAGCAGCAAGTAGACCGGGACTATTGCCCCGTACACACGGTCGGACTTTGTTCGGACATTCCGACAACAAAATCCTAGGATTTTTTCAGACGGATGTTGGCTCAAACTTGTCTTGCATAAACACGGTCACACAAAGTTGTCGGAAAATCCGATCGTTCTGAACGCGGTGACGTAAAACACGTACGTCGGGACTATAAACAGGGCAGTGGCCAATAGCTTTCATCTCTTTATTTATTCTGAGCATGCGTGGCACTTTGTCCGTCGGATTTGTGTACACACGATCAGAATTTCCGACAACAAAATCCGGATTTTGTTGTCGGAAAATTTTATCTCCTGCTCTCCAACTTTGTGTGTCGGAAAATCCGATGGAAAATGTCCGATGGAGCCCACACACGGTCGGAATTTCCGACAACACGCTCCGATCGGACATTTTCCATCAGAAAATCCGACCGTGTGTACGGGGCATATCACTTTATGGTTCAAAATAGCCTATGTGCAATGTTTGCAATTTTTATTCATTTAGTGTGCATGTTGACAATATTTCAATGATGTGTTGTATCATCAACATGAGATCCTTTTAATAATATTTTTCTATTAACAAATAACAATCTTTATACGTATAAATTTCTTATATATATATATATTTTTTTACTGCCCATAAAATCCTGCCTTTTGAGGTTATTTACATGATCCCTAATTTTTGTTCTCTGTCCCATCCATGGGTTGGCTGAACAGCACCCTCTAGCTTTTGTACAGATATTACACCCCAAAGTGTCAGCATTGACTCTTAAACAGCTGCTTTATTTTCTGTTAAAAAAATGGAAAATAGTTCAGCAACGGATGAACTTCTGTCGAACTTCTGTAAAGTTATGATAAAAGACACAGGATTTCCTCTTTTTCTCACTTGTGACACTTAGAAAATGTAACTGATATTTCAGTAAGGGGTAGCAACACAAAGCTTTTATTATGCTAAACATAGGTATACCATTCAGAAATAGCACAACTACGGATCTTCTTTCTTTTTTTACTTCTGCATAACCGGATAAACTGTAGTTTGAACGTTTAGGCAAATCTTTTCATTTAAAACATTTGACAAGCAAAAAAAAAAAAAAAGCATAGGAATGAAAATTAGGCACACTCATGTACCTGCATGTAACCACCAGTGCCCCGAGATCTGACTTTTCTTTACAGAGTCAATGGCTGGCCTGACCTTCCCACCTTCATGCCTAGCTATTGGTTACTGACCTTGTCTATCATACTCACAAGTAGGGTTGCCACCTTTTCATCAAGCCAAACCTGAACACTTTAGCAGGCCTAGGAAACAGGAACACCAGCACGGCTTTGAACTGTCCCTGATTTGGAGGGACTGTCCCTCTTTTGGAACAAAGTCCCTCTGACTTCCTGATTTGTCCCTCATTTTAATTTGATGTATATACCTGTAAAACAAGGCACTATTTATCTATTAAAGCGTGTTTTACTGTGCTAAACCTTTCCTCCAATTTCTAAATTGTTGCATTTGCTTATTTCAAAAGCTAGTATAAAAGAATTGTAGTAGGGTTGCACCGATACCAATGCCAGTATTAGTGCTGATACTAAGCATTTGCACAAGTATCGGTACTCCTCCAAATGCTCAGATACCTGAAACCGATACTGTCAGGCTTGGTTCTTCATCTGTCAGTGTGATTCCCCCACTGACAGATGAAATGTAAAAAAAAGCCGGAAATTATCAGTTGCTCCAGAACTTAGTGAATTAGGTAAAGCTTCACTCTGCAAAAAGTACCCAATCACATGCAAGGAAAATTAAAAAAAATGCATTTTTGCTTGTACATGATTGGATGATGGAAGTCAGCAGAGCTTTTGCTCATTTACTAAGCTCTTGGAGCAACTCCACTTTGGAAAGTGCACAGTGTATATGCCTTTAGTAAATCAACCCCTTTGTTTCTTTTTATCTATCTTTCTGTTTATTAAAGTCAGTTTAAAGCAACCTGTCAAGTGTAAAAAAAAAAAAAAATGTATTTTGTTTTTTATTAAATTCTTCCTCTGTTTAACCCCTTATTAACCCTTAATTTACTCTAATCAGCATGATTAACTCCTTATTCTCCTTCTCCATTTAATATTTGTCCTGCTGATTTTTTTTTTTTGTGTTCACTTCTATTTTATATACTAGTCATAATTAAAACTTTTTTTTTTTGCTTTGTTCGCTAATATTTTTACACTTTTAACCTGTATTTACATGTTTCACATTTTAAAAAAATAAAAAATGAAGGTGTAATATTAATTTAATAATATTGGAAGTGGGTGAGGATGGGGGGTGAGGCTGTTCCCTTGCCCAGGTGGTTTTTATTTATCTATTTGTCTTCTCTTAAGTATAATGTATTCCCATTCTTGCTTATTTATTTATCTTACTATGTAGATAAGATTATGCCTATTTGTATCCTTTCTTCTCTCTTTTTATTTTTACTGAAATGTTAAAGCTTTGAAAATTGAAAAAAGAAAAAAGGGAAAAAAAAAAATACATTTTAAAAAAGCGCAAAAAAAAAAAAAAAAAATGGATTTAATTTGTAAATAACTTTTCAATGCTTTGTACCAATTAGCTTTCTATGGGGGCACTCAGCAGGGAGGGGGACCAGGAGTGCTGGCGGGGGACTTGAGAAGAGAAGGATCTGGGCTGCTCTGTGCAAAACCAATGCACAGAGCAGGTAATTGTATCATATTTATTATTTTAATTTATTTTAATAAAAAAAAGTGAGCATTTACAATCACTTTAAAGCGAAGTTCCCCCGAAAAGAAAAAATTAAAAGTCAGCAGCTACAAATACTGCAGCTGCTGACTTTTAATAATCGGACACTTACCTGTCCCACGGTCCAGCGGTGCGGGGAAAGGTAGCCCCGCTTGTCTCCACCTCCTCTCAGCGGGGCCGGCATTGTCACTGTGGGTGCCCGGCTGTGGCTTCACAGCCGGGCACCCACTGCGTATGCGCGCCGTGACTGGCCGGGCAATCATCTGGGACCTGTGACGTGTCCCAGATGATTGCCGAGAGGGTTAGGGGGAGAGGTGATCTTCCTTCTGGTGCCGTGGTGCCCCGGGGGTATGTGGGAGCTGGGACCCTCTAAAAAGAAGGTTCCGCTCCCCCCCCCCCAAAAAATACATGCCAAATATGGCATGTCAGGGGGTCATCTTTCCCTAAAGCGGAAGTTCCATTTTTGGGTGGAACTCCGCTTTAAGCATACATTCAGTTACCCTGTGAGGTGCTCTCTGAATTCTGACTGCGGTGGATTACACAGAAACCAGGTCCATTCAAATTGGGCAAACCTACTGATTTTAGCACAGTTGCAGTATCTGCTGGACAGTATTAGCAGCACACAGATTTGTTTCATCGGTTGCCTGGAGTTACTTTTTTTTTATAAATGTAAATACATGTACACATTCTGTTAATTTGTAATGTCTTCCTATAGCTTGCAAAGCTTTTTTTTTTTTTTTTGCTAAACCTAGTCCCAGTAGAAGGCACCAGTCTGGATGCTATTATGCTTAGATAAGAAGCCTCGGAATTCTGGTTTTGGCAATATCAGGACAAGGCATATTGGAAAGGGTATAATTATGATGCCTAAACATTTACTACCAGTGAATTGAAACTTCTGAGCGAAAACCTCGGGTTTAAGTGGCAAACATTTCTGAGCAAAGGATTGGCTGTTCTCCTTTGCCAACCGTTTTTCCCAGAGCTGCGGTGGAAATTCTCAGAACACCGGTCGCAGTTCCTCTTGCTAGACTACACATTTTCTGTGATGTGAGTCTGCTCGACTCTCTGTAATTTGCCACCACACCAAAGTATGGCAGGATTACTTGTGTTTCACTTTTTTTTTTTTCTGCCTGCAAGAAGAAGAGCCGAGACTGCCAAGCAATGTGCGCCACTCAATCTGCAAAACCGTCTTTAATTATTATCTGTCATTTCATGCCCATTGGGGTGACTGCTTGCACATTTCTTTAAACCCAGAAGCAAGCATTTATTAGAATTGCCGCTTACCATTTCTTAGATGTTATGGCTGCATTCGTTTTCTTTTTTAGGCTTTCTTTCTTCTATATTCATCTGGCGATCCAGCCAGTAAGTTTGTTGTTTTTCAAAAGAACAAACTCTCCATCAGAATGTATCAGTTACAGAGATGTGACAAACCATTTACCATTGACAGGGGTGCTTACAATGATCAGCTTTTATTTATGTATATAAAACATGTATCCCAAAAGGAAAAAAAAAAACTGTTTGTGTAACTGATTATAAAGTGTTAGCTGGAGTTTGTCTTCAATTGGTTACTGTATTTAAACCAGCTAGTACATCTAACACTCCCCTTCCCCCAGACTGACAATGTTGCTGTCCAAAAGGTGCCCCCCTCTGCTCCTTCATCTAGACTGAAGGCACTCTAACGCAGAAAGTGTGCCAGATTACCAGGTGAAAACAGAAGGGAAAAAAGTCTAAAAAAGACAATGAATGCAGCCACCACAAGGATTGGTAAGCTGCAATATAATACATTTTTGGTTTGGGGTTTATTAATGCTATAAGGGCTAAAGCTGGCCATGGATAGATTTATTTTTTGTTTTAAACCAAAAAAAAAAATGGTCAGATTCAGTGGCTTCAGCTAATTGGCTCACATATACTGTAGCTTTAGCTATGTGTGAACTATTTTATCCGCCAATGGATCTGTAATCTGTTTTGCCAGGTAGTACATTGACAGTTGAAGCTAAAGCGAAATCTGTTTAAGCTGACCATAGATGGGTAGAATTTCAAATGTAAAGTTTTAGGAAAATTCGTACAAATATTCTAAAAGATTTTGTTTGCTTTTAACATTCATCGCCTCTGATGACGTCAGTTGTGACGAAACGTGTAAGTCAGGACCTAATGTATGACGTCAGCATGCTGGATGCCGCTGCCATCTTTTTGGTTTGAAGCAAGCACTTTTACTTTTATATACATGTGAGTTTAATACCTTCATAAATGCTGGTTTTAATAGAACGTATTACACTATGGAGGCTTCTATATTTTTATAAGGATATGTCCACCATATATTTGTTGATCTTTGCTGACCATTGGGTGATGGATTAAGCCCTGACTTTAATTCTACAGAAAGCAGTCAGAAACTGCAGACATATAACCGTGTATATTTGCTGTCCCCTCAAAATATCTCAACACACAGCCATTAACCACTTCCATACCAGGCATATTCTTTCACTCCTGTCCTACATGGAAAAATCATAATTTTTTTGCTAGAAAATTACTCGGAACTCCCAAACATTATATATGTTTTTTTTAGCAGACACCATAGGGAATAAAATGGCGATCATTGCAACTTTTTATGTCGCACGGTATTTGTGCAACAATTTTTCAAACACTTTTTTTGGGGGAAAAAAAAACAGTTTCATGAATTAAAAAATAACAAAACAGTAAAGTTAGCCCAATTTTATTTTGTATAATGTGAAAGATGATGTTACGCAAAGTAAATAGTTACCCAACATGTCACACTTTAAAATTGCTCATGGAATGGCACCAAACTTCGGTACTTAACCTCCCTGGCGGTAAGATTATTTCAGATTTTTGCGTCTCAAAGCGGTATAATTATTTTGTATAGAAATTTGGCGTTTTATATTGTAGGCCTGTAATTCTTAGCAATAACACACTTAAATCTGTCCACCAAGAGTCTAGTAGATATCCCGGGTATGATGAAGTTTGAAACACAAAATCATAAATTATAATATAATAAATAAATATAAATAATTTAAAAAAACAATAATATAATAATAATAAAATACATTTCCCCACGATTCACTATCGCTCAATTCTGCAAGTGTACTAATTTACTATCGCTGTTTTCTAGCTGGTCTAAAGCCACTTTTGACGTAAAGGGACACTTTGTGGTTGCTATGGACAATCTCCAGTTTCCAGGCAGAAAGAACAGTATATATCATATAAAACTGCATGCAGGGCATGGGCCAAAGCACTGGGGACAAAAGGGATGTGAAATGATTTCATACAGTACTGTAATCTGTAAGATTACAGTACTGTATGTGTTATGATTTTTACATTTTTTTTAATTTGCCGCCACGCTCCGCACCCGTGCGTCACGACGCTCGCAGGGAACGGAGCCCGGCACAGAGAGGCTTCGGGCAGAGGACAGAGCCCGCAGACAGTGTGGGGGGACATCGCAGGATCCTGGGGACAAGGTAAGTAACCTGCACCAGGATCCTGAGATGTAATCCCGAGTGTGGCTCGGGGTTACCGCTAATGGTGCTGAAATTTAACCCCGAGCCACACTCGGGAATACCGTCAGGGAGGCTACAGAAGAGGTCTAGTACTAGAATTGTTTCTCTCGCTCTAATGCACGCAGCGATACCTCGCGCGTTTACATATGTGGACGGGGATTACGTGTATGTTCGCTTCTGTGCGCGAGCACACGGGGACAGGTCGCTTTAAAAAAAAAAAATATTGCTTATTTTGCTTAATTTTTTTTTTTTTACACTTTCTCCTTCTCCCTGTAAACATCCCTTGTAATAGGAATGGTGCGTGACAGACTGAATGATGCCTGCACCACTGAAAGTCCAGGACGTCATATGATCTCCTTGGGCTGGAAGTGGTAATGTCTAAACCGCTGGCAAAAAAAGTGAGTACACCCCTAAGTGAAAATGTCCAAATTGGGCCCAATTAGCCATTTTCCCTCCCCGGTGTCATATGACTCGTTAGTGTTACAAGGTTTCAGGTCTGAATGGGGAGCAGGTGAGTTACATTTGGTGTTATCACTCTCACTCTCTCATATTGGTCACTATAAGATCAACATGGCACCTCATGGCAAAGAACTCTCTGAGGATCTGGAAAAAAAGAATTGTTGCTCTTCATAAAGATGGCCTAGGCTATAAGAAGATTGCCAAGACTGAAACTGAGCTGCAGCATGGAGACCAAGACCATACAGCTGTTTAACCAGACATGTTCCACTCAGAACAGGTCTCGCCATGGTCGACCAAAGAAGTTGAGTGCACATGCTCAGCGTCATATCCAGAGGTTGTCTTTGGGAAATAGACGTATGAGTGCTGCCAGCATTGCTGCAGAGGTTGAAGGGGTGGGGGGTCAGCCTGTCAGTGCTCAGACCATACGCCACACACTGCATCAAATTGGTCTGCATGGCTGTCATCCCAGAAGGAAGCCTCTTCTAAAGAGGATGCACAAGAAAGCCCGCAAACAGTTTGCTGAAGACAAGCAGACTAAGGACATGGATTACTGGAACCATGTCCTGTGGTCTGATGAGACCAAGATAAACTTATTTGGTTCAGATGGTGTCAAGCATGTGTGGCGACAACCAGGTGAGTAGTACAAAGACAAGTGTGTCTTGCCTGCAGTCAAGCATGGTGGTGGGAGTGTCATGGTCTGGGGCTGCATAAGTGCTGCCAGCACTGGGGAGCTACAGTTCATTGAGGGAACCATGAATACCAACATGTACTGTGACATACTGAAGCAGAGCATGATCCCCTCCCTTCGGAGACTGGGCCGCAGGGCAGT
Organism: Lithobates clamitans; assembly: GCA_037952925.1. Lineage (NCBI taxonomy): Eukaryota > Metazoa > Chordata > Amphibia > Anura > Ranidae > Lithobates > Lithobates clamitans. Next base: position 829,191 of record JBBGZY010001809.1, on the reverse strand, counting down.
ATTCCAACATGATAACGACCCCAAACACACCTCCAAGATGACCACTGCCTTGCTAAAGAAGCTGAGGGTAAAAGTGGTGTACTGGCCAAGCATGTCTCCAGACCTAATCCATAATGGGCATCTGCGGGGCATCCTCAAACGGAAGGTGGAGGAGCGCAAGGTCTCTAACATCCACCAGCTCTGTGATGTCGTCATGGAGGAGTGGAAGAGGACTCCTGTGGCAACCTGTGAAGCTCTGGTGAACTCCATGCCCAAGAGGGTTAAGGCAGTGCTGGAAAATAATGGTGGGCACACAAAATATTGACACTTTGGGCCCAATTTGGACATTTTCACTTTGGGGTGTACTCACTTTTGTTGGTAGCATTTTAGACATTAATGGCTGTGTGTTGAGTTATTTTGAGGGGACAGCAAATTTACACTGTTATACAAGCTGTACACTCACTACTTTACATTGTAGCAAAGTGTCATTTATTCAGTGTTGTCACATAAAATGATATAATAAAATATTTACAAAAATGTGAGGGGTGTACTCACTTTTGTGAGATACTGTACATACTACAGTGGATGGTTAGAGACTGCAGGCAAGCTAAAAGAGATGTTCAGAGACTGCAGGTATACCGCAGGAGATGATCAGATACTACAGATGTGATACAAGAGTTGGTCAGAGGCTGCAGACATGAAACACGGGGATAGTCAGAGACTGCAGACATGCTACAGGAGATGGTCAGAGACTGCAAAAATGCTACAATACATAGTTGGAGACTGCAGATATTCCACAGGACATGGTCTGAGGCTACGGGCATGATACAAGAGATGATCTGAGACTTCAGACATGCTTTACAGTAGGAGTTTTTGAAGGCTAGTGACCTTCTTCAAGGGATAGTGATAGACTGGGGGCGCCTTACAAGAGATAACTAGAGATCATTGCTATTACGGCCCCTTTACAAATCAGTACTTCCACATTTGTGTTCAGAACATCACCCTTAAAAGTTACTAGGTTAGGTTATTTGCTGCTTAAGGCAGCCATTCCCACTTCCTGTTTGGTGGATTGTGGATAGGTTGCCATGGTAAGCGGCATGCCTACCAGAGGTAGTCTTTTGAATGTCTCTGGTAATTTTGCTGTACTATGTGCCATAAACACTCTGGATGCCACTCCATTTTTGCCAGCTTATGCAGTCATTTTTCCGGTTCCCCCTGCTTTGGTTGCTAGGACTCTGGCACATTAACCAATGGTGCTGTGCCACCAGCATCCTTGCAACCGATGATGCTTTGTGACACTAGGAAACTGGTGGCTGGCTTGCACAGAGTCACTGGTTGATAGGACACAGGTGGCTGAGGGTCATTGGTTGTTATGGTGCAGGCGGTACCAGCATCCTAGCAACCAGCTTAGTAACAGCAAGTGACCTTAGTGCTACACCTGTCCGAGGCAACATTTCCAGTAAGCCCCTGGTTAATTGTGCCACATTTGATATTTCTCTCGGCAAGGTCCATTTTAGAAGGTTCCGAGGAAAAAAAACAAGAGAAAGGGGATGGACAGCACAACAAACAATTAAGAGTGTATGTAAAAAACAAACCATTTACAGTAACTACAAGAAGCTAGTCTAAAGAATAGTTTTCCCTCACGGGCAAGCACCTACTGTTTGCAGGGGCCCAGACAGTCACATAGTAAGTGCCAAAGGGTCACATGCTGCCCCCATCCCACAGATTGAGCACTGGGGCCAAATAATATAGAAACATGCAATCAAGTTTAAGATTTTATTTATATTTACCTGAAAGGAAAAAAAAAAAGAGCTTTGATTGGACTGAGCCGGGTAATGCTTGTAGGTAGACAGAGAGAAATGGATGATCCAACAATTACGTGGAGACCACCAGCATGCAGTCTGGGAAACAGCTGGACAGATTGCAAGAATGAAACGTCTTAAAAACACTGAGAATTCCACTTAATCATGTCTGCTAATTGTATTTCCATGATAATTATATATCTGAGTGCTCGTACGATTTCCTGGGCTGAATTACTAGCTGTACTTTTTAAACCAAGGATCCTCTCTGACTTTGGCCTTCAGGAGATTTGGGCAAAGAACCGAGTGTGTGTGGAGAGCTGAGGGGGGTCTGAAATGATGCAAAAAAAAAAAAATGTTTGTGTTATATCCTACTATGTAAAGTCTTTTAGTATTTTAAAAAAATGCTGTTTAAATACCAGTGATACAAATACCAATAATAAACTACTAGTAGCATATTACTACTGCTACTGCTAGTACTACTACTATACTACTATTACTACTACTAATAATAATAATGTAAGAAACACACCTACAATGCAATAGTGCATGTAGAATTGTTATGCTTTAAATGTATATTTTTTTAATTTTGAAAAGAGTGGGGAAGGGTTGGAACTTCCATTATTATTATTTTTTTTTTATTGCTGTCTATTTCCCTGCTGGGAAGATTTAACCCCTTTAAATGTTTGGGGAACTTGGGTTTTGGTCTGAACCCAGAAGTAAGCTGCCGATGCCATCCCAGGAAGCTGTGACCGGGACATTCCCCTCCGCACAGCTCATGAACACAAAGGGGCGGATATGCTCATGATGTTGTTGACCTAATACGGCCACATGGCTATATTGGGTCAATGTCAGTGACCTAGTATAGTCATGTGGCCATTTCAGGTCAATTATGTGATGTGATGAGTATCCACCCCCTTTGTGTACATTTAGCTGTGGGAGGGGAATGTCCCAACCACAGCTGATTGGTCTAGCAATGACAGCATGACGTCCTGGTTTGGCCGTACTTGGGTTTGGACAAAATCCAAGCTCATCACCAGTCCCGGGGGCCATTGGGAAATAATGGGGAATCTAAAATATTATAGTTGTCACTGGTAAGGAGGTGAGAGTAAAGCCTTGTACACATGATTGGATTGTTCGCCAACAAAACCGTGGAATTTTGTCGAAAGGGCGTTGGCCCAAACTTGTCTTGCATACACACGGCACACAATCGTTGGCCTACAATTACGAATGTAGTGACGTACTACGTTGTTTTTCAGCTCTTTAGCGCCATACTTTGGGCTCCTTCTGCTAATTCTGTGTTAGTAGAAGTTTGGAGAGTTTTGATTCGCGCTTTTCATTTCGCACTTTTCAGTTCATTTCTGAACGGCCGTTCATCAACCAGACATGTTGTGGAATCGGAGGACATAACGTGTTATTTATTATTGGCTTTGGAATTATTGCTTTGACATTATATTTTTGGTTGAATAATGACTTGATTTGGTATATTTTCTATATTTTTGGATGCATAGAATGCACTTTTTGGTTAAGTTCTATTGGCAGATAGCATGTCTAATTTTATTTGTTTTCTTTTTTAATGCACAATAAAAAAAATTGTGGAGAATAATACTTGGCTATGTGTTTTACTTCAAATGACAGTTTGGGAGTCGGCAGTTACATTTTAAAAAATACAATGTAAAATTAACAAGGGACACCAAGATAGTTGTATCTTTGATCTTAAAAACTACGGGATAATGGTAAAAAATAATTTAAAAAAAGCATAATAATATTATTCTTGATATCACTAGGAAAAAAAAGCCTTTGAAAATTTGTTTGCAATAACTCCATCAGTATCACCAGCAAAGCAGCTTCATTATTATCACCTTAAAGAAGAAGAGAATTGTGCGCTGCATTTGGAGATTCATAATATGCCGTGTCACAAATGTTAATGCTCCATTACGAACGCTAGTTTATAAGACCGACCGCTTCTGGCTCGTCCTTGCTTCCGAGCATGTGTGTTTGTACTTTGGACTTTTGTCCGACGGGCTTGTGTACACACGCTCGGAAAATCCAACAACACACATTTGTCCGCGGAAAAAATTTAAAACCTGCTAGCCAACATTTGTCCGCGGAAAATCCGACAACAATTGTCCGATGGAGTGTACACACGGCCGGATTTTCCGCCAACAGCCTGTTATCGAACATTTCCCGTCGGAAAATCCGATCGTGCGTACGGGACTTAAGTCTTCCAATTATGATGCTTGGTCTGGTGACAGTTGTCTAAGAGGGAATTACTTTGAACGCATTTCCCCTCACTTCCTGTTGTGTCCCTGGGGCAGAAAGTAAAGAGGAATCTCAAACATTATAAAATTGCTTCATGTGAAAAATGTAGATTAAAAAAAAAAAGATTTTGTAATAGTTAAAGGTGAACTCGAGGCAAATAACGAATTACATAGGTAGTATAAATAAAAAAGAGCTGCTTCATTTGCCAAATGATTTGTATTTCTGTCCATCCAGTCCTCTGATTTACACAGCTCTTCTACATAGCTAATCTTTGTCTGGCAGGGGAGAAGACCTGTTTTTCTCTGCTGCTCTACAGACATACTAATAGAGCTACTCTATTCCCCCATCCTGTGACTGGAAAGTAGGAGATGTAGCAGACTGATGAGCTCATCTCCTTGTCACGATGCATTCTCTTGTCAGCATGCTCTTGCACTGCAGCAGAAATGATTTGCTCCTTGTGCTGCTTCTCCCTCCTCTAGTCTGAGCTCTGCTCTAAAGAGGTTTTTAAGAGGCTTTACCAAATCAAATCTAGTTACATGTACTGTTTACTTTAAAAATAAATTGAATAATGTGTTACTGTATACATAGCTGTATTTGTTTTTGTGTTTATTATCTATCTGGAGTTCAGCTTTAACCCTTTCCAGCCCGGCCAATTGTAAAATGATGGCTGGGTGGGAGCACTGTTGTTCTAAGAGCATCGGACATAGCCCCTGCTGGTACCATGTGATTGCTGTGCCCAATCACAGCAGATCACATGACAGTTGTACACAATGAAAGGCTTTGATTCATGCTGTAGCCAATCACAGCTAATCACAATAGTAAACACTGAATGAGTAGTTTTCATTCAGAAAAAATGGTTGCTTATAACTATAAAATTCACAGTTATAAGCAATCATAGTGTGTAAAAAAAAAAAACCATGATCAGGGTAGTACTGTGTTACTATGGTAACATTGTATTGCTCTGGTCACTGTATGTAAAAAAAATAAATTTAAAAAAAGAAAGAAACTAATAAATAAAATATTTTAAAAAATTTAAAAAAATTTCCTTTATCAACGCCACACCAGTTATATGATGACACTGTACAGCACTGGTGACAGTATGTGAAACGTTTTTTAAAAATTGTGAAAAAAACTTTTTTTTTTTTAATTTCTTCATTATCTAAAAAATTACCGGTATGTCAAAAAACTTGCCATGCTTCTTACTAAATACCTTAGACTGTCTACTTTCCAAAAAGGGATCATTTGGGGGACATTTGTACTGTTCTGGAATTTTCGGGCCCCAAGAAATGAGACGCCGTCAGTACGTCAGGATTAATCGATTTTCAGATATACACTCTGTCTCTGTGTGGACTCTATAACTTTCCTACAGACTAAATAATTTACACTGATTTGGGTTATTTTCACCAAAGAAATGTAACAGAACACATCCTGGCCTAAATTTATGGAAAAAGACATTTTTTTTTGCAAAATTTTATAACAGAAAACCGCATTTTCTTGCAAAATATTTTGTCTTTTTTTACTTTATTTTGCAAAAAAAACCGTAAAAAAAACTGCGGTGATTAAATACTACTGAAAGACCTGGAAGGGAGCCTGGTGGCCTGTTTCATTCATCTTTCAGACAGACCAATCAGGAAATATAAGGCCTCTCTCACAATCCAGCTGCTAAACGCGGCCAAAGCACGCATCACCCTTTGTTGGAGATCGGAAAACCCCCCCATCAAAATCTCTGTGGTTCTCTAAGGTAAACGAATTGAGAAACATGGAGGATCTCACAGCTATGATGCACAACCGGGAGGAGACCTTCTGGGAGACCTGGCGATCCTGGAACCACTTTGTATACACTGATGCATATTTACAGGAGGTGGCACAAACGAGCTAGCCTTCCCGGATCTGACTCTACTCCCTGGGCAAGAGGCCCTCTACGCCCTCTATTTCTCTTCCTCTATCCCGGTACCCCCAGCCCCTACTACTCTGGGGTCATCTACTCCCAACATTTACCCCCACTTTTTCCCTGGTCCTATCCCCCCCCCTTTTTTTTTCTTTAGTTACCTTTTGGAGACGCGTGATGGGATACACCCCTCAGATATGAAGTATTTCCTGGTTTATATTCTGCTTTCACATTGCCCCATCCCTGGGCTTCTTAGGTCCAAGGGAAGTACTACCTCCCGCTACATTACCTGAAAATCCTAAGCTTAGTTACTCCCTTCTAAGGTGTGTTATATACTTTATTTCAGTCCATCTCACTGTTTCATGCATTAAAGTACATAAGCCTTGATCCTCTATATAAATGTATGATAGACATCCCAGTGTGGTCTACACAAACGTGTTCGTCAATATGACCGCCTACTCTGTGCAATGCTGGGCCTGTTGTTTTCTGACTCGGCCCTTAATTACTAATTATTGGTTTGAGATTCTGTAACAACTGTTTATTTTGACTGTTACATGTAACTTTCTTTGGTAAATAAAGGAATTATAAAAAAAAAATACCACCGAAAGACAGTTCTAGTTATGTGAAACAAATGATAACAATTTAATTTGGGTACAGAGATGCATGACTGCGCAATTGTCATTCAAAGTGTGACAGCGCTGAAAGCTGAAGATTGGCCTGGGCAGGAAGGGGGTAAAAGTGCCCACTATTGAAGTGGTTAAAGAACTATTACAGTGCTATGTAACAGTATTCATACCCCTTGAAATTTTTCACATTTTGTCATGTTGCAACCAAGGACAAATTTATTTTATTGGGATTTTATGTGATAGACAAAGTGGCACATAATTGTGAAGTGGAAGGAAAATGATAAATTATTTTTTTTTACAAATAAATGAAAAGTGTGGAGTGCATTTGTATTCAGCCCCCCCTCCAAGTCAGTACTTTGTAGAACCACCTTTCACTGCAATTACAGCTGCAAGTCTTTTTTTGGGGATGTCTCTACCAGCTTTGCACATCTAGAGAGTGACATTTGCCCATTGTACTTTGCAAAATAGCTCAAGCTCTGTCAGATTGGATGGAGAACGTCTGTTCTCCAAAAAGCAATTTTCAAGTCTTGCCACAGATTCTCCATTGGATATAGGTCTGGACTTTGGCCATTCTAACACATGAATATACTTTGACCTAAACCATTCCATTGTAGCTCTGGCTGTGTGTTTAGGGTCATTGTCTTACTGGAAGGTGAACCTCCACCCCATTCTCAAGTCTTTTGCAGACTCTAATGCCGCATACACACGGTTGGACTTTTCGGCTACAAAAGTCCGACAGCCTGTCCGACAGACTTTCGACGGACTTTTGTCGGACTTTTTGCGGACTTTTGGCGGACTTGCGGCAGACTTTCTTACGAACGGACTTGCCTACACACGATCACACAAAAGTCCGACGGATTCGTACGTGATGACGTACACCGGACTAAAATAAGGAAGTTGATAGCCAGTAGCCAATAGCTGCCCTAGCGTGGGTTTTTGCCCGTCGGACTAGCATACAAACGAGCGGATTTCTGGGTCCGGCGTAGTTACGACGTAAAGATTTGAAGCATGTTCCAAATCTAAAGTCCGTCAGATTTGCGGCTGGAAAAGTCCGCTGAAAGTCCGGGGAAGCCCACACACGATCGGATTGTCAGCCAGCTTTAGTCCGTCGGACTTTTGTAGACGAAAAGTCCGACCGTGTGTATGCGGCATAATAGTTGTCCTGTGGACAGATTCTCCCACCTGAGCTGTGGATTTCTGCAGCTCCTCCAGAGTTACCATGGGCCTCTTGGCTCTTCTCTGATGAATGTTCTCCTTGCCGGCCTGTCAGTTTAGGTGGACGGCCATGTCTTGGTAGGTTTGCAGTTGTGCCATACTCTTTCCATTTTCGGATGATGGATTGAACAGTGATCTGCGAGATGTTCAAATCTTGAGATATTTTTATATAACCTAACCCTGTTTTAAACTTCTCCACAACTTTATCCCTGACCTGTCTGGTGTGTTCCTTGGCCTTCATGATGCTGTTTGTTCACTAAGGTTCTCTAACAAGCCTCTCAGAGCTTCACAGAACATCTGTATTTATCCTAAGATAAAATTACACACAGGTGGACTCTACTAATTAGGTGACTTCTGAGGGCAATTGGTTCCACTAGATTTTAGTTAGGGGTATCAGAGTAAAGGGGGCTGAATACAAATGCAGGCCACACTTTTCAGATATTTATTTGTAAAAAAAAAAAAAATGAAAACCATTTTTCATTTTCCTTCCACTTCACAATTATGTGCCACTTTGTGTTGGTCGATCACATAAAATCCAAATAAAATACATTTACGTTTTTTGGTTGTAACATGACAAAATGTGGAAAATTTCAAGGGGTATGAATACTTTTCCAAGGCACTGTAATTGCAGAAAATTGAATCCACCCCTGTGTGACATTTAGTTATGTAAGCTGGTCATTTTGATGAGAAAATGCTAGAGAAAAAAAAAAAAAGAAGCTTTTAATCATCATATCCTGATTAAAGGCTAGCTAATAATAGATTCAGAACAGCTGATCAAGACTCATAAATACTGTACATAAGGTTTCTTTTCAATGATCAAGCAAGGAATGCGTGGAATTTATAAATCACACAGCACGTCGCATATTCCTCTCCTCCCTTTGTACTCTTCACCACTTAGGGGGCTATAAAGTTCACTCGGCCCTCCCCTAATATTCACATAGTCATGCCTCTAATGAAGAATCTTGTACACATCGATCAAAAAAAAAAGAGAGACGAAGACCTGCCTTCCACACAATTTCTTTTTTTAAATCTGCACAAAGGTTCTTATATTGAATGAAAAGTGTCCCCTGTGCGGGTTGCTTCTCTCTTTAGTGACATCTTCAGTCCTCTGACCTCCCCCTTACCCTGCAGTGGTAATCTTCTAGCTCTGCCGGGGGTAATAAAAGGAGCTGGACCTGTGATGGGTACTCATCAAATATGGAGAATATGCCCGTACTTTCTATCTTCCATCCTTCATAAAAGCTGTACTATAGTTTCCATCAATGAAAAACATTCTATGAATGGAGAAGGTGGAATTTTCATTCATCTGCCAGTCTTTCATTCATAGGACGCTTTTCATTGATGGAAACTATGGTGCAGCTTCTATGAATGGAGCAGGGGGGGGGGGGGATGGAAACAGTGGACATAGCTGTATTCTTGATGAGTGCCCAGGGATGCTGTTATAAATTACAGAGCCCAATACTGCCTACCTGACAGGCCCCGCTACGCCCCCCCCCCCCCAGAAAATATCAAATTATATTTTCATTAACCACATGCCGACCAGCGCACGACGATATATACGTCGGCACAATGGCACGGCTGGGAAAATGGGCGTACAGGTACGTCCCCTTTAAATCGCGGCATTGTGGGCGCGCGTCGGCAGCGTATTTCGTGACCGCGCCCGCAGGTCCTGCGGACCCAACGTCCGCCGGGGGCCCGCGATCGCATCACGGAGGGGCAGAACAGGGAGATGCCTATGTAAACAAGGCATTTCCCTGTTCTGCCTTGTGACATGACAGGGATCAGGGACAGCAGTGATCGCTGTCATGACAGTGGTAGCTCATCCCCTTCACAGTTAGAATCACTCCCTAGGACACACTTAACCCCTTGATCGCCCCCCTAGTGTTTAATCTCTTCTCTGCCAGTGTCATTTACACAGTAATCAGTGCATTTTTATAGCACTGATCGCTGTATAAATGACAATGGTCCCAAAATAGTGTCAAAAGTGTCCGATGTGTCCGCCATAATGTCACAGTCCCAATAAAAATCGCAGTTCACCACCATTACTAATAAACAAAAATGTATAATAAAAATGCCATAAATCTATCCCCTATTTTGTAGATGCAATAACTTTTGTGCAAACCAATCAATATACGCTTATTGCGATTTTTTTTACCAAAAATATGTAGAATACATACCGGCCTAAACCGTGAAAGAAATTAGTTTTTTTATATATTTTTTGGGGATATTTCTTATAGCAAAAAGTAAAAAATATTGCTTTTTGTTTCAAAATTGTCGCTCTTTTTTTTGTTTACAGCGCAAGAAATAAAAACCGCAGAGGTGATCAAATACCACCAAAAGAAAGCTCTATTTGCGGGAAAATAAGGACGTAAATTTTGTTTGAAAGCCACCTCGCACGACCGCGCAATTGTCAGTTAAAGCGGCGCAGTGCCGAATCGCAAGCCAAATGGTCCGGTGCCTAAGTGGCTAAGAAATGTTTCAAGGAAGCTCCCTGGCTCTGGTAAGGCAGCTCCCTACAAACAATCCTCCCTCCATGTCTGCTGCAGCTAAATACATCATTAGAATTCCAGTCCTAAAAGAGAGTTTGAAATGATATTTAGAGCGATTCGGTTATAGGGGTTGATTTACTAAAACTGGAAAGTGCAAAATTTGGTGCAGCTCTGCATAGGAACCAATCAGCTTCCAGGTTTCGTTGCCAAACCTTAATTGAACAAGCTGAAATGAGAAGCTGATTGGCTACCGTGCACAGCTGCACCAGATTTAGCAATCTCCAGTCTTAGTAAATCAACCCTTTAGGTTCTTCTGAGTCCATTCACCATTCTAAGCTCTGGCGAAGGTAACGTTTTTTCACCCCAGAAAGATGTGGATAATTTATTTTAATCCATTTATAAAAAAATTTAAAGCATGTTTGGACTCTTTCACCTTTTGTTCTGGCGCCTATTATTTGCATACTTTATAATTTAATGTCCACCTCATCTGGTGTCTGTTTTTTTGTAGGTGGAGGTTGGTAAGCACTGTGGAAGCACCAAAGATTGGTGGTGGCGGTATAAAATAATAAGACACATTTCTGGAGCTAGAGTGCCTAGCGACGCCTAGGCACTCTATATTGGAGGCACTTTATATTGGAGGCACTCTATATTGGAGGCACTCTATATTGGAGGCACTTTATATTGGAGGCACTCTATACTGGAGGCACTTTATATTGGAGGCACTTTATATTGGAGGCACTCTATACTGGAGGCACTTTATACTGGAGGCACTCTATATTGGAGGCACTTTATATTGGAGGCACTCTATACTGGAGGCACTTTATACTGGAGGCACTCTATATTGGAGGCACTTTATATTGAAGGCACTCTATATTGGAGGCACTTTATATTGAAGGCACTCTATATTGGAGGCACTTTATATTGGAGGCATTCTATATTGGAGACACTTTATATTGGAGGCACTCTATATTGGAGGCACTTTATATTGAAGGCACTCTATATTGGAGGCACTTTATATTGGAGGCACTTTATATTGGAGGCACTCTATATTGGAGGCACTTTATATTGGAGGCACTCTATATTGGAGACACTTTATATTGGAGGCACTTTATATTGGAGGCACTTTATATTGGAGGCACTCTATATTGGAGGCACTTTATATTGAAGGCACTCTATATTGGAGGCACTTTATATTGGAGGCACTTTATATTGGAGGCACTCTATATTGGAGGCACTTTATATTGGAGGCACTCTATATTGGAGGCACTCTATATTGGAGGCACTTTATATTGGAGGCACTCTATATTGGAGGCACTTTATATTGGAGGCATTCTATATTGGAGACACTTTATATTGGAGGCACTTTATATTGGAGGCACTCTATATTGGAGGCACTTTATATTGGAGGCACTTTATATTGGTGGCATTCTATATTGGAGGCACTCTATATTGGAGGCACTCTATATTGGAGGCACTTTATATTGGAGGCACTTTATATTGGAGGTACTCTATATTGGAGGCACTTTATATTGGAGGCATTCTATATTGGAGGCACTTTATATTGGAGGCACTCTATATTGGAGGCACTTTATTTTGGAGGCACTCTATATTGGAGGCACTCTATATTGGAGGCACTTTATATTGGAGGCATTCTATATTGGAGGCACTTTATATTGGAGGCACTCTATATTGGAGGCACTTTATATTGGAGGCACTCTATATTGGAGACACTTTATATTGGAGACACTCTATATTGGAGGCACTTTATATTGGAGGCACTCTATATTGGAGGCACTCTATATTGGAGGCACTTTATATTGGAGGCATTCTATATTGAAGGCACTTTATATTAGAGGCACTCTATATTGGAGGCACTTTATATTGGAGGCACTCTATATTGGAGGGACTTTATATTGGAGGGACTCTATATTGGAGGGACTTTATATTGGAGGCACTTTATATTGGAGGCATTCTATATTGGAGACACTTTATATTGGAGGCACTCTATATTGGAGGCACTTTATATTGGAGGCACACTATATTGGAGACACTTTTTATTGGAGGCATTCTATATTGGAGACACTTTATATTGGAGGCACTCTATATTGGAGGCACTTTATATTGGAGGCACTTTATATTGGAGGCACTCTATATTGGAGGCACTTTATATTGGAGGCACTCTATTGTGGAGGCACTCTATATTGGAGGCACTCTATATTGGAGGCACTTTATATTGGAGGCACTCTATATTGGAGGCACTTTATATTGGAGGCATTCTATATTGGAGACACTTTATATTGGAGGCACTTTATATTGGAGGCACTCTATATTGGAGGCACTTTATATTGGAGGCACTTTATATTGGTGGCATTCTATATTGGAGGCACTCTATATTGGAGGCACTTTATATTGGAGGCACTTTATATTGGAGGTACTCTATATTGGAGGCACTTTATATTGGAGGCATTCTATATTGGAGACACTTTATATTGGAGGCACTTTATATTGGAGGCACTCTATATTGGAGGCACTTTATTTTGGAGGCACTCTATATTGGAGGCACTTTATATTGGAGGCATTCTATATTGGAGGCACTTTATATTGGAGGCACTCTATATTGGAGGCACTTTATATTGGAGGCACTCTATATTGGAGACACTTTATATTGGAGACACTCTATATTGGAGGCACTTTATATTGGAGGCACTCTATATTGGAGACACTTTATATTGGAGGCACTTTATATTGGAGGCACACTATATTGGAGACACTTTTTATTGGAGGCATTCTATATTGGAGACACTTTATATTGGAGGCACTCTATATTGGAGGCACTCTATATTGGAGGCACTCTATATTGGAGGCACTTTATATTGGAGGCATTCTATATTGGAGGCACTTTATATTAGAGGCACTCTATATTGGAGGCACTTTATATTGGAGGCACTCTATATTGGAGGGACTTTATATTGGAGGGACTCTATATTGGAGGGACTTTATATTGGAGGCACTTTATATTGGAGGCATTCTATATTGGAGGCATTCTATATTGGAGGCATTCTATATTGGAGGCACTTTATATTGGAGGCATTCTATATTGGAGGCATTCTATATTGGAGGCACTTTATATTGGAGGCATTCTATATTGGAGGCACTTTACATTGGAGGCACGCTATAAACTTTATATTGGAGGCATTCTATATTGGAGGAACTTTATATTGGAGGCACTTTATATTGGAAGGATCATGTGATCAGAATTGCTGACTTTTAATATGATGACTTTAGTAGATGATATCTTTAGATATTTATAGTTTTGTTTATAATGGTGGTCTTTCAAGCACTGTTTCAATACATATGTAAATAAAACAAGGCAGGAAAAACTGTCTAAGCGAATCCAAAATGACAGCAAGAAGATGAGGTGATCTCTGTATATTTTGTTATGTTCCCTACTGTGATGTAGAGATAACCCTGGAATGCCAGTATTGTAAAGGTTTTAATTGTTAGGTGATGATACGGTTTGCTGCACTGTCAGTCTGCTTGCAAAGGATTGCAATCTCCTCTTTTGCAATGTCCTTAAAAGAAACAATCTGAAGACTAATGCCTTATACACACAGCAAGGCTGAATGAAAAAAAAAACTGACAGCTCCGGAGGAGCCGCTGTACTAACTCGGAAAAACACTCGTCTGTATGCTGTTCCGACGAGATTAGCAGAAGGAGCCCAAAGGGTGGCGCACTGGCTATTGAACTTGCTTTTTCTTGTCCCGTCGTACGTGTTGTACGTCACCGCATTCTTGGCGGTCAGAATTTGGGGTGACCGTGTGTAAGCAAGACAGCTTGAGCGGAATTCCGTCGGAAAAACCTTCAGAGTTTATTCTGACAGCAAAACCGGTCGTGTGTACAGGGCATTAGCCATTGGCTGAGAGCGCTGATCGGGAGCCGATCGTCAGACCTTTTTCGGTTATGCCCCATCGACAGAAGCTGGCTTCTGTCCGACCGGCTGCAGTACACATGGGCCGCACGCCGGTCGCTTTCTATTGAACCGGCTGATGCCGCCCGACATTCGGCCCGTGTGTACCATGCTTTAGACCTGCAAGACATGACAAAGACAACAGGTAATTTAGGCTTTCTCAGTCAGGGTTCCATGGAACACTAGGGTTCCTCCAGAGGTTGCCAGGGGTCCCTTGAACAATGAGTAATGACAAATTTATCTCCCTCCTACAATGACCACCAATATTATGCCGGCCATAGATGGAGCAATTTTCTTTCCTGCAACCATGGGTTGCAGGAAAGAAAATAGTTTGATTCCCCCATCAACACAGGCATCGGGGAATCCCTCCTGCGGAGACATTGTGTTCTCCTGGGAGGGAGCCATCCCTCCCAGGAGAACACAGTGATAATTGCTAGCGACTATAACAACCACTAGGAATAATTGCATGTAAAATCTGGCAAGCTGGTTGTACCCAAGTTGATTGATCAATTAACTTTGGTAAATTCAGCCTGCCCAAACATGGTTAGAATCTCCACCAGTTCCTGCTTAACCGGCCGAGATTCAAACCATCTATGGCCAGCTTAAAGAAGCAATTTCCTGCTGACATTCAATGTAATTGGTCATTTCTACACAGATCACCAGAGCAAGTGGTCTTTTTTTTAAACTGACCACAGATGTAAAGGGGCATTTTTCCACTGACCACCAATGTCATGGGGAAACTCTCCACTGACCACATACCATATATACTCGAGTATAAGCCGAGTTTTTCAGCACATTTTTTTGTGCTGAAAATGCCCCCCTCGGCTCATACTCGAGTCAGGCACATTTCTGCAGCAGAGAATGACATTTTCCGAACCGACTTTGGGGCCCTATATCTTGGTGCCACTTGGAGCTAGGAACCCCAATGGTGTGCGAACCCAGTGGAACTAGCACTACAACATATCCAAAGCTGGGGTTCCTAGCACCAAGTGGGCAAAAGTCAGTTGGGATAATATCATTCTCTGCTGCAGAAAAGTGCTTGACATTTTCCGAACCGACTTTGCGGCCCCGTATCTGGCGCTAGGAACCCCAGCTTTGGATATGTTGTAGTGCTAGTTCCACTGGGTTGGGTTTGGGGTTGCTAGCACCAAGTGGCCCCGAGATATGGGGCCACAAAGTCGGTCAACTTTGTCCATCTGCAGCAATGTCATTTCAGGACCCTTTGGGTTCATAGACCCCAAATTTTGGCTGCAGCTAGGGGGCATCTAGGAACCCTTAACTACTAAGTTTGAAGTTCGGGGGGCATATGGCTGCAAATGAACACAGTGAGGCTGCAAATGGGCATTGTTGACCCTCTTTTACATATACAGTAGCTGCGCATTTCTCACCCTAGGCTTATACTCGAGTCAATAAGTTTTCCCAGTTTTTGTGGTAAAATTAGGTGCCTCGGCTTTATTTGGGTCGGCTTATACTTGAGTATATATGGTATTTATGGAGACACTTTTACACTTACCTCCAATGTAAAGGGGAATTTCCCCACTGACTACAAATTTATGGCGACACTTCTCCATTGAACACCAATGTAAAGGGACTTTTCTCCATTGACCACCAATCTAATGGGGAATTTCTCCATTGGCCACAAATTTATGGGGACATTTCTCCACTGACCATCAATGTAATGGGGAATTTCCCCACCCATGTCTAAGCTAACCACAAGTTTTTGGAGACACTTTTACACCGACCGCCGATGTAAGGGATAGTTTCATAATCTGTATTTCTTCCTTGGCCCTTATTATTCATTTATTTTCATGATTATTGTTAAACAACAAAGGGACATTGTAATATATTGGCTCTGTCGAAAATGTCGACATGTCGAAAATGTTGGATGTCGAAAATTCTAGGTATGCCAATTTTCCTATTCTTTTATTAAAAGCTCTTAGCAACTTACTGATCAAGCTATTTTATAGCAAAAAAATATATGCCTGTTTATAATATTTTTTAGCAGGAGGGATCCTTGAGACTTCAAAATTATTTTAAGGGTTCCTCCAGGGTAAAAAGGTTGAGAAAGGCTGAAGTAAGTCTTTGAGGCTCTAATCCTCTCCAGACAACATTGTAGTTGTGCTAAAGCCAGGAAGTCTACTCAGTTTGCATTTTATCTAAATTCTGTATAATTCACTGCGGCCAGATTCAGCAAGTTATACACAGTGCTTCTAGGCAGCAGCCTCTTGGATTTTAGGTAATTTATGAAAATATAAAGTATCGCAACCATAGGGACTTAATAAGTTTAGTAGCCAACTGTACAAGGTACATGCCAGGATAAGAATTAGAGACATTAAGCAGTAGTCAAATTCCACATATGCAAACAAAGAATGCTCATGGGACTTTTTAGGTGCAAAAAACATAAATTCAATCTGTTCTCCATTTAAAAAAAAAAAAAAAAAGGTTATTGATGCTCATTAAAACCATCCAAAAAAAAGCTCTGTGGAGATATTGTAGATGTAGTATTATTATTATTATTATACACGATTTATATAGCGCCAACAGTTTACGCAGCGCTTTACAACATTAGGGAGGACAGTACAAGTACAATACAATTCAATACAGGAGGAATCAGAGGGTCCTGCTCGTTAGAGCTTACAAATCTAGGAGATGTATCTTGGTCTCACTGCCTCTGAAGCCTGACATAACACCTATATTTATCATTTCATGTACAGTATCTCACAAAAGTGAGTACACCCCTCACCCCGGAAAGTAAAACCCATCAGGATTTACTTCCTCTTTAAGGCATCAGCATACCAAGACATTTTGGACAATTTCGTGCTCGCAACTTTGTGTGAACAGTTTGGGGATGGCCCCTTCCTGTTCCAACATGACTGCGCACCAGTGCCCAAAGCCAAGTCCATAAAGACATGGATGAGCAAGTTTAGGGTGGAGGAACTTGACTGGCCTGCACGGAGTCCTGACTTCAAAGCGATAGAACACCTTTGGGGTGAATTAGAGGGGAGACTGGGAGCAAGATCTTCTCTTCCAACATCAGTGCCTGACCTTACACATGAGCTTCTGGAAGAATGGTCAAACATTCCCATAGACACACTCCTAAACCTTGTGGACAGCCTTACCAGAAGAGTTATTATAACTGCAAAGGGTGGGCCAACTCAATATTGAACCCTATGGACTAAGGCTGGGATGACATTAAAGTTCATGTGCGTGTAAAGGCAGGCGTCCCAATACTTTTGGTAATAGTGTATTTAAACAAAGGTTCTTGTGTATGGAGTTCATGTTTAACTTCATATTAGTAAGCAATTAATAATAATTTGTGTAGCTGATCTAAGCTGCATGTGTGCACTCTGTATAATTCCTTTTACATTATAATTCTATCATTCCCGAGGTTCAGAACTCACAGAGATCAGTGCTCGGCCGGAAGGCGGTGTGCGTTGAATGAGATTCCAAAGCATTCATGTTGGACTGGGGTGCACCATGTACCGCTGTGCGCACCAGCAGAAAACATTCATTCAGTACTGGAGAGGATGACTGGGCTAAACTTGGCCCGAAAAGATCAACAAAATGAGAATAACATTCATCTGTAAAATCCCACAGACGTATCTGATATCAATGATAAAAAAAACACAGAAAACTTCCACTGCACTGTCAGCGAGGCCTAACACAAATAATTCCTATCTTTCGCTTTTCCGCTCTTTGATATTTCAAGTGTTTTCACAGGACCGCGCAAACGTACTATGATTTCCTTCTTTCTGGAATGTGTTGCTGAAACAGCTGTGATAATGTCACCATGTGTTGTTGAAGTGACTGTGCGGTGTCTGCTCTGGCAAACAGCATCTCCGCGCTGTACATTCCCCAGTCCTGTACTACAGTGATAAAGAAGAAATGTCCGTCCCCACCGAAGATCTCTAAATGCTGGAACATTACAGCCAATTTACATCTATGCATTGCGTACGTGCATACGTTACTGCAACCTACAACAACACATATGCATATCTCCCAACATTTAGAGATGGGAATGAGGGACACCTACCAGCAAATGTATGTAGGCATGGGACACGCCCCCTGCCACACCCGCCTTAAAGGAGAATTAACCCCCCCAAAAAAAGGTTAATTAAACCCACAAGGGTTTTTTTTTTTACCACTACTGTTCCTTTATATTGGCTTTTAAAATGTACAAATGCAGCAATTTAGAAATTGGATGAAAGGTTTAGCACTGGGAAACACTTTTTGAAAGATAAAAAGTGCATTTTATATACAACTCTATAAATCAGACCAAAATGAGGGACAAATAAGGAGGAAAGAGGGACAGAGGGACATTGCTCCAAATCAGGGACAGTCCCTCGAAATCAGGGACAGTTGGGAGCTATGCATATTAGGTGCATTTTGAATAGCACCCCAATGAACTAAGGAAATGCACATACTGTATGTTGCAACTTGCTACAATACATGACAATTTACCGTAATGCATTGTGGAAAAATGTTCATGTCATGTTCATGATTTTTGGGCCGCTTTGGGCATGCTCACACTGTGTGCGGTGAAAAACCATATAAAATTATTGAGCTAATGTCGTATTGAAAATGGCTGCTAGCACCACAATCTAACAAAGTATTGTGCAACAATTAGGGATGTACCGATACTTTTTTTAAGACCGAGTACAAGTACCTAAATATTTTTCACATACTCGCCGATACTGGTTACCGATATGTTTTTTAATGTTGTGTGACAGTGGCACTGATGGGCACTGATGAGGCATGGACTGTGTCAGTCGTTTTTTTTTTGTTTGTTTTTTTACAATTTTTATCTTTTACAATTTTTAATTTTTATTATTTTTTTACAATTTATATATTTTTTGTTATTAACTTTTTTTACAATGCTTTCTTTTTTTTTTTTTGGGGGGGGGGAGTGGGTGGTGGTCATTTTTTAATATTTTTACAATTTAACCTTTAAATATATATCTATTAAATGTTTTTTGTTTTTTTTGCAAAAAAGAGAGAGAGGGAGAGAGGAGGACCCGGAGGAGGACACAGGGGACAGTCGGGGGTGATCGGAGCGTTGGTGGGGGCATTTAAAAGCACCGATTTCCTTGTATAGCTTTCAATAAAGCACCCGATAGGCGCGGGAGGAAGAGGAGGAGAAGCGGCTGTCAGAAAAGCTATGCAGGGAGATCGATGCTGCTATCTGCCCCTACCACCGCACTGATCACCTGTGAGGCTGCCCGCCCCCCGGTGAGCTTGAGGATGCCCGGTCCAATACAACAGCTATCGGATTAGGCATCGGAGCATTTGCACGAGTACCGATACTCGTGCAAATGCTTGGTATCGGCACCGATACCGATAATAGTATGGGTATCGGTGCATCCCTAGTAACAATCTAAAGGTAAAAAAAGTGCAGCGCTAAATGAAACACAATTTGTACTTAAATGAATATACATAAATGGTAATAATACCATATAGCAAATAATAAAGCCCAATGTGCAAATAAATAAATATGTGCAAAAAGTACAAAAAAGTGCAAAAGTCCACTAGTAAGGATTTGTAAATGAAAAGCAGCCACTGTGTATCAAAACAGTCTAGGTATAGGAAGTTGAAAGTAAAATCCCTTTCAGTAACAGTTATATAAAAGGTAGCCAGTATCCCCAGCATCCACTTAAGGAGTCACCATAACACATGCATCCGCCACCCAGGAGGGAGCGTAAACACGCTTACCGGAATGTATGGACTCAAATGCCAGCAGCAACGAGTCAAACGGGCATAAAGATGGAAATACCAGGATGATGGTCAAAGGAGTAATCTCTGAAGATCTGTCACCATAGCTCTCCACAACGACCTTATTTGATCATGAGTTCCAACATTCATAAAAGAAGTCTCTACATAGTGTAAAACCATCTCCTAGGTATTTTATTTAAAAGGTAGAAAACGTACATCAATTCTGAAGCAACAAGCATATCAATAGGACATCTCCATAACTGTGATCATATAGGAAATCAAAAAAGCGCAATGACATGGAGCAAGCTCAATCCGACCTGACGTGTTTCGTCCACACAGACATCACTATGTGCGGTGGCTGAAGTTTTTCTGCACCCGATCAACCCTGGTCATTGCCAGAGTGCACCTGAAGTCCTCTACCATTTGTATTTACACCGTAGATCTGCAGCAGTGTATAGGAATCAATAAAATGTCACTTTGACATTTCAATAAAGTAAAAAATAGAAAGAAAAGAATAACGCAAGCTGCTGCCAGCACATCATGGACACTAGCCCACATGCTTAAACAGATGCGGCTGTTGTAAACAGGCCCTTTAGTGCATCGGGAGCCCATTAATTTCCATGGGCTGCCTTAAAGAAGTATGTGGTTTACAGAAGTGCAGTTATTTCTGCATCCAGCTGCCACAGAGCCGGTCACGACCTGCCCAGAAGCCTGGACCAGCAGCTGGCTCAGCCTCTCAGCTAACCTATTTTTTTAAATAAAAATCACTTTATGTAAATCATTTTGTCCTTCAGTCTTCAGGGCGGCATGTTGATGACATGGGTCCTTCCACTTCTTCAGTGGCCAAGGTGGGCACAATGTTGCAATTTCAAACAGAATTTTCTGACTGGAAGAGAGCACAGAGATGACCTCATCAAGAATCTGTAGCTCCTTCTCCCAATTACAAAACCAAGATGTACTGCTTTGACCACAGTAAAGAAAAATAAATGGTCAGGTCTGTTTAGTTTGTTGGCAAGGTGTTTGGATTGGAAAACAGGACCCAAAGGTGGCAGGAAGGGGGCCCACTGCAGAACACGTGAAAGGCTCTGGCTGCAGGACCGTAAGGCTCGGTTCACACTGCTGCAACCCCAAAGTTGTGCGACTTACATGTGATTTCCTTGCAACGTTCTTGTGACCTGCTTGCAGCTTTTGTCTTTTAACATTGCAGTCTATGGCACTCAAATTGCACCAAAGTCACAGAAAAGTAGAGCAGGAACCGTTTTTATTATTTTGTCACTGCGATATGAGTTGCATTGATTAAGACGGCACCCAATGAAATTAATGTGTTTTGACATGTCTTGTGACTTTATGTGTCGCAAGTTGTATGATAAGTTACAGCAGTGTGAACCAGGATTTATAAAGGGCCCCCTGGGCTCAGTGGGAAGGGCCCTGGGCTCAAAGGAAAGGGCCCTGGGACCGATTAAAAGGGCCCCAGTGGTCAGGAGGGCCCTTCATGGTTTCTTGCATTGGGGCCCTGAAGGTTCTAGTGACATCTCTAATATCTATGAGTTGTGTTTAGCCCATTCTGTATAGCCATTTTTGGGATATTAAAGCTGACCATACTCTAGTAGATTTTTTAACTAATGTTTGTACGAACATTCGTAACCTTGGTGTGAAAATACAAAGTACATTTGTTTGCTTTTAACATTTAACATTCAATATGGGAATGAATGCAATTTTTTGAATGAAAAACGCATTCATCCTACTCCTTCAAATTTTCTCCTCCATGTGGTCAAAAATGAACATCAATTTGACCCAATCAATGATTCCAAAATGGAATGAACAGTCCTAAAATTAAAGTTTTTTTATACAAAATTCTTTTAGTGCATGGCCATTCTAATGCCGTGTACACACGGTCGGATTTTCCGACGGGAAATGTTAGATGTGTGCCTGTTGTCGGAAAGTCCGACCGTGTGTATGCTCCATCGAACATTTGCTGTTGGTCTTTCCGCCAACAAATGTTTGATAGCAGGTTCTCAAATTTTCCGCCAACAGAAACTTTGTTGTCGGAAAGTCCGATCGTGTGTACACAAGTCCGTCGCACAAAAGTTCACGCACGCTCGGAATCAAGCAGAAGGAGCCTCACTGGCTATTGAACTTCCTTTTTCTTGGCTCGTCGGACGTGTTGTACGTCAGCCCGTTCTCATGTTCGGAATTGTTGGCCAACATTTATGTGACCGTGTGTATGCAAGACAAGTTTGAGCCAACAACCTTCGAACAAAAATCCACGGTTATGTTGGCGGAAAGTCCGATCGTGTGTGCGGGGCATAAGTCATCTGGGAGGTTAGAAAAACGTTTTTAAATGCTATAGCTATCCTCTAGATAAGCTGGTGCCGGGGCTACCTGATCCCTGAGAAGCCCCCCACATCCTGCCCCACTGCCTAAATTTTTGGACATATCATGAGACAGTCAGAAGGTGCATACCTGTTCAACCGTTCTTTGATGTCTATGGCCAGTTTTAGTCTGTCTAGTCTGACCCAGCTGTGCTTATCTGAAAATGCAAATGCAGTGATCTAAATAATGTAAACTACACAAATGTACAATATTCTTTTAACTGTGTTGCTTATCAAACTACTACATGTCTACAATTTGACCCCCTACATCTGGTCCAGCTAAAGTAGTTCAGTACAAGTTGAACCAAATGGCCATTCTTACACTCAGTTTAGCTCCCTGCTATCAATCGCTACTAATCAATTGCTGCTATTTTTCATTCTAACGGGGAGTTCAAATTCTTCCTACTGTTGGTGTTTTTCCTAAAAAGTATTTTGTATTCTCCGAAGACTGCTCTGGAAAGCCACCCACACTGAAAACCAAGTGTTACCGTATTACCCATTGACAAGTCACTTGAAGAAGGGAATAATTCAAGAAGGGTGTTTGACATTCGCAGATAAGATCAAACAGAGTGGACTAATCCCTAGGCCCTTTCCAAGCTGTGAGATAGTTCAGACCAGACTAATGAGGCTTCCAGTTATATAGCGCACCGCTACACTCCTTCATATTTGTTTATTTTATTGGTAAAGGAAAAGAATGTGCCAAATGTTTAGGGAAAAAAAAAAAAAGATCCGTGGTGACAACAGCGACTGCTTAAAATTTAACGGGACATATCGTAGCCTCCCTGGCGGGATGATTATTTCAGATTTTTGCATCTCAAAGAGGTACAATTATCTTGCATAGAAATTCGGCGTTTTATATTGTAGGCCTTTAATTCTTAGCAATAACACACTTAAATCTGTCCAAACAAGAGTCTAGTAGATATCCCCGGTATGATGAAGTTTGAAACACAGAATCATAAATTATAATAAATAACTATAAATAATTTTAAAAAATAATAATAATATAATAATAAAAAAATACGTTTCCCCACGATTCACTATCGCTCAATTCTGCAAATGTTCTAATTTTCTAGCTGGTCCAAAACCACTTTTGACGTAAAGGGACACTTTTTGGTTGCCATGGACAATCTCCAGTTTCCAGGCAGAAAGAACAGTATATATAATATAAAACTGCATGAAGGGCACTGGACAAAGCACTGGGGACAAAAGGGATGTGAAATAATTTCATACAGTAATGTAATCTGTAAGATTACAGTGTACTGTATGTGTTATGATTTTTCACTTTTTTGAATTTACCGCCAGGCTCTGCCCCGTGCGTCGCGGCGCTCGCAGGGAACGGAGCCCGGAACACAGGACATCTGGGCGGAAGACAGAGCCCACAGACACAGCGGCGGGGACATCGCAGGATCCTGGGGACAAGGTAAGTATACTGCACCAGGATCCTGCAATGCAATCCTGGGGTTACCGCTAATGGTGCTGAAATGTAACCCCGAGCCAAACTCGTAAAAACCGCCAGGGAGGTTAAAGCAAAATTTTAGGGGACTTCGGGGGCGACTTCAAAGACATCTGTGCGGGTTCATGCATGAATGTCTATTGAAATCGCCCTCGAAGTCGCCAAAAGTAGTGCAGGAACTACTTTTGGAAATCGCTGCGGTGCAGCAAAGTTGACGTTGCACCAATTGGGACGCTCCTATTGCTGGTGTTTTATCAAAAATTGCATCCCGTCGGATAATGCCTCCAACGATCTGTGCATGCGCAGTACGCAACATCACTCCAGCTGATATCTTGATCAGCTGGTGTGATGTCAACACTGCGCATGCGCAGATAGTCAGAGGCATTATCCGACGATCCTGCAAAAGGAGAATGTAATCGTGCTACACACCAAAATCCGCCTGTCACGTGATCGGTCAACTCTCCCTCATGAGCAGAGAGGCAGGCAGGATCTGACGATTACATTCTCCCTTTGCAGATCGTCTGATAATGCCTCAGATGATCTGCGCATGCGCAGTGTAGACGTCACGCCAGCTGATCAATATATCAGCTGGAGTGCCGTTGTGTCCTGCGCATGCGCAGATCGTCAGGGGCATTTTCCGATGGGGATGCACTATTCGATAGAACGCCGTCAATAGGCTCCGATTTGACCATGTCAAATCTCCCGGATGTGAACAGGGGCTACTGCAATGCAGGTCTGTTGAAAGACAATTAGGATGAGGGGTGTGGCTGTTACTCAGCTCTGTCAGCGCAGAACACTGGAGTAGGAGAACAGAAAGCAAGCAGCATTTTTGCCTAATAAAGAAAGATATTTATGGCATTTTTCAGTATAAATCAGCTGCAAGTCAAAACATGGATATACAGGACTATGATAAGATGAACAAGTATTAGACTTTGATTGGGATTGGGAAGGAGACCCTGTCCCAATTTTTTTCTCCTTAAAACAAGTAAATTTGCTGTCCCCTCAAAATAACTCAACACACAGCCATTAATGTCTAAACCGCTGGCAACAAAAGTGAGTACACCCCTAAGTGAAAATGTCCAAATTGGGTCCAAAGTGTCAATATTTTGTGTGACCACCATTATTTTGCAGCACTGCCTTAACCCTCTTGGGCATGGAGTTCACCAGAGCTTCACAGATTGCCACTGGAGTCCTCTTCCACTCCTCCATGAGGACATCACAGAGCTGGTGGATGTTAGAGACCTTGCGATCATCCACTTTCTATTTAAGGATGACACACAGCTCAATAGGGTTTAGGTCTGGAGACATGAGTGGCCAGTCTATCACCAAGGCAGTGGTCGTCTTGGAGGTGTGTTTGAGGTCGTTATCATGTTGGAATACTGCCCTGCGACCCAGTCTCCGAAGGGAGGGGGATCATGCTCTGCTTCAGTATGGTCGAGTATATGGACAGAGGCCAGCATCAAAATCTACAAACAGTATGGCACCAACATCCCTTTAGAGATTTTTTGGAGATGTGGGCCTTTATGGGTGCATTACAACACAAAAATTACTCAAGAACATATGTAAAAATATATACAGAATTTATTATAAAATGAACAGTGTCATAAAACCGATACATACAATACAGTCATAGCCATAGTATGTCACAGTACATGTTGGTATTCATGGTTCCCTCAATGAACTGTAGCTCCCCAGTGCCGGCAGCACTCATGCAGCCCCAGACCATGACACTCCCACCACCATGCTTGACTGTAGGCAAGACACACTTGTCTTTGTACTCCTCACCTGGTTGCTGCGACACACGCTTGACACCTTATGAACTAAATTAGTTTATCTTGGTCTCATTAGACCACAGGACATGGTTCCAGTAATCCTTGTCCTTGGTTTGCTTGTCTTCAGCAAACTGTTTGCAGGCTTTCTTGTGCGTCATCTTTAGAAGAAGATTCCTCCTGGGATGACCAATGCAATGGACCAATGCCATGCAGACCAATTTGATGCAGCGTGCGGCGTATGGTCTGAGCACTGACAGGCTGACCCCCCCCAACCCTTAAACCTCTGCAGCAATGCTGGCAGCACTCATACGTCTATTTCCCAAAAACAACCTCTGGATATGACGCTGAGCACATGCACTCAACTTCTTTGGTCGACCATGGCGAGGCCTGTTCTGAGTGGAACCTGTCCTGTTAAACCACTGTATGGTCTTGGCCACCATGCTGAAGCTCAGTTTCTGGGTCTTGGCAATCTTGTTATAGCCTAGGCCAGGGATAGGCAATTAGCGGACCTCCAGCTGTTGCAAAACTACAAGTCCCATCATGCTTCTGTCCCTGGCTGTCATGCTTGTGGCTGTCAGAGTCTTGCTATGCCTCATGGAACTTGTAGTTCTGCAACAGCTGGAACTCCGCTAATTGCTTATCCCTGGCCTAGGCTATCTTTATGTAGAGCAACAATTCTTTTTTTCAGATCCTCAGAGAGTTCTTTGCCATGAGGTGCCATGTTGAACTTCCAGTGACCAGTATGAGAGAGTGAGAGCGATAACATCAAATTTAACACACCTGCTCCCCATTCACACCTGAGACCTTGTAACACTAACGAGTCACATGACATCGAGGAGGGAAAATGGCTAATTTGGCCCAATTTGGACATTTTCACTTAGGGGTCTACTCACTTTTGTTGCCAGCGGTTTAGACATTAATGGCTGTGTGTTGAGTTATTTTGATGGGACAGCACATTTACACTGTTATACAAGCTGTACACTCACTACTTTACATTGTAGCAAAGTCTCATATCTTCAGTGTTGTCATATGAAAAGATATAATAAAATATTTACAAAAATGTGAGGGGTGTACTCACTTTTGTGAGATACTGTATATGTCTTGTTTGATTTTTGTACCTGACTATTATTATCTGAAATTTCTCCATAGACCACCCCCTGTATCTGAGCAAAAACACAATGGAAATGGTGCTTTGCACTGCCATCTTGTTTATAATGTCAGGGAGGGCGAGCTTTGATTGAACTAGGAAATTGATTCTCTCTGGAGTAGTCAAGTTCCCTTGCAACTTTGCAGGCACATTGCAAGACAATGACAAAGTTTTTTTTACTGAAAATTGGAAAGGGCTTGTATATAAAAACTGAATTTATCTGTGCTTTAAACTTGGTTACAGTGTTTCTTTAAAATAATATTTAAATCAACTTAAAGACAAAATGAACATATCTGAGTTATACTTTATTGGGCACAAAACCCAAAAGTGGCTCCTAACAAAGAATACCTTCAGAAATATAATGCTAATTCAACATGAATTATAGAATTCAAGTATAGCATTTGTCAACACAATTGGAAATACTGCCCTATTGTTCAATTTTAATTTGCATGGGCACAATGCAAGTCGCTTGAAAATATATATATAGTAAAATCTCCCTACAAAGGAAAACTCCTTATACTTACCAGGGAGCTTGCCTTCACTTCGCTCTGTTCAAGAGCTCCAGCCTTCGGCAGAGGTTTCACTGCCAACGCACTTTCCCGGGAGTGTCAGATTTTTGATCCCCGCCATGCACGGTGATTCCTCCTGCTGGCTCTTACATTACTAATGTGCCTTGAAGTGACATAGGGACCATTGGTAGGATCGATCCACAATGCAGAGGATGTAGCCATCTAAAACACCAAAAAATGTGTTGGATGTGATGTTTCTGTTGTATATATAAAGCGTCTTCTTTTGCAAGTGACAGAGTTGCCGTAGGGCAGTGTTTTTTGACCGGGGTTTTGTAGATGTTCTTCCTAAGCTAACTAAGGGGTTCCATGAGCAGTGAGCAATGGCAAACTGATCTCCCACCTACACTGACAACCAATACAAGGAGGTCATTTTCCATTAACCACCAACGCAAGTTGTCTCTTCTACACTGACCACTTATGTTGGCGTTATTCCCTTTTATTAGTGTTATTTTAATTTTTGCTAATAACAGTTTGAGGTTTACCATTAGTTATTCTTTTCTTTAAAACCTTCCTCAACCTAATGATCATGCCAATGCACCATGAACTCTAGATATAATCATTTTCAGCAAAGGTTCCCCAAGACCTAAACATTTTTCAATTGTTCCTCAGGGGTCAAAAGGTTGAGAAAGGCGGCTTTAAAAAGCTGAGGTTGCTAAATGCTGAAAAACATACAACTTCCCATGTGCACACTGGATGACTGTAAAGACTACATTGATGATGTGCATGGGCTGCAGCCAGAGAGGAAATAACATATGACCTCAGGGCTGTCTGTGAGGGGATCACCCTTGTGGGCTGTTTCTTAGTCTTACTAAACCGGTGCTAATTGACTCTAATTACAAGTACAAGACTGTAAGCTCTATGGAGCGAGGCCTCGTTACTTGCAGTTATGTGATTTTTCACGCTTACTGCAACTACGTGTGTATTTATAGGATATACAACCCACAATTTCCTCACAGGCGACAGACTCACAAGTAAATGTAAACCCTAACTGAATAACATTAGTTTGCTAAACCACCATGTATCATAAACAATTGCCATCCCTTCATATATTACATCTGATCTCATGTAGATACTTTTCAGCCACTTTTTAGTCAACACGCACTCCAGCGATGGCCGCATAGAGTGGGTTTCCTGAGAAGGACAACAGTAAACTATCCATAGAAAGTACAGGCCGGCAACTCGACAACTTCTCCATAGAAAATATTTATTTAAGCATTACAGCAATAACATCATCCAAAAACTGACACGTTTCGGCCTTAGGCCTTCATCAGAAGCTTGCTTTTGATGAAGACCTAAGGCCAAAAAGCATCAGTTTTTTGGATGATGTTATTGCTGTAAAGCTTAACCACTTGCCGACCAGCTGCCGTCATTTTACTGTGGCAGGTCGGCACGATCCGGCGAGCCGTCGTCCGGTCATTCAGCAGCCAAATCTTCTGGGGCTGAAGTGCTTAACTAAATATTTTCTATGGAGAAGCTGTCGAGTTGCCAGCCTGTACTTTCTATGGATCTTTTGTGAGCTTAATTAGCCAGAGCACCGACTACTCTAAGCACCAACTATACTATATAGCGGTAGAGCTTGGGTGAGTTTTTCTCTTGCAACAGTAAACTATGCCTGGTAGTCCCCATTGGAAGCCCTTGTGATGGGAGATCTATGCAGGAGCACAACTAGGAGACCCTTTATTAATAAGAAGTCCCTAAACAACGACCTTCATGGCAAGATTACCATGTTAACCACTTTCCATTCTAAGTTCATTTATAAATGTCCTGGAACTCAAGGGGTTAAAACAAGCTCATGACAGCAGCAGCCGTCTCCTGGCTATCCAGTAAAACTGGGACTTTTATGGGACTATAAAGGCTTGACGTGTTTGGTATGTAATTACTCGATGCAACCCCATCTTTTTATATTTTACTCAAAAATTGGGTATTAATGTAAGGGCACTTAAATTCCTTTTAGCGAATATTTTCCTGAACATATAGATTGTATAAACAGTTACAAATATGCAACATTAAAAAAAATGCAACCGTCACTATTTTATTCTACAGGGCCCATGCTTTCAGAAAATATATAATTGCTTGGAGATTTTATGTACATTTTTTTAAAACAAATGCAGATTTTAACATGTATTGAAAATGAAAAGTGATTTATAAAAGCTGCAGATTTAAAAATATTACAAATGGTTCCTAAAATTGACATTAATGTGTATTTATACATACAATTGGTATGGTCACAGTCCCATTGATTGGTACTGTAAATTGTGCTTGTTTCTTCATTCTTTGGAACTTTTTCAAATAATTCTACTTTGTTTTACATATTTATACCTTAAAATATTCAATGAAAGTCAGGTGATAGACAGAATGTCTTTATTCGAAGAGACACTGCTGTACAGGTAAATGTCTTTATGACCTTGGTGAAAGTGTTCTTGGAAGTGCGCATTACTACAAAAGGTGAAGAATATAAAATGCAAATACCTCTTCACTTCCAGAACAGAGGTGTGATCTCAAACACTTGTATGAATGGCTGACAATAAGTTCATTTGGTGATGTGAACCAGTTGGCTGAATTAACTTTTTTCAGTTAGAGACACATTTCCCTTTTTTAGGGTTTGATTTGCATCTTTTGTATTTTCTTGGACTTGTTATTTTCAGCTTACTGAATGAATGAAAGAAGGGAAGCATGAGAGATACATTTACAACCCTCCCCAGGCTACTCTCCTTCAACATCACCAATGCTAATGTTAGAATGAATAGACCTCTATCAGTGTAGCATATGCACTATATTACCAAAAGTATTGGGACACCTGCCTTTACACGCGCATGAACTTTAATGGCATCCCAGTCTTATGCCCCGTACACACGGTCGGATTTTCCGATGGAAAATGTCCGATCGGAGCGTGTTGTCGGAAATTCCGACCGTGTGTGGGCTCCATCGGACATTTTCCATCGGATTTTCTGACACACAAAGTTGGAGAGCAGGAGATAAAATTTTCCGACAACAAAATCCGTTGTCGGAAATTCCGATCGTGTGTACACAAATCCGACAAGCAAAGTGCCACGCATGCTCAGAATAAATAAAGAGATGAAAGCTATTGGCCACTGCCATGTTTATAGTCCCGACGTACGTGTTTTACGTCACCGCGTTTAGAACGATCGGATTTTCCGACAACTTTGTGCGACCGTGTGTAGACAAAACAAGATTGAGCCAACACCTGCCGGAAAAAATCCTAGGATTTTGTTGTCGGAATGTCCGAACAAAGTCCGACCGTGTGTACGCCCTATTAGTCTGTAGGGTTCAATATTGCGTTGGCCCACCCTTTGCAGCTATAACAGTTTCAACTCTTTTGGAAAGGCTGTCCACAAGGTTTTGGAGTGTGTCTATGGGAATGTTTGCATTGATGTTGGACAAGAAGTCCTGGCTCGCAGTCTCCGCTCGAATTCATCCCAAAGATATTCTATCGGGTTGAGGTTAGGACTCTGTGCAGGCCAGTCAAGTTCCTCCACCCCAAGCTCACTCATCCGTGTCTTTATGGACCTTGCTTTGTGCACTGGTCCAAATCATTTGGTGGAGGGGGGATTATGGTGTGTGGTTGTTTTTCAGGGGTTGGGCTTGGCTCTTTAGTTCCAGTGAAGGGAACTCTTAAGGCGTCAGCATACTAAGACATTTTGGACAATTTCATGCTCCCAAATTTGTGGGAAAAGTTTGGGGTTTGCCCCTTCTTGTGCCAACATGACTGCGTACCAGTGCACGAAGCAAGGTCCATAAAGACATTGGTGAGCTTCTGTAAAAACGGTCAAACATCCCCAAAGACACACTTTCAAACCTTGTGGACAGCCTTCCCAGAAGAGTTGAAGCAGTTATAGCTGCAAAGGGTGGGCCAACTCAATATTGAACCCTTCGGACTAAGACTGAGATGCCATTAAAGGTCATGTGCGTGTAAAGGCAGGCATGCCAATACTTTTGGTAATATAGTGTACCTAAAATGAACCTGAGTTTTCACAAAATATCTAAATCCAAGACAATCTGAATATGCTGCAGTTTACCTGTTCTTAGATATAGTGGCTGTCTTAGTTTTCTTGTTTTCAGTCTAAGAATATCTTCAGCAAATACAGAATCAATGGTTGATCTTGCCAGGAATATTGCATCCTTGTCACAAATAGTGTTACCTTCTTTCGAGACCATCCAATTTTGTTTTCAATTCTGTCACACCATTATGTACTGGAGATAAAGAAAGTAAGATGTACAATCTCTGTCCAGATGTCCCCCCTCATAGCGCTCCTTAACGTCCCAGTGAAGGGGGCCTCCAAGAATACACAACGCCTCATTTTATCATCCTAGGAGCCAAGCTTACACTGGCCAAAGCTTGGAAACAACCATCTGTCTAAACACTCCTAGCTAAAAGTAAGATATCCTGGATTATGAACCAGGAAATGATGGCAAGTGTAATCTTGGATCGCTCGGATAAGTTCAAACACACCTGGGAACCATGGGCATCCTTTGTTGGAGTTACCCTTTAACAATGACTTTGAGAGAAACACTGCCTCGCTCACTCCCCCCCCAGTCGACTCCTATTTGCCTTTCCTTATCCTGTTTCATCTCTTTCCTTCACCTTCTTTCTCTTTCTCTCTCATCTCTCTATTGGTCCTTGGGCTTCGACTCTCACTCCAATGGGCCTACCCAGGGCCAAGGTCAGACATCATCCAAGTGCTAGTCATGTCATAAGTTACTATGTATATCGGATCCCAAATGTTTCAAAATCCACATAACTGTTCCCATTTTTTTTTCGTTAGTATGGAATCTGTAGCCTCGCTTGTATTAGACTTGTAATATATCTTATTCACAGAGGCCTACTGTCATGTTTAACTGTTTAACCTTTTAATATTTGGGGCCTTACTAGAGTTTTTCACAAGAATGAGCAACTCTTAGATTCTCTTCTGGTGGGGGGGCTGGGGGGATGGGGAGCTCTGCCACAGTATGATCCCTATTGGGGTGGCGGTGCCTTCCCCTCCCTCCCCCCTTACCATTCCACAAGCCTGTGTCAATATTTGCTGGACACTAGGAGCACATTGGATATTCGGTCACCCAGATCGATTCACATTGTAGGCTTTGTTTGACATGTGTGTAAAATGATTGTAAGACCATTCTGTACTTATCTGTTCTACATACGGCCTTGTTGGTCGACTCAGGGCTAAAGACCCTCATTATATCTTTGTTTACTGATGTCTTTCATTTGTTCTTGAAAATAAAATATATTGAAACAAAAAAAAAAAGAAAGGAAGATGTGTTTGTAGTCTAAATCCACTGAGCAGCCTCCTGTGGCAACCATGGTTCTCTTGACAGTGGAGAAGTGAGTGTAGCCACCCAGGGAGAAAAAGTGTGTTATTCGCAGGTGCAAATAAAGGGAAGAAAGCCTGAAAAGGGAAAACCAGTGTAAGCACATCACCTTTAGATATCTTTGGGTTTAAAATTGTTCTTTGCTGCCTCCCTCCTCCCCCTCTCTCCGTAATCTACATAACAAAATAGTTACCTTCAGCCTTGTTCTCGAGATCTTCAGTGTGTGGTCCTACCAGGCAATGCACAACATTCGCACAAACACGTCTTGACCATAAACAAGTATTTGGAGCCGGCAACTCGATGCATCCGTGTTGAGGTCTTTATTTGCTACAAGGTGATAGCAGATAAAAACAGCTTACACATTTCGGCCAATGGCCTTAGTTATAGCTAGGACTAAGAGCATTGGCTGAAACACGTAAGAGGTTTTTATCTGTTATAACCATGTGGCAAAAAAAGATCTCAACATGGATGCTTCAGATGCTTCGAGTTGCCGGCTCCCTTTATTTGTTTTTAACCAGCATGAGTAATTAGAGGAAGATTGGAGCCTGAGCACCAATTTTCCAATTTCCTCACCTGGTGTCACTGAGACCACAATGTGAGCACTGTTTTTTTTATTGTACGTCTTGACCATATCTTTCACTTACTGCACATGTGCACCACTAGCACCCTTCATGTCTGTGGTCGTACCCATGGCGATCGCAGCCATGCAGAGAGGTTTGATTTACTATCATATATAAACGCTTACCTGATAGATTTCACTTCTGTGCTTTGTGAGCACCAATAGTTATATAAATTCTGCAACATGGGAAAACCTACTGAGGCACCATGGTTGGCTACTTGTGCATAATCCTGGTACCGAAAAACAGAGCTGGTAATCCTGGATAATGACTTTGGGCCAGCCAAACCTCTACTGAGTCACTGTAGCTGCCTACGCCCCTCCTGCCCAACTTGGGCCAAAAGGCTACATGTGACCCTTAAGTTCTTGGTGTGCGGCCCTTGAACTCCAGCAATCTGTAGTGGAAGAAACAACATTGGTTTCCAAAGCTGTAAAAGCAGTCATCTCTCTTCTAGCCTTATCTAGCATGTTCCCAGTCTCACAACATGTCTCCAGTCTCTGATTATCATTTCCTCTAGT
The DNA here is from genome assembly GCA_037952925.1 of Lithobates clamitans. NCBI lineage: Eukaryota > Metazoa > Chordata > Amphibia > Anura > Ranidae > Lithobates > Lithobates clamitans. The sequence goes on along the minus strand of JBBGZY010001809.1, from coordinate 795,481 downwards.
ATGTCTACAATCTCTGACAATCATCTCTAGCATTACATATGCTGAACATTGCATTTGGCTCTTTGTTGATACCAGCAGCCACATTTGAGACCTTTATACCTCCTAATTTAACAAACAATGGCCTACAAACAGAAAATCAGGATTTCAAATGCTTATCAATGGTGAGGCCAACCATAAAAGAGAAGAGAATTTCAAGTGGATGATGATATTCCACATTGTGTGAGGGACAATAAAAATCCTCAAATTTGCAACTCAGTGATTCTTGCCTGACTTCATCTTCTACCCTGGACTTTTTTTTTATCTGACAGCATGTTTGTCAATCTCGAAAAAGTATTAATTTATCATGCAGGAAGTAGAATTCTATCCTTATCATGTGGGGCCCTTGGACATTTATTGCACCTACCCAGCATTTCTTTATTCAAATATTTAGCGTTCAAGCCTACCTTCATTTACTCTTTTTATATTTGTACATAAACCTATGTACTTCCCTATAGTATGATCATAACCGGAAACCTATTGCCGACTATTCTTTGATGTGCCTTAGCTATTCTCAAAAAAATTCTCAATAAAAGCAAAAAGCTATAAATAAAGAATGCAAAAAAAGTATCAATGCAGATAACCAGCATAGGTACTCTAAGGCTGGCCATGCGTGTCAAGATTTTTCTCATTCAGCGCTGTGGACTGATTAAGTCCAAAGAGAAACACATAGATTCCTGTATCGACAATAGGCCCCTTTCACACGGGGTGGACTGTGGCGGCGATCCGCTTGCTCCATTTATACCCGACTGCCATCCGATCCGCCAGACAGATGGTGAACGTAGCCTCATCCGTCTGTTTTTGGTGAATCGGATTGGATGTAGGCACCTGTAAACAGACACATGTCCATTTACACATGCCGCTCCATAGAGAAGAATAGGGGCTCCAATCGTGTCCGCCTGAAAAGCTGACAGGCGGACCCAATCAGAACGTGCTTGTGAAAGGGGGCTTAAACAGGGGACTCTCACCTGCCAGCTATTGTATTCTGACTATCACAGTTGTCAGAATACCTGAACAGTAACTACATTCGATTGGTTGGAGTTAGTGTTTGGATGAGAATTGGCTCCTTCGACTGAAGCTTGTTGAGGTGGTGCCAACAGAGCCACCCATGGTTTAAATTTTGGATTCAGACAGAAATGGCCTCAATTAGAGGTGTGTATGACCAACATAAGGCTGATATCATAGATCTCAACTATCCCTCATATAGAAATGATTCCTCTGTCCCCCTTTATTCTTTTTTTTCCTTTTTGGTCTTATGTAAAGATGTACTATTTACTATCGGAAATGTAATACTTTTTGTGAAACTTTTCATCCAAACTCTGTATAAATCCGTTTGATATTTTAAAAAAGATGGTATAAAGGAAATGTAGCGGTTGAAAAAGCACTCATGGGATTACCCAGTCATTTTATGAGTATTCATTCTTAATAGTCTGCGTATATCTGGGGGGCGTGCTGGAGTTACGTCCTTTGCCTACATACCTTATAACAGGTGTCCCACCTACTGATCTCAGAAAGTTGGGAGGTACACTGATATATCATTTTTGCCTTGTTGCTCTCAAATCCTAAATCAAGCCTATAAATGTTATGTCACTCAGGGTTCTCACTAGCAATATATCCTTACCAAAATTCCCAGGTCCTCCTAATTGTCTAAACAACTTATGTTTTTATTTGCATTTTGTATTATATTTAAAGGCCAGCCATAGACAGTTTGAATCTTGGCTGGTTCAGCAGGAACCAACCGATATTCAAACTGTGTATAGACAGGATTAATGTACCAAGTTGATCGATCGATCAACTTGGGTACGGCCAGCCTGCCAAATTTACTTGCAAATGTAGCTAGCGGCTGCTATTGCCACTAGCAATAATCACTGTCTTCTCCCAGCGGGGACAACTTTCCCCGCCCCCTGTCTGTGTTGATGGGGGAATTGTGACCCGTGGTTGCAGAAAATAAACTTGCACAGTCTATGGCCTGCCCAAGTATACTTTACAAGTAAATTAAATCACTTTTTGAGTTTAGATCAACTGTAACACTTACTGATAAGATTATCTATGATGATCGCAATCACAAATCTTAAAGTGGATGTTAACCCAATCACTAAAATCTTATAGAAGCTTTAACATGTTAATGTCACTTCAAAAATAATTTTCTATTTTAATATGCTTAATATGTTTTACAATATAAATAAAACATAAACATGATAATTCGTAATGGTAGAATTCCAGCGATGTCAGGTAGAAATATTGTCTTTACAACACATACAGTGCCTTGAAAAATACCCCTTGAAATTTTCCACATTTTCTCATGTTACAACCAAAAACGTAAATGTACCGGTATTTTATTGGGATTTTATGTGATAGACCAACACAAAGTGGCACATAATTGTGAAGTGGAAGGAAAATGATAAATGGTTTTTAGAAGCTTTTAAAATAAATATGTGAAAAGTGTGGCGTGCATTCAGCCCCCCTGAGTCAATACTTTGTAGAACCACTTCTTACTGCAATTACAGCTGTAAGTCTTTTTGGGGATGTCTCTACCAGCTTTGCATATCTAGAGAGGGACATTTTTTCCCATTCTTCTTTGCAAAATATCTTAAGCTCTGTCAGATTGGATGGTGAGCGTCTGAACTCATCTGAACTCGCATGATTTCAAAGCCGCATTTCAGTCCGACTTCAGGAGGCAACTTGAAAGACATCTGTGCGGGTTCATGCACAGATGTCTATTGAAATCGTCCCCAGGAACTACTTTTGGAAATGGGCCGTAAAGTTGGCATCGCACCAATTGGGACAGTGCCATTGCCGGCAATAGGCTGCGATTTGGCATGCGATTTGACATGTCAAATCGCTTGTCAAATCGCGCCGATGTGTACCAGAGCTTACTGTCAAAGCTAAATTAAACAATCTAAAGTTATAAGCTGATTGGTTACTATGCACAGCTGCACCAGGTTTGGTGTGCACCAGTTTTAGTAAATCTTCCCCGAAGTGTCTGCAGGAAATCAGCAGCACTAAGATGTCACAATGGATGAAAAGAGCAGAAATGGTCAACATGGCAGTATACCCTCTCTTCTAGATTGTGAGCTCTAGCGAGCAGGGCCCTCTGATCCCTCCTGTATTGATTTGTATTGTAACTGTACTGTCTGCCCTCATGTTGTAAAGTGCTGCGCAAATTGTTGGCGCTATATAAATCCTGTATAATTATAATAATATACTACTACATGTATGCTGCCATGGATTAGTGCCAGGAAAGGTAAATTTTGTAAGTATTTATTTAATTAAAAAAAAAAAAAAGGCAATTGTTTATGATAGATAGTCTTTTACAAACCATATACCATTTATTTAGGGTTTAAGTTTACTTTAAAGCGGAGTTCCACCCACTTTTGAAAGGTGGTCTCAAACTAAAGACCACCCCTCGTTTTTGGATATTTCTAATATTTTTTTTTCTTTAGTACCTTTTTTGAAGTATTAAGTCTACTTCTGTTACAGCCGGGCGCAGGACGTCACGTCCTCTTCTGCGGCGAGCGCCCCCCCTCCCGCTATCTTCTGGGACCTGTGTGTGTCCCAAAAGACAAGCTGCAATGCGCAGTAGGAAACCGTCAGTGAAGCTACAAGGCTCCATTGCCGGTTTCCCTTAGTTACAATGGCTGCGCCTGCACCCGATCCAATGGAAGGATCGGCCTTGGGGGGGGGGGGGTGCGACATCGCGGGCTCCCTGGACAGGTAAGTGTCCTTATTAAAAGTCAGCAGCTACAGTGTTTGAAGCTGCTGACTTTTAAAACAAAAATGTTTGTGACTGGAACTCCGCTTTGAAGTGATACTAAAGGATTGTAAGAGCGGCAAGGATGTGGAATTCCCTTCCACAGGCGGTGGTCTCAGCGGGGAGCATCGATAGCGTCAAGAAAATATTAGATAAGCACCTGAATGACCGCAACATACAGAGAAATACAATGTAATACTGACACATAATCACACATAGGTTGGACTTGATGGACTTTTGTCTTTTTTTAACCTCACCTACTATGTAACTATGTAACATATCATACTTACCTCCACTGTGCAGCTCGTTTTGCACAGAGTGGCCCCGAACATCCATTTCTGTGGTCCCCCGGCGGCTCTTGCGGCTCCTCACATTAGATAACCCCCTTGGAGAAGCGCTCTCCCGAGGGGGTTACCTTGTGGACGCGCTCCAGAGTCCAGCATTCGGCTTCCATAGAGGCCAGATGCAGGACTCAGCCCCGCCCCCCGGCTCCCACGTCATTGGATTTGATTGAGAGCAGCGGGAGCCAATGGCTGCGCTGCTATCAGTCTATCCAATCAAGAGCCAGGAACCCGTGGAGAGAGGGACGGCGGAGAACGGGCCAATGGAAAATCAGGGCTCAGGTAAGTAAAACGGGGGGGGGCTAGGGGGTAGGGTGGCCACGTGTCCCGGATTGCCCGGGATTGTCCCTTATTTTAGATATTTGTCCCGTGTCCCGGGTACCTTCATTCCGGGACAATACAGTGTCCCGGAATAAAAAAAAACACACCGCCGCCGATTCTGTCTCCGAGTCTGACTGCCACCCTTATTATATCAGTATACACAAGTGCCTTAACTGGTTGCTAGGCTAGGGCCGCACTCCCCGCGTCTAGCAACCAGTGACGTCAGCTGGCACCGTCAGTCACGTGTGGGACTGGAGTCAGTGCAGTGGGCACTGGGCACCCGCACGGCACGTCGGCGACGGCGCACTCGTCTAGACCCACTCTACGGCTGAGCAGCACGCCTCTGAGAGAGAGAGCAGCCGCCAGCCTGCCAGTGTCAGTGAGTCGGAGTCCACTTACTAGCCTGCCCTGTGCGCACAGCCCAGCCCCAGTCAGTGGTGGACAGTGCCTCCCGGAGCTGCCGAGCCGACTACAGCTACTCCAGCAGCCGAACATTGATTGCCACTGCCAGCCAGCAAGCGCAACCCTCCGAGCTGCCCCCCCTGAGTGAGTCGTCCATCCTCCTGATTGATCCGAGTCCTCCCTCCGGCTCCCTCCCGCCCACGAGGTCCGCCCGCCAGGCGCCAGGGTACTTCAGGTTAGTGTAACTTCCACACTACCTAGTGAGCAATGCACACACACTCCCTCTCAAATCTGCTGCTGTCCCCAGACCCCCATCCCCCTCAGTTCTGCTGCTGTCCCCAGACCCCCACCCCCCTCAGATCTGCTGCTGTCCCCAGACCCCCACCCCCCTCAGTTCTGCTGCTGTCCCCCACCCCCCTCAGATCTGCTGCTGTCTCCCACACTCCCTCTCAGTTCTGCTGCTCTCCTCCTTCATCTTTCCTCCATGTCCCCCTCCGTTCTTCCTCTGCATCCCCCTCTGTTTTTCCTCCGTGTCCCCCTCCATTCTGCTGCTGTCCCCCTTCTGTTCTTCCTCCGTGTCCCCCTCCGCTCTTCCTCCGTGTCCCCCTCCACTCTTCCTCCGTGTCCCCCTCCGTTATTCCTCCGTGTCCCCCTCCGTTATTCCGCCGTGTCCCCCTCAGTTCTTCCTCCGTGTCCCCCTCAGTTCTTCCTCCGTGTCCCCCTCCGTTATTCCTCCGTGTCCCCCTCCGTTCTTCCTCCGTGTCCCCCTCCGTTCTTCCTCCGTGCCCCCCTCCGTTATTCCTCCGTGTCCCCCTCCGTTCTTCCTCCGTGTCCCCCTCCGTTCATCCTCCGTGTCCCCCTCCGTTCTTCCTCTGTGTCCCCCTCTGTTCTTCTTCTGTGCCCCCCTCCGTTCTTCCTCCGTGTCCCCCTCCGTTCTTCCTCTGTGTCCCCCTCCGTTCTGCTGCTGTCCCCCTCCGTTCTTCCTCCGTGTCCCCCTCCGTTCTTCCTCCATGTCCCCCTCCGTTCTTCCTCCGTGTCCCCCTCCGTTCTTCCTCCGTGTCCCCCTCCATTCTGCTGCTGTCCCCCTCCGTTCTTCCTCCGTGTCCCCCTCCGTTCTTCCTCCGTGTCCCCCTCCATTCTTCCTCCGTGTTCCCCTCCGTTCTTCCTCCATGTCCCTCTCCGTTATTAATCTGTGTCCCCCTCCGTTCTTCCTCCGTGTCCCCCTCCGTTCTTCCTCCGTGTCCCCCTCCGTTCTTCCTCCGTGTCCCTCTCCGTTCTTCCTCCGTGTCCCTCTCCGTTATTCCTCCGTGTCCCCCTCCGTTCTTCCTCCGTGTCCCCCTCCGTTCTGCTGCTGTCCCCCTCCGTTCTTCCTCTGTGTCCCCCTCCATTCTGCTGCTGTCCCCCTCCATTCTGCTGTCCCCCTCCGTTTTGCTGCTGTCCCCCTCTGTCCTGCTACATAGTTACATATTTACATACATAGTTACATAGTAGGTGAGGTTGAAAAAAGACACAAGTCCATCAAGTCCAACCTATGTGTGTGATTATGTGTCAGTATTACATTACATATCCCTGTATGTTGCGGTCATTCAGGTGATTATCTAATAGTTTCTTGAAGCTATCAATGCTCCCCGCTGAGACCACCGCCTGTGGAAGGGAATTCCACATCCTTGCCGCTCTTACAGTAAAGAACCCTCTACGTAGTTTAAGGTTAAACCTCTTTTCTTCTAATTGTAATGAGTGGCCACGAGTCTTATTAAACTCTCTTCTGTGAAAAAGTTTTATCCCTATTGTGGGGTCACCAGTCCGGTATTTATATATTGTGGGGTCACCAGTCCGGTATTTATATATTGTGGGGTCACCAGTCCGGTATTTATATATTGTGGGGTCACCAGTCCGGTATTTCTCTATGGTGGGGTCACCAGTCCGGTATTTCTATATTGTGGGGTCACCAGTCCGGTATTTGTATATTGTGGGGTCACCAGTCCGGTATTTGTATATTGTGGGGTCACCAGTCCGGGATTTATATATTGTGGGGTCACCAGTCCGGTATTTATATATTGTGGGGTCACCAGTCCGGTATTTGTATATTGTGGGGTCACCAGTCCGGTATTTATATATTATGGGGTCACCAGTCCGGTATTTATATATTGTGGGGTCACCAGTCCGGTATTTATATATTGTGGGGTCACCAGTCCGGTATTTATATATTGTGGGGTCACCAGTCCGGCATTTATATATTGTGGGGTCACCAGTCCGGTATTTGTATATTGTGGGGTCACCAGTCCGGTATTTATATATTGTGGGGTCACCAGTACAGTATTTGTAAATTGAAATCTGCTTTCCCCCTCCATTCTTCCTCCGTGTCCCCCTCCGTTCTGCTGCTGTCCCCCTCCGTCCTGCTGTCCCCCTCTGTTCTTCCTCCGTGTCCCCCTCCATCCTGCTGTCCCCCCAAAAATTGGCAAAAAAGTATCAAAAACCATCCTTTTTGGGCGGTGCGGGGGGGGGGGGGGGGTTTGTCCCTGAATGGCAGTTTGGAAATGTGGTCACCCTACTAGGGGGCCGGTGACTGCAAGGTATTATTTCACCTTAATGCATAGAATGCATTAAGGTGAAAAAACACAAGGGTTTACAACCCTTTAACAGCCCATGATAAATTCCCTTTAAAGCAAGAGATCTCTAAAACAAAGCCAGGCCTAATATCTGCCTGATAAATGCAAACTTTATATTTGAACAAATTCCTGGTAGTCTATAATCACAGAGTAGGAACAGCAGGGACATAACAAATGAGAAGTAACATGTATCATTCATAAAAATGCAATCATATAAAGTCAATGAGAACCACATGTGCATCCTGAAGGACTGTTCAGAGACATAATAAATATTCTTAGACAGCCCTAGAAAAGCTGGTGGGTGCAGGGATTACCAGGCCAAACACTCAGGGTAAAAAAAAAAAAAAAAAAAAAGTGCTTGCATTAAACGCTCCACAATGCAGAGATAATATAACGCTCTCTCTCTTCATTTAAAAGCCTCACTTAATGAATCGCCATTTAAATGGTAAAAGGCTTATATATATTGTTTAGGCATTTATCAATCAGCCTGTACTCCGGCTTTGTTATGTAGAATACATGTACAAGTCTTTTAATTACGCTGACCAGAAGATAAACTCATCCTGTCTCTTCACTGTAAAAGCTGTATTCACTTTGGCTTTTCTGCCTTTCTTTCTCTGTAGTTAAAAAACAAAAAAAACAAAAAAAACTTTTCAATGGCTGTTTAGACAGCTTGAATCGAATGCAGTAAACATTATTGATCTTTAAAGAGCAGCCAAACATCTCGTATTGGTTAAAGTGGGGCGGGGGGGGGGGGGGAGAACGTTTGGTGGAGTAGGTTTGGGAACCCGAGGATTGTGTTACCGCAATAAATGGCGCCCCGGGCCTAGCTGAGATCGCAAAAGCTTACCCAGGGCTGGCAGCGGTAACCCCTGTCACACTGTTTATCCTTAAAAGTGAGTCAAATGAAAGCCAGATTGTGGGTAAGATATACAACATAATGTCGCCAGAACGAGTGCGGCTCAGATGTTTGACAGCTAAATGAGTTACATGTTGATATCTTACAGGGGTCCATTATTCAAATGATCTTTACAAAAACAGGCACTTGGTTGAATGCATAGTGACCAAGACGGGTTCAAGCTGGGACCGGAGAGGAAGCTTAAAGCTCAAAAGCTCGACTTTTCAATTACTTCCAGTTACAGACAAACAAATCATTGCAAGTCTGCTGAAGCGGCCCAGCAAGTTCATTTAAGTGACGCTGTATCTGGGCGATGGGCCTTGCAGATAGACACGAATAAGGCTCGACTGATGTCACATTAGCCTGGGTGGCAAAACAGGCGCAGATCAGGCGTGGCAGGCAGAAATTGGCATGGGGCCAAATCTTTAGCAGATGGGACCGTCTACTACTTATCTGCTATAAGGGATCTGGCCTATTGCATGGGCTGGCTGTTGACATAAGCGTAAAAATGGGCATTAATACATTCCTAACATCACAAAATACAGAAAAGATTTATGTACAATATATATATATATATATTTATATTTATATTTATACAGTATATATATATATTTTAAATACAATATATATATAGATATATCTATATATATATATATATATATATATATAGATAGATAGATATATATATCTATATACCCTGTTTCCCCGAAAATAAGACCTAGCGTGATTGTCGGTGATGGCTGCAATATAAGCCCTACCCCCCAAATAAGCCCCACCCTGTTTCCCCGAAAATAAGCCCTACCCCGAAAATAAGACCCACAAGGACTTTAACTAGGGCTTATTTGGGAGGTAGGGCTTATATTGCAGCCATCACCGACAATCACGCTAGGTCTTATTTTTGGGGAAACAGGGTATATATATAGATATATATATATCTATATATATATTCAAAAGAGTGTAATGGTAATTATTAACCAGACGGGTAACCTGTCCCTACACTAGCCACTCACATAAAACATGCCCAAACCTGGGAGGTGGAATCCTATGAAGTCCGATTTTTTGGTTACTATTTAGTAGCCCCCCTTTTTCTCTCGTATTTACGGAAGTGGCAACCTGAGAGCTTCTCCCCTCTCCAATTTCCTAAATGGACTTTGCCTGACCCAAGATGGCCACCAAGGTCACGTGGGACGCCAGCATCCAATCACTAGCTGTCTCCCTGTGACTGAGAAAATTATAGAGGAACCAAATTTCTCACAGCTTCCTTCCTCTTCTGCATTGCCGCTTCGGTTGAGTGCCACCTACAGTGGGGATTACAGACTGCACCTGCCTACAAACCAACGGCCCCTAGAGGGGTTATGAAAGTTGGGACTTAAAGAATATATAAACCCAATATTTCATAATCCTGATATGTGCCTGCTGTGTTCAACAGTCCAGCCACTAATAGAGAACTTCATATAAGTGTAGGCCCTTCCACAACTCTTGGTGCTGCTCCTTTGTTGAGTCTACTTGGAATAACTTCAAGTGGAGGTAAAAGGGGAATTATATGGACTTTATGCTTAGAAAATATGCAATGAATACTCTCATGCTGGAAGTAGTGCTGATACTTTTACTAGCAAAAAATGTCCATGTGTAACACAAATAATAAAGTTGCATTATGCTGAAAATAGTCCCATGTCCAGAATACACTATATGACCAAATGTCTGTGGATAGGAGACCATTATAACTATATGATCTTGCTGGACATCCCATTCCAAACCTATTAATATGGAGTTGGACCTACTTTGCAGCTTTAACAGTCTCTGCTTTCCTGGGAAGTCTTTCTTCAAGAATTTACAGTGTGTCTGTGGGAATTTGTGCCCATTCAGCCAATGTTTGTGAGGTCAGGTACTGATGTTTAATGAGAAGACCTTGGTATATAAAGATATTAAATAGGGTTGAGGCCAGGGCACTGCAATCCAGTTGAGTTCCTCCACACCAAACTCTTCCAACCATGTCTTTATGGAGCTAGCTATGTGCATAGGGACACAGTTATGGTGGAACAGGAAAGGACCTTTCCAAAATTACAAGGTTGGAAGTACACATTTTCTAAAAAGTCTTTGTATGCTGGAACATTACCAGTGCCCTCCACCAGAAACACCTGTATGTGAAGCTAAAAAATTTTCTAGTTTTGGATTCAGTGGGGAAGTGTTAAAACTCCTGTCAGGTTTCTATTGGTATCTGGGGCTCCATAGGGCCACTTTCACACTGAGCTGTGTTACAGGCGTTTTAGCGCTAAAAACAGCGCCTGCAAAGCGCCTCCCCTGTCACTCCAGTGTGAAAGCCCGAGGGCTCCTACACTGGAGCGGTGCGCTTGCAGGACATTACAAAAAGTCCTGCAAGCAGCATCATTGAAATGAATGGGCAGTGTTGCCAAAGTGCCTGCAAAGCGCTTCAGCAGTTGTGCTACACGGGCGCTATTAACCCCTTCTGCGGCCGTAGTGGGGGTTAAAAGCGCCCTGCTAGCAGCTGAAAAGCACCGCTAAAACTAGCCGACGCCCTCACCGCCCCAGTGTGAAAGTAGCCTGAGATCTACCCTCACTGCCTGTCCTGCCAACAAGGGTTTCACCAAACAGAAATCAACATTGGCACAGTAACAAATACAAAATTTGAACTGGAGCAGAATTATTATTTTTATTTATCTAATTACAGTATTTCATTTTGTGACAACTATTTATTTATAAACCCTAAATGAATATACATTTTGAGCCATATATCATGTCAATATTTTAAGCATCTGGGGACTGAATTATTGAAGGTCGTTTTATAGTTTTTTATTTATATGTTAAATTTTTTTTGTTCATTTTATCCTATTATATTGTTATATGCTATTACTGTTCATTTTATACTATTATTACACTATTACCGTATATACTCAAGTATAAGCCGAGGCACCTAATTTTACCACAAAAAACTGGGAAAACGTTTGGCTCGAGTATAAGCCTAGGGTGAGAAATGCACAGCTACTGTAAGTGGAAAAGAGGGTCAACAATGCCCATTTGCAGCCTCACTGTGCCCATTTGCAGCCTCACTGTGCCCATTTGCAGCCATAGGTCCTCTGAACTTCAAACTTGGTAGTTAAGGGTTCCTAGATGCCCCCTAGCTGCAGCCAAAATTTGGGGTCTCTGGACCCAAAGGGTCATGAAATTGCTGCAGATGGACACAGTTTTCCATCTTTGGGGCCCCGTATCTCAGGGCCACTTGGTGCTAGGAATCACAAATTTGGTGTGCAAATTCGGAAAATGTCAAGCACTTTTCTGCAGCAGAGAATGACATTTTCCAAACCGAATTTGGGGCTCCGTATCTTGGGGCCACTTGGTGCTAGGAATCCCAGCTTTGGATATGTTGTAGTGCTGGTTCCACTGGGCTTGCACACCAAATGTGGGGTTCCTAGCACCAAGTGGCCCCGAGATACGGGGCCCCAAATTCGGTTCAGAAAATGTCATTCTCTGCTGCAGAGATGTTAATTATTGATCATATTTCACCTTTATTACCAAACGCTGCTAATACTGTTAATATTATTATTATTTTTTAATTGTTATTATTATGAGTAAGAACTCTATCATTTTACTATTATTTCCTATGATTCTCACTTTTATTACCATATTTATGAATACTAATACTATTGATTTATTATCATTAGACTTTTACTATGCCCTTACTGGTATTTCTCCTTGTTCTTTGACTTTCCAGATTATGTGTTGCAATGATGTACAGTATATAATAGAAATTATTATTATGTATTTTCTTTTTTGTAAACATTCACTTATTTCTACCGCAACCCAAGGTGATTGTGGAAGCCCTTTGATGTTCAGCACAATATTTAGGTTAATATACAGTATATACTCTATATTACCAAAAGTATTGGGACACCTGCCTTTACATACAGATGAACTTTAATGGCATCCCAGTCTTAGTCCGTAGGGTTTAATATTGAGTTGGCCCACCATTTGCAGCTATAAAAGCTTCAGCTCTTCTGGGAAGGCTGTCCACAAGGTTTAGGAGTGTGTCTATGGGGAACGTTTGACCATTCTTCCAGATGTGCATTTGTGAGGTCAGGCACTGATGTGGATGAGAAGGCCTGGCTCGCAGTCTCCTCTCTAATTCATCCCAAAGGTGTTCTATTGGATTGAGCTCAGGACTCTGTGCAGGCCAGTCAAGTTCCTCCACCCCAAAACTCGCTCATCCATGTCTTTATGGACCTTGCTTTGTGCACTGGTGCCCAGTCACGTTGGAACAGGAAGGGGCCTTCCCCAAACTGTTTCCACAAAGTCGGGAGCATGAAATTGTCCAAAATGTCTTGGTATGCTGATGCTTTAAGAGTTCCCTTCACTGAAACTAAGGGGCCAAGCCCAACCCCTGAAAAACAACCCCACACCATAATCCCCCCCCCCCCCGGATTGCCCACCTATGAGCAGACTGTTAGTATGAAAGGAACGTAACAGCCCTAGATAGCAGAAAAAAATTCTGACATGAGTTCTAACCCTTCTCACTCTATAACAAATCTAAGATAAAAAATTTGACTAGACAACACTTTTATCATTCGGAGGGGGACAGGGGGTCCACATGCTTTTGGCCATATAGTAAATATCACATGGTGGCAGCATACCTCCCAACTTTTTGAGATGGGAATTAGGGACACCTTTTAACAAAAGAATGTAGGCATAGGATACCCCCCTGCCACGCCCCCTTAAAGGAGAATTATACATAATAAAATGATTAGTGAAATCCACGAGTGCTTTTTTTTTTTTTTTTACCACTACTATTTCTTTGTGTTGGCTTTTGAAATTAACAATGCAGCAATTTAGAAATTGGATGAAAGTTTTAGCGCTGAAAAACACTTTTTTTATACATTGGAACCTCGGATTGCGAGTAGCGCGGGTAACGAGCGTTTCACAATACGAGCACTGTATTTTAAAAAAATCGTAACTCAGTTTGTGAGTTATTGTCTCACAAAACGAGCAGGATTCAGGCCAAAGCGGTGTGCAGTACCACTTTTGGTCTGAGGTGGGGGGCGCCGGAGCCAAGCAGAGCCGAACGTCACGTTCGGAAATGCACAGAAAGGCTGACCTCGGCAAATATCGGATAGGAAGTCTTTCCGAGGTTTGCCGAGGTCCGCCTAAGTGTCCTCGGGCCTGTTCGGCCGTTTCCGAGGCTCTCCGGTGCCCCCGCCCCGCCTCTGGTCGCATGCGGTATTGCATCCCATTGAAGTCAATGCGGAACGAATTATTTTAGTTTCCATTGACTTCAATGGGAAAACTCGCTTTGATATGCGAGTACTTTGGATTACGAGCATTCTCCTGGAACGGGCTATGCTCGTAATCCGAGGTTCCACTGTACAATTACATAGATCAGACCAAAATGAGAGACAAATGAGGAGGAAAGAGGGACAGAGGGACTTTGCTCCAAATCAGGGACAGTCCCTCGAAATCAGGGACAGTTGGAAGCTATGTGGCAGAAAAGCACATGAAATATAACTGTCAGCTGCAGAGGAGGCAGACTAGCCAGAAAACCCATTTCTTTGTTCTGGACAGGCACAGTTCAGGTTGGCTTGCTCTAGAAGCCGGGTGGGCAGCAGCGGGGGGGGGACTCTGATTTGATTTCTGCTTTAAACCGCCCTCCTCCAGTTGTTAACTTTGCAGATTGACCTTATTACGTGTCATGAAAGAAAAAAGAATGATGCCCATTAGGATGCTGGGCTTAGAATTGTGTCTCATTCAAAGGAGAACACTTTGTCATTGTCTGTCATGTTGAACTCTAATAATATTACAGGAAACCAGAGTTTATTTACGCAGGGAGCCCAGAGCAATCCCGCACATACCCCAAATATGCTCTAATGAATTGCTTTAAATTAGTATGAGCCTGCCGCTTACAGATGTCTGAGCCCCAATGAGACCTTCACTGCTTGTGTTCACTTTCCCTAATGGCACAGGAGCACAGACACCCCGGGAAATCTGCAGATCACAAGGATCTACAATGAGTGACTTAAGAAGAGTCCTAGGGTAAGGTGACCAGATTTTTAAAATGAAATCCAGGGACATATTTTGTTTTTTTTATTGGCAAATAGTAAAGCATATTTTCCTCAAATGATATATGTGGTATGTGTTTATATAATGATTGTATGATATATACGTTATTTCTGGAAATCATTTCATACCAGCCCCATAGAATTATTAAACCAACCGCATAATGTCATTAAACTGAGCTTGTTATATTTCCTCCTTCCCGGTCCCCACCATGACTTTACCATTAAGATCAACAGCACAACCATCGGTCCCTCCACACATGCCAGGGTGCTGGGTGTCATCCTTGACTCTGACCTCTCCTTCAGCCCCACATCCAATCACTGGCTAAATCCTGCCGTCTTAACCTCCGCAACATCTCTAGAATTCAACCCTTCCTGACTAATGACACCACAAAGCAACTTGATCACTCCTTGATTATTTCCTGCCTTGACTACTGCAACTCTCTTCTTAATGGCCTACCCTTAAGCAGGCTATCCCCCCTTTAGTCTATTATGAATGATGCTGCTAAACTAATACACCTCACTAATCGATCTGTGACTGCTGCCCCTCTCAGCCAATCCCTTCACTGGCTTCCCCTAACCCACCGTAAAAAATTCAAAATGATAACCGCAACATACAAGGCCATCCACAACATGGCCCCCAGCTACATCACCAACTCATATGCAGATATCGGATATCGCCCTAATCGTCCCCTCCACTCCTCCCAGGACCTCCTGCTCTCTAGCTCCCTTGTTACCTCCTCCCATGCTCGTCTTCAGGACTTCTCCAGAGCCTCTCCAATCCTCTGGAACTCCCTGCCCCGGTATATCTGATCAGCCCCTAACCTGTCCACCTTTAGGAGATCCCTGAAAACTCATTTATTCAGGGAAGCCTATCCCACACCCACCTAACAACTGTCCCCGAGCCACCCCATCAAATCATTCCCCGCATCTATTACCTTTTGTACCACCTCCCCCTCCCTTTAGAATGTAATCTCTACAAGCAGGGCCCTCCTGTCCCTTCTGTATTGAACTGTACTGTAATTGTGCTGTCCCCCCTCTACATTGTAAAGCACTGCGTAAACTGTTGGTGCTATATAAATCGTGTATAATAATAATAATAATAATTTTCTTGTTCATAAAAGGGAAAACCATGCATTTTAAAGCAAATTTGAAGTGTATTATACTCACCAGTGCCCATCAGCTCGGCTTCACTAGTGCCCATCAATGCAGCCTCACCAGTGTCCATCAATGTAGCCTGATCAGTGCCCATCAATGCAGCCCGATCAGTGCCCACCAGTGCAGCCTGATCAGTTCCCACCAATGCAGCCTGATCAGTGCCCATCAGCTCAGCCTCATCAGTGCCCATCAATACAGCTTCACCAGTGCCCATCAATCAAGCCTCACCAGTGCCCATCAGTTCAACTTCATCAGTACAGCCTCACAAGTGCTAATCAATGCAGCTTCTCCAGCGCCCATCAATGCAGCCTCACCAGTGCCCATCAATGCAGCTTCTCCAGTGCCTATCAATGCAGCCTCACCAGTGCCCATCAATGCAGCTTCACCAGTGCCCATTAATGCAGCTTCACCAGTGCCCATCAATGCAGCCTGATCAGTGCCCATCAATGCAGCCTGATCAGTGCCCATCAATGCAGCCTCACCAGTTCCCATCAGCTCAGCCTCATCAGTGCCCATCAATGCAGCCTCACCAGTTCCCATCAGCTCAGCCTCA
Source organism: Lithobates clamitans (assembly GCA_037952925.1). Classification (NCBI taxonomy): domain Eukaryota; kingdom Metazoa; phylum Chordata; class Amphibia; order Anura; family Ranidae; genus Lithobates; species Lithobates clamitans. The sequence continues at coordinate 779,353 of JBBGZY010001809.1, read as the reverse complement.
TCAGTGCCAATCAATGCAGGCTCACCAGTGCCCATCAATGCAGCTTGATCAGTGCCCAGCAATGCAGCCTCACAAGTGTCCATCAATGCAGCCTCACCAGTGTCCATCCAATGCAGTCTCACCAGTGCTCATCAATGCAGCCTTACCAGTGCTCAGTAGCTCAGCTTCACCAGTGCCCATCAGCTCAGCCTCCTCAGTGCCCATCAGTGAAACCTATCAGTGCCCATCAGTGCACCTCATAAGTGCCCATCAGTGCGGCCTATCAGTGCCCATCAGTGCTGCCTCATTAGTGCCCATCAGTGCTGCCTCATCAGTGCCACCTATCAGTGTCCATCAGTGCCACCTCATGAATGCCTATCAGTGCAGCCTATCAGTGCTCATTAGTGCTGCCTCATGAGTGCCCATCAGTGCAGCCTATCAGTGCCCATCAATGATGCCTCATGAGTGCCCATCAGTGCCGCCTCATCAGTGCCCATCAATGCAGCCTATCAGTTCTGTCTCATGAGTGCCAATCAGTGCCACCTCATCAGTGCTGCCTTATGAGTGCCTATCAATGCCCATCAGTGCTGCCTCATGAGTGCCTATCAGTGCCCCCTCATCAGTTCAGCCTATCAGTGCCCATCAGTGGTGCCTCATGAGTGCCCATTAATGCCACCTCATCAGTACTGCCTCATGAGTGCCCATCAGTGCCCACTCATCAGTGCCCATAAGTGCTGTCTCATGAGTGCCCATCAGTGCCACCTCATTAGTGCTGCCTCATGAGTGCCCATCAGTGCTGCCTCATCAGTGCCCATCAGTGCAGCTTATCAGTGCTGCCCCATGAGTGCCCATCAGTGCCACCTCATCAGTGATGCCTCATGAGTGCCCATCAGTGCCACCTCATTAGTGCCCATCAGTGTAGCCTCATCAGTGCCCATCAGTGCAGCCTGTCAGTACCCATCAATGCAGCCTGTCAGTGCCGCCTATCAGTGCCACCGCATGAGTGCCCATCAGTACCGCTTATCAGTGCCACTGTATAAGTGCCCATCAGTGCCACCTATCAGTGCCACCGCATGAGTGCCCATCAGTGCCGCCTATCAGTGCTAATGCTTGAGTGCCCATCAGCGCCGCCTATCAGTGCCACCGCACGAGTACACTTAAGTGCTGCCTATCAGTGCCAACACATGAGTGCCCATCAGTGCCGCCTATCAGTGCTAATGCGTGAGTGCCCATCAGTTAAGGAGAACTTAACTTAACCTCTGGACTACATTACCCATAATTCCTTGAGGTACAGGAGGGAGGGACAGGGAGGAACACTGCTCCTTTCTCTCCCCTATGCATTGCCGCTGCCGGGAGAGTGATTGGAGGAGGGACCAGAGGTGGGAGGAGAGGGGCGGGATGCTGGGAGAGGGAGGTCATGTGTCCCCGTTTCTTCTTGACAAATGAGGAGGAGGAGTGGTGGCTACAAGTAACACACAGTCCAGCTCCTCCTCTCTAGCTACTCTGCGTCGCAAGTACTACTGCACTAGTGACCACAGAGCTAGCTCCTCTCACAGCCAACGCAGCCCTCGCCCACCAGGATTAGGCCCTGCAAATGCGGGGACAAAACCGGGGACAGATTGGGTCCGGGGACTGTCCTCAATTATCCGGGGACGTCTGGTCACCATATCCTAGGGACCAATGGTGTGTACATTTTTCTGTGGGAGTTCGAATCTAAAGCTGGCCATACATGGTTCAGTTTTTTTTTTTTTTTATCTTTCAGCCAGAACTGATTTCCCTATCCACAAATTGGAGGTGGAAGGGGGAATCCTCCCCACTAACCTTGTTCTATCAGATTACCGCTACCCATCAGATTGTGTAATGGAAGTAACGTTCCGATCAAAAATTTACTTACTGCACATGGGTTGTGCATTTCCAGCATGCGTTCCAAACACTTTATGATCTGACGGGTAGCAATAATCTGATAGAAGACCCATGCGGACATCTTACTACACCCAGCTACGTCTTGAATTTCAGAGTCAAGTGAGCGTATATAAATAGGTATAGTATATTGATATCTGTGATGCTGTTTGAATGTTTCATTTTGAAGGCCTAAAGGTTTAGCGCTTAGCAGTGCGGGGTGTACCAAGATGGCCTCCGCCACCTTCCTACTGCTGTCGTCCAGCTTCTTTCAAAATGTAACATCAAAACAGCATCACAGATGTCAATATACTATATTTATTTATAAACGCTCACTTTATTGCCAAAATTACTCTAAAATTCAAGACGTGGCTGGGTGTAATATTATGTCCGCACGGGTGTTCTATCACCTTACCGCTACCCGTCAGATCAGGAAGTGTGGAACGCATGTTGGAACGCATTGCGCATGTGCAGTAAATCATTTTTGGTCAGAACGTCACTTCCATTACACAGTCTGATGGGTAGCGTTACAACCAATTGTATTCTGATAGCAGGAAGACTCCCCCACTGTCATTATACACAAATCAGCCATTGGCTGCCGACATTGATTGAGCAGCTTTCATCCGACAGGGCAGCTGAACAGAAGTCGCCCAGTAGATTGACTTCTGTTCAACTGTAGTAGCCACACATGGAATGAAATTCAGCTGGTTCCTGATAAACCAACTTTTAGGCCTTGAAAGAAGGCCGTCTAATCTCCCTTCCTCTAATTACTATGAAGATGCACAAACAAGGTCCATAAAGACATGAATTGCATTTGCTTACACTTCATTAATACCTTCACCATTAATCCTCAATGTGCTTGTGGTTTATTTTCTGTGTACCATCATAGAGAGGAAAAATACTAAAGCCTCGTACACACGATTGGATTGTTGGCCAACAAAACCGTGGACTTTTGTCCGAAGGGCATTGGCCCAAACTTGTCTTGCATACACACGGCCACACAATTGTTGGCCAACAAATACGAATTTAGTGACGTACTACGTTGTTTTTCAGCTCTTTAGTGCCACCCTTTGGGCTCCTTCTGCTAATTTCGTGTTAGCAGAAGTTTGGTGAGTGTTGATTCGCTCTTTTCATTTCACACTTTTCATTTCGCATTTTTCATTTCGCACTTTTCAGTTCTCGCTTTTCAGTTCATTTCTGAACGGGCGTTCGTCAATCAGACATGTTGCGGAATCGGAGGAGATAACGTGTTATTTATTATTGGCTTTGGAGTTATTGCTTTGACATTATTTTTTTGGTTGAATAATTATTTGATTTGGTATATTTTGTATATTTTTGGATGCATAGAATGCACTTTTTGGTTAAGTTCTATTGGCAGATAGCATGTCTAATTTTATTTGTTTTTCTTCTTTTAATGCAGAATTAAAAAATTGTGTAGAATAATACTTGGCTTTGTGTTTTACTTAAAATGACAGTTTGGGAGTAGGCAGTTACATTTTAAAAAATACAATGTAAAATTGACAAGGGACACCAACATAGTCGTATCTTTGATCTTAAAAACTACGGAATAATGGTGTTGTGGTAACTTGCCCAAAAAAAAAAAAGCATAATAATATTATTCTTGATATCACTAGAAAAAAAAAGCCTTTGAAATTAGTTTGCAATAACTCCATCAGTATCACCAGCAAAGCAGCTTCATTATTATCCCATTAAAGAAGAAGAGAATTGTGCGCTGCATTTGGAGATTTCATAATTTGCCACGTCATGAATGTTAATTCTCCATTGCGAACACTAGTTTACAAGACCGACCGCTTCTGGCTCGTCCTTGCTTCCGAGCATGCGTGTTTGTACTTTGGACTTTTGTCCGACTTGTGTACACACGCTCGGAAAATCCAACAACAGACATTTGTCCATGGAAAATCCGACAACAATTGTAACATCTAACACTAGTGTATCTAAGCAATAATTGATTTTTTGGAAACACATAATAAACATATAGTATAGTGAAAGTACATGGGCAGAGCTTGAGGGGGTCACAGGGTTCGCAATGGTGACCATGCCCATGCTCCAGGAGTCAAGAGGTAATGCCACTAGAAATTAGCAAAAATATACAATTGGGGGGTACCATCATCCTGTATTGATATAATAGAGAGAGAAGGGAGCTTGGACAAGGGCTACTCCAAAAAAAATGCGTACCGCAATAGTCCTAACCCTTCCTGGTGATTGAGGGCATTTTTTGGAGTAGCCCTTGTCCAATCTCCCTTCTCTCTCCATGCTCCAGGAGGCCCATGCGGGTTCTTTGTCACATTAGGGTTTACACTGTGTCGTTGGGGAACAGCACTTGGCACGTGACCCTGCATAGGTAATTCAGTAAACTTAGACAGCCCGAGTCGGCCGGTCGGGCAGGGGCCCACCCAGGTCTGTCCCAGACCCTCTGAGATTTGAGATTTCAGTTTCACCTACACAGAGTGTGGGGGCAAGCCCTGTCCCCCAGTGGCACACTCTCTGCTCAACCCCGTTAAGCCCAGTACAGCCCCTCCCGCCACACCCTGCTCACCCGTGCACACAAGGTGGGGACAGGCAGGCCACACTCTAAGCTGCCGGGTGAAAGTGGAGAGCTTGTATAGGAATCTGGAAGTCAGAGGATTTGCCCATTCTGGGCAGGGCCCAAGCCAGGCCCTCCGAGTCTCCTCTTTTACATAGAAGCCCACCACTTTCACCCGGCAGCTCAGAGTGTGACCTGCCTTCCCCACCTTGTGTGCACGTGCAGCAGGAGTATCTTGGTGCATGGTGAGAGTATCCTGGTGGAAGCACCGGGTGGTGGTGGGGAGGCCCCCGGTCAACTTTTGCATCGAGCCCCACAAGCTTCAAGCTATGCCTCTGCACACAGATGATATACATACCGCGAGTATAAAGCTGGCAATACACTAGAAGAATTTCGCTCACAAACTTTCATTTCAGGAACATTCATTTGATATTTGAATCATTAGTGGGGTTGAATCAATGCTCATTTTCAACCGCACTGATGAGAAAATTAAAATAAGCAGGATGGAAATGTTCCTGGGACAAACAAATCTCTAACTGTGAATGTGGTTTTGGTTTAGGACATTACAGTCATTTCAAAATTAAATGTTAACCCGAAAACAACATTTTGAAATACTTTTAAACAACATTCTTTAATTTATCAAATGTATACAGAATTTTCATACAAAAGTTCAGTCGTTTGCAAATTTACTAGTGTATGGCGAGCCTAAGGACTAGTCTAGCGTTGCTCTCTGAAGAGTGATCTGTGTTTGGAACGCTCCTCAGAGAGCATTTCACAGACACTGAAGAGGAGTTGTATTGCCTCTGTACCCACTGCTTTAACCCTTTGAACTCTTTACTGGAATCCCTCAACTGTGCGCAATGCATACGATTGCATGACACCCCATTTAGTTGAATGGGTCATGTTCAGCGGGCTGTACTGCTCACTTAAGGCAACATCAGGAACAACTCTTGCTGTGATGCAAATAATTGCTGCTGTGGCTTATGTACACACCCCTCCCCTGCCTTTGCAGCTGTAGCTGGGTGTGCTTGCAAGTGCCTCTCTCCCTTCACTTCCCTCACCCCTTTGTCGTCACTGTACTGCAACAGCTGCCTCTCACCCCTAGCTTCCCTGCTGTGTGAGGAGGGGGGCTCACACCCCCCCCCCGACGCTCATTCCTGCCCCCTCCCTCTGCCTTCTGGCAGTGAACTTGTGCCAATGGGAGAGCAGGGGAGCTTGAGCCAATAGGAGCATCAGAGAGAGGACTTACTGTGCAGCAGTGGATCATATGATATGTAGTCCTTGATATGTATGATATGTCGTCCTTAAAGGGGTGCTGCTCAATATTGCTGTAGAACTACAGGTACACAATTCACTGCATACAGAGAAGGAGAAATACAGTTAGTTAACCTAACTAATACCTTCACCCTATTAATCCTCAATTTGCTTATGGTCTATTTTCTGTGTACTATCATAGAGAGGAAAAATATTAACGGTTCAATTACACAGAGGTGAGTAACCTATATCCAGGTGTGTTGGTGGGGACCCAGCAGCTTCAAGAGTCATAGCAGAGGACCCAACACACCAAGCGGCTCCTGAACTAAAGCGCTACAGAACTAAAGAGGCAGTGACTGGGGGAGAGGTACAACCACATAGTTTTACTGACCCCCAACCGCCAGTGTAAACGAGGCCTAAAACATCTCCTTTACATGCCAAAGGACTTGTATTTCTGTCCATTCAGTGATTCACACAGCTGTGCTACGCAGTACAGCCCTGTCTAGCAGGGCAGAAAACCTGATTTTTCTCTGCTGTATCCACTTAACGCCTACAGGTCTTGTTGCTTTCCCGTCCTGTGACTGGACAGAGAAAAGAGAAGGAGTAGAATAATGAACTCATATCTTTGCCACTCTGCTCTCTCCTCCTATCCCCATGCACAGTGCATATAAAAGGTCTACACACCCCTGTTAAATTGTCAAGTGTCTGTGATGTAAAAAAATGAGACAAAGATAAATCATTTCAGAACTTTTTCCACCTTTAATGTGACCTATAAACTGTACAACTCAATTGAAAAACAAACTGAAATCTATTTAAGGGGAGGTAAAAATAAAAACTGAAATAATGTGGTTGCAGGAGTGTGCACACCCTCTTATAACTGGGGTTGTAGCTGTGTTCAGAATTAATCACATTCAAACTCATGTTAAATAGGAGTCAGTACACACCTGCCATCATTTAAAGTGCCTCTGATTAACCCCCAATAAAGTTCAGCTGTTCTAGTAGGTCTTTCCTGACATTTTCTTAGTTGCATTCTACAGCAAAAGCCATGGTTCGCAGAGAGCTTCCAAAGCATCAGAGGGATCTCATTGTTAAAAGGTATCAGTCAGGAGAAGGGTACAAAAGAATTTCCAAGGCATTAGATATACCATGTAACACAGAGAAGACAATCATCATCAAGTGTAGAAAATATGGCACAACAGTGACATTACCAAGAATGACCCTCCAAAATTGATGAAAAGACGAGAAGAAAACCGGTCATTAAGGCTGCCAAGAGGCCTACAGCAACAATAAAGGAGCTGCAGGAATATCTGGCAAGTACTGGCTGTGGGGTACATGTAACAACGATCTCCTGTATTCTTCATACGTCTGGGCTATGGGGTAGAGTGGCAACATGGGAGCCGTTTCTTACAAAGAAAAACATCCAAGTCCGGCTAAGTTCTGCAAAAACATATCTGAAGTCTGTCAAAAGCATGTGGGGAAATGTGTTATGGTCTGATAAAACTAAGGTTGAATTTTTTGGCCATAATTCCAAAAGATATGTTTGGTACAAAAACAACACTGCACATCACCAAAAGAACACCATACCCACAGTGAAGCATGGTGGTGCCAGCATCATGCTTTGGGGTTGTTTTTCTTCAGCTGGAACAGGGGCCTTAGTCAAGGTAGAGGAGTTATGAACAGTTCCAAATACCAGTCAATATTGGCACAAAACCTTCAGGCTTCTGCTAGAAAGCTGAACATGAAGAGGAACTTCATCTTTCAGCATGACAACAACCCAAAGCATACATCCAAATCAGCAAAGGAATGGCTTCACAAGAAGAAGATGAAAGTTTTGGAATGGCCCAGCCAAAGCCCAGATCTGAATCTGATTGAAAATCTGTGGGTTGTTCTGAAAAGGGATGTGCACAGGAGATGCCCTCACCCTCTGACATATTTGGGGTGTTTTTGCAAAGAAGAGTGGGCAAATATTGCCAAGTCAAGATGTGCCATGCTGATAGACTCATACCCATTAAGACTGAGTGTTGTAATAAAATCAAAATGTGCTTCAACAAAGTATTAGTTTAAGGGTGTGCACACTTATGAAACCATATTATTTTATTGTTTTGTTTTTACTTCCCTCCACCTAAAAGATTTCAGTTTGATGTTCAACTGAGTTGTATAGTTTATAGGTCACATTAAAGGTGGAAAAAGTTCTGAAATGATTTAGCTTTGTTTCGTTTTTTTTTTTACATCACAGAAACCTGACATTTTACCAGGGGTGTGTAGACTTTTTATATCCACTGTACCTTGTTACCACATGAGTGCTGCAGCACAACTGGCTCCTTGTACTGCTTCTTCTGTTCCTAGCTCTGCTGTAATGTGGACTGAAAACAGCTGATATTCAAATTCAAGTACTTACACTGCTTGCATTAAAAAAATACATGAGTTTGACTTTCGTTATATAAGCATGCATTCCTCTTCAAGGAGAAGTTGCCTTCAGAGAATGGGAGTCCCGGAGTTAAAAGAACAAAAGGAATGGGCGGTGGGACGGCGTGACAGGACTGGGCATAGGACAGGCAGGGGGTAACGTTGATAGTTGTCCCCTTTAAGGAAAGGGGGGTGGTCTGGAGCCCGGAGGCATTCTGAGGAAATAGGTGGAGGAGAAGGAGGAAGTGACGTCAGTCGAGAACGGAGGGGAAGAAGATTCCCACCCACCCTCCCGATGTTTGGTCTGTATTTCAGGGAGGCTGTCAGGACAGCCCGGCAGTGGTGGGTGTTTGGAGGAAGAGAAGATGGCTGGTATATATATATAACATGGTTGGGACCCATCTGTGGTATTGGGTTCTCGGGTCCCTTCCGGTTAACGAGGGGTTAACTGGGAAGGGGTAAAAATGTAGGTCACTGCGAATGTTGAGTACCGTCTCTAAGTCGGTGGCTTGCGGCTTGCGGCTTAAAGTTTAAAAGACGTTGTTCGCAGTGACCAAGTTGTGTGTCGTTGCCCTCGAAGACCCCAAAGTATATAGAGAAGTTTGGTTGATGGTTATTTAAAAAATGTTATTTATTTAAATTACATTAATTGTTAATAAAAGGTCGTAAGGCCAATTTACCCCAAAAATCTTGTCACATCATTTTTTGGGTAAGTGGAGGGGTTTGGAGATTATGTTATAACAGGTTGGAAAAAGGAGGAGGTTATGTCCTTCATATTTCATGATTTTACTTTTGAGTATGGCTCAAGTCTAGCACCCCCTATGGTGTACAGATGAATTATGCGTCTAAAGGATGTGCGCCACATGAACTGCAATCAATTAATATTTTTTGTTACATCTAACACTACTGTATCTAAGCAAAAGTTGATTTTATATAAGGGTGTAAGCATTTAATATCACAATGGTTTCTTTAATGGAAAACAAAAGTTTATTGAGCCTCATTGATGTGGTTTGTAATATGTCTGCCACACATGTGATACTGGAGTCAGAACATTTAATTGGAAAAAAATGTAATTTACAAAACTGATCAAACATATGTTTCAGTTAAGGCTATGTCCATGTTAGTACAGAGAAAGGGGTTTTTTTTGTCCCCCTTGAATAAAATGTCATTGTGTTCCTGTTATTTCATTATGCCTATGATCACTACGCATGAAGATGTTAAAAGGACTTCAATTACAATCAGATGGGTTACACTTGGGTCCCATTCAAGCGGCTTGATTACACTGGAAGCGTATTATAGAAGACGATAAAGAACAATTCTGAGGCCAAATCTCAAGTCAGTTTTGTGTCCTCTGAGTAATTCTGGGATTTAATGACTATGTTTGCCACACACAGAGGAACCATATCCAGCAATTAGTGTAACCCCCCAACAACTTATAATATAAAATAATTATGCTCTAAGCATAAAAAAAATCACGTAAATACATTTCATGCTGAATGTCTGAAAGTTCCTACGCCCTTCGGGTCCAAAAATCACTCTTTATTATGTATTTGTTAAAAAAAGTGATTGAAGTTTATATAAACCCAAGCAATGAACTTCTCTTATTTGCTCCTTTTTGATCTGGTATACTTATAATATTGGCTTTTGTTTTATAAGTGTAAAAAATCCCCCGTTGATCCTGCCATATTTCTTGTGAGCTGATAATTACCTGTGCTGCACTCCAATCAGTTACATTGTTCTTTTTGTAAATGATAAAATATATGTTATGAAGTTGGGGGGGGGGGGGGTTGTAGTCCTGTCCTAGGGCAATAATGCTGTTCCTACATACAGCACATTGAGTAAAAGTTGTCACCCTGTTTATAAGACTATGTCTTAAAATGAATATGCACGTCCCAGCCCTTTATAGTTACCTGCATTTCAATAAAGGTGAATGAACGAAAAGGTTGTCATCCTAGTATAGGATCACCAGGTTAGGCCCCTTTCACACCTGCGCAATGCGACGCAACGCTTTTTTAGCTGTTTTTGTGCATGCCAAAGAACCAACTCTTGGAATGACACTATAAGCACAATGCATGTTTTTTCATGTTTTTTGGCTGGTTTCCAGGAATGCGAAGGTGTGAATGCAATGAGGAAGAAAAAGAAGTCCCAGGAACGTGGGCAGGGCTAAACATTCTGGGGGTGTGGCCTGGGTGGAGTCTAGGCTGAGGCTGCTTCCACTCTTTACATGAGGGTTTTGTGTGATGTGCCGCTCCTGGGCCTTTCGTTTTCTTCCTCGTTGCATTCACACCTTTGTATCTGCAGTTTTTCACATGTTTCCAGGAATAGAAAGGTGTGAATGCAACGAGGAAGGAAAAGAAATCCCAAGAGCAGCACGTCACACAAAGCCCTCATGTGAAGAGTGGAAGCAGCCTCAGCCTAGACTCCGTCCAGGTCACACACGTGACATGTTTCAGGCCAACCTACTGAGCTTAGTCATGGCATTCCCATGACTAAGCCCCATGGGCAGGGCAAAACATTCTGGGGGTTTGGCCTGGATGGAGTCTAGGCTGAAGCTGCTTCCACTCTTCACATGAGGGTTTTGTATGATGTGTGGTTCTTGGGACTTTTTTTTCTTCCTTGCTGAATTCACACCTTTGCATTTGCAGTTTTTCATATGTTTTCAGAAATGCAAAGGTGTAAATGCAACGAAGAAGAAAAAGAAGTCCCAGGAGCCGCACATCACACAAAACCCTCATGTAAAGAGTGGAAGCAGCCTCAGCCTAGACTTCGTCCAGGCCACACACCCGACATGTTTCGGCCCACCTACTGGGCTTAGTCATGGCAATCCCATGACTAAGCCCTGAGGGCGGGGGGTAAAACATGTTGAGGGTGTGGTCTGGACAGAGTCTAGGCTGAGGCTGCTTCCACTCTTTACATGAGGGTTTTGTATGATGTGCGGCTCCTGGGACCTCTTTTTCTTCCTCGTTGCATTCACACCTTCGCATTTGCAGTTTTTCACACGTTTCCAGGAATGCAAAGGTGTGAATGCAACGAAGAAGAAAAAGAAGTCCCAGAAGCCACACATCACACAAAACCCTCATGTAAAGAGTGGAAGCAGCCTCAGCCTAGACTTCGTCCAGGCCACACACCCGACATGTTTCGGCCACCTACTGGGCTTAGTCATGGCATTCCCATGACTAAGCCCCGTGGGCAGGGCAAAACATTCTGGGGGTTTGGCCTGGATGGAGTCTAGGTTGAGGCTGCTTCCACTCTTTACATGAGGGTTTTGTGTGATGTGCAGGTCCTGGGACCTCTTTTCTTCCCTCATTGACTTCTATGGAGCTGGGATGAGCTCTTTCCCTGCCTGCACTCCCAGCAGTTATCCTCATATAAGGACCTACTAGAGCCTGAAGCGGTACCCTTAAATTGGATGTAAACCTGATTCATTACATTTGAGCTGGGCACATATATCTGTAGTGTTTTCTTATCTCTATTCAAAGCCCTATGTCCCATAGCTTTGTCCTGCTTTGTTCGTCTGTTATCAGCCTGATAACTTTTGACAAGGTCTCTGAGACAGGAGCCTGAAGTGTGTGTCGGGGGAGGTTGCTATAAATAGATTAGCACAAAACTAAACTATTCACGGACACGCTCTCATGTGTGGGGAGGGGCGTGTTTGCCTTACCTCCAATCAGCTGTCTCACAGTCTCTCACAGCGTATAGCAAGTATCCACACCTACAGGGGAACCAGGAAGAGAAAATTCTAATATGATGTGCAATTTCTGTATAAAAAGCTGAAGACAGCAGATATATATGTAAAACTTATGTAGGGAGATTTGCTTCATCTCTGTATCACCTGAGGCTGTTCAATTCACTGGGTATATGTGAGGGTTTACATCCACTTTAATTTCTTTGTATAAAGTCACAAGGTGTGAATACAGCCTTAAGCTGCTTTTACACTGCTTCACTAAAAAAAATGCAGCAAAAACGCATATGTGTTTCAGGGTGCCTATTACCCAACATGAACCTGTGAAACTTGGACATGTAACTCAAAAAATGCACTAAAAACACAATGCAGGTGCGTTTTTGGCTAATTTTCTATAAATTTCAACGGGGACCTGCATTTTGGTGAAGTTTTGAAAAACGCACCAAAGATGTTGCAGGACTTTTTAAAACGCACCACACCGGCAGCACAGTGGTGTGAAGAGTCCCAAAGGATTTAAAGAGAAATATTTTTAATTTTTTTTAGCAAGGTCAAAACACAGCAAAAATGCATCAGTTAAAGTGTCATTAAACCTACATCATAAAAAAAACTCTCAATATATGGTGTATTACATGCTGTTCATACTCACTTAGTCACTATGGGATTTGATTTCAGTATTCTGTAAAAAAAAACAACTGATTGATCCCGCTGTTCTCTATCTCCCCTTTCTGTCCATGCCCCCAATTCAACTAGGGATTTTGCAGCTGTGGTGGCAACTCTGCACATGCTCAGTTTTCAGTGAGTTTCTATGCTGAGCATTTCCTCCCCATCACATCTGAGCAGCCCATGTTACTATAGAGTCACACATGTAGGCGTATACACAGTGGTAAATGACAACCCACTCCCCCCCCTCCTCCATGCCCACTAACCAGCTAAACACAATGGGGGCGGGATATTACATGAAGATTAATTGAGGCTTCACCTCCCTGTTATTTGTAGACACAGGCTGGAGGAGCGTGACACAGCCAGTGACTGGCAGAAATCTGCCCATACCATGTTCTTTCCACAAAACAAAGATTTCGTTTCAAATACATATTTGCATGAATATTTCAAAACAGTTTATTGCTATTAATTATTTATTTTTACTTGTATCCCAAAGGCTGTCTTTTATTTTTTTATCATGAACATGTGACCAGCAGCAGACTGCTTACATTTCCCTGCAGACAGCCTGGGAAAGAGCTGGGCCGTGTGACAGCTGTATATCGATTAGGAAAAAGGTACTTAGATGTTTTTTTTTTAATTAAAATAATTACAGGCCATCATCCATAGACAGAAAAAAAAGGTAAACAGTGTGTGTTTAGAATCACTTTAAAGTAAAGGAAAAAAGCATGAGAAATGAAAATGAATGCAGCCACCACCTGTGGCTAAAGATCGGTAAACTGCAATATATTACATTTCGTTCTTGGGTTTAGATGCACTTTAAATAACAGAGGGTGTATTTATATAATCCTCTTGTAGTCCCCAGCACTCAGTCTGAAGGAGGAAGGCTCATCACTATGAGACAATCATGTCGTACAGTTTATCACAGTCAGTCTAACAATGTGAGTATGCTTGCAGGAGGGGTGAGCACAGAAATGACCTGCTGCTGATCCTTGCTTGTTTAATCACCAGATGAAAGAGGAGAGGTGACTAAGGAGCCATAACAACAGGGTCTACTGCAAGTACATTAGGTGCACTGTAAGCTTGCAACAGTTATTCATAGACATGTGCACAGCCAAAAAATTTGTTCATTTTCGTTTTCATTTCATTAGTTTATTATTTTTTTCGTTTTTCGGGTCATTCGTTATGATCGCGATTCGTAAATTCGTTCATTTGTAAATTCGTAAATGCGTTCATTCGTACATTTGTTCATTCGTACATTCGTACATTTTTACATTTGTACATTTGTAAATTCGTACATTCGTAAATTCGTAAAATCGTACATTTGTAAATTCGTAAAATCGTACATTTGTAAATTAGAAGTTTGAAAATCCAAAAACCCGAAAATTCAAAAATCTGAAATAGTAAATACCGTATTTATCGGCGTATAACACGCACCCCAATTTAGAAGGGAATTTTAAGGAAAAAAAAACTTTTAGGAGGGAAGTTGAAGGGAAAAAAACTTACATTTAAATGCCCATCATTGCAGCCTTCTCAGTGCAGCCTTGCCCCAGTGCAGCCATGTCAGTGCAGCCTTCCCCAGTGCAGCCTTGTCAGTGCAGCCTTGTCAGTGCAGCCATGTCAGTGCAGCCTTCCCCAGTGCAGCCATGTCAGTGCAGCCATATCAGTGCAGCCTTCTCAGTGCAGCCTTGCCCCAGTGCAGCCTTCTCAGTGCAGCCTTCCCCAGTGCAGCCTTGCCCCAGTGCAGCCTTCCCCAGTGCAGCCTTGCCCCAGTGCAGCCTTCGATCCCCTGTCCCTGCTTGCTGGGCTTCAAAATCGCGGACCGCGATTTGAAAATGGCGCCGCCGGCGCCGAAATACACAGAGCCGGTCCTCGGCTCTTTCCAGCGGCTCTCGTTTACTTTCGGTTTCACTCATAGCCCCGAGCGGAGCTATCCGAACCTTCTCGGATAGCTCCGCTCGGGGCTACGAGTGAAACCGAAAGTAAACAAGAGCCGCCGGAAAGAGCCGAGGACCGGCTCTGTGTATTTCGGCGCCGGCGGCGCCATTTTCAAATCGTGGTCGGCGATTTTGTTATTTTGACAGGTCGGGATCGCAGGGGATCGGCGTATAACACGCACCTGCGACTTTCCCCTGATTTTAAGGGGAAAAAAGTGCGTGTTATACTCCGATAAATACGGTAACTATTAAATTATAGGTATTGTAATTTCCTTTCAAATTTGACTGTCAGTGAACGTAACAAATACAAATTTATCCGAAGTTATGAATTATCCAAAACGAATGCTGCATCTAAACTAATGGAACGGAACAAATTAATAATAAATAATAATAATAAAACGTTGTTATTATTATTATTGTTATTTATTATTATTAATTCATTACGTTCCATTCCGTTTTTTCAGATCATTCATAACTTTGGATAAATTTGTATGTGTTACGTTCACTAACAGCCAAATTTGAAAGGAAATTACAATACCTATAATTTAAAAGTTACTAGTAATAATTACTTATAGTTAAGTTATTATTAGTTAACTATTATTTCAGATTTCCGAATTTTCAAATTTACGAATGTACGAATGTACGAATGTTCGAATGCCCGAATTTACGAATGTCCAATCTTATTGAATTTACGAATATTCGGAAAAAATTCGTTAAACGGGTTTTCGTTAATTCGGATATTCCCGAATTAACGAATTTGTGGAAATTCGCTAAAAAACGAATTTGGAACGAAACGAATTGCACATGCCTAGTTATTCATATGGACCGCACAGTGGCTAAGTGGTTGGCACCTCCACCTAGCAACACTAGGGGCATTGGTTCAAATTCCAACCATGGCACTACCTGCATGGAGTTTGCATGTTCTCCCTGTGCCTGTGTGGGTTTCCTCCGGGTACTCTGGTTTCCTCCTACACTCCAAAGACATGCTGGTAGGTTAATTGGCTCCTGTCTAAATTGGCCCTATTGGCCCTTGAGGTCAGTAGCTGATGTGAGTGAACAATATATATGTAAAGCATTGTGTTAATTGATGGGGCTATATAAGTTCCTGCATGTGATAATGATCACTTCTGATCATTGAGAACTCTCATGTAAAAGCTGAATTCTAGGCATTAATTGTATTGTTTTTTTTTTTAATTCAAGCAGTAGTGTCTGAATT
Organism: Lithobates clamitans; assembly: GCA_037952925.1. Classification (NCBI taxonomy): domain Eukaryota; kingdom Metazoa; phylum Chordata; class Amphibia; order Anura; family Ranidae; genus Lithobates; species Lithobates clamitans. The sequence continues at coordinate 763,778 of JBBGZY010001809.1, read as the reverse complement.
TAATTTGGTATCAGCCACTTCCAGCCTATGTATAGAAAAGCTCAGAGGTATGAAGGAAAAGTAGCACAGGGCAGGGCTGTCTTAATGCATGGGCACCCCTGGACACTGCCCAGGGGCCCCAGGTGCACGGGGGGGCCCCATGATAATCTTGCATCATATTTGCCAACTGTCCCAGCTTTGCTTTTCACTAAGCTGTCCCAGGATGGCGGTGTCCCGAAACCTGCACTGTGCCCTCCTGACCTTCCCTGTACTGTGTCTTTCTGCCTCCCCCTAGTACTGTGCCCTTTGTGTTGATTAGCCTTTGGATTACCGCATGTTTTCTTATTGTTTAAAAATTAATTTTATTGTAAGTTTTGTGCGTTTCATCTGTGTATATAGGTGCCTAAAGTTTAGAGTTACAGCCTACATTGCCAGAAGGTTTCCATTGTCACAGGCGATGCTTGAAACATCCAACTGCATATGCCCACTCTCAGATGACCTTGCTGTCCATTAATACTTTTGCCCTAGGCCTTTCCAGAGAAAACATCCTGACCTCTCCTGTGTGGCCTTTCCAGTTCACACCAGTAATGCCTTTTTTTTCTTTCCCTCTTTTACAAATAGGGGGAACATCCTCTTTGTAAACTTTATCTTATGTATATTTTTAATTGGATAGTCAAACGACCAAACAAAGACATGAAGTCTGCAGGAATGCAGCCGGCTTCAGTAAGGATATACAGAAGGCCAGTAATTTGACAGGTGAGAACATCCATAGCAGACACACAAGGAAGAAAGAATGCTGCTTTTCAAAGGTGGAATTCAGAGGTTAGTTCCTCTGACTGCATTGACACTACAGATAACCCCAGTACATCCATCTTGAATTGGCAGCTCAGTTACAATGACTGTCACTTTGCTAATTACCCATTTTCAACCTATCTTTCTGCAGGCTCCGCTCACAATCTCATTTCTTTTTCATTCTAATAAAAGGTGCTTCAACGTGCAAAATAACACGCAATCCATCCCACTTTAATGCAATTTGGTATGCCAGACTTGGCTGGGTTTCTGAGGCTTCTGTGGAAATTATATGGGTTAAACTGCTTAAAATTGGCTAGTGAGGAGGCTTCATTCAATACAAAAGCTTCGGCCTCCCTGGAAATCCCACTGCTGGGTGATCGGATGGTGGCCTGGTCTGGGAGCAGAAGCAGTCCTTGATATTGGTAAGCTCTACCACAATGGGGGGCAAGGGGGATGACAAGCAAAACAAAAGATCAAGTCATAGAAAGATCGGGAAGAATTTGATTTTTTGGGGGCATCAAGGAGTCTGCAGAGAGTAAAAAAATGCTCAAAAAAGTCGAAAAAATTGAAGCTTTCATGGGAATTAAGGGATATGTGATACATTATTTGTTCTAATTGCCCATCTTAACAATCATAATTAGCCATAAATGAAACTTAGAATTTTCATTTCCACAAAAGCTGGGAGATTTTAGCCAAATTTCACCATTTGGCAACTTGCATTGGAGTCAATATAATGTAAAAGGAGGAATGAAAATGTTTTTGGTGGTTTTTAAAGGTGCAATGGGACCATCTGAACGGGACGTAATTGAATGACTTTTAATAATTACATTTTTTTTTTGTTTAACACCAACAATGTTTATTAGAGCATAAGGTAACAATACAATCAAAATGCATCAAGAGAGAATATCTTATACATAGTCTAAACAAGTATCCTCACAGCTCTCTATATATCCAATACAAGCAGCGAAGAAAACGAAAGTTAGTATCCCAACATGGATATAGTGGTGCATATATCCAAACCGATTTTTAAAAAAAAAAAGTAAAATACAGTTGCGAATTTCCCACAATTACTGCTTATTTTATTTATCCTGTTTCCCCGAAAATAAGACCTAGCGTGATTGTCGGCGATGGCTGCAATATAAGCCCTACCCCCCAAATAAGCCCTAGTTAAAGTCCTTGTAGGTCTTATTTTCGGGGTAGGGCTTATTTTCAGGGAAACAGGGTAGGGCTTATTTGGGGGGTAGGGTTTTTATTGCAGCCATCACTGACAATCATGCTAGGTCTTATTTTCAGGGAAACAGGGTATATAGTGTTGACAACTCAGCGCTTGACTTCACATCAGTCACTGCCTCCGAGGAGCTTACAATCTAAGCTCCCTATCTCACATACATGCATATACGTACTAGGGCCAATTTAGACAGGAGCCAATTAAACTACCAGGAAAAAGTGGGAGGAAAACAGACCACCTGGAGGAAACTCAAACATAGGGAGAAGATGTAAGCCCCATATAGATAGTGTCCTGGTTGGGATTTGAACCAAGGACAACCAGTGCCGCAAGGCAGGAGTGCTAACCACTATGCCACTGTACTGTCCCATATTATTTCCTTTCTTCTTGATATTATTTAGATTTTCTCCAGCATCTTCTCCTTCCTGCATTGGCTGATCATCATTTCTCTGGGCCTTCCTGATAGTGACAATGGTGGACCATGTGTGCTCAGTGAGTGTTGGCACTGTTGCTTGTACGCTTAGCCAAGGATGCATGTAACAGGGTGACAACACATTAGCACAACTGGGAGACAGTTGCCATGTCTGCCCGAACAAGGACCTTCATGGCAGGAGCACCAGGTATTATTTTAATGAAAGAAACATATTTATAAAAAGATTGAAATCAACTTCTGAAATTTCAGTAGCTTGTCAAAATTAATATGGGGTTATTGGATTTAGATCCACTTTAACCAGCTCAGCTTTGTTTTCCTACCGCCCCCTGTTGGCGGTATTAGGGATAGTGGAAAAGTGAACACGTCCCATTCTGCTGTTCCTCAGTTTATTGGGCTGAAAGGAATAATAAAAATGGATGTATGCTGAGCAGAATAAAATCGTTAAGAGCATTGTGTTTAGCAGGCACTGCTATGCAACAGGGAAGTAAACAATTAGCAATGTCAGCCTTAATATAAAACAATGGTGCTTGAAAGCCTGTTCTCTCGCACAGTGGGTATTTAAGGGAATTTCCATAAACACGTGCCCTGAGTTCATGTCTACATTTTACATTCATCATTTCTGCACAGAGAGGGTTTTGCCCTTAAGGTTTAAATGTCAGCTCTTGGCACAGCAGCTGATGATCTGACACCAGTACAGAACCCCCCCCCCCCCCTCCACCACCACACACACCCTCCACCGCCACCACCAGCATGGTGCCCTAGACCTCTACTGCTTTCTTCTCTATGCAATAACAAGTGAATAGAGGTGCCTGCGGACACTACTGTATATTGAAGCTTTCATAAAGAGTTGGTAGTCCTCCCCCATGCAGTGCAGATGACACACCACTGTGTTCTCCCCTGTGTGTACGGCTTACAATGCCCCGTAACTCTACCAAAGAATATGATGAACTGCTTATTCAGCTCCTTGCTTGTCACACTGGACCTGTTGTCAGCTACAAACACCCACAGCCTGAGGGCAGAGGTTTGACTACAGGTCACATGGGCCAGTTTAAGGCACGCCATGTTTTAGGCTGTGCAGCTGTTAAAAGAGCAATAATGAGCACTTACAAGCACAGGAAGCGTACCATTGGAGGTAAGTGGTCTATTGTGCTGCAGAGAGTGGCGCTCGGTGATGTCAGTGCCATTCTCTGCCACTCTCTCCTGTGAGCCCATGACGACCTGGGTAGGGGGCAAGGCATTGGATAGGAATCCTCTACCAGTAAAAATGAAGTGCTTAGTGGAGCTAAGTGGCTTGAGTATGGCTGCCCTCCACAAAGTCCATGCAAAAAAGGGAGAAAGGCTGGTGCCATGGAAGTTGGCTAAAACATTGTTTTATTATAGCATGTGAACAACAGTCAAAAAAGCCAACTCTCATGGCTGTGATAATACAACAATGTTTTAGCCAACTTCCATGGCACCAGCCTTTCTCTCTTTTTTGCATGGATTACATGGAGGCTTGCAGAGACTTCCCGAGTGCTGTGTTCTTGAGGCTCAGCAGACATTGCACAGGAGGTAGCAGCTCGGATGCACCTGTTCCAGCTCTCCACAAAGTGGCGGCCCTACAAAAATAGGGATCACCCAAATTGAGTAGTCTTTATATGGTTACACCAGAAAAAGTGTCAAATGATCCAAGAGTCCAAAAATGATTTAATAGTTCAGTAGGCTACCATGGAAAGGACCAGAGATAAAAAATGTATTTTGTGGGAACAAAGATCTCCCCTTCTCGTCCTCAGGACTTCAGTATAATGAAAAGATTTCACCAGAGTTTTAACTGTTTTACTGTATGAAAAATCAGATAGGACCAAGATCAGCGGATCAAAGAATCAGCAATAGAGAGGTGATGGATCTCATTCAACCTGGTAGGGACCAATGGCGCATGCAAAAAATTAGTCAGGATAAAAGCTACATGTCACATGCACCATGTAATGAACATAGGGAGTAAAAAAAAAATGATAGCAGCTTAGGGGAAAAATTTGGTGGTGTCTAAACATACCTACAGTAGCTTTTAGCTTCACCCCACCACCATATATATTTGAGGAGGAGTTCAGAACACAACTAGGTGCAATTGGGTGCATCCCATAGTCTTGTAGAAAATTTCCAAGTGGCATTCACACACTCCATACAACTTACCATGGATTGTTACCACACAGCTGATCTGTACAAACAGGAAATGGCTGAATCTGCCCTGTCTTATTTCTCTATTATTTCCCAGTGCATTCTGGGATACAGGAACCTCCACTGCCTCTCCCCCAGTGGCTAGCCAACACTTTATAAATGCTTCACTAACATGCCATAATGGTTATAGGTGCAGTTAAGGTGCAGTTTTGGTGCGTTACCATTGAAATTCATGGAGATGGCTGACTAGCTTTGATGCCTCATGAAAGTTACATGCTGTTTAATTTTTAACACAACATATCGCTAGGGTTGGTGTCACCTGGTGTGGTAAAACATGGTGTCACCCCCCGTCTATCCTGCCCAGCACCCTGCAGGCAGTGCACATCGTGCACCCCAAACCGGCTCCTGTAAATTATAGTATAGGGCAGGTTAAGGTGGTATAGGGCAGGTTGGGGTGGTATAGGGCAGGTTATGGTGGTATAGGGCAGGTTAGGGAGGTATAGGGCACGTTGGGGTGCTATAGGGCAGGTTAGGGTGGTATAAGGCAAGTTAGGGAGGTATAGGGCAGGTTAGGGAGATATAGGGCAGGTTAGGGAGGTATAGGGCACGTTGGGGTGGGGCAGGTTAGGACTCTATGTAGTCACAGCATGCAGTAACTTACAGCATAGCTGCAGAGATGAAAACACTGGAGATTGCTGTGTCCTCGCCTCTTTCTCCTCTTTCAGCCGCGGGATTAGCCAGACTGAAGGAGTCCGCGGGAGGAGTGGAGGAGGCAGCCACACCCCCAGCTCCGCCCACCAACTCCAGCTGCCTCAGGAGAGATTGGAAATCCCAGAGGGACATCTTCACCTTATTTAATGACAGGGGAGTGTTATAGTGAACTGTGTAGCGGCGGCCCCGGTGTCACCCCTCTGGCGAGTGTCACCCAGTGTGGACCGCACCCCTGCCCCCCCATAGCGACGCCACTGTACTGCACTGTGTGGTGCCCATAGTATTATACATGGCAGGCATTGAAAGGCAGTTATGAGGCTTTAAAAATGTTGCACAAATGATTATACCTAAACACAGGGTATTGACGTGCATGTGAACAAACCCTTTCAGTGTTTTTGCAGTTGAGAAATGTGAAGTCTCTTTTTCCCAAAAAAATGTATTTTTGGTAAAGTAAAAGTCTCTTTAAATTAAAATAACTAGGATTTAAAAAAACGCATCCCCTCACCCTCTCCAATGCACATACCGTAAACAGAAATGCAGACATTAGATTGCAAGCTTCCGCATTAGCGTCTTCAGGGAGTCTGAAGACGCTAATACGGCGAAACATATGTCGGAGCAGAGGAGGTTCTGATCCCACATCCTATCTAGGCTTGGCCTTAGGAGAGAAGCGGACTTCACGCTATCTCTTTAGGACTAGCCTACTTGCAGATGCTGATTACACCTGGTGCCCGGATCGGCACTGTAACATGTGAGTGTAATCGCCATTTGTTGTTGTCATTTGCTTTTGTCTATTAAAAATACTACACCATGAGACCTCCCTCTATGTCTCTTGTGGAGTCGTTTTTCCCATCCTAGTTTCATCTCGAGGGGCCAGTGGGGTGGAACTGTGCTGTCAGTGGAATCAATTGGTATTTTAGAAGCGCTGTTTGACCTTCCTGTAAAAAGGGGTCATAATTCTCTGGTGAGTGGCCACCCATCTCTTGATCACTTGCGGTGAAGAACTAGGAATCCGATTTTTAGTATCACAATTTGGTGTTGGGATTTATCATATATGGACTTTTAGCTTGCTATTTATTTGTATTTGCATTTTTGATTCACTGAACATTACTAGCGCCTCATCCTTTAATATAATTTTCCCGCAGCATTTGGTGACCTGTTCACTTTTAAAGGGGCAGTTTCCATAATGTTTGTTCACTGATTTCACCGGGCGCCATTCATCGGTTTTCATTTTTTTAGCAATTGGCTGCTAGACCTGAGCACTGTAACATGAGGCAGTCACGTGCCCCCCATATTCAGAGGCTCCACGTGTTGTCGCCAACTGGAAAGAGCTGCAAATGGAAGGCTGGCAAGGTGAGTATCAGAGGGTAGGGAGTCCCTTTTGCAAAGACACTGTCACTATGTTGTGAATTAAAGTGGTTGTATACCCTTATAATAAGGCTTACCTGTAGGTAAAATGAATATCTCCTAAACCTGTACGGTTTAGGAGATATTCACTTTGCATACAGCCGCTGACGTCAGCGGAGCATGCACTGTGAAGGTCATTGAAGCTTCACCAAAGCCTCATCGAAGCACCAAGCAAAAGCAAGGTATGAACAGGACTGTAAGCTAACCATTTTATTTAGTGACATGAGCTTTGACTAGCGTTCAGAGAGCTTTAACAAAGCGTGTCCAAAGCCTTGCTTTGAAGCAAGTGTAAACTAGCCCTAATGTGTGTTGAAGCCAAAGCAAGTGTAAATGAGCCCTAATATGTTTTTTTTTTTTCATTGTCACAAAGTATATGTGCTTTGTACTGTAAATGGTGCCCTGGGCTGGCAGCACACTAGAACGCCGTACTGCTACTTTAAAAAAGTTAAAGCGGATCTTCACTACATCTGAGCCAGGGATGTACTGACCATTGGGACTACCGGGAGTTTTCCGGTGGGCCGATGGCTCAGTGGGCCGGTTTCTGTGACAGAGGACTCAGAGCTGGGCTGCCTGGGAGTGGGGTGGGGGGGTGAGCACCACCGGCGGGTGGGGTTGGTCGGGATTCTTTCTCCCAGCGATCGCCCCAGGGAAAGAGAGCATCGAGGAAGAGGAGAGCCGCGGGATAGCCCGCTGTTACAGCTTACATTACAATTGATTCCGCTCTGCTCCCCATCATACACAGCCCTGCCTCCTCCTGGCCCCGTGCCCGTGATAGACAGAACGCTGGTGCAATTCTGGGATGCGTTCTGTCTATCACAGGCGCGGGGTCAGGAGGAGGCGGGGCTGTGTATAACGGGGAGCAGAGTGGAGTCCATGGAATGTAAGCTGTTCCGGCGTGCTATACTGCTCTGTGCCCCCCCGGCTCTCCTCTTCCCCCAGTCATGATCAGGCCACCCTCTCTCTTCCTCTGCCCAGGTGAGGCTGCAATGGTGGACACAGTAAGGCTGCAATGGTGGGCACAGTGAGGCTATCTGTTATAAATATATATATATATATATATATATATATATATATATATATATATATATATGTGTTAATATAGCTGTGTCCAACAGCATTCCCTCCCCGGTGCCGGAGGTGTTCTGGCTAAAAAGAGAAAATGCCAAAGGGAGCCAGGGCTTTCTCCACCCTCAGGATGGTGTCACCCCTCTGGCGGGTGTCACCCGGGGACCGCACCCCCCTAGCGACGCCACTGCCCTGGTCATCTTGAGTAAGTCCAAATGATTCATGTAACATTTATTTTCTGGAATCCATCTGCCATGCCTAGCTCAGGCATGCAGGTGTTTCGTCTGATTAGGCGACCCGTCAGAATTTGTAACGGAAGTGACATACCCACGCCGCCATCTTGCTACACCCCGCACTCGTCCACAGTAAGGATACCGTAAGAAGGTGGCACAGGGGACATCTTGTTACACCCACCGGAGTCTTGCATTTCACACTTATTTTTAACAGTAAACTCAGCTTATATAGTGAAATTCAGTATTTTCAAATCCCTCAGACTGTTTTGATGTTGATTTTTCAAAGCAGCGGTATTCTGTCAGATTAGCAAACCAGCAGGTTTTCCGCTGCTTTTAAAATTGAACATCTAAACAGTCAGACGGATTTTTAAATACTGTATTTCACTATATAAGCTCCATTTCCTGTTAAAAATAAATGTGAAAGGCAAGACTCCGGTGGGTGTAACAAGATGTCCGCTTGCTGCCTTCTCACTGTATCCTTACTGTGGACGAGTGTGGGGTGTACCAAGATGGCGGCGACGGAACGTCACTTCTGTTACAAATTCTGACGGGTCGTCTAATCTGACGAAACACAGGCAGGAGGGTGTGCTTAGCTGAGAAAACCCTCCCGTGGACTCCTGAGATGTATGACATCATTTGCCTAGACAAGAAACCAGGACGTAACTGAAGAAATGTAAAAAAAAACAAGTTTAAAACAAGTAAATATGATACACTTTCCGATCTATTTACTAATGCTAGCAGCATAAGGATTAAAAATATTCAATGTTGATTGGGAGAGTGAAGTTCCACTTTAATGTTCTCTGAGCAGCATTGTTGATAGGAGCACTGTCATAGCTCCCAACTGTCCCTGATTTTGAGGGGCTGTCCCTGATTTGGAGCAATGTCCCTCTGTCCCTCATTCCTCCTCATTTGTCCCTCATTTTGGTCTGATCTATATAGATGTATATAAAATGCACTTTTTATCTATCAAAAATTTTTTTTCCAGTGCTAAACCTTTCATCTGATTTCTAAATGGCTGCATTTTTAAATTCCAAAAGCCAATATAAAGGAATAGTAGTGGTAAAAAAAAGCACTCGTGGGTCAACCAATCTTGTTTTTTTGTACAATTCTCCTTTAAGGGGGTGTGGCAGTGGGTGTGTCCAATGCCTGCATACTTTTGCTGATAGGTGTCCCTCATTCCCATCTCAAAAAGTTGGGAGGTATGCACTGTCCATTGGGAGTGTCCGACTGCTATAAAGCTTGACTGCTACTCAGGGACAGCAGCGGCCCGGCCCTCCAGTGCACTGCCAACACAGAACAGCTTGTACAGTACAATACACAGTAACATTTATTTAAAAAATATACCATATTCTTTATTTTTTATGCAACCTCTAATGCATAACAAGCACCAAACCTCCAACAGGGCTTCGAAAAGTACTTTATGCCCCACACGTTCCAGCTGTCGCGAGCGATGCTCAGCTACGTTTCTTGTAGAAAGAGCGACGTGAAAGATCGGTAGAACAATGTGTGCACGTCTTTAGAAATCTTAGCAGTTGGCTGAGTAATGATAAGAGCTTTAGACAGATATGACATGCTGCATATTTTAACGGCTTGTAACAATGGACGCCTATGGACTAAGAAGATAGATACATGTGTAGTTAATCAGTAACTCAAGTGATGGAACCCTGCTGGTGGAGAGGATTGTTCTACCCAAACCTCACATCATGGAGAGAGACCTGAAGGACGGGTTCACCCATTTTGCGCTGTCCAATCAGTGAAAAGCCATGGCATTTTATAGGACAAACTTCCCATGAACTCTGACCTCCCAGCCACTAATGATTCTCCTGTTTAAATTAAGCTGCGTTAAACTGTCAGGCCAAATACTTCGAAGATGGTTAAAAGAGACACAAAAAAAAAAAAAAAAGGACCCGGTTTAATCTCAATTCATCATACGTTTTCCTATTGCAAACATTCTGGAGTGCAAACATCCCGAAGATGCATCTCACTTTCTGCTACCTAGTTTCCTGTGTATCCTTCTAATTCGTGAGATAAAAGACAACTCTCAAGATATGTCAGATTTATCATAACAATGTTGCACAAATGAGTTAGCAGGATATACAGGATCTCAGAGTATATTAGAACGGTGACAAATGACTGCAATATTTTTGCACGTCCTCATGAGACTTTTCCCATTTCATTGGACATTGAAAAGGGGAACTGTGGTGGATTCTAAGTTCAGATTCTGACCTAAAAAAAATACGTACTCAGTATATATCTGAAATACATGCATAGTTTGCTATATTTTGTTTCTTTAAAAATGCTCCTGTTGGTCCGCCAGAAATTCCGCAAGCTCATAACTTCTTATTTGGATGGACCTTCTTGCCTTTATTATATTGAATTTACATAGTTACATAGTTACATAGTTACATAGTTAGTCAGGTTGAAAAAAGACACAAGTCCATCCAGTTCAACCATAAAAAAAAAAAAAATAAATAAAAAAATAAATAAATATTGTACAATCCAATATACCCAATACTATACCCACAGTTGATCCAGAGGAAGGCAAAAAACCCCCAGCAGAGCATGCTCCAATTTGCTACAGCAGGGGAAAAAATTCCTTCCTGATCCCCTAAGAGGCAATCGGATTTTCCCTGGATCAACTTTACCTATAAATGTCAGTACCCAGTTATATTATGTACATTTAGGAAAGTATCCAGGCCTTTCTTAAAGCAATCTACTTGCTTGTAGTGTTGTCAGCCCTGCCCAATTCTCCCACCCCAGGGCCCAACCTCCTATGTGACTACATAACACCTCTCCTCCGTCTTATGTCATAAAGACAGGGGGAGGTGTTCTGTAGAACAGCAGGAAAACCTTGTAAGGGCTTTCCAAACCGCTATTTATCGAATGGGTTGACCTTTTCATACACATTTTGCATACCCACCAACATTTTGAGATGGGAATGAGGGACATCTACTAACAAACGTATGTAGGCATAGGACACTCCCCCTGGCACCACCCCCTTAAAGGAGAAATAACAAAAAAAAGTTTAACTAAATCCACATGGACTTTTTTTTTACCACTACTATTGCTTTATATTGGTTTTTAAAATGTACAAATGCAGCAATTTAGAAATCAGATGAAAGGTTAAGCGCTGGGAAACACTTTTTGAAAGATAAAAAGTGCATTTTATATACAACGATCAAACCAAAATGAGGGACAAATGAGGAGGAATGAGGGACAGAGGGACATTGCTCCAAATCAGGGACAGTCCCTCAGAATCAGGGACAGTTGGGCTATGATTTATGTATGTATCAGCATGTACTGTATATTTAGTAATTGTACAACTGTTTCTGTTGTCCTGTCATTTATGATAAAAAGTCCTGAAGATATCTGGATTGCACGAGTTTGACATATGGATGGTCAAATTTAAAAATCAGGCCAACTTAGTCAAGTCAAGACAGTCCAGGTCACCTGATCTTAAAGCTAAACTCCAGGCATGTAGCTAAATGTACATTTGAGATTTATTTCATGGAAGTGCTTTTTTTTTTTTGCCAAAGTATTTGAAATCTGTGCAGCCAGTCTTGTGATCCATACGACCTGTCAGACAACACAGTCAGATCCTGGGCCTCACTTCAGCAGAAGCAAAGCTTGCTTAAAGAGGAGTTCCACCCAGGGGGGCCGTTAAAAAAAAAAAAAAAATTAGAAGTCAGCAGCTACAAATACTGCAGCTGCTGACTTTTAATTGGACACTTACCTGTCCCAGGGTCCAGCGATGCAGGGAATCGAAGTCCCCCCCTCCGCTCATCGTCGCCGACATTTCAACTGTGGGCGCCGGGCTGTGGCTTCAAAGCCTGGCACCCACTGCGTATGTGCGAGCGGCGCCGCGTGCCGTGGTTGGCCGCTCAATCACCTGGGACCTGTAATGGGTCCCAGATGATTGACAGGAGGGAGGGAGCAGAGCAGAGCCCTTCCTGTGCCGAGGGGGAAGTGATGTCACCAGCCCAGGCACTGGAAGAGGCAGACTACGAGGGACCCCCTAGCAACAGGCATTTAGAGGTAAGTGAAAAAAAAAATATCCAAATGTTTTTTTGTTTTTTGTTTTAGAATTTTTGAGGTATTTTTGTTTTTTTGGGTGGAACCCTACTTTAAGAACACAACCCTAGGGTGCTGATTGGATAATGAAGTAGCAGCAGCAGACTGATCTGGTCATGCTTCTCTCTCGTCCTGTGTGTTGTAAGTACATGCACATGCAGCAGAATCTAGGAGATGCTCCTAGTATTTCCCCTTCCTCTCCCATTTTGACCCCAGCTGTACAAAGGATAACAGGAACAGGAAGCTTATATCAAGACAAAAGCAGGTGCTTACATGCATTGCATTCAAAATATATATTCTATTTAGGAGTTCGTTTTTTATTTTTGTTCCCCCAAAAAATGTATCTTACATCTTACAGTTTATCTCTAATAACTATTATTTTCCAAAGAGCCTTTAGTAAGGTTAATGAATTTACTCATCAGTGTCAGTTGGGCAGACTAAGCAAAAATAAAAATAAAGAAGTAACAAAAAATGTAAAAAATTGTGTAATGCCCCGTACACACGGTCGGATTTTCCGATGGAAAATGTCCAATCGGAGCGTGTTGTCGGAAATTCCGACCGTGTGTGGGCTCCATCGGACATTTTCCATCGGATTTTCCGACACACAAAGTTGGAGAGCAGGAGATAAAATTTTCCGACAACAAAATCCGTTGTCGGAAATTCCGATCGTGTGTACACAAAGCCGACGGACAAAGTGCCACGCATGCTCAGAATAAATAAAGAGATGAAAGCTATTGGCCACTGCCCCGTTTAGAGTCCTGACGTACGTGTTTTACGTCACCGCGTTCAGAACGATCGGATTTTCCGACAACTTTGTGTGACCGTGTGTATGCAAGACAAGTTTGAGCCAACATCCGTCGGAAAAAATCCTAGGATTTTGTTGTTGGAATGTCCGAACAAAGTCCGACCGTGTGTACGGGGCTTTACTGTGCAGCTTTTTAACCTACTGATGTAGGCACCAGCATGTCAAGTGAAAGGTGTGGGGATCGATCATTGGTGTCAATGGAAAGAATAGTGACCCATCATTGGTGTTAGTGGAAGGAATAGTGACCTATTGTTTGTGTCATTGAGAGGAAAAGTGTCCCAACATTGGTGTAATTGAGAGAAGAAGTGCCCCATCATTAATGTCAGTAGAAACAATAGTGCGCCATCGTTGGTGTCAATGGAAAGAATAGTGACCCATTATTGGCATCAGTGGGAGGAATAGTGCCCCAAAGTTGGTTTCAGGGGAGGAATAGTGCCCCATCATTGGTTTCAGTGGGAGGAATAATGACCCAAGGTTGGTGTCAATAGGAGTAATAGTGTCCCAATGTGGGACAGACCTGGGGTCAATAATTCTCCCACTGACACCAATGATGGGGCACTATTCCTCCCCTAATACCAAAAATAAAGGAGAAGTAACAGAAAATGTAAAAAATTGTGTTACTGTGCAGCTTTTGAACCTACTGATGTGGGCACCAGCATGTCAAGTGAAAGGTGTGGTGATCGATCATTGGTGTCAATGGAAAGAATAGTGACCCATCATTGGTGGTAGTGGAAGGAAGGTGGTGGTGTAATTGGAAGAATAATTGTTGGTGTCAGTGAGAGGAAAAGTGTCCCATCATTGGTGTAATTGAGAGAAGAAGAGCCCCATCATTAATGTTAGTGGGAGCAATAGTGCGCCATCGTTGGTGTCAATGGAAAGAATAGTGACCCATTATTGGCATCAGTGGGAGGAATAATGCTCCAAAGTTGGTTTCAGGGGAGCAATAGTGCCCCATCATTGGTTTCAGTGGGAGGAATAATGACCCAAGGTTGGTGTCAAAGGCAGTAATAGTGTGGGAATGACCTTGGGTCAATGATTCTCCCACTGACACCAATGATGGGGCACTATTCTTCCCCTAATACCAATGATGGGGCACTATTCCTTGCACTGATACTAATGATGGGCCACTATTCATTCTATTGAGATGAACGATGGAGCATTATTGCTCCCACTGACATCAATGATGTGGTACCCCTCATTAATGTCAGTGGGAGGAAAAAGTTCCCGTTTTTAGTGTCAATGAAAGAAAAAGTGCCCCATCGTTAGTGTCAGTGGGAGAAGTATTGACCCATTGTTAATATCAGTGGTAGGATTGTTACCCCATCATTGGTGTCAGTGGAAGGAATAGTTTACCATTATTGGTACTGTACCTATGGAATTTGGAAAGACCTTCACAACTTTTGTGTTTACAGGCCTTTACCTTTGAACTATTCCCACACTGTTTCTCTACTGTCTGAGTGATATTATGGCAGGAACTATATGGGCAGCATCAGTCAGGAGATCACTCTATCGGGTAGGAGATAACTCCACCAGCAGACCTTAAAGTGGTGTTCTGGCCGAAATTATACTTTTTAAATAAAAATACCCCTATAATACACAAGCTTAATGTATTCTAGTAAAGTTAGTCTGTAAACTAAGGTCTGTTTTGTTAGTTTATAGCAGTAGTTTGTTATTTTATAAGCTTACAGCAGGCCGTGGCCATCTTAAGTGTGGGCATCTGAAGCCAGACTGTATTTCTTCCAGGATCTCATCCTTGCAGATCTCGCACATGCTCAGTGCAGCACAAGCAGGGTAATAGGTTTCAGGTCAGGTTTCCATAGCAACGGCAGTGTCAGAGGAAGTTGCCGCCCCTTCCCAGAAGGCATTGCAAACAGGAAATGATGCGATGGGCCGCGGCCAGGGAGGAGGAAGTGAAAAATGAATACAGCAGATATACAGTAGGTGCTGAGAAAAAAAAAAAAATCCAATTTGTTTACAGTGCACAGTTTAGTGAGAGATGCTGAAGAGTTGTAAAAGTGGTTGGAACTCCACTTTAAGTCCATTGTCAGAGGCACAGGAACTGCCGCCATTCTGAATTTAGCATCTTCCTTCAGTATGCAAAGAGCAAACTTTGCACGTGGTACCTTCTTATTAAAGTGACTGGTTTACGACAAGCAGTAGTTTGAGGACTGCTGCTCTAACCCTTCCCTGCTCTATTGAAAAACTAAAACTAAACTTTGGTTTAGATTTAATGTAATTTTTTTTATAATTTAAGAATGAAGTCCTAGTACCGGAATGTAGGAGGTATAAGGTGAGAATGTTTGGTGTCTTCCTGCAGAGAGCAGGCATTCTAAAGTAAACCTTGCAGAGACTCTTGCAAGAGAAAGTGATCTGTATGTGGATGAGAGCGGCTGTGTGTGGATTGTGGATACGGCGCTGGGGCTGTACAACTACACACCGAAGCAGATTAAATATCAGAATAGGTCACGTTCTCATGGCCCATGCACAAGTGCCAACATTCCTCCAATTATTCAAGGCCATCGAGAGAGCAACCTTGCTGACATAACAGCGGCACTGTCTGATTACAGCGGCTCAGAAGCCTGCCGAAAGGGATACTTTGATATTTAGGCTGACGGGGAAGGGAATGGCATCCGAGTTCAAATGGCCATCCTAGAGAAAGTCCGGGTACTTTTATCAAATATGTGAGCGTGTATCTGCCGATGTAAAGTAACCACTTAAAGAGCCCATTGTTACCTGAAACTGGAGGAAAGGAATGGCAGATCGATATCTAGTAAATGAAGCAAGATGCTTGAAGGGCTTTATAACATGAATCTATAGGAAGTGTTCTCAGAACTTTTCATCAGGCCGCTAATGACAGCGAAAAATGCCCTCTGGGTCCATCTCGTGGGCCATTCTTACCATAGCTTACAATCACAGGGAAATAACGTATAAGGATGAAGGTCGCTCTATAACCCCTCGCCTACCGGGCACTTAACCCCCTTAATGCCCAGGCCATTTTTCAGCTTTCAGCGCTGTTGCACTTTGAATGACAATTGCGCGGTCATGCTACACTGTACCCAAACAATTTTTTTATCATTTTCATCACAAAAATAGAGCTTTCTTTTGGTGGTATTTAATCACTGCTATTTACAAAAAATAAAAAGAGAGAGACCAAAAATTTTGAAATAAAAATGTTTCTTACTTTTTTCTGTCAGTAAATTTTGTAACTAAGTAATTTTTCACCTTCACTGATGTGCGCTGATGAGGCGGCACTGATGGGCACTGATCGGCTGAACTGGTGGGCATTGATGAGGTGGCACTTATGGGTACTGATGAGGCGGCACTTATGGGCACTGATGAGGTGGCACTGATGAGGAGGCACTAATATGCCACACTGATAGGTGGCACTGATATGTGGCACTGATGAGCACTGATAGGCGGCACTGATGGGCACTGTTAGGAGGCACTGATGGGCACTAATAGGCAGCACTGGTGGGCACTGATAGGCGACACTGGTGGGCACTGATAGGCGGCACAGATAGGCAGCATGGGTAGGCGGTATTGATGGGCATTGATGGGTGGCACTGATGGGTGACACTGATAAGCATTGATCGACAGCAGTGATGGGCATTGATAGGCAGCACTGATAGGCGGCACTGATTGCCAGCACTGACTGGCATCGCTAATGGGCACTGATTGGTGGCACTTGTGGGCACTGATTGCTGCCACTGGTGGGCACTGATTGGTGGGCACTGGTGGGCACTGTATGGTGACACTGTTTTACTATACTGTAATTAGCGCGCTGACGATCAGCGCCCTGATTACCATCCTACATGTCCCCCTGCGTGGAGATGCCGCTGATCGGCTCTCCTTGCCACACACTCTGTCAGTGTGAGGCGAGGAGCGCCGACTACTGGGACTTCCTTGTTTACATGTGACCGGCTGTGACTGGACACAGCCGATCACATGGTTAAAGAGCCGCTGGGACGACGTAATACGACGTTGTCCCAGAACGAGAAATCCTTTTTTTATTGGTCTTATGTAATATTCTGATTTTCGGAGTTGAATTTTGGGTTTTCATTAGCTGTAAGCCATAATCATCAAAATTAAAAGCAAGAAATGCTTGAAATATATCACTCAGTGTAATGAATCTATATAAAATATATGAGTTTCACTTTATGAATTGAATTACTAAAATTAATGAACTTTTTGATATTCTAATTTTTTGAGATGCACCTGTATATTGCAAAGTTCAAGGGTATAGCTCCTCGGGACCACGTGCAAAGCCGTTTGTCTTACATAAAGGTGTTTATTTTTCTTTCAAAGCAAACACAAACAGCACTTTCAGCAGCAGCAAAAGCAACACTTTCAGCAGCAGAAAAGTCTGCTTCTTTTCAGCACAAACATCATAAAGGAAAAATAAAGAAATGTAAAGTTCATATATGGGATTTACCCCAAGGTTAGCACAGTCCAACTCTGCTTGTTTGGAGCTCCCAGCACTCAGACAGGTCTCTCTCTCAGACTCCTACTCCCCACCCATAAGCACTGGGGACTTCCTGCCTTATGTGCTGCTTCCTAGAGGCTGCTGAACCCTATAGAGACCGGAGTCAGGAGTGGAGGTCCTTTTCCCACCCGGGTGTAACTCCGGACCTCCAAATAAGCCACTACTAATGTCGAGAGGACTGCGAGTCAGTCCTCTCCTTTACTTTCTGTCCTGGACTACCTCACCCATCACCGGTGAGAACCCTGAGTGCATAAAACATTTCCTTTCAAGGGACCATACCCCAAAATATTGGTGACACGTAGCAATCATCCAGGACCCATCCTTGGAGTAATATATAGGGTATATATATATATATATATATATATATATATATATATATATATATATATATATATATATATATATATGCCCCTTTTCGCTTTTTTATAAGTGATTACATACCCTTTGTTCTCAGCTGCATAAGGATCTTAGAGAGCTAGGGGAGGAGAAACAGCAGTACACTGGTCTCCCAAGAACAGGTCTGATCATTGGAGGAGAGCAGGCTGAGTTCTCAGCACAGCTGACCATGCTGTGTTCTCATGCCTAGTGTGGTCAGTTTTTGACAGGAAAGCAGAGAGACTGACAGGAACACCAGGGATTTCACACAAAGGAAGCAATACAAAGAGAACAGGATACTTTTTCATACAAATACACGGTTCAGCAGGCACATATCAGGAATATGAAATTTTGAGTTGACATATTCTTTACTGTGAAACTGTCCTTTTTCCCTGTATCCCAAATCAAAAGGTTTGCTGTAATGCCCTTCTCCCCAGTAGCACATATTCATCTTTCCTTCAGTCCCCTGCCACTCTGATCAACTACCAAAAGCAGGGGTAGAAGACCAGTGTAAGCTTTGAGCCAACTGATCGAAATTTAAACAGGGCTCCCTCTCCATCCCATGTTACAGTGATTATCCACTCACCCAGCACCAGCGCTGTCATATGGGACAGAGAGAAGTAACTTGCACTTTCATATTTGGAAGCGCCATTTATGCTGCATCCGGCGAACAAATGAACCGCATGCACAATAATGCGTTCTATGTTGCACCTTATTATGCATTCACTTACACTGGACTGCTGATGCAATACACTGACCTTTCCTTGTCAAAAATATTTTATTTAGTACAATAAAATATACAATATACAATACAGATATATTATATAACGTATAATGACCAATACAATGTTCTTCAGGGTTAAGAAATTTGTTAAGAGTACAAACAATAAATAGACAGTTATATATATGACCACATATATTATTATCAACCTGTTAGAGTGTGGTCATTAAAAATTTGAAAATTTCCTGAACAAACTAGAGTCGGTGGGGTGTCTATAGCAGTGGTCATCAACCCTGTCCTCAGGGCCCACTAACAGGCCAGGTTTTATGTATTACCTTGGGGAGATGCAGACTAGAATACTGCAATCACCGAGCAGCAAATCATATCACCTGTGATGTATTTCAGTTATCTTGCAAACCTGGCCTGTTAGTGGGCCCTGAGGACAGGGTGGATGACCACTGGTCTATAGGTTCCAAAGCTATAGTTTGTAATTTGAGGAGCTTCAAAATCATAAGAGAGATATAGAGACAGAATAGAAAGGAGGAGAGTGAAGAGTAATGCCGCGTACACACGACCGGTTTAGCTGTCGGAATAAGCTCTGAAGGTTTCTCCGACGGAACTCCGATGGAATTCCATTCAAGCGGTCTTGCCTACACACGGTCAAACCAAAGTCCGACCACAGTCTGACTGTCCAGATCAAGGTGACGTACAGCACGTACGACGGGACTAGAAAAAGGAAGTTCAGTAGCCAATAGCTTCCGTCTTGTACTTGCTTCAGAGCATGCATCGTTTTTGGTCCTTCGGAACAGCATACAGACGATCGGTTTTCCCGATAGGAATTGGTTCCGTCGGAAATATTTAGAACATGTTCCATTTCTAGGTCTGTCAGAATTTTCAAAAAAAAAAGTCAGATGAGGCCTACACACGATCGGAATATACGATGAAAAGCTTCCGTCTGACTTTTTCTGTCGGACACAGCTTAAGGAGGGGTCCATCAGGGTGATCCAAGAGTCTCAATCAGGCATAGTATGATTAATGTAATTTCGAACCATCTACCATGGCATTAGGACTGAGTCGTTAAAAGATGGCGGTAGGTAATGTTTAATCCAAGGCTGCCATATTTTATGAAATTTGGGAACTTGGTTATGTTCAATAGCCTCCATTTTAGCATATATCATAGCATTGTTCATTTCTTGTTTTGTCTCAGCCAATGCCAAAGAAGGAGTTTTCCAAGCCTTTGCCACTGTTTGTTTAGCTATAAACAGACCTTTCAATGCAAGTCCACCTTCTTTTCACCATGGTCCATTACCGGGCATTGTGGTGACACAAGGTGAAACACATGTTTTGTAATATGAATCAAGCCTTTACCTGGCCATACAGTAGATAGATTGAAAATCTAGTCAGAAGGACCAGATGAATCCTGATCCATCTTTGGCTGTTCCCCTTTGAGAGAAGTCCATCTAACGATCTGTTTCTCTCGATCAAGAATGTTGCAAAATTTTCATTTAATCAGCTCTGCAGCTAATTGGCTGCTGTGCTGATCAGTGTATTCTGACAGCCGCTGTCAAAATACAGTAGCACAGCAGGAAGAGTTCCTTCATCGTCCTCAAATATGTGGATGGGGGAATCTGTTCAGTTTTTTTTTTGATCAGCTCCAATGCTCTGTGTGGTTGATTCCTTCATCTACCTCAAATGTGTGGATGGGGGAATCTGTTCAGGTTTTTTTTTGATCAGCTCCAATGCTCTGTGGGGTTGATTCCTTCATCGACCTCAAATGTGTGGATAGAGGAATCTGTTCAGCTTTTTTTTTTTTTTTTGATCAGCTCCAATGCCCTGTGGGGTTGATTTATTACAGGCAAAAAGACTGTGCACTTTGCAAAGTGCAGTTGCCTTTTGTAAGTGCAGTTGCTCCAGAGCTTAGTAAATGAGGTAAATCTTTACTTTGTAAAGAATACCCAATCACATGCAAGGGAAATAAAATAAAAAACAGCATTTTTGCCTGCACATGATTGGATGATGGAAAGTCAGCAGAGCTTCTGCTCATTTATTAAGTTAGGAAGCAACTTTGCAGGGTGGACAGTCTATTTGCCTTTAATAACTCAACCCCTGTGTGTCCTTGATCACTGTCTGTATTAGATCCTCTTGCTGATTCTTTCTTACAGCCAGAAAAGGTCAGCATACAATAATAAGTGCTTGAGATGGTCAGAACCACTCCAACTGCATAGCACTGGAATCTACTGATGGCCATCTAAGGTTTATGGGAAGCTCATGTCCACCCTTAATGGCCCCTTTAAGCACCAAAATGTTGTCATGCCCCAGGTTAGAGGAAATCCCACAGAGAAAACACATCAAAGATGAAAACCCTCATGTGTTTATACACGGACAGTGGTAACACTGATAGCCATCTGTTTTGGTTGGGATGTGTGCATCACATCTATATTTACACTTCATTCCTGGAAGGGAATGACCCTTGCAGATAATTGCAAACACTGGATACTGCAGGGCATCTGATGTGGGCTGGGAAAGAGTCCCACAACCAGCTATCAACAGTTCCAAGTCACTAAACACTGTCACATGTCACAGCCAATAGAATGCTAAATACGTTAAAGAAAATGGAAGCTGACACATTAGTGATTTAGTGTGATATTCTTCATTCATTTGTATAATGGAGGTTAGGGACGAGCAAAATTGCGCATTTTTATTTCCCTTAAATTTTAGCAAAAATTAAATTTTGGCAAAAATTGGGAGATTTCAGCAACATTTTACCATCTGTAGAGGAATTTAAGTCATTAGAAAAACTCAAGTGGTTATATTTCATCTTATAGCTTAACTTAGACAAACAGTCAAATACATGTATAGTATGTGAATGGTCTTATCTGCCAAAGGATTTGTAATTATGTCCAGCCACTTTTGCCATTCATACACACCTCTGCCAGACAGGCAAAAAGGTGACATCACTTTGTCTCTGAACAATAAAGGGACAACACACCAAAGGGTCCACCAATAAAGTCATGGTATGGGCCTACTGTGGCCATATGGCAACGGACAGATGCGCCCTAAAATGGTTGTCAGATGCAGTACTGGTTAGAGGTGGACCTAGTGACAGATAAACTGCCTCCGGACCACTGATGGTTCCCTTATTATAACAATGGGAAGAATAGAGCACTCCTTTAGGCAACTCACAACCCGCTGACTACTTATATAGGGGACAGTTCAGATCTTCAGTGCAAGGTGTTATCTTGCCAGCACGTTTGGGCCAAGTGATGTTAAATCTGTAAAGGCCAACAGTATCAGAAGAGCGTCTGAAGTAATAATAATAAGGTTTCCTTTAAGAATGGAAAGTTATGGTGTCTGCATGCAGTGTCTCTAATCAGTGAATGGCAAAAGTGGGGTTTGGGTATCTGCCCGCTCACCAATTCTGGCTTTGATAACCCTCCATGGTGACAGGCTATGTGGGGTAAGCTCTGATGTCTTGCGGTGATGAGGAGTAACCACTCGGTTGGCTGTCAGCGTGATGAAGGCAGAGAGCAATATCGGGGTATTCTGTGCTGATTCCGAGTTGAGGAGCAGTTGCAGTAACCAACCTCATGATCTGCGACTCAGCTATGTGGATCCGTCATCTGGAAAAGGCACTGGAACCAGCTAGACTGCAGCGATGCGCTGTTACTGTGCGCAGAACAGTAATCTTAACTGTCTTGTCTGACATCTTCGGCCAAGAGAGCAAGCCCGCTGAATGCAATCAAATATACACCTTCTCCCATAAGTCTATTCTGCAATTCAGTTGTTTCGGATGTGGAGTTCAAAAGACGTTTAATAATTTAGTGCCAGGTAACTGCGGGACTACAGGTCCCAAGATCCCTTGAGCTTGTTCATTTGGTTAGTTCTCTCACTCTGCAGATAGGAGATGAGGTATTGGTCTGAATATTGAGCACTAGAGACTATATCATTGAAATTTGAAGGTTCTATTTGTCTCCTTATTTTCATAATGGCATAGCCTGCACTAAGCTACACATACAAATGACAACAAACCACAAACAAGTACTTAAAAATAATTGTGTTTTTTTAATTTTTTGCATACCGTATCGTTTTTTTTCCCTTCCCATTAGTCCCACAGTGGCTATTTTTTATTAAGAGCATTAATCCATCTCCCTTTACGTCATAGAACTCTACCCAGAGGTCTGAGTCTGCCTCCTGGACACGTGACAGGAACTTCCCAGGATGCAGCTGTATGGTCAGGGTGACATCACCAGTGTCTCATTCAACTAGGATGAAGTTGAAAAACAGTAATTGTAAGTAAAAGCAAAAACTGTTTGTTTAACTAATGAATGTAAGATGATTTCATAACAGCATGCTGTGATTTTTAGTGAAAGAGGGGAAAATGTTCATTTAAAAAAAAAAATCTTAAAAAAAACATATATTTTCTTTTTTTTTTAAATAAGGCAAAGGTTTATTGAGATGTCACAAATTTGTACAACTAGACATTAAAAGTACATGTAGTTCAGATATCAATTCAGCATACCAGTATTGTAGTTCACGTCATGGGATTGCTTTAAGCGCCCTTTAGAGCCAAATCTAGGGTCATGCACAACGGGGACATTAGGGCCACCATATCAAAGCAGGTAGACAAGCATTAAACATTTGGAAAGCAAGGGCATGCAAATTCCAGCCATACCATTATCAGCGTAATTAAACATATGCATTTTTCTGATAAATTTCACAATAACCTGTCCATTACTAAATCAGCTGGGGCCAAACAAGGAGAAGCCAACCAACTACCCCATACCTTCTCAAATTTGGAAAAGCTTCCCCTATGCTGATATATCAGCTTTTTTATCCTCAATGTTCTGCGCATCTGTGCAAGCCACATTTGAGGCGAAGGGGGAGTGGTGGAAGTCCAATGAAGTAAAATGAGCCTCGAGCCTGAAACAATGCTCTGGATGCGGCCTCCTTAACACACCTATCTGGTATTACAGCATCAAGAAAACCCAGTATACAGTGTTTAGGATCCTAGTATACAGTGTTTGGGATCTCCGTAGTGTTTGAGAGGGAATAGGGTCCAGGGGGCAGGTGGTTAGGTGGGCGTTAGAAAGGAGTTTAGCAACTTCGTCTGTAGAAGCAGATTTAAATAAGGGGAGTGTCAATTGTACCTGTTGATATGGGGTCTCAACTGGGGGAGATACCCGTAGAGTGGAGATTTCATCACGGATTGTATCAATCTTGTTTTTGAAGTGATTAGCAATCTCCTGGGCACTGAGTGAGTCAGTGGGTGGAGGCGGTGGAGGACGAAGTAGAGAGTTGAAGGTAGAGAAAAGTTTAGGGGGACTGGATGAGACGGTGTTAATAAGAGTTGTAAAATAGGTCTGCTTGGCAGTGTGGAGGAAAGAATAGTATTTTTGGAGGGCAGATTTGTATTGGTTGAAGTCTTTGAGAAACTTGGTCTTGTGCCACAGATGCTCAAGAGCATGACTACGTTTTTGAGAATTTTAGTGTCAACTCTTTTTCCAGGGTTGTAGGGGTCAAGGCCTGATTCTGCGCGTAGTGAGGGGAGCAAGCTTGTCCAGATGGAGGACAGGGATTTATTGTAGATGGAAGTGGCTTGGTTGGGGCAGGACAGGGGAGAGATTTTGTTATAGAGATGGTCAGTAGCAGAATAGAGGAGAGAAGAGTTAAAGTTGTGAAAGTTTCTAAGGGTGATAGTTAGGCGATTGGAGGGAAAGGTGGTGGAAGACAGGGAGAGAGAGAAACGAATAAGGTGATGGTCGGAGAGAGGAAAAAGATTGTTTGAGAAGTTGCATGGAGTGCAAAGGTAGGAGAATACAAGGTCAAGGGTGTTGCCATCAGAGTGAGTAGAAGCCTGAACCCATTGCTTCAGGTCAAGTGAAGAGGTTAGACTAAGAAGTTTAGAAGTAGCAGGAGTGTTTGTATTAGCAGGGATGTTGAAATCACCGAGAAGGATCGTGGGAATTTCCGAAGAGAGAAAGTAGGGTAGCCAGGCAGAGGTTTAGTTATCCCAAATAGGACTGTACCCTGTGTAACCCGTAACCTTTTGTAGTTGTTTAGCTTTCTCCCAGGGCTTTCTTTCGGGGGGAATGGTGGAACTCAGTTCCACCACCTCTAGCTCAGACCCTTGGGGGGGTGGGGCTGCTCACCACAATCCCTTGTAAACACAGAAGTCCGGTTTCTGTGTTTACAAGTGACAGCTCTGCACTCTGTCAGTAACCCCCCTGAACTCTGCACTCTGTATGTAATGCAATCCTGGTATTTAAGGCCTCTTTAAGACCCTCCTACTGTTCGTGAAATTTGACTGACCACACCCACTATTTGATGTGATTTGGAGGGTGTTTTAAGGGGTCGTGGTTGAGGTCATGGTTGAGTTCCAGCACCTTTTGTTTCATAAAAAAAGCCCTGCTTTCTCCCATATTTTGTGCACAAGCCCGTAAGTCTGTAAGCCTGTAAGTCGGATATTGTTTATTTGGATTGGAAAAAAGCTGTGCCTCTAGACCCTCAGCTATGGTACTGGTCCCACTAAAATACATTACAGACAGCATGGAGTCATGAGTTCCACCCTCAGAGGCTGTTGTCCTCGCTAGGCCTCCCACCAAGGGTTGAGATGCAATGTAACAGAGCCAGGGGTTCAGGAGAGCCAGACCTCCCCTAGCAGATGGTAGAGAAGTTGGGGCATCAAAATCATTTTGACCAGATTGGCCCTTCCTGCCAAAGAGAGCCATAACTTGATCTAGAGTTTAACCTTGTCCCTAAATTTCATTAGCAAGGGGAAGATATTTAAGCGACAAAACATATATTTTCACAGTGAGAAAATTTCTAATTATTTTTCCCTTAGGAGTAAATGTTAGGGCTTAAAAATAGAGCTCTGAATCAATTTAGCCTTGTTATTTATTTTATGTTACAAATGTGTGACCACCCATTTTTATTTATGTCCTAGGCTGATAAAAACAGTTGTATGATGGAAATACAGTATTCAAACTTATCAGCTTCTGTAAAACATTTCCTGTTCCAAAGTGAAAAGTAGTAAGAATAGTTTTCAATGATAGGGGGTGGCTGTCTGCCAAGGTCTATTATAATAAATGGTCCAGCAATTGGTAGGAGGCCACAACTAATTTATTTCAAATACACTTGACCACAGTCTGGAACTTAAGTGAGACAGAAGGCACCAAGATCTCCAGTAAACACTGGAGGTCCATTGACTGTCACTATGACCCCCACATAGATGGGGATGCTTTCCTTATCTCCAGGATGGTCATAATTGAAGAGGAACCCTGCTGAGCACTCTTTGCATCTAAGATAAGATTACAAGTACTTGTAGAATCAAAGATGAGAGTATTTATATCCCTATATACCAACCATAAATTTACCATGGGTTTACAAAATGTATTAAACAAATGCAGGCACAGCACCCCCCTTTGAAATACAGATTAGAGAAATATATAATTAATTACAAGGAAATTTAACTATTGAAACACAGTATTAAAAACTGAGATTTAAAAAAAAAAAAGAAACCTTAAAGAGCAAGTCTGGCATCAACTTTAAATGTAAATCTGGGGATCTCCATTTTTTTCTGTACTAGAGTCACATTATATGTTTTGGAAATATTCGCAGGCCATAAAAAATCATTTAAAAAAACAAAACAAATAAAATGTAAAAGAATGAACATAGTAGAACAAAAGAGAAAGAACTTTAGTAAAAAAAAAGTCCCCCTTATATCAAATTACAGTTCCTCCTTACATCAGTGTCCCTATTAGATTCCCCCTTATTTCAGTGTCCTCGTAAGAGTTCCTCCTTACATCAGTGTCTCCATCAGAGCCCTACCTTACATCCGTGTCGCCATCAAAGTCCTTCCTTACATAAGGATCCCCATCAGAGTCCCCCCTTACATCAGTGTCCCCTATTTATCAGGACCCCATCAGAGTCCCCCATACATCAGGACCCCATAAGAGTCCCCCTTATCTCTTTTGGTGTGCAGCAGGGGATTGCGCCTGGATGGAGGAAGTTCTGTTCCCCTGTCAATGCTGGGGTAACCACATGATAGGTTGATAGGTTGATAGAAAGTGGGCGGTGCTAGCAGCTGATACAGCACAGTGGGGGGAAAACTTATGCTAGAGACTGTGCTCGGGGAAGGGTGGGGGGTTACTGTTGGGGGGAGACTGTGCACATCAGCTGTGGACCCAGCAAAACTGAAGTTGACTGGAGACTGCACTGTCCACGCTTAACTCTTTCCTGTAAAAAACAAAAGTTCAGGAAAGCAGCACTGACAGAGCAGGAGCTGGCACCATTGAAAGTTGTAAACTGTAAGTGCTGGGGTAAAAATGTTAACAGAGAGTTTACTGGGGAATGTTTATTTATATGTGCTTAATGAGTTAGGCAAAAAAAAATGCCATGGGTTTATTACCACTTTAAACCACATCTGTACCATGGTAGCCCAACAGGTTTTAGTCATTTTCCCTATAACTGCTCCAAAGAGGTTAGACTAAAAAAAACAGGCCCAGAACAAAAGACATGAAGCATAGGTGTCAGACCTGCATGACTGGGTTTACAGGTACACTAGGAAGCAAAGAATAAAGGTTAGTCAGATGTGGTGTGAGGAGAAGGGTACTTACCTGATTGCATAATGTTAACTGTTAACATTAGGAAAGGCTTAAGAGCATTGTTAACCAGTTCAATACTGGGCACTTATACCCCTTCCTGCCCAGACCAATTTTCAGCTTTCAGTGCGCTCACACTTTGAATGACAATAACCCAGGCATGCTACACTGTACTCAAACAGAATTTTTATAAATTTCTTTCACAGAAATGAAGCTTTCGTTTGGTGGTATTTAATCACCGCTGGGTTTTTTAATTTTTTTGTGATATAAGTGAAAAACACTTTTTTTTAGTTTATATTATACAATTTTGCGAATAAGTAATTTTTCTTCATAAATTTGAGCCAAAACTTATACTGCTACATATCTTTGGTAAAAAATAGCCCAAATTAGTGTATATTATTTAGTCTGTGTGAAAGTTATAGACTCTAATGCCCCGTACACACGGTCGGATTTTCCGATGGAAAATGTCCGATCGGAGCGTGTTGTCGGAAATTCCAACCGTGTGTGGGCTCCATCGGACATTTTCCATCGGATTTTCTGACACACAAAGTTGGAGAGCAGGAGATAAAATTTTCCGACAACAAAATCCGTTGTCGGAAATTCCGATCGTGTGTACACAAATCCGACGGACAAAGTATCACGCATGCTCAGAATAAATAAAGAGATGAAAGCTATTGGCCACTGCCCCGTTTATAGTCCCGACGTACATGTTTTACGTCACCGCGTTTAAAACGATCGGATTTTCCGACAACTTTGTGTGACCTTGTGTATGCAAGACAAGTTTGAGCCAACATCCGACGGAAAAATCCTAGGATTTTGTTGTCGGAATGTCCGAACAAAGTCTGACCGTGTGTATGCCCTATAAAAGCTATGGTGCCAATCATTGAAAATTGATCACAGCCAGGACAGTACAAATACCCCCCAAATTACCCCTTTTTGGAAAGTAGACAGCCCAAGGTATTTAGTAAGAGGCATGGTGAGTTTTTTGAAGTTGTAATTACTTCCCACAATTCTTGAGAAAATTAAGAAATATATATATATATATATATATATATATATATATATATATATATATATATATATATATATATATATTTACACAAAATTATCATATTAACAAGTTATTTCTCACACACAGCATATGCGTACTTCTTGCGAATACACCCCAAAATACATTCTGCTACTCCTCCTGAGTATAGCGATACCACATGTGAGACTTTTACACAGCCTGGTCACATACAGAGGCCCAACATCCAAGTAGCACCTCCAGGCATTCTAGGATCATAAATTACACATATAATTTCATGACGACCTATCACACTTTTGAAGGCCCTGGAGCACCAAGACAATTGAAACTCACACAAAATGACCTCATTTTGGAAAGCAAACACCCCAACATATATTCTATGAGGCATTACGAGTCTTTTGAACATGTCATTTTTTTTCCAGAAGTTTTTGGAAAATGTGAAAATAAAATGAAACGTGTTTTTTTTTTTTTTTACACAAAGTTGTCAATTTATACAATATTTTTAACACATAGCATGTACAAAGAAAAAATTACACCCCAAAATACATTCTGCTACTCCTCATGAGTATAGCGATACCACATGTGTGAAACTTTTACACAGCCTGGCCACATACAGAGGCCCAACATCCAAGTAGCACCTCCAGGCGTTCTAGGAGCATAAAGTACACATATAATTTCATGATGACCTATCACACTTTTGAAGGCCCTGGAGCACCAAGACAATGGAACTCCCACAAAATGACCTCATTTTGGAAAGCAAACACAGCAACGTATATTCTATAAGGCATTATGAGTCTTTTGAACATGTCATTTTTTTCCACAAGTGTTTGGAAAACGTGGAAAGAAAATGAAACAGTATTTTTTTTTTTTTACACAAAGTTGTCAATGTATACAATATTTCTAATACGTACTGTACATAGCAAAAATTACACCCCAAAATACATTATGCTACTGTGTGAAACTTTTACACAGCCTGGCCACATACAGAGGCCCAACATCCAAGTAGCCACCATCACATGTTCTAGGGGCATAAATTATACATCTAATTTCCTGACAACCTGTTGCATTTTTGAAGGCCCTTCATATTTCTAACACATACTATGTACATAACAATTAAACCCTAAAATACATTCTGTTGAGCAAAGGGTAAACAAATAATTACCTGTGGTTTTAGTAGTGTAGTGGTCCACAGAGGTGAGCATCAGTCCAAGCAGCAGGCAGGGATGTGGTCAGCAACAGCAAAAGCAATTGTCCAGGCAGCAGGCAGGAATACTGTCCATAGTCAGTACAGGCAGCAGGCAGAGATACTGTCAGTACAGCCAAAGCAATGGTCCAGGTAGCAGGCAGAGATGTGGTCAACAGCAACTAAAGGAATTGTCCAGGCAATACTGTCCACAGTCAGTAGAGGCAACAGACAGGGATATGTATTCATTCCATTTTTAATTAATTTATCAAGGACTATATCTTAAGACCCAGTGGGGCCGCCTCAAGGTCTTTTGAAATGACAATCCACGTTTTATATCCTCACGGCCCCTACCCCCCATTTTTTGACACAGCTTGGCAGAATACTACCACTAATTGTGAAAAATTAGTAGTGTTGGGCTGCACACCTGGCTGTGCGGTGAAAGGGGGGATTATAGCTGGCCCTGAGCTGGCAGGCAATTATAAAGGTTTTGCCAGGGCATCAAGAAGGTAGGTTTCTTTGGGTTTGGTGTGTTATTCCAGTACTGGTACTGAGCTCCTCTTCCTGGGGTCTAGCTCCGTTTGTGTTGGTGCTGTTGGGGTGTATGGCGCTGTTGGTGACAGGCAGGTCTTCTGATCTTATTTTTATCCTTTTAGGAGGGACAGGTCACTGATGGCGGTACTGATGGCCTGTATGACAGGTCAATGATGGCGGTACTGATGGCCTGTATGACAGGTCACTGATGGCGGTACTGATGGCCTGTATGACAGGTCGCTGATGGCGGTACTGATGGCCTGTATTTAATCTCTCCTCCCAATAGAAATCCCCTCTCTGCTCTAGCATAAATCTTCCCCCCAAATCTCCCCCTTCCCCAATCCCCCCTCCCAGCACAAATTCTCCCCTCCCAAATCCTCCCTCCCAACCCAATTCCTGCCCTCTCCCAAATGCCCCATCTAATACAAATCCTCCCCAACCCCTGTCTCTTGCCAAAACAACAAGTGAGAAGAAATCCCTCCAAAGCGAGGAAATCCCAGGATGCCCTGTGAAGAGAACCTGTCACATTTTCCTTGATGGGTAAGTCGATCAGTTCTCTGGTATTTTAATGACGACGACATTTGATTCACACATGAGCAACTTGAGACGTTCTAGGTGTGGAGGAGCTACAAACCCCAACATATCTAGCTTTCAGGGAATTCTAGACCTGTTAAAGATGGAGAAGCCTATGTTCTATTTATTATGCTATTACATACAAATTTTAAATGGTGTCTGATTGGGCATGCTGGGACAAGTAGTTCTTCTTTGGGTGGAGGTAGAAGTAGGCACAGCATTGATGCAGTTGATAGTGATGACTTCAACGTCCAATCAATCCTTCGCTACATTCGAAGGAAATGTAATGACTGTGTGCGCTCAGCGTGGGCCTCTGCACTTCTCCTCTGCATTACCCCGCTCAAATCCCTCCCAGAATTTCAGTCTCTGCATCAAAGAAATGCCTCTGTGAAGGCAGATCTGTTTCAGCCCCCAGGCCAAGAGCCCATAAGTCCCTTCTCATAAATTCTAATTCAAACGTTTTTAGTTATCAGGAGGAAGTTTCCAATTGCTCTCTCACGTGTGGGAAAATATGTAAGCTACTGAGAGGACCTTTTGTTTTGGGCTTTAATGGGGCAATTTGTGAAGGACAGAAGCAGGTCTACTCTACTCAGTGTGCACAGACAGTAAGCAGGCTTCGGCTACCAATGAATAAACTTTCATGAATCATTAGCCATAGCCAACCACAGGGTCCCATAAATCACCTGCAGGAGATATTTTACACCGGTACGTTTTATAAAATTAAGGCAGTGCATTGAAGCTACTTCTGCAGAAGCAGGACGTTCGTTCCCCTAAGATGGGCCCATTATTAAAGTTGAGAGAGGGGACGTGGAAACTGAACAGTAAAATTATTGACACATTTTAATAAGCTGACTGTTCCACTAGTATATACCATGAAGGAGGGGCAGCTTCGTTAATAGGCGCTAATATGTAGCTGGAACTGGAAAGAACACCTTGTAAAACCAACCTAACCAATTGAAAGGTGTGCCTTTTTCATAACAAAAATAACAACATTTAAAGAAAAACTTTGTTAAACCTCAATATTTATATTTAAAGCGGGGGTCCACCTATCTATCGTTTTTTTTTTTTTAATTCATTCACAAACTTTTCTTCTCAGCATTACATACTCACATATTGTGTGTAATATGTCCGCCTGTGTCAGATTTTGTCGGAAAGAATAACTTATATTATTCACTGCAGGCAGTTTCCATCTTCATTGTGGGCATTTGAAGCCCACAAGCATTTATTTCCTGGATGTGGTGAATGCTGTGCTCCCAGCATTCACCCCTCGTTCCCGCACATGCTCAGTGGCATCCTGGGAAGCCTGAGACTAGCTCCCAGGAGTCTGGGAGAGGCTAGAAACACGCCTACTCCCACGGGAGGAGAACCAGGAAGTGCAAAGAAGAATAGAAAAATAAAAGGTAATTACGGCGATTTAAATTTTTTTAAACGGCATGTCAGCATCTAGGCAAGGAAGAGAATACATACAGATATTGTTCAAAATTTGGGTGGAACCCCGCTTTAAGGACCAATTTAAAGAGGAACTTCACTTCCCCACTGCCTTCTCTCCAACCCCCCTTTACCTGTTGTGCTGGGTTCTTTTCAAAATATACAGTATACTCATCTGACCAGGGGATCCAGCATTGCCCTGCTGCAATTCACTATTCTGGTGTCACACCCTGTGGCCCACACCACCATCTTTGTTCTGCCTCTTCTAGGTTCAGGCAACCCAGCCCCCATTGATGCAATGCAGCTCTGCCCCCAGCCTCTCTGTGAAGGGGCTCCTGCAGCCTCATTGGACATGTGAAGAGGACCTCCCAAGGGGCAGCGGAAGAAGGACATGCCATTCTTGCCTAGGCGAGAATGGTGGTGGAGTGGGAGGCACCTCTAAAAGAATACAGAAATACATCCCCTGTTAAAAGAAAAACTTGGGCTGTGTTTACGTGGGGAAAGGGGGGGGGGGGTGAAACCGTAAACCTAAAGTCAATTTGCAGTCTGAAGTTCTGCTTTAACTTTCAGTTGGCCTTCATGTCTCGGAAGGACAGTTATGTAATTTGGCTATTTTAAAGCAGAACTGAGCTTTCAGCTTTACATCCACTTTCAGTTAAATACATTTTAGGTGTGGAAGGTCTTACATTTTCTGTATTTTTCTCATTTTTTAATTTTTTTAGAAGCCACAACCTTAGTAGAAAAGCCTTTCAAGCTTGCTCTCTGTGTGGAAGCAGTGGTGTCTCTGTAGAGGTCTAACTTGTCCCCTGCTGAGTCAGACCCCTGTTAATTGAAGAACTCTAGCTCTGACTCACAGGGGCTGTGTTGGACTTCTGAAGAGACAGCACTGATTCCACCCAGGGAGCAAGGGTCCTTTGCTACAGCATGCTGGCAGGCAACAGGCTTTTCTAGTCAGGCTGTGACTGTTTTTTTTTAAAGAAAATGAACTGTAAAACATTTCATCCTTTTTGTATTGATGCATCTGAAATTTATTTGCTGATTCAAACTGAAATTACTGTTCAGTTTTAAAATAGTCACACAAAATAATTGTCAGGTGCAGATATAAGGAAAGGCCATGTAGACTGGTGCCTAAGGCAGACACATTTTTGGCTGTGTGGTCCCCCTTTTTAAAATATTTTATCACTTTTTTTTCTTGTGTATTTCTTGTGGAAAAAATAATGGCATAAGAAAAAAAGCTGACTTTCTCTTTAGAAACTAAATCCCTCTGTCTCTACTTCCTGCTAATGCCGCGTACACATGATTGGACTTTCCGACAACAAAATTTTGAATTGAATGAACTTTTGTTCGAAGGGTGTTGGCTCTATCTTGTCTTGCATACACACGGTCACACAAATGTTGGCCAACAATTACAAATGTAGTGACGTACTAGACGTACTACATGGATTTTCAGCTCTTTAGCGCCACCCTTTTGGCTCCTTCTGCTAATTTCGTGTTAGTAGAAGTTTGGTGAGTGTTGATTCGTGCTTTTCTTTTCACGTTTTTCATTTATCGCTTTTCATTTCGTGCTTTTCAGTTTGTTTCTGAATGGCCTCGTTTCTGAACGAGTTATTGCTTTGACATTATTTTTTTGATTGAATAATGATTTGATTTGTTAAATTTTCTATATTTTTGGATGCATAGAATGCACTTTTTGGTTATTTTCTATTGGCAGAGAGCCAAGAGAATTTTTTTTTTTTGAATGCACGATAAAAAAAATTGTGTAGAATAATACTTGGATATGTGTTTTACTTCAAATGACAGTTTGTGAGTCGGCAGTTACATTTTAAAAAATACAATGTAAAATTAACAAGGGACACCAACATAGTTGTATCTTTGTTCTTAAAAACTACGGGATAATGGTGCTGTGGTAGCTTGCACAAATAAAAAAAAAACATAATAATAATATTCTTGATATCACTAGAAAATAAGCCTTTGAAAATTCATTTGCAAAAACTCCATCAGTATTACCAGCAAAGCAGCTTCATTATTATCCCATTAAAGAAGAGAATTGTGCGCTGCATTTCGAGATTTCATAATTTGCCATGTCATGAATGTTAATTCTCCATTACGAACGCTAGTTTACAAGACCGACCGCTTCTGCTTCCGAGCATGCGTGTTTGTACTTTGGACTTTTGTGCGACGGACTTGTGTACACACGATCGGAAAGTCCGACAACAAACATTTGTTGGCGGAAAATTTGAGACAGACAACAAATGTCCAATGGAGTGTACACACGGTCGGACTTACCGCCAATAAGCTCACATCCAACATTTCCCATCGGAAAATCCGATCGTGTGTACGCGGCATTAAGGCCCATACACACGATCGGACTTTTTGACAACAAACATGCAAATGACCTGTTTTAAGGAAAAATCCGACCGTGTGTACGCTCTGTGGGACAAACTTTTTTCTGTTTTCATCGGACAAATATTCGCTGTGCAAACAGACAAACTTTCCGGCAACAAAAGTTGGCTAGTCCGATCGTGTGTACACAAATCCATCGGACTAAAGTCCAAATTGCAAACACGCATGCTCGGAAGCAAGCACCAGCCGGAAGCAGTGGGTCTTGTAGAACTAGCGTTCGTAATGGAGATAGCACATTCGTGACGCGGCAAATTATGAAATCTCGAAATGCAGCGCACATTCTCTTATTCTTTCGAATGGCTTAATAATAAAGCTGCTTTGCTGGTGATACTGACGGAGTAATAACAAACGTATTTACAAAGGGTTTGTGTTCTAGTGATATCAATAAAATATTATTTATTTTTATTTTTTTTGGCAAGTGAGCACAACCCCATTATCCCATAGTGGTTTTGAAGCTCAAGGCTCCAACTCTATTTGTGTCCCTTGTTCCTAATTTTATAAATGTACCTGCCTACTCCCAAAAAGTCATTAGAAGTTAAACACATAATCACATTTTTTTTTGTAAATGTAATATATTTTTAATAGTAAGCACAAGAATGCAATATCAAAATCAAGAGGAAGGCAGCAATGGATCAACTGGTGGAATTGGTGAAGCCTCTGTACCCCAGGGCAGACATACATTTTGTGAAGAGCTACATTGGGAACCTGAGGAGTGCATACAATAGGGAGCACAAGAAGGTCATGGACTCCAAGAGATTGTGAGCAGCAGCAGATGACATATATGTCCCCAGGCTGTGGTACTACAACAGGCTGTGATTTTTGTCAGACCAGACCGAACCACGCACATCGCTCTCCACACTTCTTTCCACATCAGCTGAGGCCATTTTTTTTCTTGTGCATTCACAACATAAAGAAAAAGAAAAAAATAGTAGACATATTCTCTGTCATCCAAATTTGAAATTAGAAACCAAAAGAGCAAATGATACACAGAAAACTTAAAAAGTATAACCTAGAAAATCATACTAAAATCAAGGATACAAAATTCAAAATTAGTAGCCCCTAAATTCCCCAGACCACTGGCCTTGTTGGGCATCCTGGGGCTGATTTGGACACTGATCACCATGCTGCTGGGGTAGGTGGGCATGCTGGGGTGGATGGGCTTGCTGAGGTGGGTAGGTTTGCTGAGGTGGGTAGGTTTACTGAGGTGGGTAGTTTTTCTGGGGTGGGTAGGCTTGTTGTGGAGGAGGTGGAGGTGTGTGCTCCAAATGACACACATGTGATTTTGGGGTTAGCTCTTGTTTCCTGGCCTTGCTGAGGAACTGGATGATTATCCCCTCACATAGCTCCCTTTGATCCGCGTCAACCTCGCGGAGCTTATTAGCTGTAAAACAACCAAACCCTTCGGGTGCTGTGGTGATGACAGATGTAGCCCTAGTTATGAAGTCAGCTGTGGCCTCATCCAGGTGGTGGCTCTTCTTGGCCCTTTTGTTGGGAGGGCGCAGGGGAGGGATTCTGCACTCAGTTGTCTGGCTGCTGGGCCCGGCCTCTTCTTGGCTAAAAAAGTTCCTGTGTGTGAAAATGCAACATCATTTTAATTTTTGGTCATCAATCACAAACACTTTTCAGCTCATGACTTTTTAAATTGGAATGTGTCCAAATAGCAAACACTATCATTCTGACTCCAGCATTTCTC
The DNA here is from genome assembly GCA_037952925.1 of Lithobates clamitans. Classification (NCBI taxonomy): domain Eukaryota; kingdom Metazoa; phylum Chordata; class Amphibia; order Anura; family Ranidae; genus Lithobates; species Lithobates clamitans. The sequence goes on along the minus strand of JBBGZY010001809.1, from coordinate 727,886 downwards.
ATTCTTGTCCTAATCCTTTTTGGCCACTACTATCCATTGATATGGAACTCACTTTTTTAACACAACAAATTAGTATCCATACTAACATCTAATTAACATCATTGTATTTTTTAAATCCAAGCTTTTAAACAATGCTATACCTGGGTCAAGCTGAGCTCCTCCTCCTCTTCATCCTGTGTAGGATCAGGCTCAGTATCAGTGGCCTCAGCTGATGTGGAGGGTAGCGTGGAAAGAGACCTGCGTGGTATAGTTTGATCAGACAAAAATTGGAGGCTGTTGAAGTACCACAGGTTGGGTACATTTATGTCTTCTGCTGCTGCTCCAGATTTTTTGGATTCATCGATCTTCTTTCATTCCCTGGTCAACTCCCACATTTTGAGGAGTGTGATCTGAGAGCTGGACCCAGCACAGAGCCTCCACTGGACAGAACATCCCCTGACACAACACAAACAGAGGGTGGAAGAGTGTAACAATTTGAAGAAAATACTTTGGAGCCTGTTTGCCCCAGTAAGTATTTTTGACATCTGGCTTCAAATGTGTATACATGTCTAGTGATTAGATGTACAAACCAAACACCCACACCACACATGAGCAAAGTATGTAGTGCTTTGAACATTAGCATGGAGAAGGAAGAGGTGGAAGGAGCTGGCAGTGTTGCTAGGTACCCGAGTTTAGTAGACACAGGCACCAGGGAGAAGATTACAGAGTAGTTACAGTGTGTACATTCCTAGTAGTGTAGGTGTCTGAAGGTCAAGCAGGTTGTAAGTAATAAAAGGCTGGCTAGGTAAGTTATTTCACGGTCGGCCTATAATAATAACGTGACCATAATTAACTATGTAGGGCCTCATCTACTTGGCCATCATTCCCATTCAATATTTTTTGCTCTTCTTCCAAGGCCACGAACTACCAAGATGCACTATTGGTCTTATCAGTGCTGATATGCTGCAGGCAATGATTGAGCTTGAGAAAATAAAAGAGGCTGCCACTGCTTTACAGAAACGAATCCAGGATTATGTCGACCTGTTAGCAAAATTTTAACATATTCTGACCTTATGTTTTCTTCAAATTGTTGCCTCCTTGTTTTTGTGTTGTTTTTGGACATCTTTTTGTAATACTTTGAAGCACAGGCTCAGATTGATACTACTTTGAAATTGCGCTACTTCCTTTTAGAACTACTGCAATTTCAAAGTAGCAAGGAACACTGCCATTGCCTAAAATAGGCTGTAACTTGTCATGCGATTTGACCTCTCAAATCGCATGTCAAATCCCAAAAAATGTGAACCTGTGCTTTTTGAATGTGTGAGGTTAGTGTTTCTCCACTCCCCTTCTCTAGGTACACGACCATGTCCTGTTTTCTTTATTTTCGGCAGTATAAAAAAGACTGTGTCAATTATTTGCCACAAATATGACCACATTACCTGTCGCAAAAGTAACATATAGAGAGAACAGGACCTGGTAATGCATCTGGAAAAGGAGAGTTGATAAACACTGCCCTAAGTATAATGGTTTGTTTTTACTTGATGTGTTTTTTTTGTATAAGAAAAACCAAAATTTGAATAAGCACACAAATTGGGACACAAACATTAATTTTCACTCATGATCACATGTCTAAATTATGTGAGTTTCCCTTCATGGAGTTATCAAAAGCCACCACACACACACACAACACACAGTGGGTGTTATTTACTAAAGGACAATCAACTTTTCACTACAAGTGCACTACTAGTGCAGTGGAAAGTGCACTTGTAGTGCAAAATGGATTTCCATTTTGGAAATAACCCAACTGTGACAACATGGACGTGTTTCGGGGGATCAAAGCATTCCTCTCACCTTCTTTTATTTTGAGGAAGGGGTTGCACCCCAAGAACGCAAACATTGATATCCCGTGATGGGAGATAGCACATGTTGACACACTGTGTTTTGTGGCTTGGGCAAATAACCTGTTTTTACCTACACACATTTTAGGCAGGGTATCATAAGGGAAATTTAACAGTTATGCGTCTTGAAAATTTGGCTTTGAAAGGGGTTAAATTTAGACATTTGTAAGTTCCAGAGTTGGGAATGTGGATGCTCTGCTTTCAAACATGACTGTTTAGCCACTACAAATGCTAAAGAAGGCCAACTATACAGTGGGGACGGAAAGTATTCAGACCCCCTTAAATTTTTCATTCTTTGTTATATTGCAGCCATTTGCTAAAATCATTTAAGTTCATTTTTTTCCTCATTAATGTACACACAGCACCCCATATTGACAGAAAAACACAGAATTGTTGACATTTTTGCAGATTTATTAAAAAAGAAAAACTAAAATATCACATGGTCCTAAGTATTCAGACCCTTTGCTGTGACACTCATATATTTAACTCAGGTACTGTCCATTTCTTCTGATCATCCTTGAGATGGTTCTACACCTTCATTTGAGTCCAGCTGTGTTTGATTATACTGATTGGACTTGATTAGGAAAGCCACACACCTGTCTATATAAGACCTTACAGCTCACAGTGCATGTCAGAGCAAAGGAGAATCATGAGGTCAAAGGAACTGCCTGAAGAGCTCAGAGACAGAATTGTGGCAAGGCACAGATCTGGCCAAGGTTACCAAAAAATTTCTGCTTCACTTAAGGTTCCTAAGAGCACAGTGGCCTCCATAATTCTTATATGGAAAACGTTTGGGATGACCAGAACCCTTCCTAGAGCTGGCCCTCCGACCAAACTGAGCTATCTGGGGAGAAGACCCTTGGTGAGAGGGGTAAAGAAGAACCCAAAGATCACTGTGGCTGAGCTCCAGAGATGCAGTTGGGAGATGGGAGAAAGTTGTAGAAAGTCAACCATCACTGCAGCCCTCCACCAGTCAGGGCTTTATGGCAGACACCTGAAGGACTCCAAGATGGTGAGAAATAAGATTATTTTGTCTGATGAGACCAAGATAGAACTTTTTGGCCTTAATTCTAAGCGGTATGTGTGGTGAAAACCAGGCACTGCTCATCACCTGTCCAATACAGTGAAGCATGGTGATGGCAGCATCATGCTGTGGGGGTGTTTTCAGCTGCAGGGACAGGATGACTGGTTGCAATCGAGGGAAAGATGAATGCGGCCAAGTACAGGAATATCCTGGACGAAAACCTTCTCCAGAGTGCTCAGGACCTAAGACTGGGCCGAAGGTTTACCTTCCAGCTAGACAACGACCCTAAGCACACAGCTAAAACAACGAAGGAGTGGCTTCACAACAACTCCGTGACTGTTCTTGAATGGCCCAGGCAGCGCCCTGACTTAAACCCAATTGAGCATCTCTGGAGAGACCTAAAAATGGCTGTCCACCAATGTTTACCATCCAACCTGCCAGAACTGGAGAGGTTCTGCAAGGAGGAATGGCAGAGAATCCCCAAACCCAGGTGTGGAAACCTTGTTGCATCTTTCCCAAAAAGACTCATGGCTGTATTCGATCAAAAGGGTGCTTCTACTAAATACTGAGCAAAGGGTCTGAATACTTAGGACCATGTGATATTTCAGTTTTTCTTTTTTTTAAATATCTGCAAAAATGTCAACAATTCTGTGTTTTTCTGTCAATATGGGGTGCTGTGTGTACATTAATGAGGAAAAAAATGAACTTAAATGATTTTAGCAAATGGCAGCAATATAACAAAGAGTGAAATACTTTCCGTCCCCACTGTACATGTTATACATAAATAACGATGTTAGTTTGTTCTAAAACCATAAAACGCACATGTGAATGTGCTTGTATTAAAAATATTTTGTATAAACAATGTGTGGCTTCTTATTTCAATGCTCAATACCTGTATATTTGTTAAGTTGGTGTAGTTACATTGACAGTGTACTCTAAAATGTGTGTAGCCGAGACACAGCACAACATAATAGTTAGCTCAAGGCGAGATTGTCACCTCATGTTGCACATCAGGTTGGTTTGCACTAGTGGAAAAAATGACAAAAATCAAGGCCATTTGCAAACCTAGTAAACACAAACAAACAGTAGTTCAAATGAAATAGTATTTTATGAAGAATTCAAATATTTACTCATTATCAAGTACATTTTGCTGCCAAGACACTGCCCCTCTACCCACAAAGTAGTCCATATACTGTTACCGTTAAAGAAGGGCATTCTGGGGGGCCAAAACAGCCTCTTCAGCTGGTCGTGAAAAAGAAGGCTCATCTGTTTGCCCTGAGGCAATGTAGCTGCTAGCATTACTCCTTAAAAAATTATGTAGGATGCAGCAGCACAACACCACATGGTTGATTTTATACTCTGCCAAGTTTATGGGGGTTAAAAATAGCCTAAATTGACTTGAAAGGATGCCAAAGGCATTTTCCATAACCCTTCTGGAACGAAAGAGCCGATTATTGAAAATGCGTTCAATAACCTCATTGGAAAGGGCTTTAGAAGATGTTCCCCCAGAGCAAAGGCCTCATCTGCCACAAACACAAAATTGAGGCCCTCAACATTGTCATGAGCATGTGGCAAACGTAAGGTGCCATTCTGTAGCCGATGGTAGAATTCGATATGCATCATGACACCTTCATCCGAGTGGCGACCATTCATACCAACATCCACGTACAGGAACTCGTAGTTTGCAGACACAACAAGCAGAACTATGCTGCAAAAGCCTTTATAATTAAAAAATAGGATCCTGAGTTGGGTCGTGGAACAATCCTCACATGCTTCCCATCAATGGCACCCACACAGTTGGGGAAATTCCACAAATTGGCAAACTGGGCCGCCACATCCTGCCATTGCTGGGTGTTTGAAGGAAACTGGGGAGTCAAACAAAGAAAAAAGAATTAATACTTGAGCACATAAAATTGCAAGCATATTTGACACAAACATTGTTGGGCAACATTAAATTATAACATTTAAATGAGTATTTCCAATAAAAAGGGTAAGTTATAATTATATGCTTCCTCATCCCCTCTGGTTGCACATTCTAAAAATGTTAGGGGGGGAGTTGAATGGGTAGATGATTTGGACAGGTAAACCTCTCCACTTCCATAAGAGCTAAATGCATAAAAAATGAAGGTTAATTTGGCCAGCCCCCCCCCATTTTTACAAGATTGGCAGCCCAGTGGACAGGTAAGAAGTGGCATAATCCAAATTAATAGTGTACATTTTGAAGGTAATCAGGCATGCCCTTGCACTACATGCTTTGGAGAATTCATGCAGAAATCCTAACACAAAAAAGAGGTATACTGTGTATGGGTTTTGCAAAGTCAGCAGATAGAGTAGTTGTATCGGTTGACTCTGCATTTTAGGGAGGGAGGGTTACAAAAAAGTTGGTGCACCCCAAAACAGGAACTCTTGCACTCTGCATGAATTTGAGGACAACAATCAGATGTGGGGGTGTTTAGGATAAACCTAAAAATGAAGCATAAAAAAACAAGTTACTAGGCTAGGTGTGTATGGGCCCAGGGTAGCATGCTGGGGAGGTTAGTGAAGGAAAATATGCATGTAGGCCACGAAAAAGCTTACAGCATGCATGAAGACAAAGAGGACATTCACAGCATATTACAAAAATGGGAAGGATGGAATACAAAAAATAAAAAATACATTAGAAAACATGAAGGTGATATTAAAGCAAAAATAATTACACGAATATAGTCCTTCTGCAGGACTTAGATGATGGCACTACATGTCTCAGGAATAATGACTCCCAGAGCCTGGGGAGAGATCCCAGTAGTAAACTTTATATCCTGGAGACTTCTCCCTGTTGCCAAGTACCGCAAGGTGGCTATGAGCCTTTGCTCTTCTGGAATAGCAGCCCTCATGCAGGTGTCCTGCTTCCTAATATAGGGGGACAGCAAGGACAATAGTTGCTGAGTCCTTCATCTGGAGATAATTACGAAAATCATTTGGATTATTCTCTTGGAGCTCACGCAGCAAGGGCATATGACAAAATTGGTCACGATTAAGTAACCAATTTTTGGCCCAAATACTCCTCATCCTACTACTCCTATTCCTGGACCGGGCTAGAGTCAAAGCAAGAACTCCAAGCCCATAAATAGCACGCTCTCTCATAGGATTGAGCAGCATGGCTGGTTGACCAACGACCGCTTAGAAACTAACAGAAAAGCACAAAACTGAAAAGCGCGAATCGACACTGACCAAACTTCTACTAACACGAAATATGCCTATATACATGCAATCCAGGACCTGCTACATGGCATTGTTTCAGGGTGGGTTTCCTAATAGTGACAACAGTTGCCCATGCCTGTGCAAGGTGAATTGGCACAGCCTCTTGTATCTCCTTTTGAGAAAAGTGGAAAGATAGGATAGGATTATATCACTGGTATTGTTATCTTAAAGTATTGTTGATGTAAATGATGTGGTTCCTAGGAAGGTGGCTTTGACACCACACAAGCTCTCCACAGTCTTCTTGGCTTATAGTGTAATGTAACAAAAAAATGTAATTGAAGCACCACACCACCGCTGAGAGGTCCTGATACAACTTTATCCCCAAGTGAGGGTTTCAATCCAAAAAATATCCAATGCATTTCAAGGATCCAAGAGCACCGCCTTCATCAGAGGTTGATTGACAAACAAGCTGCTGACATGGCCTGTGCTTGTAATTCACTCTGGAAAAGTAACATTGTAGGCCCAGTTAACTTCTTGTTTGTTCACATTGTTGACAATTGCTCATAGAAATGATGTGGTGCTTCAATTTCCATTCTTGGATCTCCATGAAAGATTGTGTAATGGGGTGATAACACAGAAGAACAATTGGGAGACAGAAAAAAAGAGCGCTACAACAAGAAAGACTGCTGCATTACAGCAATTTCTTATTGACTTAAGCCTTGTACACATGGGCTGAAAATTGTCAGAAATCGACCAGTTCAGCAGGAACCGGCTGACTTTAGTCAGTTTGTGAGCATTTTTTTTCTGCTTCTAGAAGCAAATAGTGTTATCGTATGTGACCATGCACTCTATTTTAGTCTAGATGGGTTTTTGAAGCTTCAGCTTCTAAGGGTAGAAAAAAACTCTTTTTTTTTTGCGTTTTTGTGAGCATTTTGCCAGCAGAAAAAAAAGCTTCAAGCTCTTTACTGCTCCTAACCATGGGCGTCCACATGGGGGGGGGGGGGCAAGTGCCCTCTCCCCCCTTGGAGCAAGGTGTCGCTAATACCAAAATCGATCAGCCAGGAAACTGTCAGAAGGATCAGGCAGCAGGATGACACAGAACGGGGATCTTCCGCTGAGATGCGGCTTGTATATGCATAGCCGGCCGCTGTCAAACAAAGTCCCACCTCCTGGACCGGCATTGGACCAGTGTGCTATCTATTAGAGTAGCCGATCTAGGAGGCGGGACTTCATTTGACAGCGGCGGCTATTCATATACAAGCCGCGTCTCATCGGGAGATCCAGGCTCTGTGTCATCTGGCCGGCAGATCCTTCTGATTCTTCCCTGGTGCATTGCTGGGCACTGATGAGGCTGCACATTTGGGCAATGATAGGCTGCATTGATGGATACTGATATGCTGCGCTGATGGCCAATGATCTGCTGCACCGATGGGCAATCATATGATGCACTGATGGCCAATCATACACTGCACTTATGGGCAATGATATGCTGCACTAATGGGCAATGATAGGCTGCACTGATGGGCAATGATACGCTGCACTGATGGGCAATGATGGGCTGCATTGATGAGCAATGATATGCTGCACTGATGGGCAATGATACACTGCACTGATGGGTAATGATACACTGCACTGATGGGCACAAATACACTGCACTGGTGGGCACTGATAGGTTGCACTGATGGGCAATGATGTGCTGCACTGGTGGGCAATGATAGGCTGCATTGAAAGGCAATGATGCGCTGCACTGGTAGGCAGTGATAGGCTGCACTGATGTGCAATTATACTCTGCACTGATGGGCAATAATACTCTATACTGAAGGGCACTGATACGCTGCACTGATGGGCAATGATACGCTGCACTTATGGGCAATGGTAAGCTACACTGATGGGTACTGATAGACTTCACTGATGGGCAATGATGGGCTGCACTAATGGCCAATGATGGGACTGAACTGATGGCCACTGATCGTCTGCACTGATGGACATTGATAGATGTTAATATTGTTAAAGTTGTTGCTAATATTTATTTTTGGAACTTAATTCTGCATAAAACATTTAACAATGTAATTTCATGAGATATTTACGAGGGCGTGTTTAGGGGCGGGGCAGGGTAGGGGTTAAAAACAGATTAGAAATTGCTGATCAGACAATGGCAGCTTGATCCTTCTATTAAGCGTTTGCATCAGGTTTCTCAAACCTCTGCATGCCTGCGCATCATATGATGACTAAGCCCCCCCCCCCCTTTAAGGTGACCTTAAAATAATGCCCCCCCCCCCCCCCGAAAAAAGTTCTTCATTAGTGTGCATGGAGCAATATTTCAATACATTTTTGTATTCCTATGGTTTTATTATTTGAGTATAAACTTCTTTTTACTGTTGGGCCATGGACGGCTTCGAAAGAATTTAGCGGGCCCTGATCTCAATAAGCTTGAGAACCACTGTTTTAGACCACTCTTTATATAAACCACATGCTCATATTGACCAGCCATGCATGTTCATGAGCTGATTAGACACTTCTGAAATTGGCAAATCACACTAGAAAAATTACTGATATACATCAATGTCAATCAACTGGAAAAACCCTACCCAGCTGATCATTTGCTCCCCAAGGGTTTGTAATAGGACAAGATCGTACAACCATTATCTAATCTCTATGGATATTTTCAGGCTTTTTATAGACGAAGTGAGAACAGTAAATGGTGAAAAGTTAGGGTACCTATCTTTGAAAAATGCAAAAATACACTTTACAGCTAGCCATCCAAAAAAAAGAATTAAACTGTTTTAACATCTTGAGTTAAAAAAGAGTTGCTGTAAATATTTGCAAATGAACGTAAATCCACACTGCCACGGAAAGTCACGTCCCCAGCTATGATATTATAGATAGATATAGATATTGTTGCTCTGACTCGGCCCATCAAGTGGTGACAGTTTTGGTCCCTTTTCTCCAGAGGTTTTCAAGAGTGTGGAAATCTTTGCATAAAGCTTTAACACTTGGTGCCCATTATAACATTAAAAAAAAAAAACCTCTTATTTCACCCAGTCCTTGCCAGCAACATATGTCACATCAGTTACATAGAACATACCAAGTTTGGCCCGCCTTATGACAAATAACACCCTGGTATGAATTTACAAATTGCACTTTAGACTGAATCCCTTATTAAACATTCTACTTGTCTTTTCAATCATTGTGGATATAGGATGTGATGCCACTTGGACAATAGGTGAGTGATGTTTAACTAATTACCTGTAATCAGTAGATGGAAATGGTGATATGCAGTCTGCTGGTTATATGATAGGGCCATTGTTTCTTGTAAGCTTTGGTCCTCCTACTGATGAGAGATAAAATCTGTCACAGCGGCATTTCTTTGTACAGAAATCCTGTCCTTCCATTATCATCATGAAGATTACATTATCGTGAGTACAATTATAGGGGCATAATGTGTTAATAACAAAGTACACAGAGAAATGTTAACACCTGGGAACTTAAAGAACGGTGAGCCTGAGATTCCCGGGAAGGGAATTTCGTGTTATAGTGGAGTGTGGGACTGAGACTAACAACACTGTGCACAGTGCACCATGGTGGAATGTAAGAATAATATATATAACATAACAGTGTGACATAGTTTCATGACTAAGCCTATTTTTGAAATGTGGTGTTTACAAGTTAAAATCCGTATCTTTTGCTAGAAAATGACTTAGAACCCCCAAACATTATGTATATTTTTTTTAGCAGAGAATCTAGAGAATAAAATGGAGATTGTTGCAATATTTTATATCACACGGTATTTGTGCAGCGGTGTTTTAAACGCAAATTTTTGGAATAGGGACACTTTCATGAATTTTAAAAAATCCAAAAAGTAAAGTTACCCCAATTTTTTTGTATAATGTGAAAGATGATGTTATGGCGAGTAAATAGATACCAAACATGTCACGCTTTATAATTGCACGCACTCGTGGAATGCCGACAAACCACGGTACCTAAGAATTTCCATATGCAATGCTTTAAAATTTTTTTACGGTTACCAGGTTAGAGTTACAGAGGAGGTCTAGTGCTAGAATTATTGCTCTCACTCTGACGATCGCGGCGATACCTCACATGTGTGATTTGAACACCGTTTACATATGCGTGAGTGACTTCCGTATGCGTTTTCTTTGCTGCGCGAGCTCGCGGGGACGGGGGCGCTTTTAAAAAAAAAAAATTTTTTCTTATTTATTTTATTTATTTTTAAATTCATAAATTGTGTTTAAAAGAAAAAATGTTTTGATGACTTTTATTGCTGTCACAAGGAATGTAAACATCCGTTGTGACAGTAATAGGTGGTGACAGGTACTCTTTATGGAGAGATCGGAGGTCTAAAAGACCCCCCATCCCTCCTTTACACTTCAAAGCATTCAGATCGCCGAAAACAGCGATTCTGATTACTGTGTACTTTTTTTAAACCGGCGCCATTGGCAGCAGAGTAAACGGGAAGTGACATCATGACGTCGCTTCCGCGTTTACAATTTGTAGGCTGGAACGAAGCCACCCACAGCTTCGTTCCAGCCCGCCCCCAGCCGCCGGAGGCATCAGATTGGTCACCGAGCCTCCGGATCGACCGGGAGGCCCGGTAAGAGCGGCGGAAGGCGGTGGGAGGGGGGGACGTCCCCTCCCGCTGCTCCGGTATAACAGCCGAGCGGCTTTTAGCCGCATCGGTTGTTATACACGGATAGCCAATCGCCTGCTGTAAACAACGGTACCGGGATGATGCCTGCAGCTGCGGGCATCATCCCGATATAACCCCCGAAAGCCGAGTACGCACATCTGCGTACGGTCGGCGGGGAGGGGTTAATTGGCTCCTGTCTAAATTGGCCCTAGTATGTCTATGTATGAATGTGAGTTAGGAACCTTAGATTGTAAGCTCCTTGAGGACAGGGGATGATGTGAATGTACCATATATATGTAAAGCGTGGCATAAATTGACTGCGCTATATAAGTATCTGTAATAAATTAAATAAAATAAATGAATAGAAAAACGGGGTAATATCAGTGTGGTTGTAACAGGCCTTCAGGGGCTTATATTATAGTATTACAGCCCCCAAATAAACACAGATAACTTGACAATGTGTGTGTTTGATATCAGTTCAGTATCAGACTCTCTATGATACTCTGGGCTAGCTCTCAGGGCACCCTGTCTGATATGTTTAGAAATCATTTCCATAGATTTTTCTTGGCATTTTTTTATGAGCTAAGCCACCAGGTCTTCCCTCAACCTTCCCCAATTGCTCAGCTTGGGACTGGCATGTGCATAGCCAATTTGTACACACGTACTAGGACCAATTTAGACTGGAGCCAATTAACCTCCCAGCATAACTTCGGAGTTTGAGAGAAAACCAAAGTGCCCAGAGGAAACCCACCCAAACACAGGGAGAACATGCAAACTTCATGCAGGACTTGACAATATGTAGGCAAAAAATTGCAACCCTAACAAGACATGGACTACAATCGTACACAAGCACCCAATAGACAGTTATTACAATATGCAGAGAGTAAACTTTAATATGCTGGATAGAAATAGGCAATTGTTACAATAAGTTGGTCCACAACATGTAACCAATATAATATACAGGTAATAAATAATCAGCTTTGGTCTCAAACGGTCCTTAATTACAATACATGTGCTCCAAACAGGCAGCCATTAAACTATACAGGCAACAAATGGGTAATTTTTTACAATACACGGACAACAAGCAATATTGAATAGGTAAACATGATAATACACAAGCAATGACCAGGAGCAGTGACAATAACTGGAGCACAGTCTGCCCCTCCTTCCTCCCCGAAACCCCTGTCACATTTTTATTGCTGTCTGGGTCTCTGCTGGGCTGATTTCCCCTCACATTCAGTATAAAGATTTTTAACACTAGATGTTTGACATCAACCAAGCCTGCATGTTATCACACCCTAAAGATATTGGGTTTTGATGCTCTTTATCAGAAAACACTGATAATAAAAATATATTCATCCTAAAGACATTGGGTAGATTCCACTGGTACTGATCTCAAGAAAACAATTTTGTATAGGCAAAAATCCCAATGCAATCAGGTGACAATGCTCTGGAAATTGTATTATTCGGATGCATTCCATGATACCCATAGATGCGTGATACCCTTTGCCTTATTTAGCTACATTAGATAGCAATTAAAATGAATTGCAAATAACGTCTTTGGGGCACACTCCCAGGTGAGTATTCTTTCTTTGCCAAACTGTCACAAAGAGAATCATCTGTACTGTTGTGTGTGTGGTACCAAAAGCAGCTGCAATCTTCATTCTAGATCAGCTAGAGATTTGTGGAAACCTAGGGTTCTTCCAGAGGTTGCTAGAGGTTCCTTGAGCAGTAAGCAACTTCTGGGTCTCAAATAAGTAACCAATGACAACAATGATCTGTTTAGATATCTATAGGTGGGCCTTTCCTCCCATTGACATCCAATGTACAATGGTCCTTCGACCTCAGACCACCAATCTAAGGGTGCCCTTCTCCACTGACCACCAATGAAAATCTGGCTATACAATATGCAAATTTAATCTAGTTCCTGATGAACCAGCCAAAATGTCTATTATTTTTTTTTTAAGATGTTTATTGATTTTCTAAATTGTACAAGGCTCAAATACCATAACAAAAACCATAAACTTTTACACCTTTTACAGAGTCTGTGTCTTGTGTAATGCATATACATATCCATTAGAAAATGAAGCCTGGTTATACAAAATCAAGTCAAAGGTATCTACAAAGAGTATTCATAATAAGATATGGTCTAACAGGAACCCAGTTGGGTTACATAGTAAGAAGAGAGTTGGTCCAAGGCCGCTAAATTTTCTCGTTTTGGAGACCCCCTATTAGTGTTTGTAAATTGGTACAGAGGAGAGCAGAATTGATCAGCTGTTTCCACTCTGAGAGGGTTGGCAGGAAGGACATCTTCCAGGTGATTAAAATAATCTTCTTTCATACATCATGGGACACAGAGTCAGGCTAATATTCATTACCTACTGGGTTATACTCTATCTCCAGGTGAATGGACAATGGTAGACCAAAGGTCTTCAGACAGGAAGTGATCCTCTAATAACCTCCCCATACAGGAAGCACTTCAGTTTTTTACCAGTGTCTGCAAGGTGGATGGCACAGTTTGTTTGAGCTCTCTGAGATCCAGGTCTCTAGTCTCACAAACGGTTCTTAAATGAATCTAGGGATTGACCGATCCATTTGACACAGGCTTTATATGCTTAGATAAATGGTACCCGAGTCTTGCAAAGAAGACTCAAGATCCTGCGATGTTTTGCCTGTAATGTGGCCTCCGCGCGCTGGACCCTGCGAAGTGGAATCCTGGACACCACAGTGCTAAGATATTCCTGCAGGGTGCTGTACAGGTCCAAGGGAGTGGACCCTAAACATGAAAAGGGTACCCAGTCCTTGAAGGTCCTCAAGTGACAGGAACCTGTCGTGATGGGTGAAGTTTGGGCTCTTAGTTTCTAAGCTCCTCTGCGCCCGGACGGGTAAGTGAAACCCCTTTATTATTATTCTGGGGTGTCCCAGTGATTGTAACAACCAGTCAGGCTAGCTAGAGGCTGGACACCTATGTGCGGTGACCATACAGGGGAGTTTTGGGCTAGCTGTGCGTGTTTGTAAAGTGTACCTTTTTTGCTTGTCTGCCTGTTTCTTACATGTATGATGGCGCACGATGGTGTGCCATTTCACCTTGGTTCACCATTCGCAAGAGTGTCGCTGTGTTCAGCAGTTGTTTGGCGCCATGGTGCACGTGCATTCGCAAAAGCGCCACTGGACTTAGTAGTTGTTTGTTTGGCGGCCGCACATATGCAGTAGCCTTTATCTGGGCACACGGGGATTCGAGTCATACGTGAATACAACCACGCCCGTTTACCGTGACCACGCACGTGCAGAATGTTCCGGTGCTAACCAAGCTTATTTATGCTGTATAAGCCAAGCATGCAGTACTTCCAGAAGGCAGCTGTGGGACACAGAGCAGGCTCTGAACAGACTCTTGCATCGGTTCATTCTTTCCTTACCGAGTCACGTGAGTCACCAAATGTTGCTTGGCAGGCTAATGGTGTTTAGCAGGATTGTTACATAGGGGCTTGGGAGCCCTATTAGAGGGTCTCCCTTCTGAGGTGTTTTAATACCACACCCAAGTACTCTCTTTTTGTGGCTGGTAAATGTCTTCAAAAAAGAAGAGCAGGACTAACACTACGGGGAAGGGCACACTGATGTGGTCAGTTATTCCTGATGAACCTAGTCGTATCCCTAGTGTTGTATCCCCTGAAAGACCAGAGGCTTCCGGCAATCTGAGCCGCTGCGCCTATCTGGTATTGTGCCTACAGTCAATGCTGCTGCTTCACCCTGTATCACTAAGCACAGGATTGCTGGCATGATTGCCTCCATCCCGCAGGGTAGCAGGAAGCGTGACAGATCCCCCTCCCCAGAGCCTTCTAGCCTGGAGCAGGAATAGGTTGAAGATGGGGAAGAGCTTAAAGCTCAGGACTCTGTGGAGGGCCCGGCAGATGAGTCTGCTTCCGAGCAATCTGAACAAGAAGATATCCAGTTGATGTCAGCCTCTCAGTTGCAGAGGCTTTTCATCCTGATTCTGACCAAAATGGTACGTTCTGCCTTTAAGTTGCCTCTTGCAGAGGTGACTGAGACGCCCTAGTCCTCTTTGGGATCACTGAGGCCTCTTCAGGCTGCGCAGGCTTTCCCTCTACACCCCCTGTTGGAACAGGTGGTGTATGCTGATTGGGAACATCCTGACAGGATTTTATTCCTCCTAAGAGGTTTTCCCATGATGAAAAGTTTGTTAAAAAATGGAGCATGCCAGCAGTAGATGCAGCAGTCTCTTCCTTAAACAAGAACTTAATTTGTCCGGTAAATAATGTACAGAGTTTGAAAGACCATGTTAACAAGAAATTGGAGTAATTTTTAAAGGCTTCCTTTTCTTTGGCCAGTTCAGCTATTCAGCCAGCTGTTGCAGCAATTGGTATCTCTTTTCTACAGTCAGCTGTGGAAATCAAATTGGCTTTGAGTACAATCAGAGGTCAAGTTTCGGCCCTATCAGTATTCTTCCAAAGGCCTTTAGCATCCTATTCACTGATCCAAACCTTTATGCAGGGGCAACTCGTTTGCTTCCGCCCATTAGGTCACCTATGTGTCCTTGGGACTTGAACTTGGTGCTGTCTGTGTTACAGAAACAACCATTTGAACCTATCAAGGAAATTCCATTAGACTTGCTGTCACGCAAGCTAGCCTTCCTGATGGCTATCACCTTGGCTAGAAGGGTGTCGGAGTTGGCAGCTCTTTCATGCAGGGAACCGTACTTGATCCGTAACCACGACAGGGTCATGTTACAACCCGTTCCATCCTTTTTGCCAAAAGTGGTGTCGGCCTTTCATTTATATCAGGACATTATTTTGCCTTCTTTTTTTTCTCAGCCTTATTTGGCCGAAGAGAGACGACTGCATCTTTGGACGTTGTCCAGGCAGTCAAGGTTTATTTGTCTAGATCTGGGGAGATCCGAGGTTCAAACCCCTTTTTTGTTTTACCAAAAGAACCCAAGAAAGGGCAGGCAGCTTCCAAAGCTTCCATTGCCAATTGGGTCCGTCAATTGGTCATTCAGGCCTACGTTCTGAAACGTAAAGCTCCCTTTAGGCTGAGAGCTCATTCTAGTAGGGGTGTAGAAACCTCCTGTGCTTTTCGCCATCAGGTATCTGTGGCTCAGATTTGTAAGGCTGCTACCTGGTCTTCAGAGCATACATTCACAAAATTTTATCAAGTGGATGTTCGGGCAGCCAAGGATTTGGCTTTCATCCGCAGTGTACTGCGGGCTGCCGTAAAAGGTCTGATGGCTATTGTTTGGCAGGGTGTCTCCCTCCCCTCAAGACTATTGCTCTGGGACGTCCCAGTAGGTAATGAATATTATCCTGACTCTGTGTCCCATGATATATGAAAAAGAGAATAGGATTTTTTCATCATACTTGCCTGTAAAATCCTTTTCTTTGAGTACATCATGGGACACAGAGATCCCTCTCCTCTTTTTGAGGATTCAGTGCTTGCTACAAAACTGAAGTGCTGCCTGTATGGGAGGGGTTATATAGGGGATCACTTCCTGTCTGAAGACCTTTGGTCTACCAGTGTCCATTCACCTGGAGATGAAGTATAACCCAGCAGGTAATGAATATTAGCCTGACTCTGTGTCCCATGATGTACTCAATGAAAAGGATTTTACAGGTAAGTATGACGAAAAAATCCTATTATAAAGAAAAGTACACACAGCTGTTTTTTGGTATGAGAACTAACCAATAGATCCTCCTCCAGCCTCATTAGACAGACCCTAGGGCACTGAATATTTGGGAGACCCATAGCCAACTCAAGAAATTCACACACCTATGACCAAAATCCTTGTATTCTGGGGCAAAACCATAAAGCATGAAAAAAATTTGCTTCTTGACCATATAAATGAAAGTAAAGAGGAGTATGTCTAATCCTTAGGCTATACATCAGTTGGGGAGTGTGGACCAGCCAAACTTTGCATAGGTGGCTCTGTTGCTATCCTCCAGCCCGCCAACCTTTGATTGAAAAGTCAAAGGCAAATGGGAAATTGTTGGTCGAACATGGGTTGCATCCATTTTGATGCAGCTGCTATTTGGGCGTTCTTATAGCTGCCACTGGTGGCTGTCAGATTACATTAGCCACAGTTGGAGATTTATCCATCCCCACTGTATAAATTGGATAGAGGAATTTGGTAATTTTTTTTTTGTTTAGGCTGAAAGGGAAAAGATTACCTGTCTATGGCCAGCTTATGGGGACCCTTCTTCACTAATAATTTATTTAAAGAGGGCTCTACATTGACCACCAATATAAGGGGGCCCTTAACTACTGACCACCAACATGAGGCGGCACTCAAGTAGAGCATCCCTGAATGTCAAAACACTAAGAATGCCATATTACTTATTCTTTTATCACAGCTTACTGTTAATGCTTATATACTGTGATCTGTAGCTACAATAATTAGTAGAAGAGCCTTACCAAGACCTGAAAGTTATTTCAAAGGTACCTACATGTTGAAAGGGTTGAGTCTGTACTAGATACAGTGGTCGAACAGTGGAGGGGCTGTTCCTTTTTCTAAAGAGTAAAGGACAACTGTAGATCATTTCCAATGTGCTCCTTCAACACACTTGGATGCTTGACAGCTAGCTTCTATATATGTCTGGTTGCTTGCTGCGATAAAGTGTCATTCCAAATTTCAAGTTATGTACAAATATCTTAAAAATGATTTTGGCAAGTCATAGATGAGCAGATTTTGCAGCCTATACTAGTTCTGCTTTTCTTCAAAATGATAGAGACCATTGTAGCCATTGCTCCCTACTCTCTGTCTGAATTAAAACAAAAAATCAGACCATCAGACAGACAGCTGTGTATTGTGTGATTACCATTTCTATAATTTCCATCTTAACCAGCAAACAAGCCAAAAAATGTATTCTCAAATGTGTGAATGCAAATGCGAGCGGAAGTCAAGATTATTTTTTATCAGAATAGACAATGTCCATACCTCTACAGAATAAACAGCCGATGTATTATCTGTAATATAATTTCCATTTTATTTGAATGCAGTGGACATTATTGCCATGCCATTTCAACAGTATCCAGTGATATATACAGTATATTATACAGGTATATATATAAAAAATAACAGATTGAAAAAAAAATTATATATATATATATATATATATATATATATATATATATTCAATCTGTGTTATTTATTCAATGTTGTGTTTTAATAAGATTGTATGTTTACTATAGTATAGTATTTAATTTAGTTTTAAATTTGTTTTATTTCAATGCATGTTAATGTACTGTATATATTAATTTGTTGCTAGTGGTGATTTATGTTATGTTTGTTGTTATGTTTTAGTTTTTTCTTTTTCTTTTTTTGTTATTGTATTTTGCTTTGTTCTGTGATGAATATAATTGTGTTTTTTAAATTTCCTATTGGGATTAATAAAATATTCTGAATCTGAATAATTTTGTGCTAGTTTGCTTGCATCATGCAATATCTTTTTTCCCAGCTTGCTTTACGTAACAAGTAACCATAATGATTTAGATTTTTTTTTTAAGGTTTAAAAATGTATAAACTGGTCACATATGTATTTAGCCGCTTGCCTGGAATTCATGGGCCCCCGGATCTAAAACTTCATCTTAAAAGAAAACTTGGCTTTAATTAAAAATCTGGCACATAAATGTTAAGCCGGATTCACATCTTATCTGTTGCGGTAACGTGCGGAAAAATACTTTAACATGCTACAAAGTTTGGAAGAGGCCTTCTCCCCTTCATTCTTTTTATTTAGTTTGGTCATTGACATTTGCCCATTTAGAGCAAAGTAACAAAATCACTTTAATGCCTATTCCCAACCTTACTAATTCTCCATTGGTACTCTGTTGCTCTGTAGTCCTAAAGCATAACTAAAGGCAATACACGTTTAGATCTGGATGTACTGGTGAGGGGTTAGAACCACTGTCAAATTTTTATTGATATATGTGTCTCTGTTAAGGAGAATCACTCTCACCAACTGCGCTGAACTCTAATGTTACCAGAAATTAAAGGGAGGGAACATCCTAAATTTTGAATTGCTACCAGAACAGGAATAGAGGGGAGCGCTTCTAATTGGTACATTTGTTCCGATAAAAAACTGTCCAAGAGGAGATGTTCCTCACATTGGAATGATATCCTCTCACTTCCTGTTGAGTCTACAGGAAAGGAAGTGAAGGGAAATTTTCCTAAGAGGGAAAAGTATTGGCTTTAAATTTACGTAACTCTATGTAAGCTCCATGTTGGATGGTGGCTATAAGTGTGGCTGGACTTTAAAGAGATTATCATTATATTAAAAAAAATAATAATTTGGACCAAAAGTAAAATAATTAATTTTCCTTAAACCTTGGCAAACAATACTCTATGTAAAGATCTTTCCAGATATCCCATTACCCTGCCAATGTGATTGGCTCACTGGTTTTCTTGGTTTGCCAAGAGCTTGAGGTCAAATTATAGACATTCCCAGTAAAAATGTCATTGTTCTTCAGATACTTTCACTCCATGAACACATAAAAGGAGGAAAACGGGGTTGAAGCTTTTTTTAATCACAATACTGAAACCAATCCTGTTAATGCAGTGAAGGCTGATTATTCTACTTTGGGAAAAGGCACCGTGGGTGGTACAGTGGTGTAGTGGGTAGCACTATCACCTAGCAGTAAAAAGGGTCGCTGGTTCAAATCCCAACCATGATGCTACCTGCCTGGAGTTTGCATGTTCTCCTTGTGCCTGCCTGGGTTTCCTCCGGGTACTCCAGTTTCCTCCCACACTCCAAAGACATACTGGTAGGTTAATTGACTTCTGTCTAAATTGGCCCTAGTATATGAATGTGAGTTAGGGACCTTAGATTGTAAGCTCCTTGAGGGTAGAGACTAAAGTGAATGTACAATGTATATGCAAAGCGTTGCATAAATTGACAGCGTTATATAAGTACCATAAATAATAATAATTAGTGGGATCAGAATCTCCAGAAAAGCAGCAAGTGAGGATCTACTCTAAATTCGGCTAAAACCCTAGCAATATATGTACAGTAGCTGACTTCTTTTCAATAAAAGTGAAGTATTGCTTTAAAGCATCCTCCCTATTGAGACCTCAACCATACTACCATTCTAAAATAATAAACAATGCAGTCACATACTGTTTACTTTCACAGCAGTCCAACAGAGTTGTCTGAACCATATATACTTTCACATCCTAATTTTTTCAGCAAATGCCATCTATGCTGCCTGGAGAAATCATTATTCGGTCACAGAATTTCATGCTTCAGGAACTTCTAGCTGTCACATGATTTGTCATGGCTATAGGTATATCTATGAATAAGGCTTTGTTATTATTATTATACAGCATTTATATGGCACCAACAGGTTACGCAGCGCTTTACAATATAAAAGGGAGACAGTACAGTTAAAATACAATAGAACACAAGAGGGTTAGGAGGGCCCTGCTCATAAGAGCTTACAATCTAATAGTGTGGGGCAAGTGTTACAGAAAGCTGTAACTGTGGGGGATGAGGTGATGGAAGTAATAAAAGATTAGTTGGAGGCATGATAGGCTTCCATGAAGAGAAGAGTTTTCAGGGATCGCCTAAAGGCAGCCAGAGTAGGAGATAGCCAGACAGATTGAGGTAGAGAGTTCCAGAGGATGGGAGAGGCTCTGGAGAAGTCCTGGAGATGAGCATGGGAAGAGGAAACAAGGGAGCTTGAGAGCAGGAGGTCTTGAGAGGAGTGGAGAGGATGATTTGGGTGATATTTGGAGACAAGATTGGTGATGAAGCTCGGGGCAGTTGTGAATGGTTTGTATGTTGTTGCAAATATTTTGAAATATAATTTGCTGGGCCATCAGAAGCCAGTGTAGGGACTGGCATAGAGGGGTGCCAGTGTAAGTTAGATGAGTCTGGCATCAGCATTCATGATAGACTGAAGAGGGGATAGCCTATGGACAGGTTAAGCCAGTGAGAAGAGAGTTGCAATAGTAAAGGCGAGAGATAACGAGGGAGTGAACGGGTAAATTGGTGGTTTCATTAGTTAAAAAGGGATGCATTTACAGAGGTGAAGTCTACAAGCTTTTAACAATGATTGGATTTGGGGCTGAAAGGACAGGTCGGCGTCTAGGATTACACCCAGTACTTTGACGTGAGGGGAGGGATTGATGGTTACATTATTGACCTCAATGCAAAAGTCATAGAGGGGGGCAGGGGGGGAATATTATCAGCTCGGTTTTAGAGAGATATACTGTAGTTTAACTACCTCCTGCCCACCATATAGACAAATTACGGAGTGAGGAAGTCTCAGTTGTTCTGGGACGACGTCATACATCTCACCACGCTTGTGTGCCCATGGGGGCACGCAGCACAGCAATCGTGGGTGCGCTGTGCCACTTTGACATGGAGTGCCCCAGATCTCAGTAAAGAGCCGATGACGCGGCTCCTTACCCTTGTGATCAGCTGTGTCCAATCACAGCTGATCACATGAAAACAAGAAAATGGTGGTGATCGGCTCTCCTCGCCTCACAATGACAGAGTGTTAGAAGAGGAGAGCAGGGGAGTCCTGTACAGTTAATCTGGGCACTGTTCATTAGTGCAGCCCCAACAGTGCCCAGCAGTGATGTCAATCTGTGTGCATCAGTGATGCAAGTCAGTGCTGCCTTTCAGTGCCCATCAATGCCACCTATCAGTGCCCATCAATGCCACCCATCAGTGCCCATCAGTGCTGCCTATCCGTGCCGCCTATCATTGCCCATCAGTGCCACCTATCAGTGCTCATCAGTGCTGCATATTAGTGCCTCCTCATTAGTACCACCTCATCAGTGCCCTTCAGTGCTGTCTCTTCAGTGCCCATCAGTGCAGATTATCAATGCTCATTAGTGCAGCCTATCAGTGCCCATCAGAGCAGCCTCATCAGCACATATCAATGACTGAGAAAATATACTTATTTACAAAAGTTTCTTACTTTTCTTAAGCTGTGGGAGGTTATCAAGTGACCATATAAGGATCTAATTTATTCTACAAGTTGTTGCGTGGCCCTTCTACTTTATTGAGTACAGGGCTGGGATGATATACGTCTGAACAGAACTGCTGGGGAGGACACCAGAGATCACTAGGAGTAAGGACCCATTCACATTATCCAGTTGTGTCAATGCACATTACATGCGCCGCTGCCATGCAGTGCCATTTATTCTGAATGGCACCCCAATGCACCTTGCTGACGCACTTTTGGGTGCAGTGGCAATGCACTAACGTATAATGGGGTGAGCTGTGGTTGTGCATGCACCATTTTTAGTGCTATTTGGTGCATTGGTATCCCATTTATTTTGAATGGGCCGCCTTAAGGCAATGCTTGCTGATGCGCAATGGTATGAATGGGCCCCAAGCCAACTATGGGGTTGATTTACTAAAGGCAAATCCACTTTGCACTATAAGTGTGCTGCAAATGCACTTGCAAGTGCACTGAAAGTGCACTTGCAAGTGCAGTCTCTGTAGATCTGAGGGGAAGATCTGAAATGAGGGGAAGCTCTGCTGATTTTATCATCCAATCATGTACAAGCTAAAATGCTGTTTTATTTTCCTTGCATGTCCCCTCTCAGATCTACAGTGACTGCACTGTCAAATGCACTTGCAGTGCAAAAGTGGATTTGCCTTTAGTAAATAACCCCCCATATTTGATCAACTTTAAACACCTCTATTTATTGTCCAACCCTCATGTCTGATGATGTGCTTCCTTTTAATGCAGAATTTTATTTAGTGTCACGGGAAGTTTGCACTTCCTCTCTTATTTCTTAAATGTGCCGTTCTTCAACATTACTGAAAGAAGCACGCGTGCGGTTTCATACGTTGATGCTTTAGGCCTGTAATTTAATATCTGGTCGTAGTTATCCATAGGTTCACCAGGAGGTATCCCTGACTACCAACAATGTCTCTGCTGCTTTAGAAAACAGCTGCCAGCATCCTGGAGGGAAGGGGCTGGTGTTTATGTTGAAAATGAAGCAGCTTGCTCTAGACATAATGAAGCATGACATTAGGAAGATGAAAGGCAGTAACCAAAGAAAAACACAGGCCACCACCATTGACATTGGGACCACCTCTCCCCAGCCACCGCTTCCCACAGTCCTGCATTCACAAATACCTTCTCACTTCGGGGAAAGGGAAAAAAAAAAAAAAAAAACGTGAATGGACATTTGGAGTTTATCTGCCCCGACCTCTCTCCTCTGACGACCTCTCTTTCATGTCCAATCTCTTCACTAAAGCCTCAGCATGTAAGGTCCCTAAAGTCCTTTGTCTGTCGTCCTCCTCATTATTTCTCCTAATGACAGATAGGCCGCTGGCCAGGAAATTCCTCCAGCAAACTCAATATGGGGGAAAGAGCATTGATTAACCCTATCATCGTGACCTCTTTGAAGGTATAGGTCCATACCTGTGGCAATTAAAGGGTTAATGTCTAAAATGCGCTATTAGTGCATTTACAACATTACAGTTGAGTACTGGCTGTAATACTCTTTTTTTTTAAATTTGCATTAACAGTAAGTTTTTTTTAGGACAGGTCTTTCAGGGTCTAATGCCTTCGTCTACATCCAAGCAGTACTCAAGCTTGTTCTGAAAAAATGAACTGTTGAGAGTCGTTCACACCACGACACACTTAAATGCACAGAAAACACATGCGTGTTGCAGCAGGTTGACATTTATTATTTTTTTTACATGTTGCATTACATTTTACTGTGATTTAAACTGCATTTTTAAATATGTTTTAATTTATATGAGCCACATCACAAAAGTCAAAATGATAACTTTTTTTTAAATTATTATTAATACCCTCTTCCAGACCAGGCCTTTTCTGGCACTTTTTGTTTACATGTAACAATAAATATGTTTTAACATTATATATTTTTTTAAAGAAGAGGCCCTAGATGGTGAGTTTTCCAACTTTTTATGTCACACGGTATTTGCACAACGGTTTTTCAAACACAATTGTTTGTTTTTTTAAATACGCTTTCTTGAATTTTAATGCAAAAAAAAAACTGAATACATAACCCAATTTTTGGTAAACTATGAAAGATGATGTTACGCCAAGTAAATAGATACCAAACATGTCAAGCTTTAAAATTGCGTATGCCCGTGCAACGGCAACAAATGACGTACATTTTACTATCCATAGTCTTCGGTTTAAAAGCCTTTACAGGTTACCACTTTAGATTTACAGAGGAGGTCTTGTGCTAGAATTGTTGCCACTTTAATTTTTATTTTTTTAATTACTAATACATTTTTTTATTTCCTTTTACATTTAAATTTTTCTTGATCACTTTTGTAAACATCCTTGTGACAGACAGCAATAGGCATGTGACAGGTACTCATGGAGAGATCTGGGGTCTATAAGACCCCAAATCCCCTCCTCTGCCTTTTAAGCATTCAAAACACCAAAATTGGTGTTTTGAAATGTTTTTGATTTTTTTAAAATGGCGCTGACATCCAGGTAAACTGAAAGTGATGTCAGGTCATCGCTTCCGGGTTACCATAGCCGAGAGCCGAACAAAGCCATCCCAGTGGGACAGGAGAGCCTGCAAAAGCCGCAGAAGGCAGCGGGGGACGTCCCTTCCTGCTGCGTCTAAAAGAAATTCGGTGGCTAGTTAGCCGCTAGGATTGCTTTTACAAGAGAGCCAACCACCGACTCTAAAATACGGTACCGGGATGATGCCTGCGGGTATAGCCACTTGAAGTCCAGCGACGTACTGGTACTTCGCTAGTTCGGAAGTGGATATGATAGGTGTGTTGCGTTCAACATGCTTTTTTATGCAATGCTTTGCTGCAAATTTTATCAACACACTGCAAAGCACCTGTATAGTGTAAATAGGTTGCATAGGAAACAATTGTTTCTATGCGTCCTTGCATTGCACCTACAATGATGAATGCAGATCAATACAGCTCAACAGACATGGTGTGAATGAACCCTTATTGAAAATAAAGAAAATGTATCAGGGACATCGCTCTACTATGTAGCTGCTTTGGATATACTCTTGACCATGCTGGAATTTGTTTCCTTGGACGGCATGTCCACTCATAAGTGATATTTCAGTTATGGATGGAGTCTAATGAACTAAACCACCTGCTAGCTCCTTATATTACACAGCAATCCCAATGAGTAGATTTCTCTAGTTCCTGGCTCTGTTCTCACCTTTTTCTACTGAATTACCCTGGGGTGATCCCACCTTTTCTAGTGAATTGTCCATTATATAAAATCAATTAAAAATCTAACCGGCAATGCAGAGCTGGCCATACGCTAGTAGAATTTTGTTCAGTTTTTGTTGGACTTTAGGAAACTTCATTCAATTTTCTAATTGTTTTTGGGGTCAAATCGCCATTGATTTTCGACCGCAGTGATCAGAAAATACGAAGGAACAGCAAGAAATATTTTAACAGTTAATGTGATTTTCCTTCAGGAAAGTCCATTCATTCTAAAATTGAATGTTAAAAGCAAACGAAAACAAAAACAAAAGCAAAACTTTAAAGTGCGACATTTGAACGTATAAGCATTCGCTAAAAAATCTGCTAGTGTAGGGCTAGCTTAAAACGCCCTATAAAGAAAAAATATTTGGTTGCAGTTCAACTTTCCTCTTAGCAGGGTAGACCAGGAAGGCTCAGGTACAGTCATGGAGGTGCCTTTGGCTCCTTAGTTCTTCAGCATCTGCAGGCATTCTAAATATAAAGGACAGCTTTATTCAAACTTAATAGGTCAGGTCTGGTAGGTCTAATGATTTCTTGTATTTCTTGGAGACTCCAATGACAAGAAACGGAGTGGCGACTGCCTGCTGATGCTGAGACTTAGTTGCTTGCTGCAGAGAAAAGAGAGTAGGAACATCAGTAGCGGGGCACCCTAGTTTGCCTAGTGGAAGCACCGGCCCTGATTGGAACCCTAGGGTTGCTCCATAGGTTGCTAGGGGTTCCTTTAGCAATGAGTAAGTTCTGCCTCTCAGGTCAGTGGTGTCAGTGGAAACTTATCTGAGAGGCAGAACTTACTCATTGCTCAAGGAACCCCTAGCAACATCTGGAGGAACCCTAGGGTTCCATGGGACCCTGGATGAGAAACCCTGAGCAGACACTAGTAGACATTTGTTAAAGGATAAGTACAGCCAAAGCTTGTTTAGCTGTACTTCTCCTTTGGATCACAGGAGTGCAGTTTGTTCTGCACTCCTGTGACCCGTTTTCAGCCAGCAGGGGGCTGAAGCCCTCTGTCGGCTGACATCTCAGAGCTGGTCCAGGCTGGGGAAAGATCGCCACCATATGGTCGGGATCCACCTAGATCCTTGGACCATCACCTAGCTCAGCCTCTCAGTGAACCACTGAGAGCATGAGCCAGCCACTCGCTCCCCCCTCCACAGTCCAGTGCTCCAAGAAATGCAGGGGGGGGGGGTGTAGCAGAGCAGAGAGCCAGTAACTGACAATCACCAGCACTTTGCTCATGGAGCTCTGAGAACTGAGTGATAAGCGGTGTTTAATCGCTCAGTTCCCAGCCTTGGAGCTGGTGGGGGACAGATGCAGCATTGGACTGATACTGCATACACCTAAGTAAGTATTATTTTTTTTAAAGAAACAACTCCATAGTTCTCTTTTAAAAATATTTTTTTTTGGAACATTTGTTTGATTTTCTAATAGTTATTGGAGTCAAACTGACCTTCCTTTTTTTACTGCTAATGATGAGAAAATTAGAGCAGAATGAAATATTTTTCTCAAACATACAAAATTCTAACTGTGAATGTGGTTCTTGTTCAGGAATAATCGTGAATGTTGTAATGAAACTTGTTTATTACTTCTGGGATTCCATTGTAAGGGCTTTCGAATGAAATGAATTGACTCAATGATGACAAGAACAATGTCCTCACAAACTATTTTTCTACTAACATTCAAAACAAAAACATAACTGTGTATTGCCAGCTTAAGGCCATCTTCACAGCTGACACATCCTGGTTTGAGTGTGATAACACACTATTCAAGTGTCTATTAATCCGACTTTAAAGGAAACCTTGAGATCTCCAACTTGCTAATCACCAGCTTGACTAACCAACCATAAACAGGTCAGAGGTGGACAAAATAATGCAGAATCCAGGAGCCACTCAAATAAATCCAGAGCCAAAAGGTTCATTGAGAGTAGCCGGAGAGGTAATTCATCTATTCACTTCAGTGACTTCCAACACCAGACAGAAGCAGGAACATATGATAGGCTTGCCTGATCACTAAAGGTTAACCTGCACTTACAGATTCATTTGTGATAAGGGGCATATAGGGAAAAATTGGAGACGTTGGCTTAGTTTGTGAACATGAAATACACATCTTACTCAGAATAGGTATCAAAAAAAAAATTGAAGTAGATCTAAATCCACCTCTAAAACATAAAATAATCTTCTTCTATTCTATATTTTATTGCAGTTTTTAAAACTTTTATTTCATTTAAACAATACCTGTTGATCCTTCCATGAAAGTCTTTGTTCAGGCACTTCCTGTTATGGGGTGACAAAACTATCTCCTAAATGTTTTCCTGCATTGTCGTCCTTTTTTGTGTGCTCCTGGTGAAAACTACAATAGGTCCTGCTGACACATTTTGTCCACTATTAAAGCCATGCATACTAGCACATTATTGAAGACTTACCTTGAAACAGAGCCCTCCAGTGGCGCAAGGTCACCGGAGACAGGGCTTCCATCTTCACCTAGTCTTCTGAGTTTGCAGGCTCTGGTCCTTTGAGTGGCATGCACACGGGAGTCACTGTTTACAGCACAGAGCTCTGAAGGAATGGCACAGGTATTGTATTATGCCAGTTGGTGCCATTGGCTGTCAGAATATCCAAACAGGGACTGCATCTGATTGGCTGTAGATCTAGTTCGTCTGGTGGTTTTCATCTTCAACAAGTTGACTGAACAATCAACTTTCACAGGGAGCGATGCCGGTAGGGTGGCCATACATCAGCTAGCCAGCAGGAATCAGACGAAATGCGAGCATTGTATGGCCTGCTTAAATGTCATTTATTGAGGGTTTACATCTACTCTAAATATGATTCTTCAAACATACAGTTTGGGCTGGCCAACCCAGCTGGGATTTGTCTTTCAAAGATCCCATCCTAAAAGGTTAGTGCATAGTTGGCTTATCCTCGGTGATCTCCATTGTTGGTGAGTTCTGTCCAGGTAACCCATCCCTCATTCTCCAGTGGAAGGTTTGTCCAGAGGACTCAATCTAGAGGGTGGCCCACACACCCCCTGGATATATTTGTGGATCAAAATAGATTCTTACACAGGCATGTGCAGGGGGTGTGCCCCTACTTCCTTACTTAAACTGTGTTCACTATGCTTCAGTTTGTGAATGAATTGGAAGCCACTCAACACAGACCAATGTATTCACTGCCCCATGCATTAGAAAGGCAAGTGTGTTTGAGCATAGGGATGCACACCCTAATGCAGTAGGCTGCACACACCAATGGATAACACATTCTTACCTAAAGATATGTCTAGTGGCAGAAGCCACTTAGGGTGAAACCAGGGTTTCTCAACCAGGATTCCTCCAGAGGTTGCTAGGGGTTCCTTGAGCAATGAGCAATTTCTGCCTCTCAGATAAGTTCCCACTGACACCATTGATTTTTTTAGCTCTGTATAACAAAGTAATTCTTCCCAATGACCACAAATGTGAGCTTTCTTCCCTCTGACCATTAAAAAAATGTAACATGAGTTGTAGATATAGTAATATAGTAATTTTTAGCAGGGGTTCCCTGAAAGTTATTTCAAGGGTTTCTCTATGTTGAAAAGGTTGAGAAAGGCGGGGTTAAACCAATCATTTTTGTGTCTTAATTCTTTGTGGTACAAAAAGGGTGAGGTAACAGTGTGTCTTTGCCTTACCATTTCAGAAAGTCTGGAGTTATGCTATATGTTGATGTAGAACCCTGGTGTTTAGGCAGGGTTGCTATTAAATGTATCTGCCAAGTGATAGTTGCCTTGGCTAATTCAATTGATTTCACCCTAACTCTGAAATTGCTGCATTTCTCTCTTCTGTCGCTAGGAGGCCGGGTACCTGGTGACATTAGACAAGACAAGGGCATTGCAAGGACAGACTAGGAATGAATAGGGTGTCTCAGCCAATGATCCCTGCTGGAAGAGCCTATTTATTTGGGTGGAGTCAGGTGATCGGGGTTCTGTGCTACCTGGACGGCTGTCTGGGTGGACGTGTGTTGTAATGCCCCGGGCTGCTAGACCATAAGCCTTGGGCCTATCCTGGGGACCTTTGGCTGCTAGGCTATCTGAGGGCTTATTCAGAAGAAAGAGAGCAGCATAGGGTTGGTTGCAGTCCAACCAGAAGAAACGGTTCTGCCAGCTGGAGAACCAGCTGTGGTCGGAGGTAGAAGTGAAGCTGTCGACACTAGGGGACCATCTACCTTGCTACCAGAGACCACTGTCAGTAGCTGAAGCAAGTACCAGAGCAATACTCTCACCAGCCGGGGACGGTGAAGAATTGGGAAGACTTCAGCAGGTGTCAAGCCAGAGACCCAGCCAGTGGAGGTGACGCTTGCGGAGCATTATTGTGTGTCAAGCCAGGGACCGAGCAGGCCAGTGGGGTGACGCTTGAGGAGTATCTGTGAGTGCCAAGCTAGGGACCCAGCAGGGATGCAGGGGTGACGCTTGAGGAACATTCTGAGTGAGAAGATTGGAAAAGCTCAGGGGATCCAGTGACTTGTGGATCTGTTAGTCTAGTGAAAGACTGGGAGCTCAGCTGAGTGTAGTTCTACAACAGGAGATTGTAGAAGAAGTGGAGGATTTCATTGCAACCGTTGTAAGAAACTGTTACAAGATTGTTGCCATAGGAGACAGCGGTCCTACTCATGCAGACTAGCTGGATGCCTTCCCCTGCATAGCTGTCTGCCTATAGAAGTCTCGGAGTATGCCAATTAACATTGCATCTACTAAAGCCCTAACCCTCTCTCCCACAGTTCTGTTTAAGAGACAATAAATCTCTTTGCATTCAAGAAGTGTCTGGCGCCCATCAATCTACCTTGCATTACACCCACTATGACTTGTAATCTACTCTACACAGAAAGATGTCAGCTGTCCCTAATTCTGGAGGTCACCATTAGGCCTCAAGGGGTCCGGGACCTCGCTACATTAAAGCCACCTAAACAGTATATCAGATATTTTCAGTATTTGGAAATTGGTATCCCTTTAATAGAAATATAGCAGTTCTTAGAATATTAGATAAATGCAGTAAGTATGCTGCAGCATATATTTAAGGCTCATGAAGTCCAGTGTGAAGTACCTAAAATGTTGTCCTCACTCACCCATTGCAGTGCATGTCACTCACCTCCCGCATCATACAACACCTTCTGCAGCACCTCTTTCTCTCCATGCCCTGAAGCTTACACACAACACTTTACATGGGATAAATATAGCAATTTACTTTCGATAAGAGAACAAAAGTGTTCAAATTGCCTGTCTTTTTCTGTAAATTGACACTTGATTTCAGAAACACATGATTATCCACTGTATCTGATAGGTGCTAAATGTAAGGCGCGCTATCTTACTGGATGAGAGGGTAACAAGAGCAGAGACATGCACAGGGTGGCAGTGATCACTAACAGGCAAGGCAGTGGTGATGGGTGACAATGTTTCCCTTGGGGCCTGCTGACAGCTCCCAGACATAGAGAGGTATATTGTATATTGAGGTATATTGTACGGCACATCAAGTACAGATCACGCTTATATAACAGTAATGGTTGGGTTGATCATTAGCCCAACTGAGAGAGACACATTAATGACTGATATACAGCGGCTGGATCAGAAAGTCCACTCTATTTAAATTTAACCTGATGTTTTGTTGGAAAGCGGCTGTAGATATGACTCTTACCGGTTAAATGGTGCAGGACATATCATGGCGGACCCCTTCTTGTTTTATTGGGAAAGAAGAACATAGAGACAGGAAATTACATCATAAACATATAATTGCATTGGAAAGAACAATACATTAGGTATAAAGCTACCACTTAGTGGCAGAACATCAGTATAAAATATTAGAATGGTTGTTGCACCTATGTCTGAATAAACAGCAGGCTAACACTCCTACTCAACCACTACTTCTCATATAAATCCCATCTACTTTTTGTGTTCTTCAAGCTTTAATTTTGGAATTGACATTGTCATAGCATCCACTACCATTTACAAATTTTCACAATATTCAAGCATAATCACGTTTAGTTCCACGTAGTCTCAGAGGTAATGGTGTCTGGCATCAATTTGCCTGGTTCTGGCTTTGATCTTTTTCACTCTTTGCAAGATCCTTGATTGACCTTTAAAAAACTGTTGGCTGAAACACTAGTTCTCCAAAACCTTCAAGTGCCACAACCCAATGACTTCTTGACAAGCATAAGCTTCCGATGTGTATTCAGCTTCTGTAGAAGATAATGAGACTGACTTGCTTTTTTTGGTGGATCAGGATATTAGGCTATGGCCTAAATGGAACAGGTAACCAAAGACTGTGCTCTTACCTTCTGTAAGCATGTTCCTTTGTTCTGCCCTCTTGTCTTTCTAGCCCACTGCAGCTACAGCAAAAAGGGCAATAATGTGAATTCTGACATCTCTGGAAAGTGCAAGAAGAGGTGGTGTGTTTCAGAGTTTTGATAAGCCTATGTATGTTTCCAGGGCTTTTCTTCTCAAACAATAGGTGCTGGAACTCAACCACGACCCCCCAGATCCCCTCCACCCACACACACCCTCCAAATCACATCAAATAGTGGATGTGGTCAGTGAAATTTCACGAACACTAGGAGGGTCTTAAAGGGGCATTAAATACCAGGATTGCATTACATACAGAGTGCAGAGTTCATGGGGGTTACACACAGAGTGCAGAGCTGTCACTTGTAAACACAGAAACCGGACTTCTGTGTTTACAAGGGATTGTGGTGAGCAGGCCCCCCTCTGAGGCAGAGGTGATGAGTTTCCCCTGAAAAAAGCCCTGTATGTTTCTGCATCCCCAGTAAAGGGTAAATTCAGACATTAAAATTCTGCCAGACCATAATGAGCATGATTCAGCCCTCACGTTTTAACGTTCCTATAACCTTAGTAGAATCATGATATTGCTTGCTCTTATGCAGAGAGGTGGAGAAGCAATCTGTTCCAACCTT
This sequence comes from Lithobates clamitans, assembly GCA_037952925.1. NCBI lineage: Eukaryota > Metazoa > Chordata > Amphibia > Anura > Ranidae > Lithobates > Lithobates clamitans. Next base: position 696,042 of record JBBGZY010001809.1, on the reverse strand, counting down.
CAGTCCTACTTATTGCATACCTCCCAACATTTTGAGATGGGAATGAGGGACACCTACTAGCAAATGTATGTAAGCATAGGACACGCCCCCTTGCCACACCCTCTTAAAGAAGAATTAACCAAAACAAAAGGTTAATTAAATCCTCAAGAGCTTTTTTTTTTTTTTTTTACCATCACTATTCCTTTAAATTGGCTTTTAAAATTTATAAATGCACCAATTTAGAATTTGGATGAAAGGTTTAGCAGTGGGAAACACTTTTTGAAAGATAAAAAGTGCATTTTATATACAACTATATGGATCAGACCAAAATGAGGGACAAATGAGGTTGAACGAGGGACAGAGGGACATTGCTCCAAATCAGGGACAGTCCCTCGAAATCAGGGACAGTTGGGAGCTATGAACAATGAAGAAACAGCAATACAGTATAATGTTAAAGTGGAGTTCCACCCACTTTTACAACTCTTCAGCATCCCTCACTAAACTGTGCACTGTAAACGAATTGGATACTTTATTTTTTCTCAGCACCTACTGTATATCTGCTGTATTCATTTTTCACTTCCTCCTCCCTGGCCGCGGCCCATCGCATCATTTCCTGTTTGCAATGCCTTCTGGGAAGGGGCAGCAACTTCCTCTGACACTGCCATTGCTATGGAAACCTGGCCTGAAACCTATTACACTGCTTGTGCTGCACTGAGCATGTGTGAGATCTGCAAGGATGCGATCCAGGAAGAAATACAGTCTGGCTTCAGATGCCCATACTTAAGATGGCCACGGCCTGCTGTAAGTTTTATAAAATAACAAACTACTGCTATAAACTAACAAAACAGACCTTAGTTTACAGACTAACTTTACTAGAATACATTAAGCTTGTGTATTATAGGGGTATTTTTATTTTAAAAGTATAATTTCGGCCGGAACACCACTTTAAGTCCTCAGGTCTACTCTCTCCTCCCGTCAGCATGTTTCCTGTAGATACATGTATACAAAAGAGGATGACAGATAGCTAATATCGAAAAGAGTCAGGAACTTGTTCGCTGTATGTGAAATACATACGGTATAGTCATTTTTAAAGAAATAGGCCACTGCGTTAAATGTTGTTTCTTTATATAAAGTTCAACCTTTATGGATATCTCAACTTAACCACCTCACTCCAATTTTTTTTCCCAAATTTAATTCCTTTTTTTTTTTCACCTGTCTTCCGAACGCTTTGTTGGCATCATGGGTCCTACATCCTCTTGCGTAGTATCAGAGGTGGGTGGTCCTCACTGTAGTACTGAATGGTACCCATATAATAGTCTTTGCTGCAATACTGTGAAACCAAGTCAGCATGTTCTGGGCTCACAGAAAGGCTTTGCAGGACCATGGGCTTTCATTCAGCCTAAAAATAGACAAGTAGCAGAGAAGAACCCAGACAGTTGCGTTGGGGAGCAAAGATGGTAAGTTGTGTATTTTTTTGGGGAAAAAAGGGGGTAGGGAGAGGGTTTAATGCCAAAGCTGCTTTATAAACCCAGGATGGCACTGAAAGGCCATTAACCTTTGCAAATCTAAGCGCTGAATTGACACCATCACAATATATATTTATTTTTCCTTTTATTCCCAGAAGCTTATGCCATTCCATCCTATTACCAGCAGCACAAAACCACTGTGACAGGCCAGATTGGTCATGTACAACATGTGGCACTCAGTGAGCAGACATTGCAGGTAGGTGGGATTGGGAAACCTGCGGATTCTGTCTCCTCCAACCCCCATCCTCTAGAAGCTCCTCCATAAATGGGAGTCTATGCCCTTTGACCTTGTCTGTACAGGACTTTGAATGGACCATCGTCTTCCAATTTCACACTCCTAATTCACACCCTGCTCTCACCACAACTGCAGAGGGAGGGAAGCAAAATAAAAAGGAAAACGAGGAAGAGAAAATTTATTTTATGGCTCTTTAGTGCAAATTGTGGGAAACGTCTGATTACCGTGTTTAACCCCTGTTTTTGTATCATTCTGAAATGGTTGTAAATATGTCAGCACTATGCAGATTGCAATAGCCGGCTGACCTTGGGCAGGACGCTTTGTCGCCTCTTTGGCCCGGGTGGTGCTCTCTGCTTTGGATATACTACAAAATGCATCTGCCTTTTATCCTTCAATGTTATGCCATTATACTGCTGGAACAAGAGCCTTTTCTGCACAACAACACTTAGAATGTACACACAAAAATAACCTTGTAGTTTTGGGCTTGTTCACACCAGGATTGCTGAACTGCATTTCTCAACGCAGGTGCAAAACAAGGACAACTGCTTTCTATAGGGGGGGGGGGGATTTACTAAAGTTGGAGCGTGCAAAAGCTGGTGCAGCTCTGCAAAGAAACCAATCAGCTACCATGTTTTGTTGTCAAAGCTTAATTGAACAAGCTGAAGTTAGAAGATGATTGGCTACCATGCACAGCTGCACCAGATTCTGAGTGCTCCAGTTTTAGTAAATCTGCCCCTATGTGTCCTGTTCATATCACACTAGTGCAATGGTGCCCGTTGAGAAAAAATGTAGACATCAAGGTCTCATTTATACTTGCGGTTGGGGGGGGGGGGGGGGGCAGTAAAAACACGTAACTACTCCCAATCAAGCTGCAAAGGCAGTGGATGATGGTGTTCACATGCCACAATGAATTCAATCGATTCACCTGCATGGTGCACTGCCATTGGTGTGCCTGGGCACACCCTAATCACCCTGTGTGCTGCAGATTCCACCTGTTTAAATCCCTGATATTTCACTAATGGGGTTCTTAAAAAAAATGTAAAAAAAAATAAAACAAAAAAATATTAAAAATAATAAAATAATAAAAACTACTGACACATCCACTGCCCTACTGACACCAAACCCTACCCTACTGACACCGTCCACTGCTCTACTGACACTGGCATTATATACACACACACACACACATATGTGTTTGAGCTTTGGGATGCACACCATTGTTGCAATAGGCAGTGCACTGTGCACACCTATGTGCACTGCCATTACTGCCCCACAACCGTGTGCAATGCACATGGTTCCAGCACGGTGGTGTAGGATTTAGAGGTTAGAACAGGTGGTGGGGAGATGACATATTGCCTCCTCTCTACCAAATGCCCTCTGATCGCTCTTCAGAGAGCCAATGCTTGTGTAAAGCGCTGACAATTTATCCGTTACATAAATTGTACATTTACATCAATCCCTGTCCTCCAGAAGCTTACAATCTAAGATCTCTATCTCACATTCATACATACACATACTAGGGATCATTTAGACAAGAACCAAATAATCTACCAGCATGTCTTTGGCAAGTGGGAGGAAACTGGAGTACCCGGATGAAACCCATGAAAGCACAGGAAAACATGCAAACTCCATGCAGTGTCCTGATTGGGATTCAGACTGAGAAAGCCAGGCATGTCATCACGTAACATTGCCTATCAAAATACAAAAACAACCTTTGCTGTAGCTGGTACAGAAAAAAATGCATTAGAAAATACAGTTCATAGTAGCATAATGCATTATATAAAATGCATGCAAGCTTTCATGTGTGTGCGCAGCCTATTGCATCAGTGTGTCACCCCAGAGATACACACACTCTTATAAATAAATGTAAACAAGCATTTTAAAATGTATTAAAACATGGACAGTGTCAGTAGAACAGAGGTTGGTGCCAGTAGGACAGTGGTCGGTGTCAGTAGACCAGTGGACGTGTCAGTAGGGTAGTGGATGGGGTCAGTAGGGCAGTGGATGGGGTCAGTAGAGCAGTGGATGGTGTCAGTAGGGTATTGGATGGGGTCAGTAGGACAGTGGTCGGTGTCAGTAGAGCAGTGGACGTGTCAGTAAGACAGTGGACGTGTCAGTAGGGCAGAGGTTGGTGTCAGTAAAGCAGTGGACGTGTCATTAGGGCAGTGGATGGTGTCAGTGGGGCAGACATTCGTGCCAGTAAGGCAGTAGACTTATGCCTCGTACACACGATAGGATTTTCCGACAACAAAATCCATGTTTTTTTTCCGACGGATGTTGGCTCAAACTTGTCTTGCATACACACGGTCACACAAATCTTGTCGGAAATTCCAAACGTCAAGAACGCTGTGACGTACAACACGTACGACGAGCTGAGAAAAATGAAGTTCAATAGCCAGTGCGGCTCTTCTGCTTGATTCCAAGCATGCGTGGAACTTTGTGCGTCGGAATTGTGTACACACGATCAGAATTTACAAGAACGGATTTTGTTGTCAGAAAATTTGAGATCTCAAATTTTGTGTGTCGGAAATTCTGATGGAAAATGTCCGATGGAGCCTACACACGGTCGGAATTTCCGACAAGTTCCCATCGAACATTGTCCATTGGAAAATCCTATCCTGTGCACGGAGCATTTGTCAGTACGGGAGAGATTAGTGTCAGTAGGGCAGTAGATTTTGTCAGTGGATGGTGTCAGCAGTGTAGTGGATGGGGTCAGTAGGGTAGTGGATGGGGTCAATAGGGCAGTGGATGGGGTCAGTAGGGCAGTGGATGGGGTCAGTAGTGTAGTGGATGGGGTCAGTAGGGTAGTGGATGGGGTCAGTAGGGTAGTGGATGGGGTCAGTAGTGTAGTGGATGGGGTCAGTAGGGTAGTGGATGGGGTCAGTAGAGCAGTCGATGGGGTCAGTAGGGCAGTGGATGGGGTCAGTAGGGTAGTGGATGGTGTCAGTAGGGCAGTGGATGGGGTCAGTAGGGCAGTGAATGGGGTCAGTAGAGCAGTGGATGGGGTCAGTAGAGCAGTGGACGGTGTCAGTAGGGCAGTGGATGGGGTCAGTAGAGCAGTGGATGGGGTCAGTAGAGCAGTGGACGGTGTCAGTAGGGCAGTGGATGGGGTCAGTAGAGCAGTGGATGGGGTCAGTAGGGCAGTGGATGGGGTCAGTAGGGTAATGGATGGGGTCAGTAGGGCAGTGGATTGTGTCAGTAGGGCAGTGGATGGTGTCAGTAGGGTAGTGGATGGGGTCAGTAGGGCAGTGGATGGTGTCAGTAGGGTAGTGGATGGTGTAAGTAGAGTAGTGGATGGGGTCAGTAGGGCAGTGGATGGTGTCAGTAGGGTAGTGGATGGGGACAGTAGAGCAGTGGCCGGTGTCAGTAGGGTAGTGGATGGGGTCAGTAGTGTAGTGGATGGGGTCAGTAGGGTAGTGGATGGGGTCAGTTGTGTAGTGGATGGGGTCAGTAGGGTAGTGGATGGGGTCAGTAGTGTAGTGGATGGGGTCAGTAGGGTAGTGGATGGGGTCAGTAGGGTAGTGGATGGGGTCAGTAGAGCAGTGGATGGTATCAGTAGGGTAGTGGATGGGGTCAGTAGGGCAGTGGATGGTGTCAGTAGGGCAGTGGATGGGGTCAGTAGAGCAGTGGACGGTGTCAGTAGGGTAGTGGATGGGGTCAGAAGGGCAGTGGATGGGGTCAGTAGGGTAGTGGATGGGGTCATTAGGGCAGTGGATGGGGTCAGTAGGGCAGTGGATGGGGTCAGTAGAGCAGTGGACGGTGTCAGTAGGGTAGTGGATGGGGTCAGTAGGGCAGTGGACGGTGTCAGTAGGGCAGAGATTGTTGTCAGTAGGGCAATAGACAGTGCCAGTATTTTTTTTGTTTGTTTATTTTTTTACAATTTTTTTTCCTTTTTACAATTTCACAATTTTACAATTTCAATACAAATTTTAGTAACTGGTGGTCTTTGGTAAAATATCAGGGGTCTAAACAGATCCCCTGATGTCTCACTTTTGAAAGGGACTGAGGACAGAGAGCCCCCAGTCCCTTTCTCTGCAGCCTTGGCTGCTTTGGACTGTAAATAAATGGAAAGAGCTCTGTGCTGAGCGGCTTCCTGTTCATTCACAGACTGAAGCATAATAAAAGAGATCTATAATGCAGCGCTGTTCAGATGCGTAAGAAAAAATAGAAAATTTGACATCTGAGTGCTTTGATTTATACGCATACATGTGCATATGCAAGTATATATAAGCGTATATGCATCAGTTGCAACACTGGCAGGTAGAAGAGGATGAAGAATAGATTTATGCATATATACACATACGTGCGTCTGTGCGCCTGTACATACATATACACAAGGTCTTTGCAAGACATAACTTGTGTTTTTTAATTAGGATATTTCTGCCAACAAGATCCTCCATATAAAATGATTACATCCTTGTATAAGAAGCCTCATATTTCTTTGCAAAATAACAAATGCAAAAATTTAGAAGTAGGACAAAACTTTTAGAGCAGTAAACATTTTTGGTAGTTAAATCTTACTTTTTTTTTTTTTTTTTTTTTTTTAATAGAGATCTATATGTGAGACCAAAAAGAGGGACAACTGAGGGTAAAGTAAGGGACTGGCTCTTAATTTGGGACAATTGGGAGCTATGAATATAAAAAGCAAAAAGTAGATATTTTTGTTTACATTTGGAGGCATTTAATTACAGTCGTTCTTTATGGGCTACTGAAGATCTTGGAACAAAAGTCCACATTGCTAGGTGAGGAAAATGGCTATTAAAGGATTTCATGGTTTTGCCGCTGCATTGGCTCCCAATCCCTGGAAACATTCCAGACAGTGATGGTGACAACATGTTGAAAGCTACAAGCGCCACACATACCTGAATGTCGGAAATTTTTAGGCAGATCCAGCTTTGCAGATAGATAGCTACAAAGGAACATTATTGAGAAATTAGAAATAAAAGCAAGAATCTGATTGGTGAATATCTTGAAGAAAGCGGACTGTTTTGTTTATTGAAGAACTCTTGAAACAGCTAAATATAACCATTTTTTGCGCTCATTATTTCTTTTTAGGGCTCATCCAGATGTGTGGCAACCTTTGCCGCCTCTCTGAAAAGCAAGCTGCAGTGGATGGCTTTTTAGAGAGTGGTTGATAATCAGCTGGAAAGGGATATGTCGCCCCCTCACCGCCTGTTTTAACCCTCAAAAGGCCGAACCACTGTGCTGCAACCACTTTGTGACTCCATTAACTTGAAAGGGTCAGTCTTTGAAATTGAAAGAAAAGGGACTTTAAAGATGCCGTAAAAACATATTTCATAAAAAATATTAATTTTTATTTTACTCCAACATTAAAAATATGTAAATGTAGCACCCTCTACCAATAGGTAGGTGCTAGTAAGGGTTATTTTACTAGGGTTTGTCAGGCAAATTTAGGCAGGCCTATGCTGCAAGCTAGGCCTGTCTGTTTTGATCTGAGGGCTGGGAGTGGTCAGAGTAGCAGTGGGGGTGACCACCTGTGCTCTAGTTCTGGGGCGCCTCCCCTGCTTCCAGAGAGAAGATTCTGGAAGAGGGGCTGGGCCTGGAAGTGGAGTGGCAGGCAGCTTATGTGGGAGCCTTGACCAATCCCCAATTGGTATTGGCAGGGGGGGGCTCCTATATAAGCCGAGGAGAGATGCCACTGGCGGGAGAAGTCGGCTAAATGAAGTGAGGAATGGAATGCTAGGCAGCAGCAGGAGGACATCCCCATCTGGGGGGGGGGGGGTGTAGGAGGCAGGAGGAGGCCCAGGGAGAGCTGTGAGGGAACATTGCTTCTACACGGTCATTGGCAATGTCTTTGCCACCACACGGTCGGTGGTAGAGAACTCCTGGAGCAGAGGAGCAGGTGAAGCTGTCTGAACGCATGGCCGGGTCAAGTTCCTCATCAAGGACTCAGGGCAGTGGAACCATATCTTTTGTGTTTAAATCTTAAAGTATGATGGCAATGATATGTTCTATGGGCATCCCGTATTCCTAATTCCTATCCAAGTTGTACCCCCCAATAAAACAACAAAAACAAAACCAGCAAAAGACTGTTCATTGTCTCTGGAAGTGATGTATGAAGTCTGGCAGTGGGGTGAATTGGTGCATTATTTGTTACTAGCTGCAACTACATCGCTACATTAATACAAACAGATAATAAAAGCAAGCAAGGAATATCGTATACAAATTTTTACATGTTTCTCTAATCTGCTTCTTCAGGAGCTGTAAAGGTAGCTGACTCCTGCACTCTCTTCATTACTCACTCCCTACCCCTGTGGGCACCTTAACGTGTACCTGCTGGTATAAAGGGGCTCTTACTGATAGATATTTAGATTATTACTCTACTAGAGTATGAGAGCTCCCAGCACAGCTACATTTTTCCCATTTCCCATTATCATTGAAAGTGAAAGTAAAAGAAAATCGCAAATTTTGGAGGGGAAATCATCAAATGGGGACACTAGTTCTGGTGACCTGGGGGTCCCCTTAATTTGCCAGGGTTTTCCTCTCACTTCTTCTTTGGCTAATGGACAGGAAGTGAAGGTAAATCTCCCCAATGAGGCGGCAAAAAAAAAAAAGAAGGAAATTGACAGGGATTAAAGCACTCCATTATTCTATCCAAAATGGGAAAAAAAAGTTTTGCCTTTAGTTCTACCCTAAACATACCCCTAAATGATCCAAGTTTCATCCCTCCCACTTGTTTGACACATGGTAATTGCTTCCTTAGATAACAGGAAGCCTATCATGAAGACCCTCCTTGTAGCTTTGATGAAAGGATGCCGTGCCATGCTCGTAAAATTGACAGATCGTAAGCTTTATTCCAGGTGGTTCTTGGAGTATTTATCATGTGATAAATATGCGCACTGATCACGCCTGCTGTCACTGGAAAGCTCCGCTGTTAGGAAGCCAGGACAATACATCCAGAGCCAACGAAACCCAAGCATGAAAAGACAGGTCTGCCGGTGTACCTGCCACAGTTTAATGATATTATCTCATGTTTTGAAATCTAGCATTTAATCAAGCTTTCATCATCCTGTAATATATTGTGAACCCTTATCCATGGGCTGTGTTATAATTTCCTTGTGAACGCCACAAACTCCAAATGTGTTTAAAGTTTCAAAGACCCGAGGCGCTGCAGTGATAAAATGTTAGAAGTCATGAAATGTCTATTCTTGCAATCAAAGGGTGGGGATGAGTTTAGCAAGAAACTGGGAGATTTTTTTAAAGGAAAAACAGAAAGGTTAGAAAAAGTCATTGGGTTTATCTAACAGGTTATCACCACTTAAAGTCAGCTTGTGCTTTGCCCACGCAGAGCAATACAACAGGTTTACTTAAATTGATTGTAAAGCTTCCTTTTTTTTTATAAAATAACAAACATGTCATACTTACCTCCACTGTGCAGTTCGGTTTGCACAGAGTGGCCCCGATCCTCGACTTCTGGGGTCCCCCGGCGGCGCTGGTAGCTCCTCCCCACATCGTATTACCCCCTAGGAGAAGCGCTCTCCCAGGGGTTACCTTGCGGGGACGCTCCTGAGTCAAGCATTTGCATCCATAGATGCGGAATGCCGGACTCGGCCCCGCCACCCCGGGGGCCTGGGTCATTGGATTTGATTGACAGCAGCGGGAGCCAATGGCTGCGCTGCTATCAATCTATCCAATAAAGAGCTAAGACAACGGGCAGAGGGGAAGAGCGCGTCTCTGGCGTGGGAATTACAGGGCTCAGGTGAGTAAAACGGGGGGGCTGGGGGGCCGGTCAGTGACAGAATTTTTTTCACCTCAATGCATAGGATGCATTGAGGTGAAAAAACATGAGGGTTTACAACCCCTTTAGGGGATCATCGAAAAAAAGACATATCCCATACATGAAATACATGTAGGTTGGGTGCAGCACGGTGCAGGAGGAATAACACACTCAGTCCCAGTGCAATGAAAGAACTTGTATTGGAATAATGCAGAGGCAGTTCACAAGCAACCCAACCTGGAACACTCACAGTTCCAACAGCATGTAAAGAGTAGAATGTAGCCAAACTGACAGCGCCTGTATAGAAAGGAAGAATATGGCCTGGCCATCTTGTGCCCAAACAGGTAGGTGCAAGGCTGCTGTTAGAAATCATGGGACCCCATACAGCCTTCCTGACAGACCCCCCCCTCTCCCCAACCCTGCTTACACCCCCCCTCCCCAAAGTGCAGTGGAAGAGTGGCACTAACTTTATCCACCTGCACCCAAAAAATGAAAAAAAGTCTCTCTTCTGTTCCCAACTTCTGGGCCCCACTGTTGACTTGATGGTTCCCAGGGAAATGTAATTTAAGCTCTACTATGCAAGTGAAAGTGGGGGTGTGGTCTAGTAAAATCCATGCATGGCAGAAATAAACAAAAAAACTGCCCCGGCCCCCCTTGTTTAGCTGATGGGGCCTGGGCGAGCCCTAAGCTTTCCCTTCTGGTCAGGAACCTTTTCCTGCCTCTAGTTCTCTCCCTACCAGGCGGTGTACCTGACCCTACTCTATTAGCTCGCAAATGTGCTCCAAACCTGGGAGCCAGGGCCTTAAAATGGCTCTGCCTGACCCAAGATGGGGGTGGTTTGTCCTGGGGGGGTCTACACCCAGGAAAGTACACCCAGGGCTCTAGAGGGAGAGGGCAGTGCTGAGGGAACACCATTAGAGAGAGAACCCTGCTGCCCTGCACCTGCCTAATGCTACAGAAAAAACGCACCTCTATGCACACGTATAAATAAAAATGGGTCCTTCGTTTATGAAAAGGATTGTTCTTCTAAACCTGCACTGGAATTATGTGGCCACTTTAGATGCAAACAGTTGCTTAGCCATTTCATTACATGAAGGCCTTTGAGTTGCATGCCTAATCAGAAAAACTGAAACACTCGCCAATTTTCCCCATGAATAAATGGTGACCTCTTGGTTTCTTCGTGTTTTTTCTCTTCTCTGTTTCCATGCCAGTATTTCCTTCTTTCTGTGCTTGTCTATCTAGACTTCCTCCCTGTAGGGCTGGCGGATTCCTGTACCTGCTTTGTGCGCTGTGTCCATGGCTGGACTTCCTCTGTGTAGCGTGTTTGATGAATGCTCGCAATCCCTGCGTGCATTAACCCCTCTCCGAGTTCCCTCTAGCACTTTGTCTGGCGAGACGTTCCGATGTGTACACAAACAAACATTTGTGCGGTATGACATATAATACTCACATGGGTTCAATGATCTCTTTATTCCTTCTCTCTCTGGGGAATATATTACATCGACGCTTCTATTTATTTTTGCTTTTATATTACCTCACTTGACTTTTTTTTTTTTTTTAGTACTATCAAAACAAGCGGCTTCCCTGCGACGTTCCACAAGGGATCCATCACTAAATAGCAACCCTGTTTTGTGTCACTGTAGTGGAAGACCTTAAGAAAATTGTGTAAAAGCTCTGCTAGTGCTTCTATACTAGCTGACAAAAGTGCAAAATCCTTCTTAATGTTATATTTCCACCATGACATGTATATCAGCTGCAACATTTAAATAGGCTAGCAGTGGGAGTGGCTGGAGTGGTATGTGTGGTTAAATAACAATATGGTTTGTCAGGGCTGCTGATATGGGGATGGAACCAGCCCATCACTGACTCCTGCACATGGTACGATACATACTCCTGACACCTACGCTGTGTACATTACATACTCCTGCCACCTGCACTCTGTACGGTACATACTCCTGACACCTACGCTGTGTACATTACATACTCCTGACACTTGCACTCTGTAGGTTACATACTCCTGACACTTACACTTTGTACATTACATACTCCTGACACCTTTACTCTGTATGTTACATACTCCTGACACCTTCACTCTGTATGTTACATACTCCTGACACTTGCACTGTGTACATTACATACTCCTGACACCTGCACTCTGTATGTTATATACTCCTGACACTTGCACTCTGTACATTACATACTCCTGACACCTGCACTCTGTACGTTACATACTCCTGACCCTTGCACTCTGTACATTACATACTCCTAACATCTGCACTCTGTACATTACATCCTCCTGACACTTGCACTGTGTACATTACATACGCCTGACATTTTCACTGTGTACATTACTGTAGCGCCCTGTGGTTTAGTCAGGGAGCTCCTCACCAAATTCCTTGTCAGGAGTAGCTACTGTGGAGAGTTGTTAGAGATCCATTGATATCTCCCTATGTTTGGCCTGGTTGTACTTTTCTCTTCTGACACTATGTGGCCGGGCACTTGGTGGCATTAGATGTGAGAAGGTCAAGTTATGGGTATATGGGATATCTCAGTCAATGGGCAGGCGTTTTCTTGAATCCCTTGGCCTGCTATATATTCGGGTGGAGTCAGGTGAACTATGTTCCGTGCCACCCCGGACCGCTGTCTGGGTGGATGTGTGTCGTACACCCTGGGCTGCTAGGCTGGAGATTAGGCCTATCCTGGGGGCATGTGGCTGCCAGGCTGTGTGAGGGCTTATCCAGAAGAGGGCAGCGCAGGGTTGGGACTGCACCTTGCAGTCCAACCATCAGTGACGGTTCTGCAGGCCGGAGAACCTGTCGTGGTGGGAGGTAGAAGGGAAGCTGTCGCCATTAAGGGCCCAACCACCTTTACTATGGACCACAGTGAGTAACTCCTCCTATAACTCAGGTGGACACTGATTAGAAGTACTGGCGGGGGGATGATGGGGTGCTCCATCCCAAGGTCCTGGTCAGGACCCACCTGAGTTATAGGAGGAGTCCTTTTAGTTCTCCCATAAAGAGGAGTGTATTTCTCCCATGGTTGAGAAGTGGGAGCTTTCATTCTAGGATTAGTGTAGGACCCACTGAAAATGGAGTACTTTGACGCAGTAGTGGGCTTAAGCACTGTATGGCCATATGGTGTAACCAAATCCCTATATTTGCTTATTTGCTTATTATGTTTAGGTGCTTTAAATTGCCTTGTAGGATTTAAATGACATTTTTGTATGTGTGCTATAATCTTTTGTTCCATTACATACTCCTGACACCTGTGCTCTGTACAAAATATTAAACTCTGCTCACCGCTAGTGAGCAGACACCCTAGTTTCGCCACACCCTACTTTTTCACTGGTGCACTGCCTCCTGCTGGTTGCCTGCAAGTTAGGAGAAAGTGACCCTGGCCCTGTCATGTGGGGAGGCTGTCAGGTTGCCTGTATGGGACCCCATGATTTCTAAGCAAAATTTTACCGCTGCCACCTGAATAGAAAACTAGGGGAAATCGTTCGATCCAGACACATGTTGCAGGGACAACTGCCTAAAAGGAAATATTTCTGCACTTGTTCCAATTTGATCCAGTTGAACTTTGAGTTTAAATCCACTAAATACATTCCAGGTGCATCAAAACAAAAGGCGTCCAGTCTTATAGTTCATTTTCTTTAGAAAGAAGCCACAGCCTGAATACAAAAGCATGTCCCCTGCCAGCATGCTTCTGAGAAGAACCATTGCTCTCTGTTGGAAAAAAGTGGTCTCTCTACAGAGGTCAAACATCCTCCTGCTTAGCTAGACCTATTGCAAGGCGCATGCGCTTTGCTGATTGCATTGATTTGGCTCTGACTTGGCAGTGGAAATCGGACCTCTTCAGAGAGATCAATGCTTCCACACAGGGAGCAAGGGTCACTTCTACAGAATGCTGGCAGGAGGTTTTTCTATTCAGGGTTAGGGCCACTATGAGGTTTTTAATGCTGTCCTCACTGAACAGAATCCCTCTCTCTATTTGTCCTGCTGAGCAGAATCATGGGACAGAGAATGGTGGAAAATCCAAAATTCTACAGTTGTCACTGGAAAAGAGGGGAAATTTTTCTCAATTTGGAGGCATTTCTTCTCACTTCATGTTGAAATAATATCTGGTGATCCTCCAACAAAGGTCCTTGTTCAGGCACTTCCTGTTATAGGGTGACAACAGTCTGTCGCTGTCTCGAAATTATGCCCCAGCGTTGTCATTCTATTACATGAGCTGCATATGGATTTCATGAAAGTGGCTGTTTTAACACACATCATACAGGCAGGGTCCACTGGTTTTACCGTCAGGAAACCCGCCCTGAGAATTGCCATGCATCCATCGTTTGAGTGAATGTAGACAGAAATGGCTGTGGGGGCTGCAGCAGAACAGCAACACAGGCAGTGTTTCAGCCGTCTGTATTTTTACTGGCAGCCAGTAAAAAACTGGCACTCTTCTCCTGCCAGTAAATGCCAGTAAGAGGAAAAGGTTGCCAGTAAAAAAAATAGCTGTGGCGCTTGGCTCAGAACTGCGCATGTGCAGTCCGGGTCCGGAGGCAGCCGAGACTATCCAAGTGCCTGCTACAGTGTGTTTGGGCGGTACCAGCAGGGGGCGGGTCCAGCGGAGGTCAGGGCCGTCTTTAATATTGATTGGACACTGGGCAAACGTTTTCTAGGGCCCCCCCCATACAATTTCGCTCTCCACCTGCTCTGAGAAATATAATAAATAGCAGCTAGACTTAAAATCAGTTTACTGTATCAGATCAGGTAGCGAATGCGATTAGTTGCCAGAGGTTACAGTGTATCATTAACGCTTACTGACTGGTTGCTAGAGGTTGCACCACACATTACGGCTCATTGATTAGCTGCTAGATGTTACAGCATATGATTTCTGCTTGTTGATTGGTTGCTAGAGATTACTGTGCAGTAATACTGCTCACTGATTGGTTGCTAGAGGTTACAGCAGATCATCTCCTCACTGCAGGGGGCATAATATACATATGAATGCTGCCTTTATTTACATATCTATGCAATCGGATGCATCTATTTACATATGAATGCTGCTATTTACATATGAATGGTGGTTATTTACATGTAAACACAGGGTCTGCAGGTGAGTCATACCTATGTACCCTATGTACACAGCAATAGGGCAGAGCTGGGCAGCATTAGTAGCAGCACTTCACACTGAGATATCAGGACACAGCAAGGGACTAAAACTTCAAGGGACAAGGGAATTTAAACTGACATAGTTGGCAAGTATGAGGCAGCTGCTTTGGGCCCCACAACAATGACAAGGCCCAGGGCAGCTGCCCCTTTTGTCCTGCCTTAAAGACGGCCCTGGCTGGGGTGGTGCCTGAGCGTGTCATGTGATGTCATGGTGCAAGGGAGCCGAGCGGAGTAGCCAGAGCCTCGTGTGCAGGTCTGCGGGATGGAAGCAAGGCAAGCTGGAAGTGGGACTGTCAGTGCTGTTTGGACTGGAGGGGACTGAAGAGACCACCTAGCATGGACAGAGACTGTCACTGTGACTCAGGAGGGGGCATGCTGGTGACCTGTGCTGCTGCACGCTGCTCAATTTCATGTGTGTGTGCCTGTCCATTCTAATTTCCTGCCCTCCTGAGTCCTGTCCCTGAGCCACTTACTAAATTGAAAATAAAATAAGAAATATGCTTTTTTCTTCAATATCTACCTTAAATCACATTGCTAATTGCTTATTGTACTTGTTTGTAGCCTAAATACTGTAATTTGCACTTAAAACTAATTTTGTAACTTTTGGAAATGCCAGTTAAAACTTGGCTGTGCCAGTAGATTTTGTGTGTCGTGTCAGTAAATTTCAATCTGGTAGGTTGGCAACACTGAACACAGGGTGAAAATAAGAAAGAAACAGGAACTGTATTTAAAAATAAAAATAGTTCAGTTAGGATTTACTGCTTCATTGTTTTTTGTTTTTTTCTTCCTGAAGCCAGTGACACAAGTTTGTAAATTAATAAAGATGTCACTCCTTTCTTCCCCCTCACCATCATTGTGCTCATCTAGTGACCGTGCTTTCCTGAACAAGGTCCTTGTCCCGACAATGGCGTAGACCTCCGTGTGGCTCTCTGCAAGCACCTTTGAAAAGGCCTTTGGCACAGCGAGGCTTTTAAGATGCTTGTCAAAGGCCTTGAGGCTATTCATGCAAAATAGGCTGAGAAAGTGTCTGAATTCAGCCTCGGTGGCAGTGGGCCCTGTCCAAACAAGAAAGCCCACATGAGGTGAAGGCCTGCTGGTAGGCGACTCCATCTTAAGGCATGCTGCTAACTGGCCTCCATGTGCCATACTGAGAGCATGCTTCCAGCAGGCCTTATGGGGTCTGTTTTGCTGAGGGCACTGAAGGAGTGCATTTCTCAGCTGCTCCATGTCATAAATACACATTAGGACCACAATCAACCTCATGCATACAAAGGAGGATTATGGAGAAAGAGCAGATATGAAACTTTTATTCCACAAATGCCATTTTCAAGGATGAGTTTCAGTCTGACTTTCTATTTTCAGACAGTACCCATTTCTGGCACTCAGAAATGACCCAATATGCAGCAGCAACCAATCAGTAGCAACCAATCTTCTTCCAAATAAGTTGATATACAATGCTCAATGTACATGGATCAAATGGATTAAAAGCCAAATGGAGTTCTGGATGGGCAGTTGAGGAGCAAATTGATGGGCTCTAAGATCCCAGTGTTCCAATTATCCAGCATTAATGTCCTCAAAATGACAAGTGTAGAAGTAAGGCAGCCTATAGACATTTCAATTTTTGTTCAAATTGTTAAACGAAAAAAAAAAAAAAAAGACTAAATTCTCCTATTCACACATTCAACATAGATGGGGAAATCCTACCCGCTGAGCTATTGTATTCTAACAACCGGGGAGACTTCCCTGCCATCAGAATACACTGATCAGCGTCGCCAGCTATAGCCGGTGGTGTTAATCAAGTGGAAATTTTACAATAAAACGGTTGTAGAGAAGTCAATTAGTAGATCAACTTCTGTACAAGCACCCTGCCCCAGTGGCGTCTCCAGCTTTCATATTTAGAGTGGGCACATGGGGGGACAGGGACAAAAGTATATATATATATATATATATATATATATATATATATATATATATATATCCTGGGCCCCTTTACTACGATCCCACAATGTCCCTTTCACATGTTCTGCAGTGAGCTCCCTTCCTACTGTATTGGGGCCCCTCAGGGTGGCAGAAAACAAGAGATATAGGCCACCAGCATACCAAGAAAATATAAGGGTCCAAAGCAGTGGGAGAACTATCAGGATTGCAAAGGTTGTCTTGCCTCCGGGCCCTGGTGTTCTGCCACTGTGGGGTTTCCCAGCCTCCTCTTGCTGTCCTGCCCCTGCTATTGACAGCGCTGGTCTGGCATCTCTTGGAATTTACAGGCTGGTTCTCCTGTCTTAAGGATGGGAGAAATCAGTCTGTTTTTTCAGTAACTGAGAGTCCTGGTGGAGTCCTTCCTGCAACTCGCTCTTCTCCCTGCCAATGAGGATGCAGGTGAAGGAGCAGATCGGGCGGCCGTGGTTGTGTGAGCGCTCGCATTATGCAATGTCAGCGAGCAGAGGGAGGGGGGAGGAATCACCCGCAGGAGCTGACTGGGGACGCTCTCTCTCTTAGACATTGCCTTTTTGTAAAAAAAAAAAAAAAAAAATTTAAATTGGGGGGGCACATGGTGGGGCACAGCATATTTTTTTTGGGGGGGGGGGGTCAGGGCCCCCTCTGCCCCCCCCTAGGGACGCCATTGCCCTGCCCACACATTAATCAAAATTCAGCTGAATTTCAATCCATGTATGGCTGGCTTAAGTGCCACAAGCTGAGTTCCCCAAAAAATAATTAATTGAACATTACAAAGGAACTGGGGGTGTATGTCTCCATAATTTGGCTTGGAGTTCTAAGAGGAAGTTGGTATGAGACCTTCAAACTTCATTCTGTCCATCAGGCAGCAATGCTTGGGCTTGATGTCCAGACCTCAGCAGCTCTACCACAAAGCAATGGCCTCCACTGAGAAATTCAAGTGAAATCAATAAAAAAGAGTGGCAGTCATTTTAATGCCGCGTACACACGAGCGGACTTTACGGCGGACTTTGCCCGGCGGACTTTTCGACGTACTTTCCGACGGACTTTCTGAATGAACGGACTTGCCTACACACAATCCACCAAAGTCCGTCGAATTCGTACGTGATGACGTACGACCGGACTAAAACAAGGAAGTTCGTAGCCAATAGCTGCCCTAGCGTGGCTTTTTTGTCCGTCGAACTAGCATACAGACGGCGGACTTTTCGACCGGACTCAATTTCAACGGATAAATTTGAAACAAGTTTCAAATCTAAGTCCGTCCAACTTTTGAGAAAACAAAGTCCGCTGGAGCCCACACACATCGAATTGTCCGACGAAATCCAGTCCGCCGGGCAAAGTCCGCCGTAAAGTCCGCTCGTGTGTACGCGGCATAAGAGTCCATGTTATCTATTGCAGATAAATTTGAGGCACGTGGAAAATAAAGAGTAGCCAACACATTTTTGGGGGTTAAACAATCTCCCAACAGGGCTTGAATAAGCAATGACAAAGCTCTCTGTAGCAATCTAACCAAGAAACCTCAGAAATGGTCATCTATCATAACAAAACATGTTTGTGAAAGAATCATGTAATCATAATGGTTTTGCACTGCACGATTCCTTCACAGATGTTTTATTTTATGATCAATGCTCCTCTCTGAACATAGGGGTTTTTAGTTAGGGTCCTACAGAGAACTTTGTCTTTGCGAATTTAAGCCCTGATAAAGGAGGGTTGTTTGACTCCAAAACACGTTGAATAACTGTTATCTTTCATGTGTCCCAGATTTATCAGCACTAAATTAAGATGGACTCCTAAAGTATAACTAAAGGCAAAAGTTTTTTGTTTGTTTTTTAGTTTTGAATAGAATGGAGAGGGATTAGAACACCTGCAAAGTGTTTTGTAGTCAATTTTGCAGTTCTTAAAAACATATATTAGGCCCTGAAAAGGTAAAAGTGTAAAGAGTCAGGGTTGTAGGAGGAGGTCAAGGTCTTAACTTATTGGTGGTTTACTGTTGGGTGGTAGGGTGGAGATGGGGACCGTTGGGAAGATCATTTCTGAATGGTCGACGGAGAGAGAAGTCATCCCAGGCTCCTCTTTTTTGAGGGATCGGGTGGCAGTTTGATGGTCATAGAAGCTTAACTGGTAAGGGGGCCTTTTGGGATCTGTGGAAGAGTTGGGTTTGCTTTAAAACGGGGGCCCATCTAGTGGTGTGGAGCTTGCTTTTCTTTTCCTTGGTAATGTTTCTACCGGCAGTTTGTTTCCTTGGAGGAGGTAAGAAATACTACATTTGGAACTATCATCAAGCCAGTGGAAAGAAGCTGGGGAAAAGGTGATCCTGGTCAAATCCCCAGGCTAGTGAACACCCTAAGACCCTCCCTGGTAACCCTTTCCGACATTTGTCACATTATTTTATGTTGATAGGGTTATTTGTTTTTATTTTATATAATTTTTAATTGTGAAGAAAGGACTGCTATGGCCAGTTTAAAACCATGTTTCTCAGTTTGAGTCATTATTTGGGTTCAGCAATGGAAGGGACAAAAATTGAGGGTCATGCATTTTAAATACAACCAGTATAAATACTTAAGTGGGGCCTTCTATCACCTTCCTAGAGACAACCGAAATGCAGAGATCAGTTGGGTAAAGGAAGAGTAAGCATTGTGAGCCAGCCAAGCTTAACTGCAGTGCTATTAGTCTAATAACACAAGGACTTGTTCTGGGACAAACTGTTACAAATCCCATCATGTTCTTGGGCAATCAACGTTCCATGGTGATTGGATCAAGGTGACTGAGTTACCCGTGTAGCTATGAGTATGAGGTATGTTTCTGACACTCATTAGGACTGAGGAAGCTACTCAGAAGAGTAGCAAAACATCTTCAACATTAAAGGGCAAGTCCAGTTAAATATGGCTAAAAACTACAAGCTAACACTGAAAACTTGCTGACAGGAGGAGAGATTAACACCTAGTCCTATTATGGGGTCCATGTTGCACTGGGGATCCTGTGGCTGGTGAGAGTATGTCAAAGGCAGGATCATTATGGAGGACACAGCAGGGAGTAAAAACACTCACCTGCTTGCATGTGTTGCTCTCTCGCTGGCTGGAGGAGCAAGACATCATTCTCTCACCAGGTTTTGCAACACATTCAGCAGTGAGGGAGCAACACATAGCAGATATGTGTCCTCCTAACATTTTCTTGTGATCATTCACTGGCAAAAATTAGCAACAGGATTTCTGGTGTGACATGGGCCTTAGTACTTCCTCACTGTCCAACAAGCAAGTTAGGGGACATCTCTGACCTCCATGGCTGGGTGGGGCGATACGCGTAGGGATCATGGCCAGGACAGAGTCTGCCCCCTCCTCCATTCATAGAAGCTGTAACCCTTGAGAGGCCAGTGTGACTACAGCCCTAAGAGTCCTTGGAGAAAGCCTTAAAGTAGTTGTAAATCTCAGACATGAAATATGAACAAAGCATATCCCTCTATAGTGTGTGCTTGTCTCAATCCAGAGCACTAAGTGTCATTTCTGTCTGCTACCACATTCCTCTGCTATCAGCATGAGTCACTTCTGACAAGTTTGACTGACACCAAGAGAAAAATGGTGACAGGGGAGGGACCTCTAGCACATGTCTTGTGATTGACAGCCTCAGTTCTGTTCCTTTGTGCTGTGGAGGAGGGAAGCAGGAAAGGTGGGTATAGTCAACGTTGTTGGGGAGTACCTATGTTACATAGTTACATAGTAGGCGAGGTGGAAAAAACACACAAGTTCATCAAGTCCAACCTATGTGTGTGATTATATGTCAGTATTACATTGTATATCCCTGTATGTTGTGGTTGTTCAAGTGCTTATCTAATAGTTTTTTGAAACTATCGATGCTCCCCACTGAGACCACCGCCTGTGGAAGGGAATTCCACATCCTTGCTGCTCTTACAGTAAAGAACCCTCTACGCAGTCTAAGGTTAAACCTCTTTTCTTCAAATCTTAATGAGTGGTCACATGTCTTATTAAACTCCCTTCCACTGAAAAGTTTTATCCCTATTGTGGGGTCACCAGTACGGTATTTGTATATTGAAATCATATCCCCTCTCAAGCGTCTCTTCTCCAGAGAGAATAAGTTCAGTGCTCGCAACCTTTCCTCATAACTAATATCCTCCAGACCCTTTATTAGTTTTGTTGCCCTTCTTTGTACTCGCTCCATTTCCAGTACGTCCCTCCTGAGGACTGGTGCCCAGAACTGGACAGCATACTCCAGGTGCGGCCCGACCAGAGTCTTGTAGAGTGGGAGAATTATCGTTTTATCTCTGGAGTTGATCCCTTTTATAATGCATGCCAATATTCTGTTTGCTTTGTTAGCAGCAGCTTGGCATTGAATGCCATTGCTAAGCCTATCATCCACTATGACCCCCAGGTCCTTTTCCATCCTAGATTGCCCCAGAGGCTCTCCCCCCAGTGTATAGATTGCATTCATATTTTCTCCACCCAAATGCATTATTTTACATTTTTCCATATTGAACCTCATTTGCCATGTAGTTGGCCACCCCATTCATTTGTTCAGATCTTTTTGCAAGGTTTCCACATCTTGCAGAGAAGTTATTGCCCTGCTTAGCTTAGTATCATCCGCAAATACAGAGATTGAACTGTTTCCCCATCCTCCAGGTCATTTATGAACAAATTAAATAGGATTGGTCCCAGCACAGAACCCTGGGGGACCCCACTACCCACCCCCGACCATTCTGAGTACTCCCCACTTATCATTAGCCTCTAAACTCGCCCTTGTAGCCAGTTTTCAATCCATGTAGTCACCCTATGGCCCATGCCAACGGACCTTACTTACTTACGTTTATGGGGAACTGTGTCAAATGCTTTTGCAAAATCCAGATACACCACGTCTACGGGCCTTCTTGTATCTAGATGGCAACTCACCTCCTCATAGAAGGTTAATAGATTGATTTGGCAAGAACGGTTCTTCATGAATCAATGCTGATTACTGCTAATGATACCGTTCTCACTACTAAAATCTATATAGTATATAGTATATAGTCCCTTATCATCCCCTCCAAGAGCTTGCATACTATTGATGTTAGGCTAACTGGTCTGTAATTCCCAGGGATGTTTTTTGGCTCTTTTTTAAATATATGACAGGTCTGTTGGTTCTAATAACCACAACAGTACAGGAAGATCACAGTTGTTGGGGGTTTGTGGAGAGGAAATGAAAGGGGGCAGAGGACCTCAGATATAAACTAAAACAGTAACACAAGGGATACAATGTGAATACCATCCCTTGTGCTGTTTTTTCTTTTATTTGACTGAACTTAAGCTGTAATACCCGGAAGACTAGAAATCATTCACTGTTGCTGACATTAAAACAAAAGGAAACACCGTTTAGCCTAATATCTATTGGAACCAAATGTGCACTGCCATTAATTTTGAGAAGATATTTGAAAAATGTGTTCTGTTGTGGTCCCCGAAGACTGGATTAGGCAAGACTGACCTACAGCATAACAATTTTTTGCTGACCCTTTAAAAAAGACTCAATCTCAATTCAGCCCAAACCGATCCAAAACACCTACAGTGTGCTGATTAAAGGGAAAAATGAATATGGCAGCTAAGAAAGGGGATGAGTAGGCAAAACTCAGCGAGATTTCCTATTATCCGAGAGTGAACACACAAATAAAATGTTCAAACGTCTCCTTTTTTTGCACCTACTAAAAACAAACTTTTCCTTTCATTTGATGAATATGTGTTGTTTCATCTCTAGGAATATAGGTTGCCCTTGAAGTCCCTTGGAACCACAAAGGGTTCATTGAAAAGAGGTCCACAAACAGAACTTTTCGAAAGAATTAGTTATGTTATAATTTATGCAAAACATATGACCAAACAGGTCCTCTCATCTCAGCGTGGGACTGCGTGTAGCAGATTTCCTGACAGCAGAGGATGGTTTGTCTCCATAAATCATAATGTAAGCTATTCAGTGGGCTGGATTGGAGAGTCCTATGTGGAAGGAAGTGGCACGCGGCAATGTGACTGTCAGCTGCCTGCTGGGAGGTCTCCGCAAACAAGGATGAAAAAAGAAAAAAAAAAAAAACTCTTCCTCAAAAACACTTCTGATTAGAATTTTCAGTAGATCACATTACCTTGAAAGAACCGCAAAATTACCGGGAAGCCTCAGTAATAATACTTTCATCAATGGTCTACACAGAACTGGTAGACAAAATGCAACAACAAGTATGGATTTCACTGTTTTAAAGCCTTACGTCAGAAAAGACGCTAAATACACAGCTGACCCCTGCCTGGGGGTTTGTACTTCTGTCCATTTAGTCCTTGTAAAAAAGAATGTATACCCCAACAATGAACCATTGAAAGTGTTTTTATTATATCTGTTCAATAATTGTAGAAAAAGACCTATAACTTCTGCCAGAAATGTATTAAAGCTGAACTTGCTTTGGTCTAGGGGATGCAAAAAAAAAACGCTTTACTAAGGTTTCATTCGCACTTGTGCGACTTGTCATGTGACTTTGGACATCAACGTCGCATGACAAGTCATTCCCCATGTTTTCCTATAATAACCCTTCATATACACTACATTACCAAAAGTATTGGGACACCTGACTTTACATGAACTTTAAAGTGGTTGTACACCCTGTAGGGTGCACAACCACTTTTACCTACAGGTGAGCCTATATTAAGGCTTACCTGTAGGTGCTTGAAATATCTCCTAAACCTCCACGGTTTAGGAGATATTTACTAAAAAGCCGAGCGCCGATGACTACGGCGCACGCGCTGATGTCATCGTCGCATGCGTCCTTTAGAAAGGGCAGATCGTGCCGTTTCTAATAGGGGTCATGCTGTGACTGGCGGCTCCCGCGGAAGGAAGACGGGCGAAGATGGACGCTCGCTGCTAGTCGGGATGACGGAGACATCGCAGGCTTCAGTGTCAGGTAAGTGACACATAATGGGCTACTATGCGATGCAGAAAATGATAAAAAATGTCACATGGTTACAGTGTAGCATGACCGCGCAATTGTCATTCAAAGTGTGACAGCGCTGAAAGCTGAAACTTGGCCTGGGCAGGAGGGGGTGAAAGTGCCCGGTAGGCAAGTGGTTAAAGTAGTTCATGCACTAGTTTGGTCCGACTTTCATGCAACTACAGGGTAGCGGTGCACTGAAATGAAAATGCTGGTGCCAAAACCGAAAATTCAAGATGCACTTGGCTGAAACTGACCATTTTTAAAAAATATATACAGGTATATTTTTATATATAAATGTATTATATTCAACTTTTTAATTAATATCATGAGTTTAAATGAATATGAATTTATTGTCGGCCATTATCGGCACATTCAGCACAAGAAAAGCTCAAGAAAAAGCATTCAACTTGCTGCATTTTTGGTCGGTTAAAAAAAAACGCACTTCCCCGTTGAAATGCATTGAAAACGCAGCAAGAACGCATCAATAACGCACCCATGTTACATTTTTTATGCGTTTTTTGAGTCACATGATCTATGAAAAACAAGCCATAAGCACGGTAAAATTGTGGCAAAATCTTGGTAAAATCGTGTGCGTTTTCGGCGCCATTGTCGGCACCTTTTTTTCAAAAATTATCAGCTGATTTTCTCTATCGGCAAAACCAGCATTTTGCCGATAGAGAAAATCGGTTGATAGTTTTTGGGGACCAAAATTTCAGTGCATCACTTCTTGAGGCCCATAGACTTCAATGTTAACTCTCAAAAGCTGCATGAAAGTCGTACCTGAATGTTATACAGTGCAACAGTTGTCCATTATCACCGGTCAAAACAAAGTCGTATCCATGTTGCACCTATACAAAGTTGCGTCAAAGTCGTGCAACTTTGGAGTCCTACAAGTGTGAATGGAGACTTACCCCAGACACAAGACCAGTTCCTGCAGCTTCTTCTCCAAAATGCAGTCACGGGTCCTCTGACATCATCAAGGCCAATGCAGAGCCCCTAGCCCTGAACTAGACATATGGATCCTGATAGACAGTCCATTGCCAGAGTGGAGGACAGTATAGTAAGTGCCAGATGCTTGGTGAACAGAGAATCAGGTAAGTAAAACTGCTTTTTACAGCCCCCTAGACCTAAATAAGCACTTAAAGGGTTAATTCACCTTTACAGAAAAAATAAAAAGGTGAACCAACACCGTCCCCACCCCCTGATCCCCGCTGTACTTACCTCCAGGGATGCTGAGCTCACACCTCTCAACTTTTTGAGATGGGATTGAGGGACACCTATCAGCAAAAGTATGCAGGCATAGGACACACCCCTTGCCACACCCCTTAAAGGAGAATTGTACAAAAACACAAGATTAACTAAACCCACAAGTGCTTTTTTTACCGCTACTATTTCTTTATATTGGCTTTTGGAATTTACAAATGCAGCAATTTAGAAATCAGATGAAAGGTTTAGTGCTGGAAAACACTTTTTGAAAGATAAAAAGTGCATTTTATATACAACTATATAGATCAGACCAAAATGAGGGACAAATGAGGAGGAATGAGGGACAGAGGGACATTGTTCCAAATCAGGGACAGTCCCCCAAAATCATGGACAGTCCCGCAAAATCAGGGACAGTCCCGCAAAATCAGGGACAGTCCCGCAAAATCAGGGACCGTTGGGAGCTATGGCTGAGCTGTCATTGCCCACACAGGCACTCCAGCAATCTGGGGATTTGAAATCCTGGCTCTTCTCCCTCTTCTATCTGCAGCGCTGCCAGGATGGATCAGAGTGATACTCTGTGACAGCGCTGACCAATCAGAATTGCTCTGATCCGCCCCAGGAGTACTGCACGGAGAAGGGCGGGATTTCAACTCCCAGACCGCTGGACCGACTACTTGGACACTGACAACTCAGCATCCCCGGAGGTTAGTACAGCGGAGACCGGAGGGGAACTAACATTTTAAACTAAAGTTACATTTCAGATAATTATACTAAAAGTATTTAAAGAATGCACATGTTGGAATGATCACCTAACCGGACTAAAAGTCAATCTTTATATTTGCCTGAATACCCCCGAGCATCCTTCCATAACTGAGATACCAGATCTGGGTGTACTGACACTTTACAGTTTAATGCCAACAATAGTAAAAATAGCAATCAGTAAACATTATTTATTCAGACTCAGATCATGAGAAATAGTTTAGGGGCCAAAGTACTAATCCCTGCTTTTTCTTTTCTCCATATGTCTTTGGAATGGCAGTCTTCAGAGAGAAAAGTAATAGTGCCCATTCAGACCTACACTATATTGTCAAAAGTATTGGGACACCTGCATTTACACGCACATCAACTTTAATGGCATCCCAGTCTTAGTCCATAGGGTTCAATATTGAGTTGGTCAACCCTTTGCAGCTATAACAGCTTCATCTCTTCCGGGAAGGCAGTCCACAAGGTTTAGGAGTGTGTCTATGGGAATGTTTGACCATTCTTCCAGAAGCATTTGTGAGGTCAGGCACTGATGTTGGACGAGAAGGCCTGGCTCGCAGTCTTCGCTCTAATTTATCTCAAAGGTGTTCTGTTTGGTTGAGGTCAGGACATTGTGAAGGCCAGTCAAGTTCCTCCACCCCAAACTCACTGATCCATGTTTTTATGGACCTTGCTTTGTACACTGGTCCAAATCATTTGATGGAGGGGGGATTATGGTGTGGGGTTGTTTTTCAGGGGTTGGGCTTGGCCGCTTAGTTCCAGTGAAGGGAACCCTTAAGGCGTCAGCATAGCAAGACGTTTTGGACAATTTCATGCTCTCTACTTGGAAACAGTTTGGAGATGGCCCCTTCCTGTTCAAACATGACACCAGTGCACAAAGCAAGGTCCATAAAGACATGGATGAGCGAGTTTGGGGTGGAGGAACTTGACTGGCCTGCACAGAGTCCTGACCTCAACCCGATAGAACACCTTTGGGATAAATTACAGTGGAAACTGCAAGCCAGGCCTTCTCCTCCACATCAGTGCCTGACCTCACAAATGCACTTCTGGAAGAATGGTCAAACATTCCCATAGACACACTCCTAAACCTTGTGGACAGCCTTCCCAGAAGAGTTGAAACTGTTATGACTGGAAAGGGTGGGCCAACTCAATATTGAACCCTACGGACTAAGACTGGGATGCCATTAAAGTTTATGTGCGTGTAAAGGCAGATGTCCCAATACTTTTGGTAATATAGTGTATGTGCATGACAATGGTGTGCGTATCATGGTGTGTTGTGCTGCAGTGCTGTTCATTTTGAATTGAACCCCAACGCACCAATACAATGCATCTTTCTATGCACCCTCAAGAATCCCATAGATGACTTGATTTTCTTTCCTTCCTCCAAAGGTGGAAGAAAAGAAAATTGCTTGATTCCCTCATCAACACTGACTGTGCCTCCCGCAGTGCTAATGTGTTCTGGGGGGGGGGGGGCATGGGGAGGCTTCCCAGCTGGCAGAACACAATGATTACTGCCAGCAGAAAATGCATGTAGAAAAATCTTACAGGCTGGTTGTACCCAAGTTAATCGATGGAACTGAATTGAATTGAATCTAGAATCTCCGGTACTGGCGGTTCTAGACAGCATTCGTCCCTTGGCGTTGAGTCCACTGCAGAACTTTGGTTTTTCGGTCCTTGAATGCCCCCTATGGTCACCTTTAGCACATAGTCCTTTGGACGCAGTTAGATACCTGTGACCCTTTAGTGATTTGACCAATATTTCAAGAGACCAAGAAGGCTTGTACCTCTAGCTGGACAACATCCCCTGAAGAAGCCAGATAAATGGGTGAAACATGTTGGGAATTCTATCCTTTCATGCTG
Source organism: Lithobates clamitans (assembly GCA_037952925.1). Classification (NCBI taxonomy): domain Eukaryota; kingdom Metazoa; phylum Chordata; class Amphibia; order Anura; family Ranidae; genus Lithobates; species Lithobates clamitans. The sequence goes on along the minus strand of JBBGZY010001809.1, from coordinate 668,678 downwards.
TATCCACAAAATCTTGTTGATCTGTACTTGCCAATCGTTGTGTTTTTACCAATTTTTTTTTTTTTTCTAAAATAAATTTTTTTCTTATATAACATAGTTGTTACTATTCTTCAAATTAATTTGCACTTTAAAAATCCCATTCCCTCTTTCCACATACAATCGACTTGGGTACAATCAGCCTGCCCATATATAGATCGAATTTCGGTGGGTCTCTGCTGATCTGACGAATTTCAATCCATGTATGGCCGGCTTAACACACTATAATGCATCAATCATATGCTATGGTAAAACAAAAAAATTGGTACATGGTGCATTGGCTACTCAGTCAAGAGAACTGGCTGCCTTAGCACAATGTACGACAACATACCCTGTTTCCCCGAAAATAAGACCTAGCGTGATTGTTGATGATGGCTGCAATGTAAGCCCTACCCCCAAATAAGCCCTACCCTGTTTCCCCGAAAATAAGCCCTACCCTAAAAAGAAGACCTACAAGGGCTTATTTGGGGGGGTAGGGCTTATATTGCAGCCATTACCGACAATCACGCTAGGTCTTATTTTCGGGGAAACAGGGTACAATATAGCACTCATTTGCTAATGCACTGCAATGCAACATATAAATCTGGATAGGCTCTTTTATATTTGCTAAGGTTGGAAGTGCATATACAGATCAGTGATATTATTTGGGGATAAATCAGAGGCAGCATGGGGTACACATAACTCATATGTAGCCCTACCTATAATATCTGTTACATTTTATATCTGGTACAGTCAGTGTTATTTCTCTAGTCATGGAAATGGTGGTCCGTTCACCACTGGGCACATTTGGAACATTAATTAATAACTATTCCATCCTGAATTCCTGGGATTTTTTAAAACGTACTTTTCATTCACCAATCAGACTACTAAACAATGCCTGGACAATGCACTGGTCAGTCTAGGACCCTGACCTCTACATGCTAACGTCTTGGGACTGTTCAAGTATGTGGTTTGATTGTCACCGTACTACAATGACCGACTGAGCAAACCAGCGAGGGTTATTATGACTGTGTGTGGTCATGTTCCTTTCATAGCTTCCAGCATTCCAAAAAACGCTCCGTATGAAAAAAAAAAATAGAATTTCTCTATGGAAGACCTTATCCATGGAGGTGCCTGCTATGTAGATCAATCTCATGCCATCTGCAGATCTGGGAGTTTTTGAAACCCAATTAGCCTTGATTTAATTTGTAAGCTCCACTGTCATTCCCCTGTCCAATTAGAGTGCCCTTATTGGCCGCAGATAAAGGGGTGTTGTTGTGGAGCCCTAGGTTCCTGGGTGTGAGTTGTTGTCTAAGTTGGGTATGTAGGCCCCAAACAAAGGCTATGTCTATGATATTATACCTATGTCTGCAAAAGTGTATAGAAAAATATCTTGTCTAGAACATGATTCTTTACACTGACACCAACAATGGGGCGTAATTCCTTCCACTGATATAACTGATAGAACACCGTTCTTCCCACTGACATCAATGAAGGGACACTATCCCTCCCACTGACATTAATGATAGGGCACTATTCTTCCTGCTGACACCAATCATGGAACACTATTCCTCCCACTGATACCAATGACGGGGCACTATTCCTCCCACTGATGCCAATGATGGGGCACTATTCCTCCCACTAACATCAATGATGGGGCATTTTTATTCCACTAACATCAATGATGGGACAGCATTCCTCCAACTGACATTAATGATGGGGCACTATTCCTCCCACTGATACCAACGATGTGGCACCATTCCTTCCAATAACATCAACAATGAGCCACCATTTCTTCCAATGACACCAACAGCGGGCATAATTCCACCAACTAACAACAATAGGGCACTATTCCTCCCACTGACATCAATGATGGAGCACTGTTCCCTCCACTGACACCAACAATAGGGCACAATTCCTCTCACTAATATAACCAATGGAACCTTATACCTTCCACCAATGATGGTGTTCTGTTTTTTTCACTGACACCAATGATGGAGCATTATTCCTGGAACCAATATCAACGATGGGGCAGAATTCCTCCCACTAATACTAATGATGGGGCAGAATTCCTCCCACTGATATAAATGATGGAACATTATTCCTTCCACTGACACCAAGGATGGGACATTATTCCTCCCACTGATGGGGCACTATTCCTACCACTGATACCAATGATGGGGCACTATTCCTACCACTGACACCAATGATGGGGCACTATTCCTACCACTGATACCAATGATGGGGCACTATTCCTACCACTGATACCAATGATGGGGCACTATTCCTACCACTGACACCAATGATGGGGCACTATTCTTACCACTGATACCAATGATGGGGTTTTATTCCTTCCCCTAACACCCATCATGGGGCACTATTCCTCCTCCTACTGAACACAGGCACTATGTAATATTTTTTGCTCCACCTGACCACTAAGCCTAAGGCATTTTCTACTTCCACTGATGCTGGAACATTTTCTACTTCCACTGGCCACAGTCTGGCCCCCTAAAGTCTGAAGAAGAGTATAGTGGCCCTGTGTTTAGAAAGTTTGGAGACATCTGATCTACACCATCTGTATTGAGTGAGAATTAGCCTTAAACTGCCCATAGATGATTTGATTTTTTTCCTTCCTTCCAAGGAATGCCCCCCCACAGCGCTATTGTATTCTGCCAGTGGGGGACACAAAGAGCCTTCCTGGCCAGCAGAACACAATAATTACTGCTAGAAGCTATAGCCCCCAGAAGTAATCGCATGTAAAATATCCGAGAGGCTGGTTGTACCCAAGTCGATCGCTGGATCGACTTGGGTACAATGAGCCTGCCCATTGATGAATCGAATCTTGGCTGTTTCCTGCTGAACAGGCCAAATTTCAAACCCTGTATATCCGGCTTTAGATGTTATGACTTCAGTTCACACCAATGTGTTGTGTCGGTATGTGCTGAAAAAAAAATGGGTATGCAACATTTGTGCATTTCAGCCTGCAGCCATGCAGTGCAAGATGTGTGTTATAGATGCATTGCAACACAGCGGATCACGTATACCAAGACACGCCTGTTATTTACACGTCTGAAAGTAATAATAACATTCATAAAAAAGGAATGTAACCATTCTCATACCTTGAAAGAATTTGAGATATTCTACATTGAATGAAGACTTGTGACATGTAATCTGTTATTTTATGCCATTGGCCACTTCAGACTGGGGAGGAGTTGATGAGAGATGACTATGGCGCTGTCCTTTGGATTCCAAGAGACACAAAGTCAGTTCCGTGTCACAAAAATTTCTGCCCACCAATCACAGATTCATCTCAAACATTCTAAGATCTGATAAGCTGCTCAAACTTGTTCTAGCATATAAACAGATGTTATTTATAACCCCTTTTACTTCAGCCGTAACTCGTATGTCAGGTTTTTGGCCCTTTAAAGCTGAACTCCAGACAACCAACTAAATATACAAATAAAATACATGAGAGCTATTTTTCTTGCCAAAGGATTTGTATGCCTGTCCATACAGTGCTAAGATGTACACAGCTCTGTCACACAGAACAACCCTGGCTGCAGTGGCGTCGCTAGGGGGTGGCTTTTGGGGCTATAGCCCCGAGTCTGGGGCCCATAGCCCCGAGCCTCTGCAAGGGTCCCCAAGGGAAGGGGAGGCTCTCTGGGGACCCTGATTTAAGGGGAAGGCTCTCTTGGGACCCTAATGTAAGGGGGGCTCTCTGGGGACCCTGATGAAAGGGGGAGGCTCTCTGGGGATATATATACACACACACACCTATATTATATACATGTGTATGCCTGCCCAAGTGTATGACTTTCTTTACTACGCTGCTATGGGCTCTAGCCCCAGATCTTTTGTAGACCTAGCAACACTCCTGCCTGGCTGGCAGGTAAGGAGACCTGATTTTTCTCCAATGTGGAAGCGAACAATCACTATAATAATTGGCGCTACTACAGTGATTGTTGCTATCAGTGGCGGCTGGTGCTAAAAAAATTTGGGGGGCCCCAGGTCCGGTCACACTCAGCCTCTCCTGGAGATGACGATAGAGTCGGAGATGCCCTGGAAGCAGATCATGATCATGCCCCATCGAAATCCAGCGATGTGCACAACAGCCTTGACTCTCTGGGGACTCTCCCCCCTCATTGGCTGAGACAGCAGCGGGAGCCATTAGCCAGTGAGCCAATGAAAAGAGAGAAGGGGTGGGGCCAAGCTGCGGCTCTGTGTGTGAATTGACACTCAGAGCAGTGGCTCAGAAGCAAGCCTGTCTCGGGTGCCTCCATAGCAAGCTGTTTGCTCTGGGGCATTTAGCAGGAGGGAGGGGCCAGGAGCGCTGGCACAGGGACCCGAGAAGACAAAGCAGGTAAGTATGACATGTTTGTTATTTTTAAACTTGCTTTTAATATCACTTTAAAGCATTAATGTTGATGTAAATGATCTGAATGCCGCGTACACACGAGCGGACTTTCCGGCAGACTTGGTCTGCCAATTAGATCGTGTGTGGGCTCCAGCGGACTTTTTTTTCCCCAAAAGTCAGATGGACCTAGAAATAAAACATGTTTCAAATCTTTCCGACGGACTCGAGTCCGGTCGAAAAGTCCGCTCGTCTGTATGCTAGTCCGACGGACGAAAACCGACGCTAGGGCAGCTATTGGCTACTGGCTATCAACTTCCTTATTTTAGTCCGGTCGTACGTCATCACGTACGAATCCGCCGGACTTTGGTGTGATCGTATGTAGGCAAGTCCGTTCATTAGGAAAGTCCTTTGGAAGTCCGTCGGATAGACCGTCGGACCAGTCCGGTCGAAAAGTCCGCTCGTGTGTACGCGGCATAAGACTAAAACTAAATTGGAATTTGACTTCAAAATTAACACTGGTCTATAGTGCATGTTCATACCTCAATACCATAAATAATAACATATGAGATTTTTCACTTCAGCAGTATATAATGAGTTTGGAAATTGTAGAGATTTTTTTTTATTTTTTAAATTATTTTTAAACTTGCCTTTAATATGACTTTAAAGTATTGATGTAAATTATCTGATTCCACTGGTCTGTATTGCATGTCCATACCTCAATACCATAAATAATAACATATTAGATTTTTCACTCCAGCAGTAAATAATGAGTTTGGAAATTGTAGAGAAATGTTCACTAATGCATTAAAAATTAATTACACCCATTTGATTTTAGACGACTAAAATGAGTTTTAGTCAACTAAAATGTACTGGAGATTTAGTCGACTACATACAACTAAAACAATTGCAGGAAACTAAAATGGGACTAAAACTAAAATGCAATTTTAGTCCTAAGACTAAAGATTAAAACTAAATCGAAATTTGCTGCCAAAATTAACACTGGTAGCTTCTACATCCCCAGAGGATTACCACTTTTTCCAAAAAAGTCAGGAGGACAATCCAAAACAACACCAGGAGTGTCCTCCATGGGTGTCCGCAGGTAGGGGTAAGGGGGGTCAAGTGCCCCCCCCCCCCCCCCGGAATCAGGAAGCGGATTATTCAGCACAGTGGAGTCACTATGGGGGATGCTGTCAAGCCCCCCCATCAGTGTAGTGTGACTGCGGGCTCTTTTCCCTGCTCAGTCCAGCAGAGAACTCGGCGGTGCTGTGTCAGGAGAAAGGCGAGCTGCAGGCTGTTAGAGGTTTACCCTGCTCGCCCCCCCCTTTCTACTGTCAGCGAGAAGAGACGGCGGCTCTCACCAGGTTCCCCGCCCGCTCCGATCCTTCCTCATTGGCCATAACTGAGGGCCAATCAAAGGAGACTAGGAGAGCATCATGGGACATATAGCCCGGAAGATTGGTGGCCCCATTTTCCACAGGAAGGAGGCTACAGCTCGATTAAGAGTGAGATTGAGACTGCAACCTGGAAAAAAGCTGTGGGAGTGAGTGCTACAGGACAAAGAAAGAGGCGTGTGCTGGGCAGAAGCCAGAGAGAGAGCCACGCTGTCCAGTGTCACCAGAGAGAGAGCCACACTGCCCAGCGCCACCAGAGAGCCACGCTACCCAGTGCCACCAGAGGGAGCCACGCTACCCAGTGCCAGAGAGAGAGCCACGCTGCCCAGAGCCACCAGAGAGAGCCACGCTGCCCAGCGCCACTAGAGAGAGCCACGCTGCCCAGCGCCACCAGAGAGAGCCACACTGCTCAGCGCAAGAGAGAGAGCCATGCTACCCAGTGCCAGAGAGAGCCACGCTACCCAGCGCCACCAGAGAGAGAAAGACCGAGCCAATGCCAGGGTACAGACATGCTACACTACTGACCAGAATCGCCCCCCGGGAACCCAGAGTGAGCGATCGTCCAGCCACAGGGATCACTGCTGTAGTTTCGCTGGGTCTGGTAAGAGGGCCTGTCAGCCATTATCCATTACTTATCCTAGAGACTGTACTACACATGCTGTCTATGACCATAACAATGTGATAATGACAGTGTCGAAAAGGGGTGGCGCATGGGTGACCCTAAAACGATGCCCTCCCCCCCCCCGAAAAAAGTTCTGCGGACGCCCATGGTGTCCTCTTGACTTTTATTGAAATAAATTTGTATCTGGACCTCTTAAGAGTGGTGTGGCACTTCAATTTACAATTCTGTGATTGGATGAGGGATGGATGAATGTCACAATCTCCCCTCCTCAAATTACGTAAGGCCTTGCATCCAGTGAAAAGAATAGAATATGTTTTATGAATGGAGGAGGGGAGATTGTGAAGTCCATCCACACCTTCTCCAATAACAGAGAGACTTACATTCAGTGAATGGAATTAATCAATGGAGAACTTGCCTGCTATGAGAACTGTGCCCCAGGAGGAACTGTAAGAGACATACTGTAGTGTATGAAAATAGTGAAACTAACAGTTGTAGTGAATGCAGCAGCCATAGGTATGCGCAGCCTATTGCATTAGGGTGTGCGCATCAGAGCTCAAACACATTTGCGTGTGTATGCATGTGTATTCAGTATATACTGACAATGTCATTAGAACAATGGACAGTGTCAGTGAGGCAGAGATTGGTGTCAGTAGGGCAGTGGACGGTGTCAGTAGTTTTTATTTTTATTATTTTATGTTTTTATTATTTTTTACAATTTTATTTTGTTAGGAGCCTCCTTAGGGGGCTTTGGTGAAATATCAGGGGTCTAAACAGGGGGAATCTGCGCCACGCTGGGTGATTAGGGTGTAACCAGGCACACCTGGCACACACTGTGCACACGCCTATGGCAGCAGCAGCCACACATTGGGCACACATCATTCATAGTACCTTATTCTTTAATTGCAAATGTTCATAGGTATTTTTTTTCCCGGAGCCTTTCTCTAATGCTTTGGCTTCTTTTACATTAGTGAAACTGCTTACCTTCCTCCACCTCAAGTGGCTTTTTAGAGTGCGGTATAGCAGCAGCTGACAGACGGGTGCTACATCCACTTCTCGAACACCTTTTTTTGTGGGGGGGGGTTACTTTTATTTTTAAATTGCCAAACAGCAGATTTACATTGCAGGACCGTGCCACAGCTGCAAGGTGAGCATTAAGATCGATGTTGCGGTGTGGCCACATTTAGCTCAATGGGTGAGTTTGACAGGTGGTGCCACCTGTCAAACTCTGCACTCCAAGTTAAAAATGTCGTGGTCGCGAAGCCTCTGCCACTCCTCTCTGTCTACTGCTATCAGCTTGTCCCTTATTAGCAGTGCAGCCTACCTAATTGGCTCCTTGTGCTGCTTCTCCCTCCAGTCTGAGCTCTATGGTATAGCAGATTGCAATAGACTGAAACCAAGTCAAATTCAAGTACTTATAGTGCTTGCACGCTAAATATATATTTAAAATGATATACTGAAACAATACAGAGCTGCATTAATTATTGCCTGAAATTTAGCTTTAATTCATGCCAACAGCAACATGCCTGCAAATGAAATGACCTTTTGCAGCAATTGAGCTTTGGAGGAAACATTTCACTTGTGCTGGTAAAGGGTAAGATTTTCCACAACTAACTGACTACCAGCAATTAGCTAAACCGCAAAGAAAAATCTGCGAGCGGTGTAAAGCTCTCTAATGCTCTTTGGATGTAATACCCACAATTACATTTTAATTAAGGAGGATAAATTGTACAATGGAACATAGAAGGATAAAAAGGCTCACCCCCAACGACTTGGAGTGATTTTATTTGTGTGCAGCAATCTGACCTCCCTGCCCCGAGCAGCTTGTGTTAACGACACTCTCCCGGATGTCAAGCCAGATTACAGAGAGTATTTACTACCAATAAAAAAAGAAAGATGGTTTCACATGCTAGGGCAAGTAAGAATGGTTCCGGGCACTATGCAAATGGAAATTACAATGTGCAATGATTGCTTTGTAAAGAGAAAAACATGTTTTACCCTTCTAATTAACTAACCCTAATCAGGCGGTTAAGACGGGCACTTCAAGAGGACCTGTCACAGTGGCGGCGTGGTCAGATTCAGCACCTCTGTTTTCTCAAAGTTGTATTAAACCATATCTAAACCCTAATGCCTCGTACACACGATTTTGTCCAAAGGGCGTTGGCCCAAACTTGTTTTGCATACATACGGTCACACAAATGTTGGCCAACAATTACGAACGTAGTGACGTACTAGTGGTTTTTCAGCTCTTTAGTGCCACCCTTTGGGCTCCTTCTGCTAATCTTGTGTTAGTAGAAGTTTGGTAAGTGTTGATTCGCGCTTTTCATTTCGCACTTTTCATTTCGTGCTTTTCAGTTCTTGCTTTTCAGTTAGTTTCTGAACGCCCGTTCGTCAACCACACATGTTGCGGAATCGGAGGAGATAACGTGTTATTTATTATTGGTCTTGGAGTTATTGCTTTGACATTATTTTTTTTGGTTGAATAATAATGATTTGATTTGGTATATTTTCTATATTTTTGGATGCATAGAATGCACTTTTTGGTTAAGTTCTATTGGCAGATAGCATGTCTAATTTTATTTGTTTTCTTTTTTTAATGCACAAAAGAAAAATTGTGAAGAATAATACTTGGCTATGTGTTTTACTTCAAATGACAGTTTGGGAGTCGGCAGTTACATTGAAAAAAATACAATGTAAAGTTGACAAGGGACACCAACAGAGTTGTATCTTTGATCTTAAAAACTACGGGCTAATGGTAACTTGCCCAAATAAAAAAAAAAAAGCATAATGATATTATTCTTGATATCATTAGAAAAGCCTTTGAAAATCCGTTTGCAATAACTCCATCAGTTTTACCAGCAAAGCAGCTTCATTATTATCCCATTAAAGAAGAAGAGAATTGTGCGCTGCATTTGGAGATTTCATAATTTGCCACGTCATAAATCTTAATTCTTCATTACGAACGCTAGTTTACAAGACCGACCACTTCTGGCTCGTCCTTGCTTCTGAGCATTCGTGTTTGTACTTTGGACTTTTGTCCGACGGCCTTGTGTACACACGATCGGAAAATCCGACAACACACATTTGTCCGCGGAAAATTTGAAAACCTGCTAGCCAACATTTGTTGGTGGAAAGTCCAACAACAATTGTCCGATGGAGCGTACACACAGTTGGATTTACCGCCAACAGGCTGTCATCAAACATTTCCCGTCGGAAAGTCCGATCGTGTATACGGGCCTTTGGATTGAACTTCTCCTATTTTCTGCCTTTAGGTCTGTTCAATTAAAAACTACAGGGACAATTAAATTCCTATACAAACAAGTTACCACTATAACTGGTCTATTGCAGCAAGGAGCACTGGAAGGGCAATGTGTCAAACAAATACAAGGAGATTTCCAAGCTCAAATTTACCAACCAGCCAGTGACCAACCGAATTGACCTGTCTAGCAATATGCATTAAGAACAGGGGTTTAGTCTGCACACATTTGCAAATACATGCGTAAGCTACAGGCCTCATCAAGGCACGGGTCTGGGTTAGGGACTACAGAAAACAGGGTGCCTTGATGGGGCCTGTAGCTTACGCATGTATTTGCAACCCCTGTTCTTAACGCATATTGTTAGACAGATCAATTCGGTTGGTCGCTAACTGGTTGGTAAGTTTGAGCTTGGAAATCTCCTTGTATTTGTTTGACACAAATAAATTCCTCCCTTGCTTTGAAGATGCCCCGAGAGGTATTAACTGTACCTTCTGACTTTCTATTAAGACTAAAAACTAACTAAGTAATTAGTACTGGGATTACTATAAACTTGTGGCACTTTCATCCTTCACATCTTTTTTAGCAAACCAAGAACCCCACCAATGCAAGGCATAAGGGCTAACCACTAGGTCCCCATGATTCCCCTCCTCCCAACTACCTTTGCTTTATACACAAACACAAACAACATTTCTAGCAGAATAATTTAGAAACTGTAAGAAAGGTTTAATGCTGTATATTTGTTTGGTAGTTAATTATTTAATGGGTACGTTTTATTAGAGGTCTATACATAAAACCAAATAAATGTTCCCCTGAGAAGGAGGGACACAGGAATTTGCCTCCAAAAGAGGATTGCCCTTCCAAATGAGTAACAGTTTATAGCTATGTAATTCCATCCAATGTCTATGTTAACTTTACAATGCTAACATAGTTTTGGTAGTTACATTGTTACATAGTAGGTGAGGTTGAAAAAAGACACACGTCCATCAAGTCCAATCTATGTGTGTGATTACATGTCAGTATTACATTCTATATCCCTGTATACTGTGATTGTTCAGGTCCTATCTAAAAGTTTTTTGAAACTATCGATGCCCCCCAGGGCCGTCTTTAATATTGATTGGACCCTGGGCAAAAATTTTCTTGGGCCCCCTCATGCAATTTCACTCTCCACTTGCTTTGAGACATACAATAAATAGCAGCTAGACTTAAAATCAGTTGACTGTATCAGATTAGGCAGAAACTGCGATTGGTTGCCAGCAGTAACAGCATATCATTACCGCTTACTGACTGGTTGCTAGAGGTTACAGCACACATTACGGCTCACTGATTAGTTGCTAGAGGTTACAGCACATCATCTCCTCACTGCAGGGGAGTATGATATGCATATGAATGCTGCCTTTATTTACATATCAATGCCACCAGCCACAGCTATTTACTTAGTAATGCCGCCGCTATTTACATATGAATGCCGGTTATTTACATGTAAACACAGGGTCTGCAGGTGAGTCATCTGTACACAACAATAGGGCAGAGCTGGGAAGCATTAGTACCAGCACTTCACACTGAGATATCGGGACACAGCACAGGACTAAAACTTCAAGGGGCAAGAGAATTTAAACTGGGATAGTTGGCAAGTATAAGGCAGCTGCTTTGGGCCCCACAACAATGACAGGGCCCAGGGCAGCTGCCCCTTTTGCCCTGCCTTAAAGACGGCCCTGATGCCCCCCACTGAAACCACCGCCTGTGGAAGAGAAGTCCACATCCTTGCCGCTCTTACAGTAAAAAGCCCTCTACGCAGTTTAAGGTTAAATTTCTTCTAATTTTAATGAGTGGCCATGTGTCTTGTTAAACTCCCTTCCGTGGAAACGTTTTATCCCTATTGTGGGGTCACCAGTACGGTATTTGAAAATTGAAATCATATCCCCTCTCAAGCGTCTCTTCTCCAGAGAGAACAGACAGCATACTCCAGGTGAGGCCGGAACAGAGTCTTGTAGAGCGGGAGAATTATAGTTTTATCTCTTGAGTTAATCCCCTTTTTAATGCATGCCAATATTCTGTTTGCTTTGTTAGCAGCAGCTTGGCAATGGGTGCCATCTACTAGGACTCCCAGGTCCTTTTCCATCCTTGATTCCCCCAGAGGTTCTCCCCCTAGTGAGTAGATTGCATTCAGATTTTTGCCACCCAAATGCATTATTTCCACATTAAACCTCATTTGCCATGTAGTTGCCCACCCCATTAATTTGTTCAGATCTTCAAGGTTTCCACATCCCGCGGAGAAGTTATTGCCCTGCTAAGCTTAGTGTCATCTGCAAATACAGAGATTGAACTGTTTATACCATCCTCCAGGTTGTTTATGAACAAATGAACAAATTAAACAGGATTGATCCCAGCATAGAACCCTGGGGGACCCCACTTTCCACCCCTGACCATTCCAGGTACTCCCCATTTATCACCACCCTCTGAACTCACCCTTGTAGTCAGTTTTCAATCCATGTACTCACCCTAGGGTCCATGCCAACAGACCTTACTTTGTACAGTAAGCATTTATGGGGAACTGTGTCAAATGCTTTTGCAAACTCCAGATCCACCATGTCTACGGGCCTTCCTTTATCTAGATGGCAGCTCACCTCCTCATAGAAGGTTAATAGATTGCTTTGGCAAGAACGATTCTTCATGAATCCATGCTGATTACTGCTAATGATACCGTTTTCTTTACTTTTTGATCTCCTCCGCTATGTGTCTTTCGTGTTCTATCTTAGATGCCCTAATGGCACCCTTACATTTCTTGTTGCATTCTTTGTAAAGTCTGAAGGCTAATGATGATTCCTTAGCCTTGTATTTTTTGAAGGCTTTCTCCTCTGCTTTTATATGCATTTTTACATTGGAGTTAAGCCATCCAGGATTTTTGTTTGCTCTTTTAAATTTATTTTTCAATGGGATGCACTGGCTCATGCCCTTATTTAATATGCTCCTAAAGCAAACCCATCTCTCCTCCGTGTTCTTTTTTCCTAAGATTCTATCCCAATTTATATCTTCTAGCAAGGTTCGTAATTTAGGGAAGTTGGCTCTTTTGAAAATCAGTGTCTTTGTATTCCCCTTATGTTTCCTATTTGTGTGATTTATACTGAAGCTAATTGACCTGTGATCGCTGTTTTCTAAATTGCCCCGTATTTACACATCTGTGATCCGGTATGTATTGTTGGTAATCAGTAGGTCTAGTAACGCTTTGTTTCTAGTTGGTGCGTCTACCATCTGACCCATGAAATTGTCCTGCAAGACATTTAGGAACTGGTGAGCCTTAGATGAATGCGCGGTTCCTTCCGCCCAGTCTATGTCTGGATAATTAAAATCATTATGATGACACTTCCCATCCTGGCTGCTAATCCAAATTGTGATAGGAGGTCCGTCTCCCCCTCTTCCTTCAGGTTAGGGAGCCTATAGCATACTCCCAGTAATATTTTCCCCTTAGTTGCATCCCTTTGAGTTGCTGGGTTGAGTTGCTTATATACAGTATAGAGCTCTATACAGCAAACCAAACAGAGATTTGGTTCCAAAGGTTTCAGTCCCTCAAAATGAGGAAAACTTGATAGCTATGTAATGTCATCTAATAACTATGGCAATTTTTTTGATACTAACACAGTTTTCATTGGTCTATTAAAGCCCAACTTCAGAGAAAATTTTATTCCTCCCTTTCAGTGGAGATGCCCCGAAATGTGTTGACTTTACCTTCCAATTTTTTATCAAGACTAATAAATTTGTACTGGGATTACTATAAACTTGTTGTGCTTTCATCCTTTACATCTATTTTTAGAATTCAAACCAAGGATCCCACCAATCCAATGGATAAGGATTAACCACTAGGTTGTGACCCGCTCTTCACAGCTACTATTCCTTTATACTGGTTCTCAAATTTCAATTAGAATCCTTTAGAAACTGGAATAAAGATTTAATACTGTACAATTGCTTTGTATTTAATGGGTACATTTTATGTAGAGGTCTATACATCAAACCAAAAGAAGGACTTCTGAGAAGGAGGGACACAGGGAGTTGGTTCCAAAAGAAGACAGTCTTTCAAAATGAGTAACAGTTGATAGGTATATAATGCCATCTAATGTCTATATGGCACCTTTACAATACTAACGAGTTTTGGTAGTTGATGGGTATATTATATATAGAGGTCTATACATCAAACTAAAAAGATGGGCAACTGAGAAGGAAGGACACGGGGATTTGGTTCCAAAAGAAGACAGTCCTTCCAAATGAGGAACAGTTGACTGCTATGCGTTGTCATCTAATGTCTATGGCACCTGTATGATGCTAACATAGTTTTGGTAGTTAATGAGAATATTATGTATAGAGGTCTATACATCAAACCAAAAGGAGGGCCAACTAAAAAAGAGGGACACAGAGATTTGGTTCCAAGGTACTCAGTCCCTTAAAATGAAGAGAAGTTAATAGCTATGTAAAGGTTTTATACTGTATAATTACTTTGTATTTATTGTGTACATTTTATGTAGAGGTCTATATGTCAAACCAGAAAAAGGACTCCTGAGAAGGAGGAACACAGGGAGTTGGTTCCAAAAGAAGACAGTCTTTCAAAATGAGTAACAGTTGATAGCTATAGAATGCCATCTAATGTCTATGGCACCTTTACGATGCTAACATAGTTTTGGTAGTTGATGGGTACATTATATATAGATGTCTATACATCAAACCAAAAAGAGGGACAACTGAAAAGGAGGGACACAGGAATTTGGTTCCAAAAGAAGACAGTCTTTCCAAATGAGGAAAAGTTGACTGCTTTGCATTGCCATCTAATGTCTAAGGCACCTTTATGATGCTAACATCATTTTGGTAGTTAATGAGTACATTATATATAGAAGCCTAGACAGCAAACCAAAATGAGGGCCAGCTAAAAAAAGAGAGGCACAGAGATTTGATTCCAAGGGATTCAATCCCTCAAAATTATGAAAAGTTGATAGCTATGTAATAATGCCATCTAATGTCTATGGCAACTCCTACGATACTAACATAGTTTTGGTAGTTGATGGCTACATTCTATATCGAGGTCTATACATCAAACCAAAAAGAGGGACAACTGAGAAGGAGAGGCACCGGGGTTTGGTTCTAAAAGAGGGTCAGTCCCTCCAAGTGAGGAACGGTTCATATATATGTAATGCCATCTAATGTCTATGTCAACTCTACAGTGCTAACATAATGTTGGTAGGTAATAGATATGGTATATATAGAGGTATATACATCAAAGCAAAAAGAGGGACAACTGAGAAAGAGGGACAAGGGGACTTGGTTCCAAAAGAGGGTCAGTTCCTCCAAATGAGGAACAATTAGTACTGTAGCAATGCCATGCCATCTAATGTCTATGGCAACTTTTCAAAACCTTTTTTGAAGTCTAGTTGCACTTTACGCAATATTCCATAACTGTCCCTCTTGTATGTAACAATGAGAATCTTGTAATAGGCAAAGAGTGTTTATCCCAGTGAGGTGTGTCTCCTAGCTCTGTACATAGTTAAAGTCTTTACAGCTAGACTTAAACTCTCTCCAACATAAGACACTTCCCTTTCACCTTAATGACAAGCAGTAGATATTATAGGATTGTGAGTTTGGCATGTCATTTTAGTAACCCCTCTAGCTGGAAAGGGATTATCATTTCTCTTCTGACATTTCAGAATTGCCTTCAATCACATATGGGAATAATCGGTGTAAATAATGTATACACCCAGAGAAGCGCATGCTTAGGAGCCATTGTAATGTTCCGGGTTGAAAGGATGACAAGCCTACATATTTCTATCGTGCAGCAAGTACATGCTACATCGGAAAGCCTTCCAGGTATGTATGTAATGACGGAATGGATCGTGTGCTCCACCCATGGAAGCAATTTGGAGAAAAAAGGAAAATAAATCCTTAGACTACATCCTATGTATATTTAATAGCAACTGTTTTTTACAAGCTGCTTAAACAATAAGAACAAGGAGCCCAGGGGTGCCAAAAGTGGACGCAAACACTTACACTTACAACATAGTGTGCTAAAGCTTCATGTATCATAAACAACTGTTTTTTTAAATAAAATTTTAATGTTCACCTTTTTGTTATCTTAGTTTCATCTCAGAACTGCAGATCTCCTACAACCTCTTTGCAGTCCTGTCATGTCTACATGCACCCAGCGGTGGAACATGTCCGTGTAGGGTGAGCTGAGATGCCCACTTGTAGTCTTTACCAGACGCCCATGTGACTAGGTGACAATACAGGAGTGCAACTGGAAGAGAGGCATTGTCATCCCATAAGAGGAAGTACCTGAACAATGACCTTCATGGCAGGATCATCAAACTGGTTGTAAACCCTCACATACAGTAACCTTGGCCGGATCTGTGCCTTGCCACAATTCTGTCTCTGAGCTCTTCAGGCAGTTCCTTTGACCTCATGATTCTCATTTGCTCTGACATGCACTGTGAGCTGTAAGGTCTAATATAAACAGGTGTGTGGCTTTGCTAATCAAGTCCAATCAGTATAATCAAACACAGCTGGACTCAAATGAAGGTGTAGAACCATCTCAAGGATGATCAGAAGAAATGGACAGCACCTGAGTTAAATATAGGAGTGTCACAGCAAAGGGTCTGAATACCATGTGATATTTCAGTTTTTCTTTTTTAATAAATCTGCAAAAATGTCAACAATTCTGTGTTTTTCTGTCAATATGGGGTGCTGTGTGTACATTAATGAGGAAAAAAAAAGAACTTAAATGATTTTAGCAAATGGCTGCAATATACCCAGTGAAGTGACTGGCCTCCGGTGCAGGGCCGTTTTTTCGCATGGGCACACTGGGCAGTTGCCCGGGGGCCCCACTTGCCTGGGGGGCCCCACCAGCCAAGCATCATTCTGCCACATTGTGCCAATGGCGTCACCAGTGTGGGGCCTGATGGGGCCACGACCCCCCCAATTTTACTCTGTGCCCCCCCCCATGTACCCCCCACAAATATCTCCCACTTTGACATAATTAGTGCTTTTGTACTGTCCCATTTCAATCTGTAATTTCTTGTTTTTCATTTTCTTGCTTTTCAAGCTCGTGTTATATAGTCCAAACGTTGTGTTAATGTTTAAACACTGATTTTGTTGGAAGTACCAATAAATATAGGCTTATTGATAATTTGCATTTTTATTCTCGTGCGTAATTGTGCAATCAGGGCCCCAGTGCACTGTATTGCCCGGGGGCCTATAATACTCTTAAGATGGCACTGCTCCGGTGATACACAGAGATGAAACAAATCCTCCTGCATAAGTTGTAGCTGTTTACCTGCAGTCTTCTCTTTTCTACATCTGTTCAAAGTGCAGAATTTATAAAGCTTTTCTGAACTTCCAAAAAAAAAGGGGGCTGAGTGTTGAAGTTACACACTACAGAACTCCATGAGGAAGAGCTCTGAGCGCTGAATGGAAGAAATCAACACAGCACACAGCAACAGAGCTGAGGCTGTCAATCACAAGCTGTGTGCTAGACGTCCCTCCCCTGTCACCCTTTTTCTCTCGGTGTACATGGACACAGACAGACACACAGGGATTCCTTTGGTATAACAAAAGGTAGGAATCTGCAACAAAGTTTGTAAAAATCCTTGCAATGTACAGAGATCACCCAGAGGGGAGTTACTCTTTAAGCTTTCACGCCAGCCAACATAAAACTAGAAAATGGTTTAAATCGGCTCCATGATAAATCTTTACATATCCTGGTAATATATGGAACTTACTAAATGCATTCCCTTACATAATAAGACAGAGAAGCCATTCATGTACATCCTAATACTAGACATCAACCAGTCATGTAGCAAAAGGCACCATTGATCTGCGCCTCGCATCGTCTCAGGCCGAAGTGTGATCCCGCGCTGCGTTCGCCCCGCCGTAGACACGTGTTAATCTATACTTCCCGCCATTCTATATTTTCGCGGCAGAGGAGGCTGCGTTTATTAGTGATCTTGCATATCTTGCCCCGAGATGAATAAACATTATTTTAGAGCAACTAACACCTTTCCTAAAACCGCATCCAGATTTTAAGCTTACGCTGTTCAGTTTGCCAAAGTTACACGAGACGCTCCAGACAGACGGACAAACATGTAAAATGTTTCCACTGTACGGCTCAGAGAGTCAAAGGCAAGCTGTGGATACTCTGAAAGGGGGATTTAAAGTGGCTGTCAATGGATTACATGGGAAGACTGTCAATGGATTACATTTTTCCAAAAATAAGGCCAGCTTGTAAAGAAAAGAGGTAGTGCTCACCCCTCCGTCGCACACATCGCTAACCATTGCTCTGTTGCTAAACCAGCAAAAATCTTCTGCATCTGACATGCTACTTGGTGTGTTGTGTGTCCATAGCTCCCAACTGTCCCTGATTTCAAGGGACTGTCCCTGATATGGACCAATGTCCCTCTGTCCCTCTTTCCTCCTCATATGTCCCTCATTTTGGTCTGATCTACCCTGTTTCCCCTAAAATAAGACCTAGCGTGATTGTCGGTGATGGCTGCAATATAAGCCCTACCCTCCAAATAAGCCCTACCCTGTTTCCCAGAAAATAAGCCCTACCCTGAAAATAAGACCTACAAGGACTTTAATTAGGGCTTATTTGTGGGGTAGGGCTTATATTGAAGCCATCACCGACAATCACGCTAGGTCTTATTTTAGGGGAAACAGGGTATATAGTTGTATATAAAATGCACTTTTTATCTTTCAAAAAGTATTTCCCAGTGCTAAACCTTTCATCCAAATTCTAAATTGCTGCATTTGTACATTTTAAAAGCATATATAAAAGGAACAGTAGCGGTAAAAAAAAAAGCCCTTGTGGATTTGATTAACCTTTTTTTTTTGGTTAAGTCTCCTTTAAGGGGGTGTGGCAGGGGGCGTGTCCTATGCCTACATACATTTGGTAGTAAGTGTCCCTCATTCCCATCTCGAAATGTTGGGAGGTATGGGTGTCTGGTCCCCCTGCTACACTCTGTGGTTCCATCCATATACTGTAGTGGTGTAACAGAAGTCGGATAGACCCACATGAGGGGGATCAGGTATCTGACATTACCAGAAGTTTGCAGAGAATTTTTTTGGACTGCATTGGTTTTCAAGTCTGGCGTCAGGTAAAAAAATGAGAAGAGGACGGCCGCACTCCAAAATAATGCCTTTATTTGACAAAAGCTTAGTCCATACACCAATGAGAGACACAGGTCCAGGTGATACCTGACGCGTTTCGCACCGTTAATTGTGCTTAACCGCTTGCCGACCGGCTGTAGTCATTTAACTGCGGCAGATCAGCCTGATCCCGCCAGCCGTCGTAGCTATACGTCGGCTCACGGGATTGGGAATAGCAGGCGCGCGCACGCGCCTACTGCACAACGTGGGGGTGCCAAAGCTTGTGGCCGATGGTCGCGATGACCGTCGGCCACGAGCGATCGCGGGCACAAGAGGCAAAACGAGAGGCAAAACAGGGAGGTGTGTGTGTGTAAACACACAAATCTCTGTTCTGCGAGGAGAGACAGATCGTGAGTTCCTAATAGCTAGGAACCACGATCCGTCACTTCCTCTAGGTCAGTCTCCTCCCCCTACAGTTAGAAACACACATAGGGAACATAGTTAACCCCTTGATTGCCCCCTAGTGTTAACCTCTTCCCTGCCAGTGACATTTTTACAGTAATCAGTGCATTTTTATAGCACTGATCGCTGTATAAATGCCAGTGGTCCCAAAAATATGTCAAAAGTGTCCGATGTGTCTGCCATAATGTCGCAGGCCCGATAAAAATCGCAAATCACTGCCATTACTAGTAAAAAAAAAAAAAATAATAATAATAATAAAAATGCTATAAATCTATCCCCTATTTTGTAGACGCTATAACTTTTGAGCAAACCAATCAATATACACTTATGCCGCGTACACACGAGCGGACTTTACGGAATACTTGGTTTGGCGGACTGGAGTCTGTCGGACAATTCGATCGGGTGTGGGCTCCAGCGGACTTTTTTCCCCCAAAAGTTCGAGGGACCTAGAAATGAAACATGTTTCTAATCTTTTCGACAGACTCGAGTCCGGTCGAAAAGTCCGCTCGTCTGTATGCTAGTCCGACGGACAAAAAAACTACGCTAGGGCAGCTATTGGCTACTGGCTATCAACTTCCTTGTTTTAGTCCGGTCGTACGTCATCAGGTGTATGTAATGGACAGAGTGCAGGGGTCAGGTGTATGTAATGTAGATGATGCAGGGGTCAGGTATATGTAATGTACATGATGCAGGGGTCAGGTGTATGCAATGTACATGATGCAGGGGTCAGGTATATGTATTGTACAAAGTGCAGGGGTCATGTGTATGTAATGTACGGAGTACAGGGGTCAGGTTATGTAATGTACAAAGTGTAGGGGTCATGTTTATGTAATGTACAACATGCAGGGGTCAGGTGTATGTAATGTACATAGTGTAGGGTCAGGTGTATGTAATAGACAGAGTGCAGGAGCCTGGTGTATGTAATGTACAGAGTACAGGGGTCAGGTATGTGTAATGGACAGAGTGCAGGGGTCAGGTGTATGTAATGTACATGATGCAGGGGTCAGGTGCATACAGTGTACATGATGCAGGGGTCAGGTTTATGTAATGTACAAAGTGCAGGGGTCAGGTGTATCGCCACAGCCAACCAAGACTTTTGGTAGGGGAGTGTGATTACTTCATTCAAACTAACTTGATCCCTCTCCTTGGGACTACATGTGAGCCACTATCGATCACTTGGAGGAGAAGAGCAGAGGCGTGTCTTATTGTGTGCCCAATGTGAGCCACCATCAATCACTTGGAGGAGATAAGCAGAGGTGTGTCTTATTGTGTGCTCCATGTGAGCCACCATCAATCATTTAAAGGAGAAGAGCAGAGATGTGTTTTATTATGTGCCCCATGTGAGCCACCATCGATCACTTGGAGGAGAAGAGCAAAGGCGTGTCTTATTGTGTGCTCCAAGTGAGCCACCACCGATCACTTGGAGGAGAAGAGTAGAGGCGAATCTTATTGTGTGCACCATGTGAGCCACCATAGATCACTTGGAGGAGATAAGCAGAGGCGTGTCTTATTGTGTGCTCCATGTGAGCCACCATCGATCACTTGGAGGAGGAAGAGTAGAGGCGTGTCTTATTGTGTGCCCCATGTGAGCCACCATCGATTACTTGGAGGAGGAAGAGTAGAGGCGTGTCTTATTGTGTGCTCCATGTGAGCCACCATCGATCACTTGGAGGAGAAGAGCAAAGGCGTGTCTTATTATGTGCTCCATGTGAGCCACCATCGATCACTTGGAGGAGAAGAGCAAAGGCGTGTCTTATTGTGTGCCCCATGTGAGCCACCATCGATCACTTGGAGGAGAAGAGCAGAGGCGTGTCTTATTGTGTGCCCCATGTGAGCCACCATCGATCACTTGGAGGAGAAGAGCAGAGGCGAGTCTTATTGTGTGCTCCATGTGAGCCACCATCAATCACTTGGAGGAGAAGAGCAGAGGCGTGTCTTATTGTGTGCCCCATGTGAGCCACCATCAATCACTTGGAGGAGATAAGCAGAGGTGTGTCTTGTTATGTGCTCCATGTGAGCCACCATCGATCATTTAAAGGAGAAGAGCAGAGATGTGTTTTATTGTGTGCTCCATGTGAGCCACCATCG
Organism: Lithobates clamitans; assembly: GCA_037952925.1. Lineage (NCBI taxonomy): Eukaryota > Metazoa > Chordata > Amphibia > Anura > Ranidae > Lithobates > Lithobates clamitans. The sequence continues at coordinate 647,375 of JBBGZY010001809.1, read as the reverse complement.
ATCACTTGGAGGAGAAGAGCAAAGGCGTGTCTTATTATGTGCTCCATGTGAGCCACCATCGATCACTTGGAGGAGAAGAGCAAAGGCGTGTCTTATTATGTGCTCCATGTAAGCCAACATCGATCACTTGGAGGAGAAGAGCAAAGGCGTGTCTTATTGTGTGCTCCATGTGAGCCACCATCGATCACTTGGAGGAGAAGAGCAAAGGCGTGTCTTATTGTGTGCTCCATGTGAGCCACCATCGATCACTTGGAGGAGAAGAGCAAAGGCGTGTCTTATTATGTGCTCCATGTGAGCCACCATCGATCACTTGGAGGAGAAGAGCAGAGGCGTGTCTTATTGTGTGCCCCATGTGAGCCACCATCGATCACTTGGAGGAGAAGAGCAGAGGCGTGTCTTATTGTGTGCCCCATGTGAGCCACCATCGATCACTTGGAGGAGAAGAGCAGAGGCGTGTCTTATTGTGTGCCCCATGTGAGCCACCATCGATCACTTGGAGGAGAAGAGCAGAGGCGAGTCTTATTGTGTGCTCCATGTGAGCCACCATCGATCACTTGGAGGAGAAGAGCAGAGGCGAGTCTTATTGTGTGCCCCATGTGAGCCACCATCGATCACTTGGAGGAGAAGAGCAGAGGCGAGTCTTATTGTGTGCTCCATGTGAGCCACCATCGATCACTTGGAGGAGAAGAGCAGAGGCGAGTCTTATTGTGTGCTCCATGTGAGCCACCATCAATCACTTGGAGGAGAAGAGCAGAGGCGTGTCTTATTGTGTGCCCCATGTGAGCCACCATCAATCACTTGGAGGAGATAAGCAGAGGCGTGTCTTGTTATGTGCTCCATGTGAGCCACCATCGATCATTTAAAGGAGAAGAGCAGAGATGTGTTTTATTGTGTGCTCCATGTGAGCCACCATCCATCACTTAGAGGAGAAGAGCAGAGGCGTGTCTTATTGTGTGCTCCATGCGAGCCACTTGGAGGTGGGGAAGAAGAGGCATGTCTTGCTATGTTAATTAAATTGTTTAAAAAAAGAGCGGCTTTGGAAAATACCGCATCATGGCCACTAGATGGAGTTTAAGATAATAGTATATAAGTATTAAAAGTATTTATTTCCTAGGATCATTGCTTCATCTAGTGGCCATATAGTGACATTTTCCTGATTTACTCTATTCTGGTAAAATAAATAACATTCGACCTGGAGAGAACACACCCTAGTAACGTTCAATTTTGCCACCATTTCCATACAATGAATGTACATGCAGCTTCACAGGATTAACAGCTCTGAAGATTTTTTATAAACACACCCCAAGAGTGTGGGAAAAAGTGGACAAATCTGGAACTTTGCGGTATTAAAAGATACAGGTACCCGTGTTCTAACCTATATATATATACATATATATCTATCTATCTATATATATATATATATATATATATATATATATATATATATATATATATATATATACACATATATATATACACATATATACATATAATTATATATATATATACATATATATATATATATATATACACATATATACATATATATATATATATACACATATATATATATATACATATATACACATATATATATATATATACATATATATATATATATATATATATATATATTTTTTTTTTTTTTTTTTTTTTTTTTTTAAATAAACTACCACTTTATAAGATGAAGATGCAGCAGACAAGGTAAGGCTGGCCATACACTATTCAATTTTCCTGTTCAACTTTCCTTTAGATTTACCAAAACCATATAATAGGAGGTCAAACCTAAACACTTTCAATTTGGATGCAATCAGGCAGGCCCTTGTACTACATAGTTGAAGGTAAATCTAAAGAAAATTGAACAGGAAAATTGTATGGTGTATGGCCAGCTTAAGTGTTGCTCTCAGCAGCTGAATTTGATAAGAAATTTCAGGCCTAATATCACTTTAAGGCCAACTAAGGTCTTGCTATCAGGCATGACAATACATCCGAATGACCCTGAATTGCCTTGAAAGCTTCCAGCAAAAATCTGTTCCATCAGGATTAGGCAATACACATTCCACTCTTTTAACCTATACATTGTATGAATTATTCCGCCTTTACTTTCATTATAAATGTGCACAGCCGTCTACAGCTTTCTGCTGATTTAGAGGGAGAGATAGGAGAGGAATGACGTGAATAGTAGGACATTAATAGGTAGCTGAGGTTCTCAATGTAATTGGAGTCTATACATTAGATCTTCTGGATTCATTTCACTCAGGTGCCATGTGGACATATAATTTGTCTATGCTCAGAGAACAATACAATCCCCGGAATTTAAAGGCTGTTGTTGAACCTGTACATAGACCAGACAGAGCCAGATGACAACCAGGAATTAAAGCTGAACTCTGAGATAAGCAAATATTTCCCAAATACATGAGTCATGTGATTTTTTTTTTCTTTAAATCTTCATGTGCTTTGTGCATTTCTTCCAGATCGGAACAGTAATCCAAGTGATACCTCTGTGATAAAGACCACTCACTGCTGCTCTCTCTCCTTGTGCAGGGTGACTGGTCTTGTCTCCGCCCCCTCCTGTAGTTTTCTGCAGGCAGCCTGTAGTGGGTGGGGCCTGCTGGGTCCCTCCCACAGCTCTGCTTTCTGCACTAGCCCTGTACAGCACAGTGGTGATGTCACTGCTACTCTTTCAAGGTAATATCTGGGTTTGCAAAGGAGCTTGGGCACACAAAGTGGATTTACATCCTTTATGGCTACCAAGGAATATATTTAAATTAAATCTTTTGTGCTGGTAGTTTCAGCCTTAACAGAAGAAACCTTGCAAAGACTGCATAATCACAAACAGGGTTGATCATTCCTTATTTTACCTTTAACCACTTCAATACCAGGCACTTACACCCCGTTCCTGCCCAAGCCAATTTTCAGCTTTCAGCGCTGTGGCTGTTTAAATGACAATTGCGCGGTCATGCTACACTGTACCCAAACATAATTTTTATCATTTTGTTCCCACAAATAGAGCTTTCTTTTGGTGGTATTTGATCACCTTTGCTAAACAAATAAAAAAAGACCTAAAATTTGGGAAAAAAACTTTTTTCTTTTGTTTCTGTTATTAAATTTTGTAAATAAGTAAGTTTTTTCTATCACCAATGGGTACTGATAAGGCGCACCGATGAGGTGGCACCAATGAGGTGGCACTGATGGGCACTGACGGGCACTGACGATGGGCACTGATAGGCAGCACTGATGGGCACTGGTAGGTAGCACTGATGGGTGGTACTAATATGCAGCACTGATGGGCATTGATAGGCGGCACTTATGAGCACTCATAGGCGGCACTGGTGGGCACTGATGGGCACTGATAGGCGACACTGATGGGTACTTATGGCTGGCACTGATAGGCACCACTGCTGGGCACTGATAGGTGGCACTGATAGGCACTGCTGGGCACTGATACGTGGCACTGATGGGCACTGATATGCGGCACTGATAGATAACATTGATAGGCATCACTGATGGCACTGGCACTGGCAGGCATTTGGGATGGGTACAGGTTGGCAGCTGCCTGGGCACTGATTGGCAATTCCCTGGTGGTCTAAGGTGGCATACCTGGTGGTCTAGTGTGGTGGCAATCCCTGGTGGTCCTGGGTGGGCATTCGAGGGGAGGCTGCGCTAATAAACAATCAGCACAGACCCCCCTGTCAGGAGAGCAGCCGATTGGCTCACTCACGTCTGTCAGTGTAACAAGATGTACGCTTTCCTCCTTCTCACTGTATCCTTACTTTCCTTCTTTCTCGCTCTCTCTTTTTTTTCTTTCTCTCTCTCTCTTTCTTTCTTTCTTTCTTTCTTTCCTCCTTCTTTCTCTCTCTCTTTCCTTCTCTCTTTCTTTCTCTTTCTCTTTCCTTCCTTCTCTCTCTCTCTCTCTCTCTCTCTCTCATTCTTTCTTTTGTTCTCTTCTCTCTTTCTTCCTTTCTCTTTCTTTCCTTCTTTCTCGCTCTCTCTTTTTCTTTCTTTCTTTCTTCCTTTCTCTTTCTTTCCTTCTTTCTCGCTCTCTCTTTTTCTTTCTTTCTTTCTTTCTTTCTTTCTTTCTTTCTTTCTTTCTTTCTTTCTTTCTTTCTTTCTTTCTTTCTTTCTTTCTTTCTTTCTTTCTTTCTCTCTCTCTCTCTCTCTCTCTCTCTTTCTTTCTTTCTTTCTTCCTTTCTTCCTTCCTTCCTTCCTTCCTTCCTTCCTTCCTTCCTTCCTTCCTTTCTTTCTTTCTTTCTTTCTTTCTTTCTTTCTTTCTTTCTTTCTTTCTTTCTTTCTTTCTTTCTTTCTTTCTTTCTTTCTTTCTTTCTTTCTTTCTTTCTTTCTCTCTCTCTCATTCTTTCTTTCTTTCTCTAATGCACTCTGTGAGAAGCTCACAGCGTGCGGTAAAATCACAGAAAGCTATTACAGTACAGGAGAGGAGCCTGTAGAACTGAAGGGAAGGCTGAAATTTAGCTTAAAAATAATAGAGGGCCTTGTCAGCTCCCAAAAAAAGTAACGATCGTTCGCCCTTAAAAGCAGTTTAGCTCGTTCTGGATAGGCTGACCGCGGCGTGAGATAACATCAAAAAGCGCAGAAGATATAAACCTCAACTACATCCCTCAGATCCAAACTTAATTTCCGGAGGGAAAGGGGATTTAGGAATATCGGCCCCAATGGTTTCTTTCACACCCACCTTTGCCCCCTTTTCTCAGTGCATAGTGTTACAATGAACCCGCGCCTGTCTCCTGCATGTCTAATCCCCTCACAGTGCAAAATCCCACCGCTGCAAGGACTCAGCCTGGAATGTGCAGAGGGCAGCCGAGGAACAGGAAGAATAGAGAGGAGAGGAGGGAGAAGGGAAAACCACACATGGCAGGGGAGGAAAAAAAGGATTAGGTGACAATATGTGAGAGCCCTGGGATAAGCGCTCCTTCAAATAAAGGCAGTCTGGGTTCATGTACAGACTCCGTGTGGCATGCAGTAGCCTGTTATTGAATGTGTACTTCTGTGTGTGTCTAGAGAAGGGCGCAGTACACACTCCTCAATGGCCGCTGACAGGCGGGTGGCAATGGAGAGCTCTGGATCAATCAAAGAAAAAAAAAGCTTTGGTATTTTTTTCATGATGGCTATTTTAAAACTAGACTCTAAATTTTAATTTATATATATTCCTCAATAGTCACAGTTATAAATCTGCTTTGTGTGCAACTTATATCTTGGCAAACCCTGATATTACCTTGTAAAATTAGCAGTGACATCATCATTGTGCTGTACATGACCTATGCAGAGAGGAGAGCTGTGGGAGGGGCCCAGCAGGCCCCACCCACTACAGGCTGCCTATGTTTCGTCAGATTAGGTGACCCGTCAGAATGTGTAACGGAAGTGACTTTCCGTCGCCGCCATCTTGCTACACCCCACACTTAGGCCCCTTTCACACGAGGCGGACTCCGTTTCTACGGAGCCCGCCTCGGTCCGCCGGCTCAGCGGGAGATCTGTCCATTGATCTCCGCTGAGCGGGCGGATGACAGGTCCCTCTCTGCTCACTGAGCGGGGAGGGGCTTGTCAGGCGCCGCTGCCGCCTATGGAGGGATCGGATGAAAACGGACAGCATGTCCGTTTTCATCAGATCTCACCCGATCCGATCCGATCCGCCAGCGACGGACCTGGACGTAGAGCCATCCTTCTGCTTTTAGCGGATCGGACCGGGTTGGATGTCAGCGGACATGTCTCTGCTGATATCCAACGCTCCATAGACTAACATGGAGCGCCTGTTCAGGTCCGCTGTCAAAACTGACAGGCGGACCTGAACGGTCCGATCGTGTGAAAGGGGCCTTAGGGTGACCACGTGTCCTGGATTGCCCGGGTAGGGTAGCCACATCATCCCTTTAATCCAGGACACATATTAATTACACAGGTTCTGAGGCTGATTTAATGCAGATAAGACACCAACTGAGTTTAATTACCACCTTAATCAGCCACAGAACCTGTGTAATTAATATGTGTCCTGGATTAAAGGGAGGATGTGGCAACCCTATGCCCGGGACAGTCCCGCATTTTTCAGGTCTGTTACGGGTATAGTGGGGATCCGAGCTGTCACTGGAGATGAGGCTGAGGGGCCGCACGCTGTGTGTTAGCCCACGGTGGAACAATTTATTCCCTACACAACACATGTAACTGATATCAAGCAGCTGCACAGCCCCGCCCAGGACACTCCCTCCGCTCACACCCCTTCTCCAGGCGTAGCAGAGCCGCCGTCCCGCTGTATGACACCTCACAGCCCGCCGCTCTCATCCCCAGGCCTGCCAGGCTCCGGTGCCGTTCACCCCGGTGTACGTGTGTCGGTGCAGCACAGCTGAGTCCTCTGTTTCCACGGGGCTTCTTGAAACGGGCAGAGACTCTGGGGAAGTGGCCCCCCATTCGCTACTGGAAATAGAAAGGCGTGGCTAGACAACCAGACGTCACTCCAGATGGCAACAGAATTTTTATCTTTCAAAAAGTGTTTCCCAGTGCTAACCCTTTCGTCCAATTTCTAAATTGCTGCATTTGTCAATTTTAAATGCCAATATACAGGAATAGTAGTGGTTAAAAAAAAGCCCCTGTGGACTTAATTAAACTTTTTCTTGGTTAATTCCCCTTTAAGGGGGTGTGGCAGGGGGCGTGTCCTATGCATACATACGTTTGCTAGTAGGTGTCCCTCATTCCCATCTCAAAATGTTGGGAGGTATGGTTTTCATAATTTAGCTTTCTAGTTCTTTATGAAATTGCCAACAATCATTCTTTTTCTAATAAAGTGGACCTATCAGCAACATTACAAGTCTGCATGAATAAATACCACACATCTCCAAATTTAAGGCAACAGTATAACTTTTCATAAATGCTTCACTTTTTATCAGTTAAAAGCAATTCTTAATTTGGTATTAAAATCACTATGTCTATTTTTACCTGTAGGTAAGTCTATAATAAGGCTTACTTACAGGTACAGTAAATATCTCCGAAACATGCACCGTTTAGTAGATGTTTACTTTAGCAGCAGCCGATGATGCCACTGGCGTCACTTTGAAGGAACGGCCACCCATGTAGTTCCTTCAGAGCTCTGTGCCGTGGCCGTGACTCCCACGCACATGCGTGGAAAGGACGTCATTGTGGCGCGGCCATTCATATGGCCAAAGCCCACGAAACCGGAAGGAAGACCAGGAGAAGATGGAAGCGCAGTGACAGCGTGCTGTTGGAGGGCTTTGTTTTCAGGTAAGTCTGTCATAATGTGCTAGCATACGGTGCATACTAGCAGATTATGACTAAAACCACCCAGGGGTCCATTTTTTTTTTTTTTTGTTGCGGTTTACTATCGCTTTAAGCTCCAGGCCAGTGAGTTTGCCTAGGCTGAGATGATGTAATCAGTCAGCTGCAGGGAGATAGAGGCATTTCCTCAGTCTCCTCTCCCCAAAGTGTTCAGACTGGAACTTTGTAGCAAGTCACAAAAGGAGAGGCTGCAGCAGGGGCTACACTGACCACTAATGTAAGGGGTCACTTCCACACTGACCACTAATGTAAGGGGTCACTTCCACACTGACCACTAATGTAAGGGGTCACTTCCACACTGACCACCAATGTAAGGGGTCACTTCTCCACTGACCACCAATGCAAGGGGTCACTTCCACACTGACCACTAATGTAAGGGGTCACTTCTCCTCCACTGACCACCAATGTAAGGGGTCACTTTTCCACTGACCATCAATGTAAGGGTGCACTTCTCCACTGACCACCAATGCAAGGGGTCACTTCTCCTCCACTGACCACCAATGCAAGGGGGTCACTTCTCCTCCACTGACCACCAATGTAAGGGGTAACTTTTCCACTGACCATCAATGTAAGGGGTCATTTCTCCAATGACCAGCAATGTAGGGTATAATTTCTACACTGACCACCAATGTAGGGTGTCATTTCTACATTGACCACCAATCTAAGGGGTCACTGTATCACTGATCACCAATGTAAGGGGTCACTTCTCCACTGACCACCAATGTAAGGGGTCACTTCTCCACTGACCACCAATGTAAGGGGTCACTTCTCCACTGACCACCAATGTAAGGGGTCACTTCTCCACTGACCACCAATGTAAGGGGTCACTTCTCCACTGACCACCAATGTAAGGGGTCACTTCTCCACTGACCACCAATGTAAGGGTCACTTCTCCAATGACCAGCAATGTAGGGCATCATTTCCACACTGACCACCAATGTAGGGTGTCACTTCTACATTGACCACTAATCTAAGGGGTCACTGCTGCACTGACCACCAAAGTAGGGGTCACTTCTCCACTGACCACCAATGTAAGGGGTCATTATTACATTGACTAGCAATGTAAGGGATCACTTCTCCACTGACTACCAATGTAAAGGTCACTTCTCCAGTGTCCACCAACGTAAAGGATCACATGTACATTGACCACCAATTAAGGGGTCTCTATTACGCTGACCACCAATGTAAGGGTCACTTTTCCCCCGACCACCAATGTATGGGGGTCACTTCTCCATTAACCACCAATGTAAGGGGTCACTTCTCTTCTGACCACCAATATAAGGAGTCACTTCTCCACTGACCAACAATCTAAGGGGTCACTACTCCACTGACCACCAATGTAAGAGGTCACCTCTATATTGACCACCAACATAAGAGGTCACTTCTACACTGACTTCCAATCTAAGGCCTCACTTTTACGTTGACCACCAATCTAAGGGGTCACTATTATGCTAACCACCAATGTAAGGGGTCACGTCCCTACTGATCACCAATGTAAGGGGCCACTTCTACAATGACCACCAATGTACAGTGCCTCTACAACTTTCACTGCCCGTGTTTCTTTTATGGAATTATTCATATTTATTTCAGTTTCTAAAAATAACTTAGCCGTATAGAGCTGTAGGATTAAGCACACCCCATTCTGTAATTATTTCATTAAAAGCTCTGTGCGACCTCCTGATCATGCTTATATACCGAGAACTGTAGATAGAATATACAAAGGGGGTTCTCTGAGACCTGTAGATAATTTAAAGGGCTCCTCCATTATATGGGTTGAAAAAGGCTGGTATAAAGGTTTAAGGCTAAGAAGCATTGAAAGTCATTTTAATCCCCTGTAAAGCAATACTTCGACAGACGGGGCAGTGCTCTGAGCCAATCAAACCTCTATAAGTCTACACAGTGCTGTCTGTCTAACAAAGAAAACCTGCTTGCAGGAGGGGAGAGGAGTGTAGCCTCATCTGTGTTATGCATCCTCACAAATGCCCAGTCACAGGCTGGAGTGGGTCCCAGACCAAGCTGCATTGCCTTACTGCAGGGAGGTCCAGGACCTGGCTATGCTGTCTGGCAGGGGTACAAATAGCACAAGACTAAAACAGATCTGCAACATTTTCTGGCAGATAAAACAGTTCACATCTATGTCTTTCATTTGCTCTCAATTAGGGCAAGCGGCGCTCAGATGGGTCTATCGGTTGTAGACACAAAATGGAGAGCAGACACGAGCGGGAGACGTGCGCTCACAGATATGATTGCACACATGTTGGAGACATCTGTGCGCACTGCTCTTCCCATTCATAGCCATGTGGAGGTGGTCTGTGCATGCAGCTCCCTTCCCACACATACTTGGGATGGCTGTGTGGCGAGCAGGCAACGTGAACATTTTCCTCCCCTCGTTTTATGAATGAGCTTAGCTATTCTTCCAAACTTGTAAAGCTGCATTTTCAGAAACCTCAAGGCGATCCTGTGACAGATGGGTTTTCTTGTTAAAGAAAAAAAAAAAAAAACTTGAAGGAACAAAAGAGCAAAGAGAACATTCTCATTGAGAAGGAGCAGCTAGCAGCCCCATGTGGTTATTCTATGACTGCTGATACATGTTCTGCAGGAAAGACACGGATACATTGCTATGTATAGAACCCGGTTCTTCACCAGAGGAACCCTTCCATATGTTATTTTAAGGGCCTGTTTGGATCTAAGCATGTGCGTAAAAGTGCGTTTTTTTGTCATGAGTCAACGTGCATTTCCTATTAGCGCTGACTTGCGTTTTAACACGCATTGAGGCTTTCCTTTTTTAATGTCCATTGATGTTTTTCATCTTGGATCTAGACCAGTGGTCTCCAAACTGCGGTCCGGGGGCCAGATGCGGCCCTTTGCTTGCTTTTATCAGGTCCTTGGGGCATTATTTCATCCATTGATACCGACAATGGGGCATAATTCCCCCCCTCCTACTGAGACCAATGATGGGGCACAATTCCTTCCAATTACACCAATGATGGATACAATTCCTCCCAATTAATTACACCAGTTATGGGGCAAAATTCCTCCCAATGACGCCAACAATGGGGCATAATGACACCAACAGTGGGGCACAACTACTCCCACTGACACCAACGAAGTTGCACAATTCCTCCTAATAACACCAACAATTGGGCAAAATGACACCAACGATGAGGCACAATTCCTCCTAATGACACCAACAATAGGGTCAATGTCACTAATTATGGGGCACAATTCCTCCCAATGACACCAATGATGGGGTACAATTCCTCCCAATTACACCAATGATGGGGCAAAATTCCTCCCAATGACACCAACAATGGGGCAAAATGACACCAATGATGGGGCACAACTATTCCCCTCGACACCAACGAAGTTACACAATTCCTCCTAATAACACCAAGAATTGGGCCCAATGACACCAACGATGGGGCACAATTCCTCCTAATGACACCAACAATTGGGCCAATGTCACCAATTATGGGGCATAATTCCTCCCAATGACACCAAGGGTGAGGTACAATTCCTCCCAATTACACCAATGATGGGGCAAAATTCCTCCCAATGACACCAACAATGGGGCAAAATGACACCAACGACGGGGCACAACTACTCCCACTGACACCAACGAAGTTGCACAATTCCTCCTAACACCAACAATTGGGCCCAATTACACCAACGATGGGGCACAATTCCTTCTAATGACACCAACAATTGGGCCAATGTCACCAATTATTGGGCATAATTCCTCCCAATGACACCAAGGATGAGGTACAATTCCTCCCAATTACACCAATGATGGGGCAAAATTCCTCCCAATGACACCAACAATGGGGCAAAATGACACCAGTGATGGGGCACAACTATTCCCACCGACACCAACGAAGTTGCACAATTCCTCCTAATAACACCAAGAATTGGGCCCAATGACACCAACGATGGGGCACAATTCCTCCTAATGACACCAACAATTGGGCCAATGTCACCAATTATGGGGCTTAATTCCTCCCAATGACACCAACGAAGATGCACAATTCCTCCCACTGACAATAAAGATGGGGCATTGTTTATTCCCACAGATTACTTCCAATGGCCACAGTCCGGCCCTCCTAAAGTCCGAGGGACAGTAAACTGGCCCCCTGTTTAGAAAGTTTGGAGACCCCTGATCTAGACTTAGGAGTCCATAAGGTTGACATCCAAATTTTGGAGGGGAAGAGGGGAAATCATCAAATGGGTACACTAGTTCTGGTAACCTGGGGGATCCCCTTAAAAACCACTTGACCTCCGGAAAGGTTTTACCCTCTTCATGGCCACCAGGCCATTTTTTTGTGATATAGCATTGCGTTTATTAAAATAAACTAAAATAAACTAAAATTTGTTTATTAAAATAAAGTAAACCACTCACAATAAAATAAAAAAAATAGTGTTGTACTAAAAAGAGACCCTCTGGGACAAAGCAATACACCCCCCCTGAATGCGGCGACACCATGACGTCCAGCCCGGCCCCACGCGCCTCTCCATACTAATGATGAAACTTATGACAAAACGCATAGGGCGGAGCGGCACTGCGTTAATTTAACTGACAATCGGACGGTCATGCAATGCTGTAGCCAAATTAAATGTATGTCATTTTTTCTCCACAAATAGAGCTTTCTTTTGGTGGTATTTGATCACCTCTTCATTTTGTATTTTTTGCGCTATAAACACAAAAAGACAGACAATTTTGAAACAAAATAATAATATTTTTAACTTTCTGCTATAAAACATATCCAATAAAACATAAAACATAGCAGATATCTTCATAAATTTAGGCCAATATGTATTCTGCCACATATTTTTGGTAAAAAAAAAATCCCAATAAGTGCATTGATTGGTTTACACAAACAATAGCGTCTACAAACTATGGAATTTTTATTTATTTATTTATATTTTTTACTAGTAATTGGGCGATTAGCGACTTATAGTGGGAATGCAATATTCCGGCTGCCAACTGACACTAACTGACACTTTTGACACTTTGCGGGAACCAGTGACACTAATACAGTGATCAGTGCTAAAAAAAAATGCACTGTCACTGTACTAATGACACTAGCTGGTAAGGAGTTACAGCAACTTATAGTGGGACTGCAATATTGCGGCTGCCAATTGACACTAACTGACACTTTTGACACTTTGCAGGAACCAGTGACACTAATACAGTGATCAGTGCTAAAAAATATGCACTGTCACTGTACTAATGACACTGGCTGGGAAGGAGTTAAACATCAGGGCCGATCATTGTGTGCCTAGCCTTTGTTTATGTGTACTGTGTGTGGTGCTTTTACTAGGGAAGTAATAAATTTCATTCCCTGCATTGCGGGTAAAGTAAATCCATTACTTCCCCGCTGACAGGACAGAGCGCTGCCTTTGTTTTGGTAAAAAAAAAGTCCCAATAAGTGTATATTGATTGGTTTACGGTAACGTTATAGCATCTACAAACTATGGGATATCTACTGGAATTTTTATTTACTTGCTTTTATACTAGTAATGGTGGCGATTAGCGACTTATAGCGGGACTGCGATATTGCGGCGAACAATCAGACACTAACTAACTAAACTAAACACACTAATGCCCCGTACACACGGTCGGACTTTGTTCGGACATTCCGACAACAAAATCCTAGGATTTTTTCCATCGGATGTTGGCTCAAACTTGTCTTGCATACACACGGTTACACAAAGTTGTCGGAAAATCCGATCGTTCTAAACGCGGTGACGTAAAACACGTACGTCGGGACTATAAATGGGGCAGTGGCCAATAGCTTTCATCTCTTTATTTATTCTGAGCATGCGTGGCACTTTGTCCGTCGGATTTGTGTACACACGATTGGAATTTCCGACAACGGATTTTGTTGTCGGAAAATTGTATCTCCTGCTGTCCAACTTTGTGTCGGAAAATCTGATGGAAAATGTCCGATGGAGCCCACACACGGTCGGAATTTCCGACAACATGCTCCGATCGGACATTTTCCATCGGAAAATCCGACCGTGTGTACGGGGCATTACTGTGTTTACACACACAGTTTCCGGCGATTGCGGGATCCTGGCGGTCATCGCACCCGCCGGGGACTCGCATTGGCTCCAGGGGCGAGCAGCGGGCGCGCGCCCCTAGTGGCCACAGGGCGAAGTGACGAAACATAACGACGTTTCGTCCAGCCGTGCCATTCTACCTAAAACTGCGTCGGATGGTCGGCAAGTGGTTAGAAGCTGATTGGCTACAATGCAGAGCTGCACCAGAATCTGCACTCTCCAGTTTTAGTAAATCAATCCCTTTGAGTCCCTGGCTGTCGGTGACAATGCCACAGGATTACCATGATTTTCTATGGGGCTTTTTTGTGACATTTCAATGGGAGTACATGAAAAATGCATCAATAAATGCACAAAAGATGCAAAAAAATGCATGACAATGCAGATAGACAAAAGATGTTTTCCCATTTTTCGTACTTTCCAACCCATAAAACTGGGAGCAGACCAAGAAGTTGTAAACCCAAGTTTTCTACTTCTTCATACGTAGACCCCCTTATGCTTCATTCACGGGAGAGGCCCAGGCTGGTTATAACGCTCCGACGTCGTTCAGCCTTTACCACCTTGTGTGTCACACAAAGCCTTGCCTACAAAATACGTTTGGAAACATTTCCTCGACAATAATCTCAGCTCCGGCTCCAGTAAAAAGGCCCCTGCTCGCTCCTGGATTTAATCAGAGAATTACAGGAGGGCAGGAGGGCCGGAGCTTAGAAAGCTGTAACAGGTAACGTGTGCTCTATTATTCCAGTCTAATAAATGAATTGGAGCTGGTAGGCGCAGGCCCTCTCTTTTGTATTCGCAATCCCGCGCACACCTCGTGGAGTCGCTTTGGGCTTATGTGCCAGGAACACAATCCTCTTGTGTTTGTTCTGAGACTTGCCGCCGCATACCAGCAGCCAGACACCAGCAAATAACAAGCAGATGTCCGAGGGGGCCCCGGATAATGAGCTGCACTCAACACACCTCTGCTGGTTGCACTTAAACTAATCTAAGTAACATAACAACTGCAGGTCAAATGTTGAAGACTGGCTTTTTCTCTCTTTTTCTTTTTGCACAACAGAGCTTTCTTTTTTAAACCAGCCTCCCTCTGTAGGCAGCAAAGGTCACGTAAAAAAAGGAAATGTCCATTTTGGGTCGCCTTCAGATGCCGCCAAACATGAATCGGCTCAGTTTTGCGGACCCCACGGTTGTTTATTTTTAGAGCGCCGTTACCAGGATGAAGGAAAGGGGTTCCAGAATTGGCCAAATTAGTATCATTTTGCCTGTCTCCGTTTTCATCAGTAAAAGTGCCCTCAACATGCTGAAGAGGACAAGCTGACATCCTGTCTGGGTTTAATAATTCCAAACCATGGATAATGGCCATCGTTGAAGGGTGCGCTGTGCCTGGTGAAGACATGTACACACCATAAGTGGTGTCAGACATTCCTTTGTTACTTGTAAGATGTCCGCGGCCTGCTATTACTTTAATCAAATTACACTAATGATAAATGTTGGACTTAAGTGCCATTACCAGCAATGTGCACTTCCCTCGTCAGCTATCTCTTTTGATCTGTAGACTTGCCTTCTGCTGATAGTTATTAATTAGGCAATAGCTCCACCCAAGCCGCTGGAGATGTTGGGTTAGGAAGTCCTGCTGGGTCACCCACTCTTATCTCATCATGGGTGGTCGAGTGTTTATGGCCCACTGTACGCAGCAGTAGAATTTTCCTGTCATGCACATTCCTGGGGATGGCTTGAAGCAAGTGTATGCCCACGCAAATACCAGCTTCAAAATTGCCCGCACCCCATGGATCTTCAAAAAAAAAGCATCTAAAAATGTATTAACGCTACCACAGCATTAAATTGTGACATTTTGGGGCCACAAGGACCCTTTCAGCAAGCATGTGATGATGAAGGGGTGCAGCGTGGCCCCCGAAACTTGTGATCGCTTTGGTAAAATTTTGGATGCTGTTTTAATGATCCATGGTGCGCTGGCGTCGTATATTTGGACTTGTGTTGATATCAGTTTCGAGCTGGTATTAGCTTGGAACTGGTATCAACATAAGTCAAAGCATCTTCAGAAGACCATCCAGAAATTTTTTAAGGCGATCACATCACAGCAGTAAATTGCAATGTTTTTGAGCTATACAGAACCCCTTCATCAGGCATGTGACGATGAAGGGATGGTGCGTGACAACTTCACAATTTACTGCTGTGATGAGATCGCTTTGATATACTTTTAGATGTTATTTTGAAGATCCATAGTGTGCTGGCGATAAATGCTTTGAGCCGTGTATTCCTGGCATTACATTAGTGCATAAGGCCTTAAAGTGTATGAAAAGGAAAAACTCTATTTCTTCACTTTTGTATAAAGTATGGAATGGTAAGAACTACTGTAAGATTTTTTTTTTGTCTGCTGTGTCCCATCAGGATCAAGATTATTTTTCACTTCCAGAGACGCAACAGGAAGTAAGAGAAGATTACATTCTGTCAAAAGAAATTTGCAGAACAAGTTTCCCGGTTGGAAGATTTTCTTACACATCCTGTTCTAGTGACAACTAAAATATTTTGGACTGACAGTTTTGAGAGGTTTTTCTGGCCAGAAAGTACTGTTTTGTTTCCATTTGGGGGGAAAAAATAGAAAATAAATAAAAATGGTCAGAAAATATTTTGGACTTGTCATCACTTTCGCAATGGCCACAAGGACAAATAGGGTGAGTCCCCCCAGTATGCAGACAGACAGCAAAAAAAAAAACTAAAAAAATCTGGGAGATGCACTTGGAACGATGGTGATCAGTAATACAGAATTACCAGTGGTCAATCCAATTCAATACTTGACTATGGTATTAAATATGTCTTGTTACTGCTATACCAAAAAACCCCACCTTTCCCTTAGTGACCACACCACACAAATTGAAGTTAAATTGGCCATAGCAGCCTTTTTATTAAACAAATATAAATAACCAATAATTAACATTCATAACATAAAAACCAGACCAGACTGTTTATTAAAGAGAAAGGGCTACAAGGTCCTAATAGGCATAAAACCCAGGACAGTACCTGCTTGTCACTTCACAGGCCTCCAGCCGCAAAAAACACCAACTTGGAGACAACTAGCAGGTACACATCCACCACCTGGGAGCCGTATCTCAGACAGGTCCCTCCCTACGTCATACCTTTGGTGTCCATATGAACCTAAAAAAGGATCTTGCACCCCGCCACCACCACATCTGGCTTAGAATGACCCCCAATTCCCTAACCGGTCCCAAACCACCATATTCAAGGCGGGAGGGTGGGAAGTTGCTCCACTCTCCTCTCCGACTGTGGCCCTCCCCTTCCGGTCTACTGATTCATTCACCCCCTTTGCTCTCCACCCTGCTCAAACCCTGCCCCATACAGCCTGCTAACCTATCATGCAGCATTACCAGATACCCTTAAACCTTGAAACAAGCCCCTTAACCCCTATCATGCTGGCCCTGTGTCTATTGCTTTCTTCCTTTACTCTCTGTACCAGCACCCGACACCCACAGAGATGTCACATTGGGACTGCATCCGAGCAGTCGCTGCATCCCACTTGACATTAAAGGGACTGTCTGCACAGGGATGCATGGAACACCTAAGCATCCCTGGGTGGGTAAACACGGCTCTCACAGATTCATGCACCCCATGTGAACAAGGCTTTAAACCAGCCTTTTTCAACCAGGGTGCCCAGGCACCCTGGGGTGCCTTCAGGTGACTTCAGGGGTGCCTTGGCAAAATGCCTAGAAATTGCCCAAAAATTGTATATAAGCCAATGGGTGGATAAAGCCTACCTATTAGTTACATAAAGTCACAAGTTTCCATTGTGCACCATAACAAGTTACTATCCAGCCACCAGTGTCCTAACTACCAATGACATCATCGGTTGATTAGGAGGATGTTGAGCACTTGCACAGCATCCTTGTTTGCCCCTCCCCTGCCCTCTCCATCAGCTCTGGGTCACATTAGCTGAGGGAGGCGGAGAAACTGAGGGAGAAGAGAAACATTTGAATACTAAACAGTACCAGTGTGCAAAAAGTGTGCTTGCTTTGGAGGAATAATCCCCTTTAACGGGGGGTGTCCTACTTGTGTGGTTGTTGCTGCATTATTGAAAACTATTCATTTGGCTTTTAAACTTTAGAATGGGGTGCCTAGAGATTGTACGGAATTTTAAAGGGTACCTTGACTGAAAAGAGATCGAAAAACACTGCATTAAACTACCAAATGGCAAGTCAGATATGTTGCATAAATTTTTTTTTTCTTGCCTTAACCACTTGATGCCCATGCTATAGACGAAAGATGGCTACAGCACGGGCTTAAAATGCCGGGAGGGCGTACATGGACGTCCTCCTGTTCTCGTGCTGCTTGCGTGCCCCCTTGGGACTCAGCTGATCACTAAGCAGGGTAAAGTGCCAATCACAGCGTGCCCTTTACCACTTGATCAGCTGTCAGCCAATGACAGCTGATCAGGAAAGTAAACAGAAGCCGGAAAAGAAAAAAGCCGTTAACCGGCTTCTGTTAGAGGGACATTGGCCCCCTAAGTGCCCACCAGTGCTGCTAATCCGTGCCCTCAAGTGCTGCTAATCAGTGCCCATTAGTACTGCTAATCAGTGCCCACCAGTGCCATCTATCACTGACCATCAGTGCTGCCAATCAGTGCCCATCAGTGCCTTATCATCAGTGCCCATCGGTACTGCTAATCAGTGCCCACCAGTGCCACCTATCAGTGACCATCAGTGCTGCCAATCAGTGCCCATCAGTGCCTTATCATCAGTGCCCATCGGTACTGCTAATCAGTGCCCACCAGTGCCACCTATCAGTGCCTACCAGTGCCACCTCTCCATGCCACCTATCAGTGCCCATCAGTGCCACCTTTCAGTACTAGCCATCAGTGCCGCCTCATACTGCCCATCAGTACAGCCTATCAGTGCCCATCAGTGAAGGAGAAAAATTACCCGTTTGTAAAATTTTAAAGCAAAATATAAAAAAACTTTTTTTTTTTTTTTAAATTTTAAGTCTTTTTTAGTTTGTTTAGCAACACATTCAAAACCCAGCAGTGATTAAATACCACCAAAAGAAAGCTCTATTTGTGTGAAAAAATGATAACATTTTCATTTGGGTACAGTGTTGCATGACAGCGCAATTGTCATTCAAAGTGTGACGGCGATGAAAGCTGAAAATTGGCCTGGGCAGGAAGGGGGTACAAGTGTCCTGTAAGCAAGTGGTTAAGTGGAGTTTGCTTATAAAAAAAAAAGACAGATTTACTTTTCCACCACAACACTTTCTTACCTTTTCCAGTTTCCCCAATGTTACGTATGATCCAACCTGTGATATGTACCTTTTATTTAAAACTATAAAAAAAATGCAATTTTTAAATTTAAAATAATTGTACTTGTAATACCAGAAAATTATTAAACTAAAGCATGGTAGTAAAGATCAGAATTTGTACATTTTTCTTCTTGGCTGTATTCACGATGCTGATGCTATACGGGATCAGTGGCCACTTTCCCACCATCTGGGACTGTACGCAGCGAAAGTCAATAAAACCGTAAAGTGAGCTCCACACGTGGTTGTGAATATGTGCACCACAGTTGGCACAAATTGTGCTGAAAGAAATCATATACTCCTAATTGTTACCTATGTGAAAAAATGTGCCCATTCCTCAGAGGAGGCAGACGGGATCAAAGGCAGGTCTTGAGTTTGTGGGAAAAAAATGTGCTTGTAAAACGAAAACTCTCCGCACGGAGAGAGAGGACAAAACAGCCGAGCATGTGGAAGTCAAAATACGTGTGACAGCTGCAAGAAGCCACCACCTCTAGATGTTTTAAACAGGGCCGTCTTTAATATGGTTTGGACCCCGGGCAAACATTTTTTTTGGGCCCCCCCCAATTCAATTTTGCTCTTCACCCCAACATCTCAAAAAACAGACACAATCATAGATTTATCTTTAAAAAACATTACAGCCTCGTCATATCACAGCCCCCATTGCATTGCAGACCTTTCCACATTATAGTGCCCCTTTACACATCACAGCACCCCTGTTACATTAGAGTCCCCTTCATGTCCAGGGCTGGACTGGGACAAAAATGTGGCCCTGGACTTCATCCAGACCGACCCAGGGCATAACACATCAGGGGACAGGACACAGAACATCAGGGCACAGGGTACAGCACATCAGGGTACAGAGCCCAGCACATCAGGGTAGAGGGTATAGCACATCAGGACACAGCACATCAGGACACAGCACATCAGGACACAGCACATCAGGGTACAGGGTATAGCACATCAGGTCACAGCACATCAGGGTACAGAGCCCAGCACATCAGGGCACAGGGTACAGCACATCAGGGCACAGAGCCCAGCACATCAGGGTACAGGGTATAGCCCAACAGGACACAGCACATCAGGGCACAGCACATCAGGGCACATCAGGACACAGCACATCAGGGTACAGCACATCAGGGCACATCAGGACACAGCACATCAGGGTACAGCACATCAGGGTACAGAGCCCAGCACATCAGGGTAGAGGGTATAGCACATCAGGACACCACACATCAGGGTACAGGGTATAGCACATCAGGACACAGCACATCAGGGCACATCCTGACACAGCACATCAGGACACAGCACATCAGGGTAGAGGGTATAGCACATCAGGACACAGCACATCAGGGTACATCAGGGCACAGCACATCAGGGCACAGCACATCAGTGCACATCAGGGCACAGCACATCAGGGCACAGGTCACAGTACATCAGGGCACACGGCACAAAGCACATCAGGGCATGGGGCACATCAGGGTACATTGGGGCACATCAAAGCACATGGGGCACATCAAAGCACATGGGGCACATCAGGGTACATCGCGGCGGACCTCACCGCAGAACAACTGGGAAACGATGCAAAAGGCAAATTAGGCGGCCGCTGGAACCGGCCCACTGAGCCATCGGCCCACCGGGAAACTCCCGGTAGTCCCGATGGCCAGTACATGCCTGTTCATGTCATAGTGCCCCTTTACACATCACAGCACCCCAATTACATTGCAGCCATTGTCACATCACACATTCACATGTATGTGTTTTGGCGGCCCACATTTGCGCAGGCACAGCAGCCCATTCATTTGAATGGGCTGCCATGCCTGCGTTTCCTGCAGAAAAAAAAGTTGCATGCAGCATTTTAAAAATGCAGTGGCCTTGAAATTCATTCGGCTTTTGCACCATGCGACTTACCTGCTGTTCCTGCGCACACATACGTACTGTGTCTTTAAAAGCGTGGCCTAAACATCTAAAAATGCAGCAAGTTTGCCGGAGCAGGAACTGCAGGTAAGTCACATGGTGCAAAAGTATAATGAACAGACAGTGCTGTATTTCATTGCTTGATGGGCATAGGTGTGTGCAGCCCTATTAAATGCTGCATGCACCTTTTTTTTTTTGCAGGAAACGCAGACATGGCAGTCCATTCAAATGATTGGGCACTGTGCCTGCGCAAATGTGGGCCACCAAAACACATACATGTGAACCAGCTAGGCCCAAAATAAGCCCATCAAGCAGTTCACACTGAGGCGCTTTGCAGGCGCTATAGCGCTAAAAATAGTGCCTGCAAAGTGCCCTGAAACAGCGGCTCCATTCACTCCAGTGTGAAAGCCCCAAGGGCTTTCACACTGGAGCGGTGCGCTGGCAGGGCGTCAGAAAAAGTCCTGCCAGCAGCTTCTTTGGAGCGCATTAGGAGCGGCGAACTCACCGCTCCTAAAGCGCCCCTGCCCATTGAAATCAATGGGCAGCGCCGCTGAACCGCCGGCAAAGCACCACCGTAGCGGTGCTTTGCAGGCGCTTTTAACCCTTTTTCGGCTGCTAGCAGGGGTTTAAAGTGCCCCGCTAGAGGCTGAAAAGCGCAGCAAAAACGACGGTAAAGCGCCACTAAAAACAGTGGCGTTTTACCACCAATGCCCGGGTGCTTTCAGTGTGAAAGCAGCCTAAATACAGTATGCCATGTTCCTGTAAATCATGCTGTGTGCTCTCCTCTGAGGCCTCACTCAGCCTGGACAGTGGACTACAGAGTTGCTAAGTTTTTTTAACTTTCTTTTATTAAACAAGACATGGCATGGGGATAGGGGGAGCATGAGCCAGGGGAGGAGAAAAGACCTTACCTGGTCGTGGAAAGCTCAGCTAAATTCTCCACACTGCTCCTTAGTTCTTTCACTTCACCAGGCTTCAGTGCACTCTCCACATTGTGCTGCCCAGGGCCCTGTCTCACTCCTCCTCCGCTTCTCCGCTCCTCCGAGTCAGTGCTAACACAGCACTGTCTGCACGCATAGCAAGGGGCGGGGCCAGAGCGTCAGTGGAGCTCAAGGCCCCGCCCACCCACGGCCCGCTCCTCAAATGAAAAAAAAAAAGGCACTGGCAGTGTGGGCGCCGTGCGCGCCGCCGCGGCTGTCATCACACAATTCAGCGCCGATTTGCGGGCAGCGCGCAGGGGTAACGGGCAGCTCTGCTTTGGG
The DNA here is from genome assembly GCA_037952925.1 of Lithobates clamitans. NCBI lineage: Eukaryota > Metazoa > Chordata > Amphibia > Anura > Ranidae > Lithobates > Lithobates clamitans. The sequence goes on along the minus strand of JBBGZY010001809.1, from coordinate 625,530 downwards.
CCCTAAGCAATGACAGGGCCCTGGGCAGCTGCCCCGTTTGCCCTGCGCTAAAGACGGCCCTGGCCTTAAACCCCAACCTTGCCAGACTCCCAACTCGGCTCATTCCGCAATCAGGGCTTGAAAAACAGTTTATGGCTGGAGCGTACGGAATGCTGAATAATGTCATATAACACATAATCTTTATTTCCATTGTGCTTTCTATAGATAGAAAAATACCCCATTCCTCACTCTTATGACTTGCGTGATCCAGGTCATCGAAGGGATCCAAGTGATCCACTCTTGCAACAACTTCACTCTCCCAATCAATATTGATTATTTTTAATCCTCATGCTTCTAGTCTCAGTAAATAGATAGGAAAAGTTTATCATATTTACTTGTTTTAAACTTATTTTTTTAATATATATATTTCTTCAATTACTTCCTGGTTTATTGCCAAGGCAAATGATGTCATAGCAAGAGTCTTCAGAAGGTGAGGAGAGGAGGAGGGGTTTTCTCAGCTAAGCACAGTCTCCTGCCTGCATGCTTGAGCTAAGGGCAGATGCATAGCTCCCAACTGTCCCTGATTTCGAGGGACTGTCCCTGATTTGGAGCAATGTCCCTCTGTCCCTCCTCATCTGTCCCTCATTTTGGTCTGATCTGTATAGTTGTATATAAAATGCACTTTTTGTCTTTCAAAAAGTGTTTCCCAGTGCTAAAACCTTTCATCCAATTTCTAAATTGCTGCATCTGTAAATTTTAAAAGCAAATATAATGGAATAGCATTGGTAAAAAAAAGCCCTTGTGGATGTAAATGAAAACCTTTTTTTTGGTTAATTCTCCTTTAAGGGGGTGTGGCAGGGGGCGTGTCCCATGCCTACATACGTTTGCTAGTAGGTGTCCCTCATTCCCATCTCAAAATGTTGGAAGGTATGTAGATGGATTCCAGGAAGTAAATGCTACATGAATCATGTGCCCTTACTTAAGGTGGCCATAGCCAGAAATGCTAGGGGGGGGGGGGTTTCAAAGTGATTTCTCAACAAAAGAAATCATGTAGACATGGCTGGATGGGGGAGTTTGCTTTGAATAATAAAAATGAAGAGTAGCTTCAGACTCCTTCAGAAAAAGTTAAAAGTTTAAAAGTCAGCAGCTATAAATACTGTAGCTGCTGACTTTTAATATTATGGCAGTGGTCCCCAACTTTCTTGGCACCGGCATTGTGGATGAAAATTGTGCCAAGGCCCGAGAGGGGGGGGGGGGGGGGGGTTGTCTGGGTGAAGATGCCTTTTTTTGCGGCCAATTTGTCAGAAAAAGGCTGGTGTTAGCACTTCAATCATCACAACACCATGGTTAATATGGTGTCAGGATGATTGAAGCGCAATATGTTTATTATTATATTGTAATATGAAATTAAATAGTTCAACTCACCATAATGCAGAATCTGCCACCAGATGCAGCTTGTCACTTGACACCAGATGCAGCTTGCCACGGTGCCTATCACGAGATTGCCACTTGCCACGTCGCCTGCCACCAGATGCAAATTGCCACATGCCACAGTCACATGCCACCAGATGCAGATTGCCACATGCCACAGTCACATGCCACCAGATGCAGATTGCCACATGCCACAGTCACATGCCACCAGATGCAGATTGCCACATGCCACAGTCACATGCCACCAGATGCAGATTGTCACATGCCACAAAATGCAGATTGCCACATACCACAGTCACATGCCACCAGATGCAGATTGCCACAGTTACATCCCACAAGATGCAGATTGCCACAGTCACATGCCACCAGATGCAGATTGCCACAGTCACATGCCACCAGATGCAGACTGCCACAGTCACATGCCACCAGATGCAGATTGCCACCAGATGCAGATTGCCACAGTCACTTGCCACATGCCACCAGATGCAGGTTGCCACCAGATGCAGATTGCCACCAGATGTAGATTGCCACAGTCACTTGCCACATGCCACCAGATGCAGATTGCCACAGTCACATGTCACTAGATGCAAATTGCCACATGCCACCAGATGCAGATTGCCACATGCCACCAGATGCAGACTGCCACCAGATGCAGATTGCCACATGCCACCAGATGCAGATTGCCACAGTCACTTGCCACATGCCACCAGATGCAGATTGCCACATTCATATGCCACATGCCACCAGATGCAGATTGCCGCAGCCACATGCCAGCACATGCAGATTGCACATGCCACTGTCTCCTGCCTCCTAGATGCAAATTGTCACTAAGCACAGAGGCAGTGCAGTGGAGTGGTGGGTTCCGCGTGAGAGAGAACAGCGGTGATGCGGGGTGGGTGGTGAGAGATGATGTCATCTCTCTGCTCCCCTGCTTCACCTCCAACAGTATACCGGCTGGGCTGTGTGGGCGGAACAGCGGTGATGCTGGCGGGTGGTGGAAGATGATGTCATCTCTCTGCTTGCCTGCTTCACCCCCAACAGTTTAGCGGTGGGGCTTTTTGCGGTGATCTCTCTGCTCGCCGCTGCCGCCGCACCCCAGATTGTGCAGACTTCGCGGCCCGCCTGTAAACAGGCTGCGGCCCCGTAGTGGGCCGCGGCCCGGGGGTTGGAGACCCCTGTATTAGGGCACTTACCTGTCCAGGAATCCAGAGGTGTCCTCACCTGAACTGTTTTTTTAATCAGCTATCGGGTGCAGGCGCCATCATCTTGACTAAGCCTCGGTTCACACCAGAGGCGGCACGACTTGCAGGTCGCCTCACCGAGGCGACCTGCACATGACTCCCGGGGCGACTTGCAAGACGACTTCTGTATAGAAGTCTATGCAAGTCGCCCCCAAAGTAGTACAGGAACTTTTCTTCTAAGTCGGAGCGACTTGCGTCGCTCCGATTAGAACGGTTCCATTGTACAGAACGGGAGGCGACTTGTCAGGCGGCTAGGTCGCCTGACAAGTCGCCCCCGTGTGAACCGAGCCTAAGGGAAACAGTCAGTGAAGCCCTGCGGCTTCACAGCCGGTTCCCTATTGCACATGCGTGAATCGCGCTGCATTTTGTGAATCGTCCAGACTAAAAACTTATGCCCCATACACACGAGCGGATTTTCCGTTGGAAAAAACTTGGATGGTTTTTCCAACGGAATTCCGCTCAAGCTTGCCTTGCATACACACGGTCACACAAAAGTTCTCTGAACTTTCGACTGTCAAGAACGCGGTGACGTACAACACTACGACGAGCCGAGAAAATGAAGTTCAATGCTTCCCAGCATGCGTTGTATTGTTTCCGAGCATGCGTAGTAATTTTGCGCGTCGGAATTTGTACAGACGATCGCATTTTCAGATAGGAACTTTTCCCGACCAAAAAATAGAGAACATGCTCTCAATCTTTTGCTGGCTGGAATTCCGCCAGCAAAAGACAGATGAAGCATTACACACGGTTGCATTTTCCGACAAAAAGCTCTCATCGGAGTTTTGCTGGCGGAATTTCCGATCATGTGTACGCGGCATTAGCCAGAAGTGGGAGCGGGTACCTGTCAAAACCAGGTACCCGCTCCCCCCCAAAAGGTGCAAAATGAGGAGGGTGGTGCAGACAAGCGGAGCTTCCCCTTTTAGGTGGAGCTCCTCTTTAAAGTGTGTCTCAACAAAAAATACAAAACTGTCATATATTGCAGCTTGCCAGTTCTTCTATGTAATAGCTATATTATGTTCAGTGTTCCCAATAAGCAGTCTCAGGAGTCAGGACCCCCCCCCCCCGGCTTCTTCTCCAGATGGGATACCTTCCAAAGCACTAATCCCAACACACACATTCCTGTAGAAATGGCTGTGCATCTAAGTGGGTGCTGTAGCGACCAACGGTTGGAACCGTGTCAAGTCAAAGCAAAAAAAGTCACCAGCACACTAAGGATCTACAGAGTGCGTCCAAAGCTTTAATCAGCGATCACATTGTTACAGCAGATAGCAACGTTTCAGAGCCACGCAGGACCCCTTCATCAGGCATGTGCTACCAATTGCCCTGAGCCAAAGGTGTAACAGAGGTCATTCTCATGTCTTCAAGCTTGCTGCCAGTCAGTGCCACTAAAAGCTGCCAATCAGTGCTGCCTATCAATGCCGCCCATCAGTGCTGCTTATCAGTGCCAATCTGTGCTGCCAATCAGTGCCGCCTATCAGTGCCAACCAATGCCAACCAATGCAACCTATCAGTGCCAATCAGTGCTGCCTATCAGTGCCAATCAGTGCTTTCAATCAGTGCCAATCAGTGCTGCCTATCAGTGCTTCCAATTAGTGCCACCTATCAGTGCCCATCAGTGCTGCCAATCAGTGTTGCCTATCAGTGGCATCTGGAATTTGCAATGTTTGGAAAGATGGACTTTAAAGGCACGTATATAGGTTTTTTTAACAAAATTAATTTATTAATATACATATATACCACAATATCACAATACACATATAGCGTTAAAAATAAAAGTTTGTGGTTCCCCTAATATAAGGACTAGATATCGTTTCCTGTGTGACAATACTGAAGATGCGTCCACACGAGGGTATCCTCTTAGTTGGGGTTCCACTTTTCCACTTATAGATTAAAAACCGTTCTGCTCTACATGTTTCGCGACTATAACCATCTCTTCTTTAGGAGCTTGAATATTTCCATATAGAAAAAAATTTTAATAACAATGTACCTTACAAAACAACTTACAATTATGAAATAAAAACAAATTGCTGCAAAAAAAATACCGGTACATTAAATGTATGTGAAGAATATATCTGAACTCACTTGCGCCGTAGGTACCAGACAGCAAGACCCCTCCAGAAAAGGGAGCAACCACCAGGGCCCCCAAAGCCAGGAAGTAGCCGCAATTTGCACATATGTCAGGGTGTGGGGACATACAAGGTAACTAAAAAAGTAATAGGAAAAGGGTAGTATATAATTAGGGTAAGTGGCTCCAGGTGTGGTGGTATGTAGATGTATACTAACGTAATCCCTCCCAATACTCACCTATAAAATACACGTGGCTTGTTTGAAAAAAGCAGACATTTATGGCAGATTTGTTTAAAGCTTTGCAGGTCTAATTTTTTTATTTTAGGTGCCTTATTGCCACCTACAGGCACCAACAAACCAAACTATCAGTGGCATCTATCAGTGACAATCTGTGCCCATCTGTGCTGACAATCAGTGCTGCCTATCAATGCCCATAAGTGCCACCTATTAGTGCCCATCAGTGCTGCCTATCAGTGCTGCCAATTAGTGCCCATCAGTGCTGCCAATCAGTGCCACTAAATGTTGCCAATCAGTGCTGCCTATCAGTGTCGCCCATCAGTGCTGCCTATCAGTGACAATCAGTGCTGCCAATTAGTGTCAATCAGTGTCACCTATCAGTGCCACCAAGCAGTGCCTGTCAGTACCCATTAGTGCTGCAAATCAGGGCCAATCAGTGCCGCCTATCAGTGGCCATCAGTGCTGCCAATCAGTGGCCAGCTGCCGCTCACTGGATATTTTCACTTTTTTGGACCATTCTCTGTAAACCCTAGAGATCGTTGGTCATAAAATCTCAGTAGATCAGCAGTTTTTTAATTACTCAGACCAGCCCATCTAGCACCATCAACCTTGCCACATTCAAAGTCACTTAAATCCCCTTTCTTACCCATTCTGATGCTCGGTTTGAACTTCAGCAAGTTGTCTTCACCATGTCTAGATGTCTAAGTTGCTGCCATGTGATTTGCTGATTAGCAATTTGTGTTACCAAGTAATTAAACAGGTGTACCTAATAAAGTGGCTGGTGAGTGTATGCATAGCTCCCAACTGTCCCTGATTTCGAGGGACTGTCCCTGATATGGAGCAATGTCCCTCTGTCCCTCTTTCCTCCTCATTTGTCCCTTGTTTTGGTCTGATCTATATAGATGTATACAAAATGCACTTTTTATCTATCAAAAAGTTTTTTACAGTGCTAAAACTTTCATCCGATTTCTAAATTGCTGTATTTGTAAATTTCAAAAGCCAATATAAAGGAATAGTAGTGGTAAAAAAGCACTTGTGGGTTTAACCAATCTTGTTTTTTTTTTGTACAATTCTCCTTTAAGGGGGCGTGGCCAGGGGGTGTGTCCTATGCCTGCATAATTTTCCTGATAGGTGTCCCTCATTCCCATCTCAAAAGGTTGGGAGGTATGGTGTATGTCAGTTGTGAATGTAGTCAAGTTCCGTTTTTCAATGTTTATTTGCAGTGGAAATTCCCCGCAACACAAGACTAACAAATCAAAAGAATTTTTAAAGGTAGTTATAGCTTTAAAGGAGTTTCTCCAAACCTATAATGTTGGTTTAATTGAAATCCCTGAAAAGGAAAACTATTAAGAAACGATTTCAGTCCCTTTGAAGGACACAACTACACACATAACTGGGTTTATGAGGAATGTATCATACAAGGTGCTTCCTCTGGGATGGATTCAGCATCATCAAAGTAAATGCACCGACTAGTCCCCGTCCATCGTGTTCAGTCTTGACTCCATTCATGACAGTTATCAAATATTTACATAAAATTTAAGTGAAGTATTGTTCTACATCACGGCAGTATTATTCCGAGTCTCAAGTCCTTGTCTGGCTTTCCGTCTACCTGACCACAGACATTCTTCTTAGAGAAAAGGACGGTGGCCTTCAGAATTTGAATGAATGCAAATATGGGAAGGGGAAGGGTTCCAGCAAGCCCTCTGTATGCAAATAAGAATGTTCTCTGTAGAAAGGACCAAGGTGTGCGCCGTCTGTGATCTCTGAATGACAGCAGTCGTGTCTTTACAAGATTTTACTTCGTGAATAACAATCACAAATAAACTGTAATCTGGCTCTGGTCAGAGGCTCCATGCAAAGTTTCTGCTCCTGAAGAATTCAAAGGAAGGAGAAGACCATGCCTTTTTCTGACATTTGTTGCTTACAAGTTAAAACATAGCTCCCAACTGTCATTGATTTCGAGGGACTGTCCATGATTTGTCCCTCTGTCCCTCATTCCTACTCATTTGTCCCTCATTTTGGTCTGATCTATATAGTTGTATATAAAATGCACTTTTTACCTATCAAAAAGTGTTTTCCAGCGCTAAACCTTTCATCCGATTTCTAAATTGCTGCATTTGTAAATTACAAAAGCCAATATAAAGGAATAGTAGCGGTAAAAAAAAATTACTTGTGGTTTTAACCAATCTTGTTTTTTTGTACAATTCACCTTTAAGGGGGCGTGGCAAGGTGTGTGTCCTATGCCTGCATACTTTTGCTGATGGGTGTCCCTCATTGCCATCTCAAAAAGTTGGGAGGTATGGTTAAAATCAGTACTTATTGCTAGAAAACGACTTAGAACCCCCAAACATTATACAGTAAAACCTTGGATTGCGTGCATAATTCGTTCCAGAAACATGCTTGTATACCAAAGCACTTGTATATCAAAGCAAATTTCCCCATAAGAAATAATGGAAACTCAAATGATTCGTTCCACAACCATTTATTCATAAGTCCTTCAGTTTATAGTCCATATAAGAAGATTATAGCAATGTGACCAGGTTTTGTAACCATAAAATGTCCATCCACAAATAGAAGCCTCCACAAGGGGATTAGAAGCAAAATCCAGCAGGAGCTACAGAGTATAAAAGAGAAGAGAGGCGCCTCTAATTGTAGCAATATGGTTACATTTAATGAAGGTACAACATTTAGCAACTCACATGGTTGATGATTAAAAGAGGCACATCTAAGTATGCATGCATCTGGGGTAAAGCTGTCCACATAAAGCATCCCCCGCACCGCCGGCTCTCACCGCTGTCAGTCTGCAATCGTGACTGGGAAGATTACCCTGCAGTAGAGCAATCTGAAAGCGAAGGCTTGAAGCGTTCGTGGAGTGCAGCATGGAAGGGACGACGTTGATGGCGGTGAGGAGGACGGTCTATGTGGACAGCTTTACCCCGGATGCCTGCATACTTAGATGTGCCTGTTTTAACTGCTTGCCGACCGACTTAAGGTGATATACGTCAGCAGAAGGGCAGGTACAGGCAGATTATCGTACCTGTACGTTGCCCTTTAAGAAGCAGTTTGTGGGCGCACGCGCGCCGCGACCTCCGTGGGTGTGATCGCGGGTCCCGCGGACTCGATGTCCGCGGGGATACCCGCGATCGTGTCACAGAGAGGAAGAACAGGGAAATGCTGATGTAAACAAGCATTTCCCCGTTCTGCTTAGTGACAGGACACTGATCACAGCTCCCTGTGATCGGGAGCGGTGATCAGTGTCGTGTCACAGACAGCCCCCCCCACAGTTAGAATCACTCCCTAGGACACACTTAATCCCTAGAGTGCCACCTAGTGGTTAACCCCTTCACTGCCAGTCAAATTTACACAGTAATCAATGCATTTTTAATTGCACTGATCACTGTATAAATGTGAATGGTCCCAAAATCGCACCAAAAGTGTCCGATGTGTCCGCCATAATGTCGCAGTCACGATAAAAATCGCTGATCGCCGCTATTACTAGTAAAAAAAAAATTATTAATAAAAATGCCATAAAACTATCCCCTATTCTGTAGATGCTATAACTTTTGCGCAAACCAATCAATAAACGCTTATTGCAATTTTTTTTACCAAAAATATGTAGAAGAATATGTATCAGCCTAAACTGAGGAAAAAAATGTTTTTTTATATATATCTTTTGGGGATATTTATTATAGCAAAAAGTAAAAAATAATGCGCTTTTTTCAAAATTGTTGCTTTTTTTTGTTTATAGCGCAAAAAATAAAAACCGCAGAGGTGATCAAATAACACCAAAAGAAAGCTCTAATTGTGGGGAAAAAAGGACGTCAATTTTGTTTAGGAGCCACGTCGCACGGCCGCGCAATTGTCAGTTAAAGCGACGCAGTGCTGAATCGCAAAAAGTGCTCTGGTCTTTGGCCAGCCAAATGGTCTGGGGCTTAAGTGGTTAATCATCAACCTTGTGAGTTGCTAAATGTTGTACCTTCATTAAATGTAACCATATTTATTAAATAATTTTGCTTGTCTTGCAAAACGCTCTCAAACCAAATTACTCTCAAACCAAGGTTTTACTTTATACATATTTTTTTAGCAAATAAAAAAATGGCGGTCATTGCAATATTTTATGTCACACTGTATTTGCGTAACGGTCTTTCAAACACAATTTTTTGGGAATGATACACTTTAACCACGCCGATATATGTCGGCAAAGTGCCACGTTCCCGCAAAACCCGTACGGGTACATCTTCCCCTTTAAGAGCCGCCGGAGGCGCGCGCACCCGTGCACGGTGAGGAACCAGATGCGCGTGGCCGGCGGGCACGATCTCCGCTGGCCACCCGCGATTGCAGGAACGAGAGCTAGAATGGGGATTTGTGTGTGTTCTGTCAGGGGAGAGGAGACATATGTTTGCCCCTAGTAAGTAGGAACAACGATGTCTCCTCCCCCAGTCATTCACATCCCCCATGCAGTTAGAAACACTAACTAGGGAACACATTTAACCCCTTGATCGCCCCCTAGTGTTAACCCCTTCCCTGACAGTGACATTTACACAGTAATCAGTGCATTTTTATAGCACTGATCGCTGTATAAATGTCAATGGTCCCAAAAATGTGTCAAAAGTGCCCGTTATTAATTCCACCCAGCCCAGGTGGCACATGTGGATGCAGGACCGGTCAGGCCAGGGGGATCTCTCCCTGTCAGCCCATTGCTTTCTGTGTGCAGCCCGTTATTTTTGGGCGACTGGGCCCAGGGCTTTTCCTTTCAGTAAATAGGTGCAGGAACCCCCCTCTTCCTGCGGGGGAGAACACCACGTCATAGGGTGGGTGTGGCCAAATTGTACAGTGGGAGGGTCTTAAAGGGACATTGTTCAATAAAACCAGGAATGCATAACACAGAGTTCAGGAGAGCGTAATACACAGAGTGCTGGGTTCAGGAGAGTACAATACACAGAGCGCTGGGTTCAGGAGAGCGTAATACAACGAGCGCTGAGTTCAGGAGAGCACCATACACAGATCGCTGGGTTCAGAAGAGTGTAATACAAGGAGCGCTGGGTTCAGGAGAGCGTAATACACACAGCGCTGGGGTCAGGAGAGCATAATACACAGAGCGCTGGGTTCAGAAGAGCATAATACACAGAGTGCTGGGTTTAGGAGAGTGTAATACAAGGAGCGCTGGGTTCAGGAGAGCGTAATACACAGAGCGATTGGTTCAGGAGAGAATAATATACAGAGCGCTGGGTTAAGGAGAGCGTAATACACAGAGCGATTGGTTCAGGAGAGAATAATATACAGAGCGCTGGGTTCAGGAGAGCGTAATACACAGAGCGATGGGTTCAGGAAAGCGCAATACAACAAGCACTGGGTTTAAGAGAGCATAATACACAGAGCGTTGGGTTCAGGAGAGTGTAAAACACAGAGCGCTGGGTACAGGAGAGCGTAATACACAAAGTGCTGGGTTCAGGAGAGCATAATATACATAGCGCTGGGTTCAGGAGAGCGTAAAACACAGAGCCCTGGGTTCAGGAGAGAGTAATAAACAAAGCACTGGGTTCAGGAGAGCGTAATACACAAAACGCTGGGTTCAGGAGAGCGTAATACACAGAGCGCTGGGTTCAGGAGAGCGTAAAACACAGAGCGATGGATTCAGGAAAGCGCAATACAACGAGCACTGGGTTCAGGAGAGCATAATACACAGAGCGCTGGGTTCAGGAGAGTGTAATACACAGAGTGATGAGTTCAGGAGAGCATAATACAGAGTGCTGGGTTCAGGAGAGCGTAATACACAGAGCGCTGAATTCAGGACAGCATAATACACAGATCATCAGTGCCCAGCCATCAGTGCAGCCTTACCTGTGCCCCTCAATGCAGCCTGGTCAGTTTCTATCAGCTTACCCTCACCAATGTCCATCAATGCAGCCTCATCATTAGTGCCCATTAATGCAGCCTCACCAGTGCCCATCAATGCAGCCTCATCAGTACCCAGCCATCAGTGCCCATCAATTCAGCCTCATAAGTGCCCAGCCACCAGTGCGCATCAATGCAGTCTCATCAGTGCCCATCAGTACAGCCTCATCAGTGCCCAGTCATCAATGCCCATCAATCAGTACAGCCTCATTAGTGCCCAGCCATCAGTGTCCATCAATGTAGTCTCATCAGTGCCCAGCCATCAATACAGCTGCATTAGTGCTCATCAGTACAGCCTCATCAGTGCCCAGCCATCAGTGCCCATTAATACAGCCTCATCAGTGTCCAGCCATCAGTGCCTATCAATGCAGCCTCATCATCAATGCAGCCTCATCATCAGTGCCTGGCCCTATCCCATCAGCCTTACCTGGCTCAGCTGGCTGTGGCGTGCCCAGACATCTGAAAAGGAGAGTCGATGCAGCAGCCGGTTTACACAGAGTGGGCCATGGTGATGCCGAGTGACACATGAGGTCCCGCTTCCTGGACCAGGTAGGCTCCTGTGATGGATGGCTCAACTGGTCCGGGAGGCGGGACCTCATGTGTCACTTGACCACGCGGGGTAAGTGGAAGATGGAAATCCCCGGACGCTCTGTAAAACGACGGGGCTTACCCCCCTCCTGACGCCACTGAGCAGCGCACTGTCACTTGTACCACAGAAGCCAGGCTACTGTATTTACAAGTGACAAAAAATAACAGTGACAGTGAGTCTGGCCAGCCGGGGACTATTTTAAGGAAGGGGCCTGGTGCTGCAGCTCCAATAGCCCCTATGTTAATCCGGCCCTGGTGCCTCCGTGGGATACTTGAAGAAAAAGAAGAGCGGCTGCATATCCAAAGGTTCCAAATGCCTTTATTGAAATCACCGTGATGACACCAAGGACACCAGAAAGCAGTCACGTAGACGCGTTTTACACATACATCTTGTGCTTAATCATAGCTTAATCATAGCACAAGATGTATGTGTGAAACGCGTCTACGTGACTGCTTTCTGGTGTCCTTGGTGTCATCACGGTGATTTCAATAAAGGCATTTGGAACCTTTGGATGTGCAGCTGTTCTTCTTTTTCTTCGAGACTAGATTTAGTTGACAATGTGGCTATATTGGGGCAATGATGTCAGGGGCATCCCCACCCCTTTGTGTATGTGCAGCTTCGGGGCGGGGAATGCTGATTGGGCAGCAATAACCAGAAGTGACAGCTTCCTTCTGGGTTCAGCCTGAACCAAAGTCCGGACCGAACCTGAGCTCACTCCTGGTGAAGAAGAGCAGTAAAGTTCAACCATAGCGCTGCAAAGTAGGAAGCAGCACCTGCCTCTGTAATGAGCAAATATGATTGCACTCACACACATTTCATTTCATCAAACAAATCTGTTATTATCTAAACCCATTGTAACGAATATATATTTCATTTGAGGTTTAGGCTCACTGAATATCCTCCTTGGTCTATACATTGTGTGTGTAAAGGGATGCAGGGGGTGCAGTGGATCTTATCACAACACTGAGACTGCTCAGGTGATCATAGTGAAAGCAGCACCTCCCACTCTCAATGTTTTGAGCACATTTACTAAAATGATATTAAAGTGGTTTTATACCTTTATTTGTAACTTTTACCTACAGGTAAGCCCATAATAAGGCTTACCTGTAGGTAAAAAAAAAAATCTCCTAAACCTGTAAGGTTTAGGAGATATTCCCCTCGCAATGAGCCGCTGACTGCAGCGGCGCATGCGCACAGGGGACTCTCGGCTGACAGCCCAGCAAACTCCGGAGCTTGCCGGGCAAAAGTCTCCCGCGCGCAAGCGCGGGAGTGACGACATCGCGGCTCCGGCCACTCACAGTGCCGGAGCCGCGATACCCGTAAGACACGCCGAGGGGAGATGTCAGCTCCCTCGGCGTGGACCAGGTGAGATATCGGCGCCTCGTTCTAAGGTAAGTATCTCATAATGAGCTAGTATGCGGTGCATACTAGCTCATTATGCCTTTTCCCTTGCAGGTGTAAAAAAAAAAAATAAAGACAGCGGGTATACAACCGCTTTAAGAACATAGAAGCATTTTCGGATGATGTAATTAGGTTTAATGCAATCGTTGTAATATGTATATAGCTGCCCTCAGGGCGATATTTTTTCTCAGTAAAAGTGTTTCGGCAAAGTAAATCCAAATGCTTAAGTGGTAAAGACAGAAAAAAATGAAGACCAAAAAAATGTCTTGTTTCTTATTAATTTAAACATTTCCATCTGGCATTGGCTGGACTGAACTGGTCTGTATTTAACCTATTAATGATTTCTAGGAAGATTCATTAGTTGCCCTGTCTGCTTGCAAAAGTGCAAAATAAAAAAGCAAGGGAAACTTAAAGAGGACTTATCATCAGATATTTTTCTTCATGCTAAGAGCATATTATACAGTGGGGAAAATAATTATTATATATCCCCTGCAGATTTTGTAAGTTTGCCCACTGACAAAGAAATTAAGGGTCTATAATTTTTACCATAGGTGTATTTTAAAGTGGAGGGCCACCCTGAAAAAAAAAATTACACCAAAAATCCTTAAAAAAAAAAAAAAATATATGAGAAAAAAAAACATTTTTAAACTTACCTAAACCCTTGTTGCTAGGCAGTCTTTCTAATCTGCCTCTCCCTTTTTGCTCCTTGGTGAGCGGCCCCGTTGTCTTCTGGGAACTGTGTGTGTTCCCAGAACACCACGGGGCCATTCACAGAGCGTGCGCAGTAGGAAACTGGCAGTGAAGCCGCAAGGCTCCACTGCCTGTTTCCCTTACCTAGGATGGCGGTGCCGGGACCCGAGAGCCGAGGGACGGGTCAGCCTCGGGCGGCTGACATCGCGGGCACCCAGGACAGGTAAGTCTACTTATTTAAAGTCAGCAGCTACAGTGTTTGTAGCTGCTGACTTTTAATTTTTTTTTTTTAAGCTGGAATCCCGCTTTAAATGATAGAAAAAAAAATCAACCAAAAATCCAGTAAAAAACACATGATACAAATGTTATAAATTGAGTTGCAGTTCAGTGGGTAAGTATTTGATCCTCAAGCAAAACATGACTTGGTGGAGAAACCCTTGTTGGCAAGCACAGAGGTAAGACGTCTCTTGTAGTTGGTTACCAGGTTTGCACACATCTCAGGAGGGATTTTGGTCCACTCTTCTTTACAGATCTTCTCTAAATCCTTAAGGTTTCTAGGCTGTCGCTTGGCAACTCGAAGTTTCAGCTCCTTCCATACATTTTCTATAGGATTAAGATCTGGAGACTGGTTAGGCCACTCCATGACCTTAATGTGGTTCTTTTAGAGCATGGGTGCTCAACCTGTGGCCTTCTAGCTGTCCCCATCATGCTTCTGCCTTTGGGAGTCATGCTTGTTACTGTCAGCCTTGCTTTGCCTCGAGGGGTTTGTAGTTCCACCACAGCTGGAGGGCCACAGGTTGAGCACCCATATTCTAGCGCCACGTCTTTGTTGCTTTGGCGGTATGTTTTGGGTCATTGTCATGCTGGAAGATCCATCCATGAACCCATCTTTAGTGTTCTGGGAAGAAAGTTCTCATCCAAGATTTTACAACACATGGCCCCATCCATTGGCCCCTCAATGCAGCAAAGTGCTGGACTGTAGGGATGGTGTTCTTAGGGTCATAGTCAAACACGGCGAGCCAGAACACTGAAGCATTTGGATCTACTTTGCTGAAACACTTTTACTGAGAAAAAATATCGCCCTGAGGGCAGCTATATAAATATTACAACGATTGCAGTAAACCTAATTACATCATCCGAAAATGCTTCTATGTTCTTAAGATCATTTTAGTAAATGTGCACAGAACACTGAAGATGGGTCGTCCAGCATGACAATGACCCAAAACATACCGCCAAGGCAGCAAAGGAGTGGCTCAAGAAAAAGCACATTAAGGTCATGAAGTGGCCTAGCCAGTCTCCAGGCCTTAATCCTATAGAAAATTTATGAAGGCAGCTGAAACTTCGAGTTGCCAAGCGACAGCCAAGAAACCTTAAGGATTTAGAGAAGATCTGTAAAGAAGAGTGGACCAAAATCCCTCCTGAGATGTGTACGAGACTTTCCCTCCTGATTGGCTGAGACACAACAGCGGCACCATTGGCTCCCGCTGCTATCAATCAAAGTCGGCTAGCCAATCAGGAGAGAGAAGAGGTGGGGTCGGGCCATGTCTGAATGGACACATGGCTCGGGTGCCCCCATAGCAAGCTGCTTGCTGTGGGGGCACTCAACAGGAGGGAGGGGCCGGGAGCACAGAAGAGGCACCTGAGAAGAGGAGGATCTGGACTCCTCTGTGCAAATCCACTGCAGTAGGGCAGGTAAGTATAATATGTTTGTTATTTTTCTAGAAAAAAAACGAGGCTTTACAATTACTTTAAGTATAACACTTTCCAGGATTTGTTTCCTTTCTCAGAGAACATTGTGCTGCCCCTTCATCGTGGTACTGCCTTCATCTGCTTTTCTCCCCAGAAGGACAACACCATTTTTGTTCAGACATCACCCAGGGTTCCCTTTTACTTCCTGGACTTAATGCTGGCTCAAAGATGATACAGTCATGTAAACCCTGGTGCCTGAGCAGTTCCTGACTGCTTTCACATGTCTCACACTAATCAAGGTCCTAGTGGTTGTAAACCCTTACCTATACCCAGTGAAGTGACTGGCCTCACATAGGGATGAAACAAATCATCTTACGTAAGTTGTACCTGTCTATCTGTAGCCATCTCTCCTCTATAAAAAGCAAAACATATACAGCGCTGGTAGAAAATATATAACCACACCATAAATAAACTATATATAAAGTGCACAGTGCAATATTGCTACACATAAATCCATAAATAACATAGGTAGTGGATATTGATATATAGTGAGTGCAATACACAAATCAGCTGCTACTTGCCAATATAACACATAAATAAAGTGCAAATTACAAAAGATACGCAATCGGTGCTGCCCAATTGCTGGAAAAAAGTAAGTAAAAAAGTAAAAAGTATATTGTGTACTAACAAAGTTAACATAATAAATGCTGATAAATAGTCCTAAATAGATACCATCAGCAGGGCTACTACACAGGGCTCTTAACAACAGCCTCACTGGAAAGCAAACAGCAGCTCTTCACCCTGTGCTGTCAGTCAATCACCATGGATGTTAAGAAGTGATGCCTCTGATGTAGATATAGATATGAAATGGCTGATGTTCATAACAGATAGGTCATATACTTGCAGATGTCGACCCCAAAAAACAAAGAGAAAGGCAATATGGTGAAGCATTGCGGAGCTAAAAAGTCACTTGCGCATCAAAGCGCTACTCACAGAATCCGCATGTCAGAAAACTTCCGCGAACGCCGCTAGCAGCGTGCCTTCCACGGAAACAGGAAGAAGCGTCACTGGTTAGACGTGAGCCGGATGTTTAGTCGACGCGTTTCGCCCCCCCCCCACAGGGCGTCATCAAAGGACTTAACGTTAAGGTTTTTGGGGTCGACATCTGCAAGTATATGACCTATCTGTTATGAACATCAGCCATTTCATATCTATATCTACATCTGAGGCATCACTTCTTAACATCCATGGTGATTGACTGACAGCACAGGGTGAAGAGCTGCTGTTTGCTTTCCAGTGAGGCTGTTGTTAAGAGCCCTGTGTAGTAGCCCAGCTGATGGTATCTATTTAGGACTATTTATCAGCATTTATTATTTTAACTTTGTTAGTACACAATATACTTCTTACTTTTTTCCAGCAATTGGGCAGCACCGATTGCGTATCTTTTGTAATTTGCACTTTATATATGTGTTATATTGGCAAGTAGCAGCTGATTTGTGTATTGCACTCACTATGTATCAATATCCACTACCTATGTTATTTATGGATTTATGTGTAGCAATTTTGCACTGAGCACTTTATATATAGTTTATTTATGGTGTGGTTATATATTTTCTACCAGCGCTGTATATGTTTTGCGTTTTTTATTTTTCAAGTATTAGTACTTTTTTACAGCAGCGATAATATATTTATTATTTGGTAGTTGTCGCTAGCGCTGCTTCATTCACACATTATCTCTCCTCTATAGCTGTTCAAAGTGCACAGTTTACACAGCATTTCTAAGCTTCAGAAGGCGGGGGGCAGGGATCTGATGTCACACACTGCACAGCATAGAAAGGAGAGTTGAGTGTAATTTGAGACCTAAGTGGAGGGATTGGACACACCCCCTCTCCACACAGCCTCATAAGGAAACATGCACAGCCGAGGCTGTCAGTCACCTGCTGTGTGCTGGAGGGTGGGGCAGTGCCATCTCATGGGATTGCTTGGTGTCACGATAAAAGATCAGAAGGGTCTGGAGGTAGCAGAGAGAGGATATGCTTTTTCATTTCTCATTTTCGAGGTTTACAACCACTTTAATGTTTGCCCTGAGTTCTACTTTAACATTCTCAATAGTAGACAGGCTGGAAAAAACGAAGGTAAATGTATTTTTATTTCGTGGGAAAGGCATTGCCATAATAACGACATTTATTGCTAAACATTTTGGAACAAAAACAAAGAAAGAGTAAATTTATTCTGAAAGGGTATAATCACTTCCAGCCATGACTTGCCACCACTACTTAGAATAAAATGAGGCGGTAATTAGAGCTAATTGCAATGATATGCCCAATCTCGGAACAATGCTTTGCACTTCATCTGCTGATATGCATCATCACCATTACTGCTGTAGACGGCTTTGCAGGCAGGGCGGTTCTCGTCTGACATATGAAACACTTACCTTCTCCTTCCAGGAATGCGCAGTGCAGAGTATGTCAGTCTGTGCCGCTACAAGTGACAAGGCGATAACACAGCCACCGTTGTCAAGCCCTTATCCGAGTTGGCACTATTAACAAGCTGTGATGAACAGTAGCCAACCAATGTAAAAAGAAAAAAAAAGGACAAAGAACAAAGCACAAGATGTCAAAAGACATTACAGAAATAAGTTGTTTTAACCGCTTCAGCCC
Source organism: Lithobates clamitans (assembly GCA_037952925.1). Classification (NCBI taxonomy): domain Eukaryota; kingdom Metazoa; phylum Chordata; class Amphibia; order Anura; family Ranidae; genus Lithobates; species Lithobates clamitans. The sequence continues at coordinate 607,651 of JBBGZY010001809.1, read as the reverse complement.
CGGAAGATTTGGCTGCTGAATGACCAGAGCATTTTTTGCGATTCGGCACTGCATCGCTTTAACTGACAATTGCGCGGTCGTGCGACGTTGCACCCAAACAAAATTGACGTCCTTTTTTTCCTACAAATAGAGCTTTCTTTTGGTGGTATTTGATCGCCTCTGCGGTTTTAATTTTTTGCGCTATAAACAAAAAAAGAGCGACAATTTTGAAAAAAAACGCAACATTTTGTACTTTTTGCTATAATAAATATCCCCAATTTTTTTTAAAAAAAGCTAATTTTTTCTCAGTTTAGGCCGATATGTATTCTTCTACATATTTTTGGTAATAAAAATCACAACAAGCGTATATTGATTGGTTTGCGCAAAAGTTATAGCGTCTACAAAATAGGGGATATATTTATAGCATTTTATTTTATTTTTTTTTACTAGTAATGGCGGCGATCTGCAATTTTTATCGGGACTGCGACATTATGGTGGACACATCAGACTCTTTTGACACATTTTGGGACCATTGGCATTTATACAGTGATCAGTGCTATAAAAATGCACTGATTACTGTAAAAATGTCACTGGCAGGGAAGGGGTTAACACTAGGGGGCGATCAAGGGGTTAACTGTGTTCCCTAGTGTGTGTTCTAACTGAAGGGGGGATCGGACTGTCTAGGGGATATGACAGATCGCTGTTCATACATTGTATGAACAGACAATCTGTCTCTTTTCCCCTCAGAGAACCGGGATCTGTGTGTTTACACAGATTCTCACTGTGTCACGAGCGATCGCGGGAGCCCGGCAGTCATCGCGCCCGCCGGGAACTCGCATCGGCTCTGGGGACGAGCAGCGGGGGCGTACGAGCGCCCCTAGTGGCCACAGGGCGAAGCGATGTAAGGTAACGTCCTTACGCCCAGCCATGCCGTTTTGCCGCAGTAAAACTGCGGCCGTTGGTCGGCAAGTGGTTAAAGATGAACTCCAGGCAAATAACTAAATACACAGATTAAATACATAATAAGTAGCTTTTTTATCTGCAAAAAGTTTTGTATTTCTGTCAATCCAGTTCTAAGATTTACACAGCTTTGCCAACCAGTACAGCCTTGTCCCTTCTGTAGGCTGTGACTGGAGAGCCAAAGGCGAATCAATGTGCTGCACTTCACAAAACTTTATACATGTAAATAAAACTCAAAAAAGTGTCCAATAAATGTTCATAGAAAAAGAAAGTGCTCAGTGTATGAATACAATCTTCTGTATGCCAATATCATATCACTTCCCCATAAACATTTCACATAACAGGGGTGTTAACTCCCAGCAGTTATTTCTTCAGGTATGTAAAAACAGAAAGACATCTATAGGCACCACATAGCGTGAAAATTGATTTACAATGTATTCAAAACACTAAAATTGTACTTACTAACAATATTCGAGGAATAGCGCTGTAAGAAAAGATTCCAAATCACACGAGAAACTGCATTTCCCTGTCACTTCCATTAAGTGTGATGACGTCAAAACATGCTTCGGCTGATGCGTTTCGCCATAGATGACGTATTTTGGGAAGTCTGCTCTCCTTTTATCAGTCTCTTGCACATGAGCGCTGCACAGAGCTGATTGGCTCCTTGCTAGAGGCTGATACCAAGTTAAATTCAGGAATGGTCATCTATCCATAACAGTACCAATCCACACTGAGAATATGGCTGCTGTAAAACACACCCTTTTATAGAATGGGGGCTGCAATATTCATTTATTTACATTTTTGACTGATAAGACTCAGCTGACCAGGAGCAAAGACTTTTTAGGTTCCTAATTTCTGGCAGCGAACCTCCCAAATCCTGAGGATTTGCCACAAACCCATAGTAGTGGCGAACCCAAACCACATTCCTAATGTTGTGTGTTCAGCACATTTGCACTGTGGCACAGCCTGATTGGCTCCTACTGCTGGCTTATCATTTCTTATTGCTTAATTATTTTAAACATAGCTGAATTAACTAGTGTTTTTTTATACTGTAAGTCTAAAATTCAGATTGTATTTTTTTATAGGCATTATGTGATAATTATGATTTTAGAAGACCTCAGATCCCTGTGACCGCTTATAAGTGGTCAATGCCATGGGCAGCACAGTGGCTAAGTGGCTAACGATTTTGCCTAGCAGCACTTGCATTGTCTGTTCAAATCCCAACCACAGCACTACCTGCCTGGAGTTTGCATGTTGTGCCTGTGTGGATTTCCTCCAGGTACTTTGGTTTCCTCGGTTTCCTCTCACACTCCCAAGACAAGCTGGCAGGTTAACTGGATCCTGTCTAAATTGACCCTAGTATATGTACTGTATGTATGAATGTGAGATAGGGACCTTAAATTGTAAGCTCCTTGTGGGTAGGAACTTATGTGAATGTATAATATATGTATGTAAATTGATGGGGCTATATAAGTTCCTTTAATAAATAAAATAATGCCCTTGGTGTGCAAGGTCCTTGGTTTAGTCCCACTATAGGCACCGGCTGCATGAAGGATGTTGGCTCTCCCTGTGTTTATCTGAACTTCTTCGTACAAGGTAGCTGAAAAAATGTGGTTGGTAGGGGTGCTGGATCCAAAATGGGAAGCTCCACTTTAAGCCCCCTCCTCTGCCACATTTGGTAGGTAATGTTTTTTTGGGGGGGAGAAGCGGGTACCTAGTTTTGGCACGTACCTGCTCCCACTTTCGTTGAAATCACTTAGGCCTAGTTGTCCTCTCCCCATGTATCCCATTGGGTAATAAATTTAAAAGGGCGAACAAAAGTCCTGGATGGCTTAACTCCAATGTAAAAATGCATATAAAAGCAAAGGAGAAGGCCTTCAAAAAATACTAGGTTGAGGAATCATCCTCAGCATTCAGACTTTATAAAGAATGCAACAAGAAATGTAAGGGTGCAATTAGGACGGCTAAGATAGAACATGAAAGACACATAGCGGAGGAGAGCAAAAAAAATCCCAAGAAATTCTTTAAGTATGTAAACAGTAAAAAAGGGAGGACTGACCATATTGGCCCCATAAAGAATGAGGAAGGACATCTGGTTACAAAGGATGGGGAGATGGCGAAAGTATTGAATTTATTCTTCGCCTCAGTCTTCACGAGTGAATCGGGGGGCTTCAGTAACCAAAACTGCAGTGTTTATCCTCATGACACCACACAGGAAGCACCTCCATGGTTAACAGAGGACAGAATTAAAATTAGACTTGAGAAACTTAACATTAATAAATCACCGGGACCTGATGGCTTGCATCCGAGGGTACTTAGGGAACTCAGTCAAGTGATTGCCAGACCGTTGTTCCTAATTTTTACAGACAGTCTACTGACTGGAATGGTACCAGCTGATTGGAAAAAAGCCAATGTAGCACCAATATTTAAAAAGGGCCCAAAATACATCCCTGGGAATTACAGACTAGTTAGCCTAACATCAATAGTATGTAAACTCTTGGAGGGGATGATAAGGGACTATATACAAGATTTTAGTAATGAGAACGGTATCATTAGCAGTAATCAGCATGGATTCATGAAGAATCGTTCTTGCCAAACCAATCTACTAACCTTCTATGAGGAAGTGAGTTGCCATCTAGATAAAGGAAGACCCGTAGACGTGGTGTATCTGGATTTTGCAAAAGCATTTGACACAGTTCCCCATAAACGTTTACTGTACAAAATAAGGTCCGTTTGCATGGACCATAGGGTGAGTACATGGATTGAAAACTGGCTACAAGGGCGAGTTCAGAGGGTGGTGATAAATGGGGAGTACTCAGAATGGTCAGGGGTGGGTAGTGGGGTCCCCCAGGGTTCTGTGCTGGGACCAATCCTATTTAACTTGTTCATAAACGACCTGCAGGATGGGGTAAACAGTTCAATCTCTGTATTTGCAGACAATACTAAGCTAAGCAGGGCAATAACTTCTCCGCAGGATGTGGAAACCTTGCAAAAAGATCTGAACAAATTAATGGGGTTGGCAACTACATGGCAGATGAGGTTCAATGTAGAAAAATGCAAAATAATGCATTTGGGTGGCAAAAATATGAATGCAATCTATACACTGGGGGGAGAACCTCTGATGGAATCTAAGATGGAAAAGGACCTGGGGGCCTATTAGATTATAGGCTCAGCAATGGCATGCAATGCCAAGCTGCTGCTAACAAAGCAAACAGAATATTGGCATGCATTAAAAAGGGGATCAACTCCAGAGATAAAACGATAATTCTCCCACTCTACAAGACTCTGGTCCGGCCGCACCTGGAGTATGCTGTCCAGTTCTGGGCACCAGTCCTCAGGAAGGATGTACTGGAAATGGAGCGAGTACAAAGAAGGGCAACAAAGCTAATAAAGGGTCTGGAGGATATTAGTTATGAGGAAAGGTTGCAAGCACTGAACTTATTCTTTCTGGAGAAGAGACGCTTGAGAGGGGATATGATTTCAATATACAAATACCGTACTGGTGACCCTACAATAGAAATAAAGCTTTTTCGCAGAAAAGAGTTTAACAAGACTCGTGGCCACTCATAAAAATTAGAAGAAAAAGGGTTTAACCTTAAACTACGTAGAGGGTTCTTTACTGTAAGAGCGGCAAGGATGTGGAATTCCCTTCCACAGGTGGTGGTCTCAGCAGGGAGCATCGATAGTTTCAAGAAACTATTAGATAAGCACCTAAATGAACGCAACATACAGGGATATACAATGTAATACTGACGCATAATCACACATAGGTTGGACTTGATGGACTTGTGTCTTTTTTTAACCTCGCCTACTATGTAACTATATATGTAACTATGTCACAGGTCCCAGAACACTGCAGGGCCACGTTGGATCCCTGGACAGGTAAGTTTCCTGTTATTAAAAGTCAGCAGCTAAAGAAATGTTTTTTTTTCCAGTTGAGTTGAGATGTGAACCTCTTTAATGAAATTAGATTTTTCTAATCATGCTGTTTTAGATCTGCTCTCCATCAGTGGGGTGTTACTGCAGTCCCTGGGGCATTCTGGAGAATATACTGTATAGATGGACAATAGCACCTCAAATCAAAAACAAGCCCAGTAAACAGTTAATTTCTCACAGCAAAAAGTTCCGATGATAAAGCCAACACATATTGGGAGCTCATACACCCTTCTTCATATGTTGTATATTGGCAATGTTTAATAATACTCTACAACTGAAGAATTATAATAAGGTTGCCTATCTGGCTTATCTGTGTGACTGACTCACCAACAGCGATTGCTTAGTAAAAGTCACATTCATTGCTTCACCCACTGGATTAATGAAAAAGAAAATGACTAATATGTGGGCTGCTTTAATACTACAGCATCCAAAGATATTTTAGACAATTGTTGACTTCCAAACAGGTGGAAACTGATTTTTTTTTGTGGGACAGTTCCCCTGTGCAAAAAGCCAGCTCCATAAAGACATGGTTTGATGAGTTTGGTGTGGAGGAACTTGAGTGGTTTTGCTCTGAAGTCTGGTCTTAAGCCTTTTGAACACCTTTGGGATGAATTAGAATGCAGATTGTGATCCAGGTCTTCTCATCCAACATTAGCACTAGGGATGGGCGAACGGTTCAGCCCGAGCATAAGTTTGGGCCGAACTTTGGCTTTTCGGTCGTTCGGCAAACATCCAAACAAACCGTTTGTTCGGCCCCCCAACCGACCACAATGCATTGCGGCTCTGAACAGTGCATTGCAAGCCTTGATTGGCTGAAGCAGTGAAAGCTTCAGCCAATCAGGGCACAGAGCACTGTTATGCCCTTTACACACGATAGAATTTTCCGATGGAAAATGTGTGATAGGACCTTGTTGTCGGAAATTCCGACCGTGTGTAGGCTCCATCACACATTTTCCATAGGAATTTCCGATACAAAGTTTGAGAGCTTGCTATAAAATTTTCTGACAACAAAATCCGTTGTCGGAAACTCCGATCGTGTGTACACAAATCCGACGCACAAAGTGCCACACATGCTCAGAATAAATTAATAGACGAAAGATATTGGCTACTGCCCCATTTATAGTCTCGACTTACGTGTTTTACGTCACCGCGTTCAGAACGATCTGATTTTCCGACAACTTTGTATGACCGTGTGTATGCAAGACAAGTTTGAGCCAACATCCTTCGGAAAAAATCCATGGATTGTGTTGTTGGAATGTCTGATCAATGTCCGACCGTGTGTACAGGGCATTAGAGTCAAGATTGGACACTGTCATCATGACTTTATCCAATCATGGCTCATTCCCGTCCCACAGTATAAAAGTATTCTTTCAATGGCAGCCATTTTCAGTGTGATTTTGGCGTGGAGAGAGATAGATTGCTATTAGTTAGTTAGTGTGCTATACTGTGCTATTTTGCTTCAATTGTCAGTGTAGAATATTAGTTTAGTGTCAGTCTAGAGATAGTGTGAGTGTAGTGAGGAGGACCATCATTCAGCTTTGCATAGTATGCAGCTAGAGTAGGGACAGCTCAGATAGTTTCACTGTAGCGTATTGAGACCATATCAGTAATCTTTACATTAGTGTATAGCTAGAGTAGGGACAGTTCAAATAGCGTCAGTGTAGTGACGGTTGAACACCGCCTATTTGATTGCGTTACTGCCAGTTTAATGTCATTTACTTCTGTGTGTGTTACTGCCAGTTTAACGCCATTTACTTCTATGTGCGTTACTGCCAGTTTACCGCCATATAGTTTTGTGTACATTACTGACAGTTTAACGCCATATAGTTCTGTGTGCCAGTTTAACGCCAAATAGTTTTTTGTGCATTACTTTCAGTTTAACGCCATATAGTTCTGTGTGCGTTACTGCCAGTTTAACACCATTTACTTCTGTGTGTGTTACTGCCAGTTTAACCCCATAAATTTCTGTGTGCGTTACTGCTAGTTTAACGCCATTTACTTCTGTGTGCGTTACTGCCAGTTTAACGCCATATCGTTTTTTGTGCGTTACTGTTAGTTTAACGCCATATAGTTCTGTGTGCGTTACTGCCAATTTATCGCCATATAGTTTTGTGTGCATTACTGCCAGTTTAACGCCAAATAGTTTTTTGTGTGCTACTGTCAGTTTAACCTCATATAGTTCTGCGTGCTTTCTGGCAGTTTAACACCATTTACTTCTGTGTGCATTACTGCCAGTTTAACGCCATATAGTTCTGTTTGTTGCTGCCAGTTTAACGCCATATAGTTTTGCGCATTACTGCAAGTTTAACGCCATTTACATCTGTGTGCATTACTGACAGTTTAACGCCATTTACTTCTGTGTGCGTTACTGCCAGTTTAACGCCATATAGTTTTGTGTGCATTACTGCCAGTTTATTGCCATATAGTTCTGTGCGTCACTGTACGTTTGGCGCATTATATTGCAGTTTATTATAGTGTATTCGTTGAGTGTGTCTGTGTAGTGTGAGTACTCAAATTAAAGTGCACCAAACACCACTTTACATTGATTAAATTGCATCTACATACAGATTTCCACTTCTTCTTTACATTTGCTTATCAGCACCGCCCCCTCCCTCCCAGTCATGTCTGGGTGGACAACAAGGAGAGGTAGCCATTCCCTTGGAACTGTAAGGGGGCCAGCTACAAATGTGTCCAGAGGCAAAGGTGGACATGGTGGTCAGTCCTCAGGCAGGGCATCATTTCCTCTGTTTAATGAGTTTGCCCGTGCTATCCAGCCACAGCATGCAGAGGAGGTGGTGGACTGGCTTACTAAACCTTCCTCATCCTCCTCATCCTCTGTCATGCAAGCAGAGATAAGTGTGCAGTCCCTTGGAGTTGCCAGAGTGGATAAACTGGCCTCCTTGTCCACATCTATTCCTGCCATAGCATCAACATCAGCCATGGAGGAGTCAGCTGAGTTATTTGACCACAGCGTCAGCCACTTGCTCCTTGATAATGCCCAGCCATTACTGGATTCAGATGTTTGTTCTTAGGTTGAGGATGACAGGAACATAAGCCTAAAGAGAGGGGAGAACACTGGTAGACAAATTGGCATTTATGTTCCCCCAGCTGCAGCGTATTGCCAAGTTGTCTCCAGTGATGAAGATGGAGGAGATAGAGATGATGATGTTAATGAGGTCACTGATGCGACTTGGGTGCCAGATAGAGCAGAGAAGGAAACTGAAGGTGAGGCGGCACAACCCCAAGGAGGCCGACATCAAGAAAGAGTAGAGAGCAGCCACCCTATTCCATCACATTCTGCAGCTGTTATGTCGCAGCCCACTCGCCAAAGCTCAGCTTTCTCTGCTTTTTTTTTCAGAACATCTGCAGCAGATCGCACTGTTGCTATCTGCAAATTGTGTCTCGGGCACATCAAACGTGGCAAAAACACCAGCCATTTGGGTACCACATGCTTAACAAGGCATTTAACGTCCAACCACTCAGCCCGTTGGCAAGAGCACCTAAAAGTCACACAAAAGGGGCACAAATCTATCTCTCCTCCTCCTCCTCCTTACCCACTTCAGTCTGCCCCTGCTATACCAAGTCATTAAGGCCCCTTTCACACTGGGGCGGTGGGGGCGTCGGCGGTACAACAGCAATATTTTTAGCGCTGCTGTACCGTCGTTCTTGCAGAGGTATTCGGCCGCTAGCGGTGCGGTTTTACCCCCCGCTGGCGGCCGAAAAAGGGTTAAAATCCCTCGTACAGCGCGGCTATAGCCGCGGTATTGCCGCGGTATAGCCGTGCTGTCCCATTGATTTCAATGAGCAGGAGCGGGGAAGGAGCGGTGAATACACCGCTCCTTCCCCGCTCCAAAAAAGCGGTTTGCAGGACTTTTCTCACCGCCCTGCCTGCGCACCGCTTCAGTGTGAAAGCTCTCGGGCTTTCACACTGAACAAACAGCGGAGGCTGTTTAGGAGCGGTTTTCAGGCGGTATTTTTAGCGCAATACCGCCTGAAAACCACTCCAGTGTGAAAGGGGTCTAACTCTCAGCAGCCTCTACTCACAGGGATGATGGTATAGCACAGGATGTCCCAGGTCCTAGCAGCACATCTGCCAGCAGCACACCACCAGCTGTAGACTGTAACCGGAAAATTTCTCTGCCCCATGCAGTCAGCCATAAAATCCACCTTACTGCTGACACGTGGTCCAGCAAGCATGGGCAGGGACAGAATATTTTGTTCACAGCACACTGGGTAACGCTGCTTGCAACTCGAAAGGATGCAGGACAGGGCTCGGTGCTGCAGCATTTTGTGCCCCAACGTCTCCATACAGCTTGTGGTGATTATGCCAGACCTGTGAGCTCTACCCCCTCCCCCTCCTCCTTTGCCACCTCCATACCCTCCTCTGCAGAGTTGTCCTATGAACATCAAGTACCCCCTAAGCGTTCAAAGAGCTATTCCATGATTCAGGCTAAAAGGTGCCATGCAGTGCTTCAGCTGATGTGTTTAGGGGACAGAAACCACACCGGGGCAGAGATTCTTGCAGCTCTGCAGGGACAGGCCTAGAGGTGGTTCACACCACGCCAGCTGGAGCCAGGAATGGTGGTGTGCGATAATGGCTCAAACCTCCTGTCTGCTCTTAGACAGGGAAAGTTGACTGCTATACATGCAGCAGAGGGCCGTCAACGAGTACTGTGCGAGGACGGCACAACGACAGGCTCAGGCCCCCTCTGTTTTTTTCCCCACACTAATGGCTGATCATTAAGGATGCATGCACTGTATTGTCACCATTTGAGGAGGCCACAAGGATGGTGAGCTGTGACAGTGCATGCAACAGTGACACAATCCCTGTTGTGTTCCTGCTGGAGCAGACTCTGCGTGGCATTATGGACAGGGCACTGGAGGCAGAGCAGCAGGAGGAAGAGGAGGACTTCCTTTCCTCTCAAAACCCACTTTATCCAGACACCATCATTCCTATGTCACAGAACACACGGCAGGAGAGAGGGGAGGAGGATGAGGATTCTGGCACTTTCATAGGCTTTGAATAAGAGGAAGACATGCGTCAATCTGTAAGCGATGGCTTTCCAACCCCAGGACCCTTGGAAGTAGTACGTGGCTGGGCGGTGGAAGTTCCAGATGCTGTCATCCTGAGTGACCCCAAGGAGTCTGCTTCTCAAGCCTCTGCAAATTTGAGGCGCATTGGCAACCTCATGCTTCAAAGCCTGCGAAAGGACCCAAGAATACGTGGCATAAAGGAGAAGGATGATTACTGGCTGGCAAACTTCCTTGACCACTGTTATAAGGGGAAAGTCTCAGAACTCATCCCATCCCCACAGAGAGTGCAGAAGATAAAATCTCTTGAGGACATGTTAAAGAGGATATTATTGAACGGTTTTCCTGACTCCAGTAGGTTACAGTGTCGTGGAAAACGTAGTTTTGAGTCTTCTGTTGGTCAAGAGAGGAGCGTTGGAGAAGGCGTCCGCTTAAGTGAATTTTTTTAGTCCTCGCCGCCCAGGACTGTCAGCTTCCACATCCCATCGGCAGTGTCTGCATCACATGGTGAACGATTACCTCGGGGCCAAAACAGAGATGGAGAGCTTTCCAGCTGATGATCCACTGACTTTCTGGGTCATGAGAATAGACCAATGGCCAGAACTTGCCCAGTATGCTATTGAGTTGTTGGGCTGCCCTGCATCCAGCGTGCTTTCAGAATGGGCATTCAGTGCTGCAGGAGGTTTTGTTACTGATCATAGAACACATCTATCCACAGACTCCGTGGACCGTTTGACTTTTATAAAAATGAATCAGTCCTGGATTACCAGCTATGAAGTCCCTGATGCCAATGTCACTGATTAAGTCTTTTTGGGATGTGGAATCTCTGCAGGATTTTGAGGCTGTCTAGCTTTGAGGGTGTTCAATCATTTCATCTGGAAGAATGTTTTTGGTATAGGTTTCATGGGCACAATTAACAGTTAACACCCAAAGACCAATTTTTCTGCACCTGTTTGACAGATGCATATCATTGCAATTTTTTACAGCAAGGCCAATTCTTGCTTTCATCAAGAGTACCTCTATAGGGTTATGGTGGGAAGGCGCCACCGAATCCCGAAGACCAATTTTTCTGCACCTGTTTGACAGGTGCATATCATTGCAATTTTTTACAGCAAGGCCAATTCTTGCTTTCATCAAAAGTACCTCTATAGGGTTACGGTGGGAAGGCGCCACCGACACCCAAAGACCAATTTTTTCGCACCGGTTTTTTCTATCCAAAGTCAAAGTGACACCAGAATGTATCCAAAACATCTCTATTCTTGTTCCCAGTGCACTACATTGTGGCCTCATCATACACATTGGCTCCCCAGCTGTTGCTGAGCAAAATAAAGGCAGCTTGCAGGGAAAATTAAATTTTTTGGGGCTTTATAAATGCAATTATTGTTGTAGCAGATTCTAGACATGGTACAGATCTGCCACTTTACAGGTAGACTAAGGGGACCCCCCAAGCACTATATTGGAAGGGTTTTTTCATTTTTATGCTTTCACTTTAAAAATCAAAAAATCACTGCTAATTAAAAAATGACATCTTTCACAAACTTTTTTTAATTGATACATGTCCCCCAGGGCAGGACTCGGACCCCTATAACCATTTTATGCCCAATTACTTGCATATACAAAAAAGATGGGGGGAGGGTGGTACTGTAGATGAGGTGCGTGGGGTAGAGCCAGACAAAACCATATACATATGTAAAAAATTATATTCTCTATTAGACCGAAGATAGGGCATGGATCAACCCATATAAACGCATAATAGCACATTGGCATATAAAATACAAAGTATCAACATACATATTGAGCATAGTCACCAACATGACACAGAAAGTAAATATTATACATCACAGTCCCTCAAATAGAGTAGGCATAACATTATGTCAGGGTGATAAAGCAATAAAAACATCTGGAATCATAAATATGAGATGGATGCATCAAAATAAGCTCGACGACGTTTCTTGGACTTCAATCCACTCATCAGGAGCAAGTGCATCCATGTACTAAAAAGGGTATAAAAAAAAAATCACCATTATAGTTTAATATAACCACAGACTGGAGGGGTAGAGGGATTAAAGATGATGATGAACAAAAAAACAGCCATAACTGAAAGTACTCACATAGGAGCTGATACTAGGCCATACGATACCACCTGCACGGGAGCTGAGGAAAGGACCCAAGCATGGATCAGGAGCACACATGCAGGCCCCCCAAAAAAAGTGTGAATAGAAAAATCTTGATGTAACTGTGGATGGGATTTCTGTATTGTATACAATAAAGTAAGTGGTTTGTTACCATATTGGTATAAATAAAAAGAAATGTCACATAGAGTAGACCCATCACCACAGTATAGAAGTATATTGTGGAGCATATCAACAAAGATAGATATACTTTATTGTCATTGTATACATACAACAAAATTTTTTCGGATACCCTTTACAGCAGCAATAAAACATTTCTCAAGAAAACCACACATACATACTCCTAGCACATGCCCACATATCTATTTAAATATATCACGATATAAAATGTTATTTAAAAATAAATAAATAAAAGAATGTTAAAATTCTACATAAAATTCCTAAAACACTGTACCTGATGGGATTATGGACAATACGGCCCTAGGAAAAAAACTATGCTTTAAGCGATTAGTGTGCGTTTTAAGTGTTCTATATCTTTAAGTGTTCTATCTCTTCTATAAAGTGAACAGATTGAAAAAATAGGATGTCCATATATTAAGAATAGGGAAGAGGAGATGAGATTCCTGAAATCAGGAGAAATTAATGAAAACTGGAGTAAGGAAATATTAGTAATGCTTGTTATGGAGGAATTTGAGAATAAATCAAGAGCTTGCTATGTATTTACCCATGTAGGTCCTAATGGGATTTGAACCAAAAATGGAGTGCAATGTGGGACTGCTGAGAAAAGGTCACTGAGGGGGAACTGCAGGGTGAGCCCAAAAGGGAAGGGAAGGGACGCAAAAGCAACCAGGGATGGAGGCGCAATATTCCCCATTGCGTCTCATTTAGTCCTCATGCACATGGACGTTTTTACAGCTGCTTTTTTGAGCTTTTTTTGCAGCTTAAAAAGGCCTGTCTATGTTAGTCTATGGCTTCATGCCCACCTAGGCGTTTTTGAGCTGCAAGTGGCATAAGCGTTTTTAAGCTGTAAAAAAAACCCAGGACCAGTGCGTTCTGAAAGACGTTTTTCAGCTGTAAAAACGTACTAACACTGAAAAACGCTCAAAAACGCTCAAAAACGCTTAAAAACGCTCAAAAACGCTCAAAACGCTAACGCGGAAAAACGCTCAAAAACGCTAAAAACCGCTATTGCAAAAACGCTGAAAAAAGCTGAAAAAAGTTTAAAAAATTCACTGCAAAGATACTGACGTTTTCATAACGTTTTTTTAACAGCCTGTGTGCATGAGGGCTAAAAGTCCCAAAAATATTCCCTTTTTTCTTTGATACTGATTAGGGATGGAGGTGTGTGTGGTTCAAGAGCCTTCACTTCCTTGTATCTGACCCCTGGTGGTCAAGTCACTATATACCACATTGAACACAGCTGATTTTGATGGACTCACTACTGCTGTAATTGTCTCTACTCATTTGAGCTGAATTGGTTCAGTGTGTTCTGCAGCCGACAGGTTGGCCGGGGTTTTCTTTGCACAGGAGCTGCGATGCACGCTGCATGCCTTCCCTCTTCCCTTCTTCCCACACATTATGGGGATGGGGGATTGGGCGGGCGATTTCACCATGCATCGGCGCCACACCTTCCACACCATGCGTGCGACGCCCAGTGGGCGTCCCTTCACGCAGGCGTGTGTTATTTCAGCTTGGCTGACACATGGTGAGTAGGTCTGGCTGCTGCCGTGCTGTCTCTCCCTTGTCATGCCAGTGTGACGCTGGATGTGACCCTGCCCTTTGGGCTCACCCTGCAGTCCCCCTCAGCGACCTTTTCTCAGCAGTCCCACATTGCACTCCATTTTTGGTTCATATCCCATTAGGACCTACATGAGTAAATAAATAGCAAGCTCTTGATTTATTCTCAAATTCCTCTATAACAAGCATTACTAATATTTCCTTACTCCAGTTTTCATTAATTTCTCCTGATTTCAGGAATCTCATCTCCTCTTCCCTATTCTTACTATATGGACACCCTATTTTTTCAATCTGTTCACTTTGTTGATATGCTCCACAATATACTTCTATACTGTGGTGATGGGCCTACTCTATGTGACATTACTTTTTATTTATACCAATATGGTTACAAACCACTTACTTTATTGTATACAATACAGAAATCCCATCCACAGTTACATCAAGATTTTTCTATACACACTTTTTTTGGGGGGGACTGCGTGTGTGCTCCTGATCCATGCTTGTGTCCTTTCCTCAGCTCCTGTGCTGGACATAATTATCTGGCTGACCTCCGGCAGGTGGTATCGTATGGCCTAGTATCAGCTCTTATGTGAGTACTTTCAGTTATGGCCGTTTATTTGTTCATCATCTTTAATCCCTCTACCCCTCCAGTCTGTGCTTATATCAAACTATAATGGTGATTTTTTTTTTATCCCCTTTTTAGTACATGGATGCATTTGCTCCTGATGAGTGGATAGAAGTCCACGAAACGTTGTTGAGCTTATTTTGATGCATCCATCTCATATTTATGAGTCTAGATGGTTTTTATTGCTTTATCACCCTGACATAATGTTATGCCTACTCTATTTCAGGGACTGTGATGTATAATATTTACTTTCTGTGTCATGTTGGTGACTATCCTCAATATGTATGTTGATAAATATATATACCTCCCCAAATGAGAAAGTATTAACAGCACTTTACATGGATTAAAACCACGAGTGTAATATCCATATGATGTCCATGGGTTAAAATGAAATAAAATTGATAAACAGGCTTAGTCCTTAGTATCTAAAGAGCCTAAAACAGGCTAAACCAGCAAGTCTTTTAACGAATGAATCATGCATGCATATGACAGCGTATAGGACGAGCTTTAATTCCACCAAAGTGCACCATTCGTTGGCCTCTACACCTTCACCGAGTCACCTCGTGATAGCCCCCTTTGAGTGTATGCTCGCCAGAGGTACGAGTCAGGTAAGCCTGTGATATCTCTCCAAGGGATGGTCTGCTCTACTGCCGCTGTTACCGGTTAGTTCTCCATATCCATGATGTTTATGGACATATCATGCAAGAAATAGAAGGGATGCTTGCCATAGTGTTATAGCTGAGGCACATCAGTACCCCATCCCTCATCAACATGTATGTTGATACTTTGTATTTTATATGCCAATGTGCTATTATGCGTTTATATGGGTTGATCCATGCCCTATCTTTGGTCTAATAGAGAATACAATTTTTTACATATGTATATGGTTTTGTCTGGCTCTACCCCACGCACTTCATCTAAAGTCCCCCCTCACCCCCTCTTTTTTGCAAAAGCAACCAGGGATGGAGGCGCAATACTCCCTGTTGCGTCTCATTTAAAGTCCCAAAAATATTCCCTTTTTTCTTTAATTACTTGCATATTAGCCTTCAAAACGGGCACTTTTGATTTTTGATATTCGGGTCCCATTGACATTAATGGGGATCGTTATTCGGGTCCAAACTCCCAGTGTTCGAAAGTTCTGGTGCAAACCGAACAGGGGTCCATTCGGCCCATCCCTAATTAGCACCTGACCTCACAAATGCTCTTTTGGTTGAATGGTCACAAAATCCTACAGACACACTCCAAAATGGAGTAGAAAGCTAGAAGAAAATTGTTATAGCCAGTTGTTGGTGGTGGTTGGGAAGGGGACAGGAGCCGGGGGGCAATTTCGAATTAATGCCCCTGGTTTTGGAATGGGATGTCCAACTAACTCATATAGGTGTTACTGTCAGGTGTCCACAAACCTTAAGTCATATTGTTTATGATCACAATGGCAGACATGGCATTTGTACAGTCAAGACAACCTTATATAAAGACATGGTTGGTTGCTAACATAAAGGCATCTTAGGTCAGCCAGACATGCAAGAATGGTCCAACTGGATTATGTCTGAATGATCACGTATGCTCTAGTCTAATGTGTGGGTTTGTTTATGTGAAAGAAGCGGGAAAAAGGGAAGACAACTCCACCCATAACTCACCTTGAGGGATACAACAGCAAAAGGAAACAATTATCAAACCTGTCCAATGACTATTTCCCATAAAATGTATTGGCCGGGGATGTCTACTATTTATGCTGCTGTCCTTAAGCAGGTAAACAGCCCCCTATCTGCCCCCTATCTGGGCAAAATCATAGAGAATGGTCAACTGTCATCTCGTGTCTTTGACCAATTTATGAGATTGGTGCACAGATATGAGTTGTATTGGTTAATCCTAAAGCCGCAGTGGAAACAGACACATCCGTGGGAAAGTATTGTGGAGGTATAATTATCAACAGTAAAAACAGCTCAGATTGTGCCAGAAAGGGTGTGAGATTCTCAACAAGAGGGAAGGAGACTTTACTTACATTCCTTTACCTGAGCAAACAGGTTGACATAAAAGGAGAAAATGTCAGTTTAGTCAATAAGCTTTATAAGCATCAAAACAAATGAGATTCTATAAGAATTTTAGCAGATAAACTGAGAGGAGAAGCTTGTACTTGTGGGAACATGATTACAAATACGGTCCAGGTACATGGCTTGGTGTAGAGTGCCACTTTTATGCCCCAAAGCTTAGTCCATATACACTGTAAAAAATATTGTGCTGGGTCTACTCAAAAGAATTGAGACAACTATTTGCATCAGCTTTTTAAGTACCGTATTTATCGGCGTGTAACACGCACCGGCGTATAACACGCACCCCAATTTAGGAGGGAATTTTAAGGAAAAAAAACTTTTAGGAGGGAAGTTGAAGGGAAAAAAACTTACATTTAAATGCCCATCATTGCAGCCTTCTCAGTGCAGCCTTGCCCCAGTGCAGCCATGTCAGTGCAGCCATGTCAGTGCAGCCTTGTCAGTGCAGCCTTGTCAGTGCAGCCTTCCCCAGTGCAGCCTTGTCAGTGCAGCCTTGTCAGTGCAGCCTTCCCCAGTGCAGCCTTGTCAGTGCAGCCTTGTCAGTGCAGCCTTCCCCAGTGCAGCCTTCGATCCTGTGATCCCCTGCCATCCTGGGCTTCAAAATCGCTGACCGCGATTTGAAAATGGCGCCGCCGGCGCCGAAATACACAGAGCCGGTCCTCGGCTCTTCTCGGCGGCTCTCGTTCACTTTCGGCTCCACTCGTAGTCCCGCCCGGGATGGGCGTGACTGTGAGCGGAGCTATCCGAACCTAGCCGAGTACACTCGGCTAGGTTCGGGCGGCGCTCGAATGAAGCCGAAAGTGGCCGAGAAGAGCCGAGGACTGGCTCTGTGTATTTCGGCGCCGGCCGGCGTCATTTTCAAATCGCGGTCGGCGATTTTGAACATCTGGCAGCTCCGGATCGCAGGGGATCGGGGTATAACACGCACCGGCGATTTTCCCCTGATTTTAGGGGAAAAAAGTGCGTGTTATACGCCGATAAATACGGTACTGCCAACTAAACTTATTTTTGTCTGACTCATTAGATTTTTCACATTTTCAACTTTGTTGTTTTAGGTAAAGCCAACTCAATTTTTCCAGTTTATAGACCATAGGTTCAAGTAAAGCCAACTAAATGTTTCCAGTTTATAGAACGTAGGTTTAAGTAAAGCCAACTAATTTTTTTTCCAGTTTCTATAAAAGTTTAAGTTAGGAACATTAACTTATATATTTAAAGTATTCATATAGCACTGTCAATTTACAGAGCGCTTTACATATGTATTGTACATCAGTCCCTGACCTCAAGGAGCTTTTAATCTAAGATCCCTAACTCACATTCATACATACACTTAATAGGGGCCAATTTACACAGGAGCCAATTTCCCTACCAGCATGTCTTTGGAGTGTGGGAGGAAGCCTGTGCAGGTACAGGGTAGAAATGCAGGCAGGGTCCTGGTTGGGATCCAAACCAGCAACCCTTTTGTTGCTAGGTGAAAGTGCTAACCACTACACCACTGTGCTGCCCTATTACTTAGTCACTTAGTTACTTAAGTAATAATAACTTGTTACTTACTTACATTTTTTTTAAGTTGGTAAAACGTATTTGACAAATGTATTTGATATATGTTTGAAGGTTTTTATATAAAAACAATACAATAATATGTTTTTTAAAAAAAGGAATAGTCTCATGAAACAGACTTTCAAAACAAATTAACATTTATTATTTATAAAGTATTACAAATACTATATAATATTATTAAAGCAGCATCAAATGTAAATGTAAACTTTAAAAAAAAAAAAAAAGAAAGAAAGAAAAAAATGCCTCTTTCTCAGCTAACAAATCAAATTGAAACACACACATGTATATACAATATATCTGTAAAGAACATAGAATACAGAATGTATTAACTTTTTTTTAAACCTTTTAGGAAAGTAATTTGCACTTTAACCACTTCAGCCCCGGAAGGATTTGCCCCCTTAATGACCAGGCCATTTTTTGCGATACGGCACTGCGTAGCTTTAACTGACAATTGAGCGGTCGTGCGACGATGTAACCGAACAAAATGGTTGTCCTTTTTTTCCCACAAATAGAGCTTTCTTTTGGGTGGTATTTTCCCAAAAAATCGCTAATCTTGTTTCCAGTGCACTACATTGTGGCCTCATCATATGAACTGGCTCCCCAAGCTGTTGCTTACAGAATAAAGAAAGCTTGCAGGGAAAATGTAATTTTTTTGGCTTTATAAATGCAATTATTGCTGCAGCAGCTTCTATACACAGTACAGATGTGCCACTTTACAGTTAGACTAAGGGGACCCCCCAGGCACTATATTGAAATTAATTTTTTCATTTTTATGCTTTCACTTTAAGCATCAATAAATCACTGCTCATTTAAAAATTAATTTTTTTACAAACTTTTTTATTTATTGATATATGTCCCAGGGCAGTACCCTGACCCTCATAACCATTGTATGCCCAATTACTTGCATATACAAAATAGGCACTTTTGATTTTTCTAGTTTGGGTCCCATAGACTTCAATGGGGTTCGTTATTCGGTTCCAAACTTTTGCGATGTTCGAAAGTTCTGGTGTGAACCTGAACAGGGGGTCGTTCAGCCCATCCCTAATCGGGAGTAATTAGACACTCCCAAAAGAGAAGAGGGCTATGATGTGCAAGGAAGGAAGGGGCTTTGCTAAGGCATTGACTGTCCTGGAGTAGTCACGTAGAAAGGTCAAAGACTCTTTGCAAGTGAATAAAAAATAATTGATGAAAATAAAAAATCTACAAGTAAGGATACTTAAAGCGTTTCTTCAGTCAGGTTTAAAAAAAATAAAATTCACCAGCTACAAATACAGTAGCTGCTGACTTTTAATAAAAAAATACTCACCTGTCCAGGGATCCAGCACTGTCTTCACCTGGGTTATTCACTCGGGTCCCGAGTGTCAGCACGTTTAGTGTGGGAAGCCGGCTATGACTCCATGTGGTTTCACAGCCAGCTTCCCACTGAGCATGAGCAAACTGCGTTGCGCTGTGTGAATGGTCCTGCAGCCTCCTGGGAGCTGTTATGTGTCCCAGAAGATTCGGGCGTGGGGGGGGGGGGGACATCTGGTGAAAGCAAGTACCTGAGAAAACTACGTATTCGCCCACCCCCCTCCCCCCCCAAAAAAAATAAAGTTCCAAAAGGAGAAGAGGAGGGCAGAGAAGGACATAAAGCAGGACTTTCACTTTAGCGTAAGCAAATACTAAATTTTCTTTGGTTTTACCTGCTTTTTTTTTACTTGGTGACAGATTCTTTTTAAAGTATAGATCCATGTGATGTGTCCTTTTTTAAGGCACTGTACCCATGAGTGTCTCAGAAGTCCATAACAACCAATCAATTTCCAGCTGTCATTTCTCTAGTGGGATACGGTAAATGAAAGGAAGAATCTGTTACATCCTTTTCACATTTCATATTTTCTTTCAGAGTTTTAACACTCATGCTCTGTTATTTTCCTTTTTTTTTTTTGGCCAACATGCATGGACAGGGGACTGCCTCCAGCCTTTTCCCATGTTAGTAAATGAACCCCATTATACCTCCAGTGAACTTTGTTGACCTGTTTAAGCCAAGTACAGTAGATGTATTTAGTAATATGCCTTATCTGTCCTATTGTGGCAAACAACACGAGATCCGGATACTGAGCTGGATTAGACTCTCAGAGGTGGCTCTGGCAACTTCCGAATTCTTCTCGGCACCGTTCTGCAAACACATCTCTAATTAACACAAGATTTAACAGATTTCTCCACTTCCTTTTTACACAAACACTTCTGTTTCATAGGTGACGGATCCATTTGTATCCTGTAATAGTGGAGTGCAGTATTCTCTAGCTGGATATTAGTAGGAGCTAAATACAAATGTGTGTGTTGTGTAAAGTCACTGTTGAAGTTGGCGGCAGGCAGTCTTCTCATACAGTATCTGAGACTGTATAAGTGCTGGGCAGATTTTTTGGACCTTAAAGGGATACTAAAGGCTGTTTTCTTTTTTGTTAGGATAAAAAAGAAGTTATACTTACCTGCTGTTTGCAACAATTTTACACAAACATATTTAGTCCGGTTGCTAGGTATATTTTCTTTAGCTCCTATGTATTCAGTGGAGCAGGGCTTGATTGCTCTAGCCTGCTCATTGCTACATAAGTTGCTGGTCTGATTGCTTCCCCCTGCATTATGGGAAGCAGCATAAATATGTATGTGAACCCAGCCAATCCCTGGAGCCGTGGTTGGAAGGTCCAGAAGGTGGTTGGATAGTCCATAAATATCCTGAAGCACCAGAGCAGAAGGTCTTTCTATCCTGGGTGACCCCTGCTGGAGGAGTTCCCTGTCTGAGGGACTCTGGCCCTCAGGGCAGTCTACTGAGACGCTACTGTGTGATTATTGAGGTCCCAGCATAGGCATTGGCTGGGGGAGCTTATTTCCTAAAGCCTTCGGCTGATAAAGAAGCCAACTGGCTTTGAAACGCGTCCTGTGTCTACAACGCATGTGTCTACAGTGAGGATCAGGGATTCCAGTCCCAGGTTGAGCACCGATTTCAGTTGTAGTGATAGTAACTTCCTCCATCCTCAGCACGCTTCTTCCCCAGCTGGTGGCCAAGGCTGGTGGTTCTTTGGCTGCTGTCAGAAAGGGCATGCTAGTAGAAAACATGGTTCCTCTAGACGGACTTCTGTGCCTCTTCACAGGCTAATTCATGCTTCCTCTCATAGACGTAGGAATTTGGCTAATACTTATGCGCATACATAGATGTTGGCACCAAATGGGCTATTTAAACTGTGTCAGTGCTCAGGTTCAGTGCTGCTTTGTCTTTCAGCCTTCCCTGTATGCAATGACCCTGTGATTCTGTATCCTGATTTCAATTCCTGACCCGGCTTGTCTGACCACTCTCTGAACTCTGCCTGCATCGACCTTGGCTTGTCCTTGACCTCCGCTTCTGTTTGTTTCATTTGCTTCTCTTCTACTGTTTGGCTCCTGACCCTGCTTGTACCCAGACAATGCTCTTGCCTGCTGCTCTGTACCTGATCCATCCTGCCAGTGTATGACCTCACCTACCTGACTGCTAATCTTCCTGAAGTTTTCAGTACTTACATCCTGCTGTGCCTGCTGTTCAACTACCAGTGCATGCCTCACCCACCAGCTGCCACCAGTAACAGCTGGCTTTATTCTGACAACCACCAGCTATCTACCAGCCTGCCTGCCTCACTAAAGACTACTGATGACCTCTCCTGCCTAGTGTGGATACTCGCTCTGCTACTGGCCAAATCTAAAGCCACTCTGCACTCCTGCGCTATCTGTTCACTGACCCCTTGGATAATGTTCTATTGGACAAAACGCATCGAGGAGGAGACACTAGTGCTGGCGTCACACCACTATACGATCCCGGGTCAGCAGCAGCTTTTTATGTAAGAAGCTTGTGGTTTTACTTTTGTTTTACATTTTTATGCATTCATATTAAAATACTACACTACAAGAGCATCATTATGGCTCCCGATGAGCTTTGGATGTGGATATCGGGCGCAGTTCTTATTCTATCAGTGGATGTTTGATATAAAGATACAAAAGTGTATGCTGTTAAAATGGCAGCCATTGTCTCTGGTGAATGTTCACTTCACAGGGAGGTGGTAGCGGGAAAGATATTTTGACTTTAGAAGGTGTTGGATTCTTTCTGCATCATCTTCTCACAAGGCTGATTTCTGGATTAAGGCTTTTTCTTTATAGATGTTTGACTTTATTATTGATGGACATTAAGACAGTTGCTTTATTTTTTTTGAGTTGGTTATATGCACATTTCTCTGTAATTTTTGGCACTGCACATTTTATTTACACCTCTATTTCATTTTAATGCTACACTATGGGGTTGCCCTGTTGTTTCTTTTGTTTTCTTCCAGTGGTTGGAAAGTGAGCTCCCTCTTCAGTCTTCCAGCTGCAGGTCCTAGTTTTAGCTATGTTTAGCACTCTGGGCTATCCTACGCAAAACTTTTAACACTGTTGGTATACATTTTTATCATCATTTAGCAATCTATTTCCACAATTTTTATTTCATTTAATTTCATTTGGTACTTTTAGTTTTTACCCATTTTGAGCCTAGTTTATCAGACCACTCCTGAGTGCTGTCGTTTGTTTGGGCTTGACAAGCTCATTCATTCATATATTCTTGTGGCGGTCCTCTGCTAGGATGGAGAGAAGAGTCCTCAGTCCATTCAGTTTCCTTTGGGTATCCCATGTTCCCCCATACCTACCCAAGTTACATAAGCAATAAAAAAAATACAAAAGATACCCCCAGACTGTTTTATTGAGCTAGTGAAAGAGAAAAAGATGTGCGCCTGGCTGTGTGTGCTCTAATTGGAAAACAGGACCAACTAATATCAGCGTCTACTGCGGGTGTAGCGCTACAAAGGTCCTTTACCTTCTCTTCTGGCATGCCTTCACCAGTGCTGTTCACCTCTGCCTCCTCTGGGTGCTAAGAAGGCACCTGTGCTCACATACTTCCAAGCCGGACTGTGTGTGTCCAAAGACACACAGTGCTGGTAAGCCATGCCCTGTGCTACTTCCTTACAGGAGTTTGACTGCCAGCAGCAGGAAAAGTAGAAAGTGAGAGGTGCAGTTCTGCAGTTGGGACAAAACTGGAGCCGTGCCAGGAGTCAGGTAAGTGTTCAGGGATGGCTGTGGGTAGGACAAGTAGTGGGAAAATGCATTAAGGGAAAAAAAAACATTTTGACTTTAGAACCACTTTAAAGAGTATCTAAACCTTTGAACAAAAAATGTAATATATTGCAGCTTACCATTTTTTAGATTTGGTAGCTGCCAGGGGCGGACTGACCATTCGGGCACTCGGGCACTGCCTGAGGGCCCCATGCCACTAAGGGGCCCCATCAGGGTTGCCAGCCTCAATAAAACCAGGGACAGTATGTAAAAATCTGTGTTTTTTAAAAAAAATCCCAAGATTATAGCTGCCCCACCTCTCCAGTACCTTTTCAGTGTGTGTATGTGTATTCTGTGTGTATACTGTGTGTGAATATTGTGTGTCGATGTGTGTATACTGTATGTGTGTGTGTGTGCATACTGTGTGGCCCCATAATCTCCTATTGCCTGGGGGCCCCATAATCTCCTATTGCCTGGGGGCCCCATAATCTCCTATTGTCCGGGGGCCCCATAATCTTCTCCTATTGCCCGGGGGCCCCATAATCGCCTATTGCCTAGGGGCCCCTTAAGTTGTCAGTCCACCCCTAGTAGCTGCATACCTTTCCTTGTTACATTCTTTTTTCTTTATACTCACCTGTAAGCCTTGATGGTAACACACTTCCTGTCCTAGGGTGACAACGCTCACATACTGTATGTTATCTATGGAGGAGCAGTATTATCACCTTGGCTTCTCTCCTTACTTGCCTTATAAATTCTCCTTACACACCTCATCAACCAGTCATTCAAAGAAAGGACTGCTCCAAGCGCCCTCAAACATGGCATCGTCAAACCCTTCCTAAAGAAACCTCGACCCTAAGGACCCTAACTATCGCAGACCGATAAAAAGCCTCAACACCATCTCCAAGATTATTGAGAAAGCAGTAGTACAACAGCTTCAACACCACCTGGACACGCACAAACTCCTGGACCCTCTGCAATCAGGCTTCTGCCAAGGCCATGGCACAGAAACGGCACTTCTCAAAATATGGGACGATGCCCTCGAAGCAGCTGATGATGGAGAATCATGTCTCCTGGTACTGTTGGACCTCAGTGCAGCGTTCGATACAGTGGACCACAATACTCTATTCATCCGCCTCACAGAAGTAGCAGGAGTCACAGATTCAGATCTACAATGGTTCGCATCCTTCTTAGGAAATCGCTCTCAGACAGTGAAACTAGGAGTTTTCACCTCTGAAACCCGCGCAATCTCTTGTGGAGTCCCTCAAGGTTCACCCTTGTCACCAGTGCTCTTCAACATCTACATCCGCCCACTCCTCAAAATCATCAGAAAATTGGACCTTTGCTTCCACTCATACGCTGATGATACCCAACTCTACCTTCGCATCACCGGAGAAAAAGACCATCATTAGCAACTAGAAAAATGCCTCACTTTGATAGACGATTGGATAACCACTAGCTCTCTTAAACCCAATGGATCAAAAACAGAGCTTCTTCTCCTACACGCAAACCAAAATGCCAAAACTAAGACCCCATGGACACCACCCACCATCTTTGGACAGACCATCTCTCCAAGCACCAAAGCCAAGAGTCTCGGAGTCATCTTTGACTCAGAAATGTCAATGGATGCACAAATAGGATCAGTAGTCAGCCGATCTCACCAGCGCGCTTGCAACTCATCCAAAACACGGCGGAAAGACTATTAACAGGAAAAAAACCCTGGGAATGCATCTCCCCTTCCCTGAGGAGCCTACATTGGCTAACCGTAAAGAACCAAATCACTTTCAAGACCCTCTGCCTCACCCACAAATCTATACAAGGAAACGCTCCTCAATACATATGCGAGAAAAAAAAGCACTACACACCCAATCGCAGTCTTCGATCTTCTAACCAAAACCTCCTCCTTATTCCAAAAACCCGCTACAAAACAAAAGGAGAACGAAGATTCGCAGTCCAAGGACCACAGTTATGGAACGCTCTACCTGCTCACATTCGCATGGAAGAAAACCATCAGGCCTTCAGAAAGAAACTCAAGACCTACCTCTTCTAAGAAGCTGGACAACACAAGACAGATCTAGCGCCTTGAGGCGATTCAGTTTGCATTTTCAGCGCTATACAAATCATTCATTCATTCATTCATTCATTCATTCATTCATTCATTCATAAATGCCTCCTCCTTTACTTATCTCCATAACAAAGGACAGATTTTAGACGAGGAAGGCCAAAAACAAAGTTTGTGAGATAATTGGATGTAGATCAAGGCGCTACAATTAAGGTGACATTTTCAGTAACTTTACTTCTTTAATCTTCATGCAACAGATGACAAAAGACACAAGGTTCAGGTATGAACGGACCCATTGAGCATAATGGGATTCTTCACGTTGCTCATTGTCTTGCTGCAGGAATCACCAACAAAGCGGTCAGGTGTGAATAGTTACTTGTATGTGCAACCCAGAACATAAGGCTTCTGCGAGGACACCAGAATTGACATGATTGTGACATCTAGGGTATAGATTTTAGCTCTGAATTATGCCAGTTTGGAACTTTGTGCATGCATTAAAACTATATTATATCCAATTCTAAGTGCCCTATAACAAGAAGATGTTTTTTTTATATACAGGAAACATATTTTGGTGCATTTTAAAAGGCACACAAAACTATATTTTTGAAGTTTAGTTGTTTTTCATGATTAAAAACTTCTGTACTGTAAATCTATTTATTCCTTATGATCAGTAAACACTTTATCTCAGCGAATACCTTTGAAAGTTTTACTGGAACATACCTTATCTCTTTCCTCTTAAAATCTGGCTGTATACAGTGTTTTTATGAAATAAGGGAGAAGGTCTGCAAGCATGTGATAATATTTCGTGACATATTTCACATTTTTGAAAGTTCTTTAATTATAAAGGAAGGAAGGAAGAAGATTTATGGCACTAAAAGTGACTCTTATGGGTGGAAAACTAGTTCATTCAGTTACAGCTGTTAATCAAGACATATATCTAAAATTTGGCACTGTTGTTTCTCTTAGATGGACAGGCAGTAAAGTAATGGAGTTTATAAGTTCTGCTTGGAGTATTCAGCTTCCTCCTAATGTCCAAAAACAGACCAGTAGGTTCATCATTTATATGTTCTCCAGCTTCCTCCCAATGACCACAAATAGACCAGAAGAATCATCTGTGTCCACAAAAAACTGGTTTTGGTACGTGTGTTTATATGCCTGAATCAAATACATGTAACATTCAAGATAAATACAAACATGCAGTTAAAGGACTATATGTAAACCCACATACTGAGAAATAATAAAAGCTGTAGCATTTTCGTAAATTGTCAATTGTCATCTTAATATATCAAATATCAGCAGCTTCCATTAAATAATACCTGGTGATCCTTCTATGGGGGTTCTTGATCAAGCATTTCTGTTATATGGTGACTACGCTCTCCCCGTCTCCCAACTGTGCTCCTGTGCTGTCACCCTGTCACATGGGCTTCTGATGGAGACTAAAATAATCTATTGATAATGGTTACATTTTATTGCTCTTTGAGCTATGGTATTATTGACCTTTCTAATTTCATAGCAATTTCATAGCAAAGTTCAGTTATCACGCTTGTTGGATGCAAATGTATGTGAAAAAACAAACCTGCAAGTGCCTAAATTTGTCCCAGATGCCACAGAAGAGAGCAATTCAACTGAACAAAGACTTCAGCGTGAGCAAAAACTGACATTTGATACCAGGTTAATCTTATTGTCCATTTGCATTATGCCAAACATTTCAATACACCTCTCTAACATTAGGCACTATATTAGGGGTATCCAACCTTTTGACTTTCCTGGGCCACATTGGAAGAAGAGGAATAGTCTTGGGCTGCACATAAAATACATGAACAATAAGGATAGCTGATGAGCAGATCACAAGTTAACGTCACTGATATAGATAATGTACCTATTTGAGTAATAAAACTTAATTTTTTAGTAATATTTTTTATAATAATATAAAAGTAAAAGAGGGCAACATAAAACGAGTGTGATATTTGACACTGTTTTCTAACATATCAATATCTGGTTTGATGGGTGGAGTAGTGATTCTCAATGTGCTTATCAGACATTTTGGTTCTAATTTTGCCCTTCGTTTGCTTCATCCTTAAAAATAGTTGCTCACAAATATAGGTGCTGTTGAAAACTGATGACATGAACAAAGCGTGATTGTGAGGAGTGGGGGATTTTTCTTTTACAAGAAATTTCAAAGAAAAATCAACATTTTAAGTAACTTTATGATTTTGTGTTGGGCCACATTCATAGCCATCTTTGGCCGCATGCAGCCTGTGGACCACAGGTTGGACATCCCCGCACTAAATAATGCTTAGTGAGGGGCAGGAAAACACTCTTTTGACCGTTGGGCTCATTGGTTTGTGTACATGGGCATTTGTCCACTTCTGAAAAAGCCAATGTGAAAGCAGAAGCAGCTCAAAGCAGTTCAAAAGCAACAGTAAGTAGCTCATATGAACTCAACAGCAGTCTAGAACAACTCATAAGCTCATCAGAAGCAAGCCAAAAGCAGTTTACAGCAACTTATTCAATACAAAAGCATATAGCCTTTGAGACTGAATCCAGTGTACACATGATTTAATAGTGTCCTGTCTTGCAGGGTACAGCATTTGGTTAATGCTCTCTGAAGCTAAGGGGACATCTCCGTATTGGATTCTTAACAGTTTTGAAGCTAAGATTGGCTATTGAAACCAATGGCATCTGCCCGAACATTAGGGAGTGATTTGTTGGTGAAGGTAACCTTTACCATATTTAGTAAACTAAGGTGGTTGCAAGAGGTTAAACCACATCTAGAGATACTGCTAAAATGACCACACCGTATAATACTCACCTCTGATAGGTAGTGGTTGCTCACTCACTGCCACTCCTCAGTTTAGGAGGCTCTAAACGTAGCCCACATGAAGCATACAAAAAAACTACTCCTGAGAATTGACACCAGGGTGGGCAATCCAGGGATACAGACAGCTACTATTGGTCAGAGAGGGCAATGAGAGAACGTTGTATAAAAAACCAGTACCAAATTTTATTGATTTACCAAAAACACATATTAAGTAAAAGCCAATTGCTTCTCAAAGGAAGCCAAAAAAGCATCAACGGTCTCCTGTCACCAACCATGAAATGATACACCAGGGGGGGGGGGGGGGCGCAGACCCCTCTAATGGTGTTTGGACAAAACAGACAAACTGACAAGGACAAACAAGACTAACCGACCACAATAAATAACACACAAGATAAGCATGCAGTGCAAGCGCCTGCAGTGATCCACACACACATGGAAACCCCTAAGGCAAAAAGCCAATTAATCACAATAAAATAATGAAAATTCAAGCATATACAGGGGTGACCATGTGAGTGTGGTCCCCGGGGATAGCAATGAGGCTAAAATTAAACATGGGTTGAACGTCCAGTTGAAGCTATGTAACGATACGTTGCAAAACGCGTCGACGTAACTGTGGTGCTTGGATGCCGTTTCAGTGATTCCCCACACTACCCAGGAAGCAGTGGAGCGGAGTACCTTTCATCGAAGTTTCTACCCATACCGCCGAAGCCGCCATGAGCAGGACTACTAGCGGCCGCTAGACTTGTTTGCGGCGCGGCTGCCTCTCGGATCGTTCATTATTTTATTGTGATTAATTGGCTTTTTGCCTTAGGGGTTTCCATGTGTGTGTGGATCACTGCAGGCGTCTGCACTGCATGCTTATCTTGTGTGTTATTTATTGTGGTTGGTTAGTCTTGTTTGTCCTTGTCAGTCTGTCTGTTTTGTCGGAACACCATCAGAGGGGTCTGCGCCCCCCCCCCCTGTGGTGTATCATTTCATGGCTGGTGACAGGAGACCGTTGATGCTTTTTTGGCTTCCTTTGAGAAGCAATTGGCTTTTACTTAATATGTGTTTTTGGTAAATCAATAAAATTTGGTACTGTTTTTTTTATACAACTTTCTCTCATTGCCCTCTCTGGCCAATAGTAGCTGTCTGTATCCCTGGATTGCCCACCCTGGTGTCAATTCTCAGGAATAGTTTTTTGTATAAACCACATCTAGGCCTTGTGGCTAAATGAAGTCAAGATGTGGCCACCACCATTCCTGTAAAGGAGCAAGTGGTTCAAATACATGTGGATTCTATGGCTGGATGTAGGTGTTATGTTAAGACCATAATACCACTAATGGAGCAACTCACTCATGGGTGCTGTAGCTGGATGGGGTTTAGATGTGACCACCATAAGCCTACTAATGGAGCAAGTAGTTCAAACCACAATGAGTCCAGCTGCTGGATAGAGCTAAGATGTGACCACCATAATGCTTCCAATAAAGCAAATAGTTAAACCAGCCCTGGATCCTATAGCTTGATAAAGATATTTGACTACCATAATACTGCTTATACTACTATTACTAAATGGTCAAACTGCGTCAGGGTTTTGTGGCTGGGTGAAGTTGAAACATTACTACCAAAATACTACTAATGCGCCAAGTGGTTAAACCACACCCGAGTTATAAGGTTGGGTGGAGTTGAGATGTGTCCACCACACTGCTACTAATAAAATAAAAAATTAAACCACTCTGAGGTCCTATGGCTGGAAGTAGTTGCAATGTGATCACCATAGTACCACTATTGAGGCCCTCTCAGTGTCTACATATTCTTCAGACACTTCCAAAGTGTACTCCACTAGGTGGAAATAAATGCAAAGGATCTTTATGTGTAATGGCATCATCAAGCATCACGCCCAACATGGTCTTTGCCATAATTGACATGTTTGGTCAATGAGAGACATAGAAGCTGTAACTGCTTTGCGTGGGTGTACTTTGGTATGACAATTTTCCGACACACCTACATTTGTGGGAAATAATTCTGGTTGTTCAGCTAAATAGAAAGTATGAACGCTCTCAGTGTACTTCAGGGAGCAGAAAATCGAGGAGAAAGGACTTCAGTTAATTAACTGGTTTCTGTTAGAATATTAACTGAAGGATAAACAGAATAATAGACTAGTAGAAAAGTCCTTTTGTAATCCAAATTCAACTTTCTCGACAGTATTAGTCAGTCCAGAGTACTTTACACTTTACAGTAACTCGAAAAAAGGGGGGGAGATAAAACACCATATTATTATGTTTGTTATTCGGACATTATGTCATTATTATTCCATGTGCAGAAATGTCAAATCCTTTTTTTTTGCAGTTAATAATGTTTCTCTCTCGGTGAAAAAGGGGTGTTTAGCCTTTTAAGGAAAGAAAAAGAATTTTGCCAAACAATTTTTACTTATAAAATTAACCACAGAACATACAATTTATGGCCAAATGTTCCCCCGACCATCAAACCTATATGGACCTGTTGGACATTCTATTCCAAAACCTTGGGAATTAAGGGTTAGTTCACAACAGAATGAAGTGCGGGAAACCTGTATTCCGTGCGTATTACCCGCACCACATTCAAAACTCACTGCACTTTGATGTGGAAATATTTGCCATATCAACTTGCAATCTACAGCAGGTGGCAGTGTTAACTTAACGACACCCCAAACGCAGGTCAAAAACACAGTGCATTTGCCTGCACTGGATCGCACAGTACGGTAGTACCGTGCAATCTGGTTGCTGTAGGGTTGATTTACTAAAACTGAAGAGTGCAAAATCTGGTGCAGCTGTACATAGAAACCAATCAGCTTCCAGTTTTTTTTTGCCAAAGATTAATTGAACAAGCTGAAGTTAGAAGCTGACTGGCTACAATGCATAGCTGTACCAGATTTTGCAGTCTATAGTTTTAGTAAATCAACCCCTTTTTAAATTAGTGCATGCACTATTTTTGGTGCAGTCCGCTGCAGTTTCAGCCCATTTAAATGAATAGGCTGAAATTGCACTGCACCCGGATTGCATGTGAATCGCACAAATATGCACAACGTGTTCCTGTGCAATTCATGGTGTGAACTGGCCCTTAAAAGTAATTATTTTTAAAAGAAGAATTCTAGGCATGGTATATTTTTACTGAATTACATTGGTCCAGCTTGGACCAAAGTAATAATGTACTATATCTCACAAAAGTGAGTACACCCCTCACATTATTTGTAAATATTTTATCTATGTGATAACACTGAAGAAATGACACTTTGCTATAATGTGAAGTAGTAAGTGTACAGTTTGTATAACAGTGTAAATTTGCTGTCCTCTCAAAAAAACTCAACACAGCCATTAATGTCTAAACCACTGGCAACAAAAGTAAGTACTCCCCTAAGTGAAAATGTCCAAATTGGACCCAAAGTCTCAGTATTTTGTGTGGCCACCATTATTTTCCAGCACTGCCTTAACCCTCTTGGACATGGAGTTCACCAGAGCTTCACAGGTTGCCACTGGTGTCCTCTTCCACTCCTCCATGATGACATCACGGAGCTGGTGGATGTTAGAGACCTTGCACTCCTCCAACTTCCATTTGAGGATGCCCCACAGATGCTCAATAGGGTTTTGGTCTGGAGACATGCTTGGCCAGTCCATCACCTTTACACTCAGCTTCTTTAGCAATGCAGTGGTCGTTTTGGATGTGTGTTTCGGGTCGTTATCATGTTGGAATACTGCCCTGCGGCCCAGTCTCCAAAGGGAGGGGATCATGCTCTGCTTCAGTATGTCACAGTGCATGTTGGCATTCATGGTTCCCTCAATGAACTGTAGCTCCCCAATGCTGGCAGCACTCATGCAGCCCCAGACCATGACACTCCCACCACCATGCTTGACTGTAGGTAAGACACACTTGTCTTTGTACTCCTCACCTGGTTGCCGCCACACACGCTTGGCACCATCTGAACCAAATAAGTTTATCTTGGTCTCATCAGACCACAGGACATGGTTCCAGTAATCCATGTCCTTAGTCTGCTTGTCTTCAGCAAACTGTTTGCGGGCTTTCTTGTGCATCATCTTTAGCAGAGGCTTCCTTCAGGAACGACAGCCATGCAGACCAATTTGATGCAGTGTGCAGCGTATGGTCTGAGCACTGACAGTCTGACCCCCCTTTCCTTCAACCTCTAAAGCAATAATAGCAGCACTCATATGTCTATTTCCAAAAGACAACCTCTGGATATGACGCTGAGCACTTGCACTCAACTTCTTTGGTCGACCATGGCGAGGCCTGTTCTGAGTGGAACCTGTCCTGTTAAATCGCTGTATGGTCTTGGCCACTGTGCTGCAGCTCAGTTTCAGGGTCTTGGCAATCTTCTTATAGCCTAGGCCATCTTTATGTAGAGCAACAATTCTTTTTTTCAGATCCTCAGAGAGTTCTTTGCCATGAAGTGCCATGTTGAACTTCCAGTGACCAGTATGAGAGAGTGAGAGCCATAACACCAAATTTAACACCCCTGCTCATCATTCACACCTGAGACCTTGTAACACTAAAGAGTCACATGACACCGGAGAGGGAAAATGGCTAATTGGGCCCAATTTGGACATTTTCACTTAGAGAGCATGAGAGAGTGAGAGCGATAACACCAAATTTAACACCCCTGCTCCCCATTCACACCTGAGACCTTGTAACACTAAAGAGTCACATGACACCGGAGAGAGAAAATGGCTAATTGGGCCCGATTTGGACATTTTCACTTAAAGGTGTACTCACTTTTGTTGCCAGTGGTTTAGACATTAATGGCTGTGTGTTGAGTTATTTTGAGGGGACAGAAAATTTACACTGTTATACAAGCTGTACACTCACTACTTTAAATTGTAGCAAAGTGTAATCTCTTCAGTGTTGTCACGTGAAAAGATATAATAAAATATTTACAAAAATGTGAGGGGTGTACTCACTATTGTGAGATACTGTATATACTATACCTGGCTGATGGAAGCTGGAAATCACTGAAGTAGACACTGCTTCTCCAGTGATCTCCACTTCCTTCTGGGTCCCGTGCTAAATGGCTGGCCTGCTGCATTGTGAATATAGGGGGTTGGCCGCTCAGTACAGGCACCATTCAGAGAATGCTATGCATTTTCCTGAATAAATGCAAAGCATTCTCTCATTGGACGAGATAGAGAGGGGTGGAGGGTTGGTGACGTCACAATCTCCACCTTATTTGATCAAAGAACACTTTGCAAGCAAAGCATTCTCTGAAGGGCTTCAGGCCGAGTGGCCCACTCCCTGTATTCACACTGCATCAGGCCCAGGAAGCAGGTACAGAATATATATAGGTACATTGGTCCAAGATGTAAAAATATACCATGCCTAGAATCTTACATTTTTTGTTTTATTTTATTTAATCACCTAGGGGACCGAGGCATATAGCAAGTGCATTTTAACATGTGCACAAAATAAAACACAGTGGACCAACATCAGCAGATAACATGGTTCCCCAAATCATCACTGACTGTGGAAACTTCACACTGGACCTCATGCAACTTGGATTCTGTGCCTCTCCACTCTTCCTCCAGACTCGGGGACCTTGATTTCCAAATGAAATGCAAAATTTTCACAGTCTGTGATGATTAAGGAAACCATGTCATCTGCTGGTGTTGGTCCATTGTGTTTTATGAAGTCCAAAGTCAGCACAGACCTCTACCAGGAAACTCTAGAGCACTTTATGCTTCCCTCTGCTGATAAGCTTTATGGAGATGCTGATTTCATTTTCCAGCAGGACTTGGCACCTGCCCACACGGCCAAAAGTACCAATACCTGGTTTAATGATCATGGTATCACTGTGCTTGATTGGCCAGCAAACTCGCCTGACCTAAACCCCATAGAGAATCTGTGGAGCATTGTCAAGAGGAAGATGGGAGACATCAGACCCAACAATGCCGACAAGCTGAAGGCTGCTATCAAAGCAACCTGGGCTTCCATAACACCTCAGCAGTGCCCCAGGCTGATCCCCTCCATGCCACGCCGCATTGATGCAGTAATTCATGCAAAAGGAGCCCTGACAAAGTATTGAGTGCATACTATACTGTACATGGACATAAATAAATAATGTGATGCGCTCGTATTATCTTATTGCTGTCCTTCTACCTTATTGTGCTGACACAACACTTTCTAAAAATAAATACATTGTTTCAACCTAATTGCAAAATATAGCAGTGGAAAAAACCACATCAAAATATAAAACTAAATACAATGTGTGCAAAGTTATCTAATGTGATTTCCTGAACAATAAAAGACCTCCCGGGGATTGGTCATAAACAGAATTTTTTTCTTTAAGATATAATATGATTTAAATCAGTGTTCTTGTGAAAAAGTGTAAATTATAAAAAAAATTTTTAGTAAAAATGTGTATATAAATGTGAGTAGGTATATATTTCAGTGCACCTCAAATAGAAATAGTAATGATGATTGGTTTCCTAATTAGAAGGGTGATACCTCCTCTCCGTTGATCAGGGCTATGTGAGTCAGGATGGATCAGTGGTGGAGCTTAGTTCATTAGATCCGCCGGCTGAAAACGGTTATTTTCCGGTTCTAGTGCTCTCTCCCATCTGGAATACAAGAATGGGGATAAAAAACCATTGCGCACAAATCATCCAATAATATCTGAAGTAAAAGCTCCAATTGATTCACTCACATGATCTCAGTATCATAAATCGCATTCTCCAGTTATGGTCAGACTCAGCTCCGTGCTCCTCCGTGCTGCTGTTCACTAACAGACTGCACACTGACAAGAGCATTAACGGAGGGTTCACTGATTGATTGCAGCTGAATTATCTTGTTATTTATGTATTTATATAAACATTTATTTATTCTCACATAATCTCACTTCAGCGCTTTAGTAACTACACCACTGAAATTCACAATTTGTATATGGACATGCTTTTCAGTAAGCCAACATTTCTGTATTAAAAATCCTTTTTTTTTATTGGTCTTATGTAATATTCAAATTTTCTGAGATACTGAATTTTGGGTTTTCACTAGCTGTAAGCCATAATCAACAAAATTAAAAGAAAGAAATGCTTGAAATATATTACTCTGTGTGTAACGCATCTATATAAAATATATGTTTCACTTTTTGAATTGAATTACTGAAATAAATGAACTTTTTGATGATATTCTATTGTTATGAGATGCACCTGTAGTACATTCATATCAGTCCCTGCCCTCAAAGAGCTTACAATCTAAGGTCCCTAACTCACATTCATACATACACATGCTAGGGCCCATTTAGACTAGAGCCAATTACCTACCAGCATGTCTTTGGTATGTGGGAGGAAACCGGAGTACCCAGAGGAAACCCACATGGACACAGGGAGAACATGCAAACTCCATGCAGCTAGTTCTGTGGTTGCGCACATTAATGATACATGAAAAAAATGCCTTAGTAAGAGTTGCAGGACTTGGTGTTTACATAAGGCGGGGCACCTCTATAATTCATTGTCGGTTGTATTTATAGTGTTGACACGTGTCTATCTATGATTATTTATGGAAAGAATAAAAGGCAAATCGCCGGGGTATTGCAAGAAAGGGATATGGTGTTGGCGCATATTATTGGAGCAGACTAGGGAGTATATATAATATTGAGCTTTTCTGTCTTACACAACTGCCGGAAGTTTAACCACATGGGGCAGGAAGAATCATAAGAATCATCCTTGCTCTACTGTGTACTATAAATATGTATAGCTGCAAGGACTTAGAAAAGCCGGATATGTGTTTTCACCTTCAGTTGCTTTGGACAACTATCAAACATCTTCATTATTTTTAGCATCAAAGTAACTGAAAAGCCATTGTTAGAGAGAATGGCCTTTTTTTTTTTTTTTGTTTCTTTTTTGGCAGGAGACTGGAGGAGCAAGCTGGATGCCGATATCTGTCTTAATTCATGTCTAACCGAGTTCATTCATTGCGGAGATTCCAAAGATGGTCTGTATTAAAAAAATGGCGGAGGGATCTGAACTCCTTCAGCACATGCGGTTATAAAAGTCAGTATCGTTTTATGAATATTTCGGCACATCACTGCTCACTTAGAATATATTTAGTCCACACACATTAAAAGATCATTTTGGCAGGGCGCTCGATGTGGAAATTATAAACATAATCCTTTATAGAAACACATTGAATTGTTTTTTTATTAATGCTTTTCGTTCCCTTGATGTAATTAGTCGCCAAGATTTTTTTTTTTTGATAGTTATTTTAAACTGCTTATATCTTTTTCCAATTGATAGATTACAAAAGCTGAACTCCAAGACACATACAGCTCTGGAATTATTAATACATTGTAGCGCTTACTCTCGCAGGAGCCACTGGATATGATATGGCTTTTTTCTGCCACAACTCTTTAAAGCGGAGCTTTACCCATAATAACTTGATAAAAAAAAATGTTCTTTAGCAAGGAACATACATTCCAGATTTATAATTATGCTACCAAAGTTAGTGTGTGCTGTAAATTGCCTCCAGCATTGCTTCTGTTTCTTTTAGGCGTAGGCTACCATTTTGCTGAAGCCCAGAGCCCCTGAACAGCAGTAAATCACAAAGTAGTGCTAAATCCATCGATTTAATGGTTTCAAAAACAGTTACGTTCCTGGAATGTGGTGATTGCTAATGGTCGTATTTGCTTGTGTCCTCAACAGTCAAACCATCAAACAGCTTGTGTCATAACTGGTGGTAAATAGAATAAGTGTATTAAGACAAGGCAAGGTAACACAAAGCACAAACAAATAAATGGGCAAAGATCTTGTTAGAATATGTTATGCTAATTAATGAATACTAGCCTTAAAGAGGATCTTCTGGCTGTATGAAAACAATTAAAAGTCGGCTACAAATATTGTAGCAGTTGACTCTTAATAAAAGGACACTTACCCGTCCAAGGATCCAGCGCCATCCTTACCCAGGCCTATTTTTCACTCCCAGGTGCCAGCATTTTTTCTAAGGGAAGCCAGCTGTCACTCCTTGCGGCTTTACAGCCAGCTTCCCACTGCGCATGCATGAGCCAAGCTGCACTTTGTTAATAGTCCCACGGCCTTCTGGGACCTGTGACGTGTCCCAGGAGCCTGAGGGAAAAGAGGGCTGGGGCGAGCAGAAGTGGGAGCAGGTACCTGTCAAAACTAGGTAGCCAGATAGAGGTGAGAAGGGAGGAGGTGGGTGAAGTTCCATTTTAAGTATGGCAGTTAGCTAAGAACAAATAACGCTACAACAAACTAGCATGGAATCCATGGTATTAGTAAGGAACAAACAGTGAGGTATATCACCGTACTGGTGACCCCACAATAGGGATAAAACTTTTTCGCAGAAGAGAGTTTAACAAGACTTGTGGCCACTCATTAAAATTAGAAGAAAAGAGGTTTAACCTTAAACTACGTAGAGGGTTCTTTACTGTAAGAGCGGCAAGGATGTGGCATTCCCTTCCACAGGCAGTGGTCTCAGCGGGGAGCATTGATAGCTTCAAGAAACTATTAGATAAGCTCCTGAATGACCGCAACATACAGGGATATATAATGTAATACTGACACATAATCACACACATAGGTTGGACTTGATGGACTTGTGTCTTTTTTCAACCTCACCTACTATGTAACTATGTAAGTGTAGTAAAGGAAGTCTCACTGTAACTCTCAAATAACAGCTTCAATTAAAGCGTCCTGAGGTGCACTCTGCAGTAATACCTGGTGCCTAGATTGAAATGTTAAGCTGGCTGACGTTGGGGCTCTTCTGTGAGGTGGTACATATGAAGCTGTCCCTTTAAGGCTATTCGATGAATGGCTGATGAGCTGCTAGGTAAGGAGCAGTCTCTATTGGCGTTAATTATGGCCAGTAAGGGGTTAAGCTCAGTTGGTCCTGCTCACCACTCCTGGCATCCAACGGATCCAATTTAGAATGCAGAGTGGTCTGCAGTCCTCTAAAGTCAGGTCCCAGGTGGCTCAGTCTCTCAGCTCTGATTCTCACAAGGCCCAATCTTTTTGCAGGTTTGGTCCTCAATGACTTGCCTCTCGTCACACTGCATACAGGTCCTAGCCTTCTGATCCCTGTGCAGGCTGGATACCAGTTGCTCAGTCCTCTCTCTCTGGTTCCCCACACAAGATTCCCCTGATCAGTAACCCAAAGCCCAGGAAAAGACCTGCTCTCTCCACCTCAGTTCTGCAAAGCCTTATGCTCCATGTAGTCCACAGCCCACTTAGCCTCCATTCACTCGTGTTTTGCTGTGCTACTTTAAGGACTATATATCCCATGATCCTTAGGGGCTGTCCTTAGAGGGGGAAAGAACAGGGGATTACACAAACAGTCTGCTCTGTCTCTCAGTAGTGGGAGGTGAAAAGAAAAAGCCCACAGTTGCACACAACACAGGACTATTAAGGCTTTTGTCAAGTACCCAGAATCACACCGGGAAGGACGGGTGTGAAAAAAAAGGGGGGCGGCACATGGTCTAAAACATCAAAGAAGACTTGGCTGAGATGGGGGATACATCATCCTGACCTGGTAAATCAAGATGGCCAAAGACACCAAAGAAGACTGGGTTGAGATGGGGAGTTACAGAATCCCGACCTGGCCATTTAAGATGGTCAAAAAAACCAAAGAAGACTGGGCTGAAATGGGGAGTTAGATCATCCCGACCTGGCCAATCAAGATAGTCAAAGACACCAAAGAAGCCTGGGCTGAAATGGGGAGTTACATTATCCTGACCTGGCCAATCAAGATAGTCAAAGACACCAAAGAAAGCTGGGCTGAGATGGGGAGTTGCATCATCCTGACCAGACCAATCAAGATATTCCAAGACACCAAAGAAGACTGGGCTGAGATCGATAGTTACATCATCCCGACCTGGCCAATCAAGATGGTCAAAGACACAGAAGAAGACTTGGCTGAGATGGGGAATTACATAATTCTGACCTGCCTAATCAAGATAGTCAAAGACACAAAAGAAGACTTGGCTGATGTCAGGGCTGGCTCAGCCTTTCCTCCTCTGAGCTGGCCGCTCAGCTGTCGGCTTGCTTTTGCTCTACTTGGATCCCTGACTTCTGGCCTGGCTGATTACCCGATCTGGTTACTGAACTCTGGCTTGGCTGACTACCTGATCCGGTTACTGGACTCTGACTATGCTTTGACTACGCTTACTCTATTTACCTTTTTATTTTTATTAATAAACAAGTGTGATTTTACTGTACTTCTGTCTTGGTCTGGTTCATGGTTTCTGACAGTAGGCGAAGGCCATGAATTCAGAAGATACAGTCAATCCACTTGTTGGTAATATTTTTTCAAGATTGGATGAGTAAGATCACTGCATGGATCAGTTTGCCATGGCGTTACAAATGCTCCTGAGTCGCACGATTCACCTAAAACCCCCCACTGTGGCTGCTCCAGTACAACCTGTGTTGCAGGCCGTCCCTGCTGCTGCGCCAGTCTCTGTGCAGGCACCCGCCTTGAGTATTACCTCTATAAGAGGTATATCTGGTTCCACCCGCTTCCCCAGCGATTTGGGGGCGATCCAGTTCAATGCAGAGGGTTTCTCAACCAAGTTGAGATATACTTTGAGATACTGCCCCAGGCGTTTCCCACGGACAGAAGCAAAGTAGGGTTTGTGATATCTTTGCTTTCTGAGAGAGCCTTGGCCTGGACTAACCCTCTATGGGAGACGCAAAAACCTGTTGTCTTGAGGTACCCTGAGTTTGTGGCCTCCTTTAAAAGGGTATTTGACGTTTCCGCACGCTCTGCTTCTACTGCCAAGTGCCTCATGTCCATCAAACAGAGTACGAGAACTGTTGCTGATTACGCCATTGAGTTCCGTACTCTGGCAGCAGAGGTTGCTTGGAACAATGAGGCCCTCCTGGCTCCTTTTTCTCATGATCTCTCAGATTCCATCAAGGATGAGATAGCAGCTATACTCACTGAGCTGGAGATCTTGATCTCGTTTGCCATCCTCATTGACTCCAGACTCAGAGAAAGGCTTTCTTTTAAGGATCGCTTGCGGAAGCCTCCTGTACGTGTGCCTCCGAGCTTTGCAGTCCCACCCGTGCCTCCCTCACCTCCCATGCCTCCTGGTACCGAGTCGGTCAGTGAAGATGAAGATGAACCCATGCACTTGGGCTTCATGCGTCTCTCTGCGGATGAGAGAGCCTTTAGGAGGAGTGAGAGATTGTGCCTTTATTGTGGCCAGACAGGTCCTGGGAACACCCGAACCTTGAGGTCCTGTCATGGACAGACCTTAGGTGGTGTTGTGTCATCCCCAGTTATGCAGAAGGATAAGCCCCTGGTTTCGGTCACCCTTTCTTTGGCTAGGTCGTCTATCGAGATACAGGCTCTAATCGACTCTGGGGCTGCAGGCCTGTTCATTGATGTTGCCTTTGTATCAAATCACTCGATTCCACTGCAGCTGCGTGACACTCCAGTTGCCATTGAGGTTCTTGACGGGAGACATCTACAGCCTGCCCATGTGACTCATGAGACGGTTCCATTGTCCATGGCCGTAGGGGCTCTTCACCATGAGATAATCCAATTCCAAGTGATTTCCTCTCCTAAGTTTCTGCTGGTTATTGGTTATCCTTGGTTACAGAGGCACAACCCCTCTTTTAATTGGCTCTGTGCTGTGGTTCTCTCCTGGTCACCACAATGCAGTGAAACATACTTCCGGAAGGCAGCCAAGGTCCTGTGTACCTCTTCACTCTCCTCCCTGCCAGAGGATTACCGTGATTTTAGCGATGTCTTTGACAAAGGTCAAGCCGGTAGTTTGCCTTCACACCAGCCGTATGATTGCGCAATTGACCTTCAACCTGGTGCCACTCCCCCTCGTGGCCGGGTTTACCCTTTGTCAGTCTTGGAGGATAAAGCTATGGAGGAGTATGTTGCAGAAGCACTTTCTCGCAATTTCATCCGCAAATCCTCGTCTACTGCTGGTTTCTTCTTTGTGAAGAAGAGGAGCGGTGAACTGAGACCTTGTATTGATTATAGGGGTTTCAATCATTTCACGATTAAGAATGCTTACCCGATCTCATTGAGTACAGAGTTATTTGACAGCCTCAAGGGAGCAACGGTTTTTACTAAGCTTGATCTGAGAGGGGCTTACAATTTCGTGAGGATTAAGGGGGGCGACGAGTGGAAAACTGCGTTTAATACCAGAACAGGCCATTATGAGTATCTCGTAATGTATTTTGGCCTTTGTAACGCCCCGGCAGTTTTCCAGGAATTTATTAACAATGTCCTCCGAGATTTGTTGCAGTTACTGTATGTGTGGTGGTTTATCTCGATGATATTCTCATATTTTCCAAGTCCCTGGAGAGCCACCACACAGATGTCTGTCGTGTGCTTCAGAAATCAAGAGAGAACAATCTCTACTGTAAACTGGAGAAGTGTGAGTTACATCGGGAACAGGTTAAATTCCTGGGCTATGTAATTTCCACTGCTGGTTTTTCGATGGACCCAGAGAAACTTTCGGCAGTCCTACAGTGGCCTCAACCCGTGGGGTTATGTCCTCTGCAGCGTTTCCTGGGTTTTGCCAACTATTATCGGAAGTTTATTCGTAACTTCTCGTCTCTGGTCAAGACCCTGACCGATATGACCAGAAAGAACGGTAACCCACAGAGGTAGTCTCCAGAGTCCATTAAGGCCTTTGAAAGTCTCAAGGCACATCCTGGTCCTACCTTACCTTTTATCCTTGAGGTTGGTGCTTCTGAGACTGGTGTTGGCGCCCTTCTGCCTCAACGTCCTACCTCTGAGAGTGCTATGCATCCTTGTGGCTACTTTTCCAAGAAATTGTCACCTGCTGAGTGCAATTACGAGATTGGTGACAGAGAGCTGTTGGCAATCATTTTAGCCCTGAAAGAATGGAGACATCTCCTTGGAGGTACCACTGTGCCGGTTCTCATTCTTACTGACCATAAGAATCTCACATTCTTGTCTGAGGCTAAACTCCTCTCTCTCAGAAGGGCGTGATGGGCTCTTTTCTTGTCAAGTTTCAATTACATTGTCTCATTCTTACCCAGTACTAGGAATGTAAGGGCTGACGCCTTGTCACGACAATTTTCCTCCACTTCCAAGTTGGAGTCGGTTCCGGTTCCTATGATTCCTCCTGATCGTATTCTGGCTACAGTTCGCACCAGTCTTACTTCTCCTTTGGGTGACAAAATTCTTGCTGCTCAGGTCGATGCTCCTCCTGAGAAACCTTGTGACCGCTGCTTTTTCCCAGAGTGTCCTGGTACTGCTGTGCTCCAGACTTACCATTCTCCCAAGGCAGCTGGCCACCCTGGTAAGAATCAACTCATTTGGGCAATTTCCCAACAATTCTTGTGGCCTAGTCTACATGCTGATGTAACTGCCTTCATAGCTGCCTGTTCCCTGTGTGCTCAGAGTAAGACT
Source organism: Lithobates clamitans (assembly GCA_037952925.1). Lineage (NCBI taxonomy): Eukaryota > Metazoa > Chordata > Amphibia > Anura > Ranidae > Lithobates > Lithobates clamitans. Next base: position 565,308 of record JBBGZY010001809.1, on the reverse strand, counting down.
CCACAACACCTTCCAGTGGGCCTCCTACAACCCATACCCAATGGAGAGAGGCCCTGGACCCACCTGTCTATGGATTTCATTGTAGAGTAGCCCAACTCCCAAGGCAACACAGTTATCCTTATGGTGGTTGACCGTTTCTCAAAGATGTGTCATTGTATTCCACTTAAGAAGTTGCCCACTTCTAAGGAACTGGTTTCCATTTTTGCTCGGGAGATCTTTCGCTTACATGGTCTACCCAAGGTAATTGTCTCAGACAGGGGTAGTTTGTGTCCCAGTTCTGGCGAGCCTTTTGTGCACAGCTGGGAATTCAGCTTGCTTTCCCTCTGAGTATCACCCTCAGTCTAATGGGGCAACAGAACGAGCCAATCAGTCCTTGGAGCAATTCCTACATTGCTATATTTCTGACCATCACAACAACTGGTCAGACCTATTACCATGGGTAGAGTTTGCTCACAACAGTGCCTTGAATTCTGCTTCCTGATTGTCTCAGTTTATGGCGAATTATGGTTTCCAACCTTCCATGTTGCCTGACTCTTTTGTTCCGCAGAGTACTCCTGCGCTAGAGGAGCATCTCCGTGGTCTTCGTTCCACTTGGGCACAAGTGCAGGAGGCTTTGCGTCATGCTAATGATAAGTACAGACTCCATGCTGACCACAGACGCCTGCCTGCACCTTCCTACCAGGTTGGGGACAGGGTCTGGCTGTCATCTCGCAACCTCCAACTTTGTGTTCCCTCACTGAAGTTCGCACCTCGGTTTATTGGGCCCTCTCAGAGGTACAACCCATTGTTGACTCCCATAGGTTCTGTGGGCTCATACAGTACCTGGTGCATTGGAAGGGGTACGGTCCGGAGGAACGTTCTTGGGTCTCATCCTCGGACGTACATGCTCCTGCCCTCCTCCGTGATTTCCTGCCTCAGCCCTTCCTTCTCTGAGCTGGCCGCTCAGCTGTCGGCTAATTGCCAGCTCTCATCTCTCTCCACAGTTAGCCAGCTGTTGTGGATCTGCTTGTCAGTCTCGCCTACTTAAAGTTCTCCAGCTCACTTCATTCCTGCCTTCGCCTTGGTCACATCACAAAAAACCATCTCCTGTGTTCCTGTCTAAAGACTGGCTTTGCTGACATCCTTTCTGGCTCCTTATCCTGCTTGCTGTTCCTCTACTTGGATCCCTGACTTCTGGCCTGGCTGATTACCCGATCTGGTTTCTGAACTCTGGCTTGGCTGACTACCCGATCCGGTTACTCGACTCTGACTATGCTTTGACTACGCTTACTCTATTTACCTTTTTATTTTTATTAATAAACAAGTGTGATTTTACTGTACTTCTGTCTCGGTCTGGTTCATGGTTTCTGACAGCTGAGATGGGAAGTTGCATCATCCTGACATTGACCAATCAAGATGGTCAAAGACACAGAAGAAGACTTGGCTGAGATGGGGAGTTACATCATTCTGAACTGGGCAATCAAGATAGTCGAAGACACCTTAAGAAAGCTGGGCTGAGATGGGGAGTTGCATCATCCCAACCTGACCAATCAAGATATTTCAAGACACCAAAGAAGACTGGGCTGAGATCGGTAGTTACATCATCCCGACCTGGCCAATCAAGATGGTCAAAGACACAGAAGAAGACTTGGCTGAGACGGGGAGTTACATCATTCTGACCTGGCCAATCAAGATAGTCGAAGACACCAAAGAAGACTTGGCTGAGATGGGGAGTTGCATCATCCCGACCTGGCCAATCAAGATAGTCCAAGACACCAAAGAAGATTGGCTGAGATCGGTAGTTACATCATCCCGACCTGGCCAATCAGGATGGTCAAAGACACCGAAGAAGACTTGGCTGAGATGGGGAGTTACATCTTTCTGACCTGGCCAGACAAGGTAGTCAAAGACAACAAAAAAGACTAGGCTGAGATGGAGAGTTACATCATCCCGACCTGGCCAATCAAGATGGTCGAAGACAAGATGGTTCCACTTAAAGGCTTCATCTTTAGCCACTTTCCCTGTCACATACCTGCTGCCCTGCAGCAACGTGACTGTCACAGTTGTCTTCAATATGGGACTGTCGTTGACAGCTTGGCTTCACCTTTTTTATGAAAAACAAGATGGCGAAATCCAATGGGACAAAAACTGGGTCTCACGGGACCAACATGAACAGAGTTTTTATTTACTGACTATTCACTGGGAGTTCTTTATGAACTGAATAGCTCACATTTGGCAGCGGTTTCTGTAAACACTGGCAAAGAAAAAGGATTGTTTAATTGATGAAATACTGCATCGGGTGTGTTTCTGAGGGCTTCTTCCCAGCTTGAAACTCCACTTTTCCTCCTGTTCTGGTAATAGTAAGCTCATGACTGTATTTTATTAAATTGTGTATAAAATTTCATACTATTGTGTGATTTCTTGGAGTTTTGATGTTTCTGTGAAAGTCTAAGGCCTCATGCAAACTGGACATTTTTGATGTTGCTTTTAGGGGCGTCTGGTGTATCCATGCATATATAGGCATTTAGAGGAGTTTACAGACAGGGGTGTTTAGAGGCAGAAAAAACACCCACTGATAATACATCCAGGAGCAGTGGCGTTTTGCAGAAAAAACTATTGATGCATGTAAGCATTTAGTGCTTGCGCGTTAATTCATTTCAATGGCCAGAATAAATTATAATTATTATATTATATTACACCTAAACGTGCCTAAACACATTATACACGTTTACAAGTGTGCGGTATTTACCCAAAAAAAGGGTAAAAGCTCCCCTTGTGCGGTGCTTTCAAAGTGCTTTACAGAAGCTTTGGAAGCAATGGGCCAGGCGTTTTGGGAGTGCTAAATACAGCACTCCCAACCCACTACAAAGATGCTGCTTGCAGGACTTTTCAAAACGTCCCACAAACGCACAGCCCGGGTGTGAAAAGACACTTTGCAATGAATGGCAGAGGCTATTTATAGTGCTAAAGCACCTGAAAACCACACCAGTGTGAAGGGGGTCTTAGCACTGCAAATGATACTTGGTTCTCTGTATCCTCTAAAAGGGCCAGTACTGGGAGGAGGGTAGAGGGTGGCAATATAGGACAGGGCTCGGAGGGTGGATGGGGGTGGATAGGCGTTGACTCGGAGCAGGGGTACCCGCAACCTTAGTTTGTGGTGAGAACATTCAATCACAGTATAGCCCAAAGCAAATAAGTAAATAAAAAATGAGCGCAGGCTAACATGAGGAGGGGCACAGGGTAGCCGGACAAGGTAGGGTTAACAGTTTTGTCTCTGTTAACTTGGGCTGCAGGGCATTGGTCAGCCTTGCATGGAGGAGGGATTGCAAGGGTCAGATTGTGGAGAAGCAAGGGGGACCGGACATCCGGGGCAAGACATGAGGAGGAGAAACGTTCCTCCACGGCTCTCCCATGGCTTATTCCCGGCAACTAGAGGCGCAGCTCCGCTCCATGATGGACTCTATGGGGACAGATTGGCTGCAGAGCCAGATTGCAGCCCTGCTGGGCTCTTCGGCCACAACTCAGGGTGAGACACAGGGCAGATGCGCTCGGCGGGCATGCCCCCAGAGCGCCACCCAGGGAGCCCAGACTTGGACCCTCTAGCCCAGCTGGCTCAGCCTCCTCTGGCTAGCGCCGGTGCGGGTGCTGGGAGGAATCCCCGTCGTGGGAGGAGCTCCGTGGGAGGTCCCTGCCAGGCTGAGGAAGAGTCCACATGCGGCCGCCTCCCAGGTGAGGGCCGTGTCAGGAGCGGCGGCTCAGCCTGAGAGGAGGCACCAAGCGGGTCACGGCCAGTCGGGCAGAGCGGCCGGAGACCCCATCACCACCCAGATCTGGGCAGCATCCACAGGGCTTAGAAACGGGTCTGAGCAGCAGGGTCCCTCCCGCCAGTGGGTGGTGAAGAGGAGCTATCTTTACCTCCGCTGTCTTCTCCTCCGCTGCTATCTTCTCTGCCGCCTTCTCATCCTCCTCAGACGCTGGCTCTTAACATTGTGTCATCTCCGATGTTTTTTTTTGGCATCGGGTTCCCCCTCAAGATGCATACCAGGCTCATCCCGTTCATTGAAGCGGCATGGAAGTCGGACATGAAGTCGCAGGGCAAAGTCGGATCAGAAGTCGTGCAACAGTGTGAACATAACTCTAAACCTGCTCTCTGCCAAATTCTAAACCTAATCTATCTAACCCTGTCAAGCAAAAATTGCCTTACACTTTCATCACTGATGGGAGATTCTCAGGCCCTGAAATGCATTGGGACCTTTTTATCCTCTTGTGGTCACATGGTTATCTACAATAAATAATTATGGACTCTTAAGACCACTGTATGGTACTCTTTCTGTTGATTTCATATAGAAATAAGTTCATCACTGTGCTGCTTTTCCCTCACTGTCCAATCACAGGCTGGGGGTGGGTACATGACAGCCTGGGCCCAGAGGAATTGGTCAACATCAGCAAGACGACCAGCATCAGTCAACCCAGAAGACTGAGGACATCTTGTGGGGAAAAAGGAAAATTTATTATCAAATACTTACCGTAATTTTCCTTTCCTGATGGACTCCATGGCAGCCTACGTGTGGGTTAACCCCGCCTCCTCTCCAATGCTATAGGACCCCATTCCCATAAATGAGTACTCACCACTAGCTACTGCGTTCCGTAACTAGCCTACTCCTTGACCAATGGGTGGGAACTCCGTCTGCCATGGAGTCCATCAGGAAAGGAAAATTACGGTAAGTATTTGATAATAAATTTTCCTTTTTCCTGACAGACTCCATGGCAGCCTACGTGTGGGAAATAACTAGCCAACCACACGGGTGGGTATGCTGAACAAAACATAAATTTTAATTTGTCCTATCGGTCGATAGGATTTGTAACCTAAAGTTTACAGAGGATAGTGAGGCAGGCTCTATACAATAATGCGACATGAAGGTATTAATAGAAGCCCATGAGGCTGCCTTGCAGATGGTATCTGGAGCCACGTGTCGAGCCGTTGCCCATGAAGCTGCCATTCCCCTGGTGGAATGGGCTGTCACCGCCTTTGGAGGAGCCAAGCCCTTAGCCCTGTATGCTTGTTGTATGGTCTGTACGATCCAGATCGCGATAGTCCTGGTTGAGGCTTTCTTCCCTATATTGCTGCCTGAGTGAAGCACGAAGAGATGACTAGAACGTAGTAGAAGTAACCTTGAGATATTCTTTAATAGCTTCGCCTACATCTAGAGGGTGATTTTCAGTGGACCCTGGGGTCCTAAATGTAGGTAAAACGATCTCTTGATTGACGTGGAATACCGAAGACACTTTCGGGTTGGAACCCAGCATAGGGATGAGGACTACACGGTCCGGAAAAAATGTTAGGAAGGGTTCTTCATGACCAAGTGATGTAATCTCAGAGACCCTTTTGGCTGAGGTAATGGCCACTAAGAAGGCCACCTTTGCTGAAAAGACTTTGATAGAGAGCGGGGAGGGCCCCGTAGTACTGAGTCCAGAGATCGAGTCGAGGACTAATGGAAGGTCCCATTTGGGGAACCTAGGCTTTCTTTGGGGCTTGAGCCTCGAATTGTCTAACCAAAGGATGAACTGCCCACAAAGTGCCGGAGAAGGCCGAAAGTGCCGAAACTTGGACCCTCAGAGAGCTGACAGATAGATGTAAATCTAGGCCCGTTTAGAGGAAACTGAGAACGTCCTGGACTTTATGTCTAAAAGACCTGCCCTGGGGAGAGCAGAACTCCACGAATTTGGACCAGATTCTTCCATAGACTTTATTTGTACTGGATCTTCTCGAGCTCATGAGAGTGGATATTACTTCTGAGGCACAACCTAGGGATTCCAGCCTCTCCCTCTCAAGAACCAGACCATCAGTCTCAGCACTGCAGGACAAAGGTGCAGGACTGACCCTTGAGAAAGAAGGTCTGGTCTGAGAGGGAGAGGCACTGGGTCCCGACAACTGAGCTGGACCAGGAGAGGGAACCAAGGCCTGTTCGGCCAGTAGGGAGCTATTGTCACCACCTCCACTGGCTCTGCTCGGAGCCTCTGCAGGAATCTCAGCATGACTGGCAGTGGCGGAAACGCGTATGCACGCTTGAACCTCCATTGATCCGTCAGGGCGTCTGTCCCGAAGGCTTGACTGCAGAGACCCCTGGTGTAGAATTTCTTCAGCTTGCAATTGCAGGGGGAAGCAAACAGATCCACCTCTGGATCGGTCTTGAGTGACAAGATCCACCTGAACGTCTCTATGTGAAGAGACCATTCGTTGTTGTCCAACTCGGTCCGTGATAGGAAGTCCGCTTGAGTGTTTTGGACCCCTGGGACAAAGACTGCCGAAATGTTGGAAAGGTTTTTCTGCGCCCATGATAGGATGGGCTCGACTTCCCGCAGGAGAGTGGGACTCTGAGTGCCCCCTTGCCTCTTCACATACCGCTGTGGTGTTGTCCATCCTTAACAGTACTGACTCCCCTATGAGGAGATGAAAGAAGGACTGAAGGGCACACCAGGCCGCTCGAAGTTCCAGGATGTTCGACCCTGGGTTGGGAAGACATGCATCCCACTTGCCCTGAGCCAGGTTCGACCCACAGAGGGCTCCCCAACCGGTACCGCTGGCATCGGTCATGACCGTCACCCAAGAGATGGGAGCGATGGAATGGCAGGTCAGAAGGTTCTTGCGCTGAAGCCACCAGAAGAGGCTGTTCCTCATTGTAGAAGTTATACAGATGACTTGATTCTTGTCCCCAGACTTCCATTGTCGAAGGAGACCTGCCTGGAAGGAACGCAGTCTCCATAAGGCCCATTTTACCATGAGAGTCGTGGAAACCATCTTGCCGACGACTTTCAGGCACTGAGAGGCTTTCATTTGCCGGACATGTAGGGCCCGAGAGACTCTGTCTCGAACCGTAGAAATTTTCTGTAACGAAAGGGAGATAGTGCTTGCTACTGTATCGAATTGAGCTCCCAGATATATTAGACGCTGAGTTGGGGTCAGTTGACTCTTTTCTAAGTTTAGGAGCCACCCGAAGTTGGACAGCGTGGAAATCACTTGTTCCCAATGGAGCAGCAACTGCTCCCTTTTCTGAGATAGCACCAGCAGGTCGTCGAGGTAGTGGTAAAGACGTACCCCTCTTGATCTTATGAGTGCCACCGTAGCCAGAAGGACCTTCGAAAAAACCCGGGGGGATGTCGTCAGGCCGAAGGGGAGGCAGATAAATTGTAGATGATCCGGAGGTATTTGTGTAATTCTTTTTCCACTGGGACATGGAAGTACGCGTCCTTCAGGTCGATCGATATCATCCAGTCGCCTGGCTGTATAGCTTTCTGAATGGTCATCAAGGTTTCCATCTTGAACCTTCCGTTCTCTATGAATTTGTTGAGATATGTGAGGTCTATGACTGGGCGCCAAGACCCCCCCTTTTTTTTGCACTAGGAAGAGAGGGGAGTATATCCCCTGGAACCATTCGTCCTGTGGGACATGTACCACTGCTCCTTGAGTTTTCAGGAGGTCCACATAGGACAGCAGAATTTGTTTCTGATCCTCTGCCCGAGGGAGAAGAGTGGAGACGAACCTTGGGTGAGGAGTACTGGAAAAGGCCCATCTGTGGCCTGACGAGACCGTCCTTATGACCCAGAAGTCTGAGATCAAGGCCACCCAGACGTCCCGGAAGAGGAGCAGACGAGCCCCCACCCGGCCCGCCTGGGCGGGCGTAATCTCAAAAGGATTTAGCCTGATCACGAGCACTGGACGTTTGACTTTTAACAGGTTTGCGGAAGGATGTCTGCCCTCTGCTTCAATTCTACCTAAAGTCCCGGCCAGGCTTGTAGGAGCATGCTTTCCTGAAGCGCTCCGAGCTTCGTCTTCTGAACTGGGGCTTCTTTCGACCCAGCATGCGTCTGTCCTGGGGAAGAAAACCCGATTTACCACCTGTGGCTCGCGTAATGGCATCGTCAAGCTTATTGCCAAACAGTGAGGACCCCTCAAACGGAATTTTACACCATGCTTGCTTAGAACCTGGGTCAGCAAGCCAGGGACGCAACCAGAGGGCTCTCTTGGCCGTAACTGAGGACAGCATAATACGAGCCAGTAGGCGGATCAAGTCAATGGACGCCTCCCCCAGGAAGACCGCTGCAAGCTTCAGCTCTGCAGCTGCTGAACTTCCGGCCAGCTCTTCTGATACTCCCTTAAGGAAGGACTCCACGTTCTCCGTCCAGGCCTCCATGGCCTTGGACATGGCCGCTAGTGCCAGGGCTGGTTTACAGGCCATACCAGCGAGCCCATAGATTCTTTTTAGATCTAGATCTATCTTCCTCTCGAGCCCATCTTTGAAAGATACTGCATCTTCTAGAGGAAGAGTCACATGTTTGGCCAGACGCATAAGAGCTGCGTCCACAAGGGGAGTATTCTCCAAACTCTTTACTTCTTCCGACTTGAAGGGGTACAATCTGGAGGTTTTATTAGACAAGGAAGACTTTTTCTCTGTTTTACTCCATTCTTCCTCAATGATTTCCTTTAGCTCCGGAAGGAGCGGAAAGTTTGCGCGTTCTTTCCCCAGGTGCTTGAAGAATTTTTTCTGCTTGGCTGGGGGAGTGGAAGGGTCTTCCCACTTCAAGGCTTCCTTGATCGCTTTGATTAAAGGGGAAACCATCGCGAAGTCGAACCCTCCAATGACCTCTTCATTAATAGACTCGTCCTCTGAGGAGTCAGGAGAGGCAACATAGGGCTGGGAAGTACCCGGATCATCACGGGCCTCTTCAGCCGGCGGGCCAGACACGGTGGTAGACTGGCTCAATGTGCGAGGTGCCTCCCTCTCCATTAGGGATTGCTGCACCACCTGATTCACAAGAGACTCTAAACGCTGGTTTTCCGTCTCCTTTTCCCCAACCGCACGGGCGAAGCAACGGTCACATAAGGACTTGCTCTCCGGGACTCGTGTCCTACATCCCCAGCAGGCTCTGTGGTCTGAGCGGCTGTCATGGCGGTGGGAGCGGTGTCTTGAGGAGGAACGAGAGCGTCTCCTCTGGTGGGATCCGGACTGGGAGTCTCGTCTGGATGAAGATGAGTTATATTGTGGCTTGGCAAGGTCATTGGCATTCTGGACCGCGTTTAGCGGGTCCGACCTAGAAGGTTTGGAGAAAAAAGAAGAGGGGAAGGGGAGAGAAGAAAAAGCAGAAGATAGTATCAGCACCACAACATTTGTGCATAAATCTCATCCCCTCCCCTTGACGAGCACATACCTTGTGCGTGAGGGCTGGCCACTTAAAGGCGGTGAATTGTCCATAACCTAGGACGCGAATGTCACTTTAAATAGTCTGCAGGGACAATGGCCTAAGAAAACCTAGGCACCAAACATGAGAAGGTTTTAGGAAAAAACTCTGCTTAAAGATGCACAAAAAGCATGGATCAACACATATTCAAGGCAAAGAAGAAAAACGACTTCTTTCCGCATATATATATATAATTATATTCATGAAAAAATACTTTTCTATAATTTTCTAATTCATATAAAAAAATTTTTTTTTTTTTTTTTAAGAATATTATTTCTGAAAAATCAATCATTAGTCCATTCATATATATACCTATTTTTTTTTTTTTTTGTTAAAAACAAGCAGAGGTTTAAGCCACTCACCTGGAGACCAGCAGGGATCCGCTCCTCCTTTCCCTATCAAGGGAGATCCCAACACAGCAGGACAGGAGGGCGGAATTTAAATTCCCCGCTCGTGACGTCATTATCTCCTACTGCGCATGCGCAATGGGAGTCCACCGTACGGCGCCTGCGCGGACGATGAACGGACCGCCGTACTGCACATGCGCGAGCCAAGCCTCGCTCTCAAGGTGGCTAAAGCGCAGGTGCCAGCGGCGGAGACTGCCGCAACCCGGAAGTGACGTGGCGGGATGGAACGCACGCGAACCAGCCGCCATGAGGGGAACAGGACACACTGGACCACCAGGGAAACACAGACTACATATAAAAATACTGCCATGGAGTATGAAATGCAGCCATAGACCTTGCCAGCCGTTGATGAAAACTGTCCGCCGGGCATACAGAGGCGACCACCCATCCACCAAGGGGAAACATTCAAGCCTCTTTAAGCTACTCGCCCGCCCATGGCTGGGCTTTTGAGCTGCACCGCACAGGTATGCCAATCCTGGATCCATTCAATCCTGAGGAGGCGGGGTTAAACCACACGTAGGCTGCCATGGAGTCTGTCAGGAAACATAATAACTGGAGAGGGCAGCTCTGGATTGAGTGTTGTAAAAGTGATTGCCTTTTAAAAGTTTATTGCAGAGTAACTTGAATGGGGCTTAAAGTGGAACTTCACTCTCCCAATCAATATTTATTTTTTGTAATCCTCATGCTGCTAGCATTAGTAAATAGATAAGAAAGTATATCATGTTTACTTGTTTTGAATGTTTTTTTTTTTTACCCGTCTTCAGTTACTTCCTGGTGCCTTTCCTAGGCAAATGATATCATACATCTTAGGAGTCTCCAGGAGGGGTGGGAGAGGAGGAGGGCTTTTCTCAGCTAAGCACACCCTCCTGCATGCACGATTAAGTTAAGGGCAGATGGATTCCAGGAAGTAAATGCTACATGAATCATTTGCTCTTACTCAAGATGGTTATAGCTAGAAATGCTATTGGGTTGTTTTTCAAAGTGATTTCTCAATAAAACAAAGCATAGAGACATGGATAGGGGAGCTTGGTTTGAATAAAAATGAATTAAATAGTCATTTCAGTTTGTGGTGCTTAGATGCAGTGAAGATTCGCTTTAGAGAAGCTGTGGGATGCTCCAGAACAGGAATGTGAGGACACTCTTCCTTTTACAGGTGCTTCTCAACACAGTCCTTTGAGCTGTAGGACATAAAGTGGACAGCACTGGAACACCATTAGCAATGTTCCAGGCCAGGCAAGCCTTAAACTTAGTGCGCCAGGGGTTAATAGCACCTCTATGACTAAGCCCCGGTGGGTGGGGCGAAACATGTCAGAGGACATGGCGTGTGGAGTGGTGCAAGACCGAAGCCAGCTTATACATGTTAACCACACAGACTGGATAGGGTTGAGCAGCGTTTCTTTCAAGTAGGGGTTAATAGTAGCAAATCACTAGGATCCCTCTCTCAGGTCTGTACTCACAGTGTCCCTGGGACTTGGAAGTCTCCCTCCATACTCAGGCAGATAGGTTCCTCAATGGAGCCTCCAGAATGGATCCATAGTGAAACCCCTATTTCAGCTCTCAAAAAATTAGCAGCAGTATAGGCCCCCAAGCTATGCACAGCTGGGAACTTAAAGCGGAGTTCCGCTTAAAAAAAAAGTCAGCAACTGCAGTATTTGTAGCTGTGAGACTTTTAATAATCAGACACTTACCTGTCCCAGGGTCCAGCGATGCGGGGGAACGAAGCCCCGCTCACCTCCCCCTCCTTTCTGCGGCGTCGGCATTGTCACTGTGGGTGTCCGGCTGTGGCTTTACAGCCGGGCACGCACTGCGCATGTGCGAGCCGCGCGGCGTGCTGTGACTGGCCGGGCAATGATCTGGGACCTGTGACGTATCCCAGATGATTGCTGAAAGGGAGGGGGGAGAGGTGAACTGACTTCCGGCTCCGCGGAGCTCCGGGAGGAAGTGGGAGCTGGAACCCTCTTTTTAGAGGTTTTCCCCTCCCCCCCAAACAAATAACATGCCAAATGTGGCATGTCAGGGGGTCACCTTCCCTAAAGCAGAAGTTCCATTTTTGGGTGGAACTCCGCTTTAATGAGACTAGAAGAATCTTCAGCTGGTCTGTCTGGAAGGGCAGCAGCCCTTCTGGCTTGGAACCTCTCCTCCAGGGGAAGAACACAGCCTTCTGAGGCCCCAAACTATGTCTGCACTTCCCAGCCACCATCTGGGCACACTTCCCCAGGGATTGGCTGGAGCTGCATAAATATTCAGGCTACTCGTTTGCCTCTCCCACCCACTACATTCTGGAAGCCTCCAGAATACAGGGGGAAGTCATCAAACGTGCAACCTGCAGAGCCCAGAGCAGTCCAAAGCAATCACATGCTGTTCTGCTGATGACAAGAGAGCCATAGAACTAAATTTAAAAACTTAACTTAGCAGCCTCTCTGGGAGGGTGCTACACCTGTAATCTTCTAGAGAGAGGAACTTCCATTTACAGGCCTATCACAAAAAACCTGACAACATGACAATTCTTTTTCCATTGAAGGTGATTATTTCTAAACATTTGGTATACACAGCATGCACAACAGCCTCACCTGAGGGGCATCTCCAGGCAAATAATTGTTTGCTCAAGCCTGGCTGGCGGCCTCAGATAGAAGGCTGCATCAAAGAAATGCTATAATTAACCCAAAAAGTAAGCACCTGACAAACACACCGATATTGGATTTTCTGAAGCAGTAATTGGATGGAATCAAAGCGTTCAGTTATGTCAACAGGATAAGCAAACTACCTCAGGTACAAAAAATCCAAAACATAGGGGTCTTCTAGAACACATCTGCAATTCATTGGAAAGGTGGGAATGAGGGCAACAATTTTATCATCGTTAACTCCTACTGTTCAATGGAACTATCGCATATTATCTTATCTCTTCTTATAAAATCCTTTGTGTTCAGTTTATGTTTGCTCTTTGAAGCATAATAATATTTACAGTTTTTCATACTTTCAGTAGGATTTATTTTTCATTAAAACATTTACAATATAATAATTTGATTTTATTGGTCTTTAAATCTGAATTCCAGCCTTCCCTTACGTAATCTTACATAGTTGTACAAGCTCCTCTCCTGTACTGAAATTGCTTACTCTGATTTCACCGCACACTGTGAGCTTCTGTATAAGAAGTCAGGCAAGACCCACCTCTTTTTTTGGCTAGAGGACATCCCTTGCCTACCCCTATCATTCATTGGGTTTCAGTTCTTGCAATTTTATTTAACCGCTTGCTGCCCGCCCACGGTACAATTAATGCAGACAGGCGGCACAGCCAGGCTGGGCATATGTGCACCAGCACGCCCCCTGGTGTGGTCTCATCCATACAGCCAGGGTATTATGTGGTCGCTATGATTGGTCATAGTGATGACGTGATTACAATGTAAACAAAACCATCATTAATGCTTCCATTCATGACTGTTTTGCTTACTATTGTGATGCTGTGATTGGCCCACAGCTATCACATGGTACCTGATCACAGCACCCTGTACCGAGTGATTAGCTGTAGCCAATCACAGCATGTCAACAGTAAGCAAGCTGTCAAGAATAGAAAACAATTCATGACATTTATTTAACTATTGCTTATATAGCAGTGATCATTACTGTTATAAACAATAATAATGTTAAAAAAATCCCTAAAAAAAATCCTTGTTAAACTATTGCTTATATAGCAGTGATCATTACTGTTATAAACAATAATAGTGTTAAAAAATCCCTGATAAAAATCCCTGTTAAATGAATAAAAAATGTAGCCTCCTCAGACGGCCATGTTAAATTCTTTAAGTTTTTCGGTTCTCTTCCTATTTTGGATGGAAACACAATTGTTTTACCGACCACCAAAATGTCTATTTTACGCTATCATTGAAAGCTTGTGCCAGAACTCTGGTTGGTTTACCGTTCAAAGTGCTTTTCCACTATCTGTTTAAAAACGTTTAGATAAAAACAATTGAATGTAAAAAATAAAAAATATCAAAAAAAATTAAAAAAATGTTTAAAAATTTAATTAAAAATTATTTCATTTTTTTTTTTTTTTTTACATACTGTCACCAGTCAGTGTCCCTGATCACCGCCACATCAGTCATATAATGACACTGTACTGCACTGGTGACAGTATGTAAAAAAATAAAAATGTGAAACAAACCCCAAATTTTATTTTATTTCTTAATTTTCCAACAAAATTACAACATGAAAAAACTCGCCATACCTCTTACTAAATACCTTGGACTGTCCAAAAAGGGGTCATTTGAGGGGGTATTTGTTCACACTGTCTCAGCATTATAGGGCCTCAAGAAATGAGATAGATATTAGTACATCAGCATTGATTGATTTTCAAACATAAATATATACACCATAGTTTGTAGACTATAATTTTCACACAGACTAAATAATTTACACTGATTTGGTGATTTTTACCAAAGAAATGTAGCAGACTACATTTTGGCCTAGATTTATAAAGAAAGATTATTTGCTAAATTTTATAACAGAAACTAAGAAAAACTTTTTTTATATTTTTTTTGGTATTTCTTCGTTCATATAGCAAAAAAAAACCCAATGGTGATTAACCGCTTGGCGATCGCCCTGTAGCAGTAAAACTGTGTGCAGGATAACGTATATATATATATGTGATCTCACACTTCCAGGTAGGGGGCGTGAATGCACGCCGCCAGAGGCTTAGTCCTGCTGTGATTACACACAGCAGAAGCCGATCGGCAGGTACCTGGGGTCCTGATGTCCACCGGCACCTGGCGATCGTCAGGCAGAGGCACTGAACTTCAATCTACTGTACCTATGTAAACAAGGCAGATCGCCATTCTGACAGAGAGGAAGAGATGGAGTTCGTGTCCCTGCCTTCCATGTCTTCCCTTAGTAAAAGCACCTCACACAGTATAGTAAAACACTGGTTAGGCACCCAGTTAACCCCTTGATCGCCCCTGATATTAACCCCTTCCCAGCCAGTGTCATTAGTACAGTGACAGTGCATATTTTTAGCACTGATGGCTGTATTACTGTATTACTGGTTCCCACAAAGTGTCAAAAACGTCAGTTAGTGTCAGAATGTCTGCTGCAATATCGCAGTCCCACTATAAGGCGCTGATCGCTGCCATAGTAAAAAAAAAAAAATCCCAGTTTGTAGACACTATAACGTTTGTGCAAGCCACAATACACGCTTATTGGGATTTTTTTTACCAAAAATATGTAGCAGAATACATATTGGCCTAAAAACTAATGAAGACATTAGATTTTTTTCTATGTTTTTATTAGATATGTTTTATAGCAGAAAGTAAAAAAAAATATATATATATATATAGAGAGAGAGAGAGAGAGAGAGAGAGAGAGAGAGAGAGAGAGAGAGAGAGAGAGAGAGAGAGAGAGAGAGAGATAGATAGATAGATAGATAGATAGATAGATAGATAGATAGATATTTTTCAAAATTGTCAGTCTTTTGTTTTTTGTTTATAGCGCAAAAAATAAAAAAAAAATTCAGAGGTGATCAAATACCACCAAAAGAAAGCTCTACTTGTGGGGAAAAAAGAACATACATCTTATTTGGGTACAAGGCCGCACAACCGCGCAATTGTCAGTTAAAGTAGTGCAGTGACGTATCGCAAAAAATGGCCTGGTTATGAAAGGGGGGGGGATTTTCTGGGGGTCAAGTGATTAAATACCACCAAAAGAAAGCCTTTTTTTGTGGGAAAATTTTTTATATATATATATATATATATATATATATATATATATATATATATATATATATATATAGATATATATATATATATATATATATATATATCTATATATATATATATATCTATCTATATATATATATATATATATATATATCTATATATATATCTATATATATATATATATAGATATATATATATACATATATATTTTTTTTTATTATTTGTGTACAGTGTTGCATGACCGAGCACAGTGCTGAATGGCAAAAAATGGCCTGGTCATGAAGGGGCTTAAACCTTCCGGAGGGCAAGTGGTTATAAATGTCATTGGCACACACTAAAGTTTGGTGGGGTTGGAGGAGGAACCAGGGGGAGCACAAGGTTATCATATTAGCCTTAAGCTTTAAAGTGGATGAAGTGAGGGTTAGGGTTAGAACCCCTGTCCGGTTTTTATTTCTGCCTGTGTCCACATTGAAGACATTTCACCTCATTTCCTCAACAGCGGAGACAGACACAATAAAAAAAAAAAAAACGTGAGAGAGGTCCTAACCCTACCCCCATAACATCCAAAACTAGGTAAAAGTCTTGGCTGGAGTTCCACCTAGGGAGCAGTACACCACCACTGCATTTCTGACTTACACTGTGCCTTGTGATGCATGTATACATTGATCCTGTATTCCATGGAGGAAGCTTGTAAAAACTCTGAGCACAAAACACAAATACAGACATTCCTTGTATGGTTCATATGGCCCCAAGTGTCCTCACCTTCTACCTGCATTTAGCCCTCTTCAAGCAGGAGGTTTCTTGGCATTTATTCAGCTCTCCTCCCATATGTACAAACATTACATTTTATACTTCAATTTTGGTTGCTTTTTTTAGGGTTACTGTCAACTGGCAGCGCCAAAAAGATCTCCAGGGAGTTTAGTTCTGAAGATATTGGAAGTGTAAAGTTCAAGAGTAACTCCACTCTATTTTGACAAAAAAAAATTCACCTTTGGGTTAGACATGTGCGGTTCGTTTCGTTCCGAATTGAAAGTTGGAGGAATTTTTCGTTATTCAGAAATTCGGAAGTATCTGAATTTCCAAATTACAATAGTAATGAATTAAAACGAATCCGAAATAATGAATAAAAATGTGAATATTTGAATATTTTTTGAATCTAATTCAAATTTACCTGTACCTTTTAAGTTTATGGAATATCTACCCTTCCAGGCTCATCAAGGCCATAGGCCCTGCAGGCAATACTTTGTATCATGTTTTTTAAAAATTGCTTTTGTGGTGAACCAGGAAACTTATTATGGTCATACAATCAGATGTTACTGTCATGCTTATTGTCATTACCTTGTTATCTATTATCTTTGCTACCAGCATTATTTACATGCTCCAGCTGCACTATCCATCATGTATTATTTGTATGTTACCATGTATTTTTGATACTACCTTCTCGCTTTCAATACATTTCCTTATGTTCACCCTAGTACCCTTTTGCAGTCACATGCTTCATATAAAGTCCAACCTTTTTCTGGCTTAGCCCCTTTTCCTTTGATTCAGACTGGGGTGGAAATACGTGACCTCACCAGGTCTCGGCTTCCTTAAAGTCCCTAACTACAACCCCTTCTCTTGAATGACTTAAATTTACAAAGAGAACAAAATAGAATAGAAAAGAAAATGATAGAAAATAAAAGAATTGAATATAACAGAGTAAAACAGAACAAAATACAAAATAAAAAGAATAGAAAAAACCGGGACAGAATAGAAAATAAAAAAAATAGAGTAAAACAGAACAAAATAGAAAAAATAAAAGAACAGAATAAAATAGAATAGAATAGAGAATAAAGGAATATAATATAATAGTATAAAAAATAGAATAGATTAGAAAGAATATAATTCAAATTCAAATTTTGAATAGAATAAATTTGAATTAGAATAGAATAGAGAATAAAGGAATAGAATAGAAAAGTTATAAAAAATTGAATAGAAAAGAAAGAATATAACCATCTTCTGAAATTCGAATTTTGTATAGAATGAATTTGAATTCAAATAGAATAGAAAATAAAATAATAGAATAGAATAAACAATAGAAAAGTATAGAAAAAAATAGAAAGAATATAACAATATAACTGTTTTCTGAAATTCGAATTTCGAAAAGAATAAATTTGAATTTCGAAAAGAATAGATTTGAATTTCGAAAAGAATAGAATATAATAGAAAAGAACAGAATAGAAAATCAAAAACTGGAATAGAAAAAAATAATAGAATAGAATGGAATTGAAAGAATATAACCATCTTCTAAAATTTGAATTTGGAATAGAATAAATTTGATTTAGAATGGAACTCGAAAAAATGTAATTGATTTGAACTCGAATAAACAAAGCTAATTCCGAAAACTAATTTAACTAAACAAATTTATGTAAATAAGGAATCGAAACAAAACTAAACAAATTTTTTCATTCTGTACATGTCTACCCTGGGTGATCTATGTACATTGCAAGGATTGTAACAAACTTTGTTGCAGATTCCTACCTTTTGTTATTTTGAAGAAATAGCTGTTTGATTCTCTGTGTCCATGTGCAGAGTTAATGTAATGGGAGTGATTTATAATTATCAATCAGCTGTTGCACTTGCAGGGCTCTAAAGTGGCAGGGTCTGCACCCCATAAGTCATGATTTACCTTTGGGAATATCTCATCAAAAATGATATTTCTGTTGCAGGGGAAGCTCAAAATCTGACTTCTATATTAGTGCAGACTTCTGGGAAAATCAGTGAGCAAATCACATAAGCAGTAAATTACACTTCGGGGGGGGGGGGGTGTTCTGTACACCAGTGTTTCTCAACTCCAGTCCTCAAGGCGCCCCAACAGGTCATGTTTTCAGGCCTACCATTATTTTACACAGGTGATTTGATCAGTTTCACTGCCTTAGTAATTACCACAGCTGTTTCATCTGAAGGAAATCCTGAAAACACGACCAGTTGGTGCGCCTTGAGGACTGGAGTTGAGAAACACTGCTGTACACCATCTATGTACAGCTATGTACACCTCCAGGTAGCCATATTGCATTTTTACAGAATGACATTTAAAAAAGAAATTTAAAAACATTTAATTACAAAATGACTTATGTAGCAAATGCATGTGCTATATTAAAGAAAATGTATTTGCAATTCTTTCTCCCCTGCAAAAGTAGAGTTACCCTTTGAAGTTACAATGAACTTTGATGCACCCTTTAAAAGTCAAAGGGAGGAAAAAAAATATGTAGCAAATAAAAATAAATATAAAATATATTATACTTGCTACAAAAGCCAAATTGTAGGTTAAAGGGAAGGTCCACCCATTTAAAAGTCAGCAGCTACAAAAAGTGCAGCTGATAACTTTTATAATCGGACACTCACCTGTCCCACGGTCCAGCAATGCCTACTCCTCTACCCCTCCTCTCTGCGGCGCCGGCATTCTAACTGTGGGCGACTGGCTGTGGCTTCACAGCTGGGCGTGTACTGCGCATGCGCGAGCCGCGCTGCACGCTGTGAATGGCCGGGCAATCTTCTGGGACCTGTGACGTGTCCCAGAAGATTGCAGGGCGGGAGGGGAGAGAGGCGAACTTCCTTCAGGCGCCGTGGCGCCAGGGGAGGAAGTTGGAGCTGGATGCCTCTAAACACAGGGTCAAAAGTAATTTATTAGGCAGCTCTGTCACCTTTTCCGATCTCTTCTCCCCTCTCCGGCTCTTCTGTGTCCTCCGCTGATGTCTTCTGCCTCTGCTGTTTCTTCTCCCCTCTCCGGTTCTTCTCCCTCTGTCCGCTGTCTTCTGCCGGGTCTCCTCCGCTATCTTCTCGCTTCTTTGCCCGGTCTTCTCCGCTGTCTTCTCCCTCTATTCTTCTTCCGATGTTGACTCGCTGCTCTCTCCCGCTCTAATGCTGGGTGCGCGGTGTGTAACTACAGGACACAGAAGACATCAGCGGAGGACACAGAAGAGCCGGAGAAGGGAGAAGAGATCGGAAAAGAAGACGGAGCTGCCTAATAAATTACTTTAAAAACCTGTGTACTGTGTTTTAGTTTTAACACTTTTTTTAGGTGAATGGGTAAGGGTACAATGTACCCCATACTCATTCACATAGGGCGGGGGGCCAGAAATTAGGGGTCCCCTTGCTAAAGGGGGCCACCGGATTACTATAAGCTCCCCACCCGCAGACCCTGACAACCAACGGCCAGGGTTGTCGGGAAGAGGCCCTTGTCCTCATCAACATGGGGACAAGGTGCTTTGGGGTGGGGGGGTGCAGGGCCCCCCCGCCCCAAAGCACCCACCCCCCCATGTTGAGGGCATGTAGCCTGGTACGGTTCAGGAGAGGCGGGGGGCGCTCGCTTGTCCCCACCCCCTTTCCTGACCTGCCGGGCTGTGTGCTCAGATAAGGGTCTGGTATGGATTTTGAGGGGACCACCAATGCCGTTTTTACGTTGCGGGGGTTGCCCTGAAAATCCATACCAGACTGAAGTACCTGGTATGTCCTTGGAGGGGGAACCCATGCTGGTTTTTTTAACATTTTGCATTGAGTTCCCCCTAAAGATTCATACCAGACACAGCGCCTAGTATTGTCGGGGATCAAAGTTGGATCCCTGTTCATTGAAGCCGGATGCATGTCGGACTTCAAGTTGCAGGACAAAGTCGGATCCAAAGTGGTACGACTGTTGTGTTGAACCCAGCCTGAGGCCCCTTTCACACTTGTACAACTTGTCCCACAATTTGGGACTGCAAAGTAGCATGACAAGTCATTTACCATGATTTCAAATGACAACCATCCATATTAGTATGACTTCAAGACGTTTCCGATTTCAAAGTAGTCCCTGCACTACTTTGGTCCGACTTTGATGGCAGTTACACAGGCATTCCCTGAAATTGCGGCAAAATATGCTGCAAAATTGCGGTAAAATTGTGCAACTTTGAAGTCGCAGTAGTGTGAACGGGGCCTTAGTATCCAAAGGACAAGGTGGAACAAACAGCTTTTCCTTCAGAGTAGAAACAGGTAGGACTCTGCAGCAAAACGTGTTAAAATCCTTGCAATGAACATTGATCACCCAGTGGGGATAGTTTATGAATGGGCTGCCTACCACAACAAAACACCCCATAAAAGGTGCATGTAGCATTTTTTGGCACATACTGCAAAGCAAGTTATTATTATATATATTGCCATGCGCTGAGCTATGTTACAATGCACGTTCATCGGCATGATGCATGGGGTGCCATTCAGAATGAATAGCACCGCAGGACATGAATGTGCATAATGCACATAACGCACATTGATTAAATGTTTTATGAAAAGAAGAAGACTGAATATCACCTATATGCTATAATTAACTTGTGGACATATGCTTTCTATCTCGAAATACAAACGTACCTAATTCCCTTGTGTCGTCCTGTACAGTGGTAAGCAAAGACTTTATTGGGGTGACTTGCATAGCATTAGGATGAAGCAATTGGGTTGGACTGGAGGACAGGCAGATTCAAGCCTCTGGTATGTGCCTGGGATTAGGAGCCTTTTTAAGATATTTGGTGTAAAAAGACAATAATGCATAAAAGACAATCCCACATATTCCAACAAGTGCTCACTGGCTGGTTATTAGACATCTAACAATATGACAACAAAATACATGTTTACCTTTATATGTGTGTGTATATATATATATATATATATATATATATATATATATTTGTGGTTGCTTTTTTTTTGCACGATTATTGTAACAAATATAGACCAAATTTTATCCATGCATACATTAACAGCAGTCTTCTCATTATTTGCTAGAAGAGGAAGTGTTCTTGTTCGTTTAACTTCACTTTTGTTGAAAAAAAGTTCCCCTCTGGGTGATCTATGTACATTGCAGGGATTTTAACAAACTTTGTTGCAGATTCCTTCCTTTTGTTATTCTGAAGAAATATCTGTTTGTATGTCTGTGTCCGCATGCAAAATGAATGTGAATGGGAGTGATTTTATAATGATCAATCAGCTGTTGAGCTTGGCAGGTTCTAATGAGGAAAGAGGCAGGGCCGGAATCCCATTAGACATTCTCTTTGGGATAACATTTTTGTTGCAGGGGATGCCTAAAATCTTGTTTTTTGGAGAAAAAGTGAATGAGCCTGTTGTGTGCTTGGCTGAGGGGGGGGGGGGGGGGGTGGTGGCTGAAGTTGGGAACACCTGGACAAGTAATTCCTGTGGCTCCTATAGGAGTAGCACTACATAATAAACATGGCGGTTTCAATTGGGACTTCATCTTGCACCACACTGCTATTAGTAGATCTCACATACTTGTACAACCATATTGTTGTAATGTGTATGGTCAGCTGTCATGGATCCGCAGTAATGTTTGTCTGTCAGCTTACCTCTCCATATGTTCAGCTTTAGAGGCCAGCCACTCTCATTTGGCTGCTTAAGTAATCTCTCCTCAAAGCATGGCTCCACCCTAGCCCCTATCAGGGAACTCTATATTAACCTGTGCACTGCAAGTCAGCCCTGCTGATCAATATTGTGTGATTGGCTTCCATGTGCTACTTGCTGTGTGTTCTACATCTGATTGCAGTTACCGATCTTGGCTTGGTCTTGACTATCCTTACCTGCTTGATCCCCCAACCTTTGGCTATCTCCTGACTATTCTTACCTGTTTGTTCCCCCAACCTTTGGCTATCTCCTGACTATCCTTACCTGCTTGATCCCCCAACCTTTGGCTATCTCCTGACTATCCTTACCTGCTTGATCCCCCAACCTTTGGCTATCTCCTGACTATCCTTACCTGCTTGTTCCCCCAACCTTTGGCTATCTCCTGACTATCCTGTGTTGTCGCAGTCTACTGCTTCCTCTCTACCTCCCTGTAGTCTACCGTGAGTGTGAACTGGAAGGCCCTAGGGGTTGCGACCTGGAGCCAGACTGCAGCTAAATCCATCCCCACCACTAGGGGCCTCTGGTGAACACCCGCTAGCTCCTACATTCCACGCCCTGGGAAATCTCATGGTCTAGCTCCCAGTGTCATCCGTGTTGGTACTACAGAGTACCTGCTCTCCTGTATCACCTAGTGCTCCACCCACAGCAGTCAGTTGTAGGGTCCACTACCCTGCGGTGCACTTCAGACCCCAACGGGGTGCATCTGTCACCTGGTCTCAGGTGACCTGACATCAGCTTTGAAAAAAAAAATGCTTCTTGACATAAAATTCTCACCTTGAGTCATGATAGACCATGCCTGCTCCTATAACAGCTGTCTCTAGACACAGTTGCCAAGCATTCAAAATGAGTGAAGCAACTATGTCACCAATAATTCATCCATACGACAAAAACCACACTTACTATTTCTAATTTCACTCTTCAGTTCACTGTAGTCGAGCGTGTCGCAGCAGTGGGAAGTTTTCATTGCACCTTGTGGGCAATTGAGCACGTTAACAGGACCATGGTCATTTTATAGCCAATTACTGCACATTGTGATGATTGCTTCCTTTTAAACATCTCTCCCCTTTGTAGTTCTGCAGAAATGAAGGACTTTTTTTTTTTTTTTTGCCCACACACATTGTAGATTTATGGAGTTTCTTGCTGTGATACAGAATCTATTCATTCTCTCTCTACCACAAAGATCTGTGGAATGTGCACCACAAAGGGACGGTGATGATAAGTACGAATTTTATCCTTGGGTTCCTCGCTGACATCCTATGGGAGACTTGTCAGACTCGTAAATACTTGGAGAAGTCATGGTCCCTCAGGAAGTTAAAAAAATATATATATACCGTGCTGGTATTTCGAGGTGCAATGAAAGACATAATACATCCCTAAGTTAGAGTTGGCCTGGCTTTCCTTTGACACTTGAACCGAGAACATTCCACCTAAATAGATGAGCTGTGCGCACCATTTCATCTGTAAACGTCAGCCCAATAAACTTTCCTTTACAATATGAACTCCTTGAAAGGATGGTGAGATGCAGGCTTTTCAATGCATTTAATGATGTGCCAAGTGTAAGGCTACTTGCCTTTAATGTGAAGCTGTACTCCATTTTTAACTTTCTTATTGAGCTGCTGGCTCGCAATTAGCAGCCTGCCGTATGTGCGCCTTCAGTTAGCAATTGCGCTGCCTGCCGGGTCTATCAAATAAATTGAAAATAGATTTCAGGTTTACTTACACCTTAGATAACCAATTACAAATCTGAGATGAAAGATAATTTAGAAAATGTGTCAAGTCGGTATGAGAGGAGTGAACTTCGCAAAACTGATTTCACTGGAAAGAGCAAACGGTCAATTTCACTAACTGAAGTTACTAGAAAAAAAGTCTACTCATTTTTTTTTCTTTATTAATTGGGGTTGATTGGCTGTGTTTAGGGTGAGTTAGCTTATTTCATTTTATCTTCTATTTATTATTATTATTATTATTATTATTATTTTATTTATATTCCCCCTTTTCATATTCATATGATTGTTGT
The DNA here is from genome assembly GCA_037952925.1 of Lithobates clamitans. NCBI lineage: Eukaryota > Metazoa > Chordata > Amphibia > Anura > Ranidae > Lithobates > Lithobates clamitans. The sequence goes on along the minus strand of JBBGZY010001809.1, from coordinate 541,546 downwards.
TTGTGTTCTGTTAGCAGAAATGTTCAGTTTTGCTTATTAAACTGCTTAGGTGAAATTGCTTAAAAAAAGTCTACTCATTTGTTTTTCTTTATTTTGTGGGGATGTTAAAGATAGTATTGTTATTTCTTTTTTTGTTCTATGTATGTTCTCCCTGTGTCTGTGTGGGTTTTCTCTGGGTATTCTGGTAGGTTGATTGGCTCCTGTCTAAATTGGCCCTAGTATAAAGTACCGTAAATACTCGAGTATAAGTCGAGTTTTTCAGCACATTTTTTTGTGCTGAAAGTGCCCCCCTCGACTTATACTCGAGTCAAGCACTTTTCTGCAGCAAAAAATTTCATTTTCTGAACCGACTTTGGGGCCCCATATCTCAGGGCCACTTGGTGCTAGGAACCCCAAATTTGGTGTGTAAACCCAGTGAAACTATAACATATCCAAAGCTGGGGTTCCTAGCACCAAGTGGCCCTGAGATACGGGGCCCCAAAACCGGTTCAGAAAATGTCATTCTCTGCTGCAGAAAAGTGCTTGACATTTTCTGAACTGATTTTTAGGGCCCTGTATCTCGAGGCCACTTGGTGCTAGAAACCCCAGCTTTGGAATTATTATGGTGCTAGTTCCACTGGGTTTGCACACCAAATTTGGGGTTCTTGGAACTAAGTGACCCCGAGATACAGGGACCCAAATTTGGTCAACTGTGTCCATCTGCAGCAATGTCATTTCGGGACCCTTTGGGTTCAGAGACCCCAAATTTTGGCTGCAGCTAGGGGGCATCTAGGAACCCTTAACTACCTAGTTTGAAGTTCAGGGGACCTATGGCTGCAAATGGGCACAGTGAGGCATGCAGATGGGCACAGTGATTCTGCAAATGGGCATTGTTGACCCTCTTTTCTACTTACAGTAGCTGTGCATTTCTCACCCTCGTCTTATACTCGGGTCAATCGGGTCAATACTCGGGCGGACTTTTCGGCATCAAAGGCCTGATGGTCTTTCTGACGGATTTTTGACAGACTTCCGACGGACTTTCGAACGAACGGACTTGTACACACACGATCACACCAAAGTCCGACGGATACGTACGTGATGACGTACAACTGGACTAAAATAAGGAAGTTGATAGCCAGCAGCCAATAGCTGCCCTAGCGTCGGTTTTCGTCCGTCGGACTAGCATACAGACGAGCCGATTTTTTGACCGGACTCGAGTTCGTCGGAAAGATTTGAAATGAGTTCCAAATCTAAACTCAGTCTGATTTTCGACCGAAAAACTCCGCCGCAGGTCCGATGAAGCCCACACACGGTCAGATTGTCCGACGGATTCGTCGGACCAGTCCGGTCGAAAAGTCCGCCCGTGTGTACACGGCATTATGAACTTTAGATTGTAAGCTCTTTGAGGACAGGGACTTATGTGAATGTGCAAGATACTGTACATACAGTTGTGCTCATAAGATTACATACCCTGGCAGCAGTTATGATTTCTTGGCCATTTTTCAGAGAATATGAATGATAATGTGAATGATAACACAAAAACATTTCTTTCACTCATGGTTAGTGTTTGGCTAAAGCCATTTATTATCAATCAACTGTGTTTACTCTTTTTAAATCATAATGGCAACAGAAACTACCCAAATGACCCTGATGAAAAGTTTTTATACCCCAGTTCTTAATACTGTTGTGGAAATGTTTATTAATGTATGTTGTCAGATGTCCCCCAGTGTCAAATTTGCTGTAATACGCTCATGCGGGCGTGTTCGCACATACAGACGTTGGTGGAAGACCCATTGGCTGCGGAAACCTTCCCTTGGACACGGCAGATCTGTTTGCTCTTTTAGGGATGATCATTTATGCCTTGCCAAAGGACTGGCCACCTCATGGCAACTCCATTAACACTCCAAGCAGGCAGATCTGCATATATGGGAACCATAGCATAACTATACAAAAATTATGGCCCACTGAGCCATGATAGAGCATGGCTTGCGTCATTGGTAGCAGTGGGAGTGTGCTCACGATCTTGTTCAGAGCCATGTAGTTAGTGTTCAAATTGTGAGACACTTTCCTCTCACAGGATACTTGCCGCATGGCTCTGCACATGACCATCTGCACACGTCACTACTGTAATTCTATTTGAATATATACATGTAAGTGATTGGTTAGTAAAGAATACTAGTGTCTGATTGGCTGATATTGAAGCCACCACCTTCCTTTGTTTATTCATGTTTACAGTATAAATAAAGGCAGTAAAGCATTCTATGGCAGGATTCTGCTAAGCTCAACGTGATACCAGCATCTGTGTCTGTGTTACTTGGACATATACAAGCACGCTTTCCCAGCATTATACAAGAGAGCTGTATTTGTGCTTTTAAGCGCAAAGAAATTATTTGCTTATAAGGAGAAGCTTAAAATTTCCCGGACAATACTGTGAAAACTGCCCATTCCTCTTGGCAAAAAGCTTCCAGTTCCTGTAAATTCGTGGGCTGTCTTGCATGAACTGCACGTCTGAGATCTCCCCAGAGTGGCTCAATGATATTGAGGTCAGGAGATTGAGATGGCCACTCCAAAACCTTCCCTTTATTCTGCTGTAGCCAATGACAGGTCTACTTGGCCTTGTGTTTTGGATCATTGTCATGTTGGAATGTCCAAGTATGTCCCATGCCCAGCTTCCTGGTTGATGAATACAAATGTTCCTCCAGTTTTTTTTGATAACATACTGAATTCGTCTTGTCATCAATTTTGACCAAATTTCCTGTGCTTTTGTAGCTCACACATCCTCAAAACATCAGCGATCCACCTCCGTGTTTCACAGTAGGAATGGTGTACCTTTCATCATAGGCCTTGTTGACTCCTCTCCAAGGTAATCTATTTTTAGACACACCTCTAAACTTAGTGTCTGTTGATGTTGCATCACCATACAACCAGTGCAACACTTGCGCAAAGCAGGAAACCAAGCCCTGCACCAGAATGCTGATAATAGCTTACCAGTAGAGGACTGTTTATAATGCTGTGATGCATTGCGATTGCTTAGAAAGTTCCCATGCATGCGTAAATCCTTCTCCTTAAGTGACTTTACTCTGTCACCTGTCTGCCCCAGAATGCCATTCTTGGTCATGGCACATTTCATTGGTCACCTAACGAGTCAGCTCCCATCATTTATGCCTTTCCATTTCCTTTTATTCCTGCCATTATGGTCCTTTATGACCATAAAACCTAATCTACTGTCCTGTGAAAGCTGTGCAATAGAATCCAGCTGTTAATTCTAACAGGAAATCTCGTGGCGCTGCCTCATGTCCTTTCATTGAGTTCACAAATCCGAATGATATAGATACCGCCAATTCCTGCAACTGCAGCTGTCTGCACTCACAAAGCTCTGACTGTTAGATAAGCAAATGCCAGCTGGAACAAGAAGTTTCCCTTATTACTGGATGCCCAGCACTTAGCCAAGTGGGCAGCTGTCAGCTTGGGTGGCAGCAAAGCCGCATGAATGGGAAACCCCAATCTCTCACAGTCATCCTGAAGCAATGTTCTGTCTTTGCCAGCACGGCAATGCAGCCAAGACCAGGAGTTCGGTAGCCAAGTGTGATATCATCATATCTGCCTGAGATAAATCAAGCTGGATGTGTGCTTATCTGTGCTTGCATGGCAGTCATTTATCTGCATCCTGACCGATGTGATGCGGCTGCGATACAGAGGCCTACATCATGCGGCACGTGAACTGATTCATTGAGAGACCCATTCATGATATGACTGAAGAGTCTGTCCTTTATAAAAAAAACATTAGCGGAAGGGAATGCAAGACAACATCCACCGGTGAACCCCAGAATATATAATATTGGGCTCTGCTTCAGTTGTCCAAGCAGGGAAAAGCAACAAGTTCACTTTAGTTTTGGATCCCCAGCAGCCAATACTCACCTTCCCTTCACTCCATTCAGCCACCAATAGAGAAGAAAAATACCCAGGACAGTAAAACCTTGGATTGAGAGTAACTTGGTCTGAGAGTGTTTTGCAAGACAAGCACATTTTTAAAATAAATTTTGACTTGATAAACGAGCGATGTCTTGATATACAAGTAGCGTCATGTCACAACTGAGTATAAAAGAGAAGAGAGGCGCCTCTAGGTGTAGCAATATGGTTACATTTAATGAAGGTACAACATTTAGCAACTCACATGGTTGATGATTAAAACAGGCATATCTAAGTATGCAGGCATCCGGGGTAAAGCTGTCCACATAGACCATCCCCCGCACCGCTATCTACGTCATCCCTTCCACGAACACTTCAAGCCTCGCTTTCAAATCGCTCTGCTGCAGGGTAGTCTTTCCGGTTACGGTTGCAGACTGACAGCGGTGAGAGCCGGCGGTGCAGAGGACAGTCTATGTGGACATCTTTCCCCGAATACCTGCATACTTAGATGTGCCTGTCTTAATCATTAAACCATGTGAGTTGCTAAATGTTGTACCTTCATTAAATGTAACCGTATTGCTACACTTAGAGGCGCCTCTCTTCTCTTTTATACTCTGTAGCTCCTGCTGGATTTTGCTTCTAATCCCCTTGTGGAGGCTTCCATTTGTGGATGGACATTTTATGGTTACACAACCTATCACATTGCTATAATCTTTTTATATGGACTATAAACTGAAGGACTTATGAATAAATGGTTGTGGAACGAATCATTTGAGTTTCCATCATTTCTTATGGGGAAATTAGCTTTGATATACAAGTGCTTTGGATTACAAGCACATACCTCCCAACATTTTGAGATGGGAATGAGGGACACCTACTAACAAAAGTATGTAGGCATAGGACACACCCCCTTTCATACCCCCTTAAAGGAGGACCTTTACCGTCACCCGCCGCCGTCACCCGCTGCCATCGCCCGCTGCCCCACCGAAACAGGGTAAGTGCCGGGCAGACGACAGGTGGGGGGGGGCACAGTGGCAGCATTCGATGGGCACAGTGGGAGCATTTGATGGGCACAGTGGGAGCATTTGATGGCACAGTGGCAGCATTTGATGGGCACAGTGGGAGCATTTGATGGCACAGTGGGAGCATTTGATGGGCACAGTGGCAGCATTTGATGGCACAGTGGCAGCATTTGATGGGCACAGTGGGAGCATTTGATGGCACAGTGGGAGCATTTGATGGCACAGTGGGAGCATTTGATGGGCACAGTGGCAGGATTTGATGGCACAGTGGCAGCATTGGATGGGCACAGTGGCAGCGTTTGATGGCACAGTGGCAGCGTTAGATGGGCACAGTGGCAACATTTGATGTGCACAGTGAGGTCAGGCACTGTTGTTGGACGAGAAGGCCTGGCTCGCAGTCACCACTCTAATTCATCCCAAAGGTGTTCTATCGGGTTGAGGTCAGGCCAGTCAAGTTCCTCCACCCCAAGCTCACTCATCCATGTCTTTATGGACCTTGCTTTGCAATGCCTCTGTGGTTGAGTGCCACCTGCAGTGGAGAAAGTAGATTGCACCTGCCTACCTGGTGTCCCTTCTTCGCTCAAGTTGTAGTTAAAGATTGCATTTGTGGTTGTTCTAGCAAATGGCAAAGATATTCAAAGACCATACTTCCCATTCTGTTCTGTTTTTGGGTGATATTTAATATTGTTGATCATAAACAGTTGCTATGGCTGATAAATTCCAGCCTAATGCAGTGTACACACGGGCAGATTTTTCGACCTGACTGGTCCGACGGAACGAATCCGTTGGACAATCCGACCGCGTGTGGGCTTTATCGGAGCTGCAGCGGACTTTTTCGGTCGAAAATCAGACGGACTTTGGATTTAAAACATGTTTCAAATCTTTCCGACGGATTCGAGTCCGGTCGAAAAATCCATTCGTCTGTATGCTAGTCCGACGGACAAATACCGACGCTAGGGCGGCTATTAGCTACTGGCTATGAACTTCCTTATTTTAGTCCGGTCGTACGTCATCACGGTCGAATCCGTTGGACTTTGGAGTGATCGTGTGTAGCCAAGTCTGTTCGTTCGAAAGTCCGTCGAAAAGACCGTCGGACCTTTGATGCCGAAAAGTCCGCCCATGTGTACATGGCATAAGGGTGTTGTATCAATTTTTTGTGATTTTGGTGAAATAAGGTAGCTTTTAGGTATAATGATGAGTCTGTGCCATCTCCAATACCCCTTGCCATGTATAATACACCATTTAAAATCCCCTTTCTGGGTTAACCTTTCCCTTGCTTTATTTAAACATCCTATCTATCCTTGCCATTTCAAGCCCAGTTCAAAAACTAAGGTCCCTTACAGTGCATTGCTGATTTGAAGATATTGTTGATTTGATTGTTGATTTTTGTCCATCTTGATGGACATTTAGTACAGATTTCCTTTAAAGTGGTGTTCCGGCCGAAATTATACTTTATAAATAAAAATACCCCTATAATACACAAGCTTAATGTATTCTAGTAAAGTTAGTCTGTAAACTAAGGTCTGTTTTGTTAGTTTATAGCAGTAGTTTGTTATTTTATAAACTTACAGCAGGCCGTGGCCATCTTAAGTGTGGGCATCTGAAGCCAGACTGCATTTCTTCCTAGATCTCATCCTTGCAGATCTCGCACACGCTCAGTGCAGCACAAGCAGTGTAATAGGTCTCAGGTCAGGTTTCCATAGCAATGGCAGTTTCAGAGGAAGTTGCCGCCCCTTCCCAGAAGGCATTGCAAACAGGAAATGATGCGATGGGCCGCGGCCAGGGAGGAGGAAGTGAAAAATGAATACAGCAGATATACAGTAAGTGCTGAGAAAAAAAATATCCAATTTGTTTACAGTGCACAGTTTAGTGAGGGATGCTAGAGAGTTGTAAAAGTGGGTGGAACTCCACTTTAAATAAGGAAGAAGTAGATGCTGCCTAATCTTCCTAACTCACCAGCAGCCCTGTCTCATGCAGAGTTCCCAGTCTAGTGCTGGTTAAAGCATCAGATCCATAGTTCAGGCTGGCAAGCATTCCTCTATTTTAGCTATGCAACAGCTGGAGAGCCACAAATGACCACACCACACATAACTGGAGGAAATTGGCCATAGCAGCCGTAACCAAATATAAATACCAATAATTAACATGTCAATAACCTTTCAAAACATAACATACAGCTTTATTAAAGATAATGGAGCCCAAGGTCCCAATAGGCATTAAAACCAGAACCATACCTGGCAGTACTTCTCAGGCCTCCAGTCGCAAAAGCTCGGAGACAACTAGCAGGTACCCATACCAACTTGGAGCCGTACCCCAGACGGGTCCCTACACCATACCTTTTAAGTACCCATATGACCTATAAAAGCCCTTGCACCCCGCCAACACGATAGATGATGAAAAGCTTCCGTTTGACTTTTTCTGTCGGTCATTCCGCTCGTGTGTACGTGGCTTTAATCTTCTCCTCATCTCCATAACCCCTCTTTAGCACAGGCAGAAAGCACAGGAAGTTATCAGCTCACAAGATTTCAGGCAAAATAAGTATTTTCTGCCATAACCAAACAGATATACGAAACCATTTCCAATGGTGTTTTTACCGGAACAAAATGGAACAAATAATTGAAGTTCCTTGCAAGGGCTTACATACAGTTTAACCGCTGCGGCATTATACTGCGGCAGGTCGACTCGTTCCCGCAAATCGCCGTAGCTGTACGTAGGCTCCTTTAAAGTGGTGTTCCGGCCGAAATTATACTTTATAAATAAAAATACCCCTATAATACACAAGCTTAATGTATTCTAGTAAAGTTAGTCTGTAAACTAAGGTCTTTTTTGTTAGTTTATAGCAGTAGTTTGTTATTTTTTTAAACTTACAGCAGGCCGTGGCCATCTTAAGTGTGGGCATCTGAAGCCAGACTGCATTTCTTCCTAGATCTCATCCTTGCAGATCTCGCACACGCTCAGTGCAGCACAAGCAGTGTAATAGGTTTCAGGTCAGGTTTCCATAGCAATGGCAGTTTCAGAGGAAGTTGCCGCCCCTTCCCAGAAGGCACTGCAAACAGGAAATGATGCGATGGGCCGCGGCCAGGGAGGAGGAAGTGAAAAATGAATACAGCAGATATACAGTAAGTGCTGAGAAAAAAAATAAAAAAATATCCAATTTGTTTACAGTGCACAGTTTAGTGAGGGATGCTGGAGAGTTGTAAAAGTGGGTGGAACTCCACTTTAAGAGCTATAGCAGGCGCTGCACGGCAGGGGAGCCGATGCTCGTGGCTGGCAGCCACGATATCCGCTGGCCACCGGCGATCGCTCCACAGAGAGCCAGAACTGGGATCTGTCAGTGTAAACAAACAGGTCCCCATTCAGACAGGGGAGGAGAGAGAGATCTGCTGTTCCTACTGATCAGGAACAGCAATCTCCCTCTACTCCCAGTCAGTCCACTCCCCCCCACAGTTAGAAACACCTCCCTAGGGAACACTTAACCCCTTGATCGCCCTCTAGTGTTAACCCCTTCCCTGCCAGTGACATTTATACAGTAATCAGTGCATTTTTATAGCACTGTCAAAAGTGTCCAGTCTGTCCGCCGCAATGTCGTAGTCCTGCTAAAAATCGTTGATCGCCGCCATTACTAGTTAAAAAAAAAAACAATTTATAATGAAAATGCCATAAATCTATCCCCTATTTTGTAGATGCTATAACTTTTGCGCAAACCAATCAATATACGCTTATTGCCATTTTTTTATCAAAAATATGTGGAAGAATACATATTGGTCTAAACTGATGAAGAAATTTTGTTTTTTGGGGTTTTTTTTTTATTTATTATAGCAAAAAGTAAAAAATATTGTTGTTTTTTTTCAAAATTGTCGCCCTTTTTTTGTTTATAGCGCAAAAAATAAAAACACAGAGGTGATCAAATACCTCCAAAAGAAAGCTCTATTTGTGGGGAAAAAAAGGCGTCAGTTTTGATTGGGTACAACGTCGCACGACTGCGCAATTGTCAGTTAAAGCGACGCAGTGCCGCATCGCAAGAAAATGGCCTGGTCATTAAGGGGGAAAATCTGAAGTGGTTAGTGACAACCACATAACTGCATGGGATGAATTCCTGGATAAAAACTAAAAACACTGAGTGGGTAAGTTATGTCTATAGTTGCTAACATTAATGAAGCCAGCCTTCCTGCAATAGGAAATATAACAATTGTGGTTTTCTAAGCTGTCTGCCATGGCAAAGTAGCTCTAGCCTATGCTGGCTATTGAGCTCTAAGCTAAAACTAGCTATAGAATCGCAGAATAGAAGGGACAGGGTTAACTAAAATAACAAGAGCTGCATATAATATACTGGAAGGTGACCACTACAATCATACTGTAGCACAGATCTAGCAATCTCCTTTATGTGACAGTGTTCTGGCCTAGTGATTGGTTACTCATGGCAAAGCGCTGCATTCTAGAATAAAGAGAGAAAAGGTCCCATGCTGCTCTCCTATACATGGAGGTAGCACCTCCCACAGAGGGATTGATGGGGATGTACAGCTTGGGTAGGCATCAGAGGGTGCAAATGTGCAGTGGCGTATCTAAGGTATGGCAGCCATGGCAAGTGCCATGGGCGCCATGGGGGGAAGGGGCGGCAAAAAGCCGCCCTTTGCATGAATAAAAAACCCCTACCTGTCCTCCCAGACTAATATAGCCCCCGGCGCCGCGGCCAGCCTGCACGATGGCGGCGCTGGTATTCTATCAGATGGCTGTCGGCCTGTCGGGCTCGGTTTAGGCTGAGGGAGGCTCTGTCAGCAGGGAAGGGCGAGGCAGGGAGCTCCACTGACGCTCTGACCCTGCCCTGCCCCGCCCCATGTACTCTGTATGTGCTCGGAGCACTGACATCGCCTCTCCTGGACCACGAATAGTCCCTCCCCCTACCGCCGTAAGCCCCACCCCTAACAAGGAAAGCTCTGCCCCCGGACCTCTGAGAGGTGAGCCCGGCTGGTCAGTTAGGTCTTTCTACCTATAGACTCAGTGTTACTAAACCCTCCCTGACAATGTTCTTTATCCCCCTGTATAGCTGTGCACTGCTGAAAGCTTAAATTTTAAAACTGGCTACTTGGTCATCTCCTGTAGTCACATTCGCAGTCTGGTCATCTCCTGTAGTCACATTCGCAGTCTGGTCATCTTCTGTAGTCACATTCGCAGTCTGGTCATCTCCTGTAGTCACATTCGCAATCTGGTCATCTGCTGTAGTCGCATTCGCAGTCTGGTCATCTGCTGTAGTCGCATTCACAGTCTGGTCATCTCTTGTAGTCACATTCGCAGTCTGGTCATCTCCTGTAGTCATGCCGCGTACACACGAGCGGACTTTACGGCAGACTTTGCCCGGCGGACTGGATTTCGTCAGACAATTCCATCGTGTGTGGGCTCCAGCGGACTTTGTTTTCTCAAAAGTTGGACGGACTTAGATTTGAAACATGTTTTAAATTAATCCGTCGAAATCGAGTCCGGTCAAAAAGTCCGCTCGTCTGTATGCTAGTTCAACAGACAAAAAGCCACGCTAGGGCAGCTATTGGCTACTGGCTATGAACTTCCTTGTTTTAGTCCGGTCGTACGTCATCATGTACGAATTCAACGGACTTTGGTGGATTGTGTGTAGGCAAGTCCGTTCATTCAGAAAGTCCATCGTACAGTACGTCGAAAAGTCCGCAGGGCAAAGTCTGCCGTAAAGTCCGACCGTGTGTACGCGGCATTACATTCGCAGTCTGGTCATCTCCTGTAGTCACATTCGCAGTCTCGTCATTTGCTGTAGTCGTATTCGCAGTCTGGTCATCTCCTGTAGTCACATTCGCAGTCTGGTCATCTCTTGTAGTTGCATTCGCAGTCTGGTCATCTCCTGTAGTCACATTCGCAGTCTGGTCATCTCCTGTAGTATGTCGCATTCGCAGTCTGGTCATCTCCTGTAAAATGTCGCCATCGCAGTCTGGTCATCTCCTGTAGTATATCACATTCGCAGTCTGGTCATCTCCTGTAGTATGTCGCATTCGCAGTCTGGTCATCTCCTGTAGTATGTCGCATTCGCAGTCTGGTCATCTCCTGTAAAATGTCGCCATCGCAGTCTGGTCATCTCCTGTAGTATATCACATTCGCAGTCTGGTCATCTTCTGTAGTATGTCGCATTCGCAATCTGGTCATCTCCTGTAGTCGCATTTGCAGTCTGGTCATCTCTTGTAGTTGCATTCGCAGTCTGGTCATCTCTTATAGTCACATTCGCAGTCTGGTCATCTCCTATAGTATGTCGCATTCGCAATCTGGTCATCTCCTGTAGTATGTCGCATTCGCAGTCTGGTCATCTCCTGTAGTATATCACATTCGCAGTCTGGTCATCTCCTGTAGTATGTCGCATTCGCAATCTGGTCATCTCCTGTAGTCGCATTTGCAGTCTGGTCATCTCTTGTAGTTGCATTCGCAGTCTGGTCATCTCTTATAGTCACATTCGCAGTCTGGTCATCTCCTATAGTATGTCGCATTCGCAATCTGGTCATCTCCTGTAGTGTGTCGCATTCGCAGTCTGGTCATCTCCTGTATTCGCAGTCTGGTCATCTCCTGTAGTCGCATTCGCAGTCTGGTCATCTCCTGTAGTATGTCGCATTCGCAGTCTGGTCATCTCCTGTAGTATGTCGCATTCGCAGTCTGGTCATCTCCTGTAGTATATCACATTCGCAGTCTGGTCATCTCCTGTAGTGTGTCGCATTCGCAATCTGGTCATCTCCTGTAGTCGCATTAGCAGTCTGGTCATCTCTTGTAGTTGCATTCGCAGTCTGGTCATCTCTTATAGTCACATTTGCAGTCTGGTCATCTCCTATAGTATGTCGCATTCGCAGTCTGGTCATCTCCGGTAGTATGTCGCATTCGCAGTCTGGTCATCTCCTGTATTCGCAGTCTAGTCATCTCCTGTAGTCACATTCGCAGTCTGGTCATCTGCTGTAGTCACATTCGCAGTCTGGTCATCTGCTGTAGTCACATTCGCAGTCTGGTCATCTCTTGTAGTTGCATTCGCAGTCTGGGTATCTCCTGTAGTCACATTCGCAGTCTGGTCATCTCCTGTAGTATGTCGCATTCGCAGTCTGGTCATCTCCTGTAGTATGTCGCATTCGCAGTCTGGTCATCTCCTGTAGTATATCACATTCGCAGTCTGGTCATCTCCTGTAGTGTGTCGCATTCGCAATCTGGTCATCTCCTGTAGTCGCATTCGCAGTCTGGTCATCTCTTGTAGTTGCATTCGCAGTCTGGTCATCTCTTGTAGTTGCATTCGCAGTCTGGTCATCTCTTATAGTCACATTCGCAGTCTGGTCATCTCCTGTAGTATGTCACATTCGCAATCTGGTCATCTCCTGTAGTATGTCGCATTTGCAGTCTGGTCATCTCCTGTAGTATGTTGCATTCGCAGTCTGGTCATCTCCTGTATTCGCAGTCTAGTCATCTCCTGTAGCCACATTCGCAGTCTGGTGATCTCTTATAGTCACATTCGCAATCTGGTCATCTCCTGTAGTATGTCACATTTGCAATCTGGTCATCTCCTGTAGTATGTAGCATTCGCAGTCTGGTCATCTCCTGTAGTATGTCGCATTCGCAGTCTGGTCATCTCCTGTAGTATGTAGCATTCGCAGTCTGGTCATCTCCTGTAGTATGTCGCATTCGCAGTCTGGTCATCTCCTGTAGTATGTCGCATTCGCAGTCTGGTCATCTCCTGTAGTATGTCGCATTCGCAGTCTGGTCATCTCCTGTAGTATGTCGCATTCGCAGTCTGGTCATCTCCTGTATTCGCAGTCTAGTCATCGCCTGTAGTCACATTCGCAGTCTGGTCATCTCCTGTATTCGCAGTCTAGTCATCGCCTGTAGTCACATTCGCAGTCTGGTCATCTCTTATAGTCGCATTCGCAGTCTGGTCATCTCCTGTATTCGCAGTCTGGTCATCTCCTGTATTCGCAGTCTGGTCATCTCCAGTATTCGCAGTCTGGTCATCTCCTGTATTCGCAGTCTGGTCATCAGCTGTAGTCACATTCGCAGTCTGGTCATCTCCTGTAGTCACATTCGCAGTCTATTTAAAAGTAGTACCTGCTGTTGCACAAATTACTTTATTACACTTTTATTTCTGATATTTATGGCTATGCATATTAATTTAATCCATATTGAGCACCATATTTGATTGGCTGCTTCTGCTTGGCAAATACACACAATAAAATAGTGCTCAATATGGATTAAATAAATAGATATCATAAAGTTTAATAAAGTGATTTGTGCAACAAGCTCCTTAAACAGTCCATATCCAGTGAAAGTTCATGCAGTGCAAACTTTGCAGTACATGAACTTTCTCTGAATGTAGAATATTTAATGACCATGGGCGAACTGATCCATTGGGCAGTTTATGTAGTACTAACCCATAATTTGTTAATAGAAAGAGCTTGACTTGTTGTTTTGTTAGCTGTTTTTTTTTTTTTTTTTTGACAGGGGCGCAGTTTCAGTGCTTGTCATGGGCGCCATTTTCACTAGATACGCCTCTGCAAATGTGCCCTATCAATGAGACCTGTTCAGTACAGTGCACCGAAATTCTCTTAACCTCAGGTAAGTATATTATAAACTATAAAGAGTTGATCAGGAGCCAAGCACTTTGTACATACTGAAGGGTTCATGTTGGAGAGTCTGGTGGAACGTGGAGGTTTTTAAAACAGAGGGACTGCTCTGCAGTAAGAGAAGACTATGTATGCCTCCTAAGTCAGCTGAGGTGTGAACTCCACCACTGACTTTGACTGCTGTCGGCAGCTGCCCATAAGAAAGGAAGTTCTTGCAGAGCATGGTTCATGACATCACAGGTCCACACATCAACAAACAAGAAAAAGTTTTTGCATTTTGGTTTACTAACATGCAGACCTGTATTGTCATCTACTGTGCTCTTCAGGAACATCTGAAATAAATAGAAGTCCACACCCAGCTGTCTTCAACTGTCAAAATCAAATGTGATTGGGTGTCTTGACTGTCTACAATGGTCATCGTTATATGCTGGATCATGGCCCTGAGTGCGTGACAGCTCTATCCGGACCACCAGTCAGTCAGCCAGCCCCCAGCCCAGTTTCCCACCACCTCCCAGTGGCTGCATATACTGAGCACAAGTGGCTGCATATGATGGGCACAAGTGGCTGCATTTGATGGGCACAAGTGGCTGTATATACTGGGCACAAGTGGCTGCATATGATGGGCACAAGTGGCTGCATATACTGGGCACAAGTGGCTGCATATGACGGGCGCAAGTGGTTGCATACGATGGGCACAATTGGGTTCATATGATGGGGCCAAGTGGCTGCATATGATGGGCACAAGTGGCTGCATATGATGGGCACAATTGGGTTCATATGATGGGGCACAGTGGCTGCATATGATGGGCACAAGTGACTGCATATGATGGGCACAGTGGCTGCATATGATGGGCACAGTGGCTGCGTTTGATGAGCACACTGGCTGCAATTGATGGGCACAGTGGCTGCATTTGATGGGCATAATGGCTGCATTTGATGAGCTCAGTGAGACTGCAATTGATGGGGGTCGGGGTTCAGTATTTTTCAGTTTGTTTGCGCCCCCCCAAAAAAATTTTGAGCACCAGCCGCCACTGTCTTCTACAGTAACTGGTTGTTAGGATCGCCGGCGTTCAAAGCAACAATGACATCTTGTGACTGACCTGCCCCCAGCATCACAGGAGGACAGAAGTGGAACTTCCTTCATCTAGACCTGCTCCGCCACCTGCCTCTTGCCCTCTGCCTGCCTGGTACCAAAAAGCATAGGGGCACTCTGGTGAGGACACTTGATCTAAGGGGACACTCTGATGGGGACATCTGATGTAAGGAGGCACTCTGATGGGACCACCTGATGTAAGGGGACATCTGATGTAAGGGGACACTCTGATGGGGACACCTGATGTAAGGAGGCACTCTAATGGGGCCACCTGATGTAAGGGGACACTCTGATGGGGACACCTGATGTAAGGAGGCACTTTAATGGGGCCACCTAATGTAAGGGGACATCTGATGTAAGGGGACACTGTGATGGGGACACCTGATGTAAAGAGGCACTCTAATGGGGCCACCTGATGTAAGGGGACATCTGATGTAAGGGGACACTCTGATGGGGACACCTGATGTAAGGAGGCACTCTAATGGGGCCACCTGATGTAAGGGGACATCTGATGTAAGGGGACATCTGATGTAAGGGGACACTCTGATGGGGACACCTGATGTAAGGAGGCACTCTAATGGGGCCACCTGATGTAAGGGGACATCTGATGTAAGGGGACACTCTGATGGGGACACCTGATGTAAGTAGCTCGCTAAAAATAGATGGATATTTTTGAAATCCTATGCAATGTGTGCACTTCTTATTTTTTGATAGACATACAATAACTAAATATATACTAGGATCTGAGTCATAGCACAGACATGGGATTTGGGCCTCTGTTATGCCGCGTACACACGATCGGAAATGCCGCCAGCAAAACTCCGATAAGAGCTTTTTGTTGGAAAATGCGACCGTGTGTATGCTCCATCATTCTTTTGCTGGCGGAATTCCAGCCAGCAAAAGATTGAGAGCAGGTTCTCTATTTTTCGGTCGGGAAAAGTTCCTATCCGAAAATGCATACATCTGTATGCAATTCGGACGCGCAAAAAAATCACGCATGCTCGGAAACAATTTGACGCATGCCCGGAAACATTGAACTTCATTTTCTCGGCTCGTCGTAGTGTTGTTCGTCACCGCGTTCTTGGCGGTCAAAAGTTCAGTGAACTTTGGAGTGACCGTGTGTATGCAAGGCAAGCTTGAGCGGAATCCCGTCTGAAAAACCATCCAAGTTTTTTCCGACGGAAATTCCGATTGTGTGTAAGGGGCATAAGAAGCAAATTTTACCGACTGGACCTCCTTGAATTTGAATTCAATACCCCGGGGTCTATAATCATCTGCATTTTGAAGTGCCATATTTTTCAGTTGGTTGCTGAGAACAGTATATAATTCATTATAACATCATTTTAGCTCCTTTTTGGCTTATGTTTATTAATTCTTCTTTCTGCATTAATCTCTCAGCTTGTATCCTTTGTTTTCTGAACGATATGAGCTGCTCATAATTCTCCGGCCTGATTTTCATTTCCTATTTGTGACATCTGTGCAGGTCACTGTGACTGTGAGATCACACTGTGTGTATTTACTGCCTTCTTCATGCATTTCTTGAATGGCTCAGCAAAGAGAGACTTCATGGGAGAAAGACAAGCACGCCAGAAGACGGATCTTTCTCATCGTGTCCTGCTAGGGCCGATGGTCACAACCTCAAAATATTACTGAATACGAAATCATAAATATCAGGACTTGTTTAACCCTATCCTCACCAGGAGAGTTTTATAGATTATATCACTTCAAATAAATCTATGTCCAGCCAAAACCATATTGGTTTATAGTCTATCCGAGGTGCCGTTAAAGAAGAACTGCAGTCTGCTCACATGATTTGTAAAAAAAAAAAACTCTTTGCCATTCTGAAGCTTCCCTCGAACCACTTTGTATATTATTTTATATATACTGTGATTCTGGACTTGCCAAATATGCTGCAGAAATCTCCCTCCACTGAGTCTGGCTGCAATCATTTTTAACTGTGGGCGGCTGAAGCTGCTGCCTGTTCACTTCCTGGATTTATACAGACACACAGAGGTGCACCTCCAGCTCTGCAGCCCTGCAGCTCTCATTGGCCCTCTTATGGCTCATCCCCCCTCCCTTCCTGGCAAACTCTCAAGGGAGTGCAAGAGAGAGCTGTGCATGATGTCATAAGCCTAGGCTAATGACCAGACAAGAAATAGGACGTGGGCTGTATAAGATATTTACTGTCAGAAAAAAAAATGTTTTACTATCCAAAGTTAACACAACAAGGGCAGAAGATTTAATAGATGGAAAATTGATTGAAGGTCCATTTAAGGAGACTTCCTACATTTACTGCCCAAGTGAAAACAGTTTCTTACCAGATCACCAGAAGTGATGAAAAATCTCAACAGCAACACATAAATAAATAAATAAATAAATAAATAAATAAATATTTTTAAAAGTACAGTTGAAGACTAGAACCTCTTTCAGATTTGTATTTCTGTCTGTTTGTCTGCCTGTATTTTTGAGATTTCCCCTCCTGTCTGATGAAACTGTCACTGTGTCACTGTGGCAGTAAATGAGAGAAACTGCTCTAAAGGAATCCCAGATAGCAGTAAAGACCTGACAAAGGTTCTAATCCTTCTAAACTCCATCTGCAAAAAAAAAAAAAAACATTTGCTGAAGACCTGGTCCCATGCCAACATATTTGTTGCATCATTGGGTGCCTGCTGTCTCCTTTAGGTCCTTACCACCAGCCCTCCTGGTGATGCCCATGGACTGAAGTGCATCATCAGGGTGCCAGCTGTTAGACCCAGGGATAGGCAGCTGGCCCCTCTGATGATGCAATGCATCTGCAGTTTCTGTAGATAGCCCCAAATCCTCCTGTAATGTGTGATATGAGTGTCCCAGGAGGCTTCAGGCAGCCCAGAGTTACGTCATCCTAGCCTAAGCAATAAGGCAGAAGGACAGTTAGGGGGATCCTACAAATGGTATTTAGAAAAAACATACCTAAAATATGCAATTTTTTACACAAGGGGTTAACATGAAATACATAGTTACATAGTAGGTGAGGTTGGAAAAAGACACAAGTCCATCAAGTCCAACCTATGTGTGTGATTATATGTCAGTATTACATTGTATATCCCTGTATGTTGTGGTTGTTCAGGTGCTTATCTAATAGTTTCTTGAAACTATCGATGCCCCCCGCTGAGACCACCGCCTGTGGAAGGGAATTCCACATCCTTGCCACTCTTACAGTAAATAACCCTCTACATAGTTTAAGGTTAAACCTCTTTTCTTTTTTGTGCAAATAATGGTCACCAGGTCTCCTTAGCTTGACGCATTTCGCCCCTCCCATTGGGCGTCATCAGAAGTTGTTTGCACGCCAAGGCGGCATTTCTCTGCACGTTTTAAAATTTTTTGATGTAAGTGTAATATCTTTGGATTTTCTGGATAAACATTGCAGTATTACCGTATATACTCGAGTATAAGTCGAATTTTTCAGCCCTTTTTTTGGGCTGAAAGTGTCCCCTTCGACTTATACTCGAGTCACCGCCGTCTGTCTGCATGATCAGCGTGTCATGCAGGCAGACGGCGGCCGGCGTGTGATGATAGTGTTCGGCGGCTGTTCCAGCATTCAAAAGCCGCGCCTCTTGCTCATCTGTGATAGGCTGAACAGCTGTCAGTGTACAGCCTATCACGGACATTCTCTCATCCTCGTCCGTGGTATGAGAATGAGAGAATGTCCGTGATAGGTAGTCAGCGGTCAGCCTATCACAGACGAGGAGGAGGCGCGGCTTTTGAACTGTTGAATGGCCGCCGAACACTATCATCGCACGCCGGCCACCGTTTGAGGCTGGAGATCGCCACAGGGAGGATGGAGATCGCCACAGGGAGGCTGGAGATCGCCACAGGGAGGCTGGAGATCGCCACAGGGAGGCTGCACAGGACACAGGTAGGCTGCACATGCACACAGGACACATGCACACAGGGACACAGGAACACATGTACAGGACACACATGTACAGGACACAGGACACATGCACAGGGTACAGGTAGGCTGCACAGGACACATGGAGGCATGCAGCTGCAGATGGGCATTGTTGACCCTCTGCATTTCTCACCCTTGTCTTGTACTCGGGTCAATGAATTTTTCCCAGTTTTTTGTGGTAAATTAGGGGCCTCGACTTATACTCAGAACGACTTATACTCGAGTATATACGGTACACTGTATACATCCTTTTTTCCTTCATTGCTATACATCTTTTATGGGTGCCTGATCACTGAGTAAGATGGGAAGGATCCAGGATGGCCATATGTTTTAATCATACCGGTGGAAGATAGGAGTTATCCCTATGTGGTGTCCATACAATCCAGCTATCACTGACGGGAGATGCTGATCTGGAGATACTAACATGCCCATTTACTGCCTTTTTCTGGTGAGTGGAGACCCAGGAGGGGAGCACGAATAGTCACTTGAAAACCATCACCACAACTGTTCACAAGTTCAGCATACCACAGTGGATGGACTTTATATGATTGCACTTTATATATCTTTGCACGTTATATATCTTTGCACGTTATATATCTTTGCACTTTATATTGGCACTGAGCACTTTATATTGTGCCGTTAAGTTATATCATGATACTGTATATGTTGATATAGGTTTACTCAATATTGTATTGGTTTGAGTTACAGGAGCAGCGCTGAGTTTAATTTCATTTTTTTTTTGCATTTATTGGGGTTTTTCACCTTTCACTTTAGCAGCAGCCCTATCATATTAGCACATATATTTTTTACATTTTTTTAAAATTCTTATTTCCATAGCGCAGGTTCTTTCTTTCCTTTAGCAATAAAAACCTGACAGGGGCTCTAACCCTTCGCCACTATTCAAATACAAAATGAACATTTTACGCTTTAAATTGCAACACAATTCACTCCCTTTTATTTGTACACATTGTTAGCATTTTCTTTGCCTCTTCATTTCTTTTCTTTTCATCGAGTGGGTGGAGAGGTATTGAAGGCTGCATACTGACCCATATCCCCATTATATTGTACTTTCTCAGTGTGGATCAGCCCTGGGTTCTTGCCAGGTAGCCGTTCTGGGAGAAGATCAAAGAGAACCTTCTGGTATGTCCTGTAATCTTAAATTGTTTATTTAGGAGTGATTATCAAGGTCTTCGCTTTATTGTGCTCCTTTCAACTGCGGGACTTTGTTGTGGATGGTGTGATTGGCCTCGGTGATTTCCTCATGCTTTCTTCGTATTATTGTCTTATTTGCAGAGGGTGGTTACTTGTATGCTTTATGCTGCTTCTCACCGACATCTGGTTAGTACTTGTTAGGTCTGCAGCTTCCTCCTTATGACAAGAAATTCTTTGCTGGGGATAGCGACTTTCAATTTCTTTTTTAAAGTGTCAGGCCAAAATTAAAAAAAAAAAAAAAACATATTCAGTACATCGCTGCTATACATGCAAATTTCCCCACGTTTTGTAGCTTTAAGGCCTCTTTTACACGAGCAGCCAAGGGTAAAAACAGGTGGTTGAGCCGCAGTTTTATTGCTCTTCCCCCTTGACCGCCCTCTAAATTCTACTATACAGCCAGAGGGAGCTGTTCACATGCCACAGCCGCAATGCTACGTGTGGTGGTTACAGCAAATGGAATGTGGCATGTCTAGTCGACAGGCACCACCTGCCGCTTGAGTCATGGTTGCGGGACAAAACTCCCATTGTAATTGGCTGTTCTGTGAAAAACATAGAAACAACATGCAAACTTCATGGAGAGTGTCATGGTTGGGATTTGAACCAACAACCATACCACTAATAGGCAGAAGTGCTATCCAGTAAGCCATTTTAAACACAGTCGAAAGGGATTGGAGCCATAGTCAGGTTTTGATTGCTGTCTATGTCCCTGTTAGGCAGATTCACTCTCTCTATTTGTCCTGGTGACCACCATCACCAAAAGTAAAGGTGAAAGGAAATCCTACATTTTGAGTGTTCACCAGAACAGGATTTGAAGGGAAATCTTCAACTTTCATATTAATGTGACACTGCCTTCACAGTAAATGTGGGAAACACATCTTTTTGGAGTGCTGGTACTTTTTATTGCTCAAACTTTACTTGTGTGCGTAAATTTCACTTTGAGCTATTGAGTTTTGTTAACATCAGGCTGGGTCAAGAGTGTTACGAGTAGGGTTGGCGTCATATCTTTCTATCTGGTTTTGGCACAGCACCATCCATACTTCTATACTTCCTCAGATTACAAAGAGGGGCGTTTTTAAGTTAAAAAGTGTGCAGAAAAGGACACACCCCTACCACACCCCCGATTACATGGACCTCGAAAAATTAATGTCTAAATATGACAAAAATAAATATGGTAAAACCAACTGTAAAGGCCCATACACACGATAGGACTTTGTACAAACTTTCCCATGAATTTTTGTACAAAGGGCGTCGGCCATAAACTAATTAAGCATACACACGGCAGGACTTTTTCACCCAACTTTCACCAAATCACGTGGTTTTTCAGCTCTTTACTGCCACCCTTTGGTCAACTTCTGTATTGTTGTCTGATCGTTTCATTGGTTCTGAGCATGCGTGTTTGTACTTTGGACTAAAGTCCTATGGACTTGTGTACACACAATAGGATTTTGCACCATAGGACTTTTGTTGCCAGAAAGTTTTTCTGTTTGCACAGCCAACAAAAGTCCGATGAAAACTGAAAAAGTTTGTCCGATGGAGCGTACACACAGTAGGATGTTGCCTTAAAACAGCTAATTTGCATGTTTGTTGTCAAAAAGTCCTATCGTGTGTATGGGCCTTAAGAGAACTCAGGTCAACAAACGCGCATTGGCGCGCAGGTGCAGGCACAACAGCATGTGCACCAAGAGAAACATGTATTGGCGCATGTGTGAGCGCGAGCAGGCGCACACGTGCACACACGTGCACATACTGGCACCAAACTAAACTGAGCAATGACACATACACATTGCTGAGTGGTCTTTCAGCTTGTTCCTGTTAACCTGTGCCTTGATCTGTTCCAGTTTACCTGTGTTTGACCCGGCTTCACCTGTACCTTTCTCTGGACTTCTGCCTGCCTACGTGACCTTGGCTTGTGTCTGAATATGCTCCTGTCTCATGCTCCTGTACCTTGCTGCCCGATTGTGTACCAAACCCAGCTTGTATCCTGTCTTGGCTCCAGTCTCACCTTCCTGTACCTGCTCTGCCTGACTGTTGACGACCCCCTGGCTTATGTTCCAGCTATGCCTCTGCTTGCTGATCCAGCGACACTGAGTTCCCATTCCTAGTGCCTGTCCGGTGATCTACAGCCATCAGGTTCCTGTCAAGCCTCAGCCGGTGCCACCTGCTATACCGGCCCTCATGTTACTCTATGTCCTACACTCCCTGTCATCTCTATCAGGAGTGTTGGACAGGAGGTACAAGTGAAGCCCTCTCTACAGCTCGATCTCCACCAGGTACGTGACACCAACAAAGGATTTTCACCATTACTTTTCCATTATACTGGTTTTTCAATATAGCAAGTGCAGTCATTTAGAACAGCCTTTCTCAACCCTCTCAACACAGAGGAACCGTTAAAATAACGTTCTGGTCTCAGGGAACCCCTGCTAAAAATTATTATATATACAAGTCATGATAACTTAGTGTGATGGTCACTGGGAAGAATGATCCTTACATTTATGGCCATTGGGAAGAATTAGCCCCTTACAGATAGCTAAAAAGATCAATGGTGTCAAAGGGAACTTATCTGAGAGGCAGAAATTGCTTGTTGCTAATGGCACCCCTAGCAACCTCTGGAGGAACCCTAGTTGAGAAACCCTGATTTAGATGTTGGATGAAAGGACTAGTGTAGAATAACATTTTGGGTTAACTAGTACATTTTATTATAGAGGTCTAAAAATTAGAAGAACGACAACTGAGGAGCAAGGAGGGACAGATGGATTTGTTTTGAAAAAAAGAGTCCTTTCAAATCAGAAACAGTTGGGAGGTATGCAACTGGGACACTAGTTTTGGTGAATACCGGGGACTTTATAGGGATTTGCTCTCATTTCCTATTGCATTTATGAGACAGGATGTGAATGGAAATCTCCCCAATGAGACACAGATGACAAAAACAAAACTGATGGGAGTTATAACCCTCCCTTTACTCTATCCAAAATGAAAAAAAAACATTTTTGCCTTTTGTTCTACAGTCTCAGTGACCAGTGATCACCATGACAAGTAGAGACAACAAATCTCAGGCAGCAATAAAACCCTGATGGGTTTGAACCAATCACCACTCTACCCAAAACTAAAAATAAAGCTTTTGGCACTAGATTCACTTCAGCTAAAGAATGGGCACAGAGATATTTTCAGTCATTGTAGAGGGTCAGTGAAGCCTTTTTAGTCCATAGCACTGTGTTCCTGAATAATGGTTGAACACTATTGGAGTCCAGTCTCAGCAGTGAACATTCTACGAAGCTTAAAATGTACCTGGAAACTTTTATCCTGAATGTTAAAATGTAATGAGTTCATTAAATCTGTCTCTGTGTTATTGTGGAAGAACGTCTTCCTGTGCTTTTGGTTTCCTGATAGGATGCAGATGACAAAAGCAGGAACCTCTAAGAGTGCCACTATCCGACAGCTGCGCAGAGCGCTATGTGAGAGACTTATGCAGACCGCTCCCCACCATTGCAAATGACAGGGCAGACAGATTTAAGGTGACACTTTGACATGACAGTAATTGCTGCCAAGGTAGCCGGCAAGGAGCACTGGCTGAATTGTTAATACATGAGGGAGCTGTGGATGTCATAATGTGCCATTGAGTAGAAGTATCTAGATGTATTCACTGTGGGCTCCTGACATTATTTTTGTCAGGTCAACACTTATGTAATTCCACATGACCTTTTCACAGGTTTCACATCGCTTTTCAGTAGAGAAAACCACAATAGGCTACTGCCATGTCCTATCCCATAATAGTTTATGGTATAGAACTAAGCGTCACTCCATGCCCTAACATTTATGACCTTGGTGTCCTTCATACTAACACCTGCATTCCAGTAGACCCTAAATCGAAGGCCACGCCAACCCTACTTCTAACAAAAATTCCCCAGCCAGATGTTAAGAAAACTCATCAGTGAATAAGTCAGAGCAGTACAAAGTCACAAGCACTCCAAATAGATATATTTCACATATTTATTGAGAAGCCAGTATCACATATGTTATAAGAAACCAGTGGAAGATTCCTCGCAGGGTCCCTTCCCCAAGGTGAGATATGAATGCTTGTCGCCTTAAAGAAGGAACCCAGTGACGCCCTGATACATCGGTTTCTTATGACTGAAGTGACATGTCTTTATAATGTGAATGTGTAAAGTACATCTTTTTGGAGTGCTGGCTACTTTGTCATATTTGTGCGCAGCCTATTGCATTAGGGTGTGCACCCCAAAGCTCAAACACACATTACTCACTACTACTCACATCACTCACCATGTTCATTCAGAAAGGGAAGGGACTGATAAATACATATTTACCGGCCCCTTCCCTGACTCATCCTAAAACATCCCTGCAGCAACAGCCTGCAGGAGAGGAAAGGAGGGAAGCCAGAAGTGCTGCAGAGGGAAGGAGTGGGGAGCCAGGGCAGTAGGGGGAATCTGTGCTGCACAGGGTGATTAGGGTGTGCCTGGGCACACCCGGCACACCCTGTGCGCACGCCTATGTACTTTGTACTGCTTGGATTCATTTACTTGTGTGTGTAACTTTCAGCTTGAGTTTATGAGTTTTGTAAACATCAGGCTGGGGAAAAAGTGTTAGCACTAGGGTTAGAGTGGTGACTTGGAATCTTCATATCTGGTTTTGGCACAGCACCATCCAAAGCCACCACCTATTATCTAAAGGTCAAGTGTTCTGAGCAGTGCAGTTTCTTTTTGGACTTATTGGGGTTGATTTACTAAAAGGGAGAGTGCAAAATCTGGTGCAGCTGTGCATGGTAGCAAATCAGCTTGAGCTTGTTCAATTAAGCTTTGACAAAACAACCTATAAGCTGATTTTTTTGCAGAGCTGCTGTCAGAGAACTCACACAGCAAGCACCCGTCTCCATGCAGCAGCTGCCAATCCTCGTTCTGCTAATGCCAAGGTGCATGCACGGAACCATAGCCAGAGACAAATGACATCCAGGGTGGGCATGCACGATGGCACCTCTATGCGAATGCGCACGCGCGCTAACGCGCGTCCGCGAGTGCCAAAGCGCTAATATGCTAACGTGCATGCGCCAATGTGCCAAAGTGCTAATGTGCTAACGCGCATGTGCCAATGTGCTAAGTTGTTAATGCGCATGCGCGTACGCACGTACTCTGGCGCCAATCCTGGCACACAGCACCCTATATAAACAGAGAGTCTGCCTAGCTTTAGAGCTGGATTGTCTTCAGCTTGTTCCTGTGTTCCTGTTGTTATTCTGCCTGATTGACCTTGTTCCTGAAAACCCGGCTATCTTCTGACCATTCTCTTGGATCTTCCCTGCCTGTTGAACCTGCCTCTACTTGCAATACTGACCTTGGCTTGAACTTATGATTACGGCTCTGCCTCCTGATTCTGTACCCTGCTGCCCGTCTGTTGCCAACCCCTGCCTGTTCCTGACTACGGTTTTGCCTTCTGACTTGGTACCCCGCTGCCAGCCTGTTGCCGACTCCTGCCTGTTCCTGATTCTGCAGTTGATCCTGATCTGGCTCCCGCTGAACAAGTTTGGTGATCAGTTTCCACATCTCCTCAGCAGAGGTTCCTATATCTCCAAGTTCCAGCCTCCTGCCTGCAGGCACCTGCACCCTTTCGTTGCCCTCGCACTCCCTGTACACACCACCAGGGGTGCTTGGACCGGAACCGTGCAAGAGGCCACCCTCATCATTTCGGGCTCCGCTGTAAGGTACGTGACAGCTGCACGAGATTTTGCACTCTCCAGTTTCAGTAAATCAACCCTAATGAGTCAAAGCTGTGATTCCTCCCCTCTCTCCTCCTCTGCCCAGCTCCACACATTGGGGGGGGGGGTACTAAAACTGGAGAGTGCAAAATCTGGTGCAGCTTTGCCTACAAACCAATCAGCTTCCAAGTTTTTTTTGTTAAAGGTTATGCCGCATACAAATGGCCGGACTTGCCAAACTTGGCTAAACTCCGTCGGCATTTCTGATGGAAAGATTTAGAACATGTTCTATATCTGAGTCCATCAGAAATGCCGACAGAAAAAGTCCGGGGCATACATATGGTCGGAATGTCCGACCAAAAGCTCCCATCGGACTTTTTCTGTCGGGAAGCCCGGCCATGTGTACACGGCATTAATTGAACAAGCTAAAGTTAGAAGCTGATTGGCTACCGTGCACAAATGCATCAGATTCTGCACTGTCCAGTTTTAGTAAATCAACCCCTAGCCTTCAAAAAAAAGTTTCTGCTGCGCTGTCTCTTTAGAAAAGCCTATAGTGCTCTGGGAATCCTTTTTCATGTACTAAAGTATATGTAAACCTAATCATTCATATCTCATAGAAGCTTTACCATGTTAATGTGATTTCAAAAATAGTAAAAGTCAAATCTTTTAATCTGTCCCTGCCAAGTTATTCTTCTGCATTGTCACCCTACCACACCTGTGAGTGCCTCACACAGCAATCAAGAGGGGCACGTTAGGGGATAGCACTGAGGCTGGAGAGTGTTCATGCTGGGCACTACTTCTTCAGTGCATGTTCAGCCCTGTGTATGTTCAGCCCTCCAGACCGCACAGCGTCTATAGGTGTTATTGTGCTGGCGGCAAAGATAGATGCCGCAGGTGTCATCTTCCCCCAACACAGCCCTGATGCTGGCACACATTGTGTAGTAATAGTCCAACATTGTGACCAATAGAAAACCCACCCTTAGAAATACCATGCAGCCATCACTGGACTGGGAAGGGCTGCAAAGGGGCTGCAGGAGATCAGCAGCACTGAGATGTATCAAAAAAAAAAAAAAAAAGTATTTTATTTAAACAGAATCAATGGTTTATGATTCACTTTTTTTTAAGCAAATTAAGGGGTTAATTTACTAAAGGCAAATAGACTACACTTTGCAAAGTGCAGTTGCTGCAGTTTCTCCAGAACTTAGTAAATGAGGTAAAGCTTCACTTTGCAAAGAATACCCAATCATATGCAAGGAAAATAAAAAAACAGCAGTTTTACCTGCACATCATTGAATGATGGAAGTCATCAGAGCTTCTGCTCATTTACTAAGCTCTGGAGCAGTTGCTCCTGCAGAGTGCAACTGCACTTTGCAAAGTGCACAGTCTATTTGCCTTTAGTAAATCAACCCCTTAATGTCACCTCCTTAGTATTTACATCTACTTTAAAATGAAAGATATAGGGAAGCATGTGACTTACTTCTGTTCTTAAAACGTGACAGCACTGGTACTTGGTGAGTGGCCGTACCTAATGTTGTCAAATAGAGAAAGGGTAGAGAGACCTTGGCCTTGTATAAGCTCTGAGTTGCAATTTGGAGCTGACAGTTGGCTTCTTCTCTTCATTCCTGGTGACTGAATAGAAGGGTGGCACAGAGCAAGGAAGGAGAGAATGTGCTATGGGTCAGGTCAGCATTAAAGCCCATACACAGGTTTCCACCCCTTATGGTGATGTCAGCATCGATCCCTGTAATATGGAATGGAGTTCAATGCGTTGCTGTGACATCCCCTCAGGGGTGGGTCCATGACATCCTGCACTCACAAGATGTCCCCAAGCTGGGCGTCATTTAACCCAGAAAACTGAGGACATCTAGTGGTGGAAAGCAATTACTGTGGTGAAAGTTACTAGAGAGGAGTTTAGTATTGCAGCCAGGCTTGTTTTTTTTTTTTTTTTTCATTTAAACCACTGCTGGGGAGCTATTTTTCTTTTTCAAATATTTGCCTGGAGTCAGACTTTGAAGTGAACCTGTTGCTTTGTCCTGTATTGGCGAAGCACAGATTCCCTTTAAAAGTAGATTTTTCTCAATGTAGCATGGCAGGTCTCCGCTTTTCATAAGACAGGTTTCTCTTTCACCTCTTGTAAATATCCTCTAACCTTCCGTGGTGAGCTTTCAGAACAATAATGCGTGAAACCCCGGTGGAAGGCACCGTGCAGAAGGTTCTTCTGCGAGTTTACTTAACACGGATAACTTCTGAATGAATCACAATACTTTCACTGTTAGCCCGAGCACAGAGAAGCATGTTCTGACTTAATCACTGATCAAACAGGTCGCATCACACAGTAACAAAGGCACAAGACGAAATACTTTGCATATAACAAACTCCAGCTGAATATACCTGGCACCCCGTCCGCCTGTGTACAGAAATGGTCAACAATAAGGGAAATGCTTTAGAAGCTTTCCATCGCCGAAGCAGATTTGATTTCCGTTTTATCCCGTCAAACTGTTTGCATTTCAGTTTAGCTTAATCTGGAGCCAGTGGGGTTTTCCAAATAGAAAAAAAATGTTCCAAGTAAAATACTGTAAGTTCATTACAGGCTAACAATGGAGGTGACTCATCTGCTGCATGACTATTAAAAAACATTGATTAAAATAACGGATAAACTGTATGTGTTGACTTATGACTGTACGTACTGTAGGTCTTAAAGTGGACTTTGCAGTAAATTTTAGTCCTGATTTATGTTGACCCCTCTAAGACCCTATCTGTATGGAGTCTGCATGTTCGAAGGCCACGCCAACCCTAATTCTAACATTAATTCCCCAGCCTGATGTTAAGAAAACTCAATAACTCAAGCTGAAAATTATACACATCAGTGAATAAGTCAGAGTAGTACAAAGTCACAAGCACTCCAAATAGATACATTTTGCATATTTATTGTGAAGGCAGCATCAGATATGTTATAAGAAACCAGTGGAAAATTCCTCGCAGGGTCCCTTCCTCAAGGTGAGATATGAATGCTTGTCGCCTTAAGGAAGGAACCCAGTGACGCCCTGATACATCAGTTTCTTATGACCGATGTGACATGTCTTCAAAATGTGAATGTGTGAAGCACATCTTTTTGGAGTGCTGGCTACTTTGTACTGCTTGGACTCATTTACTTGTGTGTGTAACTTTCAGCTTGAGTTTATGAGTTTTGTTAACATCAGGCAGGAGAAAGAGTGTTAGCACTAGGGTTGGAGTGGTGACTTGGAATCTTCATATCTGGTTTTTGGCACAACACCATCCAAAGCCACCACCTATTATCTACCTGGAATATACTGCTACATGACTATTAAAAAACATTGATTAAAATAACGGATAAACTGTATGTGTTGACTTAGGACTGTACGTACTGTAGGTCTTAAAGTGGACTTTGCAGTAAATTTTAGTCACAATATATAGTGCAATGACTAGAGGTTGACCCATCTAAGACCCTATCTGTATGGAGTCTGCATGTTCTTCTTGTGCTTGGGTGGGTGTTGTCTGGAAATTGACCCTAGTGTGTTTGCGTTTGACATAGGAACCTTAAATTGTTTATTTTAGTGTAGCACCCCCTGACAGCCCAGGTGCATCAAGGCATCTCAAAAGACAAGGGCCATCATTTCACCCCAGGGCTGAGTCCATGGCTAAAATGGGGCATCGAGAATGAACACTGGGTGCCAGTCACTTTGTCTTTTTAAAGATTTATTGTAGAATGGTAAAGAAGAAGAGGGCTAGGGAGGGGTCCCAGATAATATAGCAGTTTAATCATAGACACCCCAGATCCAGCTTCACAGGGGTTGTAAACCACTGAACGTTTTTTGTTTTTTTCCTTACCTGCATCGCATACTAGCACATTATGTGAAACTTACCTCAAAACGAAGCCTTCCAGCGATGTGATGTCATGGAGACAGCTTCCATCTTCACCTGTCTTGCTTCTGGGTTCGTGGACTTTGGCTCTGTGACTGGCCGGAGCCACAATGATGTCACTCCCACGCAGGACCTGAACTATGACTAAGCACCACATCTGGTGTGAAACGCGTCAGCAGCGGTGAAGTTAGTCTGTATTGCCCTGTGATGCTTTGATATTCATTTTTTAATAAAGGTGAACTTTTTTGGCGTGCGGCTATCCAGCGTTCTATTTTTCCATTATCTCTGTTGCAAACAAAGCCAGCACCCTGCCTGATTGACAGCTGTTCTTAGGAGAGGTGATCACTTTGGAGCGGTGCACTCCCATGTCCCACGCAGGACCTGGCGGTCACGGCACAGGGCTCTGAAGAAACGGCACAGGTGGCTATTCCTTAAGAGCTCATGCACCAGTGATTTTACTGGCTGCATTTACAGTATATCTCCTAAACGGCGCATGTTTAGGAGGTATTTACACTACCTATAGGTAAGCCTTAATATAGGCTTACCTATAGGTAAAATTTAAAGATGGAAGTTTACTTCCTCTTTAAGCTGACCTGTAAGCAGTAACTTAGCGGGTTCACAGACTTTGCTCCCTCCAATTCTTAGGCTCAGTGCATCCTCCAAACGAGTCAGTAGGCCCAGCCTTCTTTCTGGCTCTCTCCAGCAAGGGTCCTACCCTAGGTCTCCTCCTTGGCACAACTTTCTCCATCACCAGGCAGGCCAGCTTCAGGAAAACTTCAAGTTCAAGTCCATATTCAGCACACAGGCTATTAGGCCTAACAGCAGAGCTTCATCCAACAGCACCTCCCCAGGCCTCAGCCTAGGGGAAGAGAGTGAGCACATGGCCTGCCAAACATTTATATCCTCCCCCAGGAAGCACCCATCACCTAAACCTTACCAACCTTACTGGGTTGGCTAAAGGAAATATTATTAAACATTCTATTGTCAGTGGTACCAGTGACACCTACTGGCAGCAGTAAGAAATCAAAACCTAGCTAAAGCTTAGGGAAAGACCAAGTGAAAAACTACACAATCAGTCTAACTACCACCCAGCCAAAAATTTAGTTTATAGCTGTTTAGATCAGGGGGCTAGAAAAATGCCACCTTTTCCCCACAGTGTAGCCATGGGGTTTCACAACTGGCTTCCAACTGCACATGCACGAGCAGCGCTACGTTTTATGAATGGTCCCGCAGTCTTCTGGGACCCGTGATGCGTCCCAGAAGACTGCGGGGGAAGGAGGTTGGGCCGACCGCTGTGGTGCTTTGAACCGGAAGTGGGAAGTGGAAGTGGGTACCTGTCAAAACGTGCCAAATGTGGCAGTGGAGGGGGGGAGGGTGCAAACAAACAGAACTTCCCCTTTTGGGTGGAGCTATGCTTTAATACATTCCTTGCATTAAGGTAAAAATGTTTAGGCATCAGTATCCCCTCTCACCCCGCACCCCCCCCCCTTTTACTTACCTGAGCCCTCATTTGATCCAGCGCTGTGCATGTCTGCAGCTCTTCTCTCCCCTCACTTTCATGTCTTACAGGCTTTGCTGAGGCAGCCTGAGCCATTGGCTCCCACTGCTGTCAATCAAAGCCAGTAATAAGGGAGTGGGGAGAGGAGCTGAGTCCCGCTGCCTTTGTCAATAGATGCAGACAGCGAGGCTCAGGAGTGAGCCCACACGAGAGCCATCATAGGAAGCTGCTTTCTATGGGGTAACTGGTGGAGGGGGGGGGCAAAAGTGTCGGCAGGGGACCTGGATGAGGAGTTCGGGCCAGGTAAGTATAAATCTGTTTGTTATTAAAAAAAAATAAACAATAAAAAATTAAAGCATTTACGATCACATTAAGCTCCAGTTCAGTAACCTTGCCTAAGCTAAGATGATGTCACCAATCTATAGGAAGCAAACGGGTGGCTGCAAAACACGTCAAATACTATCCTTTCTGCACTGTGATTGTCAGCTATAAAAATAAAAATCATCTACGGAACTATACGTTAATTATGTGGTTGCTAAAGGATGAGGGATATAGGTTGGCTGTAGCTGCCTGCATGATCAACTGTATCCCCTTCTATCTTTTCGTTGCATTTTTATCATTCTGTATGTATTTTAAATGTTTTTATTATTTCAAGTATAAATTATTATTTTTTTATTTCCTTTTAAAATAAGTTGTCATGTGACACCTTTAAAATCTCACACTCTGATGGGCTGATTTGCCCTGTTTGTATACCTATACTGTATTTTGCCACAGGTTTAAATAAAGAATAAAAAAAAAAAAATCTCACACTGGAATGTGTTTGATTGTACGCTCCTCTATGTGAGCCGAGGCTGATGGTGCCATAAATTTCTTTGGCTGCTGTAAATGGTGAGAACGTTTTTTTTTCTCAATGAGACAGCGGTTTCCTGCTTTCGAAGTTTTGTTCTGCCTCACTTACTGTTAGTTATTGTACCTCCCAGTTACAGACAATGAACTGAATCAGAATGAAACTGCCATTCGGGTTCAGGAATGTGAGCCGAGTACTGTAATAATCACAGGACTTTGGAAGACAGTGAGCCCCATTCTGCAGGACTTTCTCCAGTTGGAAGACAGCAGAAAAGAAAGCAGAAATAAGACTTTATTTATTAATGACGCACAATATCTACAGATTGATCAAGGCTAGGTTAAAGCCAACTCTAGGCTCTCCCTTCTGCTCTACCCCATCCCCAGTATTTTTTTAAAACTTAGCTTTTCTAGATGTCTTTAGGCTGGTTAACTGACACACACTGTTGGTCTTTGGAATTTCCCTGGCGGTGCATGGCCCTCAATTATGGAGCCATGGTAATGCTCTTGTAGGCAAATGCAGTCTATTTTCTCCATTGCAGGAGGAAGTCGAGGGGAACCAAGTTCCTCCATGGTTTCCTCAGTTGCAGGGAGGTAGCTGGCACCCCATGTGACTTTGGTGGCCATCATGGGTCAGGTAGAGTCTATTTAACGGTAGCGGTGCCCCCGTGGGGTCGTTGCGTGTAGTATCTTATAAGGATCCAACCGAGAAGTTGCCAACGTCCCACTTTGAACAATATTATACAAGGATTTTTGAAAGTAAAAAACACAATATAATCCAAATATGAAATGCATAAGTGCTGTGAAATTATTCCAAACAATAATACAAAACAATATTTAATAATCAATAATAAATGCAAGATATAAAAATCATTAGGAAGTGAAAAACAGTGTCCATGCAAAAAATAAATATATAAAGAGTACAAAGTTGATCCAAGAAAGTGTCCCACACTAGTGTAAGCCACAATAGTGCTTAAATTCAAACCACTCCTTTAGTGCTCAAAGAATGTATAGATATAAATCATCGCAGGTGCCCCCCCACCTCCAGGAGTATTCTCACCTGAAGTATTGCCACCACCACAACTAAGTAGGGTCAGTTAAAGTTTTTTAGCCTCTCCAGGGCTACACCGTGGCAGCTCCAGATCTCCTCTCCACTCCTTGCTCCCAGTTGGCTCGTGGTAGCCAAAATATTAAATATAAAGAAACTGATAGTGCTTATATTGTTTAAAACTTTAGTTTATTATAGAAGGTTAATGCAGGGCACTCACATATTGCTGGTGCTTCCAGCGCACCAGTCTATAATCAGCTTAAAAAGAACCATAGTAGGGAAACCTCTCCCTCTAACACAAGCTTCGCAAACGTTTACAGAGAGCAACCAACTCCACACTGGGTCCTGGTAACGTGATCGTCCGTACCCCTCCTCTAGAGTCTATTTAAAGTGGAGGTCCACCCTAAAAAAAAAAAAAAATTACATAAAAATGTAAAAATCAGAAAAAAAATTTTTTTACTTACCAGAAATGGCTGTTGCTAGGCAGATTGTCCTAATCTGCCACTTCCTACTCCGCGGTGTTCTTCATTCTTCTCCTCCTTGCGTTATCTTCTGGGGAATGGGGCGCGCTGGGTCCTGGGAACTGTGTGTGTCCCAGAACACAGCCGGCCATTCACAAAGCGCCACATGACTCACGCATGCGCAGTAGGAAACGGGCAGTTAAGCCGCAAGGCTCCACTGCCTGTTTCCCTTAGTTCGAATGGCGGCGCCGGGACCCGATCTGATAGACGGAGCGGCCTCAGGTGGCCGACATCGCAGGCACCCTGGACAGGTAAGTATGCTTATTAAAAGTCAGCAGCTACAGTGTTTGTAGCTGCTGACTTTTAATTTTTTTTTTTTCAGCTGAACCTCCGCTTTAACACCCTGGCTCCTGGCTTTGGCATGCATTTTGTGAGTGGCTAGAGTAGGGACAGGTCACAAAAGATGGAGTGCAGTTGGTTTCACCCTGCATGGGACAGGAGCCATCACTACAGAGGAGGCATTGGCTTATGCTGCTCTTGCTCCCTACCATAGCTCCAACTTTACAAGTAGTACCTCTGCATTGCAATCTGTTTGATGCTCTCGGATGGTGGGTCAGCAAGCCCAGACTGTGATCTACCAGTCAACTAGTCACTAGTCACGATCAACTGGTACCTGGACTGGGGGCCTAGTCCATATACATCGATTTCTAACTCAAGTGTTTTGGGCCCCTGAAATGCATTACCTACTGTTTTAATTGTCCCCCTGATCCTTACTGGAATCAAGTCGTAAAGTGGACCTTTTAGCAATGGTTTGGCCTTTCAATTCTCAATTTTGTTACAATACACTTTAAGCTGTCCTACCCTTTAATGGGAATTCATGCATTTTATCCGTTTCTTCTGTATATTCTCCAGCCCCTGCTGACTGACAATTGGTAGTGGGGGCATAAACTTTTGCCAGAGGATAGGGATGAGCCGAACACCCCCCGGTTCGGTTCGCACCAGAACCCGCGAACGGACCGCAAGTTCGCACGAACGTTAGAACCCCATTGACGTCTATGGGACTCGAACGTTCGAAATCAAAAGTGCTCATTTTAAAGGCTAATTTGCATGGTATTGTCCTAAAAAGGGTTTGGGGACCCGGGTCCTACCCCAGGGGACATGTATCAATGCAAAAAAAACTTTTAAAAACGGCCGTTTTTTCGGGAGCAGTGATTTTAATGATGCTTAAAGTAAAAAAAAAAAAGTGAAATATTCCTTTAAATATCGTACCTGGGGGGTGTCTATAGTATGCCTGTAAAGTGACGCGTGTTTCCCATGTTTAGAACAGTCCCTGCACCAAATGTCATTTTTAAAGGAAAAAATCTCATTTAAAACTGCTTGCGGGTTTAATGTCATGTCGGGTCATGGCAATATGGATGAAAATCAGTGAGACAAACGGCATGGGTACCCCCCAGTCCATTACCAGGCCCTTTGGGTCTTGTATGGATATTAAGGGGAACCCCGCACCCAAATTAAAATAAGGAAAGGTCCCTATATACTCTGAACAGCAGTATACAGGCGGTGCAAACAAGACAGGGACTGTAGGTTTGTTGTTAAGTAGAATCTGTTTGTAATTTTGAACATTTTTAATGTGTTTAGCTCCAGCCAAAAAATCTTTTCTAAGCTTTTTGGAAAACATAGGGAAGGGTTATCACCCCTGTGACATTTGTTTTGCGTCTTTCCTCCTCTTCAGAAGATTTCACCTCACTTTTTTGTCCCAATGAAAAATGTTTTTTGAAAATTTGGGTTTTTTTGTGGAACAAGGATTGGAAAGCATCAGTGGAAAGGAAAAATTGTTTTCCCATATTAACTCTTACAGGAGAGAATTTCCCTTCCTTAGGGGTAGATTTCATCTCACTTCCTGTTGTCTCCTTCCGTTTGCAAGTAGGAGTCGTTTGTAAGTTAGATGTTTGAAAGTAGGGTCCTGCCCTATATACTCAGCAGAAATTTGGGCCTTAGGTGTTGCTGTGGCCAAAACACTGTAAGCCCTCACAGGGCCCTGCTGTGAAATATTAGATCAAGAATTGTAATTACATGCCCCTGTTGAACAGGAGCTGAAAAATTAGGCCTTAGGCACTGGTGCTGGTGCCACAACACTGCAACCCCTCACAGACACTCTAGTTGAAACGCAGGAACAAGCCCTGCTGCAAAGTATTGCATCAAAAATTGTAATTACACGCCCCTGTTAGACAGGGGCTGAAAAATTGGGTCTTAGGCACTGGTGCTGGTGCCACAACACTGCAACCCCTCACAGACACTCTAGTTGAAACGCAGGAACAAGCCCTGCTGCAAAGTATTGCATCAAAAATTGTAATTACACGCCCCTGTTAGACAGGGGCAGAAAAATTGGGTCTTAGGCACTGGTGCTGGTGCCACAACACTGCAACCCCTCACAGACACTCTAGTTGGAATGCAGGAACAAGCCCTGCTGCAAAGTATTGCATCAAAAATTGTAATTACACGCCCCTGTTAGACAGGGGCAGAAAAATTGGGTCTTAGGCACTGGTGCTGGTGCCACAACACTGCAACCCCTCACAGACACTCTAGTTGGAATGCAGGAACGAGCCCTGCTGCAAAGTATTACATCAAAAATTGTAATTACACGCCCCTGTTAAACAGGGGCTGAAAAATTGTGCCTTAGGCACTGGTGGTGGCGCCCAGAACCAAAAATGTTCTTACAAGCTATCAGCGTGATGATTGAGGAGGAAGAGGATAATTACTCAGGGATAGTCACTCAGCATCAGCATAGGCAGTCTTTGAAGGGATCTGAGATTTCAAAAAAAATTATTCGGTTACATCTGCATCAGGTGCTTGGTAGCTGGTGGTGATCCAAGACTGATTCATTTTTATGAAGGTCAGCCGATCGACCGAGTCGGTGGACAGACGCACCCTGTGATCGGTTACCACGCCTCCAGCAGCACTGAATGTGCGTTCCGAAAGAACGCTGGATGCAGGACAGGCCAGTAGCTCAATTGCATACTGTGCAAGCTCTGGCCAGTGATCCATCCTCAAGACCCAGTAACCCAGAGGATTTTCGGTGGGAAAGGTGTCCAAGTCTGATCTTGCCCCTAGGTATTCCTGCACCATGTAAAACAGACGCTGGCGATGGTTGCTGGAACCGATCATACCTTGGGGCTGCGGACCAAAAAATTGTCTGAACGCATCGGTCAGACGGCCACCTTCTCCACCGCTCCTTCTTTGACTGACCGAAGCCTCAGCAACACGTTGTCCAGAAACAGGAGTTTGTAACCTCCCAGTCTCTGGGAACGCGTTGCACAGACCTTTCTGCAAGGCCTCCCGAAGATGTTTCATCCTCTGCTCCCTCTGCGATGGCAAGATAAGGTCCGCAACCTTACCCTTGTAACGTGGATCAAGGAGGGTTGCCAGCCAGTATTGGTCCTTCTCCTTGATACCACGAATACGAGGATCCTTACGCAGGCTTTGCAGGATCAGGGAGGCCATGCAGCGTAGGTTTGCTGAGGCATTCGGTCCGGAGTCCTCTGGGTCACTAAGGACAACAACGTCCGCAGCCACCTCCTCCCAGCCACGTACAAGTCCATGTGTTCCTTGGGACTGATCCCTTAAAGACTGCTGATGCTGAGTGCCAGGCTCCACCTCCATACTGACACAATCTTCCTCCTCCTCCTCCTCCTCCTCCTCGTCCTCTTCCTGTGTGATCGGCGGGCACGCAGGAACACTGTCTGGATAAAGGGGGCCTTGAGAGCTAAGGAAGTCCTCCTCTTCCTGCCTCTGTTCTGCCTCAAGTGCCCTGTCCATTATCCCACGCAGCGTGTGCTCCAACAGGTGGACAAGGGGGACAGTGTCACTGATGCATGCACTGTCAGTGCTCACCATCCTCGTGGCCTCCTCGAATGGTGACAGGACAGTGCATGCATCCCTGATCATGGCCCACTGGCGTGGGGAAAAAAAACCAAGGTCCCCTGACCCTGTCCTGGTGCCATAGTCGCACAGGTACTCATTGATGGCCCTCTGCTGCGTGTGCAGCCGCTGCAGCATGGCCAACGTCGAGTTCCACCTGGTGGGCATGTCACAGATTAGGCGGTTCTTGGGCAGGTTAAACTCCTTTTGGAGGTCCGTCAGCCGAGCACTGGCATTATATGACCGGCGGAAATGCACACAGACTTTCCTGGCCTGCCTCAGGACATCCTGTAAGCCCGGGTACCTGCCCAAGAACCGCTGCACCACCAAGTTAAGGACGTGAGCCAAACAGGGCACATGGGTCAGTTGTCCCTGTCGGAGGGCAGAGAGGAGGTTGGTGCCATTGTCGCAAACCACCATTCCTGCCTTAAGTTGGCGTGGCGTCAACCACCTCTGAACCTGCCCCTGCAGAGCTGACAGAACCTCTGCCCCAGTGTGGCTCCTGTCCCCCAAGCACACCAGCTCAAGCACCGCATGGCATCTTTTGGCCTGCGTACTTGCGTAGCCCCTTGAACGCCTACGGAGCACCGCTGGTTCCGAGGAAGAGGCCATGGAGGAAGAAGAAGAGGAGGGGGTGGAGGAGAGAGGTGTGTCACAATCAGCATTTTGGAGGCGTGGTGGCGGAACAACCTCCAACACTACTGCACCTTGTCCTGCATCCTTCCCAGCTGCCAGCAGAGTCACCCAATGCGCCGTGAAACTTAAGTAACGTCCCTGTCCATGCCTGCTGGACCATGAGTCAGCGGTAATATGCACCTTACCGCTGACCGCCCTGTCCAGCGAGGCATGGACATTGCCTTCCACATGCCGGTAGAGAGCCGGAATCGCCTTCCGTGAGAAAAAGTGGCGTTTGGGTACCTGCCACTGAGGAACCGCACATTCCACAAACTCACGGAAGGGGGCAGAGTCTACCAACTGAAAAGGCAGCAGTTGAAGTGCTAGCAATTTTGCCAAGCTAGCATTCAACCGCTGGGCATGTGGATGGCTGGGAGCAAACTTCTTTCGGCGGTGCAGCAGCTGGGGCAGGGAAATTTGCCTGGTACAATCTGACGTCGGTGTACCAAAAGCAGATTGCCCATAAGTACTTGGCTGTGACACACCTAATTCTACACCTTCATTCCTCTCACTGCAGGTCGCAGAGAGGACTGAAGGTCTAGTGGGGTTGGAAATCTCAGCTGATGAGGAGCAAGGAGAGATCGTCTTTGTTCTTTGGTGTGGGTCTTTTAGATACGCTTGCCAACGAACTGCATGGCAGGTCAACATATGTCTGGTCAAGCATGTGGTACCCAAGCGGGAGATGTTTTGGCCACGCGAGATACGCTTGAGACATATATTGCAAATAGCAGCGGTGCGATCTGATGCACTCGTCTCAAAAAAGGCCCACACCAAAGAACTTTTTGAATAACGCGCAGAGACTGCAGCGCCCTGCACATGTGGAGCTTTGGGGTGTGATGCAGTCAATGTGCTGCCCTTAGGCTGGCCCCTGGAGGGCATCCTGCCTAGTTGGTGATGTGCCACCTCCTCCTCCTCCTCCTCCTCCTCCTCCTCCTCCTCCTCCTCTCTCCTATCAGGCACCCACGTTGAGTCAGTGACCTCATCATCCCCTCCCTCCTCATCACTGGAGCAAACCTGGCAGTATGCTGCAGCAGGGGGAGCATGACTGCCAGATTGCTGTCCTTCTTGGGCACCCCCTCTGTCCGTGCTCATGTTACTGCCTTCATTGAGCTCAGTATCATCATCAGAGCCTTCCAAACGCTGGGCATCCTCCTGGAGCATGTACCCAACACTGTGGTCAAACAGTTCGAGGGAATCCTCAGGAGGACATGGTGGGGCTAGGGAAGGAGTCACTGATGACATTGAGCTGAGGGAAGAGGCCGCTGCTTTGCCAGACAAAGCACCCTGGGCATGGGTGAGAGAGGATGAGGAGGATGAGGACGGCTTGGTCATCCACTCGACCAAGTCTTCCGCATGTTGCGGCTCAACACGGCCAGCTGCCGAAAAAAAGGCCAAGCGTGTCCCATGGCCACGTGCTGATGAGGATGCACCGTCTCCACGACCAGCACTAGACACAGAGCCTGCTTGCCCTCTCTTATTGGCTTGTGACTGTCTGCCTCTCCTTCTTGGCCTTCCAGACATACTAATGGCCTGTAGCTGCACTAAGCTGGGATAGAACACCTGTAATTTTCTTCAGGTAGCTTTATATACTGTAACCAGACAAGCCTGCCTGTCAGTAGGAAGATAACAGGAACGGATCTAGCTGAACACTGTGAGCAGGACGTACTGCACTAAATGTATATAGCAGGAACGGATCTAGCTGAACACTGTGAGCAGCACGCACTGCACTGAATGTAAATAGCAGGAACGGATCTAGCTGAACACTGTGAGCAGGACGCACTGTACTGAATGTAAATAGCAGGAACGGATCTAGCTGAACACTGTGAGCAGGACACACTGCACTGAATGTAAATAACAGGAACGGATCTAGCTGAACACTGTGAGCAGGACACACTGTACTAAATGTAAATAGTCTAGCTGCCTGACCGTGGTACTAATAGGATCAAAAAGAACACCTGTAATTTTCTTTAGGTAGCTTTATATACTGTAACCAGACAAGCCTGCCTGTCAGTAGAAAGATAACAGGAACAGATCTAGCTGAACACTGTGAGCAGGACGCACTGCACTGAATGTAAATAGCAGGAACGGATCTAGCTGAACACTGTGAGCAGCACGCACTGCACTGAATGTAAATAGCAGGAACGGATCTAGCTGAACACTGTGAGCAGGACGCACTGCACTGAATGTAAATAGCAGGAACGGATCTAGCTGAACACTGTGAGCAGGACGCACTGCACTGAATGTAAATAACAGGAACGGATCTAGCTGAACACTGTGAGCAGGACACACTGTACTAAATGTAAATAGTCTAGCTGCCTGACCGTGGTACTAATAGGATCAAAAAGAACACCTGTAATTTTCTTCAGGTAGCTTTATATACTGTAACCAGACAAGCCTGCCTGTCAGTAGGAAGATAACAGGAACGGATCTAGCTGAACACTGTGAGCAGGACGCACTGCACTGAATGTAAATAGCAGGAACGGATCTAGCTGAACACTGTGAGCAGCACGCACTGCACTGAATGTAAATAGCAGGAACGGATCTAGCTGAACACTGTGAGCAGGACGCACTGCACTGAATGTAAATAGCAGGAACGGATCTAGCTGAACACTGTGAGCAGGACGCACTGCACTGAATGTAAATAACAGGAACGGATCTAGCTGAACACTGTGAGCAGGACACACTGTACTAAATGTAAATAGTCTAGCTGCCTGACCGTGGTACTAATAGGATCAAAAAGAACACCTGTAATTTTCTTCAGGTAGCTTTATATACTGTAACCAGACAAGCCTGCCTGTCAGTAGGAAGATAACAGGAACGGATCTAGCTGAACACTGTGAGCAGGACGCACTGCACTGAATGTAAATAGCAGGAACGGATCTAGCTGAACACTGTGAGCAGCACGCACTGCACTGAATGTAAATAGCAGGAACGGATCTAGCTGAACACTGTGAGCAGGACGCACTGCACTGAATGTAAATAGCAGGAACGGATCTAGCTGAACACTGTGAGCAGGACGCACTGCACTGAATGTAAATAACAGGAACGGATCTAGCTGAACACTGTGAGCAGGACACACTGTACTAAATGTAAATAGTCTAGCTGCCTGACCGTGGTACTAATAGGATCAAAAAGAACACCTGTAATTTTCTTCAGGTAGCTTTATATACTGTAACCAGACAAGCCTGCCTGTCAGTAGGAAGATAACAGGAACGGATCTAGCTGAACACTGTGAGCAGGACGTACTGCACTAAATGTATATAGCAGGAACGGATCTAGCTGAACACTGTGAGCAGCACGCACTGTACTGAATGTAAATAGCAGGAACGGATCTAGCTGAACACTGTGAGCAGGACACACTGCACTGAATGTAAATAACAGGAACGGATCTAGCTGAACACTGTGAGCAGGACACACTGTACTAAATGTAAATAGTCTAGCTGCCTGACCGTGGTACTAATAGGATCAAAAAGAACACCTGTAATTTTCTTCAGGTAGCTTTATATACTGTAACCAGACAAGCCTGCCTGTCAGTAGGAAGATAACAGGAACGGATCTAGCTGAACACTGTGAGCAGGACGCACTGCACTGAATGTAAATAGCAGGAACGGATCTAGCTGAACACTGTGAGCAGCACGCACTGCACTGAATGTAAATAGCAGGAACGGATCTAGCTGAACACTGTGAGCAGGACGCACTGCACTGAATGTAAATAGCAGGAACGGATCTAGCTGAACACTGTGAGCAGGACGCACTGCACTGAATGTAAATAGCAGGAACGGATCTAGCTGAACACTGTGAGCAGCACGCACTGCACTGAATGTAAATAGCAGGAACGGATCTAGCTGAACACTGTGAGCAGCACGCACTGCACTGAATGTAAATAGCAGGAACGGATCTAGCTGAACACTGTGAGCAGGAAGCACTGTACTGAATGTAAATAGCAGGAACGGATCTAGCTGAACACTGTGAGCAGGACACACTGCACTGAATGTAAATAGTCTAGATAGAAGATAACAGGAACGGATCTAGCTAAACTGAATACAGTGTATATATATATATGCAACACCTGGGATGCATATATATACACAATACACTGTAAGTGCAGCTAACTGACTGACTGTTCTGCCTAATCTATCTAACTCAAATCAAACACTGTCTCTCTGTCTATCTCTTTCAACGCCGGAACACACACTACACAGGGCCGCCGTGCAGGCGGCCTTATATAGTGTGGGGCGTGTACTAAATCCCCTGAGCCATAATTGGCCAAAGCCTCCTTGGCTTTGGCCAATTACGGCTCTCTGTTCAGGCGGCGCTGTGATTGGCCAAGCATGCGGGTCATAGTGCATGCTTGGCCAATCATCAGCCAGCAATGCACTGCGATGCCGCAGTGAATTATGGGCCGTGACGCGCCACACGAATTTGGCGCGAACGGCCCATATCGTTCGCAATTCGACGGACGGTCGAACAGCCGATGTTCGAGTCGAACATGGGTTCGACTCGAACACGAAGCTCATCCCTACCAGAGGACTATGGTGTAGCTGCAGCATTTCTAGTTTAAATTCCCAAATTCGTGCCACAAAAAAGGAGCATTGCATCTTGAACAAATGAGATGTATGACATGGAGCAGCCCTTGACGTGCTGTTGACTGAGAACATGTTTATACATGGTGACAGAAGCACTTTAATTTAGCTTAGCTCGGGCCAGACAGTGCTGAGGCCCACGTCTCAGACCCTTGCAAGCTCTTCCGGGATCCTCTACCCTGATAGGTCAAGAAACACATATATATCTCCATGCTCACAGCTGTATGATATCAGCAGGCTTGCACCACTGTTTATATTTAGGTTTAACAGATGCAGAAGTGATGGATGAGGTTAAACTGAACTTGCAAGTTATATTTAAACATCCTATTCTCTGTCTTAATCATTTCTAGGCCTCATAAAACATCCTCTGCAGCAAGAAAAGTGCCTACAAATGAAAGCAAGTCATTTCCTGGCCCAACAACACAGTGCTTTTTCTTCATCTTGTTTGTGCGTTAATGTATTTATATATTTAGGCGTTCTGTGTAGAGAACTGATTGTGAGATACAGACAACTAACTTTCCATTTCATGGGCAATTTACCATGCCAGAGGGCTGCAAAAGGCATTGAGTTGTAAACATGTTAACAAAGGGGAAAATATGAGTTTTGCCTAAAGCTTGTGGGTAGGTGCAGCCTGGTGCGGCTTCAAGAAACACTCAGAGTCCAGTTGCAGAAAACAGAACTGTATTGCAATTAAAGCTCAGCAATACACAAAAAGCATGGCATGAAGGCACCCAAGAAGGAACACTCACAGGATGTAACATAGACGAGTAGTAACAAAAGGTCTCAGGTGTCCCGAAAGCATCTGTGTCCAGGGGCGTGGCCAGTCCGTACCCTAGTGGGGAAGCTTCTCAGATAGGATGGTGTGTCCCTGCACTTTCCCTACTTGTCTGGAACCTCTCCGTGATGCTCAGCACTGTCCCTGACAGACAGGTGACCTGTCCTTACTCTAGCCACGCTCAAAATGCACTCCAAACCAGGGAGCTAGGGTCTTAAATGGACTCTGCCTGACCCAAGATGGTCGCCAAAGTCACATGGGGTCCACATCCAATCAGACAGCTACCTCCCTGCAACTGAAGAAAGCATGGAGGAACTATTGGCTGAAGAAGAAGCTGTAGCTTGCTTTTGAAACACGTTCTGATTGGCTATTCCCCTGTGTTCCCAGCTTTGACAGCTCGCTCCC
Organism: Lithobates clamitans; assembly: GCA_037952925.1. Classification (NCBI taxonomy): domain Eukaryota; kingdom Metazoa; phylum Chordata; class Amphibia; order Anura; family Ranidae; genus Lithobates; species Lithobates clamitans. The sequence goes on along the minus strand of JBBGZY010001809.1, from coordinate 498,011 downwards.
CAGTGTCCTCCGACATCCTTCCTTCACTGGAGCCGTCGCAGTGGCATGGACTGACAGCCCTACCGCAGGCAGAACAATTGCACAGAGCTCTCTCCGATCTCACACTTGTTCAGCTGACACCTTTGTGAGTGTTTTTTTACTCATAATAAATACTGTACTACACCAAGTGGTCACTTGGCGCTTCCTCCACCTTCCCTCTTCCAATGGGATGCTGCTTCTCTGTGACCAAGGAAACCATAGAGGAACTAGGTTCCTCTCGACTTCCTCCACCATCTGCATTGCCACTGCAGATGAGTGCCGCCTGCAGTGGTTGAAAATAGACTGCACCTGCCTACAAGCTGAATTCCATGTATGTCAATTTTTTACATAGTGACATTGGTCCAGCTTAGACCATACGTGTGCCATACCTGTGGGGTCCCTCTGGAAGCTGGAAATAACTGTAGTAGACACCGCTACACCAGTGATCTCCACTAGTTTCCGGGTTCAATACTGAAAGGCTGCCCTGCTGCTTACTGAGCACAGAAGGTTGCCCTCTTTGCACAGACACCATTCAGAGAACACTTTCCATTTTCTCAATGAATGCAACATGTTCTCTGATTGAGTGAGGTTGAGAGCGTGATATCACCAGGGTGAGGTGGCTATCATGACATCACCACTCCACCCTGTCCAATCAGGGAACATTTCGCATTTATTGGTAGAAGGGCGCCCATGCCAAGCAAGCAACCTCCTGTGTTTACAATGCGGCAGAGAAATCCGCTTGGCACAGGACATGAAAGCTAGTGGAGATCACAGTGTAAGGGTCCCTCATATTTTTTAGTTGTTCGCACCATGCTAACTCTGGACCCACCCTGATTCTTTTTGGATAGGACAGTCACCTACCTGTTGTTTAAAGATACTCTGCCATATTTTGTCACACTTTTCAGCCAAAAGCCTATTGTATAGAATAAAGGAATGTCCAGTACAAAGGCTTTTCAATGCTCTACTCCATAATGTCACTCCAACACAATGATGTCACTCCAGCACTTTTCAGTACATTTAATAGTACATGACTCACTGACACAGCTCCACAGTGCAGAACACTTTCCTTCTTCTCATGAGTTCCCCTACAGTGGTCCCACAAGTGAAGAGCACTTCAATGTCTCACAAAACAATTACAGCCAAATTACCCAGGTTTTACAGTCTCTTGTCATAGGTGTTTAACTCACACACAGTGTTCCTTCCCCTCATAGAAAGGGAGATCCTCCACAGGCTCAAGGGCCTTACTAAACCAAGCCAGGAGACCTACTAGGCAAGGGTCAAGGGGGTCAAAGTTGCTCTTCCTGCTTCCAAAGTGTTCTCTTTGAATACCCTGGTGGTTGAACCCTTTCTCTTGCATGGTCAATACACAGGCCATATCATGCTGGTCAAGGGTGTCCTGCTCCTATACCCCTTCTACTCTTCTATGGGCACTATCTCCACCTACTACATCACCAACAACTGCAGTAGCTGTGTCTACTACAGTGATTTCTACCTTCCACATGGATCCCACATTTATGGCACAAACATAATTACATTGATCGAAGCTGGATCGATGAAACTATGAAAAAATTGCAATACCGGGAATTCTTCTTTAAAGTTAGACCCAAAGAATTATATTTTTTTAGCTTACATTAGTTCCACTTGATTACATCTAATTCTGCATATCTCACACCTGGATGGTGGCTTGGGAAACAAAAATTTACTGTAGTGGCCTGTGCTACATACAATTATAGCAAGGTCCCAGGCCTCCTTCGGTCTAACGAGAACCTCCCGGGCCACAGATAGCTGACATCCTTCTGTATATGGTGAGTTGCATGGCATAGTGGGTGTAATGCAAGATAGATTGATTGGGCGCCAGACACTTCTTGAATGCAAAAGAGATTTTATTTCTCTTAACAGAACTTTGGGAGAGAGGGTTAGGGCCAGGACACCCTTAGGTAGTTGCAAGATTAATTGGCAGACTCCGAGACTTCAACAGGAGGACAGCCATGCAGGGAAAGACATCCAGCAAGACGCCACATCTGCATGTGTAGGAATGCTGTCTCCTATGGCAACAGTCTTTAACAGTTCCTAACACAAAGTGTAACAGTTCCTTTGCTTCCACTACAATCACTTCTTGTAGTTCTTCAGCCCACTGAGCTCCCAGTCTCTCTCACTAGACTAGTTGATTTACTGTTACTGAATCCCTTGAGTTCCTCCAATCTTCACAGTAGTATCTTCCTCAAGCGTCCCCCCCAGCCTCACTGCTGGGTCCCTAGCTTGGCACTCTAGATACTTCTCAAGCTTCACCCCACTGGCCTGCTCGGTCCCTGGCTTGACACACAAGCCTGCTCTGCAAGCGTCACCTCCGCTGGCTGTGTCCCTGGTTTGATACCCACTGAAGTTTCCTGATTCTTCACCATCCCCGGTTGGTGAGAATATTGCTCCGGTACTTGCTTCAGCTACTCACTGTGGTCCCTGATAATAAGGTGGATGGTCCCTTAGTGGCGACAGCTTCCCCTCTACCTCCGACCACGATAGGTTCTCCGGCCGACAGAACCGTCACTTCTGGTTGGACCAAAAGCCGCAATCCCAACCCTTCCCTGCTCTCTTGCTTCTGGATAGGCTCTCAGACAGCCTAGCAGCCAGATGTGCCCAGGATAGGCCCAAACTCCGGCCTAGCTGCCCGGGCAATACAACACATGTCCACCCAGACAGCCATCCAGGTGGCACAGAACCCTGATCACCTGACTCCACCCAAATACATAGGTTCTCCCAGCAGGCCAAGGGATTCAAGAAAACCCCTGCCCATTGGCTGAGATGCAACATATACCCATAATTTGACCTTACATTGCCCTTCTCGTATCTAATGCCACCAAGTACCTGGCCATCTGGCGGCAGAAGAGAAAAGTGCAGCAATTACAGACTTAGAGTGAAATCAATTGATCCTCAACAATTAGCCAAGGCAGCTATACCTGTCAGGTAAATTTAGGAGCAACCCTGCCTAAACACCATGTGCTACGTCATCATCATAATCAGTAGTCCTTTCGGCTGCTGCTCAAGTGCCTCACCTTTTCTATACTGAACATAAGGGGCACTCGCTCAACACCTCCACCATTCAGAGAACGCCCGGTATTTTTTTCAATGAATACAAGGTGTTACTTGATTAGATGAGGTGGAAATTTGTTGCCTCGTCTGCCCCTCCTCTCCCACTCATCCAATGAGTGAAGGCCTTGTTTTAAGTGAAAACAAATACAAGATGTTCTCTGGATGTGCAGGTGTCAAGAAAACGACCTGTGTTCACTATACAGCACAAGCTGGCAATGCCAGGGTCTTCGCTTCAGTTACTGGCTTGTAATCAGCTCAGGTTATTTTTTAGCTTTCCAGTGGCTACAGTGGTGATTCTGTGGCTGAGCTGCTGCCACTGCTTAGTGGGTGAGTCATTCAAGGCCAGCAAAGAAATGTAAACATTAAGAACATGTTGCATAACAAATTCTCCCTAAACTTGTAGACATGATATATGGCCACAGTGGTGGACTCTCCCTCCCTGCCAAGCTTGTGGATGTGGTATTTGGCCACAGTGGTTGTCTCCCTTCTCCCCTCTAAGCTTGAACATTTAGTAAATGGCCAAAAGGGTGGACACCCTCTCCCCCTAGGCTCGTAGATGTGGTATATGGCCATTGGCCACAGAGGTGGACTTCCCCTCTACCTATGTTCATAGACATAGTATGTGGCAACAGTGGTGGACTCCTCCTCTCCATAAGCTCATAGACATGGTATATGGCCGCAGTGGTGGACTTTCTCTCCCTGCAAAGGTTGTAGATGAGGTAAATGGCCACAGTGGTGGACTCCACCGCCTCCTCATCCCTGGCTCAGCCACTCTTTAAAGTTCCCAGGTATGGAGATTTCCATTCATATTCTGACCCATGAATACCACAGGAATTGAGGAGAAATCTCTCCAAAGTAAGGGAGAAAAGTAGGACCATTGCCCCCATTGGGACATTTTACTATAGAATAGGGTGTGGGAGGTTTGGGAGTTATCCCCCCAGTGGGGACACCATTTTTAGTAACAATTGTCTAGGGGGGTTCCCCCTTTCTTGTTTCTTCTGGCCTCTTTACTCTCACTAATTCCATTCATCAACACAAATGTGAACGCAAGTGAACTTATTGTGTGAGCTGTCTCCATTAACTTTGCCTGTGAATGAGTTTAAACAGAAAAGTTGCACTGCACCCAAAAAAATAAAGCAAAAACAAAGAAGCTGAGGGAAACATATTAATTGTGGAAGTGGAAGTGACTGAAGGAGAGGAAGCACTGTGACCACAACCGTTTTTCTGCTTGTGTTAACTGTGCAAACCACAAAACCACAACGATCCTTCTCTAAACAGGGCTGAGGAATAGGATCTCCATTCACAAAATCATCAGCCTGAAACAAAAAAAGCGAATTATTATTTTTTTTAAATATATTATGAACCTGAACTACTGAGATCCTAAGCATGTTCAGGGTCTCTTATCTCAGCCAATGCATGCCTTGCAATGATGTACTAGATATGGACGCAGCGTGAACACGTGTGGAATGCCCTTACCCACCCAACTTGCAGCCACGGGTTTGAACATTTGTAAGTAGGTGCAGCGTGGTGCAGCGGCATTAATGACACAGAGCCCAGTTGCAGATAACTCAAAACTAATATTGCAGAGAATGTCCAATTACAAACAACCCCAGCGGGACCCGCTCTGGGTAAAAATTCACAATTCTGTTCGATGTAGAGGTGCACTGACAGCGTCTGTCTTAAGGGCATGGAATGTGACCTGGCTAGTCCGGTTCCCAATGGTGAAGCTTCTTTGCAGGAATCTTTCCCTGCAGCCAATCACTTTCCATGACAGACGAATGCTTTTTCCCTACTCTGATCACTTCGCAAATGGGCACTAAAACCTGGGGGCAGGGACTTAAAAAGGCTCTGCTGACCCAAGATGGCCACCTGTGGTCACCTGGATGCAGTGTAGCCAACCGGAATGCTGCCTTCAGGGCCCAGGAAACCATAGAGAAACCATGTTTCTCCAAACTTCCTCTCCAGGCTTCAGTATTGCTCTGGTCAGCGCCACCTGTAGTGCAAAAAGAAGACTGCACCTTCCTACACATTTACCATAGCTTTGCACACATTTCCATGGGTGACACAGTGTATTTGAAGAGACCCTGTCACCTTGTCCATTTAGGGCAAAGTAACTTTGTAAAAACCTGACTACTTTATGCTAACATATCCCTAGTGCTTCTAGCTCCTTCCTCTGAAGAATACAGCCACCAAAATAAATTAATTTGACCTGCTTTTATAGTTTTTTTCCACATTAACCTGCAGATGAAGCTGTCCAGAAAAAGTGACAATGACAGGGGTTGGGAAAACTATAATATTGCCATCAGGGCTAGAACAAGGGGCAGGAGAGACAGCTGCCCTGGGCTCAGTGCCATCACCTGTGGGGGGAGCACTACACAGCGAGCCAGGCTTCCCTTACTACACCCATCTTTGCACATGCACGGGGGAAATCCTGCATGTGTGTAGTTGTAAGGGTAAACCCGCACGTTGGTATGCCACAGAGCTCACAGGTCTTGAAGCCCTGCAGCACTTCTGCGTACATACAGAATCCAGAAGCTGGGCAGGGGACGCCCAGACGTCATTCTTGCCTAGGTAAGAATTGCAGAAGTGTTATTTTGCAGCACAATAAGGCTCCATGCACACTGCACGTTAAAATAACATTATAAAAATGCCAGTATCTTTGCAGTGAGTCTTTTGAAGTTTTTGCAATAGAGTTTATTAGCGTTTTTTAGCGTTTTTCCGCTTTAGCGTATTTTAGCATTTTTTTTTTTAATTTTTCAATGGATCAAAAACGTTTTTTAGTTTTTATCGACGTTCATCAGCGTTTATGAGCGCTTGGCGTTTTTTGTGGTCAGAAAAACGACTCCTGAATGCCATTTTAATGGCGTACAGAAAACAGCCCATAAACTCCACTGCTGATAAAAGTTCAAAAACGTCCATGTGTGCATGGACACATAGGATAACATAGAGCGGAGTTTATGGGCTGTTAAAAAAAACGCACAAACTCCAAAAAATTAGCTCCAGTGTGCATGGAGCCTTAAATGTAAAAAAAATAAATAAAAAATATCCAATTTAAACAAAGAAAAGGGGGAAGAAGACAGGGCAAGAACAAACTAGTTTTAGAGTGAAGGTCCACTTTAATTAATTGTTAGTTGATCAAACATAGTAATCTACATCCCAAACATTAACCACGGAACATGAATGGGTTTCCCTATATGGCTGCATATAAGGAGTAGGTCCTAAAAAAAGAGAGTCGTTTTTGTGGCGAGGGGCCGCGAACATCGCTCCCCCTCGCCAGCACAGTGAGCTTTTGGTACAGCAAGTCTTCAATGTGTGAATATTCATTACAGAATGGATCTGGGAAAATGTAACTGCCTAGCTGTCAACACTTCCTGATTGTAATCTCTGTTACCGTCTTAGCGGATATATATACACCACACTGAGAAGGGGCTTTGGGTGAACATGCAACTATAATTATTACTGTTATCCAGAGAGACTTTGATATTTTTCACAGTCTTGTCTGATGGTATTATTTCATGCTACACTTTAATTCCCCTTTCTTTATTGGTTTATATACTTTTGTGAGTGAAACATATTAAGGGAAACCATAGTCCTGATAGTCATAACAGTAGACCATGCTTGTGCAATGTAGTCTCCTCTAACGTTGGCGCACGTGAAAGGGGGACAACACAGGAACACTGCAACTGACTTGCACTTTGGCACCCCAAAACATTTATTTTGCACCTTTTGTGCACAGCAAGTATGTACTTTACTCACCTCTGATTAGTAGGGTGTAGATCCCTGGACTTGCCCTCAAAGTCTTAGGGGGTTGCTTGTGACCTTATGGTCCCCTCCCATGGGGTCTCCCTTTGTGTGCTCACTTTTTTCATTGAACCTGGTGTTACTTTTGAGTGTGTGCACCTTAAAAAATAAGGAGCACAGCTGGTGGATGGCTGTCACCCTATAACAAGGTGTGCTTGAAACCCTTAAGGTGGTTGTATGCCCAAAAAAAAAAAAGTAAGGCAAAGGCATAATGAGCTAATATGTACATGCTAGCTCATTATGAAATACTTACCTTAGAACGAAGAGCCGGCATCGCCTCCCGGTCACCGCTGAGGGAGCTGACATGTTCCCTCTGCGTTTCTTCCAGGTTCGCGGCTCCGGCGCTGTGAGTGGCCAGAGCCACAATGACGTCACCCCATCGCATGCATGTGGGAGTCCTCTTTCCGGCAGGAAACTCTGATTTTCCTGCAGCATTCGTCAGACCTTCAGAGCGCAGGCGCCGCTGACATCAGCGGCTGCATGCAAGGTGAATATCTCCTAAACCGTATAGGTTTAGGAGATATTCATTTTAAATATAGGTAAGCATTATTAAAGGCTTACCTGTAGGTAAAAATGTGAAAGCGGGGTATACAACCTCTTCAATAGCTCTTCAGTTTGGAGCTAAAGTGGTTCTAAAGGCAAAAGGTTTTTTACTTTAATTTGTTCTATTGATTATGGACAGAACAGGGAAGTTTCACATGTTTATTATTTAAAAACAAAATACAACCTTTAGAATCACTTTCATTGTAAATCATGACCCTAGATTTATCCTCCTACTATGCTGTGCGTGGAGATACCTAATATGTATCATGCAAACATTGTTTATGTGCCTGTGTGCACCATGCATGCACATTTCTGTTTCCATGTGCTTGCAGGCGCTGGTGTCTGCTTTCATTTTTTTAATATATCTTAATTTTTTAAAAACGTTTCAAATTGTTTTCTCCTAAAGGAGAAGTACAGCCAAAGCTCGTTGGCTGTACTTCTCCTGTGGATCACAAGAGTGCAGATGGTTCTGTGACCCATTTTTAGCAGACAGCGGGCTGAAGTCCGCTGTCAGCTGATGACACATTTCTTGTCCAGGCTCAGGAAAAATTGCAACCATGTGGTCGGGATCTGCCCCCACATGCCTGGACCTGCAACCAGCTCAGGCTCTCAGCAAGCTGCTGAGAGCCTGAGCCAACCACTCTCACCCCTCCAGAGTCCAGCTCTCTAGTGAGCATGCAGGGGGGGCAGAGCAGAGAGATGGTGACTGCTCATGGAGCCCTGAGAACCGAGTGATCTGCGGTGTTTGATCGTTCGGTTCTCAGCCCTAGAGCCAGTGGGGGACAGATGCAGCATCAGACCAATGCTGAATCCACCTAGGTAAGTATGATTCAAACAAAAAAATTTCCCATACTTCTCCTTTAACCACTTGCTGACCAGCCGCCGCAGTTTTACTGCGGCAGAATGACACGGCTGGGCAAAACAACGTTATGTTACGTCACTTTTGTGCAAACCAATCAATATACGCTTATTGCGATTTTGTTTACCAAAAATATGTAGAAGAATACATATCGGTCTAAACTGAGAAAAAATTAGCTTTTTTTAAAAAAAAATGGGGATATTTATTATAGCAAAAAGTACAACATATTGTGTTTTTTTTTTTTCAAAATTGTCACTCCTTTTTTGTTTATAGCACAAAAAATAAAAAAAAGAGATGATCAAATACCACCAAAAGAAAGCTCTATTTGTGGGGAAAAAAGGACGTCAATTTTGTTTGGGTGCAACGTCGCACGACCGCGCAATTGTCAGTTAAAGCGACGCAGTGCCGAATAGCAAAAAATGGCCTGGTCATTCAGCAGCCAAATCTTCCAGGGCTGAAGTGGTTAACTTGTTTGCTTTTGAAAGGTGGGATGTATCACCCTATGTAATAGCATATGCAGAGTGACAGATACTCTTCATAGAGGCACTAGGGGTCTCTTGGACAGCCAGTGCCTCCCTTGTACATACTGTACTCAGTTGGTTGATGTGAGTTTGTTACGTTCCAATGCTGTTGCACCAGTGGTGGTGTCATGTCACATTCGGCTACCCATCACATTTTGCTACCTGCTGAAGTGCGCATGCGTGACGCCACCATATGCGTTCCAACACTGTTGTAAGACCACTTTGCAACAGGGCCCCTTGCGGGCTCGCTTCGCTCGCCACGCTTCGGGCACGGCCTCGCTTAGTTCGGCATAGTTATAATCTAACTCTATGTCCACTTAGATGGTGGGGCTTGAACCTGGACTCAGGGGTGTGGCCACAAAATTCTGCGCAAGCGCAGATGGCCACAGTGTTGGAACGCATATGGCGGCGTTGCGCATGCACAGTCCAGCGGGTAGCCAAATGTGCTGGGTCGCCATATGTGACACTACACCGGCAGTAAAAAGGTAAGATGAAGCCCAGTAAACTGAGCCATCATCTGGTTTCCTATATGTCTTGGATACTCCAACAGTGAGATCTGCCTGCCGTAATTCCTGACTCTATTCCTGTTGAGCTGGGAGTTTTGGGTTTTCCCACCCACCTATATGTGTTCCAGCTCCTTCTGTTACATTTTTCATAATATAAAACAAATATAAAGTCCAGCGGGGAGAGTGGTAGTCCCTCATAATGGCCAAACCATGTGTGCAGACCTAGAACATCGTCAAAACATTGCCCAAGATATAGAAGAGTCAGGTGGTTTAACTCTCCAGCACCTACTATAAGTGGTTTGTCCCTTTAAATGCAATCAGTTGATCATGTGTGAACTGTATTTGCCTTCTAATCTGAAAAGCAAGTGAAATATTTCCGGTGCAATAAGAAAAATTTGAATAGTTTCTCAGAATAATGCAAATCTTGAGTAAATAATGAGTCAGCTGAAGTTTTTTCTTCCACCTTACTGTGAATTGATTAGAAATAATAGGCATGCTGCCATATTTAGTGGTGATAGTCAACATTTATTTCCCATATACAGTAACACCAACATAGTGTGCAGATGAATTTTGCATTTAAGTCTTTGTCCCAGCAAGGCTTACAGGCTAATATATGTGATTGTACTGTATGTGCCCATATATATAGCATGGACGTTTTTACATCAATTGTTTTTTGCCCTTGTTTCTAAAAGGGCTGTAATCAAATTACGTAGAACATATTGGTGTCAATTCACAAAAGCCGAAAGCTTTTTATGTTACAAATTTGTTATATTATTGATATTTTGTATGTAAAAAGACAATGGCTTAATTATAGCCATTGTAGGCCATGCAGCTACTACGGGGCCCAGGAGAACAAAGGGGGGTCTTCTGAGGCCTGCAAATACTTCCAAAAAATGTTGTTGAATATTTGAATTATAATAATTGTTTATAAAAAAATAAATAAAAAATGGCATTTGTTTATGATACACAGAGCCTTAGCAGACTAAATGTCATCCAGTAATTAGGGTTTTGATCTACTTTATGTGAAAAGGTCTACCAGAACAAGATGAGTGTACCTTTACTGTATCCTCATTGTCGTCCCCCCTACACCTTTCTACCCACGCCCCCCTCCCCTCTTACCCATCCATATGCCCCACGGCCCCCCTCCCCTCTTACCCATCCATATACCCCACGGCCCCCCTCCCCTCTTACCCATCCATATACCCCACAGCCCCCCTCCCCTCTTACCCATCCATATACCCCACGGCCCCCCTCCCCTCTTACCCATCCATATACCCCACGGTCTCCCCCCCCCCCTCCATTCCCTTCTCTCCCCCCTCCTTTTTGCCCCTCTCTCTTTCATGTACCTCCCCCACAACCTTTTCTGCCCCCCACCTCACCCACAACCCCTCCCCTCGGCCCCCACCCTTGCTCCTTTCCTTATTCTCCACTCCTCGTACCCTCTCCCTCCCCCCTCCCTTCCCATGTTGCCCCCTCTCTATTCCCACCACACCCATCCCCATTACCCCTTGCACTAATACATCCTGATTTCTTTTCCCACGGATCCTTGTGTTACAGACACACCTGTTGTGGTTCCTTCCTCACTTATTATCAGTATGCAGCAACAGTTCAGTTGCAAATCAATAGTAACTATTCTTCCGATAAACTTTACTCCCACGTAAGCCACCTTTTGATTAAAGTCCTACTGCACCCATAGTAATTACACATACCCATACAAACCCTAGACATACACTTTTGGTACATAGTCCACTCCGACCTTTGATATGGATCTGATTTGAACGGTCATATGCATGTATTTTTATATTTTTATGTCTTTTTAATGTATCAAGATATTTACATTACACTTTAGGATGCCAGTTTCTAAACAGGCCTATTTATCTATTTTATTTATGTTTGTTCACATTATTTTAGTTCTATTTGTATCAATGTTCTAATATTATGCAATATACATTATTTACACATAGATTTTTATTTATAGTTTTCAAATGCTTTATCCTATACGTTTTTTCTCTAAGATGTTTTTGCACACAATTTTTTAAATGATACTTTCAGCTGCCACTTTTCTATTTCTACGTATTCTATTTTTCTATATACTGTACATGTTTTAGTATTCTGTTTGTCCAATAGCCCTGAGAAAGAGGAGTCTTCGTTCCCCCTGAAACGCACTGGCTTGATTACTTTTTGCTACGCTCAATAAACAATTACAAACTCACCTTTCAGCTTGCATTCACTGGATATCGGGCGCTCCTTTCTACCTACTTTTACATTTATTGTATCCTGTAATGACCTGGAGGTAGACATGTGCGGTTCGTTTCGTTCCGAATTAAAATTTGGACGAATTTTCGTTATTCGGAAATTCGGATGTATGCGAATTTCCGAATTAGAATAGTACCGAATTTAAACAAATCCAAAATAACGAAAAAAAAATTTTGGACGAAATTCGATTTGAATAATTTTCGAATAGTTTTAGAATACTTTTCGAATTCAAATAGTTTTAGAAATTTGAATTAGAAAACTTTTCAAATTCAAATAGTTTTCAAATTCGAAAACTTTTCGAATTCGAATAGTTTTCCAATTTCCAAACAGAATAAAATAGAATAGAAAATAAAGGAATAGAATAGAAAAAAATTATATATTTTTTTCTATTCTATTCCTTTATTTTCTATTCTATTCTATTCTATTATTTTTGGAAATTGGAAAACTATTCAAATTCGAAAACTATTTCAATTCGAAAACTTTTGGAAATTCGAAAACTATTCAAATGCGAAAACTATTTAAATTCGAAAACTTTTCGAAATTCGAATACTTTTCGAATTCGAATAGTTTTCCAATTTCCAAAACATTTCAAATTGGAAAACTATTTGAAATTGATTCGAAAACTTTTCAAATCGATTCAAAAATGATTAAAGGAAACTAATTCCGAAAACGAATTAAACGAATGAAACAAATTTAACTAAACAAATTTATGTAAATAACGAATCGAAACGAAACTAAACAAATTTTTTCGTTCTGCACATGTCTACATGAAGGTCAGCAGGAGAAACTGTGGGGGACCCAGAAGATGGACACTTCCAGAAGTGTCAGTTTACCAGCCAACTTTTGTAGAGCATGTCTTAGTAGAATGGTTGTTAAGAAAGATGAAAAATATAGAGCATTTTTTTTTAAAGGAAGACCTTCTCTTAGAAACTGTTCACAAGTCAACTTGTAAGGGGGTAGGGTGATAGGTTGATTGTCACATCCTCCAAGTTTCCCCTCTCTCTCTGGGCGCCAAACAAGGATTACATGAAAGACCCACCCTATGGTGGGCTTTTCTAAAGAAAGTCTCTTTTGCAGAAAATAAATGGAGCTGGATGAAGGAAGGGGGAGAGAGGGAAGGAATCACTGCTTTGACTAAATTTTCTCTTCTCAGAACACTTGACCTTTAGATAATAGGTGGGTACTCAAAGTGATCTGCTTTGGATGGTGCTGTGCCAAAACCAGGCATGAAGATTCCAAGTCACCACGCCAACCCTAATGCTAACACTCTTGCCACAGCCTGATGTTAGCCAAACTCAATAGCTCAAGCTGAAAGTTACACACAAGTAAATGAGTCTGAGCAGTACAAAGTAACCAGCACTCCAAAAAGATGTCCTTCACACATTTACTGTGAAGACAATGTCACATCTGTCATAAGAAACTGATGTTTCAGGGCCTCACTGGGTCCCTTCCACAAGTGTTCCTCATCCTGAGGAATGTGTAAGGGGGTAAGGTGATAAGTTGGTCGGCACATCCTCCATGTTTCCTCTCTCAATTGGCACCAAGCGAGGGTTAATTGAGAGACCTGGGTTCTTTGAGATATGCCAGGCGTTGAGCGGGGTCACTGACCCTTGCATGTGGGGTAACACTTTGCCTGAAGGTGTGCTCACCATCAAATATTAAGGTGGCCCCCCAACTCAGGGATAAGCCACAAAGTGCTCAAAGTACAGAGTTCCTCCATAAGCTGCTTTGTCCACTTTCCTGCATACTTGTACTGATGGTTGCACAGAGCAGGTAAGTATAGACATGTTTGTTATTTCAATTTTATAAAAAAAAGAAGGTTAATAACACTTTAATAAGCCACGGATTTTAGCGTGATATTTTTGGCTCCTGCTGCTGTCAATCATAGCCAGTGAGCCAATGAGGGGAGAGCAGGGGGCGAGGCCGAGTCACGCTCTGTGTGTGAATGGACAATGCTCATTCACAGGAGCACGGCTCTGGAGCAAGAGGCTTGCTATTGGGGGGCACTCGGCAGGGGGAAGGAGCCAGGACCATCGGTGGGGGACCCAAAAAAGAAGAGAATCAGGGCTGTTCTTGCACAGAGCAGATAAATATGACATAATTCCTATTTAAAATAAAAAAATTACAACCTTTAGAATTACTTTAACGAAGGAGATCAACCAGAGGAACCTCACAAAAAATCTGTAATAGCATACATCATATTACACTCATGCCGCGTACACACGAGGGGACTTTTCATCGGACTGAACCCCGAAGGACTTTTCGACGGAGTTCCGACGGAGTTCCTAAGAAACAGACTTGCCTACACACGATCACACCAAAGTCCGACTGATTCGAACATGATGACGTACGACCGGACTAGAAAAGGAAGTTCAATAGCCAGTAGCCTATAGCTGCCCTTGCTTCCTTTTCGGTCCGTCGGACTAGCATACAGACGGACGTTTTTTTCGATAGGGGTCGAGTCCGTCGGAAAGATTTGAAACGTTCTATTTCTAAAGTCCGTCAGATTTTTCGACAGAAAAGGCCCGATGAAGCCCACACACGATCGAATTGTCCGGATGATTAGTTCCGTCGGACCTTTGCTGTTGAAAAGTCCGGTCATGTGTACGCGGCATCAGCCTGCCCTTCATCCAAAATGGATCATTTTGGTTGGAGAGCTCATTTAACGCACATGTTCTAATGCAGCAGAAAGCAGCTCTGTTGAGGTTTTCTTTTACGTGTGTTGGAAAGTTGAGTGACCTTTTGCCTTCTCTTGGACCAAACCAAGGAGCAGGAAAACACGATGTAGAGAAGGCAGACAGAGGGTGCCCCTTTTTGCAGAATTTCCATGTAATATGCACGTTCAGGTTATGGAAATTCCAAATGAAACAGAGAACCTTTTTTTTTCAGGTTGTCAATAGATTGCTCTGTAAACTTCTCTCTCCCTCTTTTTTTAAGTTTCTTTAATCATTCAGTGGAGCCTTGAAAGATGGGTGATCAGAGGGGCTTTTATGGCAGCACAGCTATTAGAGTATTCCTGAGCAAAGGGGATATATATACCAAGACATGCCGAATTGACCAAAACATAAATCATTTAGGCTGTTTAGGCGTACCTGAGCATTTTAATTTTAGTTAAGTATGATGGAAGATATTAAAATGTAGTCATGTGAGTAGCTAACAAGTAATGTGCGGTTGAATACAGTTCAGAGCGGTCCAAGAGCAAGACAACAGATCATGGAGCTACAGTAGAGGTGGGAAATATGGAGCCAGCCTGGTGCTACATCTCTGCCTTTTCTTCTTATGAATATCTTTGACCAGACCACACATGTAGTCACCAGGGGCGTAACTAGAAATAGCAGGGCCCCATAGCAAAATGTTGTATGGGGCCCCCCCTGCAAACAGCCCCCCCCACAGCTGCCCTAGTGTCAATGCAGCGTGAGCTGTGCCACATACAGCGTGACCTGTGCACAATGCAGCGTGACCTGTGCCCAATACAGCGTGACCTGTGCCCCAAACAGCATGACCTGTGCTCCATACAGCGTGACCTGTGCCCCATGCAGCGTGACCTGTGCCCCATACAGCATGACCTGTGCTCCATACAGCGTGACCTGTGCCCCATGCAGCGTGACCTGTGCCCCATGCAGCGTGACCTGTGCCCCATGCAGCGTGACCTGTGCCCCATACAGCGTGACCTGTGCCCAATGCAGCATGACCTGTGCCCCATGCAACGTGACCTGTGCCCAATGCAGCATGACCTGTGCCCAATGCAGCATGACCTGTACCCCATACAGCGTGACCTGTGCCCCATACAGCGTGACCTGTGCCCCATACAGCATGACCTGTGCCCCATACAGCGTGACCTGTGCCCCATACAGCCTGGTCTGCCTGTGCCCCATACAGCATGACTTGTACCCCATACAGCGTGACCTGTGCCCCATACAGCGTGACCTGTGCCCCATACAGCCTGGTCTGCCTGTGCCCCATACAGCATCACCTATGCAGAGGAAGAGGCAAGCTACCCGGATCAGCAGAGAGCGGGATTGCCCGCTGTAATAGCTTTAATTTGAATTTCCCGTCTTCCCGGGGCTCATCGTCACATAGCACCACCTCTTGGCCCGACGCCTTTGATGACGTCACATGTCCCACATTGGATCGGCATTCTGTCTATCAAAGGCGCCGGGCCAAAAGGTGGAGCTATGTGACGTGAGCCCCGGGAACACTGGAAGTTCTAATGAAAGCTCTTACATCGGGCAATTCAGCTCTCTGCTGATACGGACAACTCGCCTCTTCCTTTCCTCTCTCTTCCCCTGCCTGGGAGACTGTGCCGGTTGTGCTCTTATCCTCACTGGGCCCCACTCGGCTGCGGGCCCCATAGTGCCCGCATGGGTCGCTATGGTGGTAGTTACGCCCCTGGTAGTCACTTACCAATCTTTGTTAAAAATTGATAATGGCACAAACCCGTTGAGTAGGTGCTAGTATCTACTAAACACCAATATTTACTAAAACTGGAGAAAGCTAAATCTGGTGTAGTTTTGTGCATGGCAGCCAATCAGCCTCTAACATATGCAAAAATTGAACAAAAAGGTCCGGATGGCCGCACTCCAATGAAAACGATTTATTTATTGTTATAATAAATCCATGCAGCAAGGATAAAACCAATGACGCGTTTCACACCGTTATAGCAGGTGCTTATTCATAGTGATCTAGCTATGAATAAGCACCTGCCTATTTGATGCTCCCAACCCACTATATTCTGATATCCTTGAGAAAACATGGGGGTACAGCCTGCAGAGAGCCCAGAACAGCTGAAAGCAATCACAAACTGCTGCCACAGTTGGAGAGCCACAAGAACTAAATTTACCTAACCTAACTAGCAACCTATCTAAGAGGGTTCTACATATGAATCAGCAGTATTGAGCCTGAAATGAGGGAAGCTTCTGCAGGTTTGTGGACCAACCTTCAGCTTTAACCTTTTTGTGAGTGTCACTGCCACCCCAGTCACCTTTCAGTATTTAGAGGAGAACACCAGGTTATTCAATGGTTTTTAAAATAAATACTTGTTCATACTATTGTTTGGCTTGTCCGTGGATGGCTCAGGACATGGGCATTTATTAGCTATCTCTGTGTCGTAATGACAAATAGTCCTGGGGATATAAAAGGTTCCAGCATGACATACTTGGTATTTAAAAAGCTCAGCAAGATCATCTTGAAAAAGTTTAGTCTGAAATACTGAAGAAAAGTCACAACAAAGAAGAAGCCAACTCAGAGGGAGACAGAGTGACTCCTGGGAAATGATGACAACTGCTGAGTAGGCAAAGACGTGTAATACTAAATCAGCAAGCAGGAGAATAGTTCATAGACTGGAAGAACTCATGGCAGAAACAGATCACAAGCAGATGTAGCACCCTGATGTTTAGGCAGGGTTGATATCAAATTTAGTTGCCAGGCGATAATTGCCTTGGCCTATTGTTAGGAGATCCAATGATTCCTCTCTAAATCTGGACTTGTTGCACCCTTTCTCTGCTGTCACTAGGTGGCACTATGCTAGTGACATTAGATAAGACAGGGGCTTTGCAAGCTCAGACATGAATGGATGGGGTGTCTCAGCCAATGGGCAGGGATTTTCTTTGGTCCCTTGGCCTGCTGGGAGAGCCTTTTTATTTGGATGGAGTCAGGGTTCTATGCCACCTGGACGGCTGTCTGGGTGGACGTGTGTTATGCTGCCCTGGACTGCTAGGCTGGAATCCTGAGGCCTATCCCGGGGGGGCATCTGGCTGCTGTCAGATGGCCTATCCAGAAGCAAGAAAAGCAGCGCAGGGTTGGGACTGCTGGCTTGTTGTACAACCAGAAGTAGAGGTTCAGCCGGACGGGGAACCAGCTCTGGTAGGAGGGGAAGCTGTTGCCACCAAGGGACCATCTACCTTGTTACCAGAGACCACTGTGAGTAAGCTGAAGCTAGTACCAGGGCAGTCTTCTCACCAGCCGGGGACGGTGAAGAAGTGGGAAAACTTCAGCGGGTGCCAAGCCAGAGACCCAGCGGGACAGCAGAGGTGACGCTTGCGGAGCATCAATGGGTGCCATGCCAGGGACCTAGCGGGTCAGCAGGGGTGACGCTTGAAGAGTATCTGTGAGTGCCAAGCCAAGGACCCAGCAGGGAAGCAGGGGTGAGGCTTGAGGAAGATACTGGGTGCTAAAAGTGGAAGAACTCAGGGGATCCAATGGCTATTGGATCCAAAGTCAAGCGAAAGACTGGGAGTTCGTTGAGGGAAGATCCACCGTGAGTGACTGTGGAGTAAGTGGAGAACTATTTGTGTTGCCAACAGGTGCATACAACTACCATTAGTAACTTCTACAAGATTGTTGCCATAGGAGACAGTGGTCCTACCTATACAGAAGTGATGTCCGGCTGGAGGCCTTCACCTGTATAGCTGTCTTCCTATAGAAGTCTCGGAGTCTGTCAATTATCCTTGCATCATTACAGGGTGTCCTGCCCTAACCCTCTCTCCCACAGTTCTGTTCAAGAGACAATAAATCTCTTTGCATTCAAAAAAGTGTCTGGTGCCCTCCATTTCATCTTGCAGTACACCCACCATGCCTTGTAACCCACTCTACGCAGACGGATGTCAGCAGTCCTTGACTCTGGAGGTCACCATTAGGCCTCAGGGGACCCGGGACTTTGCTACACAGAGATCAGAGTAGGCAGTGTTTCAGCTCAGAGTCGTATCGTATAGAACAGTGGTTCTCAAACTCAGTCCCCATGTACCCCCAATGGACCATGTTTTGGGAACTTCCCTTAGATAAAATAGCTCTTATCATTACCATGTCATTGATATCGATTTAAAGCAGCTGTGCAAATTAAAGGAAAACCTGAAAACATGGCCCACTGGGGGTACTTGATGACTGAGGTTGAGAACCACTGATATAGAAGGTCAAGATAGGCAACAGACAAACAAGAAGACTAGCTGGTATCACAAAATGGAGACACAGATAGGATTTGCAGTCGACATGGTAAAACTCTAAAGTATCAGCCAAAGCCTTTTATTTTGACACTTTTCACTGAGCAGAAATTTTAACACCTGAAGAAGTTTTAGTATCACAGGAGTATGCCCTTGCTGTAGTATCCTATTTAGGGTGGGTGCAGGCCTAAAATAGGGAAACCCCCAAGGACCCAAGATCCAGCCATGCAGATGGATGCTGGTGGCTACACCTAGAAGGTGAATGGGAGATGCCAGCTCCTGACACCTATTTTCTTTAGGTTGGAAAATCTTGTAGGCTTTAAGGTCCCTCCTACTTCCTTTTTAATTGTTTACTACATATTAGTGATCCTTGTATGTAAATTTGTGATCCCTGCTATAGAATATGATGGTGATATGCGACAAGCAAAGATAAAGCCAGTCCGCATCATCTACCCTAAATTGAAATTTCATTATATGTTTGTGAGGTGCGTTGCCCATCCATGTACACCTTACTGCAAAGGCCAGTTATAGGTTGGGGTGGTTGCCACTTTTTTGCATCTTTAGCCCAGGCCAGCATAAGGATCTGTTCCCAGGGATTGTGTTTGTGACAGCCTGGGCTCAGAGGAAGTGGGCCAACCCAAACCGCTGACATTTAGTCGTAGAAAGTAATTACCGTATATACTCGAGTATAAGCCGAGTTTTTCAGCACATTTTTTATGCTGAATCCAACCCCCCCTCGGCTAATACTCGAGTGCGGGCAGGGATACCGGGCATTAGGCTGCTTGTCCAGGGGCTGTATTGAACTGTGGCTGCAGCGCTCCCCTTTCTCCCTCCCCTACACAGCGGGAGACCGCTGTGTGTCGGAGCTGACTCTGAAATTTTCGGCCGCACTGTGACAAAAGTCCCGCTCTCCTCCAGAACACTGCGTCTATCACACGAGCTGGTCTAGGAAGAGGGTGGGACTTTTGTCACAGCGCGACCGAACATTTCAGACTGAGCTCCGAGATACAGCGGGAGACGCCCGCTGTGCAATCCAGGTACTGGCTGCTGCTGAGACTGCATGAATAGGCACAGTCACTACTAGTGAGGCTGCAATGACGGGCACATTGAGGCTGCAATGGCGGGCACAATGAGGTGGCAATGATGGGCGTGAGACTACAATGATGGGCATGGTGATCCTGCGGTGATGGGCACAGTGAGGCTACAATGATAGGCATGGTGAAGCTGCGGTGATGGGCACAGTGAGGCTGCAATGATGGGCACGGTGCTGCAATGATGGGCATGGTGAAGCTGCGGTGATGGGCACAGTGAGGCTACAATCATGGGCACGGTAAGGCTGAAATGATGGGCATGGTGAGGCTGCGGTGATGGGCATAGTGATGCTACAATGACGGGCACAGTAAGGTTGCAATGATGGGCATGGTGAGGCTGCGGTGATGGGCACAGTGAGGCTAGAATGATGGGCATGGTAAGGTTGCAATGATGGGCATGGTGAGGCTGCGGTGATGCCGCACCGCATGATAAAAATTTACCAGTAGCTACTGCATTTCCCACCCTAGGTTTATACTCGAGTCAATACGTTTTCCTAGTTTTTTGTGGTAAAATTAGGTGCCTCGGCTTATATTCGGGTCAGCTTATACTCGAGTATATACGGTACTGTGGGGCCAGCCTGGATTGCAGACCAAAGCTTATTCATTTTAATAATGCCGGCCTCTACATTTTTATATTAAAAAAAGAAAACTGGAGTCCTACTTAAAGCTGATGAGTATTTCTCAAAGGCCATTTAATAAGATTCCAAATTCTCATGAATACCCATGACCAGGAGCATGGATCGTGTCATTCTGTGAATTTTGACAGCTGGCCTCTCTAGCATTATTGTGATATAAAATAGCAAATGTTTCTCGTTTCATCTCCAGTTGTAACCTCATTTCTAGAATGCAGTAAAAATTGCTCAACATATGTCCAGCGTTCATGGACAGAAGGGCATGTTCCTAAAACATAAGCTTAGTTTTGGTTCACTTTAAAGAGAAACATCCAAGTTTTTTACAAGCATTTTTTTGCCCAGATGTATTTTGACTGTACATACATTAAGCATATTTAAATGACTGGGTGTGGGTGAGAAGTTTGACCATTCTGCTTTCCAAATTCTCAGCCAGCAATGCAGAATAGGAAGCTGCACCTCTGGAAAGCATTTGCTGTAAAGGGAAATAGTCGTGAATTATCAAGGCCCTCAGTTCAAACTATTACTGAGATACAATGATATTTGTTTAAAAAATGTCAACTAATACACGGGATCTTCTTGGAAGCTGTCAGCAAGATCCTGTGTAAAAAGTGCTCTGCAACATTTCCATGCGTATGGTATTACAATGTACATGGCCCTTTTGCTACAATGCAGATGGCTTCTCAAGGAAGCTGCCTAGAGTCCTCCACTGCTAGGATGCAGGTATGGAAGCTGCCTAGCACCCTCCGTTGCTAGGATGCAGGCATCTTCTCAAGGAAGCCACCTAGAGTCCTCTGTTGCTAGGACGTAGGTGGCTTCTTCTGCCTGGCAGTCCTTCAGTTGCTAGGATGCAGGAATCTTCCCAAGGAAGCCTCCTACATCCCTTGTTGCTAGAATGCAGGCATCTTCTCAAGGAAGTAGTCTAGAATCCTCCACTGCTGAGAGGAAGGTTTGGAAGCAGCATAGTACCTTCCGTTTACTGGTTCGCAGTCCTTCCGTTGCTAGGATGCAGGCATCTTCTCAAGGAAGCTAGCTAGCGTTCTCTGCTGCTAGAATGCAGGCTAGTAAGCTGCCTGTCACTCTACACTTTTAGAATGGAGGCAGCTTTTGTTGCCCAGCAGTCCTTTTATAACTATAATCCAGGCATCTTCTCAAGAAAGCCTCTTAAAATCCTCCATTGCTAGGAAGCAGGCTAGGAAGCTGTCTAGCGCCTTCCGCTGCTAGGATGCAGGAGGCTTCTGCTGCCTAGCAATCCCTTCATTGATAGGATTCAGGCATCTTCTCAAGAAAGTCTTTTAGAGTTCTCCACTGCTAGGAAGCTGCCTAGCACTCTCCGTTGTTGGGATGCAGGCAGCCTCTGCTGCCTAGCAATCCTTCCGTTGCTAGGTTGCAGGCATCTTCTCAAAGAAGCTGCTTAGAGTCTTTCTGTTCCTGTACAGCCTGTAGAGCAAATAGGCTGTACATTTTGCAAGTGCAGTTGCACTCATTTTCCTCAGTAAATGTAATGTGGTAAAGCCTCACTTTGTAAAGAATAAAAAAAAATCCTTTTTGCTTGCACATAATGGAAATTGTCAGGGCTTTACCATATTTACTAAGCTTTGGAGAAAATTAGTGCAACTGCACTTTTAAAGTGCACAGTCTATTTGGCTTTAGTAATTTCACCCCAATGCGACCCCATGCACCTGTATCCCTGGACAGCCTGTTTGCAAAGTTCTGAGACAGATTATCACTAAAGATGACACAGACTTTCAGTCTAAATAGATGCATAATAAGGACGTAGACAGGGTCATGTTTCATTCTGGAACAGTGCAAATTAAAGGGTTAGTTCACCTTTACCAAGAAACTACCTATGCAGGTAAGGGGCACCTATATATTAAAACAAGCAACTTTGACCAAAGTTGAATAATAACTTTGTTCTAGGTGTAGGTCATTTATGTACCTCCTGAAGCCTGGTAGAAAGACTCTCAGAGATGGCATCATCCCATTCTGCCTTGTTGCTAGGACATTCTTAGACACTCCCAGCTGATTCAAACCCCCTCACATGCACTCTCTCTCCCTTGCCGAAGTAGCTCTGTGCTCAGTGATGCTGTGAAGGAGGAGGAAGTGGTCCAAACATGTGTGGGGTATAAGAGCTCACTCCTTTGATGGTGGGGGAGAGCAGCAACGGCTAGAAGTCTCTTAGCAACATCCTTGCAACCAGGTAGGACAAGATGATGCCATCTCTTGGAGTTTTTTTTAGCCAGACTTCGGGAGGTACGTCTACACTTGGTCCATGGCTATAGCAAGGGCATTATCCAATTAAGTCAAAGCTGCAGTTTGCTTTTATCTACAGGTTCCCTTACCCGCATAGGCAAAGTGCAATGTTTTGAAACCACCAAGGGTCTTTCCATCAAGCAATGCCTACGGCCCCTTGTGTCTTTAATTTCAATAAATAGCTATTCACAAAACTGTGATCATTGACTTGCATTGAGATCGGGGAGATTCATTACTTTGCAAGTTTATTTAATGTGCAAATATGAATTTATTAAAATTGCAAAAGTTTTGGATCAGTTTATTTTACATTTAGAGCCCATTTTCACTTGTGCATTGTGGCTAAGTGTGCTAAAAGGTACGTGTTAATGTAAGTTACCACAACAGGTCTACTCTATTATTTTTTAATTCACATTAACACGCCAAAGCTTTTTATGACTGAGGTTTTTTTTTGAGGTTTCATATATGTTGTTTTACTATCAAACAATTTTGGGTTTCTAGATACGGTGCTGCCGACTGTGTGATTATGCCCTCCCCCACTCATGTTCCGCCACTGTGCTGCCAGCGGTGTGCCTGTTCCACTCGTTTACAAACCCCCCCCCCCTTACTGGGTGTGCAGAGCTGTGCCAGCAGAGAGAGAAAGCTGTGTGTGGACTCTGCTCACCCCCCCCACCAGGACCCCTATTGTCAGGAGGATTGCTGAGCTGTGTGTGCAGCCAATGCCTCTCAGCTGTAACAGAGCAGGGTGTGAGCTTAATGCACCTGCTTAACTCCACCCCCCGCAAGAGTGGCTTTGAGGCAATCAGAGGGAAGGAGGACTGGCTGTGCAGGTGCCACGGATCATGGGAACTGTAGTCTTTAAAGGAGCATTGCACCATACAGGTCTATGGTGGCTGATAGACTATGGACTTCAATTGCCACAAGAGGGGGGCATCTGAAGGAGGAGAGCTTCACAATTTTCTTGGGCAAACTCTTTCAGGAGATAAAGGCAGTCCAGCAAGGTAAGAGCAGAGGGCAGACCTATAGTTGGGCATCTGTTGTTGTGCCTGTCCTCCTTCGAAGAGAGAGAGGACGGACCTGCTTCCAAATCTGGCAAGCTGCCCATAGACTAAGCTAAAGAGAGAGAGAGTCACTGCGTTTCCAGGACCGGAGCTTAGAGGCTGCACCCCGTGTGAGGAACTGGGCCGACAGAGTGAGCCTCCAGGGCCTGGCATCTGGAACCTGCTGACCGCCAAGTTATTGGACCAGAGTAGTTGCCTGCCAGGAGGGGTGAGCTGAACTACGCACCCTAAACTCTTACCATTAACATTCTTAAAGGGACAGTGCACCACCTAGAGAAGGGCCGCACCATAAGCTGGCCAACGTGAACTAGTAGGCGCCAGTCACCTTCCTCCATCTTAAAGGGGAACCACCTTGTTTGTTTGATTTGCTTTATGACATTTCATTTAGAGATGCACCAAAATTTCAGCGGCTGAACCATATCGGCCAAAAATGGTGTTAGCGGCATACATATACATACATATATACATATACATATATACATATATATATAGCAAAGGTGTGATGGTTCATTGAATTGAATAAAATACAAAAAAAAGAATCTTAGCGGTATTAATGTACAAAACAGTGTTTAGCGGTCTGCTGAATGTAATGTATAACACAGGATAAATAGTGCTATACATGTATTGTGCAGCTACATTGGTGGTGGTCATTGGAGTATTGAGTTGGGTGCAATGGCGTTTTTAAAATGTTATTTTTTAGCCCTGATCATAACAAAGAAAGAAATGATATACATAAGCACTTTTCAGTCTCTTTAGAAGACGGTGGATCCCCTTTGAATACACACAATGCCCAAAGCATCAGATTCGGAACCCCTCTGGGGCACACTGCTGTATGAAGACTGAGCAACTTTGAGATGTCACATGATCACAGCAAGTTCGCTCGCCTTCTTTCAATGTCAGTTGATGAATCATGGCTATCTTGCTTTACTTACAAACAAGTGCGTACAATGCGTCTAAAAAAACACATCCATTTATTAATGTGATGAATTGTCCCTCTACAAAGAAGTCACTTTTTCTTTTGAAAAAACAAACATCTTCTCAAAGCGCAGACTTTGATGAATAGCCCTCATTATGATACATTTAAGAATTTCTCACTTAAGAAGAACTACATCATAACAGTTGGAGATAAATATAATCATCTTGCTTGTTTTTTCTTTTTTTTTTTTTTTTTTTACACACAGTCATCCCCTACCTCCATAGGCCATCTGACCTCACATTACTTTCTTTGAACGTGCCGCTTGATTGTTGATATGTGCAGCAGATGCATCAATAATTCCAGTGTATTATGCAGGGTATGGTTGACAGCTAAAGGTCTGCCCTGGAATGGATCTCTAGTTGGCCGATTTATAGCAACCAATAGCAATCTTATCTGATTGTTGCGGCTGCATTATTGTTCTTTACTTATCATCAATGCTTTGTGTATTGGCTAGGTGATGGTTTTGCCCATCAATTCTCTAAGGCCAATTCAAATCTAAAGTCATCCTGTCTTCTTATTATTTTATAACTTACCTTTTTTTTACTCTATAGCACCTCTCTATCTATGCAGAGACTTCACACTGCATGGAACGATTTATACTAGTCCTTGTCCTAGTGGAGTCTAATCCCTTGGCCTTTTACTAGTTGGATGTTACAAGTTTTGGAGGCTGGAATAACCTTTCCTTTCCTTTTTTTTATCTCCCTTCCAGGGGCGGACTGACCATTTGGGCACTCGGGCACTGCCCGAGGGCCCCATGCCACTAAGGGGCCCATCAGGGTTGCCAGCCTCAATAAAACCAGGGACAGCATGTAAAAATCTGTGTTGACAGCATGTAAAAATCTGCCCGAGGGCCCCATGCCACTAAGGGGCCCCATCAGGGTTGCCAACCTCAATAAAACCAGGGACAGCATGTAAAAATCTGTGTTTTTTAAAAAATCCCAAGATTATAGCTGCCCCACCTCTCCAGTACCTTTTCAGTGTGTGTATGTGTATTCTGTGTGTGTATACTGTGTGTGTATATTGGGTATCTATGTGTGTATACTGTATGTGTGTGTGTGTGTATACTATGTGGCCCCATAATCTCCATAATCTATTGCCTGGGGGCCCCATAATCTCCTATTGCCTGGGGGCCCCATAATCTCCTATTGCCCGGGGGCCCCATAATCTTCTCCTATTCCTGGGGGCCCCATAATCTCCTATTGCCCGGGGGCCCCATGAAATGTCCGTCCGTCCCTGCTCCCTTCTTTGTTTCCTTTCTTCCATCCTTTTTCTTTTTCTTTCCCTCCATCACTTCTCTCTATCTTCATAATACCCTTCCTCCTTCTTCTCGCATCTTCCTTCATTTTAATTAATTTTAAAATGTATTATTTAAATAACAAAATAAATAAAATTAATTTCTTAAAACATTTTTTATCACACTTCCTCTTTTCTCTCCCTCCCTTCCATCTTACATAGTTACATAGTAGGTGAGGTCGAAAAAAAGACACGAGTCCATCAAGTCCAACCTATGTGTGTGATTATATGTCAGTATTACATTGTATATCCCTGTATGTTGCGGTCATTCAGGTGCTTATCTAATAGTTTTTTGAAACTATCGATGCCCCCCACTGAGACCACCGCCTGTGGAAGGTAATTCCACATCCTTACTGCTCTTACAGTAAAGAACCCTCTACGTAGTTTAAGGTTAAACTTCTTTTCTTCTAAATTTAATGAGTGGCCACATATCTTGTTAAACTCCCTTCCGCAAAAAAGTTTTATCCTTATTGTGGGGTCACCAGTACGGTATTTGTATATTGAAATCATATCCCCTCTCAAGCGTCTCTTCTCCATAGAGAATAAGTTCAGTGCTCGCAACCTTTCCTCATAACTAATATCCTCCAGACCCTTTATTAGCTTTGTTGCCCTTCTTTGTATTTGCTCCATTTCCAGTACATCCTTCCTGAGGATTGGTGCCCAGAACTGAACAGCGTATTCCAGGTGCGGCCGGACCAGAGTCTTGTAGAGCGGGAGAATTATTGTTTTATATCTTGAATTAATCCCCTTTTTAATGCATGCCATTATTCTGTTTGCTTTGTTAGCAGCAGCTTGGCATTGTATGCCATTGCTGAGCCTATCATCTACTAGGACCCCCAGGTCCTTTTCCATTCTAGATTCCCCCAGAGGTTCTCCCCCCAGTGTATAGATTGCATTCATGTTTTTGCCACCCAAATGCATCTTCCCTTCCTTCTCTGTGCCTCCATAACTCCCTTTCTTCCTCCTTCATCCCCCATCTTCCTTTCCTTTATTTTATTTTAAAATTATTTATTTAAATAACAAAATAAATAAAATGAATTTATTTAAACATTTTCTTTCATACTTTCTTTTTCCTCTCTCTTCCTCCCTCCCTTCTTTCTTTCATTCCTTTCTCCTTCCCTTCATCACTTCTCCCTACTTCCATAACACCATTTCTTCATCCTTCACCCCATCTTCCTTCCCTTTATTTTACAATTATTAATAATCTAAAATAAATACAATTAATTCATTAAAACCTTTCCTACTTCACGTCCTTCCATCTTTTTTTCTTCCTTCCTTTCTCTCTCTCTCTCCCTCCATCACTTCTCCCTACCTCCATAACATCCGTTCTTCCTTCCCTTTAAATTACATTTTAAAAGGAAAATGTAAATAACGAAATAAAACTAATTTATGAAATAATTCCTTCTTTTTTTCCTTCCTCCCTTCTTTTTCTTCTTTCTTCTTTTCTCCCTTCCTTTCTCTCTCCCTCTATAACGTCTCCCTACCTTCATAACATCCTTTCTTCCTCCTTCCTCTCCCATCTTTCTTCCCTTTAATTTATTTTAAAATTATGAATTAAATAACAAAATAACTAAAATTAATTTAGGAAATGATCACGCTCCAAACATAACACTTTACCCTTTATTCCTTTATTTCACATATATTCAGGAATGTTACTTTTATGTGAGCCTAACAAAATCCTGAGATTCAAGAGGACCACGTTCCACACGTCTGGAATAGGAATGGTTCAATTAAAAGGTATTATGCTCTTGATCCCTCTCTCTTTCTGATCTAGGCGCATTATCATGCAAAGAAAAAAAAAAAAAAGGAACACAGGTTTCTTATTGGACCTTCTGCTCAATAAAAAAAAATTGCAGGACTCTTTAAGAAAGTTTCTATAGCCTGTTATTGCCTTTTACCTTCCAATAATCTCTCCCCCCCATACTGGTCTATTGATGGCATTCCTGCATTGGGGGATGCTATGATAATTGACAGGCTTCCACAGCCCTTTTATCCTGTGTCTTCCAGGGCAGGAGATTAGAGAGAAGAAGAGAGGTATTTCATGAATGGGGGACAGAGAGCCAATAGAATTCCCTTATACCAGCTCTCAGCTGCCATTCATTTCTCAGATGAAACAAGGAGCATGGAAATCATTAGGTATCTGGGAGAATGCTGCTTTTAGGCTATGCAAAAATATCTACTGCAATATCTTTTTATCTATCTGAGTTTATACCTAATTATTTATGATATTGTTGCATGCCTTGAAAGTTCTATATAACGTTTTTTTTATTCTACCTTTTTATCATGTTCATTATTATTATTATACAGGATTAACAGTTTGTGCAGTGCTTTATGTTCCTGGCTACATATGTAAAAAAAAAAAAAAATCCCAATAAGCGTATATTAATTGGTTTGCGCAAAATTTATAGCATCTACAAACTATAGAATTTTTTTTTTTTTTTTTTTAGTAGTAATGGCGGCGATCAGCGACTTATAGCAGGATTGCAATTTTGCAGTGGACAAATCATACATTAACTGACACTTTTTACATTTTTGGGGACCAGTGACACTAATACAGTGATCAGTGCTAAAAAATATGCACTGTCACTGTATTAATGACACTGGCTGGGAAGGGGTTAACATCAAGGGCGATCAAAGGGTTAACTGTGTGCCTGACCAGAGCTTGTATGCTGTGTGGGAGGTGCTTTTACCAGGGGAAGGCATGGATTCATGTTCTTGCTTTGCAAGAACCACAGGATCCATGCCTTCCCTACTAACAGAACGGCGATCTGCCTAGTTTACACAGGCAGATCACCATTCTGGCTCTCTGCCTAATGATCGGCGGGTTCCGGTGGAAATTGAGTCTGCAGTACACGCAGATCAGCTCCCATTGTGCATAATCGGAGCGGTCGCCGGCAACGCGCATGCGCGCCCTAGACCCCAAGTTGCAGAATTACGTACTAGGTACGTGATCCTGCGCAGCAGAGCCGCCTTGTCGCCGTTTATGTAAGCTATACAGTCAGCAGGCAGTTAAAGACGAGCTCCAGTTAAACTGTAGCTGCTGTCTTTTAATAAACAGACACTCGCCTGTCCCAGGATCCAGTACTCTGCTCATCCGAGCCATTCTTTCCATTCGTGTGCTGTCCCCGGTGCCAACATCTCAACTGCGGGCACCCGGCTGTGACAGCATGGGGCTTCACAGCTGGATGCCCACTGTGCATGTGCGAGCCACACTACGGTTTGGGAATGGTCTCGCAGTCTTCTGGGACCTGTGACATGTCCCAGAAGACTGTTGGGAGGTAGGAGAACTTTCTCTCGGATCGCTTAGACAAGGATTGGGTACCTGTCAAAACCAGGTACCCCCCCCCCCCCCCAAAACAAAAGTGCAATTTCCTAAAAAAGAGGGGGGAAGGAGGCGTAAAAGCGGAACACCCCCTTTTGGGTGGAGCTCCACCTTAAGCTCTGCGCTGCAGTGTGCACACTCAACCCTAACATCAGGTGCAATAAAAAAGTAAGCACAAAAAAACTGAAGCACACAAAGGGTGTAAACTTGGTTCTCCTCCAAAGAAAAAGGACCCTGGCACCAAGCCCCCGGGGTGCAAGACTCCTGAGGTGGACTGGGTACTCATGGTCCACCCAGCTGAAACCAGACCCTATTCTTTAGGGGACCTGCTCAGGCAAGGCCCAACCAAGTCCTAGGTGGGGCTTCCCCAAAGGAAGACTCCACGGTGGGGGGAGAACCCGACCACAAGGACACGTACCCACTTCCCAAAGCCTTTCAGGCAAAGTCCAAGGACCTACCCCCTACTAACCAGGAGTGAGTTAAGTACATAGGGGCTGCGAAAAAAGTGAAAAATAAATAAGCACTTGCCAAAGGGCAAGACAACGGGTGGCCTTCTTCATGCAAAATGCCAGTGGTGGAAACTGAGGTCAGGCCTCCAGCACTATTAGGTTGGCAGCCTGTAGCTGTGTGACTTTTCTTTTAGCATTTTGAATTTCTGACGCCATAAAATAAAGATGCCAACCTTTTATTTCATAGATTTTTATTTTTTCGCTTGAATTTAATGAGTTTAATTAAACTTCATGAGTTTTAGTTATGAATAACAGAAGAGATGGTGATCTTTTTTAATTTCCCCCTTACAATCTTGAATGAACAATTATGTATTTATGTTTAGAGGAGTCTGCTAGCTAATCCTATAACAAAGATATTTGCATTTCTATTGTGTAATTGGATGTTTTTGGATGCCGGTTCGTGTATGAGGACAAGAATCCACAAAGGAGGCAGGGTTTGGTCTTGTGGCACACTGACACATAGCCAGCCTGAACTCAACTAGGAAAGTTATGGAGCTTATATGGGCAGTTGTGCGATTGGCTCCATCTGGTTAGCGATTTTAGCATTGCAGCTAAACTAATAAATATTACCCATACATCTCTAGTACTATTGATACAATACTACGGGAAAGTATTCAGACCCCCTTACATTTTTCACTCTGTTAAATTGCAGCCATTTGCTAAAATCATTTAAGTTCATTTTTTTCCTCAATAATGTACACACAGCACCCCATATTGACAGAAAAACACAGAAATGTTGACATTTTTGCAGATTTATTAAAAAAGAAAAACTGAAAAATGTAATATATGAAGTATTCAGACCCTTTCCTGTGACACTCATATATTTATAACTCAGGTGCTGTCCATTTCTTCTGATCATCCTTGAGATGGTTCTACACCTTCATTTGAGTCCAGCTGTGTTTGATAACTGATTGGACTTGATTAGGAAAGCCACACACCTGTTTTTTTAAGACCTTACAGCTCACAGTGCATGTCACAGCAAATGAGAATCATGAGGTCAAAGGAACTGCCTGAAGAGCTCAGAGACAGAATTGTGGCAAAGCACAAATCTGGCCAAGGTTACAAAAAAAATTCTGCTGCACTTAATGTTCCTAAGAGCACAGTGGCCTCCATAATCCTTAAATGGAAGACGTTTGGGACGACCAGAAACCTTCCTAGAGATGGCCGTCCGGCCAAACTGAGCTATCGGAGGAGAAGAGCCTTGGTGAGAGAGGTAAAGAAGAACCCAAAGATCACTGTGGCTGAGCTCCAGAGATGCAGTCGGAAGATGGGAGAAAGTTGTAGAAAGTCAACCATCACTGCAGCCCTCCACCAGTCGGGGCTTTATGGCAGAGTGGCCCGACGGAAGCCTCTCCTCAGTGCAAGACACATGAAAGCCTGCATGGAGTTTGCTAAAAAACACCTGAAGGACTCCAAGATGGTGAGAGATAAGATTCTCTGGTCTGATGAGACCAAGATAGAACTTTTTGGCCTTAATTCTAAGAGGTATGTGTGGAGAAAACCAGGCACTGCTCATCACCTGTCCAATACAGTCCCAACAGTGAAGCATGGTGGTGGCAGCATCATCCTGTGGGGGTGTTTTTCAACTGCAGGGACAGGACGACTGGTTGCAATCGAGGGAAAGATGAATGCGGCCAAGTATAGGGATATCCTGGACGAAAACCTTCTCCGGAGTGCTCAGGACCTCAGACTGGGCCGAAGGTTTACCTCCCAACAAGACAATGACCCTAAGCACACAGCTAAAATAATGAAGGACTGGCTTCACAACTCCGTGACTGTTCTTGAATGGCCCAGCCAGAGTCCTGACTTAAACCCAATTGAACATCTCTGGAGAGACCTAAAAATGGCCGTCCACCAACGTTTACCATCCAACCTGATAGAACTGGAGAGGATCTGCAAGGAGGAATGGCAGAGGATCCCCAAATCCAGGTGTGAAAAACTTGTTGCATCTTTCCCAAAAAGACTCATGGCTGTATTAGATCAAAAGGAGCTTCTACTAAATACTGAGCAAAGGGTCTGAATACTTAGGACCATGTGATATTTCAGTTTTTATTTTTTAATAAATCTGCAAAAATGTCAACAATTCTGTGTTTTTCTGTCAATATGGGGTGCTGTGTGTACATTAATGAGGAAAAAAATGAACTTAAATGATTTTAGCAAATGGCTGCAATATAACAAAGAGTGAAAAAATTAAGGGGGTCTGAATACTTTCCGTCCCCACTGTATATATGCGTGTGTTTCTGTTCATGTAGTATGTCTAAAAATCATTTAGGAAAGAAAATCGCTTGATTCCCCCATCAACACAGTCAGTATTGATGGGGGAATACCTCCAGTAGCGCTATTGTTTTCTGCCGGCTGGCAGTAATCACATGTAAAAAAAAGGCTGGTTGTACCTAAGTCAATCGATGAATGTACAATCAGCCTGCCCACCGTACATGGATAGAAATGTGGCCGGTCCCTGCTGAACCGGTTGTATTTCGATCCATATATGGCCGGCTTTACATATTGTGACTCAATAGGGGACAGACTGAGGGACAGTTCTTTTAGCCCTGGTTCACACTGACACAAAAAATAAAGAAAAGTATTTGTTTCAATGACCCACAGTGAAAGGTCAAGACACTAAATTGATGAAGAAATTTGATTTTTTACATTTTTTGAATTGGATATGTTTTATAGCATAAAGTAAAAAATATTGTCGGTCTTTGTTTATAGCGTAAAAAAATAAAAACCGAAGAGGTGATCAAATACCACCAAAGGAAAGCTCTATTTCTGGGGAAATGCAATTATTTTAGTAAATATAAACTGCTTAATTCCCTGTTCTCATCAGCAATATACAGCAGTTTTGTGACTTCTACCGGTGCCTGGTTAAAGCTTGTAGGAGAAGTTTTCATGCTGCACTGAGCTGTCCTATGAGGCTGCATGATCCCTGACCCTATGTCTGGACAGTGCTGATTGGTCCTGTGCTGATCACATGCACCCTCCCAAGAAAAAAAACAAACTCTCTAGCAATACACACCAAACTGAGCATGTGCAGAGTGCCTCCAAGGCTCTGTTCTGTCAGGAGATGGATTGGGGACTGTGGAAGAAGGGGAGGAGCAGAGAAGACAGGATCAAACAGCCTTTTTAGACAATGTGAAGGATTAACCCCTTAGGTTCCACAGTATAACAAGCATGCTATGCTGAATATACAGACTGATTTTACTCTTGTGGGTTTAGTAACACTTTACATAGAAACATAGAAAAGAAAAGTGACAGCAGAAAAATACGGAGTAGTCCATCGAGTCTGTCTATTGGCTGGCCATACATTATACAATTTTCTTGTACAACTTTCTTTTAGATTTGCCAAAACCATATAATAGGAGGTCAAACGTAAACACTTTCAATTTGTATACAATCAGACAGGCCCTTCCATTACATAGTTGAAGGTAAATCTAAAGAAAATTGAATAGGAAAATTGCATGGTGTATGGCCAGCTTTGCTATAGATCTATGTTTATCCCAAGCATGTTTAAAGCCACTTAACTCATAAACATCCCTTCTATTGCTCTCAGACTCCTCCGAAGCTCCAAATTTCTTTTTTGTATTTGTTGCTGTGATCTGACTTCCTGTTAGAGGGTGGCTACGTTCCTTCTTTTTGATCCCACTGTATGTAGGAATGTTGCCACCTCTTTTGCTTGCTTCTGAGATGGACTATGGACTATGGGATGTGTATTGTGCATAGAGTAGTGCATATGACCACAACTAATGTGCACTGCTCAATTCAAACAAAGGTGAGGGGGGAAAAGGAGAGGCTCCGTGTCTGATGAAGGACATTATAGGGAGGCAGAGCAGCCTGGATCCTCCTCTTCTCGGGTCCCTCTTCGCTGCTCCTGGCACCTCCCTCCTATCGAGTACCCCCACAGCAAGCAGCTTGCTATGGGGACACCCGAGCTGATCTGCAGGTCCATGTGTCCATTCAGACACGGAGTCCTGACCTGGCCCCGCCCAACATCTCTCCCCTGATTGGCTGACTGAATTTGATTGACAGCCGCGGGAGCCAATGGCGCCGCTGCTGTGTCTCAGTTAAACAGGAGGAGAGTCCCGCATGGCTTAGACATTCGTGGACATTGCTGGAGAGAGAAGGGGCTCAGGTAAGTATTAGGAGGTGCTGGGGGGGGGGGGGGCTGCTACACACAGAAGGTTACTTTTATCTCAATGCATAGAATGCATTAAGTCAAAAAAAAAAAAAAAACCTTCTGCTTTTCCAACGCCTTTAAAGCGGACCTTCATTAATTTTTTCATCTTTCCATCTGTTAAATATTCTGCCCTTGTTGTTTTAACTTTGGATAGTAAAACATTTTTTTTCTGCCAGCAAATAACTTATACAGCCCACTTCCTGTTTCTTGTCCGGTAAAAAGCCTAGGCTTATGACATCTCTCACTCTCCTGAGAGTTTACTAGGAAGGGATGGGGGGGATGAGTTATAAGAGGGCCAATGAGAGCTGCAGAGCTGGAGGTGTGCCTCTGTGTGTCTGTGTAAATCCAGGAAGTGAACAGGCAGCAGCTTCAGCCGCCCACAGTTAAAATGGATGCAGCCAGACTCAGTGGAGGGAGATTTCTGCGGCATATTTGGCAAGTACAAAATCACAATATATATAAAATAATATGCAAAGTGGTTGGAGGGAAGTTTCAAAATGGCAAATATGTTTTTATTACAAATTATGTGAGCGGACCGCAGTTCTTCTTTAAGTAGTGCATACATCTCAACCTTTTGAGATGGGAATGAGGGACACCTATTACCAAAAGTATGTAGGGATAGGACACGCCCTCTGTGGGTTTAACCATTTTTTACATTTTTTTTTAGAATTCTCCTTTAAGGGGGCCTTAAAGTGGAATTCCACCCAAAAGTGGAACTTCCGCTCATTGCACTCCTCCCCCCACAATTGGCACCTTTCGGGGGGGGGGGGTGGAGGGGGCAGGATACCTGTCTTTCACAGGTATCCTGTTCTCACTTCCGGGAGCCTCAGCCGCAGGTATTGACGTCACCGCCCGGGCTCCCTCCTCCTTCCTCCTCCTTCCCCCGCCGTCGGGCCAGTAGTAGAGTGGAGGGGAGCGGAGTGAATGTGCATGCGCAGTAGGGTTCCTGGCGTGAAGCTGTAAGGCTTCACTGCCGGGTTCCCTTACTCGCAATGGAGCACCCGGCAGCTGATGGAAACATCAGCTACGGTGCCGACATCGCTGGACTCCAGGACAGGTAAGTGACCGATTAGTCAGCAGCTGCAGTATGTACAGCTGCTGGCTTTTTATTTTTGCAGCGGTGGGTGGAACCTCCACTTCAAAGGAGAATTCTAAAAAAAAAAAAAAAAAAAACAAAATGGTTAAACCCACAATTTTTTTTTTTTTTTAATCACTATTATTGCTTCATAGCGGCTTTTGACATTTACAAATACAGCAATTTAGATGAAAGAATTAGCATTGTGAAACACTTTTTGAAAGATAAAAAGTGCATTTTATTTACATCTATATAGATCAGACCAAAATGAGGGACAAATGAGAAGGAAAGAGGGACAGAGGGACATTGCTCCAAATCAGGGACAGTCCCTCGGAATCAGGGACAGTTGGGAGCTATGTTAGTGGATGTGTATGAATTTTTATTTATTTTTTTTGGAGAATAAGGACATTGTTTAGTTTCAGTTTAATAGCTTTCCCAGTGAACGTGTATCGTAAAGACAGAGTGCAGATAACAAGGTGTGACTGAATCCTGTAATATAGCATAAGGTATTTTGGGCACATTGCATAATATGCATAATAATAGCAGAAATCCACAATAGCATTATTATTTTAGCATAGAACATCTGCTGCTCTTAAAGGCTCAATACTGTCACCTACAGGAGATCAGGAGAACACATGGTTTGATAGGGTGAAGTGACCCTAAGTACTGTAAGCCAGAATTTGGGTATCTTGCTTGGGGATATGACGGCTCTTTTCCTTAGCTAAATGACTTTGCAATTTAAATTAAATGCATCTATAAGAAAAAAAGTAAACTATGGATTACATATTAGGCTGAAATAGGATTGATGTATACAGACAACCATAGGGCCAATGACCCAGCACTCTTTAATATTTGGCAACCTGCTATTAGGGGTGCAAAATTATAGCAGAAACTGACTGTTTCACCCATTGAGCTTCTTATCTATTTTTTACTTCTACTTAGAGGTGTGCTCTTTCCTGTTTTTTTGGGTTTTTTTTTTTTTTTTTTGGGGGGGGGGTGGCAGGGGGGGCGGTATTAAGGAAGACTTTGTTCATTTTATTTCGTTTTTTTTTTTTTTGTATTAAAGTTTGTTTGTTTTTTGTGTACATTTGTGTGTGCTTATTTGATCAGTATTTAACACATTAATTTTTATTTTATTTTATTATTTTTTTAGAGGAAGTTAAAGCTGAACCCTTGTCTGCAAACGAACACAAGAAAACAAAAACAGAAACAAACAAACAAAAAAAAACTTGCAGCAGGACCCCCCCCCCCCCTGCACTGCAAGAATACATGCTCATTATGTCTAGCCACTTAAGGGCCGAGCCTCTTTTTGAGATGTGTTGTTTACAAGTTAAAAAGCGTTTTTTTTTTTGCTAGAAGATTATGTAGAACCCCCAAACACTATAAATTTTACAAAAAAAAAAGAAACATTTGTCAATTAAAAAAATCATTTGAAAAAATGGCCCTTCTGTTATAAAACATATCCAATAAAAAGAAAGTTAAAAATCAAATTTCTTTATAAATTTAGACCAATATGTATTCTGCTACATGTTTTTGGTAAAAAAAAATCTCAATAAGCATACATTGATTGGTTTGCGCAAAAGTTATAGCGTCTACAAACTATGGAATATATACTGGATTTTTTTTTTCTTTTATACTAATAATGATGGCGATCAGCGACTTATAGAGGGACTGCGATATTGTGGTGGAAAATCGGACACTAACTGACACTTTGGGGGAACCAGTGACACTAATACAGTGATCAGTGCTAAAAATATGCACTGTCACTGTACTACTGACACTGTCTGGGATGGGGTTAAACATTAGGGGTGATCAAAGGGTTAACTGTGTGCTTAACCTGTGTTTTTGTTTACTGCGTTAGGTGCTTTTACTATGGGAATCCATCCCTTCCCCCCTGTCAGAACTGAACTGAACTGATTGGAGGGATAGGGACACCCCCCCTTCACACAGCACACAGGAACAGAGCTGAGGCTGAGGCCCTCCCCTGTCACCATTTTTCTCTTGGTGTCAGGAAAACTTGTAAGAAGTGACTCATGCTGATAGCAGAGGAACGAGGCAGCAGACAGAAATGACACTTAGTGCTCCTAATTGAGACAAGTAAACACTATAGAGGGAGAGGGGTTTCCAACCACTTTAAACCCTAAATTATAATCACAATTTAAAGTGATTGTAAAGGATTTTTTTTTTTTTTTAAATAACAAACATATCATACTTACCTCCACTGTGCAGCTCGTTTTGCACAGAGTGGCCCCGAACATCCTCTTCTGGGGTCCCCCAGCGGCTCTCGCGGCTCCTCCCCACATCAGATAACCCCCTAGGAGAAGCGCTCTCCCGAGGGGGTTGCCTTGCAGGCGCGCTCCCAAGTCCAGCATTTGCGTCCACAGACATGAATGCCGGACTCGGCCCCGCCCCCCGGCGCCAGCGTCATTGTATTTGATTGACAGCAGCGGGAGCCAATGGCTGCGCTGCTATCAATCTATCCAATCAAGAGCTGGGACCCCGTGGAGAGAGGGACAGCGCGCCCCCACCGAGGAGATGAAGGGGCTCAGGTAAGAAAAACGGGGGGGGGGGGGGGCGGGGCTGGTTACTGCCAGGTGTTTTTTCACCTTATTGCAAAGGGTGCATTAAGGTGAAAAAACACGAGGGTTTACAACCCCTTTAATGCTAAGCTCCATGTTTTTGGAGTCTGTGACTACTAAAGTACTGAAGCCATTTTTAAATCAGAATGACAGTCAGGCAAGTTGCATTTTCAGATGACAGCCTTGATGTTTGCCTAGACTAAGATTTCCATTGAAGTGTTACTAAACCCAGGACCCTGCATTCACTATATCTGGTCTCCAACAGTACACAGAACAAGGAAATGCAATTATTTTAGTAAATATAAACTGCTAAATACTTTTTCTCATCAGCAGTATATAGCAGTCTTGTGATTTCTATCAGTTCCTGGTTAACGCTTGTAGGAGGAGTTTTCATACTGCACTGGCTGTCCTGTGAGGATGTAGGACCCCTGACCCTCTGTCTGGACAGTGCTAATTGGCCCTGTGCTGATCACACGCACTCTCCCAAGAAACAAAATCTCTCCAGTTATACACACCAAACTGAGCATGTGCAGTCTGACTCCAGTAGCTCTGTCTTATCCAGACCGGTTTTGGAGACAATGCAAGAAGAGGAAGATCAGTGAACACAGGATCAAACAGCCTTTTTACACAAAGCGGAGGAATAACCCGTTAGGTTCCACAGTGATTATAACGAGCATGTTTTACTGCATATACAGACTGATTTTACCATTGTGGGTTTAGTAACACTTTAATTAAGGAGATCAATATGCAAAGTAGGGTAACCCTGGTTGATCCCTCACTGATCTGATTCCAGCAAACTGAGGGTTAGCATTGCTGTTTACCTGGCTGCAGGTAAGTACGGGGCTCTGATGACTCTGATCACTTCATTTGATAAGATTACAATTTCATACCTCCCAACATTTTGAGATGGGAATGAGGGACACCTACTAGCAAATGTATGTAGGCATAGGACACGCCCCCCTGCCACACCCCCTTAAAGGAGAATTAACCAAAAAAAAGGTTAATTAAATCCAGAAGTGTTTTTTTTTTATCGCTACTATTCCATTATATTGGCTTTTAAAATGTACAAATGCAGCAATTTAGAAATTGGATAAAGAGTTTAGCACCGGGAAACACTTTTTGAAAGATAAAAAGTGCATTTTATATACAACTATATAGATCAGATCAAAATGAGGGACAAATGAGGAGAAAAGAGGGACAGAGGGACATTGCTCCAAATCAGGGACAGTCCCTCGAAATCAGGGACAGTCTCTCTAAATCAGGGACAGTTGGGAGCTCTGCAATTTTGCTGAGCAAACAAATTTTCGATGCCCCGTCATGTGTGGAGATGCAGTTTATTTGTTTGTATTTCTCCGGCTCTATAATTCCCGATTCACAGATAGGCAGGACACCTACGCACATATTTACCCCCATTTTTTTTTTATTTTGTTTGCCTTCCGAAAATCCTGTCCCAGCGACGCAGCTGCCATTGTTAATATTAATTTTTTTATTGCTGATAAGAAGTGAGGACACAGGTTCTTTTATAGTTCATTGCGCTGTTATTTCGAGTGTTTCCTGTCCATCCTACGTAACCGATAATCCCGGCCCCACACTGAGGAGTATTGTCCCCGGCTTGTATCAGCTTCAGTTCCCTATATGTCAAAGGAGAGAAATGTGAGAAATCCTTCTCAAGATTTGACAAGCTGACCTTTAAACTTACAGGTCTGAAAGGCCGACTTCTTCCAAAAATCATTCTTCAGCTTTCAATGGCTGCCGGCAGTTTAACCACTCCAGCTCCGGATGATTTTACCCCCCCCCTTAACGACCAGGCTATTTTTTGCGATACAGCACTGCGTTATTTTAACTGGCAATTGCGCGGTCGTGCCTCGCTGTACCCAAATAAACTTTGTGTCCTTTTTTCCCACCAATAGAGATTTATTTTGGTGGTATTTGATCACCTCTGCGGTTTTTATTTTTTGCGCTACATACAAAAAATACCTCTTATGCCCCGTACACACGATCGGACATTGATCGGACATTCCGACAACAAAATCCATGGATTTTTTCCGACGGATGTTGGCTCAAACTTGTCTTGCATACACACGGTCACACAAAAGTTGTCGGAAAATCCGATCGTTCTGAACGCGGTGACGTACAACACGTATTTCAGGACTATAAACGGGGCAGTAGCCAATAGCTTTCGTCTCTTAATTTATTCTGAGCATGCGTGGCACTTTGTCCGTCGGATTTGTCTACACACGATCGGAATTTAAAGGATCGGATTTTGTTGTCAGAAAATTTTATAGCCTGCTCTCAGACTTTGTGTGTCGGAAATTCCGATGGAAAAAGTCCGATGGAGCCCACACACGGTCGGAATTTCCGACAACAAGCTCCGATCGGACATTTTCCGTCGGAAAATCCGACCGTGTGTACGGGGCATTAGACTTTGTGTGTCGGAAATCTAAAGAGAGAACTACCATCCAAGAAGGCCATATAGGTTGCCACCATCCCTGATATCAAGAAAAAGAGAGAAAACCCCTCAAAGAGTTGGTGGGACTTTAAAGGCAACAAAGTAGTAAAAAAACATTTTATTGATACAAGTATACAAAAATATATAAATATGACAATATGAAAAACGTCTAATACAATTCACTGCATACACAATAAAATAAGGATATGGATATGCTGATGTAGAATTCGAATGTATATTCGTGTAATCTTCCACCTTGGGCCTACGCGTTTCGGGACTTGTGTGTCGGAAATTCCGATGGAAAAAGTCAGATGGAGCCCACACACGGTCAGAATTTCCGACAACACAATCTGATCGCACATATTCTGTCGGAATGTCCGACCGTGTGTACGGGGCATTAGTAGTATCAACTGTACTTATCAAATTGCACTGTGCTAGTTACTATCATGATTCATTATCTTTTTACCCATGTTATTAAGTTTATCAATTAATAAATATCCATATATTTTTATAGATTTTGATATATTTCTTTACAATCATTGTTTTCTTTTGCAGCCACGAGCTTCATTTAAAGTCCCAATTTTTGTCCCTGCCCCCCTTTCTTTGCCACTAAATAGGGATGGAGGCATCTGGCCTTTTAAGGCCATTGCCTCATATAAAGTCCCAACACAATAAAAATATTTTTTTTCTCTTACAAACAATAAAAAGACTGACAATTTTGAAAAAAAAAAAAACAGTATTTTTTACTTTCTGCTATAAAACATTCCCAATAAAAAAAAAAAAAAAATCAAATTTCTTCATCAATTTAGGCCAATATGTATTCTGCTACGTGTTTTTGGTAAAAAAAAAAATTTCGGTAATTGTATATTGATTGGTTTGCGCAAAAGTTATAGCGCCTACAAACTATGGGATAGATTTATTTATTTTTATTCTATTTTACTAGTAATGGCGGCGATCAGCCACTTATAGCGGGATTGCGATACTGCGGCGGAGAAATCGGACACTAAGTGACACTTTGACACTTATTGGGGACCAGTGACACTAATACAGTGATCAGTGCTAAAAAATATGCACTGTCACTGTAATAATGACACTGGCAGGGAAGGGGTTAACATCAGGGGCGATCAAAGGGGTAAATGTGTTCTCTGGGAGTGCTTGTTAACTGTGGGGGGAGGTGCTTTGACTGGAGGAATTTAAAAATCTGTGTTCCTGCTTAGCAGGAACACAGGATCAGCACATTCCCCTCTCAAAGAACGGTGGTCTGCCTTGTTTACATAGGCAGACCACCATTCAGCCTTTCTCCTGAACAATCGGCGGGTCCCGGTGGACATCACGTCCGCCGGACCTGCTGATTGGCTCCCGCTGTGCCCAGTCACAACGGGAGTGGGTCGGCGGCGGCATGCGCACGGTACGTGATCTGGCGCAGAGCGGCCGCCCTGCCACAGTATATCTATGTTGGGGCGGTCGCTAAGGGGTTAAGGAGAAATTTTTTATATTAAAACGGTAGTAAACCCCTGGTGGTCAAAAAAATAAATTCCTGCAAGGCAATGTCAGAATGTGCTAGTATGCATTGCATACTAGCACATTATGGGAAACTTACCTTAGAAAGAAGCACTCCCACGCAGCGATGTCACCGCTGAAACGGTTGCCATCTTCCCCTAGGCCTCCTTCTGGGTGCATGAGTGGCTGGGGGCACGATGATGTCACAATGACGCGGGAGCTGCGGTTTCCGACACGGGATCTGAAGGTGCTGCACTGAGTGCATGCGCCAATGATGTCATCAGCTGCATGCAGTCTGGCTATCTCCTAAACTGTGCATGTTTGATGATATTGACAGTGCCTACAGAATGCATTCAGATAACAAAAAAAACTTCTGACTTTACAACCCCTTTAACGGTTTTTCATTTTCAGCACCACCGCGGGTTAAAACAATAAAAATAAATAACTAAAGGCAAAACTTTTTTTTTCCGTCTTGGACAGCATGAAGAGGGTTTAGAACCCCTGCTAGGTTTTTATTGCTGCCTGTGTCCCCATTTCGGAGATTCCCCCTCTCTATTTGTCCTGTTTACCATTATCATTGAAAGTGAAAGTCCTCAGAAAAGTAATAGAGGGGAAATCCTCCAATGGGGACACTAGGTCTGGGGGGGCCCTCAAAGGATTCCCTTAAAGTGGTTGTATAGTCACTTTTTTTTTACTTTTATCCTTTTAAGCCTTATTATAGGCTTACCTGTAGGCAGTGGCGTCGCTAGGGGGTGGCTTTTGGGGCTATAGCCCCGAATCTGGGGCCCATAGCCCTGAGTCTCTGCAGGGGTCCCCAAGGGGAGGGGAGGCTCTCTGGGGACCCTGATGTAAGTGGGGGCTCTCTGGGGACCCTGATGCAAGGGGGAGGCTCTCTGGGGACCCTGATTTTAAGGGGGAGGCTCTCTGGGGACCCTAATGTAAGGGGGGCTCTCTGTGGACCCTGATGTAAGGGGGACTCTCTGGGGACCCCGATGTAAATGAGGGGCTCTCTGGGGATATATACACATACACACACATATATTACTGTATATACATGTGTATGCCCACCCAAGCATATAACTTTCTTTACTTCACTGCTATGGGCTCTAGCCCCAGATCTTTTGTAGACCTAGCAACGCCCCTGCCTGTAGGTAAAAAGAATATCTCCTAAACCTGTACAGTTTAGGAGATATTCCCCTTGCAATGAGCCGCTGACTTCAGCGGCGCATGCGCTCTGGGGATTCTTGGCTGAAAGTCCGGCAGACGCCGGACCTTGCCGGAAAGAATTCTCCCTCGCGCACGCGCAGGAGTGACAACATCGTGGCTCTGGCCACTCACAGCGCCGGAGCCGCAAAACCCAGAAGACACGGCGAGGCACATTGCCAGCTCCCTCGGCATGGACCGGGTGAGATACCGACGTCTCGTTCTAATGTAAGTATTTCATAATGAGCTAGTATGCGGTGCATACTAGCTCATTATGCCTTTTGCCTTACAGGTGTAGAAAAAAAAAAAGTCAGTGGGCTTACTACCGCTTTAATTTACAGGGATTTCCTCTCACTTCTTGTTTTGGCTATGGGACAGGAAGTGAAGGGAAATCTCCCCCAATGAGACACAGATGGTTAAAAATAAATAAAAAATTGACAGCGCTTATAACCCTCCCTTAGTCTTCCCAAAATAAAATAAAAAAA
Source organism: Lithobates clamitans (assembly GCA_037952925.1). Classification (NCBI taxonomy): domain Eukaryota; kingdom Metazoa; phylum Chordata; class Amphibia; order Anura; family Ranidae; genus Lithobates; species Lithobates clamitans. Next base: position 454,889 of record JBBGZY010001809.1, on the reverse strand, counting down.
TTGGCCATAGTTCTACTTTAAGAATACATACTGGAATAGATTTTTTTTTTTTTGTTTAATGTCACCACGTTAGCAATTAACAATTACCTGTTAACCTAACACTTAGCATTGACTCTATCCTTAATGCTTATCCCCTAAATGATAATCTCAGCCTTAGTCCATACCTAACCCCCTGAAATCCATGTGTAGCACATGAGGCTGATTCAGGGAGCCTTTGATTTCCATTTAGTAGGAACAGTTATGTGAATGCTGACAGGTCCTCTTTATCATAGGTATAAAAACCAGCGAACGGATGTTTTTCAAAATGTTTTGAATGCCAAACAATCCTTTTCTTTTTTTTATGCACGCATACATGCACGTAGGCATGTATATATAGAGTCAACAAGTATGTGTGCATACCTGACGCTCCAGGTATGCATTTATAACAAGTATTTATAGTATTCATTTATTGGAGTTTTAGGGGAACAGTCAACTGGGCAAAAGTGACTGATTGATTTTAAATAGCAATTATACAACATTCATCAGAGGTATGTAATAGGCTTTAACAGAGAAATATCATATATTTTCAGTGAGCATATCTTTTGAGTTGTTTTTTTTTTTTTGATTAGTGGATTAGCCATTATAATCATTTTCCCTCTCTGTTTAGAAACAATTAAAGCTGTATCGACTTCTGTTCAACCACAGTGACCAGACATGGATTAAAATTTCGATGGCCAGTTTAACTTCTTACCGCCCGCCCGCCCCCCCACAGTAGTTATGCGGTGTAACCCCGCTGGATCACGTACATCGGCGGAGACTTCTGTGTTTGTGCGCGCACATACGCATGCCCGCTGCTGACAGCACTTTATTCAACCAGCAGGGCTGGATATAGCCTGTTTGATGTGGGGGTGCAGTAAAAGATCTCAGGGGGGGGGGGGCAAGGAAGGGAGGTCAGCACGGCAGAAGAGAGGATCCCAGGATAGGATCAGCAGTTAGCAGGCCAGGGCATCGGGGCTATTTGTTTTTAGGACAGCATATAGGGGTCAGCTGGGCAGTTTACAGTGGGTCAGCAGGGTTGTGCACAGGAATTGGTAAAGCATTGAACTGGGAATCAGTAGGGCAGAGGACTGGAGTCACCACTGGTAAGGAAGAGGACAGGGGTCACCGCTGGCAGGAGAGAGGGCAGGGGTCACTGCTGGCAGGAGAGAGGGCAAGGGTCACCGCTGGCAGGAGAGAGGGCAGGGGTCACTGCTGGCCGGAGAGAGGGCAGGGGTCACTGCTGGCCGGAGAGAGGGCAGGGATCACAGCTGAAAGGAGAAAGAGGACAGGAGTCATCTCTCACAGGGAGGGGGACAGGAGTCATCTCTGGCAGGGCAGGGGACAGGGGTCACGGCTGGAAGGAGAGAGGACAGGGGTCACGGCTGGAAGGAGAGAGGACAGGGGTCACGGCTGGAAGGAGAGAGGACAGGGGTCACGGCTGGAAGGAGAGAGGACAGGGGTCACGGCTGGAAGGGGAGAGGACAGGGGTCATGGCTGGAAGGAGAGAGGACAGGGGTCACCGCTGGAAGGAGAGAGGACAGGGGTCACCGCTGGAAGGAGAGAGGACAGGGGTCACCACTGGAAGGAGAGATGACAGGGGTCACCGCTGGAAGGAGAGAGGACAGGGGTCACCGCTGGAAGGAGAGAGGACAGGGGTCACGGCTGTAAGGAGAGATGACAGGGGTCACCGCTGCAAGGAGAGAGGACAGGGGTCACGGCTGGAAGGAGAGAGGACAGGGGTCAGGACTGGAAGGAGAGAGGACAGGGGTCACGGCTGGAAGGGGAGAGGAAAGGGGTCACGGCTGGAAGGAGAGAGGACAGGGGTCACCGCTGGAAGGAGAGAGGACAGGGGTCACCGCTGGAAGGAGAGAGGACAGGGGTCACGGCTGGAAGGAGAGAGGACAGGGGTCACGGCTGGAAGGGGAGAGGAAAGGGGTCACGGCTGGAAGGAGAGAGGACAGGGGTCACCGCTGGAAGGAGAGAGGACAGGGGTCACCGCTGGAAGGAGAGAGGACAGGGGTCACCACTGGAAGGAGAGGTGACAGGGGTCACCGCTGGAAGGAGAGAGGACAGGGGTCACCGCTGGAAGGAGAGAGGACAGGGGTCACGGCTGTAAGGAGAGATGACAGGGGTCACCGCTGCAAGGAGAGAGGACAGGGGTCACGGCTGGAAGGAGAGAGGACAGGGGTCATGGCTGGAAGGAGGGAGGACAGGGGTCACCGCTGGAAGGAGAGAGGGCAGGGGTCACCGCTGGAAGGAGAGAGGACAGGGGTCAGGGCTGGAAGGAGAGATGACAGGGGTCACCGCTGGAAGGAGAGAGGACAGGGGTCACTGCTGGAAGGAGAGAGGACAAGGTTCACCGCTGCAAGGAGAGAGGACAGGGGTCACCACTGGAAGGAGAGAGGACAGGGGTCACCCCTGGAAGGAGAGAGGACAGAGGTAACTGCTGGCAGAGCACTTAGTATAGCTGAGCCAGAGTCTCCCTGCTGCTTGCTAAGAGGCTGTACCAGCTGCCAGTCCAGGCATCTGGGTAAATCCTGGTGGAAAAGTCAGAATCTTTCCCCAGCCTGGATCAGCTGAAAAACGGGTCGCAGAAGTGCAGAACGAACTGCACTACTGTGATCCATTGGAGAAGTACAGCCAAAAAAACTTTACTTATCCTTCAATGTAAAACCCCACTCAAATGTCAAATTTCCTGATTGTTTTACAACTGTTGGCATTTTTACATATACTATATAGCTGTGATTTTTACTAGTCACTCTTTGCCCCTATGTTAACTTTTTATAGGTTCACTGCTCCCTCAACAGGTATGTAGGTGAGGTTGCAGTATGGTGGAGTGGAAATAATACACAGAGTCCAAGTGCGATTAAAGAACCTTTATTGAAATAATGCAAAGACACTTCACAATTAACCCGGTGGGAAGGCAACCCAGCTGCAGCAGCAGGTCCAACAGCATGCAGAGAGCAGGTTTCAGCCAAACTGACAATGCCTGTTGAGAGGGGCAGAATGCGGCCTGGCCATCTTGTGTCCAAGCAGGATGATGTCCAGAGAAGTTGCGAGCCCTATGCTTTTCCTCCTCATCAGAAACCTTTCCCTGACGCTAGTTCTGTCCCTACTAGGCGGGCTAGCTGTCCCTACTCTACCCACTCGCAAAATGTACGCCAAACTTGGAAACCACGGCCCTAAAAGGCTCTGCCTGAGCCAAGATGGCCACTAGAGTCACATTGGGTGGCAGCATCCAATGAGATAGCTTCCCCAGTGACCCAAGAAACCATAGAGGAACCATGTTCCTCTTGACTTCCTCTCCAACTGCAGTGCCACTGCGGAAGAGTGCCACCTACAGAGGAGAAAGGATGTGGAGATTATATGGGCCTTTGTGTGTATCTTCTTGGGTATAATTCAAGCAAAACCAGACTGTTTTTATATAAAAATATATCATTTTATTAGAAAAATCACAAATATTTAAAAATAAAGTTAAAAACATTCAAATAGGTTGGCCATCCAGGATAGTGCGTTTTCTGGCCTTAAGATCTGTTTGTTCTGGCCGACGCATTTTGAGGGAGAGTCCCACTTCATCAGGGTCTTGGATATTATTATGGAACAACGTGAGTCACTCGGTGGTAAAAAGCCTGCCAGGTCCTTTGGGAGGCCAACTAAAACCCCTTAAAATGCTCCACATCCAGGGTAGAGAATAGTAAATATTTCCAAAGCTTCCTAAATGGGGGGGGGGGGGGGGTTTGTCAGCCCTTGTTTTTTGTGAAATGCTCGACACGGCAGAAAGAGAATCATAAAACTTAAGCTTGTGCTTTGACATTATTCTCCTTGACCATACATCTTTTTGTTGGACACAAGAGAATACAAAAACCCCCATTTAGGAAGCTTTGGAAACATTTAATATTCACTACCCTGGATGTGGAGCATTTTAAGGGGTTATAGTTGGTCTGCTCACGGACCTGGCAGGCTTTTTACCACCGAGTGACTCACGTTATTCCAAATTAAGATCCAAGACCCTGATGAAGTAGGACTGCACCGTAAAACACGTCGGCCTGAACAAACGGATCTTAAGGCCAGAAAGCGCACTATCCTGGATGGCTAAACTATTTGGTTGTTTTTAGGCAGATTGCCTATACTCCCTCCCCCCCCCTTTTAACAGATGCTGTTCTCTGCATCACAACAACATGGAAACAACAATAACACTGGTGATAAAAACACAATCCAAGTGTACAGTAGTTAAGGCAGAACAATAAACATATAATTTCAAACAACGTAGAATATCTTGCAGGGAGCTGCCTGCGGTTGGACCACAAAGGGCGCTGGTGCTCTTGATTCTCTGTAGAGTCTCTTGGTGAAGGTTTAGCTTCAGACAGTGACTCGAGGGCCTCAGGTGGCAGGGGATCAGGTGCCTCACCTATTTTCTCTTCACCTGAGCCCGAGGTTGATTCCTCGGATGAATCCATACAGTCTGTGATACTGGATGGGTGGATGGGCCTTCTTGGCTCCCAACACCAACGTCACCAGGCTCAGAACTGAGATAGGCCAGAGACTCAAGAATGAGAGGTGGCAGGAACCAGTCAGTTGGAGCTTCACGCACCAGGGAAATATCCGCGCATCAAACACCTCCCGGTCATCTGCAGGTTTCCTGGAGCAGTCTTTACCCAGCACACAAAGTCTCAGCATATATTGGTATAATTGCTTCTTTACTGGGTCAGGCCCCTCCGAGACCAGATCATCAACAGGGGTAGGAGAGAATGGCTGCCCCACCACCCAGTACGGGGCCCGCCCCCACTTGTACTCTAGCTTGCTTCCTCGGGTGTGCTTGCCATTCTTTACCAACACCCGGTCCAGATGTTTAACAAGTTCTTCAAATGTCTTGGAAAAGATGATGATATTGTTGAGGTAAACTAACACAGTCTCGAAATTGAAGTCTCCAAGACATCTTTCCATTAAGCGCTGGAAGGTGCTAGGGGCATTACTGAGGCTGAAGGGCATGCGAAAAGTTCCAAGGGTGTGATGAAGGTTGTCTTCTCTCAGTCTTGTTCCTGCAACATTTCGTTCCAGGAGGCTATAGCTGCCTGTAGAGGGGCACAGATCACTTCCATCCCTGGTTGGGCCTCATAATTACAGTAGCAAGTTACTGCGTAGAGATCAGCCAAGATGGGGGTGTCTGCAAAGCAGCGCAGCAGCGCAGCGATATTGGCGTGGTTTCCAGGTTGGCAAGTTGCACCAAGACTTATCCTCAATGGACCCTGGATAGGGTACGGCCCACCAGCCACTCTCCTCGTCACTGGATCATTATGGGGTTCGACCACAACGGTGTATGAACCGCTCCTACTGTACTTGCTGCAGTTGCTTCTTGGTTGACCTGCGCCGGGCTTTGCAGGCGTGGAGTACTCAGAGCTACACAGCCTGCAGGCCACAGCCATGCTCCCGCTGGCCCGAATGTTCATAGTTGGCCAACAGGCAGGGTAAGTCCAGGTCTTTCAAGACATTTATGCTCAGCATCACAGGCACTGCTGAGTTGACTGGGTCACCACTACCCCTACCCGTTCCACCACCTGGTCTTCAATTTGAATCATTACCCAGGTCATGCCATCGACCATGATGGGTTGATTATTGGCCGCTCTGAGCGATAGCCAGCAGGGGTCTAACTGTTCTCCTGCTCAGAATCTCTGCACATAGAAATCATACTCCATGACTGTGACCACAGGCATAGGATTTCTTGCCCATCAACTAAGGCAGCTACCACTGGGCTTGGTGCGACCATGTTCTCTGACTTGCTGAGACTTTGGGTTGTTGGTCTTGGAGTTCTTTCCTCTGCCCTGGGAGTCAGTAGTTTAAAGACGGCCTGGAGGGGTTCCTGAATACAGACAGGCCACAGTTCTTGGATATATGGGGTTGGGGGCGAGTCCTTTTTAGAGGGGGCTACCTCCTGTTTCAAGGTGGCCACATTCTGAGCTAGTTACGGCAGCGCGGTTTGCATGGTTGATAGGAGTGAAGGTGCCAGGTTGTGTAAAAGTTGTGTAAAAATATACCAGGCCTGAAAATCTTCACTAACTCATAGGCTACATGTACACTAGCCTACCCTGACCATGGCCATGGGCAAAATCAAAACGCGGCAAAAAATCAAACCGCTTTTTTGCTGTGTTTTGCTTTTTCCCGTGGTCAACGGTCAAAATGTTCCTATCCTGAACACAATTCTCCCGCATTTAGGAGAGGAAGGTTTAACCTTACCTAACCGCAGCAGCTCCTAAACTCTGCTAAAAGCCTCCTCTGTACATGGAGTCGCAATAGGCAGCGGACCAGGGCATTTACATGTCGCCATTGTGATGCTTTGCTTTGGAAAAATCTACCCAACGGGTAGTAATCAGTTGGCAGCAAGCCCACTGGATGCTAAACATTTTGGTGAACGGGGAAGGACTGCAAACACCCGTGGTGCATTTGTCAGAAAAAAGAGGGTAAAATCAGGCAGTGAATAGGTGTTACATCGCCTCCTCACTGTCTGTCAGTTCCCTCTGAAGCCCGATCCAAAATTGGATCGGGCTTCAGAGGAGAAGTAGATTTAGACGCACTTCTAAATCTACCCTTATTGTATGAATTTTGTTTGATCATCTCAGCCAGTAATGTTTTCTAAACACATCTCAATGTGCTGTAGATGCCATAGGGGCGTTTGTGATGCATTCGCAGTACGTTTACATTGACATCAATTGAATTGTTTGGGCAGCGACAAAGTCTGGCAAACACATGTCTGGTCAATTTTGATGCGAGGCAACATAACGCAACTTGACGTCACAATGACGCAACCGTGTAAACAACACCGGGACCTGCAATTCACACAATTTGGACAGGCATTTGTGGAGCTTCAAATGCACTAATGAAAAGCCTGCTTTTGAAGCTAGTGTATACTTAGCCTAAAGACAGTGAAAGAAAACCCAAACACTTATCTGAATACTAGTTCCAGATCAGTGACTCAACCTACTGAAGCATGACGATCAGTATGACATCTAGACATCTACCTTTTTTAAAGTAGAGCTCACCAATAGTCACCTCCTAGGTTTCTTTCATGCCAGGTTCCCTTAAACATCTATGGGATTGCGAGGGTGGCTGGACAGACATGGTAGCCTTGGAGGTGCTCAGTAATGCAGCTTAAACAGATGGTCATAAGTGACAAGCCAGACACTCTAGTCAATTAGCAGTGGGAAAGAATGTTAGAAAAGTTCCAGTTCCAGAAGACTTCCCATTTTCAGATATACTAAATGGGGCATTATAGTGTTTTATCTGCTAGTATTCTGTGGATCGATTTACGAGTGAACTGTTTATTTAGCTTAACAGATAAATTAAAGCTAGGTTTACTTTGACTAAACAATCCTGTCCTAGGGAAATGAAAAAAAAAAGTTTTACTTGCACGATTGGATGATTGAAGTGAGCCCAGCTTCATGGTAAATAAAACCTGTTCCATGGCTGCTCGCTTCTCAAAGTCTTACCGATCCTTCACTTCCCACTGCTGTATTTAATGCCAGGAGCTGAAGGAAATTCTTGGTACTTGGGTATGGAGGAACATGCCACTTAAGGCCCGTTCACACGATGAGAATATCAGACCAAAAATATCTGATAATATGATCATTAGTAGACAGCTTTCGAGAGCCGATCACGACAAACACAAAAAAATTTCTTGCATGATAACAGAACAAACGATTTTCATGTAAATAGTATAGTATTTTTTTAAAAATTGTGTGACCAAGACCACACATGCTCGGAAACTAAAGAGTACATTACAATATAACATATTACATGACTTCCGAAGTTGTGTTCTGTCTTACGGAAATTTTGTAACTATTTTGTAACTTATTGGTTTTCCATATGAGACTAGCATCCAAAAGAAAAAACAAAAAAACGGACAATCATTCGTCCAATATTCTCATTGTGTGAGAACATTTGACCCATGAGCACTGATGGCATGAGGGGAGGACTGGGAACCTTTGGCGTGAGGGACAAACACAACCAAGTGGCCCTTTCATGGTAGAGACAATTTTTTGTGGGCTATAAAATGTGTTCCATGAAAAGTGTGCTGTGGTGCATTGTGGAAGGTGGGTGTTCTTAAGGAACATGGTTTATTGTGACACAAGCTTTTCACAGCTTGTAGCATCGGCTTCGTTTGTGGTTCCCAATATTTGGTCCCCATGACATCTCTTAGTCACAAAGGAAGCTGTTGCTGGAAGTCTTCCCTCCGCTAGGATAATAGGTAGTTCATGTCATAATCATTGATTGTGACTGACTGTAGGATCAATGTCTAAATGTTGAAGCATCTCCCCGCAGGACCACCGGTACCAACATATCTTATTTGCATTGGCCTAAGAGGCAAATGCCCTCAAGGCAGTCTTCTGTCTTCCCCATTGCTCCATTCAGTGCCAGGAGCTGAAGAAAATACCTGGCACTTTAGGGTATAGAGGAACATGTAAATAACTATTTGTGACGGCATTGGATCCATCAGCGCTGTCAAGGGGAGGACTGGGAACCTTTGACCTGAGGGGCAAACATAACTAAGTAACCCTTTCATTGTAGAAACAGTTTCCTGTGGGGGTATAAAAAGTGTACCATGAAAAGTGTGCTGTGATGTATTGTGAAACATGAGCGTACCTAAATGACATGGTTTATTGTGACACAAGTTTTTCACAGCTTGTAGCACTGACTTCGTTTGCGGTTCTCAGCATTTGGTCACATGATATCACAGAGTCGCAAACGAAGTGACAGGAAGACTTCCCTCCGCTAAGATAATAGGTAGCTAACTTCATAATCAGTATTTGTTACTGACTGTAGGTTCAATGTCTAAATGCTGAAGCATCTCCTCCCAGGGCCACCAGTACCAACATATCTTATTTGCATTGGCCTAAGAGACAAATGCACCCAAAGCAGGCTTCCTACTGTTCCATTCAGTGCCTGGAGCTGAATGAAATACATTGTACTTCGGGAGGAACATGTAACTACTGTAACTCATTGTACCCATCAGCACTGTTAAAGGGAGAAATTGAAACCTTTGGCCTGGGAGGCAAACATAACCAATTGGCCCTTTCAAGGTAGGGGTGGTTTCCTATGAGTTAAAAAAGTGTACCATGCAAAATGTGCCATGGTGCCACATTGATTGATGGGCATGGTGAAAGGTGGGTGTTCCTAAAGGACATGGTTTCTTGTGATACAACCTTTTCACAACTTGATGTATTGGCTTCCTTTGTGGTTATTGGCATTTAGTCACATGACATTTCAGAGGTGCAAAAGAAGTTCTTGCTGGAAGACTTGTCTCTGCCAGGATAATAGTTAGGTAAATTCATATTGCTCAGTATTTTATTACTGACTGCAGGATCAATGTCTAAATGTTCAAGCCATATCAGTACCATATCTTTTTTGCATTGGCCCATTAGGCAAATTCCCCCATAGCAGACTTCTAACTTCCCCACTGTTCAAATTAGTGCCAGGAACTAAATATCTGGTACTTCAGGAGGAACATGTATTTAACTCCTTGTGACAGCATTGGGCCCATCAGCACTGTCAAGGGGAGAGCTTGGAACCTTTGGCCTGGGGGGGGGGGGGGGCAAACGTAAACCAATTGGCACTAGCAAAAGTTAGGCTAGAAAAGTGTACCATGCAAAATGTGCCATGGTGCTGCATTGATTGATGGGCATGGTGAAAGTTGGAAGACTTCCCTCTGCTAGGATAATAGATAGGTTACTTCATATCGCTCAGTATTTGTTACTGACTGTAGGAGCGATGTCTGAATGTTGAAGCATCTCCACTCAGGGCCACCACTATCATATCTTATTTGCATTGGCCCAAGAGGCAAATGCACCCAATCCAATCCTCTCTGGACATTGTCCCATGGAGAGCCCATAGCCCTGTGTAGGGTATGACTCCATAGTTTTACAGTTCTTTCCTTTTCCTACCAGTGGCTGAAGAGGGTGTGGAGAAGCATAAGAAAGGTGATGCTGAGGAGGCCTACAGTAATGTGAACCTGTTGCTTTCCCAGCATGGATAAAGCACACCTTGATTTTAAGTGAACATTCCCTTCACAAAGTGAAATTTCTTTTAATCCTCTAAGAGTTTATCATCAAAATAGGTTTGGAGCAACATCCCATGCTATTGAAAGTACGTTGTTGTTTGTTAACAAGCACATTTGCAGCAAAGATCCAGACCCCTCACCAGTTCTTCCTCCATCCAGGAAGTTACCAAGTGATCTCTGACATGTGAAAGGTTGAGAACCACTGATCTGTGTGACGCCTTTAGATATTGTGTTAAACACACCCAGAATTAGCCTGACCCAGAGACCTGGTATTACACTATACGGCTAATATATATAATCTCTTCAAACCCAAGGGGATCGTGGCCAACTGCACTTCCCTTCAATCTGTGTGTGAGTGCTATTTAATATTTTAACAGGTCAATTAGTGCAATTACTACCCTCCCATCCCCGTGTTGCAGCTATACGATTGTGCCTCTCAATATGCTAGCTTTTGCATCTGATATCGACGCCAGATGTAAGGAGGAGGGGAGGAGTGTGAAAGCAGCACCCGGCTTTTCTCTGCTTAGCTCCTTTACATCTTTTCTGCCATAGGAAAAGAGTTGTGCCTCCTTTTGTCCGAGGCCAGTTTTCCACATGGACTGATTCATTCATACTGTGTGCTCTGGCAGCTGTCTAGAATCCATTTGTCAGTTCCTTTGGCTGAAGGTTGTATTTGATCCTCAGGTTAAGCAGTAGTTATTGGATAGAGAGCTAAGTAGGACATGTGATACGCTCTACTTTTGCAAACAATGAGGATGACATGTAGCTGCAGACGGTGAGAACATAATGAACTACGGAATTATAATATGCCCATCTCATTCAGAAGTTAAACACTTTATTGGAAGGAAAAGGGGTTCAAGTCCTTAAAAATATCCAACCTCAATTTTTTTTTCCAGGAAAAACTGCAATGAAAGGAAGATGCAATAAAATGCATCTAAACCCAAAAACAAAAAAAATATTGTGTCTTATAAGTCCATAGATGTGATGGCTGTATTAAATTTTTTTAAGTTAGGCACTTTTTTGCAAGCACCTGTTGATCTTGCCAGAATTCTGGTGATGAATTCCAGTAGAGTCCTCAGCACTAAACTGATCTTTAAACAATGTTATCAGCTTTTCCAATTATCCTCTGTAAACTACAAAACACCCCCACCCTATACAGTAGAGATTAGATTGCGAGTGAGGGTTTGTGCAAAAAAGGGAGACAGGCTGGTGCCATGGAAGTCGGCTAAAACATTGTTATATTAATAATAAGAAAAAAGTTGTGCTATAAATTCTATAAAAAACACAAATGAGTGCCAAAAATTGATTACATAAATAATGAAAGGACCCAAATGGTGTTAAAATACATCTAGGGGTCAAGCACACAAACACAAATGTGATAAGAACAATGTCCATCCAATAAGTCCACAGCAGAGTGACATGTATTGGAACACTTAGGATAAACCATGTATAGAAAAATTTGAAGAAATGTAAAGATGTGAAATAATGTAATTCCAAAAATTATCCCCAAAGGTGATAAGTGATAAAAAGTTCTTGTTGTAGTGAACGAATGGTGCGTAGATGGGACCTCCACCTTGAAGAAAATGCTGCCGCTTACCAGAGGTAGTTGGTCCCTGGTTACAGGGGACCACAATGAGCAGGCGGCTGTAACCCCAGCCCGGGATCTCACAGACAGGCATTGAATGGGTTCACGTCCAACAAGCTCCACGTCATATATCCCAGCAGAGTAATGCAGAGTACCGTGTGTATCATAGAAAACAACAAATGCTCCACATAGCGTAAAACCATAACATTTATTGAATAAAATAAAGGCCAAATGGACACTTACGAATCAACAGGTAAATAACGACATGTAAGAAAAGTCGGCCGGCTCCAAAATCAGCCCCTAACTTCCGGGTCTACACGAATGGCGGTGACGTCAGGAAGTGGCTCCTCCTCATTACGTCGTTTTGTCAGAAGCGGATGTGGTAATCCCGTGACCACGTCCGCTTGTGACGAAATGTCGTAGGGAGGAGGAGCCACGTCCTGACGTCACCGCCATTCGTGTAGTCCCGGAAGTTACGGGCTGATTTTGGAGCCAGCCGGGTTTTCTTACATGTCGTTATTTACCTGTTGATTCGTAAGTGTCCATTTGGCCTTTATTTTATTCAATAAATGTTATGGTTTTACGCTATGTGGAGCATTTGTTGTTTTCTATGATACACACGGTACTCTGCATTACTCTGCTGGGATATATGACGTGGAGCTTGTTGGACGTGAACCCATTCAGTGCCTGTCTGTGAGATCCCGGGCTGGGGTTACAGCCGCCTGCTCATTGTGGTCCCCTGTAACCAGGGACCAACTACCTCTGGTAAGCGGCAGCATTTTCTTCAAGGTGGAGGTCCCATCTACGCACCATTTGTTCACTGCAACAAGAACTTTTTATCACTTATCACCTTTGGGGATAATTTTTGGAATTACATTATTTCACATCTTTACATTTCTTCAAAATTTTCTATACATGGTTTATCCTAAGTGTTCCAATACATGTCACTCTGCTGTGGACTTATTGGATGGAAATTGTTCTTATCACATTTGTGTTTGTGTGCTTGACCCCTAGATGTATTTTAACACCATTTGGGTCCTTTCATTATTTATGTAATCAATTTTTGGCACTCATTTGTGTTTTTTATAGAATTTATAGCGCAACTTTTTTCTTATTATTCTGTTTTGTGTTGTATGCCACTATAGTCGCTGCTCTTATTTGTTAATTTATTTTAGATTGTTAGCGCAGTATTTTTTCTATAATTGTTATATTAATGCAGGGAACAACAGTCAAAAAAGCCAACGTGTTTCAGTCATCGGGCCTTAATTATGTCATACATACTGCAGCTTACAACTTTAGAATATAGTGGCTGCATTTGTTTTCTTTATTGTAGGCTTTTTCCCGTTTATTTTTAACTAGTCAACCTGTCAATATAAGGAATTGAGACTTGACTAGATATGTGCAATTCATTTCGTTTCGAATTCGTTTTTTGACGAAATTTGACAAATTTGTTAATTCGGAAATATTTGAATTAACGGACTAATTTAACACATTTTTGCGAAAATTTGGAAATTTGAAAATTCGGAAATTTGAAAATTCGGAAATTCGAAAATTCGTAAATCCAAAAATTCAAAAATCCAAAAATAAGAATGAAAATCAGAAAATTTAAAAGAACGAAAATCAGAAAATAAGAACTCAAATCCTAAAATTCGAAAACCCCAAATAATAACTAACTAATAATAACTATTACTAACTATTAAATTATAAAACAGAAAAGCGCCTCTAAGTGCAATATTTATTAAGCGCCAGTAGGCGTGTGACGTCACCGGGGTAAGGAGAGAGAACCACAATGCGTTTCAGAGCATGCGCAAAGCTCGTATGGAGCATGCGCGTTCCTTTCTCAAGTGATCGCATGTAGGTGTCAGGGCTGGGCTCAGCCCTTCCATCTCAAAGCTGGCTGCTCAGCTGTCGGCTAATTGCCAGCTCCTATCTCTCCACAGTGACTCACCTGTTAATGATATCCTGCTCGTCAGTCCTGCCTACTTAAGCCGTCCAGTCCAGATGATCTCTGCCTTCACCTTGGTCACATCTCTAGAGACGCTCTCCTGTGTTCCTGTTAAAGATCGCTTGGCTAACATTCCTTCTGGCTCCAGATCCTGCTTGCTGTTCTACTACGCTCATCTCTGGCTCCCTGACGTTTTGGCTTGTCTGACTATCCGTTCCAGAACTCTGGCTTTGTTTTGATTTTCTCTGTTTACCTTTTTTATGATTATTAAACAAGTGTGATTTAACTGTACTTCTGACTCTGTCTGATTCATGGTTTCTGACAGTAGGACTCTTCCCGGCGGGTTCCTTTCCCCAGATGAGCTCATTTTTCTCAACCTTGATGTGAGTGTTCATTTGCATGCTTGCAATTGTATATAATAAATATTGCACTTAGAAGCACTTTTCTGTTTTCCTTTCAAGTTTTACCTTAGAGCTGGCTTCACTCCAGAGTAAAGCTTTGCCCTTAGTGCGTATCCTTCATTCAAAAAACATCATAAGACTTGACATCCACTTGCCCATAGACTTTAACCCCCCCATTTCCTTGTCTTGGACTTTTTAGACCTATTTCCCATTTATTGTAGTCAAGTCAAGCTTTATTGTCATTCTACTACATGTGAGGACATACAGTAGAACAATATGTCGTATCTCACAGGGCCACGGTGCTACATACAAATTAAACATAATTATAAATAAATATTCAAAAAATAAAAACACAGCAAAGAACTAAAAAAATTAAAAATAATTATTATTATAAACGTATACACATCTGGGAACTACGTAACTGTACATAAACTGTATATTTCTAAAAGTCTTTGTAGCAGCAAGTGTTTATAAAAAGTGTCTAGTGCATATTTAAGAGTAAAAAGAAGGGGACGTGAGATGTTCATGGTCACAATTTATAGGTTGTAGAAGAGGTTTCCAAGAGGACTGGAGTTGAGGGCTCTCACAGCCTGGGGGGAAAAAACTGTTGAGCAGTCTGACAGTCTTGGTTTTGATGCTCCGGTACCTTCTACCTGATGGCAAGAGCTGGAAGAGACTGTGGGAGGGATGGGTAGGATCCCTCAAGATACTGGTAGCTTTGCTGGGGCATCGTGTATGGAAAATGTCCAGGATGGAGGGGAGAGAGACACCAATAATCTTTTCAGCCGGCTTTACTAGCCGCTTTAGGGCCTTGCGGTCAGCAGAACTGCAGTTCCCATACCAAACAATGAGGCAGCTGGTCAGCATGCTTTCAATGGTTCCCCTATAGAATGTAGTAAGGATGGGTGGAGGGTGGTGGAGAAAATATAGGAGCTGTTGTGCCTTCTTGGTTAGTGACGTGATGTTGGTTGTCCAGGAAAGGTCCTCTGAGATGTGCACTCCCTGGAATTTAATACTGCTTACTCTCTCCACAGTCAAGCTGTGGATGGTCAGTGGGGGTGATCAACAGAATTTCTCCTGAAATCCATCACAACCTCCTTTGTTTTACTTACATTAAGGAAGTTGTGCCACTTCCCCTCTGTAGAGTGTTTTACCATTGCTTCTGATGAGACCTACCACAGTTGTGTCATCTGCAAACTTGATGATATGGTTGGAGCTGAACTTGGCAGTACAGTTGTAGGTCAGCAGTGTGAAGAGCAGCGGACTGAGCACACATCCCTGTGGGGCACCCGTGCCCAGTGTGGTGGTGCTCGAGGTGCTGCAGCCAACACGGACTGACTGAGGTCTTCCGGTTTAAAAGTCCAGGATCCAATTACAGAGGGGCAGGTTGAGGCCCAGCGAGTTCAATTTAGTGATAAGTTGCTGAGGAATTATTGTATTAAATGCTGAGCTAAAGACCCGGGGTAGCCGCTGCGTCTAACCGCGCCGCCATCTGTAGCTGGAGGTGATACACGCACTGCAGAGACGCAGATTGGATTGTAAGGCCTGTAGCTGGAGGTGATGAACACACCGCAGAGACACAGATGTATGTCATTTATGTAATTATCCTGTGTGCTGACATTAATTAAAACATTTTTTTCAACTAATAAATTATCCACTTCAGCCCCGGAAGGATTTATCCCCTTCCTGACCAGAGCATTTTTTTGGGATTCTGTATTGTGTTGCTTTAGCTGACAATTGCGCGGTCGTGCGACGTTGTACCCAAACAAAATTGACCTCCTTTTTTTCCCCACAAACAGAGCTTTTCTTTTGGTGGTATTTGATCACCTCTGCGTTTTTTGGGGGTTTTTTGCGCTATAAACAAAAAAAGAGCAACAATTTTGAAAAAAAAAAGCAATATTTTTTACTTTTTGCTATAATAAATATCCCCCAAAAATATATAAAAAAAACTACTTTCTTCCACAGTTTAGGCCAATATGTATTCTTCTACATATTTTTGGTAAAAAAAAAATCGCAATAAGCGTATATTGATTGGTTTTGCGCAAAAAGTTATAGCGTCTACAAAATAGGGGATAGATTTATGGCATTTTTATTATTCGTTTATTTTTTACTAGTAATGTCGGTGATCTGCGATTTTTATCGGGACTGCGACATTGTGGCGGACACATCGGACACTTTTGACACTATTTTGGGACCATTGTCATTTATACAGCGATCAGAGCTACAAATAGCCACTGATTATGGTATAAATGACACTGGCAGGGAAGGGGTTAAACACTAGGGGGGCGATCAAGGGGTTAAGTGTGTCCTAGAGAGTGATTCTAACTGTGGGGGGATGGGCTCACTACAACATGACAGAGATCACTGCTCCTGATGACAGGGAGCAGTAGATCCCTGTCATGTTGCTAGGCAGAACAGGGAAATGCCTTGTTTACATAGGAATCTCCCCGTTCTGCCTCTCCTCGCCGCAATCGGGGGCTGACGGCAAACATCGAGTTCGCGGGACCCGCCTGATAGGTGGCAAATTCAAAGGGACGTACAGGTACGCCCATTTGCCTGCCTGTGCCATTCTGCGAACGTTTATGTGTGTGCAGCGGTCAGCAAGTGGTTATAGGTATTGGATTTCAAATTTGGCGGTTAGTGAACGTAACGAATACAAATTTATCCAAGGTTACGAATTATCCGAAATATCGAATGCCGCATCCAAACGAATGGAACGTAACTTATTAATAATACATAATAATAATTAAAAAAAATAATAATAAAAAAATTAGTTAATATTATTATTATTATTATTTTGTTATTATTAATTATAATTATTATAAGTTTCATTCATTTAGATGCAGCATTCTTTATTTCATATAATTCCTAACTGCGGATAAATTTGTATTCGTTACTTTCATAAACAGCCTAATGTGAAAGGAAATTCCAATACCTATAATTTAATAGTTATTATTAGTTATTATTATTTCGGATTTTTGAATTTTCTGATTTTCGAATTTCCAAATTTCCAAATTTTTGCATTTCTGCATTTTCAAATTTACGAATACTGCATCTAAAATGAATGGAACATAACGAATTTAAAGTTTTCCGCAGTTACGAATTTATTCGAAATAACCAATTTAGATCATAAAGAATGACTCGAAAAATGAAAAAAAAAAAACAAAAAAACAAAAACAAATGCAACACAAATTAACAAATTTTTCGGCAGTGCACATGTCTACTCTTGACATCTGATATAAGGGGGTAGGGTTCTCCAGACATCTAGTCTTATAGATACAACTGGCCTTTGATGGCAACCATAATGCTGATGCAGACCACAATGAAACTGAGTTTGAGACCTCTGCTCTAAAAGATAAGGGTTTCTTGAGTTGTAGCTGATTGACCTCCAATCTGGTGGTGCCTGCATGGTTCCAGGACCAACGCCATTTGGCAAAGCCAGTTGCAGCAAACTATTGAATTTTTTAGCTGTCTGTAAATGGCTTGCTGAACTTCAATGTAAGGGCATTTTTCCGACAGACCCCCCCTAATGAACTGCTTTTTAGCAAAAGGTCCTTGAGACCTGAAATGTATTTTAAGGTTTCTTCTGCAATTACAAAGTCGAAGAACGCTGCTTTAGACCCTTCCAATGTCGATGAGCTATGACATCGTAGTGTCATCATTACAATGCCGAGGCTCTCAGTTCCCGGCAATAATATAGCAGTGACAGAAGTGTGCTCTGATTAGCTATTTGAGTAACTAGTCTGATCCAGTGACATTAACACATGTGGGTGTTTGGCATCGGTTTGATGTTCTACTGGTTTTTCCCCCTGTGGGTACCTTCTCTGTTTAAATATTGTCATTTGTATGTCAACAGATATCTTTCCGGCCCTCCAAGGCATCAGGCTTGTCCTGCAACATTACCATGTGCGCTCTTTGAACTGATACGTTGTACGTGCCCCACCAGTACAAAGGCTCAGCCACCTCAAGCAGTTTTTAGTGATTCTAAAAAGAAGATTGAATTCAAAGAATGTTTGACGGTAACATGGAAAGGTTACATGGTGTTCTCACTTTATGTCTTAAAACTTGTGAATGAATTATAAGTTTGACAATTGATTTCAGATAGGTAAATCTAACATAGAACATTCAAACTGGGGTTTTACGGGTCCCCTTGAAAATGTCATTCATGCAGATTAATAAGTCTTGAAGAAGTGTATTTATTAAATTTAGCTGTATTAAGCTGTATGTACTGTACATTTGTTCCGTGTGAGTGGATCAAATATAATGTTCTCCAATGGAGCCTACACACGGTCGGAATTCCCGACAACAAGCTCACATCGAACATTTGTTGTCGGAAATTTCGACTGTGTGTACGCGGCATAAGACTGATGTGTTTCTGTGCCTAGCGTGGTTGGTAACAAACAGATGGGGGTTTCTCTTTATGACTTTTAAAGATCTCATACACAATGTCTCCAATGTTTTAATTTTAGGTTTACATACACTAATTAACCACTTAAAGACCAGCCTCGTTTTGGAATTTAGGTGTTTACATGTTTAAAAGTTTTTATTTGCTAGAAAATTACTTAGAACCCCCAAACATTATATATGTTTTTTTCTCTAACACCCTAGAGAATAAAATGGCGGCCATTGCAATACTTTTTTTCACACCGTATTTGCGCAGCGGTCTTACAAGCGCGTTTTTTTTTGAAAAAATTCACTTTTTTGAATAAAAAAATAAGACAACAGTAAAGTTAGCCCATTTTTTTTTTTTTATATTGTGAAAGATAATATTACGCCAAGTAAATTTATACCCAACATGTCACGCTTCAAAATTGCGCCCGCTTGTGGAATGGCGTCAAACTTTTACCCTCAAAAATCTCCATAGGCGACGTTTAAAAAATTCTACAGGTTGCATGTTTTGCAGAGGTCTAGGGCTGGAATTATTGCTCTCGCTCTAACAATCCCGGCAATACCTCACATGTGTGGTTTGACCACTGGTTCCATATGTGGGCGCTACTCACGTATGCGTTCGCTTCTGCGCTTGAGCTCGTCGGGACGGGGGCATTTTACAAAATTTTTTTTTTCCTTATTTATTTTACTTGATTTTATTTATTTTTACACTGTTTAACCACTTGATATCCGCGCTATATCTGAATGACGGCTACAGCGCGGACCTGAATTCCTGACGGCCTCCCCTGTGCACGCGCCCCTACAAAGCGCGCTGTGATCACCGGCCCCTTACCATGTGATCAGCTGTCAGCCAATGACAGCTAATCACATGATCAAAACAAAAGCTCTGTGATCGTTTTTTTTTTCTTCTCGCGCTGACAGTGCGAGGAGAAAAAAAAGCCGATCACCGGCTCATCAGCAAGGGACATCGGTCCTGAAGAGGAGGAGGCAATAATGCCTCAATTGTGCCACCAGTACCCTCTGTCAGTGCCATCTGACATTGCCACCTGCCAGTGCCCACAGTGCCCATCAGTGCCACGTATCAATGCCCATAAGTGCCACCTATCAATGCCCACAAGTGCCACCCATCACTGCCACCCATCAGTACTGCCTCATCAGCGTACATCAATGAAGGAGAAAAATTGTCCTTTTTAAAATTTTATAACAAAATTAAAAAAAAAAAAAAAAAAAAATTTTTTAAATTCGGTCTTTTTAATTTTTCTTTTAAAACCGCAGAGGTGATCAAATACCACCAAAAAAAAGCTCTATTTGTGGGGAAAAAATGATAAAAATTTCATTTGGGTACAGTGTTGTATGATCGCGCAATTGTCATTCAAAGTGCGTCAGCACTGAGAGCTGAAAATTGGTCTGGATAGGAGGGGGGTTTAAGTGCCCTGTAAGTGCCCTGTAAGCAAGTGGTTAAATAAAATAACAATTTTGTCACTTTCATTCTTATTACAAGGAATTAATACATCCCTTATAATAGAAAAAAAGCATGACAGGTCCTCTTAAATATGAGATCTGGGGTCAAAAAGTCCTCAGATCTCATATTTGGACCAAAATGCAATACAAAAAAAAAAAAAAAAAAAATTAATTTGAAAAAATGAGCCTTTAAGACGTATGGGCGCAAGTGACGTTTTGACGTCGCTTCCGCCCTGCAGTGTCATGGAGATGGGTGGGGGCCATCTTACCCTCACTCGTCTCCATGCACAGCTAGGAAAAGGACACGATCGCCTCCGCCGCTGCCGATGGCTCCGGTAAGCTGCGGAGGGCACCGGATCGCGGCGGGAGGGGGGGGCCCTCTCCCGCCACCAATAAAAGTGATCTTGCAGCGAATCTGCGACAGAGACCACTTTTATCTTGTAGCCGACCGCCGGCTAAAAATGGGGATACCGGGGTTATGGCAGCTAGCTGCTGCCATACCAACGATATCCGCCCCCATATAGGGACGTATATGTACATGCAGCGGTCGACAAGTGGTTAAAGAAGAGCTGTCATGCATGGTCATTACTGTCTTTTCCTTTTAAAAATGCTAGTTGCCTGTCTCTCGTACTTAATCTCTGGCATTGCACATCTAGAAAGTGACATTTTTGCTCATTCTTCTTTGCAAACTAGCTCAAGCTCTGTCAGATTGGATGGAGAGCGTCTGTGAACAGCAATTTTCAAGTCTTGCCACAGATTCTCAATTGGATTTAGGTCTGGACTTTGACAGGGCCATTTTAACACATGAATATGCTTTGATCTAAACCATTCCATTGTAGCTCTCGTTGTATGTTTAGGGTAATTGTCCTGCTGGAAGGTGTCTTTTGCAGACTCTAACAGGTTTTCCTTCTAAGATTCTTTCTGTTTAGGCTTAGTAAGTTAGTATTGACTGGAATTACACTTTAAGCAGAAAAAGAAAATCAGCCCAACTGCAGCTGCTTATGATATTTCATTTTGGGGAAAGAAATAAATCTTCTGAGAACTCTTCCTCCAACTCTAAATCCAGCTAAACATTCACCAGAAGGCGTATGTAAGGTGTGAATCCTTGGCAGGATTATGTCCCTGCCTATATACTTTGGGCTAGAAAGTGTCCCTCTTTCTCAAAAAGTTTGGTGATATGGTAGTGGATATTTGGGGCCTATTTTTAATTCTTTAACCCCTTCCCGACAGCCGCACGGCGATATACATCGGCAGAATGGCACGGGTGGGCAAAAAGGGCGTACAGGTACGTCCCCTTTAAGATGCAGCATTGTGGGCACCCAC
This sequence comes from Lithobates clamitans, assembly GCA_037952925.1. Taxonomy (NCBI): domain Eukaryota; kingdom Metazoa; phylum Chordata; class Amphibia; order Anura; family Ranidae; genus Lithobates; species Lithobates clamitans. The sequence continues at coordinate 433,719 of JBBGZY010001809.1, read as the reverse complement.
GCGCGCCTGCAAAGTGCTCCGTGACCACGGGTCCCGCGGACTCGATGTCCGCCGGGTGCCCGCGATCATGTTACGGAGCAAGAGAACGGGGAGATGCCTTTGTAAACAAGGCATTTCTCCGTTCTGCCTAGTGACATGACAGAGATCACTGCTCCCTGTCATCGGGAGCAGTGATCGCTGTCATGTGAGTAGTAACCCATCCCCCCACAGTTAGAATCACTCCCTAGGACACACTTAACCACTTGATCGCCCCCTAGTGTTTAACCCCTTCCCTGCCAGTGTCATTTACACAGTAATCGATGCATTTTTATAGCACAGATCGCTGTATAAATGACAGTGGTCCCAAAATTGTGTCAAAAGTGTCCGATGTGTCCGCCATAATGTCACAGTCACGATAAAAATCGCAGATCGCCGCCATTACTAATAATAAAAAAAAAACTGAATAATAAATATGCCATAAAACTATCCCCTATTTTGTAGACGCTATAACTTTTGCGCAAACCAATCAATATACGCTTATTGCGATTTTTTTACCAAAAATATGTAGAAGAATACGTATCCGCCTAAACTGAGGAGAAAAATTTTTTTTATATATTTTTGGGGGATATTTATTATAGCACAAAGTAAAAAATATTGCGTTTTTTTTTTTCAAAATTGACACTCTTTTTATGTTTATAGCGCAAAAAATAAAAACCGCAGAGATGATCAAATACCACCAAAAGAAAGCTCTATTTGTGGGGAAAAAAGGACGTCAATTTTGTTTGGATGCAATGTTGCACGACCGCGCAATTGTCAGTTAAAGCGGTGCCGAATCGCAAAAAGTGCTCTGGTCAGGAAGGGGGTAAATCCTTCCGGGGCTTAAGTGGTTAACTCAGCCTGTATATTATCTTACAGAAGGCAGTGACACTGGAGACAGAGATTTGCCCTGCAGATTGCTGAGAAGCCTTGTGATCTCGTTATTTTTAGCTGACTGGCTGAGAGCCAGACCAATACCTGTACCTGACACAGAGAATAGAGGGCATCCATTCCATTCAGCTTAACCCTTATATCCCCTGCTTGGCCTAGATATATCTGTGTCATCTACCTGTCCTTGAATATATTGGTGCACCAAAATCTCCTCTCCCATGTGATAAAAGAGAACAAGTCTACTCATAAAAAGATTTTCCAACAAATCTAGGGAAGCTAGTCACAGTTTGCATAATTCTCCATGACTGCTGGATTCATCAATTTAATTCCCCACCAAGCCCCAATAAAAACATGGACTACTCAACATGGACTGGAATTGGCCACTGCAGTCCTTTGGTAACCAAAGAAACCGTTAACAATTTGATAAATAACCAAAACAAATAAACCATACCCAATAAATAACATGACAACTGTTGGATTCTAAGGTGGGGTCTTTGGTGTCTGCTAACCTATTACTGTGATCCAACCCTGTTCTCAGTTGCTATCACTATCTGGATACAGGCTCGGAGACCAGTGGATGACACGGGCTTACCTGAGGTGCTGACTCTAAGTACTAACAGGTGTTCACCAGAGCTCCTGATGGTGGAGATGTGTTTTGCTACATCTTAGTACCAGGCCATGGCTCTCAGGTTGTGTGTCAGGTGAGTAGTGGCAGGTTGGGATCAAACAGAAGCGTAGTAGAGGAATAAGCCAAGGGTCGCTAACGGGTGGCAGTGAAGATACATATGGCAACAGAACTGAAAAGAGCAAGATTTTGGCTGGAGGAGCACAGTAACCTGGCTAACAGGAAGTACAAAGGCATGGCTTTAATAGGAAGTTCATGGGAGGAGCAAAGGGTTCAAGGTCCAAGACAAGCAAGGTTCAAGGCAGGATCATTCAAGGAATTATCCAGGGAGCTGTCCAGAATTCCAGATGGTTCAACAAGAAGAGACATCACTAGGCACAACAAAATTTGCAGGTTCAGATCCGGGCCCTGACTGTTGCACGCCACTAGCTTAAAGACAACTTCAAATTGACCATGTTCTGACTTCCCAAGGGACCAAGCCTCAGTAAAGACAATCGAAAACAAAAGGGATTGCACCAGATGAGCCCCACATTCTGTAAAAGTTCTACTATTCCACAGACCCCCAAAGACCCCCTACCTGCCAAGTTGGTATGACAAGTCTTCCTAAAGTCCAACCCAATTGACACACATATAAAAGAGGGAGGTGGGGGCGGGACACCTAAGCCTCTCATTCATGCTTTTGGAATGATCTCCCAACATTCCTAACAGCTTCTACCTCTGCATCTCCACCCAACCACTTTACCATAAGCCTCTAGTCAGGTATGGCCTCTTGCACCTGCACTTTTCACATACATTTTAACTCCACCCTGGGACTATTTCTCCATCCAGTCATGCAGCCCCTCCCTTAATTTTATTCCTCTGGGTCTGTCTTCACAAGCTATATTCATATAGGTTATCATTTACATGAATTGGGCTGTAAAAGGCAGGTAATCGTATGGCTATCTTTAGCACCTGTGTTGATGGGGTTTACTTATGTAGCCCAAAACAATGACAATGTACTAATGACAAGGTACTAACAATGTACAATGACAAGGTACTAACAATAGTACTGCTCAAATGCCCCCCTCCCTAAAACAGTATCAGTCGGATCAGCATGTGGATAGACTGGTGACAGACAGACAGGATCGCCTTATCAGGCTACAGTAGACTTCAACAAAATAGTGGCCATCTGCACACAGACACTGTCTCCCTGTTGCATAAATGTGAATGAGATGGGCAAAATGTGGCTTCAGCTCCTGTTCTCCACCTGTAGAGAACTCCTCAGACTCGATCCTTCCTTTTCGGGGCTTAACTGTAGTGGCCTCTGCAATTAAGCCTCGAAAAAGGACAAAACGCATCTGTGAGGTTCCTAACAGGTGGAGAACAGGTGCTGAAGCCATCTTTTACCCATCATCAGAGAAAGGAAGGAAGGCCACTCACCAAGCCTGTGCATGAATATGTGAATGAGCGTGGCTTGGTCACTCTGATGTGCAGGACGAAACATGTCAGAAGGTGTGGCTGGAGGCCACAGTCATTCACATATTCATGCACTGGATCAATAAGTGGTGTTCCTTCCTTTCTCTGTTGATGCTTCTACACCCCTCAATGGTGCAAAGGCACCTGCACCTTTCACTGCAAGCCACAGGACATCTTTATCTCAGCTTAGAGCAGCACTACAAGTTATACCTGGATCATCTTTTACCCATCTTATTCACATTTATGCAACAGGGAGTCAGTGTCTGTATGCACACAGCCACTATTTTGATGGGGTTTGGTTGCTTCAAATGGGTTTTGCATTCTCATTAGACATGTGCGATTCGGTTCGTAATGAATGCATTTTCGTACAAATTTGTTAGTATTCGTACATTCTGATCAATTCAAACATCCGAATAGCTGAAAGAACCAAAATCCGAAAATTACGAAATTACGAATAACCAAAATAACGAACACGCGAAAATACAAACTTACGAACTAACAAACACGAAACGCCGAAACAGTAAAAGAAAGAAAATTACATCTATAATGAATGATTTACATTTCGTATTTTCAATCCTTTGTCTGTTCAAAATTTTTAATGTTCGTATTTTCATTCTTGTGTTCATAATTTTGTTTCTTCGTCTGTTCGTAATTTTGCTTGTTCGTGTTCTCAAATCATTCTTTTGAATGGACAGTGTAAGTGTATCTTAATATGTATATTCGTAATTTAGTATGTTCGGAATTTCGTGTTCTTGAATCCTTCTTTCGAATGGACAGTGTATTAGTGAGTGATGTATCTTACTTATTATCTTTAGCCAATCAGCTTATCCCTTTTGTGTCTGAGTCACACTGCATTCCTGAATCTTTTTAGATTCAGTTGAGGAGACAGAGTCCGGTCTGGTGACTGAGGGATTGGACTGGAGTAAGTACAGGACTTATTAGGAAAGCAAGCATAGGATTATTATTCTTTATTTCCTACGAAAGTACGAATCAATGAAAAAGGCAACCTCACAAAAGTAACAATTACTAAATTACGACTAGTGTACCGAATAAACGAAAATTATTATCTAACAAAATTATGAATTTCGAATCAAAGAAAATTAGACTTATGCCCTGTACGCACGAGCTGACTTTTCGACGGGACTGGTCCGACGGACCGAATCCAGCTGACAATCCGACCGTGTGTGGGCTTCATCGGACCTTCAGCGGACTGTTTCTGTGGAAAATCTGACGGACTTTAGATTTGGAACATGTTTCAAATCTTTCCACCGGAAGTCCGCCGGACCCAGTTCCTATCGAGAAATCCGCTTGTCTGTATGCTAGTCCGACGGACAAAAACCGACACTAGGGCAGCTATTGGCTACTGGCTACGGACTTCCTTATTTTAGTCCGGTGTACATCATCACGTACGAATCCGTCGGACTTTGGTGTGATCGTGTGTAGCCAAGTCCATTCGTTCGAAAGTCCCTCAAAAGTCCGTCAAAAGTCCGTCGGAAAGACTGTCGGACCTTTGTTGTCGAAAAGTCTGCCCGCATGTACAGGGAATAACGGAATTACGAATCATTTCGTATCAACGAAAATTTATCTGTTACGAAAATACGAATATGACAACTCGCGTCTTACGAATCACGAATCGTTACGAATGAAGGGAACCGTAACAGAAAAGAAACAAAACAAATTTTTTTGTTGTGAACATGTCTAATTCTCATGTAAGGCTATAGGAATGCAAAAGCTGCTTGAAGCCGAACAATTGCAGAAGAAGGTCACTTTAAAGTCAGATGCACCTGTCAATGAATTCCGAAAGCTTGCAGAAGCATCTAAATGGAATGTAATTGACACAGGCCCGAAACCCATTGACTCAGGCCCTTAGGGCCAGCCTGTATGGAAGCAGCAGCGTTCGCATTGATCAGTACTGTAACTTTGTGCTGCTCTCTCCTTTTGCCAATCTCTTTTTTTTTCAGGTTTACAGAACAGGCCAGCACTGAAGGTGTCAAAGGAGAGGTTTGCCAAACGTAAACAATCTCTACACTGTTCCTCTTCCCCCCGCATTGCGTTTGTTGAAAGACATCCAGAGCAATTCCGTTTTCCCATGGGAAGGCAAAGAAACAATACCGCTTACCTTTGCATCTAACTCATCTCCAAGCCAGAGTAAACATTACAGCCATGAGAGGGGTATGAAAAAAAAAAAAAGAGAAAGAGCTACACAAGTGGAGAACTACATGACATAACAAGCTTAATTACTGTAAAGGGAGTTCCACATTTCTTGGCTGAGCTGTAGAAAGTGAGCTGCGGCACGGTGCATTGTTTCAGGTGGGGAGGTCATCAGTAGCGCATTGTCCCGCTTATTGATCTTAGCGCCATGGCAAGGAATGAAAACAACAATATTTGGTCATCAACTATGAAGAACGTCCTCGATTTTGTACCATTACCACATTCTTGAGTCCTCCCACGTACACTTTCTTCTCATCGTTAATCAGGGATGGGCCACCTTCAACTTTCCAGCTATCACTGCCTGTCGCTTTTCTGGCAGGCTGTTGCTAGTAAACTGGTGTAATTAACTGGCTGGTTCTTAAAGGTGAGCTGGGCCCTTATTCACTATCATGATATTAAAAACATCTACATCTACATATACATATATATATATATATATATATATACACACACACACATACATACATACATATATGCACGCATGCCTCCTTGTTGTCTGTTTTAACGCCTAAAAACCTGCACCACCATGACACAACCACATGCATTGCAACTGCTCCTTTTTGTCTAGGAGGGGATTGGAGAATGGAGATATACTTACCTAATCCTCTGACCCTCCTTAAAACCGGTCCCTGTGGCTCCTGGCCCCCCGTGGTTTAGCGGTCTTGTCCGGTAGACTGTTCCTGACATCATCAAGCCCATAAACCTGCTCTGTTAGAGAGGAAATCAGGAACAGTCTACCCCTGGATCATGGGGGGGGGGGGGGGGGTTTCCAAGGAAATGAAGGATTGAATGGGTGCAGCATGCCTCCAAATAAAACCATACTCTTGTGGTTGGATCTATAAGAAGAACTGGGCTAAACGCACATAGGTTTGTCATGGCCAAGAGCTCAGTGTCTTCCCACTGTGTACTGGAGTCCATCCATTAGATATGGGTAGGGGGACTCAGGGATGCAAGCTTGCATATTCTATGAAGCAGAACTCCAGTTAAAAATAACAAGAACAAATGAATATCCCATAAAAACATAAAATAACAACGTCAGCTTTTCATCTCTCTGTCACTCTGCTTTCTCTTCCTATTAACATGCCCCATTGTCAGTAAAGGAACTTAATGCTGCTTTTTCCTCTAATAGTCCCACACTGCTGTACAGGGAATCCAGTGACTGATATTGGGCCAAATTCAGGTATTTACTCTGCTTGCATTGAAAAATAATGCATGCAACACTGTATTAATGTGTCTTTTATATCTACATAGCTCCCAACTGTCCCTGATTTCGAGGGACTGTCCCTGGTTTGAAACAAAGTCCCTCTGTCCCTCTTTCCTTCTCATTTGTCCCTCATTTTGGTCTGATCTATATAGTTGTAGATAAAATGCACTACTTATCTTAAAAAAAGTCTTTTCCAGCGCTAAACCTTTCATCCAATTTCTAAATTGCCGCATTTGTAAATTCCAAAAGCCAAAATAAAGGAATAGTGGTAAAAAAAAAAAAAAGCACTTGTGGGTTTAACCCATCATTTTTTTTTTTTTTTTAACATAATTCTTCTTTAAGGGGGGCGTGGCAGGGGGCATGTCCTATGCTTACATACCTTTGCTAATAGGTGTCCCTCATTCCCATCTCAAAAAGTTGGGCGGTATGTATCTAACTAGAGTTTAGCTTTTCAAGTGTATCTATAGGCAAACACCTCCTGGGGAGACTGACACCTCTATTCGTTGTTGTGATCATTGTCAACAGGAATTTCCCTCACTTTCTCTTTGTTTCCTGTTGTGTCTCCAGGACAAGTGAAGAGAAATCTTCCCAATGGGGCACAGACAAAGCAAACCCATAACCTGGGGGTTTTATTGCTTGTTTGTCTATCCAAAACTTATAAAAAACCTTATGTAAAATAAAATATATATATATATATATATAAAAAAGAAAGTTTAAAAAAAAGATAGTTCTGGGAAGAATAAATTATACACTTTTATTCAGAAACATTGGAGCCATTGCTATGAAGACCAGATCAAGGAGTAGAAGTAGTGACTAATGCCACGATCGGAAATGCCGCCAGCAAAATTCCGATGAGAGCTTTTTGTCGGAAAATGCGACCGTGTGTATGCTCCATCGGTCTTTTGCTGGCGGAATTCCAGCCAGCAAAAGATTGTGAGCATGTTCTATATTTTTCAGTCGGGAAAAGTTCCTATCCAAAAATGCGTTCGTCTGTATGCAATTTGGACGCGCAAAAAAAACACGCATGCTCGGAAACAATTCAACGCATCTCAGAAGCATTGAACTTCATTTTCTCGGCTCATCGTAGTGTTGTACGTCACCGCATTCTTGACGGTCGAAAGTTCAGAGAACTTTTGAGTGACCGTGTGTATGCAAGGCAAGCTTGAGCGGAGTTTCGTCAGAAAAACCATCCAAGAAATTTAGATCGTGTGTACGCGGCATTAGTCGTAGGCGCAGAAGAAAAACATTCATGGTGGCCCAATGAGAGAGAATCCTATTGGCTGCCATGGTCAATACTGTTCTACCTCCAGAATCTTTCATATTGGCTCAAACTGTGTACTATAGCCCTTTCTGTCTTGTGACTAGTCAAGCCTGAGGTGAGCAAACTTCATTGACATTCATTTTGCGGAAGCCTCTATATCCTTCACAAGAATTCTATTAGTGACAAACAAATATAAATAAAGTCACACATGTGTGGGTTTGTGAAGTTTACTCACCAACATCAAACATCCTGTACAGTTGAACCGGTTATTTGTGAGACAAGAAAACAAGAAAATCATGGGAAGTACACATAGAAGAGAATGTTCTAGCTGGTTCATTCTATCCAAGGAATAAAACAACTAATAACAATAAAAAAGCAGCTGTTAATAATATGAACTAAATAAGCTTGCAAGAATGAGTTTTTGATATATTAGCTATAAGTGCTAAGGGAACAGTGTTGGTCATTTTTTGAGCAAAAAAGAACAGCGACTAATGTCCTACCTTAAGGCACCCTCATTAGGGCCTGTTTCATATGGGCTTTAGCTTAGAGTATTAGAGCGGCTTTGCAAGCCGATGCAAAGTTTCCTTGATGGCCTGGATTAAGACCACAGGTAATCTATGGCCATCTCTATCCTATGTGTCACCTCGGACTCCTCTGTAGAACAATTGTAGGTTGAAGGAGCTATATGACCATCCTGACTCTATTTGGTGGTGCAATAACAGTATTGTCTACCTGTTGCAATCATTTGAAAACAGCTCCTTCCTATCCTTTGAAGAACTCGCTGAGAGAACGCAGATAAAGACTACATTTTCTTCAAATATCTTCTGCTACGACATGATATTAGGACTCAGGTTGGTGCTATGAAGTTGACCATGTCCCCGTCTTCCCTGGAATATTCCTTGATTGGTAAGGGTCAAACCATATTAATCATGGTTATTTAAAAATATCTACAAACTAAGGAAGTCAGCTCATTTGTCCCATTTTGCTCATTTGTTACATCTCTTCATCAATGCCTACCTGGCCTTACAGAGGACAGGTGGGAAGCAGGTCACTGAAACCTGGTTTACAGATGTTATTAGTACTGTGGACAAATGCATTCCATTTAAACTCATTCTTCAACGCTACTATACTCCAGACAAACTGCTGAGTATGGGTTTTGGATCTCATGCCCAATGTCCCATTTACAGTACATGGCTAACTAACGTTACATACAATGTGTTTTGGTCCAGCCCATATATTGATACTATATCTCAATTTCTCATGTTTCAAAGACTCCAAAGGTTTGTGTGTTCTCAATGGCTTCATACCTCTTCTCCATGCATGCACCATGTTTCTGTTGATTTGGTTTGAAGCTAGAAGCCAGTTTTGCTTAACTGGATAAAAGTCAATCCTCCTCTACAAGTGTTTTGTCACGTTAATAAAGAACTGCCTATACATAAAATAATATACACCTATAGATCCTGCCCCGAAAATTTTTATAGGGTCTGACATCCATGTTTGGACTCATTGTAGTTAAATTATCTGACTCTTTATTTCCCGATGCATCATTACAACACTTTACCTCCAAAACATGCATTTTAGTTCCACTTCTATAGCTAATGGCTTAGTCGTGCTGTTGATCCAAGGTGAGAGCTAAGACAATTAGTGTATTGTATATGTATAAGTTGTACAATGTGGTATACGGATGTCCAAATGCATATGAAAGTGTACACTATATTGTCAAAAGTATTGGGACGTCTGCCTTTACACGCAAATTAACTTTAATGGCATCCCATTCTAAGGCTGGCCATACACTATACAATTTTCTTGTTCAACTTTCCTTTAGATTTACCAAAAGCATATAATATGAGGTCAAACCTAAACTCTATTAATTTGTATGCAATCAGGAAGGCCCTTGCACTACATAGTTGAAGGTAAATCTAAAGAAAATTGAATAAGAAAATTGTATAGTGTATGGCCAGCCTTAGTCCGTAGGGTTCAATATTGAGTTGGCCCACCTTTTGCAGCTATAACAGCTTCAACTCTTCTGGAAAGGCTGTCCACAAGGTTTAGGAGTGTGTCTATGGGAATGTTTGACCATTCTTCCACAAGCGCATTTGTGAGGTCAGGCACTGATGTTGGGTTAGAAGGCCTGGCTCGCAGTCTCCACTCCAATTCATCCCAAAAGTGTTCTGTGGAGTTGGGGTCAGGACAGTAAAGCTCCTCCATCCCAAACTCGCTCATCCATGTAACTATGGACCTTGCTTTGTGCACTGGTTCAAATCATTTGGTGGAGGGGGGATTATGGTGTGGGTTTGTTTTCCAGGGGTTGGGCTTGGCCCCTTAGTTCCAGTGAAGGGAAATCTTAAAGCGTCAGCATACCAAGACATTTTGGACAACTTCATGCTCCCAACTTTGTGGGAACAGTTTGGGGATAGCCCCTTCCAGTCCCAACATGACTGTGCACCAGTGCACAAACAATGTCAATAAAGTTATAGATGAGCGAGTTTTGGGTGGCTGAATTTGACTGGCCTGCACAGAGTCCTGACCCCAACCCCATAGAACACCTTTGGGATGAATTAGAGCGGAGACTGCTAGCCAGGCCTTCTCGCATGACATCAGTGCCTGACCTCACAAATGCGCTTCTGGAAGAATGGTCAAACATTCCCATAGACACACTCCTAAACCTTGTGGACGGCCTTCCCAGAAGCATTGAAGCTGTTATAGCTGCAAAGGGTGGGCCAACTCAATATTGAACCCTACGGACTTATGCCCCGTACACACGGTCGGATTTTCCGATGGAAAATGTCCGATCGGAGCGTGTTGTCGGAAATTCCGACCGTGTGTGGGCTCCATCGGACATTTTCCATCGGATTTTCCGACACACAAAGTTGGACAGCAGGAGATAAAATTTTCCGACAACAAAATCCGTTGTCGGGAATTTCCGATCGTGTGTACACAAATCCGACGGACAAAGTGCCACGCATGCTCAGAATAAATAAAGAGATGAAAGCTATTGGCCACTGCCCCGTTTATAGTCCCGACGTACGTGTTTTACGTCACCGCGTTTAGAACGATCGGATTTTCCGACAACTTTATGTGACCGTGCGTATGCAAGACAAGTTTGAGCCAACATCCGACGGAAAAAATCCTAGGATTTTGTTGTCGGAATGTCCGAACAAAGTCCGACCGTGTGTACGGGGCATAAGACTAGGATGCCATTACAGTTCTTGTGTGTTTAAAGGCAGGCGTCCCAATTTTGACAATATAGTGTATTTTTCTGTTTGTTGGGGTTTTTTTTTTGTTTTGGGGTATTTCTTGGCTTAGTGTAGCCGATATTTGTTGGTATTGGTTTTGTCTGAACACAATGGTCAGTGTGCATTCAATTGCAAATTGACAATAAACAGCTTAGAAAATAATAAATCTGCAGAAACATAATTATTCTGAGGTACTTTTAACCCTTTCAAGTTAAGCAAAGGTTTTAAAGGTTTTGTTCCGCTTTAATTTGAAATGATCTTAGTAAAATCTCAAACTGACGTCAAAAGCACGCTACATTTGCTCCCTGAGGCCCATTGACATAGGCTCTTAAAGTGGTTGTAAACCCTTTAATTGGGCTTACCTGTAGCTACACTGGATATCTCGTAAACGTGAACGGTTTAGGAGATATCCCCTGTATTTGCATGTGCCGACGTCATCGGCACATGCGCATTTAAGCAAACTGAAGCAATGGCACGTACGTGCCGTTGCTTCAGTTAGACTATGCCGTTACCGGTGGCTCCTGCGCGCATGTGCGGGAGTGACGTCATCGTGGCTCTGACCAATCACAGCGCCGGAGCCGCGATACCCAGAAGTGACCCCCGGTGTGGTGAACAAGGACCGCTGCAGGGGCTTCGATCACAGGTAAGTAATGCATAATGAGCTAGTATGCTATGCATACTAGCTCATTATGCCTTTGTCTTGTAGGTTTTTTTTTTATGGTTTACAACCACTTTAAGGTGACAATGATATCACAGGCAGGGGTGTATCCACCACAAACAAGGCGTTTGCCTTGGGAGGAATTTTTCAGGGGGGTAGCGCCACCCCCAGGCAGAAGGGCAGAGGCAGCTCTGTAACCACTTCCCGTCCTTTCGATGCTTGTACTGGGGTGATGCTTGTATCCCTAGACCCTAGTATCGTCTTTTAGAGCCGGCGGTCAGCTCTGTTGTAATAGCAATCGGAATGGGTTACTAGATGCTCGATTGCTATTACAAGCAGTAGGAGGGGTCGGGGACCCCCCCCCCTTGTGGCTCTCTCAGGCTCTCCCATCCCACCGGCTGGCCAGATGGCCAAGCAAATCCCGGATCGGCTTTGATCAGCTGTTTGTAACAGTAAACTGGAAGCGATGACATGACCTCACTTCCAGTTTACTCGGAAACAATCAGCACCAGTTTTTAAAAATCGAAAGCATTCAAAAACACCGCTCTTAGGCTTTTGAATGCTTTTAAGAGCAGAGGAGGGATTTGGGGTCTTAGAGATCTCTCCACAAAGAATACCTGTCACGTACCTATTGTTGTGCTCACAAGGATGTTTACATTCCTTGTGACAGCAATAAAAGTGATCATGAAAAACAATTTAAAGCAACAGCGTAAAAAGAAATAAAATAAATTAATAATTAAAAAAAAAAAGTGCCCCGTCCTCCTGCGCAAAGGCGAACGCATGTGTCGGTCCCGCATGCACGCAAACAGCGATTGTCCCACACATGAGAGGTATTACAATGAACGTCAGATCATGGGCAGTATTTCTATATATATGGCACTTGGACGAATCATGTGTCAGGGTCTGAGGAAGCCATTGCTGTTCACTTTGAACGGCTGCAGCTTCCCCATCAGATTCTGAGACAAGAAAGGTGGCTGGGGTGGGACAAATTTAGATGGGGGGCACCCGATTTGAGTCTTGCCTATGCCCGTTAGGCTAGGCTTCTCCTATGGGTCACCGGAGTGCGTTTTTGCACTCCTGTGACCCATTTTGAGCAGAGAGCGGGCTGAAGTCTGCTCTCTGCTGACGTCACAGGAATCAGTCCAGGCACCGCGTGATCACGACAATGGAAGTCTGGATCCGTCAGGTGCCTGGACTGACACCCATCTCAGCCTTTCAGCAAGCCGCTAAGAGCCTGAGACAGACGCTCCCCGCCCCTCCACAGCTCAGTGCTCCAGTGAGTGTGGAGGAGCAGAGAGGAGAGCTGCTGATTGACAGTCAGCACCTCTCTGCTCAGGAGCGGAGAACCGAGCCATCAGTGATGTTTGATCGCTTGGTTCTCAGTGTAGAGGCGCCTGGGGGTCCGAAGCTGCATCCACCTAGGTAAGTATAATAGAGGAAAAAACCCCAAACCCATACTTCTCTTTTAAGGATTCCTATAAATGATAAACAATTAGTAGTAGTAACAGTAGAAATAGTTGTAGTAGTACTAGTAACAACTAGGGAGGAGTACAATTGTAAGTTTTTCCCTTTTGATTACACTTTTTATAATTGCAAATGAATCTAAACAAAATCTGGATATTTTGGTGAAATGCTACACTTCAAAATTCAATAAAGTCAAGCTTTCACTCTCTTAGGCTAGGTATATCTATGCAGTTGATGCGGTCTTTCTCCGCGTTTTCTGGTGCATTTTAGAACACGCGATTTTTATGCGTTTTTGCATGCAGTTTTTATACTTTTTTCCATTTTTTTTCTCTTTAACAAACTATAAATAGCTTTTTTTAAAGAGCGGGCAGGGAAGCCGGCTGCCATGTCCTTAACAACTGATGAGCCATCAGCTGTCAGCAGAGTTCCCCACTGACAGCTGAATGTAAAGACAATAATATAAAAAAAAAAAAAAAAGGCATGGGGTCCCCCCCAAAGCACCTTTTCTCCATTTAGATGGGGACAAGAACCTCATCCCCACAACCCTGGCCGGTGGTTCTGGGGGTCTGCGGACAGGGGGCTTATGGGAATCTGGAAGCCCCCTTTACCAAGGGGGGCCCCAGATCCTGGCCCCGCTGACAGCTGATGACTCATCGGTTGTTAAGGACATGGTGGCCCGCTTCTTACCAACTAGCTATTCACAGTTTGTTATGGAGAGAAAAAAAAAAGCACATAAAAATGCATAAAAAATGCAACACTTGCATTTTTGGTGCGGGTCCATTGAAGTCTATTACATGCAAAATGCAATCTGCTGCGGGGGGAAAAAAAAAAAAAAAGTCCCTGACCCTTTCAAAAAATGAAGCGGCTGAAAAACACATAGATGTGAACGTGTCCCATAGGTAGGAAACCATGTTAAATTGACTGTAGTGCATTTCTGAAAACCACGCTAAAAAAACGCATAGGTGTAATTCTAGCCTTAGGTAGATTTCCCTGCACTGTGTATGAGGACAGCACAGACAACAATAACAGTATGACTGATTATAATCACTTTTCTCCACCCTGCTGAAAAAAAAAAAAAAAAAAATAGTATTTTTGCTGCTGTCCTCTCCTCTATTGGAGAGATTCCTGTTGTTCTGACACCCTGTCATCGGGACAGGAAGTGAGAGGAAATCTCCCCACGGGGACACAGACAATGACAAAACCCTGAGAAAGTTTCTAATCTTTCCTACTCTGTAAAGAACAAACTGAAAACTTTTGGCTGGTGTTCAGTACTTCATTCTAGAATAGATACACATCAATTGCACTTAGAAAGATATTGTGACACCCATAAAAAGAAGTTATTGATTGCCTTATCAGTGCTGACATGGTGATCTATTGCTTTGTTGATAAACTAATCCATATAATCACAATCATGCATTCTTAGCTGTAAAGGGCAGGTTTTTTTTAAGCATATGTCAAAGCAAAAAATAGATAAAAATGAAGCAAATCTCTGCAATATATGTACCTTTCCCTGTGTTTTATCCAATGAAAGATCCTGCAAGTACAGAAAAATATCTATTGATCTGATCTGAAATGCACTCAGCTTCTTAGTGCTTTTGTAGGATAACACACGCATTTTTTTGTGGATTGACTGGTGTCAGCCCTGCCTGGTTGCCCTTTATTAAACTACTTAGCGACTGCCACTCTCCTTTTCTCTACAACATAGACCCTAATTATTCTGTAGTACAATATAAAAACTGGGAGGGCTAATTAGCCTCTTTGGGATGACACAGGAAGGGAATTTCTGACACAATCAAAGGGGTTGTAAACCCCCATGTTTTTTCACCTTAATGCATCCTATGCATTAAGGTAAAAAAAACTTCTATCACTGACCAGCCCCCCCCCCCCCCCCATTTTACTCACCTGAGCCCTGTAATTCCCACACCGGAAACACGCTCACCCTCTATGCCCGTTGTCTTGGCTCTTGATTGGATAGATTGATAGCAGCGCAGCCATTGGCTCCCGCTGCTGTCAATCAAATCCAATGAGGCGGGCGCCGGGGGTGGGGCCGAGTCCATCATTCTATGTCTATGGATGCAAATGCTGGACTCGGGAGCGTGCCTGCATTGGGACCCCCAAGGAGAGCGCTTCTCCTAGGTGGTTTCCCAATGCGGGGGAGGAGCCACGAGCGCTGTTGGGGGACCTCAGAAGAGGAGGATCCGGTCCACTCTGTGCAAAATGAACTGCACAGTGGAGGTAAGAATGATGTTTTTTTTAAAAAAACAAGGGTTTACAACCCCTTTAAAAAAGGTATTCAAATAATTCTAAAAGGCTGAAGGTTTTTTAACTTTAGGAACCATTCACACCTGAGTGTAGCGCAGCGACAGCTGCTGCAGCATGTTATTTTTTTAGCTTTTTAGGGCACTTTCCCACTGAGGCATCGGCGGTAAAGCGCTACTGTTTTTAGCAGTGATTTATCATCGTTTTAACTGCGCTTTTCGGCCACTAGCAAGATGCTTTTAACCCCCCCAGTCGGAAAAAAAAAAAAAAGGGTTAAAAGCACCCGCAAAGCGCTGCTGCCCAATGGGCAGGGGCGCTTTAGGAGCGGTGCACAAGAGAAGTTCCCCTGGATCTCTCCTTCCCAAGCAGCTTGCTTTGGGGGGCACTCAGCAAGGGGGGGGAGGGGAGAGAGAGAAGCAGCAGCAGCCGGGAAGAGGAGGATCGGGGCTGCTCTGTGCAAAAACCCTCCACAGAGCAGGTAAGTATAACAGGTTTGTTATTTGAAGAAGAAAAAAAAAAAAAAAAAAAAGAGACTGGTCTGAGCTGATACATAGGGAAATAAATATATCCTACATGAGTTGTACCCGTCTTCTCTACATCTGTTCAAAGGCCAGAAATATAAAGCTCCTCTGAGAGCTCAGATAACAGGGGATGGAGAGCTGCAGAGATCAGTGAGGAGAGCTCTGAGAGCTGATTGGAGGGAAGGGAAGGGAAGGGACCCCCCCCACACACACACACGGGAACAGAGCTGAGGCTGTCAATAAGCTAGAGGTCCTTCCCCTGTCACTTTTTTTCCTCTTGGTGTCAGGAAAACTAGTCAGAAGTGACTCCTGCTGATAGAGGAAGGAAGCAAGCAGCAGACAGAAATGACACTTACTGCTCTGTGGATAGCACACACTATACAGGGAGAGATATGCTTTGTTCATATTTCATGTCTGAGGTTTACAACCACTTTAATGTATTTTTTATTAGGACAGAAATACAAGCACCTTTCCCCTCTTTTCTACTCCACAGCATAAAGACTAGGAGTTCAGCAGACCACAGAGGTTACTGGAAACATTTTCAATGATAAGGGTAAGCTCACACTTGCGCATTGCTAGAACACCCACAAAATTGCACTTTCCTGAAAATGGACAAAAACGTTCAGCCGACATGTGGAGGCGATATTAATTCCTAATGGCACACCACGTCACACACTAAAAAGGCAAAAAATAAAGAACCATGCATTTTGGTGTGGCACGATTTTTGAAAAGGGTCATTCACTTTTTTTCGCATGTTTCTTCCACATACGGCAGCCCATTAAAATTGATAGACTGACCTGAATGGAAACTTGAAAAAAGGTGCGTCATCTTCTCGGTGTGAATGGAACATAACAGTGCAATATAGGCAGACAGCACAAGTACCGTCTGTTATGCCAAATACCACCTTACACCTATTTAAATAATTCAGACCAGACATACTTTCTTGTGTTTAAATGGCCATAGCAGCCCTTTATTACAATAACCAACCATGAAAGATCAATTACATAATATAAAAACGGTAATAAACAGAAAAACATAACCTCACAAGCTGAATGTAACTGCCTGTTTTCTATGTCTTAGGATTTTTGAAGGCACCCTTGACTGACCAACTAGCTGTATCTGACGCCACCTGGCCTCTTGTGAAACGCGTCAGCTATCTTGCCCCTGCTTCTACATAAACTTTGATTTTTTTTTTAAATAAAGGCGTATATTGGAGTGCGGCTGTCCAGATTTTCCTTCTTTATTATCGTTTGCGTTGAGCCAGCACCTGTTACGTCCACATTGAGGAGGGCGTCTTTCTCAGTCCACCACCTGGAGCAGTTCAGCTTTTACCACCTTGCCTTTCCACGGCCCCTAGCCGCAACTCACACCAACTCAGGCACAATTGTTTGGCAAATTCTCCAGCCGACACAGCCAACTGCCCCAACATGTGTTACTTACGACTTTATTAGGGCAGGTACACCCATACCAGAGAACGTAACCATCTCCGCCTTCAAAAAAAAAACAAAAACCCTACCTCTGCCAGATGCCCAACGTGAAACCTTACACTTTGGCGGCAGGCCACACTCGAAGGGCACGCTGGATTCCTTCCTGCAGACCCAAAGACCAAATGTCAATCCCCACTGCATTCAAATGTACCCCGTCCTCTTTCAGGAACAGCTGAGGTTCCTTTTCCAAGTCCCGATGGCGAATCGTCAAGCCACCGTTACGGACAAAAAATTTTCCCACCTCCTTGTTTACTTTGATCCTAGCTTTGTTAAGCCGCTCCACAGACATCGCCAAACTCCAGGAAGTCCTAGCCATCATTTCAGACCACACGATGATAGTGTTGGGGAACATGGACCGCAAGCGCAGGAAATCACATTTGATATCCCTACTCAACTCGCGTGAGGCGCGAATCCCTAGGTCATTGCCTCCCACATGCAGCAGGAGCACATCCGGGGGCCTGTCAAGCCTGCAATAGTGCTCTACCTCACGTAAGACCCTGGACCATAACATCCCTGGGACCCCGATCCATTTGATCCTGACCTGTCCCCTGGGAAATCCCAACTGTTGACCCTCAGGCTTAAGAGCAGCCTGTTCTGCCCCCAAAAAAACATAGGAATGGCCAAGGATCCACACCAAACATTCTGAACCTGAAAAACAAGACATAATCATAAAACCAACATGAATATAACCACAACACATAAGACACAACTCGAACATAAAAAAAGACAAAAAACAGTGCTGCGCTACTTAACCACTTGCCGTCTGCCATACAGCAGAATGGCGGTGGCAAAGTGGTTGTGATATCCTGACCGGACGTCATATGACATGCCCAGGATAACACAGCCGGCGCAGTGGGTTGATCGGAGGTGCTGTGTGTCAGTGACACCGCAACTCCGATCATGGTATGAAGCCTCTGACAGAGGCTTATCACATGATCAGCTGTGACCAATTACAGCTGATCATCGCGTGAACCAGGAAGTGCCGGTAAATGGCTTTCCTCAGGTCATGCTGACAGGGAGAGCCAATCGGCGGCTCTACCTGTCAGAGGGGTGGGTCTGTGCTGATAATTAGCACAATGATTATCAGCACAGCCCCCATCAAAAGGTGCTTATCAGCTGCCAATCAGTGCCCAACACCTGCCAGCCTGTCCCCATAATAAACGCCTGTCAGTGCCCAAAAAAGTGCCAGTGCCCCATCGAAGTGCCACCCATCAGTTTTTTGTTTTTTTAATTGTCGGTCTTTTTTCGCTTATAGGGCAAAA
Organism: Lithobates clamitans; assembly: GCA_037952925.1. Classification (NCBI taxonomy): domain Eukaryota; kingdom Metazoa; phylum Chordata; class Amphibia; order Anura; family Ranidae; genus Lithobates; species Lithobates clamitans. The sequence goes on along the minus strand of JBBGZY010001809.1, from coordinate 415,170 downwards.
ATTAACCACAGAAGCGACCAAACACCACCATAAGAAAGCTCTATTTGTGGGAAAAAAATGATAAAAGTTTAATTTGGGTACAGTGTTACATGACCGCGCAATTGTCAAAGTGCGACAGCGCTGAAAGCTAAAAATTGTCCTGGGCAGGAAAGGGGGAAAGTGCCCGGTATGGAAGCCGTTAAAACCATGCAAAATTCATGAACAATAAACGGTGTTAATACAATGTATTTCAATGTTGCAGGAAGGGGTGTGCACTATATGCCCGGTCTGGGCAGTGCGATTGCTGGCCAACGAGCTGCGCACATGTGTAGGGAGGAAAGGGGAGTATCTAAGCCTGTGCAGTGACGTCATGGCTCCACCCCTTACTTAGGAAGTCAACGCCCTGAGGATACGCGTTTAGGGGGGCGGAGCTTACGCACTGACGTTACAACCATAGCCATCTCGAAAATTGGATGTTTGCTATGCCCTGCAGTTTGCACAAGCTGTTTGTGCTTTTCTTGTAAGTATACCCATTTACCTTTATACTATTAAATTTCTTGGAAACGGAGAGCACTAGATGTTCCCTTTCTTTTACATATAACTACTCTACTGGCCAAGACTATCAGGGGGTTCTTGGAACCCTATTAGGAAGCCATTTATCCAAAGGAGGTCTGATCTACAGCACGCCAGGTGTCATTTCCCCAGAGAGGATCACTGCTGATTTTAATCTGGTATGAGGTGAGCAGCCTGTGAAAATGGTGGTGAGAGCACTCATCTTTGGTTGCTCTATTTGGTAAATTGATTTAGGGCAGGATCCTCTTCAAATATTTCACACAAACTTTCGTTTTAGATGCTTACACTTATGGATTTGAGTATTATTATATTTATTCAATAGTGCAACATTTAAATACATTGTATTTACACAGTTTATTGTTCACAGATTATGCATAGTTTTAACCACTTCAGCCCCGGAAGATTTGGCTGCTCAATGACCAGGCCATTTTTTGCGATAGGGCATTGTGTCGCTTTAACTGACAATTGCGGTCATGCAACGCTGTACCCAAACAAAATTGACGTCTTTTTCCCCTACAATTTTTATTTTTTGTGCTATAAACAAAGAAGAGCGACAATTTTGAAGAAAAAAAAAATAATATCTTTTACTTTTTGCTATAATAAATATCCCACATTTTTTTTTTCATTTTTCCTCAGTTTAAGCCGAAATGTTTTCTTCTACACATTTTTTGGTAAAAAAAAAAAAAACTCGCAATAAGTGTATATTTTACAGTATAAATGTCACTGGCAGGGAAAGAGTTAACACGAGGGGGCGATCAAGGGGTTAACTGTTTCCTAGGTGTGTGTTCTAACTGTAGGGGGGATGGGACTGTCTAGGAGGAGAGAGATCGGTGTTCATACTCAGTATGAACACACGATCTGTCTCTACTCCCCTGAAAGAACCGGGATCTGTGTGTTTATACACACAGATCCCGATTCTCGCTCTGTCACAAGCGATCACGGGTGCCTGGCGGTCATCGCGCCTGCCGGGCACTTCCAGCGGCTCTGGGCACATGCTGCAGGCGTGCCTCCAGGGGCGCGCGCTCACCCCTAGTGAACAAAAGGCGAAGCAACGTAAGGCAACGTTGTTTCGCCCAGCCGTGCCATTCTGCCGCAGTAGAACTGCAGCGGCTGGTCGGCACCCAGTTAAAGCAGGGTTTCGCCTGCAAAAAGCAGCTACAGATACTGCAGCTGCTGACTTTTAATATAAGGACACTTACCTGTCCAGGGCGCCCGCAATGTCCTCACCCAAAGCCGACCCGTCCCTCGGGGTGGACGCGTCGGCATTCTAAGTAAGAGAATCAGGAAGTGAAGCCTTGCGGCTTCACAGCTTGTTTCCTTACTGCGCATGTGCGAGTCGCGCTGCACATTCTGACTGGTCCCTGCTGTCTTCTGGAACCTGTGTGTCTCCCAGAAGAAAGCGGGGGAGGGGGGGGGGCGGAGGACGGGCCGAACATGGCATGGATCGCCGTAGATTCCCACCCCCCCCCCCACCCCCCCAAGGCCACCTCCCTGACTGGAGGAATGCTGGACAACACGTACAGGATCGAGAAACCCTCCGAAAAACCCTGGAAAAGTAGAAGACGTGCCGCCACCCGGTTGGGATACCTACTTAGGGAGGGAGCCACCTTTTCCACCACCTTTTCCACCACCATCGGAGTCATCCCTTTTGCCAGCTCCTTGTCTTGTTTGAAGCACTTTGTGAGTGGATGGGAACCTCCGCAGCTCAAGCATTCATGGCGAAAACGACAGGATTCCCCGAATTTGCAGATCTCCTCGTTAAATAGCCAACAGAAATCATTAGGCTTTCCAGCCGATGGTGACGAGGTTGCTGGAAATTAAAAAACGCAGAGGCGATCAAACACCACCAAAAGAGAGCTCTATTTGTGGGAAGAAAATGATAAAAATTTAATTTGGGTACAGTCTACATGACCATGCAATTATCAAAGTGCGACCACGCTGAAAGCTAAAAATTGTCCTGGGCAGGAAAGGGGGAAAGTACCTGGTATGGAAGTAGTTAAAACCATGCATAATCCATGAACAATAAACTGTGTTAATACAAATGTATTTCAATGTTGCAGGAAGGGGTGTGCACTATATATCCGGTCAGCGTGATTGCTGGCCAACGAGCTGCGCACGTGTGTAGGGAGGAAAGGGGAGTATATAAGCCTGTGCAGTGACGTTATGGCTCCACCCCTTACTGAAAAAATCAACGCCCTGACTATACGCGTCTAGGGGGGCGGAGCTTGCGCACTGCCGTTACAACCATAGTCATCTCGAGAATTGGATGTTTGCTATGCCCTGCAGTTTGCATGAGCTGATTGTGCTTTTCTTGTAAGTATACCCATTTAGCTTTATACTATTAAATCCTTTGGAAACGGAGAGCACTAGATGTTCCCTTTCTTTTACATATAACTACTCTACTGGGCAAGACTATCGGGGGGTTCTTGGAACCTTATTAAGGAGCCATTTATCCAAAGGAGGTCTGATCTACAGCACGCCAGGTGTCATTTCCCCAGAGAGGATCACTGCTGATTTTAATCTGGTATGAGGTGAGCAGCCTGTGAAAATGGTGGTGAGAGCACTCATCTTTGGTTGCACTGTTTGGTGAATTGATTTAGGGCAGGATCCTCTTCAATTAAATATTTTTCACGCAAACTTTCCTTTGAGATGCTTACACTTATGGATTTGAGTAGTATTATTATTATTATATTTATTCAATAGTGCAACATTTAAATACATTGTATTTACACAGTTTATTGTTCACTGATTATGCATAGTTTTAACCACTTCAGCCCTGGAAGATTTGGCTGCTCAATGACCAGGCCATCTTTTGCGATACGGCACTGCGTCGCTTTAACTGACAATTGCGGTCATGCGACACTGCAACCAAACAAAATTGACATCCTTTTTTTCCCCCCACAATTTATTTTTTTTGCGTGATAAAAGAGCGACAATTTTGAAAAAAAAAAAAAAAAAAAAAAAAAAAAAAAAAACACACACAATATCTTACTTTTTGCTATAATAAATATCACATTTTTTTCCATAAAACTTTTCCTCAGTTTAGGTAGATTTTTTTTTTTTTTTTTACAAAAAATACATAAGTAAAACGCAATAAGCGTATGTATATATTCTTTTACTAGTAATGGCAGAGATCTGCAATTTTTATCAGGACTGTAATATTGTGGCGGACAAATTGGACACTTGACACATTTTTGGGACCATTGACAATTATACAGCGATCAGTGCTATAAAAATTAACTGATTACTGTATGTCACTGGCAGGAAAGAGGTTCACACTAGGGGGCGATCAAGGGGTTAACTGTGCTCCCTAGGTGTGTGTTCTAACTGTAGGGGGGATGGGACTGTCTAAGAGGAGAGAGATCGGTGTTCATACTCAGTATGAACACACGATCTGTCTACTCCCCTGAAAGAACTGGGATCTGTGTGATTAGAGACACACAGATCCCGGTTCTCGCTCTGTCACGAGCGATCACGGGTGCCCGGCGGTCATCGCGCCCGCCGGGCACTCCCATCGGCTCTGGGCACACGCTGCGGGTGTGCCTCCGGGGGCGCGCGCTTACCCCTAGTGAACAAGAGGCGAAGCGATGTACGTAACAGTTTCGCCCAGCCGTGCCGTTCTGCCACAGTAGAATTGTGGCAGCTGGTCGGCACCCAGTTAAAGCAGGGTTTCGCCTGCAAAAAGCAGCTACAAAATACTGCAGCTGCTGACTTTTAAAATAAGGACACTTACCTGTCCAGGGCGCCCGCAATGTCCTCACCCGAAGCTGACCCATCCCTCGGCTTCGGGTGGAGGCGCCGGCATCTTAAGTAAGAGAATCAGGAAGTGAAGCCTTGCGGCTTCACAGCTTGTTTCCTTACTGCGCATGTGCGAGTTGTGCTGCACATTCTGACTGGTCCCTGCTGTCTTCTGGAACCTGTGTGTCTCCCAGAAGAAAGCAGGGGGGGGGGGGAGGAGGAGGAGGGGCTGGACATGGCGTGGATCGCTGTAGATTCTGCGGCGATCTTTCCCCGGAAGTGGGAGAAAATACCTGTATTAGACCGGACGACCAGATTATCCATTGGAGGGGGATGTAAGAGGGCCTGCCACCCTCCCCCCCAAGGCCACCTCCTTTGACAGTTTCGCAGACACCACCAAAGGGTGGAGCCTCGCAGATTGTAAATTAGTGGTGACTGGAGAAATGCTGGACAACGCGTACAGGATCGAGAAACCCTCAGAAAAACCCTGGAAAAGACGTGCCGCCACCCGGTTGGGATACCTACTTAGGGAGGGAGCCACCTTTTCCACCACCTTTTCCACCACCATCGGAGTCATCCCTTTTGCCAGCTCCTTGTCTTGTTTGATGCACTTTGTGAGTGGATGGGCACCTCTGCAGCTCGAGCATTCATGGCGAAAACGACAGGATTCCCCGAATTTGCAGATCTCCTCGTTAAATAGCCAACAGAAATCATTAGGCTTTCCGGCCGATGGTGACGAGGTTGCTGGAAATGAAAAACCACAGAGGCGATCAAACACCACCAAAAGAGAGCTCCATTTGTGGGAAGAAGATGATAAAAATTTTATTTGGGTACACTGTTACATGTCAAAGTGCGACAGCGCTGAAAGCTAAAAATTGTCCTGGGCAGGAAAGGGGGAAAGTACCTGGTATGGAAGTGGTTAAAACCATGCATAATCCATGAACAATAAACTGTGTTAATACAATGTATTTCAATGTTGCAGGAAGGGGTGTGCACTATATGTCCGGTCTGGGCAGCATGATTGCTGGCTAACGAGCTGCGCACGTGTGTAGGGAGGAAAGGGGAGTATATAAGCCTGTGCAGTGATGTTATGGCTCCACCCCTTACTGAAGAAGTCAACGCAATGACGATACGCGTCTAGGGGGCGGAGCTGACGCACTGTCGTTACAACCATAGCCATCTCGAAAATTGGATGTTTGCTGTGCCCTGCAGTTTGCACAAGCCGATTGTGCTTTTCTTACAAGTATACCCATTTACCTTTATACTATTAAATCTTTTGGAAATGGAGAACACTAGATGTTCCCTTTCATTTACATATAACTACTCTACTGGGCAAGACTATCGGGGGGTTCTTGGAACCCTATTAAGGAGCCATTTATCCAAAGGAGGTCTGATATACAGCACACCAGGTGTCATTTCCCCAGAGAGGATCACTGATTTTAATCAGGTATGAGGTGAGCAGCCTGTGAAAATGGTGGTGTAGAGAACTCATCTTTGGTTGCTCTGTTTGGTGAATTGATTTAGGGCAGGATCCTCTTCAATCAAATATTTTTCACACAAACTTTTGTTTTAGATGCTTACACTTATGGATTGCAGTATTATTATTATATTTATTCAATAGTGCAACATTTAAATACATTGTATTTACACAGTTTATTGTTCACCGATTATGCATAGTCTTAACCACGTCAGCCCTGGAAGATTTAGCTGCTCAATGACCAGGCCATCTTTTGCGATACGGCACTGGGTCGTTTTAATTGACAATTGCGGTCATGCGATGCTGTACCCAAACAAAAATTGACACCATTTTTTCCCCCCACAATTTTTTTTTTTTTTGCTCTATAAACAAGAGAAGAGCAACAATTTTGAAAAACACAATCTTACTTTTTGCTATAATAAATCTCACTTTTTTTTTTTTCAAAAAACTTTTCCTCAGTTTCGGCCGATATGTATTCTACATTTTTTTTTTTTTTTACAAAAAAAAAAAACCGCAATAAATATATATACACACACATACATGCGGACAAATTGGACACTTGACACATTTTTTGGGACCATTGAAAATTATACAGCGATCAGTGCTATAAAAATGCACTGATTACTGTATGTCACTGGCAGGGAAGAGGTACACACTAGGGGGCGATCAAGGGGTTAACTGTGTTTCCTAGGTGTGTGTTCTAACTGTAGGAGGGGATGGGACTGTCTAGGACAGTGGTTCTCAACCTATTTAGTTCCATGACCCCTTGATAAAATTTCCCAAGTTGTGGAGACCCCTAATCGTAAAATTATTTTCATAGCATGGGTTGTCAGCACCCAAGGCAAGACAAGTAATTTGCGCCCCTAACCCACAGACATTTAGCACTCCCTGAGTCCCTTCCACTCGTACAGTATTAAAACCCCTTATGCAGGGGCGTAACTAGAAATAGCAGGGCCCCATAGCAAAATGTTGTATGGGGCCGCCCTGCAAATAGCCCCTCCCCCCACAGCTCCCCTAGTGTCAATGCAGCGTGACCTGTGCCACATATAGCGTGACCTGTGCCCAATGCAGCGTGACCTGTGCCCAATGCAGCGTGACCTGTGCCCAATGCAGCCCCACCTGTGCAGAGGAAGAGGCAAGCCACCCGGATCAGCAGAGAGCGGGATTGCCCGCTGTAATAGCTTTCATTTGAATTTCCTGTCTTCCCGGGGCTCATCGTCACATAGCCCCACCTCTTGGCCCGACGCCTTTGATGACGTCACATGTCCCACATTGGATCGGCATTCTGTCTATCAAAGGCACCGGGCCAAAAGGTGGAGCTATGTGACGTGAGCCCCGGGAACACTGGAAGTTCTAATGAAAGCTCTTACATCGGGCAATTCAGCTCTCTGCTGATACGGACAGCTTGCCACTTCCTTTCCTCTCTCTTCCCCTGGCTGGGAGACTGTGCCGGCGGTGCTCTTATCCTCACTGGGCCCCACTCAGCTGCGGGCCCCATAGCGCCCGCATGGGTCGCTATGGTGGTAGTTACGCCCCTGCCCTTATGGTACATTTTAGGATGTACCACTCTTTCTCTTTGTTCTCCTTTCTTTCCCTTTTATCCCTCTCTATCCTAATTTCTTGATTTTTTCCCCCCATCCCTCTTTCTAGCTGTCTTTCTTGTTCTTTCTCTTATTCTTTCTCTCCCTTTTTCTTTGTTCTGCCCCATCTTTTCCTCTCCCCTCCATGTATTCTCTATTTTTATTCCTTCTCTTACTCCATGGTATGGGGGGGATGGGATGAGTGGCAGTGCTGGCGGGGAGTTCTGATCAGCCAACTTAGGTGCTCTTGATCAAGGTCATCTGCTGATCTGAGAACTATAGTGGGGACTTTTAATGGCAACTATAATCACAGGTAGTGTTACTGTGTTTCTGGCTTCACTGTGTCTCCGACCTCCGAACTGAATGGACGGCTGCGAAGAGGCTGAGTGGGCGGCAGCAGGCTCAAGGGACAGCCCTGCTGGGTGGCCGCAAAAAGGCTGGGAGAGCAGTGCGGGCTTCAGGAACAGCCAAGGATTTAGTGACCCCTGGCAAATCATCATTTGACCCCCGAGGGGGTCCCGACCCCCAGGTTGAGAACCACTGGTCTAGGAGGAGAGAGATCAGAGTTCATACTCAGAGTAGATCTGTCTCTACTCCCCTGAAAGAACTGGGATCTGTGTGTACACACAGATCCTGGTTCTCGCCCTGTCACGAGCGAACAAGGGTGTCCCGCGGTCATCACGACCGCCGGGCACACGCTAAAGGCGGGCCTCTGGGGGGAGCACGCTCGCCCCTAGTGACCAAAAGCCAAAGCGACATAAGGTAACGTCCTTTCGCCCAGCCGTGCTGCCGCAGTAGAACTGCGGCGGCTGGTTGGCAAGCAGTTGAAGCGGGGTTTCGCCTGCAAGAAAAAAAAACAACGCAGCTACAAATACTGCAGCTGCTGACTTTTAAAATAAGGACACTTACCTGTCCAGGGCGCCCACAATGTCCTCACCTGACCCGTCCCTCAGCTCCGGCATCTTAAGAGAATCAGGAAGTGAAGCCTTGCGGCTTCACAGCGTTTCCATACTGCGCATGTGCAAGTCGTGCTGCGCATTCTGACTGGTCCCTGCTGTCTTCTGGGACCTGTGTGTCTCCCAGAAGAAAGCAGGGGGGACGGAGGAGGGGCCGGACATGGCACAGATCGCTGTAGATTCTGCGGCGATCTTTTGCCGGAAGTGGGATCAAATACCTGTTTTAGACTGGACGACCAGATTATCCATTGGAGGGGAAGTGAAAGGGCCTGCCATCCTTCCCAAGACCACCTCCTTTGACAGTTTTGCAGACACCACCGAAGGGTGGAGCCTCGCAGATCGTAAGTTAGTGGTGACTGGAGGAATGCTGGACAACACGCACAGGATTGAGAAACCCTCAGAAAAACCCTGAATAAGAAGAAGACGAGCCGTCACCCAGTTGGGATACCTACTTGGGAAGGGAGCCATCTTTTCCACCTTCATCGGAGTCATTCCTTTTGCCAGCTCCTTGCCTTGTTTGAAGCACTTTGCGAGTGGATGGGAACCTCCGCAGCCCGAGCATTTATGGCGAAAACGACAGGATTCCCCGAAAGTGCAGGTTTCCTTATTGAATAGCCAACACAAACCCTTAAGCTTTCTGGTCGATGGTGACGAGGTTGCTGGAAATTAAAAAGCGCAGAGGCGATCAAACACCACGAAAAGAAAGCTCTATTTGTGGGAAGAAAATGATAAAAATGTAATTTGGGTACAGTCCTACATGACCACGCAATTATCAAAGTGCGACAGCGCTGAAAGCTAAAAATTGTCCTGGGCAGGAAAGGGGGAAAGTACCTGGTATGGAAGTAGTTAAAACCATGCATAATCCATGAACAATAAACTGTGTTAATACAAATGTATTTCAATGTTGCAGGAAGGGGTGTGCACTATATGTCCGGTCTGGGCAGCGTGATCGCTGGCCAACGAGCTGCGCACTTGTGTAGGGAGGAAAGGGGAGTATATAAGCCTGTGCAGTGACGTTATGGCTCCACCCCTTACCGAAGAAGTCAACGCCCTGACGATATGCGTCTAGGTGGGCGGAGCTTACGCACTGACGTTACAACCATAGCCATCTCGAGAATTGCATGTTTGCTATGCCCTGCAGCTGGCACGAGCTGATTGTGCTTTTCTTGTAAGTATATCCATTTACCTTTATACTATTAAATCTCTTGGAAACAGCGAGCACTAGATGTTACCTTTCTTTTACATATACTCTACTCTACTAGGCAAGACTATCGGGGGGGTTCTTGGAACCCTATTAAGGAGCCATTTATCCAAAGGAGGTCTGATCTACAGCACGCCAGGTGTCATTTCCCCAGAGAGGATCACTGATTTTAATCTGGTATGAGGTGAGCAGCCTGTGAAAATGGTGGTGTAGAGCACTCATCTTTGGTTGCTCTGTTTGGTGAATTGATTTAGGGCAGGATCCTCTTCAAATATTTCTCACACAAACTTTCGTTTTAGATGCTTACACTTATGGATTTGAGTATTATTATATTTATTCAATAGTGCAACATTTGAATACATTGTATTTACACAGTTTATTGTTCAGATTATGCATAGTCTTAACCACGTCAGCCCTGGAAGATTTGACTGCTCAATGACCAGGCCATCTTTTGCGATACGGCACTGCGTCGCTTTAACTGACAATTGCGGTCATGCGACGTGTAACCAAACAAAATTGACATCTCCTCCAACCCCCCCCCCCCCCACACACAATTTTTTTTTTTGCGCTATACACAAAAAAAAGAGCAACAATTTTGAAAAAAAAAAAAAAAAATCTTTTACTATAATAAAGATCCCACATTTTTTTTTAATCAAAAAATTATTTTTCCTCAGTTTAGGCTTTTTTTTTTTTACAAAAAAAAATAAATCTCAATGTGTGTGTATGTATGTATGTATGTATGTATGTATGTATGTATGTATGTAACCTGTGATTATTGGGACTGCGATATTGTGGCAGACACATTGGATACCTGACACATTTTTGGGACCATGGACAATTATACAGTGATCAGTGCTATAAAAATGCACTGATTACTGTATATCACTGGCAGGGAAGGGAGAGAGAAAGAGAGAAAGAGAGAAAGAGACCGTCTCTACTCCCCTGAAAGAACACAGATCCCGGTTCTCGCTCTGTCATAAACAATCACGGGTGCCCAGTGGCCATCGCGCACGCCCCTAGTGACCAAAAGGCGAAGCGACGTAAGGCAACGTCGTTTCGCCCAGCCGTGCCGTTCTGCCGCAGTAGAACTGCGGCAGCTGGTCAGCAAACGGTTAAAGCGGGGTTTGGCCTGAAAGAAAACCCCGAGAAACCCTCAGAAAAACCCTGAATAAGACGTGCCGCCACCCGGTTGGGATACCTACTTAGGAAGAGAGCCACCTTTTCCAACTTAATTGGAGTCCTCCCTCTTGCCAGCCTCACAAGACTTACCCTTGCCTTGTTTGCAGCACTTTGTGAGTGGATGGGAACCTCCGCAGCCCGAGCATTCATGGCGAAAACGACAGGATTTCCCGAATTTGCAGATCTCCTCATTGAATAGCCAACACAAACCCTTAAGCTTTCTGGCCGATGGTGACGAGGTTGCTGGAAATTAAAAAACCACAGAGGCGCTCAAACACCACCAAAAGAAAGCTCTATTTGTGGGAAGAAAATGATAAAAATTGAATTTGGGTACAGTGTTACATGGCTGCACAATTGTCAAAGTGTGACAGCGCTGAAAGCTAAAAATTGTCCTGGGCAGAAAAGGGGGAAAGTGGCTGGTATGGAAGTGATTAAAACCATGCATAATCCATGAACAATAAACTGTGTTAATACAATGTATTTCAATGTTGCAGGAAGGGGTGTGCACTATATATCCGGTCTGGGCAGCGTGATTGCTGGCCAACGAGCTGCGCACGTGTGTAGGGAGGAAAGGGGAGTATATAAGCCTGTGCAGTGATGTTATGGCTCCACCCCTTACTGAAGAAGTCAACACAATGACGATACGCGTCTAGGGGGCGGAGCTGACGCACTGTCATTACAACCATAGCCATCTCGAGAATTGGATGTTTGCTATGCCCTGCAGTTTGCACAAGCTGATTGTGCTTTTCTTACAAGTATACCCATTTACCTTTATACCATTAAATCTTTTGGAAATGGAGAACACTAGATGTTCCCTTTCTTTTGCATATAACTACTCTACTGGCCAAGACTATCGGGGGGTTCTTGGAACCTTATTAAGGAGCCATTTATCCAAAGGAGGTCTGATCTACAGCACCCCGGGTGTCATTTCCCCAGAGAGGATCACTGCTGATTTTAATCTGGTATGAGGTGACCAGCCTGTGAGAATGGTGGTGAGAGCACTCATCTTTGGTTGCTCTGTTTGGTGAATTGATTTAGGGCAGGATCCTCTTCCTCTTTTTCACACAAACTTTCGTTTTAGATGCTTACACTTATGGATTTGAGTATTATTATAATTGTATTTATTCAATAGTGCAACATTTAAATACTTCGTATTTACGCAGTTTATTGTTCACAGATTATGCATAGTCTTAACCACTTCAGCCCCGAAAGAATTGGCTGCTCAATGACCAGGCCATTTTTATTTTTTGCGATACGGCACTGTCGCTTTAACTGACACTTGCGCGGTCATGCGATGCTGTACCCAAACAAAATTTACGTCCTTTTTTTCCCCCCACAATTTTTTTTCTTTTTTGCGCTATAAAACAAAAAAGAGCGACAATTTTGAAAGAAAAAAAAAAAACACCACCATATCTTTTACTTTTTGCTATAATAAATATCCCACATTTCTTTTTCAAAGGGGGGGGGGGGGGGGGAGTATATATATATTTTTTTTACTAGTAATGGCGGCGATCTCCGATTTTTATCAGGACTGCTATTTTACAGCAGACAAATTGGACATTTTTAAACACATTTTTGGGACTATTGACTATTATACAGCGATCAGTGCTATAAAAATGCACTTATTACTGTATAGATATCACTGGCAGGGAAGGAGTTAACACTAGGGGGCGATCAAGGGGTTAACTGTGTCCCCTAGGTGTGTGTTCTAACTGTAGGGGGATGGGACTGTCTAGGAGGAGAGGGAGAGAATACATAGTATGAACACACGATCTTTCTCTACTCCCCTGAAAGAACAGAGATCCCGATTTTCGCTCTGTCCGGCGGGCACTCCCATCGGCTCTGGGCACACGCCCCTAGTGACCAAAAGGCGAAGCGACATAAGGTAATGTCATTTCGCCCAGCCGTGTCTTTCTGCCGCAGTAGAACTGCGGCGGCTGGTCGGGAAGATTAAAGCTGGGTTTCACCTGCAAAAAAAAAAAAAAACAAAAAAAAAAAAAAAAAACCACAGCTACAAATACTGCAGCTGCTGACTCGGCTCCATGTGGAGGCGCCGGCATCTTAAATAAGAATCAGGAAGTGAAGCCTTGCGGCTTCACAGCCTGTTTCCTTACTGCGCATGTGCGGGTCGTGCTGCGCAATCTGACTGGTCCCTGCTGTCTGCTCGGACCTATGCCTCTCCCAGAAAAAAGCGTGGCGGGGGGGGGGGGGGGGAAATCAGAGGAGGGGCCGGACATGGCGTAGATCGCTGTAGATCTTTCGCCGGAAGTGGGAGCAAATACCTGTGGGGTGAGAACCAGAACAGCGGAAGTTCCATTTTTGGATGGAAGTCCGCTTTAAGTAACGAAGCACTGTTTTAATGTTTATAGGTGGTAGGGAAATCACTTAAAGTGACAGCGGCTACTTTCATTATTATATTTTCACAGTATATTGTGCCGATTGATTTATTCAACTATAAAAGACAAACACGTTAACCCAGCCTTGAACCGGACGCAGGCCGGTAGCACACCGCAGAAGAACCTTAACGACTACTACAACAGGTGGGCCGCACAGATAACCTGAAGCGCTGCGACTCAGCACCCAATCTTACGCACCAGCCTGTCCTCCAAACCTCAACAGGCCACCTCAGTGGCTGCTCTGATCCACTAATACAAATGAGTAGTCTTGCGAAGGGAAGCCCACGGCCAGGAGACTCTTAAAAACTGATTCAAGAACTTGGACAAGGCGGACCCATCCAGGTGTTTAAAGGGGTTGTAAACCCCCATGTTTCTTAGGTGGAAAAAACTTGTCACCAAGCCGCCCCCTAGCACCCCCCATTTTACTCACCGGAGCCCGCTCGTTTCCACCCCATAAAACGCACACACCCTCTTTGCCCGTTGTCTCGGCTCTTGATTGGATAGAGATTGATAGCAGCGCAGCCATTGGCTCCTGCTGCTGCTAATCAAATCCAATGACGCAAGCGCCGGGGGACGGGGCCAAGTCTGGTTTTGTGTCTATGGACGCAAAAGCTGGACTCGGGAGCACGCAAGCAGGGGAACCCCCCCAGGAGAGCGCTTCTCCTGGGTGGTTTCCCGATGCGGGGAGGAGCTACTAGTGCCCCTGAGGGACCCCAGAAGAGGAGGATCGGGGCTACTCTGTGCAAAACAAACTGCATAGTGGAGGCAAGTATGACAGGTTTGAAAAAAAAAAACCCCACCACGAGGGTTTAGTTACCCTTTAAGAAAAGGCTGGGCCCCGCCCCCCTGATCGCTAACCACTCCCTTACCGGGCATGCAGGAGAGCCCCGAACACCACCCAAGTACCCTTACCATGCTGGTCAGTTTTGGACCTGCTACTGAAAAGCGAAACCCCGTCACCCCTCTGCACAACATCGGCCTCGTCCAAACTCCCACCTCCACGTTTAGATCTGCACCCTAGTTCACTAACCCTCAACGCTCCAAAAAAAAAAGGCCAAGACAAATGCAGTCTTAAAAAGCACAGCTTCATAAGCCGAAGAGCAAACACCCAGACTTCCTAAGATGGCCCCCAGCATGTCGAAGGTGACCGGGCGGCGAGCACCCGACACGACCTTGCCCCGTCCTGTAACGCTGCAAAACCCTCTTCACCAAAAAATGCTTTGTGATTTCCCCAACCCCGGACAGCTGAAACCAAAAGGCTAAGCCGGCCATTTTTTGACCCAACTTGGAAATTCGAGGCCCCTTCCTCCATGCTCCTGCCAATGAAATACAGTAACAAGCACAAACAATCATAATCGCCACAACAACCGCCTGCCTCACCAGCACTTGCCATTTGCCCTAAACCTTTGCGTAAGCGCTCCAAGAGGCCGGGCACACCGAATTCCGAAGTAGCCCATCTAATGTTCTAAAGCGATGTCCCACAAGTGGTCCAGGCAAGGCACCCCACACTACTCCGCTTCCGGTGCCAACATGCAGAATCTGTCCCACTGCAAGCGAGAAAACGCATCAGCCCCATTGTTGTTCACACCCTGCACGTGCACCGCACAGACATAACAATTTAGACAAATACTGAAGCACCAGATGTCTAAGGAAAAACACCAGAGGAGAGGTGGAAACTTTGTTAATGGCCTGCACCACCCCCAGATTGTTGCAATGAAAGCAAACCCTCTTGATCCTGAATTCCCGTTGCCAAAGCTCCACAGCCAGTACTATGGGAAACAATTCCAATAGTATCAGGACGCCCAGAAAATCCGCCTCACGCCAAAAATCCAGCCATCTGGCTGCACTCCACGTCCAAAAAATGCCCTGTATCCTACTGCACCTGCCACATCCGTTGACAGCTCCAAATCACAATCTGAAACCATCGCCTCCATCCACAAGGACCGCCCATTGTACTTCTCCAGGAACAGCTGCCACACCCGCAAAAATTGTACTTGTGCACTGTAGTCAACCTAACAATGGTGCGGTGCCCTGATCGCCGACGTCGCCAACCTCCTGTAAAAAAAAAAAAAAAAAAAAAAAAAAAAAAAAAAATCCTCCCCATGGGCATGATTCGGCACGCAAAATTGAGCTTCGCCAGCAGCGACTGCAACTGTATCTTTTTGCTGCCGGGGGCAGGGGACACAAACGCTTGCAGGTCCTCTAATTTATCAAGTGGGAGCCCACATTCCATCCCCTCCGTGTCAATCAATACCCAGAAATTTTAATGCCGTGACCGCCCCCTCCATCTTCTCAGCGGCACACGGAACACCTTAAAGACATGCTGCAGGGTGGCCAACAGAGTATGGCACACCCTGCAACCCGAAGGGCCGGTCATCAAAAAAATTGTCCAGGTAGTGAATTATGGAATGCAAGCCCGACACATCCTTCACCCCCCGTTCCAAGAATGAGCTAAAAGCCTCGAACAAGGAACTGGAAAACCCCACGGGCAAGCAGAGATCCACAAAATATTGACCCTCTCAGATGCAGCCCAACAAGCAGAAACTGTAAGGATGTACCGGCAGAAGGCAAAACGCTGACTTGATGTCTGTCTTTGCCAACAGGGCCCCCTTTCCAATTGTACGAACACAGTCTACCGCCTTGTCATAGGATGCATAAGAGATGGCACAAAACTCAGTCAATGGCATCATTGACCGAATCGACTTTTGGGTGGGAAAGATGGCGTATTAGCCGAAAAGAAGGAACCCAATTCCTAGGAACCACTCCCAGCGGAGTGACGACCAGATCATCCATTGGAGGGGAAGTGAAAGGGCCCACCATCCTTCCCAAGACCACCTCCTTTGACAGTTTTGCAGACACCACCGAAGGGTGGAGCCTCGCAGATTTTAAGTCAGTGGTGACTGGAGGAATGCTGGACAATGCGCACAAGAGAAACCCTCAGAAAAACCCTGGAAAAGAAGACGTGCCGCCACCCGGTGGGAGAAAATACCTGTATTAGACCGGACGACCAGATTATCCATTGGAGGGGGATTTAAGAGGGCCTGCCATCCTCCCCCCCCCCCCAAGGCCACCTCCTTTGACAGTTTCACAGACACCAAAGGGTGGAGCCTCGCAGATTGTAAGTTAGTGGTGACTGGAGAAATGCTGGACAACGCGTACAGGATCGAGAAACCCTCAGAAAAACCCTGGAAAAGACGTGCCGCCACCCGGTTGGGATACCTACTTAGGAAGAGAGCCACCTTTTCCACCTTCATCGGAGTCCTCCCTCTTGCCAGCCTCACAGGACTTACCCTTGCCTTGTTTGAAGCACTTTGTGAGTGGATGGGAACCTCCACAGCCCGAGCATTCATGGTGAAAACGACAGGATCCTCACTGAATTGCCAACAGAAACCCTTAGGCTTTCTGGACGACAGTGACGAGGTTGCTTGACCACCACCGGCCCCAGCGCTAGAGGCCCGAGCCTGAGTCATGAACTTCATCCACAAATATCTTTGTGGTCCCACCTCAAAAAGAGCCTGAGTGCCTTCAGCTGCCTGAACTGTTCATCGTACCTGCAACCAGGCCACACCCCAATACACCCGCTGAGCCTCGCGGATGGAATCTAAATAGCAAAAAAGTGCCGAGCACTGCTCGGGAGATTTTTTCCCCCCTATAACACTGGCCGGAATATGAAACGCCTGGAGCCAATTACCAAAGGTCCTGGGAATAAAAATGATGACTCCGTTTCTCCTCCTCATCTGGCTTAACCTTATCTAGGTTGAATTTTTCCAGGGGTAAGAGGGAGAATATCTCCACATACTCACCTTTCCAAATCCCGTCTCTCACCTATTGTTTTAAATGAGTGCCTAGCGGTCCCTCCAAGCACACGTAGACTTTGCAATTTGCCGAATCCGCCAAACGTACTCCATCCTCGCCCCCCCACCCCCCTTCTTACCCTCCCCAGCCGCCTTGTCCTGTGCAGGCGGCGGGGCATCCGTGGGAGTAGTTGCCGCATTGTGCTGCCCATCCCCCCAACTGAGAGGAAGTCGAAGCCTGGGCCCCGGCATTAAGCCCCGGGGCACCCAAGGGCAATCCCAGGCTGGCCGCAGCCCCTGACTGCTCTGTGGGAGCCCTCGCAGCTTTCCGCGCGGCCACCAGGGAAACCAACCCCGCTGAAACCCCACCCGGGTCACAATGAGCCTGCACCTCACTAAAGCTAGCCATAATTGCCCTCAGTATGTTATCCATGCAACCCCCCCGCCCCATGGCTGCCGTCACCACCTGCTGAGATACCCCTGTAGCAGAACCCCGCCCAGAGACTGACTTTGCAATCCACCCACCAGACACAGTACACTAGACGTGAGACAAACACGTTACTGAGGAGCACAGAGATGACTTACCAGGCTTCCCTGCGACACCTGACAGCACAGCTGCTGATCCGGATCCCTGCAGCCCTGTGTTAGAACCCGGCAGAGGGTCATCCTCGGCGTCCACCGCTCCCTCCTCTAAAGTTGCCTGCTCCCCCTCTGGACTGTCTTCCTCCGAAGGCAGCCCAGGCATCTGGCTGAAGACGTCACTGGCGTCCATCGCTCCCATCTCTAATGTCGTCAGCTCGCCCTCGGACCTGTCTTTCTCCCAAGGCAGCCGGCTGAAGAAGTCTTTGGTGTCCGCCGCTCCCTCCTCTAAAGTTGCCTGCTCCCCTTCTGACCCGTCTTCTTCCGAAGGCAGCCCAGGCATCAGGCTGAAGACGTCACTGGCGTCCATCGCTCCCTCCTCTAATGTTGTCAGCTCGCCCTCGGACCTGTCTTTCTCCAAAGGCAGCCGGCTAAAGAATTCTTGGGGGTCCACCACTCCGTCCTTTGATGTTGTCAGCTCCCCCTCCGACCTGTCTTCCTCCCAAGGCGGCTGGCTGAAGAAGTCACTGGCGACCGCTCTCCTCCCCCGCTGCGCTGTCTGCTTGGCAGAAGCGGTGCGCCGGTCCAACTCCGGTGTAGCCACGCCGGCGCCCTCTCCAGAAGTACCACCGCTTCCTCCGCTGGCAGTCCCGTCCGCCCCAGGCATCCGGTCGGCACCGGTAGAGCTTGCTCTCCCTGGCCAGGCCACTCCAGCGGCGGGCAGGACACCCGCCGTGTAGGCCGCAAGGTCCCGCTGATCCCCAGATGTTGTTTGGGAGCTGGGGGACGACCCACGCTCCCCCCCGGGGGTCCGCCTGTCAAGGGGATTCCTCCCAGCCCCACCAAACCACAGAGCAGGCATTCTCTTGGCGGGGGAGGCTGAAGGGTCCAAGATTGGGCTCCCAGGGCGGCGACAACCCCTCGGGGGCGGTTCAGGGTTCGAACGCACAGGAGGCCGTGACCTCCCAGCGTGTGCAGGTTCTGAGGCAGGTGTAGCCGTCACTGGCTCCAGCCCCGGCAGCAAGCCAGAAAGCTGAGCCCTCAGCCATTGAGGCCCATTGGCAATCGCAGCCGATCGAATGCTGGCCAGCATGCTCTCCAGATCCTCCATTGTCCTTCTCACAAACGCTAACCTCAGCAGAGAATCTTTTCTGGCACTGTTAAATGGTCCCAGTGATGTTATAGAGGGTCGCCTCCCACCAAGGAACCCTCAGGACCACAGGGGCACGGTGCCAATTTACACCCCCAGGCCGTACAAACTTCGCCCGCTGCCGATATTCAGAGAAAGTCGGACTGTGGCATTCTGGGACTTGTAGAGCACGCTTGCGTCTTGTGATTGGCTGAACGGGGGTCATGTGCGGCCGCACGCTGTGGCATTCTGGGACTTGTAGGCCACGCGAGCGCCCTGTGATTGGCCGAACGAGGGTCACGTGCGGCCGCACGCTGTGGCATTCTGGGACTTGTAGTCCACGCGAGCGCCCTGCGATTGGCTCGGCTGAGCTGGTCACGAGTAGGTGCGGACAGGCGGGACTGGTCTGTGGGTGATCGCAGCCACGTGCTGCCGGAGCCCCGCCTCTTTGCCTGGCGCGCTGTGTGTTGCCTGAGGTCTCTCTCCTCTAGCCCTCCTTTTTTGTCTGCCCCACCCCTCTCTGTCAGCCCCACCCCTCTGTCACCCCAACCCTCTCTGTCAGCCCAACCCCCCCCCTGTCAGCCCCCCCTCTGTCAGCCCCACCCCTCTGCCCCCCCCCGTCACCCCCTCTCTGTCAGCCCCACCCCTCTGTCAGCCCCCCCCTCTGTCACCCCAACCCTCTCTGTCAGCCCCCCCCCCTCTGTCACCCCAACCCTCTCTGTCAGCCCCCCCCCTCTGTCACCCCAACCCTCTCTGTCAGCCCCCCCCCTCTGTCACCCCAACCCTCTGTCAGCCCAACCCCCCCTCTGTCAGCCCCCCCCTCTGTCACCCCAACCCTCTCTGTCAGCCCCCCCCCTCTGTCAGCCCAACCCCCCCTCTGTCAGCCCCCCCCTCTGTCAGCCCCCCCCCCTCTGTCACCCCCTCTCTGTCAGCCCCACCCCTCTGTCAGCCCCCCCTCTGTCACCCCAACCCTCTCTGTCAGCCCCACCCCTCTGTCACCCCAACCCTCTCTGTCAGCCCAACCCCCCCTCTGTCAGCCCCCCCCTCTGTCAGACCCCCCCCTCTGTCAGCCCCACCCCTCTGTCACCCCCCCCCTCTGTCACCCCCTCTCTGTCAGCCCCACCCCTCTGTCAGCCCCCCCTCTGTCACCCCCTCTCTGTCAGCCCCACCCCTCTGTCAGCCCCCCCTCTGTCACCCCCTCTCTGTCAGCCCCACCCCTCTGTCAGCCCCCCCCCCTCTGTCACCCCCTCTCTGTCAGCCCCACCCCTCTGTCAGCCCCCCCCCCTCTGTCACCCCAACCCTCTCTGTCAGCCCAACCCTCTCTGTCACCCCCCCCTCTGTCAGCCCTAGCCCCCCCCCCCCCCCCCGGTCAGCACACCCATCCCTCTGTCAGCCACAGCAAGGTGCACCGTGCCAGCCACCCACAACAGGGAGCCAGCCACTTACAGGAGCCAGCCACAGGGGACGCGGGAGTCAGTCAGCCCACCCCCTCTGTCAGCTCAGCCCCCCCCTCTCTGTCAGCCCATCCCCCTCTGTCAGCCCATCCCCCTCTGTCAGCCCATCCCCCTCTGTCAGCCCATCCCCCTCTGTCAGCCCATCCCCCTCTGTCAGCCCCTGCTCCCTCTGTCAACCCCCCTCTCTGTCAGCCCACCCCCTCTGTCAACCCCCCCTCTCTGTCAGCCCTCCCCCTCTGTCAACCCCCCCTCTCTGTCAGCCCTCCCCCTCTGTCAGCCCACCCCCCTGTCAGCTCTGCTCCCCCTCTCTGTCAGCCCACCCCCATCTGTCACCCCCCCTCTGTCAGCCCCATCCCCATCTGTCAGCCCCCCTCTGTCAGCCCCATCCCCATCTGTCAGCCCCCCTCTGTCAGCCCCACCCCCATCTGTCAGCTCCCCCCATCTGTCAACACCCCCCGTCAGCCCACCCCCCTCTGTCAGCTCGCCTCTTTCAGCCCCCCCTCTGTCAGCCCCTGCTCCCTCTGTCAGTCCCCCCTCTGTCAGCCCCCCCTTCTGTCAGCCCACAGCCCAGCCCCCTCTTTCTGTCAGCCCCACCTCTCTGTCAGCCAACCCCTCTCTGTCAGCCCCCCTCTCTGTCAGCCCCCCCTCTTTCAGCTCACCCCTTTCTGTCAGCCCAACCCTCTCTGTAAGCCTCCCCTCTGTCAGCCCCCCCCCCGCTCTCTGTCCACCCGTCCATCTGTCAGCCCCCTCTCTGTCAGCCACAGCAGGGTGCACCGTGCCAGCCACCCATCCACTGACCCACAGCAGGAAACCAGCCAGCCACAACAGGGTACCAGCCAGCCACCCATCCACTGACCCACAGCAGGAAGCCAGGCCAGCCACCTGCAGCAGGTGCACCATGCCAGCCACCCACCCACTGACCCACAGCAGGGAGCCAGGCAGCTACCCACAGAAGCCAGCCACCCACAGTGACCCACCCACACCAGGAAACCAGCCAGCCACAACAGGGTACCAGCCAGCCACCCACAGGAACCAGCCAGCCACGGTGACCCACGCACAGCAGGGAGCCAGCCATGGTGACCATCCACAGCAGGATGCCAGCCAGCCACCCACAGTGACCCACCCACACCAGGGATCCAGCCACCCACAGGATCCAGCCACAGAGGACGCGGGAGCCAGCCAGCCACCCACAGGAGCCAGCCACAGAGGACGCGGGAGCCAGCCACAGAGGACATGGGAGCCAGGCACAGAGGACACAGGAGCCAGGCACAGAGGATGCAGGAGCCAGCCAGAGAGGACATGGGAGCCAGCCAGCCACAGAGGACGCGGGAGCCAGCCACAGAGGACATGGGAGCCAGCCACAGAGGACATGGGAGCCAGCCACAGAGGACATGGGAGCCAGCCACAGAGGACATGGGAGCCAGCCACAGAGGACGCGGGAGCCAGCCACAGAGGATGCGGGAGCCAGCCACAGAGGACATGGGAGGCAGCCAGCCACAGAGGACGTGGGAGCCAGCCAGCCACAGAGGAGGCGGAAGCCAGCCAGCCACAGAGGATTCGGGAGCCAGCCACAGAGGACGTGGGAGCCAGCCACAGAGGACGTGGGAGCCAGCCACAGAGGACGTGGGAGCCAGCCACAGAGGACGGGGGAGCCAGCCACAGAGGACGGGGGAGCCAGCCACAGAGGACGGGGGAGCCAGCCACAGAGGAAGGGGGAGCCAGCCACAGAGGACGGGGGAGCCAGCCACAGAGGACGCGGGAGCCAGCCACAGAGGACGCGGGAGCCAGCCACAGAGGACGCGGGAGCCAGCCACAGAGGACACGGGAGCCAGCCACAGAGGACGCGGGAGCCAGCCACAGAGGACATGGGAGCCAACCAGCCACAGAGGACGCGGGAGCCAGCCACAGAGGACGCGGGAGCCAGCCACAGAAGACGCGGGAGCCAGCCACAGAGGACGCGGGAGCCAGCCAGCCAGCCAGCCACAGAGGACGCGGGAGCCAGCCAGCCACAGAGGACGCGGAGCCAGCCACAGAGGACGCGGGAGCCAGCCACAGAGGACGCGGAAGCCAGCCACAGAGGACGCGGGAGCCAGCCACAGAGGACGCGGGAGGCAGCCACAGAGGACGCGGGAGGCAGCCACAGAGGACGCGGGAGGCAGCCACAGAGGACGCGGGAGGCAGCCACAGAGGACGCGGGAGGCAGCCACAGAGGATGCGGGAGGCAGCCACAGAGGACGCGGGAGCCAGCCACAGAGGACGCAGGAGCCAGCCAGAGAGGACATGGAAGCCAGCCAGAGAGGACATGGGAGCCAGCCAGAGAGGACATGGGAGCCAGCCAGAGAGGACACAGGAGCCAGCCACAGAGGAGGCTAGATGGAGCCAGCCACAGAGGAGGCGGGAGCCAGCCAGCCACAGAGGAGGCAGGAGCCAGCCAGCCACAGAGGAGGCGGGAGCCAGCCACAGCTACAGTACCCATAGTTAAGGTAAGAGGAGCGTTACACACTACCAATTTTATTTCTACTTTGTGAGAGGTTGGGGCAGAAGTGAGAGTCATGGCACAAGAAGGGGGTCCGACGAGGACCAGAGTGAATGAAGGTGTTCACTGTACACCATGTTAGAAAGAGGCCCCTTCCAGGTCCTATTATAATCTATTTCAGTCTCTAATGGGACCTGGAGGGGACTCTAACAGACTCTATAATGGACACTGAATGGGCCTCTGTTAGACCCTCCAGGTCCCATTAGACTCTTTTGAAGTCTCTAATGGGTCCTGGAGGGGGGGTCTCTCTCTAACAGAGACTTTCTAATGGACACTGTTAGAGAGAGACCCCCCTCCAGGTCCCATTAGACTCTGTTGTAGTCTCTAATGGGGCCTGGAGGGGACACTTACTAACCGACTGTCCAATGGACACTGTTAGAGAAAGACATCCCTCCATGTCCAATTAGACTTTGTTGTTAAACAGTGTTTTTTTAAAAAAGACAGAAGTTATACTTTGTGCAAAATGAAGGGGCGGGACATGGGTAGGGCCTGACATTGGGCCCTTGCTTTATTTGGTCTGGGGGCACTGGGTGTTGTCAGTCCACCCCAGGGCAGCAAGGCGCGCCAGGGAGTCGGGACCCATGTGACTGGCTCAGGCTGCAAGTTTACTTGACCCCAGGACAGGAGCATCACTTAACACCCCCAGGATCGGAGGAGGCCATGCAAGGACCTGCTGAGCTGGCATGGGCAGCTGCCATCACTGAGGTGAGAGACCCTGACACCTGCAGCTGAACCCCACATCCCATCCCAGGACCCACAGGTCAGCGGCCAGCAGGACCCACAGGTCATGGCCAGCTGCCAGCAGGAGGAGCTGCCCGCGGACCTGTGGGTCTTGCTGGCCACTGACCTGTGGATCTTGCTGGCCGCTGACCTGTGGGTCCTGCTGGCCGCTGACCTGTAATTTGGCACTGTTTCATTATGAACGTTGAAACGTACGTCGGAGGTACGTGGTCACGTGATTCTTACCTACATTCGGATCTCTGGTTGCCTCTCACGCCGGGTGGAACGCACGCTGTTTTTCGATGTGGTGCGACGGGTCGGTGATCCCAATCTTACCCTGACAAGCGAGCAGCCCCAGTGCCGGGTAGGCACCTACAAATGTAAGCAGCCATTTGGCGTTTTTAATGTATCCTTAGCCTTTTATTAAACGATTTTACACTATGGAGAATTTGTTTGTTTCACATATATCCCATGTTTGAACGATTGGGACCGGAGGGGTTCTTAGCCTAATCAACAACCAGCTGTCCAGCCATCCGTGTGAGCAGGCACAATCCTGCAAAAGCGCTAATGACTCTCTTTTTGGTTAAAGGGGTCATTGGTATCTGGTAAGTAGATATCTATTTCTACAAGGTGGATTTTCTTCTTCTTCTTTGGTGAAGGAACTTTTTTATCTATTGACAGGAAGCAACTGGCTCACTTTGGAAGACACCATTATAATTTATAATTTTATTCACTGCATATGGAGATAGTATATCACTGTCACTGAAACTATCACTGTTGGTTTTGTGTTATTGCATATGGTTTAAATTCACCAATTGCCATTCATTGCATATTCATATTTACCTCTTTTTTAATGAGGTTCACACTAAATATATTTATAAGTATAATAAATTAGTTTATTAATCATACACATATTAGCGCCCCCATCTATCTACTTACCATCTGATCATTTTATGTTCAGTTGGGGAGAAGCTTGTTTGTGTGTTTTTTTTGGGTTAGGGTCCATTATTTTAAGTATAATTTTTTTAGATTTTTAATCACTGATATTATTCACCCACATTGGTGCGGAGTAATTTTTTCCACTATTGTTGTTCCTACTTAGTAGGAACAAACGCTAGGTCTCCTCTCCCCTGACAGAACAGAGATTTGTGTGTTTACACGCACAAATCCCCGTGGTGTCTCTCGTGCCCGTGATGGTGTGTGGCCGGCGGTGATCGCACCCACCGGGCACGCGCATTGGGTCCCCCGCCTTGCGGCGGGTGCGCGCGTCTCCGGTGGCTCTTAAAGGAAAAAAGTACCCATACGTTGTTTTTCCCTATGCAGCCATGCTGCCGATGTATACCGTGTGAGCCGGTCGGCAAGCGGTTAAGGTGAAAAACCACGAGGGTTTACAGCCCCTTTAATTGGCAAGATTTCTGGCAGGGTCAACCAATTTTTTTTATTTTGCACTTATAAAACAGATCTACCAAAACGCTTTCAATAAGGATGAGAGCCGCACTCCAATGTGAGCTCTTATTTCTGTATTTATTGATCATCAGCAAATAAGCTGCATACACATAATCTACACCTAAAACTGAACTTCTTTGACGCATTTCACAGCTCCCGGCTTGCTCACAAGAAAAACTCTTTTAATGATAAGACCAAAAAAGAGCGAATGAGAGAAGTTCATAGGATGCATGAAGGTGAAAAAACATGAACCTTTACAACCCCTTTAAAGCAGGGGTCCACCTATCTATCGTTTTTTTTTTTTTTTTGAGTTCATTCACAAACTTTTCTTCTCAGCATTACATACTCATATATTGTGTGTAATATGGCCGCCTGTGTCAGATTTCGTCGGAAAGAATAACTTATATTATTCACTGCAGGGCGGTTTCCATCTTCATTGTGGGCATTTGAAGCCCACAAGCATTTATTTCCTGGATGTGGTGAATGCTGTGCTCCCAGCATTCACCGCTCGTTCCCGCACATGCTCAGTGGCATCCTGGGAAGCCTGAGACTAGCTCCCAGGAGTCTGGGAGAGGCTAGAAACACGCCTACTCCCACGGGAGGAGAACCAGGAAGTGCAAAGAAGAATAGAAAAATAAAAGGTAATTACGGCGATTTAAATTTTTTTTAAATGGCATGTCAGCATCTAGGCAAGGAAAAGAATACATACAGATATTGTTCAAAATTTGGGTGGAACCCCGCTTTAAGCTGATTTCACTCAGACAGTGAGACATGCCAAAATTAAGGGAAATTTTGACAACATTTTAAGAAAAGTGAAATCAATGTTGTGAAAACAAAAGCAAGCTGCTGAAAATCATTTACTCCTCCGTTGTCGTAATCAGTCTTATAAGACATCCAGAAAATTCTGTAAAATAACTGGTGCCAAATGTTGTAGAATGGACACAACCAATGGATGCAGCTGAGTTATTTAAAGGAACTAAATGACATTTCTGGTAATGATTAGACATCTCAAGTTAGAGATTTTGTACATTTTAAATGAGAGGAAGCAGATGTCTGTGTACTTGGGAGAGATACCCATTTCCACATGTCAGGGAAAGGGACAGTCCCCTGGTTACCATTCTCCACTTCTCCATAATTGGTGATGACAAAAAGATGAGAACAACAGTGCGCTCTATAGCGGGATATCCTGATGAAGATGTCCCAGCTCTATTGTCATGTTGTCTAAATATGGCTCCAATTATATGAAACCAGATATGATTTGAAAGTAAATAATGAGCGAGGAGATATTACAAATTAGCACTACTATTTCACTAGCATTGGCTTATTTTTTTATTACAACATGCCTAAACCCAAAAACGAAAATGTCACATATTGCCACTTCCCAGTCCCTAGATAAGGTGGCTGCATTAGTTTTTATTTTATTTTTCAGTCTTCTTCCCCTTTACTTTTAGCTGGGGATCTTGCTAGTAACACATTAATTGTCATAGGGTGACTACACCAATGTACTGCATCTATGAAGGAACAGCATTGTCACCCTAAGACACGAAGTATGTTAAAGTCTACTTAACTCCCTTATTTTCTCTAAAACATGGGGGGGGTTCTGCATACCTGAAAACCTTTGAAAATTGAACTCCTGGGGAATAAGGGTGGAGTAAGGGGCGGGGTGGTGGTCAGGGAAAAATTAAGCCTGTGCACAGAGTGCAGTTGGCAGGAGTATGTAATATATAGAGTACAGGGTTCCAGGGGTTGGTAACATGCAGGGGTCAGGAATGTGTAATGTACAGAGTGTGAGGGTCAGGAGTAGGCAATGTACAGAGTGCAGGAGTTATGTGTATGTAATGCACACTGTGTGGGAGTCAGGAGTAGGTAATGTACAGAGTTTAAGGGCCAGGAGTATGTAATGAATACAGTGCAGGAGTATGTCATGTACAGAGTGCAGGGTTCATGTGTATGTGATGAACACAGTAAAGAAGTCAGGAGTATGTAATGTACAGAGTGCAGGGTTCCGGGGTTGGCAACATGCAGGGGTCAGGAGTGTGTAATGTACAGAATGTGAGGGTCAAGAGTAGGCAATGTACAGAGTTCAGGGACTATGTGTATGTAATGCACAACGTGCAGGAGTGTGTAATCTACAGAGTGCAGGGTTCTGGGGTGTGTTACATGCAGGGGTCAGGAGTGTGTAATGTACAGAGTGCAGGGGTTATGTGTATGTAATGCACACCATGCAGGAATCAGGAGTGTGTAATGTACAGAGTGCAGGGTTCTGGGGTGGGTAACATACCGGGGTCAGGAGTGAGCAATGTACAGAGTTCAGGTGTCTAGGGTGGGTTACATACAGGAGTCAGGAGTGTGTATTGTACAGAGTGTGGGGGTCAGGAGTAGGCAATGTACAGAGTGCATGGGGTTATGTGTATGTAATGCACACCATGCAGGAGTGTGTAATGTACAGAGTCCAGGGTGGGTGACATACATAGTACAGGGGTCGGGTGTGTAATGTACAGAGTGTGAGGGTCAGGAGTGTGTAATATACAGTGTACAGGGGTCAAGTGTATGTAACCTACACAATGCAGGAGTCAGTAGTCACACTATTATACATAGCACAGCAGTACCACTTATGCACATACATACACACTGCATGCACATACACACAAACTGTATACATTTACAAATACGCTGTATACACATAAAACAATTACCCCTCTGGTGGCATGCCTGGCTATCTCTCTAGCCTCATATGTGCCCATCAATCAGTGCCCACCAGTACATCAGTGCCCACGAGTGCCACCTATCAGTGCCCACCAGTGGTTCCAATCAGTGCCACCCAGCATGGCTGCCTATCAGTGTTGCCTACCAGCGCCCATCAGAGCCCATAAGTGCCACCTATTAGTGCCCTTCAGTGCCACCTACCAATGCCCTTCAGTGCCGCCCATCAGTGCCACCCATCAGTGCCACATCTCAGTGCCCACCAGTGCCACCTCATCAGTGCCCACTAGTGCCGCCTATTAGTGCCCATCAGTGTCGCCTTATCAGTGCCCATCAATGCAGCCTATCTGTGCCCATCATTGCAGCCTATCAGTGCCCATCAGTGTAGCCTCATCGGCGTACATCAATGAAGGAGAAAAACTACCTGTTTGCAAAATGTATTAACAAAATATAAAACGATTTTGTATTTTTTTTTTTTAAAGTCGTTTTTTTTTAATTCTTTTAACAAAAAATAAAAAACCCAGAGGTGATCAAAAAGAAAGCTCTATTTGTGGAAAAAATGATAAAAATGTAATTTGGGTACAGTGTTGTATGACCGCGCAATTGTCATTCAAAGAGTAACAGCACTAAAAGCTGAAAATTGGTCTGGACAGGAGGGGGATTTAGGTGCCCAGTAAGCAAGTGGTTAATATAACAATTGTTCTTGCATGGGCTTCTCAATCAAGCCTAAGAAGAAAGTAGATTTCCGCTGAAGACTCTGAGGATTCCCGCAGACTGTGGTCATCTGATCCAGGTAAGTGCTCACCTGGGCTGGGGGAGGGGTTCAGGTCAGGGGACGGATAACTGTACTTCTCATAAAAGCAGTTATCTTTTAAAGTAAAAAGCCAAAAATGCTCTATGCAAGCCAATGGGCAGGGGGATGTAAACATCTGCATTTCCAGCTGCCTACCTGAGAGTTTGTCGAGGTAAGTACAAATAACAGAAAAGGTCTGCATCCTTATCTGATTTTCTAGACCTAAACATGACGAATTGAAGGTAGCCAGACACCAGTCCATTTACATCCAGCAGCCCAAAGATCCAACACGCCTCTTCCACTGTCAAAATGTGGACAAATACCTGAATAGGAGCGGATGTCACAAATGTATCCTACTATGTATTTCTGCCTTCTGGTAACATCCTCCAAGAACTCCCGAGCCTTTTCTTTTGCCCCATCAGCAGTGCATGTTAAATGCAGTCATGCGCACTACTCTATGCACACTACACATCCCATAGTCTGTAGTCCATCTTGGAAGTGAGCAAGAGAGGGTGGCTACACTCCTACATACAATGGGACCATGGAGAATGAACGTAGCCACCCTCTAACAGGAAGTAGGATCACAGCAGAAAAAAAAAGGAATTTGGAGTGTAGCGCACCTCCCGCAGAAGCAGCTTGGTAATTTGGGTTCTCTGCTCTGCTCCTTGACTCCAAGAACTCCCTCAGCCCCTCTGACACACCTGGCTGAATGTAAGTTACTACAAGCACTTATAAGAAATGAGCACAGATACCTTTAACTCAGCTGTAAATTAGTACCAGGAAATAGATTTAAGACCGTGTAGTGGTAAATGAACTCAATGTATTGGTATGGGTTAGAATAAATGGTGGGTTGAGCATAAATGAACACACAGAAGGTAGGTTTAGACACAGGCCACTAGACAGTATAATCACTAAGCTGAGGTAAGTTAGAATAAAGTTCTGTAACACGCGACTGGGATTAACTCATGATACAGCAAAGTCAGCAATAAAAATTGCATATAAGCATCAACTGCAATGTAAATGCTGAATAGTAATACTATAACTAGTCCAGAATGCACTCCAGGAGAATGACCAAGATATGATACAATGTGTCTCTTGGCATAAGCAGTAGATGAGGGTATCTGTGTAACATCTTAAAAGGGACAGACTTTAGTCCTAACGCTTCAGCCGGCTAGTGTTGGGGCCCAGTTGTACCATTGGTGCACGTGAGAATAGTCCCAGTCAAGCCTGCAGGCAGCAATAAAGTTACTAGATGACTGTATGGTCAGTACTTAAAGGGCTCAGTCTCCCTAGTGGCAGATAGTAAATCCCCGCAGCAGCAGCTCACCAGTTTCAGTGATATTGCAGCTCCCCATCTGGCCACACACAGCGATTAGTCCTCTTTCTGCTCTGCACTCAGGAGACTCTGGCTGAACTCAGCACTCCAGATCCTGCTCAGGCCGCTGGCATGCAGCAGTGGTGATGCACACTGGTCAGCAATGTGCACTCTCTGCTCTTCCTCATGGCAAGAGGAAGCTGCGCTGTGTACAGCTTGAGGAAATTCAACCCTTTCCCCTTCTCCTGGCAAATTCCCTCTGAGAAATGCCGTTGAAAAGCTCCCGACTTCAGTAGAGCCTATCTCCTCTGGACTGCAGTTCCTAAAGTGCAGTGCTGCATGACTCAGTCTATTGAACTCTTCCTGCCCAGCAGCTCTCTCCTTTTGCTGATATATCTGTTAATAAGTTCAGCACTGCAGGGCAGCAGCTACAGAGAGCAGCTGCATCCAGTGTTTCTCTCACTGTCCATTCTTAACCAAGCAGAGATTTGGGGGAGGCATACATACTTTTTTTTTTACCTCTTCATGACTGCGTCAAATCACACCAAATGGCGGCTAAA
Organism: Lithobates clamitans; assembly: GCA_037952925.1. Taxonomy (NCBI): domain Eukaryota; kingdom Metazoa; phylum Chordata; class Amphibia; order Anura; family Ranidae; genus Lithobates; species Lithobates clamitans. The sequence goes on along the minus strand of JBBGZY010001809.1, from coordinate 385,062 downwards.
GCAAGGTTGCACACTGCAAAGAAGAACCTCAAGCAAGTGGGATTTTAAGGGCAAAATCACTTTGAAAAAAATTATATTAATTAAAAAGTACAATTTTTATTTTACAAAAATTAAAAACAATTTCTACAGAAAACTAATATAGAGACATTACAATTACAGTGCATTACAGTAATGACAAAAATTCAAATCCAACGCGTTTCGAAATGGTTAATTATGCAGTCTTCCTCAGGGATAATTTTTGCCATTTCTGAAAAGTACACAAAGTAATATAAGTATATATACACCTCATAACATGCAAATGAAGCCTGTGTTGAAATATAAAAAAAACTTACAAAAATAGTGATTGACGTGAAAGTTTCCAATGGTTCATCGGCTATCCACCAGATCTATATAGGCCTTTAAACATGCAAAAGAACCCCGGATTTTGAAATCCAAAAGAGTCGCCAAATTGAAAAGGAGGAAAACGCTTTATCAAAAAATGCAGGGGGCAATGATGTGGAAATCTGTGAGAGGAACACACAGCATGAGGTAAAACATTAAAAAAAATATATATTATTTTTTTATTGATCCAAAAGGTTGCACACTGCTGGAAGGGCGTTATATGACGTCCTCCCGTAATCGCACATCTCAAGCGCCCCCTGCAACGCGCATCAGCAGTGATCAGGGTAAAGAGCCAATCACAGCGGCTCTTTACCATGTGACCAGCTGTGTCCAATCTCGGTCTACAAGGAGAAAGCCTCAGAAATTAGATACATTTTACCAGAATTGGGTCACTAATAAAGGAAAATGAAGTGCTGAGTATTAAACAGCACCAGTTTCCAAGATACAGCTTCAGGTCAAAAATGCATCAAAATAATTTAAAATTACGAGGGGGATGTGCGATTATGCTCCATACCTTTTCTGAAAAATGTGATATAGCAATGAGAATGGTGCCACATCAATCATTTTAAATGTATATTTTTATTGATACCAATAACATAACTTTCCATTCATTTATTGGTTTTTCATGTAACATTTTCATGCTCCCTCCACACCATTGGGACTGCGAAAGGCATGGACCTTTTCTTCTTGTTTAGCCAATGACGCAGATAAGTTGCACATGTAATGCAATAATAATGAGGGGCCCAACTCTTGTCCTGAACCCCTATTTTGCATCCAAAATATAGGTGGTATGCCTTTTTTACCACTGCCGTCATACTGCACTTTTGAGATGCAAATGTTCCTGTTTTCTAATTATTCTACCGTATATACTCGAGTATAAGTCGTTCCGAGTATAAGTCGAGGCCCTAATTTACCACAAAAAAAATGGGAAAACTTATTGACCCGAGTATAAGACGAGGGTGAGAAATGCACAGCTACTGTAAGTGGAAAAGAGGGTCAACAATGTCCATTTGCAGCATCACTGTGCCCCTTTGCAGCCATAGGTCCCCTGAACTTCAAACTCGGTAGTTAAGGGTTCCTAGATGCCCCCTAGCTGCAGCCAAAATATGGGGTCTCTGAACCCAAAGGGTCCCGAAATGACATTGCTGCAGATGGACCAAATTTGGGGCCCCGTATCTCAGTGCTAGGAACCCCAAATTTGGTGTGCAAACCCAGTGGAACTAGCACCATAACATATCCAAAGCTGGGGTTTCTAGCTCCAAGTGGCCCCGAGATACAGGGCCCCAAAAATCAGTTCAGAAAATGTCAAGCACTTTTCTACAGCAGAGAATGACATTTTCCAAACCGATTTTGGGGCCCCGTATCTCAGGGCCACTTGGTGCTAGAAACCCCAGCTTTGGATATGTTGTGGTGCCAGTTCCACTGGGTTTGCACACCAAAAGTTCCTAGCACCAAGTGGCCCTGAGATACGGGGCCCCAAAGTCGGTTCGGAAAATGACATTTTTTGCTGAAGAAAAGTGCTTGACTCGAGCATAAGTCGAGGGGGGCACTTTTAGCACAAAAAAATGTGCTGAAAAATTCGACTTATACTCGAGTATATACGGTAATCAAAATATTTAAGAATTAGCACATTTTTTCTCAGAGGTTGATAATTTCCCAAAATTTGTAGACCATTGTAATTAGAGCACTGATCATCAGTGTTTTGATTATCAGGGCAGCCCCAGAAGTGCCGCCAATCAGTGCCCATCCGTGCTGCCAATCAGTGTCCATCAGTACTGCCTGTTAGTACCCCTCAGTGATGCCTATCAGTGCTGCCTATCATTGCCACCTACCAGTGCCCATTAGTGCAGTATATCAGTGCAGCCTCATCAGTGCTGCCTCATCAGTGTTCATCGGTCCAGCCTATCAATGCCCATCAGTGCAGCCTCATCAGTGTTCATCGGTCCAGCCTGTCAATGCCCATCAGTGCAGCCTCATCAGTGTTCATCGGTCCAGCCTATCAGTGCCCATCAGTGCAGCCTCATCAGTGTTCATCGGTCCAGCCTATCAATGCCCATCAGTGCAGCCTCATCAGTGTTCATCGGTCCAGCCTGTCAATGCCCATCAGTGCAGCCTCATCAGTGTTCATCGGTCCAGCCTATCAGTGCCCATCAGTGCAGCCTCATCAGTGTTCATCGGTCCAGCCTATCAATGCCCATCAGTGCAGCCTCATCAGCGCACATCAGTGATGGAGAAAAATTACTTATTTACAAAATTATATAACAGAAACTAACAAAAACTTTTTTTTCCCCACAAAAAATAAAAAACCCAGTGGTAGTTAACCACTTGCCTACTAGGCACTTTCACCCCCTTCCTGCCCAAGCCATTTTTTAGCTTTCAGTGCTGTCGCACTTTGAATGACAATTGCGCAGTCATGCTACACTGTACCCAAACAAATTTTTTATCATTTTCTTCACACAAATAGAGCTTTCTTTTGGTGGCATTTAACCACTTCAGCCCCGGAAGGATTTACCCCCTTCCTGACCAGAGCACTTTTTTGTGATTCGGCACTGCGTCGTTTTAACTGACATTTGCGCGGTCGTGCGACGTGGCTCCAAAACAAAATTTATGTCCTTTTTTTCTCACAAATAGAGCTTTCTTTTGGTGGTATTTGATCACCTCTGCGATTTTTATTTTTTGCGCTATAAACAAAATAAGAGTGACAATTTAGAAAAAAACGCATAATTTTTTACTTTTTGCTATAATAAATATCCCCAAAAAATATATTAAAAAACATTATTTTTTCCTCAGTTTAAGCCGATACGTATTCTTCTACATATTTTTGGTAAAAAAATCGCAATAAGCATTTATTGATTGGTTTGCGCAAAAGTTATAGCGTTTACAAAATAGGGATAGTTTTATGGCATTTTTATTATTAATTTTTTTTTTTACTAGTTTTGGCGGCGATCAGCGATTTTTATTGTGACTGCGACGTTATGGCGAACACATGCACTGATTCCTGTGTAAATGACACTGGCAGTGAAGGGGTTAACCACTAGGGGGCGGGGAGGGGTTAAGTATGTCCTAGGGGAGTGATTCTAACTGTCAGGGGGATGGGCTGTATGTGAGACGTCACTGATCTCTGCTCTGATGACAGGGAGCAGAGATCAGTGACACTTGTCACTAGGCAGAACGGGAAGATGCTGTTTACAACGGCATCTCCCTGTTCGTCCTCTCCATGAGGCGATCGCGGGTATGCCCATTGCGATCGAGTCCACGGGACCCGCGACCCGACTCACAGAGATCGCGGCAGGCGCGCACGTGCACACACGGCGGCAAATTCAAAGTAACGTACGGGTACGGTACTTTGCGCAGCCGTGCCATTCTGCCGACGTAAATGTACAGGAGCCGGTCGGGAACCAGTTAATCACTGCTGTTTTTTTTTATTTCTTACTTAAAAAAAAAAAAAAATAGACCAAAAATTTAGAATTTTTTTTTTTTAACTTAGTTTCTGTCAGTAAATTTTGTAACTAAGTAATTTTTCTCCTTCACTGATGTGCACTGATGAGGCGGCACTGATAGGCTGAACTGGTGGGCACTGATTAGGTGGCATTGATGAGGAGGCACTAATATTCCGCATTTATGGGCACTGATAGGTGACACTGATAGGCGGCACTGATGGGCACTGTTAGGTGGCACTGGTGGGCACTAATAGGCTGCACTGGTTGGCACTGATAGGCGGTACTGATGGGCATTGATGGGTGGCACTGATGGGTGACACTGATGGGCATTGATAGATAGCAGTGATGGGCAGCACTGATAGCCAGTACTGACTGGCATCGCTAATGGGAACTGCTTGGTGGCACTTGTGGGCACTGGTGGGTACTGATTGCTGCCACTGGTGGACACTGATTGGTGACACTGTTGGCACTATATTGTAATCAGGGCACTGATGATCAGTGCTCTGATTACATGTGTAGATGTCCCCCTGTGTGGAGATGCCGCTGATCGGCTCTCCTCGATTACCAGCATCTCCATGTTTACATGTGATTGGCTGTGATTGGACACAGCCGATCACATGGTTAAAGAGCCACGGAAAGCGGTTCTTTACAGAGATTGGGGTCGCGCCATGTCCTAGCAACACGGCACAGCTGCGATCGCCGCGATGCGCGCCCCTGTGGGCACGCAAGAGCGGCCGTTCTAGGACCCCGTCATATGACATTGTCCCAGAACGAGAGCCGCACCGCCCCGCCCTCATTTGACGGTGGGCGGGTAGCAACTAGTTAAATACCACCAAAAGAATATGATTGTGCCATTTCACTGGACATATGTGTTATGCTGTCTCTGTATTTCTCATATGCAGTCTTTGAAAATAAAAGTCTTGAAAAAAACTAAATGCCACCAAAAGAAAGCTCTATATGTCTCAAAAAAAATTATAAAAAATTTGTTTGGGTGCAGTGTTGCACAACCGCGCAATTGTCATTTAAAGTGCGATAGCGCTGAAAGCTGGAAATTGGCCTGGGCAGAAAGGGGGTGAAAGTGCCCTGTAGGCAAGTGGTTAAAGTGGACTTCCACCCACTTTTACAACTCTTCAGCATCCCTCACTAAACTGCGCACTGTAAACGAATTGGATATTTTTACTTTTTTTTTTCTCAGCACCTACTGTATATCTGCTGTATTCATTTTTCACTTCCTCCTCCCTGGCCGTGGCCCATCGCATCATTTCCTGTTTGCAGCGCCTTCTGGGAAGGGGCGGCAACTTCCTCTGACACTGTCGTTGCTATGGAAACCTGACCTGAAACCTATTACACTGCTTGTGCTGCACTGAGCATGTGAGAGATCTGCAAGGATGAGATCCAGGAAGAAATACAGTCTGGCTTCAGATGCCCAGACTTAAGATGGCCACGGCCTGCTGTAAGTTTATAAAATAACAAACTACTGCTCTAAACTAACAAAACAGACCTTAGTTTACAGACTAACTTTACTAGAATACATTAAGCTTGTGTATTATAGGGGTATTTTTATTTAAAAACTATAATTTCAGCCAGAACACCACTTTAAGGACAGGACAATTTGGAGAGGAATATGTCTCAGTGGGGGTCAGGTGTAAAAGTAAAGGAGGTGCTACTTTTCCAAAAGTGGATGATAACATCAGAATGTTTTTTTTCTTTTTTTTTCTTTTTTTTTTAGAGGCAACCTCTTACCCCATGTATTTCATTCGAAAGACCTGAAACAAACATTCCCTCTATTAGTCTCTTGCTCTGTTCTGCATGTCTCTTTTTGATCCCTCACCCTCCAGGCTTAGTAGAAGGTAGACAGAACAATTGCTGGAACTTTCTTGAAGTTCTTCCAGTTTGACTCGAGTACTACAAACCAACATGCGATAGCAGCCAACTGCATGCTTGTTCCAAATATTATCCTAACCTAAAGAATGTGTCAGAAAGCCTAGAGGAATTCCTCTATGTGGGATTTTTACTCCGCCGCACCAGTCTGAGCAAAATATGGAATCTGAATACAAATACAACCGTGAATTCCAACTGAAAGGTGCCTGTGTTCAGAATACCTGGGGGCGAGGGGTTTGCAGCTACGCTCTTTGAAGAACACTTCAAAATGAAGACATTCTTCAGGCTGCGAACCGTCAGTATTGTTTCATTAATCACATCCAGAAAATGAATAACATAAATAATTTGAGGCTGTTTTAGGTGACAGATGTTCTCTTTGGCAGCCTTGCAAAATGTTGTTATTTTGCAAGTACAAAGGAGGATATGAAGATGTGTGTGTCAATGTACGATGTTACTACTTCAGGAAGAGGGGTCTTGTTATCCTGGGAGGCATTCAAGGGGATTTCCACTTTTTTTTTTTCAAAAAAATGTACACCCTAGAGGTATAACACAGGGTGGGGGTTGGATGTAGCTGTCCAAGGTGCTGACAAAACAGGGGGCTGAGCAGCACAATGTCAAAAAAAGAAAGTTTAAAATGCATCCAAAGTCTGAGGATGTAGCCAAACTTTGGACCAGTAAACCTTTACTGTCTTTAGACAATGCGCCTGATTGACGAAATAGCATTTAACGTGTTTGTGAACCTCAGACATGAAATATGAACATTTTTTTGCACTATAAATAAAACAAAACGATCACAATTTAGAAAAAAAAATGTTTTACTTTCGCCTATAAAACATTCCCAATAAAAAAATGTAAAAAATCTAATTTATTCATCAATTTAGGCCAATATGTATTCTGCTACATGTTTTTGGTTAGATAGAATCCTAATAAGCGTATATTGATTGGTTTGCGCAAAAGTTATAATGTCTACAAACTATGGGATATTTTTTTCTTATTATTTATTTATTTTTTAACAGTAATGGTGGTGAATAAGCGACTTATAGCTGGATTGCGATATTATGGACATTCTGACACTTTTGCCACTTTTTGGGGACCACATGTCCCCCATGAGGTATGTAACTGACTATCAGGGAGCCCATGATCATTTACTCCTTGTTTTTTATGTGATCTAGGGGAGATTTTGTTTTTTTGTTCTTTACTTGCTCACATCAGACTGTATTAGACCCATTGACTTATTTATTTTACATTTACTCTGCAATCACCATTCCCATATGTGCTTAAGACCCCATACACACTATTAGATTTTCTGCAGATTTTTGTCTTCAGATTTACCAAAACCATATAATATAAGATCAAACCTTAAGAGTTTCAATTTGTATGCAATCAGGCAGGCCGCTGCACTACATGTTTTGGTAAATCTGAAGACAAAAATCTGCAGAAAATCCAATAGTGTGTATGGGGCCTTAGTCTGGTCATTGTTGTGGGACCAGTATTCAGTGGGCTGTTTTGTGGTCTCAGCCCGGGAACTGCGATGCGCCTGAGAGCGCCCTCCCTCTTTTGCATCGGCCTGATGCTGGGGATTGGGCGGGCTGTCCTCTCCACGCATCAGCGTCACACTTCCACGCCATGTGCGCGATGTCCCCGGGGCGTTCTGGCGTTCTGACTTTCCCATCCGGGTCATCATATGGAAGGTGACATCTTCAGCCTTTATGAGCGGCGGTTGCTGCTCTGGCGTGGACGCCTCTTTTCCTCCCTTGTTGCACCTGTGTGATGAGGGGAGGAGCCTGCGGTGTACGTCGAGCGTACTTAAAGTGGAGTTCCAGCCACTTTTACAACTCTTCAGCATCCCTCACTAAACTGTGCACTGTAAACAAATTGGATATTTTTTAATCTTTTTTCTCAGCACCTACTGTATATCTGCTGTATTCATTTTTCACTTCCTCCTCCCTGGCCGCGGCCCATCGCATCATTTCCTGTTTGCAATGCCTTCTGGGAAGGGGCGGCAACTTCCTCTGAAGCTGCCATTGCTATGGAAATCTGACCTGAAACCTGTTACACTGCTTGTGCTGCACTGAGCATGTGCGAGATCTGCAAGGATGAGATCGAGGAAGAAATACAGTCTGGCTTCAGATGTCCACACTTAAGATGGCCACGGCCTGCTGTAAGTTTATAAAATAACAAACTACTGCTATAAACTAACAAAACAGACCTTAGTTTACAGACTAACTTTACTAGAATACATTAAGCTTGTGTATTATAGGGGTATTTTTATTTAAAAAGTATAATTTCGGCCGGAACACCACTTTAACGTCCCCATTCTGTGCTAGCCAGTTCATCTGGCAGCACTGTTTGTGCACACTGCACACTATTTGGAATACGCTCCTCTATATCACCAGCAGGTAATCACCTGGTAGTCTTCCCTTGTTCACACTCATCTTTTGGTTTCTTCACCCTTATCAGTTTCATGTCCTTTTCTCATCAGTGTATGCCTCCCTTTGACACGCTATTCCATATTTCATTCACATGTCTACTTGGACCCTGGTGCTGGGCTCTAGTATTCTCTAATACCACATGATACAACTAATTAAAGTTTACCCAATGAATTTTTAGATATGGAGCCCACCCACATCACTAACTGGACCTTTGCTTTTTCTTCCCTTGGGGACTACGTTTATGCGCCCGGTCCTTCCTTTGCGGGTCCCTACCACAGTTCCCGAGACGGACATCTTGGGCAGCCCTTGACTCCTCATCTCACATGCTCCAGACTTATTACTATGTAAATACTTTTAGGGATGAGTAACTCTCTCTTCCCCCTTTTTGTACATATCCTCCCCGGTGAGGGGTATAACATTGGATTACAATGGTCTGCTCATGTTTTTTTTATTTTTTTTATAGACTTTTGTGCACCCGCCCCTCAAGAGTGGTATCATCCACGAAACGCGTTGGGTTACTTTGGATGCACCTATTCTCCTGCAGACGGTTTTACTCATTACATCATGCTGAGTTCACCACTTTAGTGTGTATTTTTAAGTGCTTTTATTACATACTGGATTATTGTCCCACACCACATACTGGTTGCTATTAAATGTACTTAAATACATATGGTCTGTAACATGTGATTGACAAGTTATTTATTGCTGCATGTACCATGTTATTGTGTCACGTTCTTTATTGTTTCAATAATAAAAACCTGTTTTTCAGCATTGACTCACCTTTTTAGCCATGTTTACTCATCTCGTTCAAAGTCCCAAACCCCCTCTTTTTTATACACATTTAGGGATGAGGACATGTGACTCCACATGTCTCATTTAAAGTCCCAACACCCCCCTTTCTAGTCTTTTTGGGAACCAGTAACACTAACACAGTAATCAGTGCTAAAAATATGCACTGTCACTGGCCGAGAAGGAGTTAAACATGAGGGGCAATCAAAGTGTTAACTGTGCTTGCCTAGCCAGTGTTTATGTGTTTAGGGAATCCTCACTAAAACCAATTTATTGGGGGGTCAGTGAGAAAGATGCCCCTTACATTGGTGGTCAGTAGGAAGAGTGCAACCTTTACAGAATTCTCTTCTTACATACAACTAAAAAGATAAATAAACATCATGCTAATGGCTTTGGTCCCGGATCTGTGCAGGCACCATCAAGCGGCAGGTCATTCATCCACAGCTCATGGACACCTATTAACATCTGGAGGAACCCTAGAGTTCTTCAGAACCCCGGTTGAGAATGGCTGTCCTAGACTACATGAGAATTTCATTCACCAAACATGGGGGGGGGGGGGTACCCACCTTAAAATTGTATTTTTAAGCTGACTGGAGTTCAGTGTTGAGACACGCATAGTAGCACTATAAGAGACATAATAAGGTCTATTCCAGGGGTCTCCAAACTGTGGCCCTTTGTTAGACTTTATCCAGCCCGTGGGGCACTATTCCTCCCACTGACATTAACAATGGGGCACTATTTCTTCCACTGATACCAGTAATGGGGCACTGCTCCTCCTACTGACCACCAACCCCAAGGCCATGCATATTTTCACTGATGCTGGATCAGACCATTTTTACCCCCACTGGCCACAGCCCGGATTCTCTAAAGTCTGAAGGACAGTAAACTGACCCTTTATTTGAAAAGTTTGGAGACCCCTGGTGCATTCTATGGAGATAATTCTAAAGTGCCCCAACCCATACCCCCCAATCACATGATTCCATCATGTGCTTGTCTGACTTCAGCAGTGTGAATTCTGATTGGTTACTGCACTTTAATTGGACGTATAGCCAAAACTTTATTTTTCAGTTTTGTACAGAAGGGTTAGAAGCCCTATGAAATTTTTACTGCTGTCTGAGTCCCCAACAGGGACATTGGCCCTCTCTATGTTTTGATGACTCTTGTCACTGGGACAGAAAGTGATTGGAAACCTACATTTTACAGATGTCACCAACACGGGACGTAAGTAAATCTTACAACTGGTAAACCGGTTCTGATAACAACTGTCCAGGAGGGGAATTCTCTTTACTTTGTGGAGATTTTCTCTAACTTCCTGCTGTGCCTTTAAGAAAGGAAGTGAAGGGAACTCTCCCTAATAGGATACAGACATTAAAAAGAAAATAACAAGAGTTTTAACCCTGAACAATTAAAATGGAATTCCAGCTTAGCCCTTACTAGCCTTAAAACTGTCCCCTCCCCCTCCTAACACCTAAGCGAACTAACCTGTGTAAAAAAACTGTATACACTTGCCTATTTTCTGGCCACAATAGTCTAGTCACATAATCACTCTCCTCTGTGTCAGCCAATACTGCTGCAGGGGAGAGGAGGGAGAGCTGACATTGAATGGGCCATTGAAGCCTATGGTTGATGTCACCACTCCAGAGCGCTAACCATTGTCAGAGCGCTCTCCTTTCCCCTGCAGCCAAGCTGCCTGACACAGGGGAGATCACATGAGTAAGTACTGTATATACATTTTTTCTTACACAAGTTAGTTAGCATAGGTGCTAGGAGGGGGATAGGGCTAGTTAGGACTAAGCTGGAATTTCCACTTTAACCACTTGCCTACTGGGCACTTCCCCTCCCTATTCCTGCCTAGGCTAATTTTCAGCTTTCAGCGCTGTCACACTTTGAATGACAATTGCGTGGTCATGCAACACTGTACCCAAACAAAATTTTTGTAATTTTTTTTCATACAAATAGAGCTTTCTTTTGGTTTTATTTAATCACCACTAGCTTTTTTAATTTTTTTGCTAAATAAACAAAAACCTAACATTTTGGGAAAAAAAACAAAACTTTTCCATAGTTATAAAATTTAGCAAACAGGTAATTTTTCTCTTTAGCTGATGGGCACTGATAGGCTGCACTGATGGGCACTAATGAGGCAGCACTAATGGGCACTGATAGGCTGAACTGATGGGCATTGATAGGCTGCACTGATGAGGCGGCACTAATGGGCACTGATAGGCTGCACTGATGGGCACTAATGAGGCGGCACTAATGGGCACTGATAGGCTGAACTGATGGGCACTAATATGGGGGCACTGGTGGGCACTTACGAGGACGCACTGGTGGGCACTTACGAGGACGCACTGGTGGGCACTGATGAGCCTGCATTGATAGGCGGCACTGATAGGTGGCACTGATGGGGACTGATTGGCAACACTGGTGGGCACATATTGGCATCACTGATGGGCATAGATTGGTAGCATTGGTGGGCACAGATTGGCAGCACTGTTGGGACTGCACTGATAATCAGTACCCTGATTATCAGTGTACATGTACCTTCTAGAGAATTCTGTAACGGCTCTCTTCTTCTCTCCCCATGCTGTCAGCTTGAGGAAAATAGTGTCGATAATTTGCTTATATTTACATCCCTGATCAGCTGTGATTGGACACAGCTGATCACGTGGTAAAGAGTTGCTGATTGGCTCTTTTCCCCCGATCTGTGATCAGCAGTGTCCTCCCAGAACTAACCGTCGGCGCTGTAGACGTCATTCGGCTATAGCGTAGTTGGCAAAAGTGGTTAAAGGATAATAGGTCTTAGATGTGGTGGCTGCATTTGTTTTCTTTTTTCATGCTCAGAACATTTTAAGCCATTACAGAAAATACCATGTCCTTGTCACTTCTGTAAACTACCAATTGACCTGTCCCCAAACTAATGGAGATGACGAGATACAGAAATGTTTGCAGCTCAATTCGAGAGAGCAGCCTAGGGTGACAACCATGGTTTCCTCCATAGATACAGTGGAGGAGTAACGTAGCCACTCAGGGACAGGAAGTGTGATATTTGCAGGACTACCAGAGAGAAATAAAGCAAAATGAGCCATAAAAAAAACAAATGCATCCACCGTATGAAAGACTAGTAAGGTGCAATATATTCCATTTTTGGATTTATGTTTAGATGCACATTAAGAATAAGAGCACTTTATTAAATTAGAGCATGAGTGTCTACCTAATGTGTAAGTACACGTCGGGTGAAAAAAGATCTAACTCTCAAACATCGAAAATTCCCGATGTCTGGATACCTTAAGGCAATAAAACAAAACAATCGTTACATACTGGTTCTATTCAGAACATAGCTCTATTGAGGACATGATAAGGAAGGAACCGCGGTACAATCTCTTATGAATTAAGTTACATATCTTATCCCTTTCATTTAGAATCCGTAGACGTTGCAGCCTTAGGGCAATCATATGGTTCTTTATCATAAAATGGCGTGATTACAAAGCCCGTTCACCGCTAATGTTATGATATCTCAGTAAGTGGCCTTCCTAAATTTGATGAGTGGGTGTGAGACTGATGTGGAAATAAAAAATACATCTCCAGCAAGCGGAGATAAATAACAGACACACATCTGCTGAATTTGCAGGGCTTATAATGTTGTATCCCAAAAGATGTAGATAGCTGCAAGCCTTCTATTTATTGACAAAGTTTGAAAGGGAATTCATGGTGGTCTATATATATTTTTTTCATTTATTTTCCTCCTAAAAAAGTAGCAGTGCGCTTCCTAGTATGTGAGGGGTGCCTAGGATCCCCAGTGCCTAAAGTGTCATTGCTACATTTCTGCAGTGTGAGATCGAAGGCACTGCTCCGGTGACTGCTTGTCTCAGGATTGGGAGTGAGATTTGGTGATGTCACTACTGTGCTTGTGGGTAGGTGCAGCGTTGTAAAAAAGTCCAAGTTTGAAAACAGCAATATATTGCAGAAAAGTTAAAGTGTTACTAGACCCACAACAGTAAAATCAGTCTGTATATGCAGTAAAGCATGCTTGTTATACTCACTGTGGAACCTAAGGGCATGGGCGTCCGCAGGTAGGGGCAAAGGGGGGCAAGTGCCCCCCCCCCCCAGAATCGGCAAGGGTCCGTCGCGGTGACTCCTGGCTGCTGCTCTCTGATCGTCCGTCCCTCCCTCACCCCCCCGATCATCTGATGCGATGGCTCGGCCGCTCGGCTCCAGCCTCCAGTCCCTGTGCAGAGTGCAGACTGTCAGATATAGATCCGGCCGGCGCCACCCACTCAGGTGAGTGGACTGGATTGGTGTAGAAATGCTTACGGAGGACTGGAGGAGGACCCGTCCCTACTTACTCCTCATCACAGGAAATCCTGGAGTCAAGTGTCATACCTTTCAGCAGTGAAGAACCACGGGTAACAGCAGTTACATTAGGAGGAACATAATATATATTGGAAAGTTGGAAGTGGAACAGCTATTGCTGGAAAGATCATAACATTTGTTCTGTCCTGTATACAGCTATATACACCCACCTTCCTTTCTTTATTCCTCCATCATCACTGACTGCAGATATACATCATCTGTCCTGTATATATAGCTGTATACAGGACAGATTATGTATATCTGCAGTCAGTGATGATGGAGAAAGATATTTATATGCAGGAAGGAAGATGGGTGTATATACAGTATCTTACAAAAGTGAGTACACCCCTCACATTTTTGTAAATATTTTATTATACAGTATCTTTTCATGTGACAACACTGAAGAAATGACACTTTGCTACAATGTAAAGTAGTGAGTGTACAGCTTAAACAACAGTGTATATTTGCTGTCATCTCAAAATACCTCAACACACAGCCATTAATGTCTAAATCGCTGGCAACAAAAGTGAGTACACCCCTAAGTGAAAATGTCCAAATTGGGCCCAAAGTGTCAATATTTTGTGGGGCCACCATTATTTTCCAGCACTGCCTTAACCCTCTTGGGCATGGAGTTCACCAGAGCTTCACAGGTTGCCACTGGAGTCCTCTTCCACTCCTCCATGACAACATCATGGAGCTGGTGGATGTTAGAGACCTTGCGCTCCTCCACCTTCCGTTTGAGGATGCCCCACAGATGCTCAATAGGGTTAAAGTCTGGAGACATGCTTGGCCAGTCCATCACCTTTACCCTCAGCTTCTTTAGCAAGGCAGTGGTCGTCTTGGAGGTGTGTGTATTATGTTGGAATACTGCCCTGCGGCCCAGTCTCCGAAGGGAGGGGGTCATGCTCTTCAGTATGTCACAGTACATGTTGGCATTCATGGTTCCCTCAATGAACTGTAGCTCCCCAGTGCCAGCAGCACTCATGCAGCCCCAGACCATGACACTCCCACCACCATGCTTGACTGTAGGCAAGACACACTTGTCTTTGTACTCCTCACCTGGTTTCCGCCACAAACGCTTGACACCATCTGAACCAAATAAGTTTATCTTGGTCTCATCAGACCACAGGACATGGTTCCAGTAATCCATGTCCTTAGTCTGCTTGTCTTCAGCAAACTGTTTGCGGGCTTTCTTGTTGCATCATCTTTAGAAGAGGCTTCCTTCTGGGACGACAGCCATGCAGACCAATTTGATGCAATGTGCGGCGTATGGTCTGAGCAAGCACTGACAGGCTGACCCCCCACCCCTTTAACCTCTGCAGCAATGCTGGCAGCACTCATACGTCTATTTCCCAAATGCAACCTCTGGATATGACGCTGCGCACTTGGACTCAACCTCTTTGGTGGACCATTACGAGGCCTGTTCTGAGTGGAACCTGTCCTGTTAAACCGCTGTATGGTCTTGGCCACCATGCTGAAGCTCAGTTTCAGGGTCTTTGCAATCTTCTTATAGTCTAGGCCATATTTATGTAGAGCAACAATTCTTTTTTTCAGATCCTCAGAGAGTTCTTTGCCATGAGGTGCCATGTTGAACTTCCAGTGACCAGTATGAGAGAGTGAGAGCGATAACACCAAATTTAACACACCTGCATCCCATTCACACCTGATACCTTGTAACACTAATGAGTCACATGACACCGGGGAGGGAAAATGGCTAAATGGGCCCAATTTGAACATTTTCACTTAGGGGTGTATTCACTTTTGTTGCCAGCGGTTTAGACATTAATGGCTGTGTGTTGAGTTATTTTGAGGGGACAGCAAATTTACACTGTTATACAAGCTGTACACTCACTACTTTACATTGTAGCAAAGTGTAATTTCTTCAGTGTTGTCACATGAAAAGATTTAATAAAATATTTACAAAAATGTGAGGGGTGTATTCACTTTTGTGAGATACTGTACATATATACACACATATACTGTATGTACAGTATGTATTTATATAAGGGGTCTTCAAAAAGTTTCCCCATTTTTATATACAGTAAAACCTTGGATTGTGAGCATAATTTGTTCCGGAAGCATGCTTTTAATCCAAAGCACTCTTATAGCAAATAATGGAAAGTCAAATGATTCGTTGATTCGTTCCACAGCCATTTATTCATAGGTCCTTCAGTTTATAGTCCATATAAAAAGATTATAGCAATGTGATAGGTTGTGTAACCATAAAATGTCCATCCACAAATGGAAGCCTCCACAAGGGGATTAGAAGCAAAATCCAGCAGGAGCTCCAAAGTATAAAAGAGAAGAGAGGCGCCTCTCATGCCGCGTACACACGAGCGGACTTTACGGCAGACTTTGTCCAGCGGACTTTTCGACGGACTTTACGACGGACTTTCTGAATGAACGGACTTGCCTACACACGATCAACCAAAGTCCGACGGATTTGTACGTGATGACGTACGACCGGACTAAAACAAGGAAGTTCATAGCCAGTAGCCAATAGCTGCCCTAGCGTCGGTTTTTGTCCGTCGGACTAGCATACAGACGAGCGGACTTTTCAACAGGACTCGAGTCCGTCGGAAAGATTTGAAACATGTTTCATTTCTAGGTCCGTCGTACTTTTGGGGAAAAAAAGTCTGCTGGAGCCCACACACGATCGAATTGTCCGACGGACTCCGGTCCGCCGGACCAAGTATGCCGTAAAGTCCGGTCGTGTGTACGCGGCATAAGGCTACTTTCAGACTGGGGCGTTGGGGGTGTCGGCGGTAAAGCTTTACTGTAGTTTCTCCGGCCACTAGAGGGGTGCTTTTAACCCCCCCGCTAACGGCGGAGAAAGGGTTAAATGCACCTGCAAAGCGCCGCTGCAGCGGCGCTTTGCGGGCACTTCAGAGGCGCTGCCCATTGATTTCAATGGGCAGGGGCACTGTAGAAGCGGTGTATACACCGCTCCTACAGTGCCTCAAAAATGCAGCTTCCAGTGCTGCCAGCGCACCGCTCCAGTGTGAAAGCCCTCAGGCTTTCACACTGGAGTGACAGGAGAGGCTCTTTACAGGCACTATGCAGGCGCTATTTTTAGCGCTATAATGCCTGTAAAGCGCCTCAGTGTGAAAGTAGCCTAAGTTTAGCAATATGGTTACATTTAATGAAGGTACAACATTTAGCAACTCACATGGTTCATGATTAAAAGAGGCACATCTAAGTATGCAGGTAAAGCGGTCCACATAGACCGTCTCCCGCACCGATGACTCTCACCGCTGTCAGTCTGCAGTCGTATCCGGGAAGACTATCCGGCAGTAGAGCGATCTGAAAGCGAGGCTTGATTCGCTCGTGGAGCGCAGCATGGAAGGGATGATGTCGATGGTGGTGGCGATGCGGAGGACGGTCTATGTGGACAGCTTTACCCCGGATGCCTGCATACTTAGATGTGTCTGTTTTAATCATCAACCATGTGAGTTTCTAAATGTTGTACTTTCATTAAATGTAACCATATTGCCACACTTACTCTCTTCTCTTTTATACTCAGTTGTAACAGGACGCTACTTGTATATCAAGACATCGCTTGTATATCAAGTCAAAATTTATTAAAACATTTTGCTTGTCTTGCAAAACGCTCTCAAACCAAGGCTTTACTGCATATAATAGAGTTTAAAAAAGTGCATAAACTTTTTGTAGAACACCCGTATTAATTTTTAGACAATGTATAGAACAGAGGTACTGGGTAATGGCATTGATGTAAAATTCAAAAATACCAACTTTTTTTTAACTGCTAATATCAAGCATATGAATTCATCTGGAGTAGACACAATGGAGAACATATTTGAGATTAGATTTTTGCTTCAAAGTATCATTTGCTTACAAAAAAAAAAAAAAACTCGTCCAGACTCAAATTGCCTTTCCTCAATGTGGCTTTTGTCAGAGCCATGGGCCCTTTCATGTCAACCAGTCCACTTTTAAATCAAGCCGTTCCTTCCTTTGGATCTGGCATCTTCTAATACATAACAGTACATCTGTAATGGCTGGGAGCATGCTGGTGTCACAGCCTCCATCATTTTCAATATTGGACAGAAGTTCCTTTGCAGAATGCAAGCTCTTCTAATTATAGTAAGTCGTTTCGTTCTGGATGATGGTCTGAGCGCCCACACGTCCTGTCCGCTGATTGAAAACAATTTTAGAATATTATACACCCTCATCTGTTGTGGTGATATCGTTCTGTAAATACTCCAGCAAAAAGGAAGTGGGGAGAGAATCAAATAAGTTTGCCCTTTACAGAATATTGTGCCGATGACCTATTAGACAATCTCCTGTGCAATAAAAACAATGTTTCGCATTGTTCCCGAGTTCAGTGAGATGCAAGGAAAGATACTGTTGGGAGAAAGAACAAATGCTCCTAGAGATTTGTTTACGTACTGAATAAACCGGCGCAAACACAATGAGGGTATTATGACAGTAACTTATGAAAACAAAAGCGTTGCAGGAACAAAGCGGGATCCGCTTCTGAAGGAGTTCAAAGCCAAAGAATGGGCATTGGAAAGCCCCAGTGACATCCACAGCCTATCCTGTACAGGGTGTCAGTGATAACTTGCTCATCATCTGCAGAGGAATCTGATCATCAGTCATAAGTAAAAGTCAAAATATGATTGTCTAGCTCATTTAATGGCCCTGAAAGCTTTCCGTGGAGCATTAAATAATTTTTAGGATATTTGATATAAGCATTTGTAAAGTTGGAATCCTTTTGCTGCCAGAGTCGATTTTGCGGGGTTTTTTTTGCACATGATAAAACCAACTCTCTGAAACTTTTCACATGTATGTAAAAATCTAAATTTTTTTGCTAGAAAATTACTTAGAACTCCCAAACATTATATATTTTCTTTAACAGAGGCCCTGGAGAACAAAATGTGGGTGTTGCAATTTTTTTATGTCACAGTGTTTGCACAGCATTTTTTTAAACACAAATTTTTTGTGAAAAAAACACAATGGATTTTAGTGCACACAAATACTATATAATGCACAATTTTTGGTAGAAGATAAAGATGGTTCTACGGTGAATAAATAGATACCAAACAAATAAAGGGCCTAGTAATTTAGTACCTAAAAATGCAGGGTGACTCTACAGGTACTGGATAAGATTTGTGCCAGCGTCCCCAACATTAAAGTAATGGATACATAGAAACTAGGGATGGGACTTTTAAAGGCACAACAGTATTAAACTACAAAAAGGTAAATTGGTTTAGGGATTTTTATTAATAAAGTAAAAAAACAATGGACAAACATACATGTTTAAAATCACATCAGATTAGGCATAGGACCTAATATTCATATACCCTGTGGACCCTATCCTGCAAGCTTGTGTAGTGACTGAAGTATTATAAATACATAAATAAACAAATCACTTAGTTAAGATAGAGGAGAGATACTTCCCCAATTGTTACATGGTAGATAGTCAAAAAACTAGAACAAGCTGAATGCTGCAGGTTGGGTGATCCACGATGGATAATCTCTGGTTGCTCTACATGTTTCGTGTTTCGCAGAACGCTTCCTCAGGAGCTAGAGATTCTAAATTAAAATACATGAAGAAACAACAAAGAAAAGACAAATTCAAAAAATGCAAACAATACAAGGGATATACATAAGGGTTTCAGAACTATATGTATAACCACTGCCAGGTATAATGACCCATAGGACAGGCCCTATACAAGATTATGGTCTCCAAATGACGCACGGCAAGGCTCGGGAGTTAGGGTCAACCAGGTAAGGGGAACCAGAAAGTACATATTGGAGTCAAGAGGTTTTCAATATTGTACATATATGTGTAGTATAATTAGTATGTAATCAACTTTTTAGAAGGAACAATGCGGGAGGAGAGAAGAAGGGGGGAAGGGGGGAGGAAGAGGAAGGGGAAGGGGGGAAAAAGAGAGGGAGGTAAGGCGGGAGGGAAGATGGGTAAGGAGGGTGGGACTAGGAGGGGGAGGAGGGGCAAGAAAAAGGGGGGGAGGAGGGGGGGGGAAAAAGGGGAGATAGAAAAGGGGGGGAAAAAGGGAAAAAAGAAAAAGAAACCGGGGGGAAAATAGGAACAGTAAGGGGAATATGTGGAAGGATGAAGTTCACTTACCAGTGAAAATGGTAAGACCAGAAATTGTAGGTAGTAAGGTGTATATGATCGCGATTCGATCAGAGGTCACTGTTATCTGTAGTACAAATGTGGACAGCAGCCGGCAATGTATACTGGGGTCTCCCACATGAAGGGTAGTATCAAGTATCCATAGATGAAAAGGTGAGGACTTTGTATGGTAGTGCTAATAAATGTGTAAGGGGGAGAAGGTAAGCAGATAAGGTACTGATTATGAGGTATTGCAGTTGAGCAAAGTAAAAAAAGGTCAGAGTTTGCTTGTAGTTAGAGAAATGTAGGAATAAATGTCCTGGACTTACCCTCTAGTCATTGAGAGGAACCATATACATGCGCCGTCCGGTCGGTATAGGGCCGGTGCTGTGAAAACAACGGAGCAGACAATGCTGTGCCCCTATATATGGTGACCCAGACCGGAAACGAGTGGCTCGAGGGCACACGTCGTATTCCGGTCCCGTGGCAGGCTACCGCGCATGCGCCACGCCACGTCACCCCCACGCAGTAATGACGCAATGATGGGAGGATTCCGCGCATGCGCCAAGAGATACCGCGGGGGGGAGCGGGGCCAGGCTGACACGCAGGCAGCAAGGACGGAGATATGGGGAAAAGGAAGTCCCCGCATCTCCGCCAATCACCGCACATCCGGCCAAGGAATCGGACCGGATGTGCGGCGCGAGGCAACGGAACTGACCGAGCAGGGGCCATGCGTGACAGAAGGAGACCAACACTAAGGGAACCCGTCCCTGGGGCATCACAATGGCAGGGAAAAAAATAGCAAAAGATAAACATTATGCTTGTAACATCATTCTAATAACATGGTATCCCGTGAGGGATCAATAAATAACAAATAAAGGGTACCAATGATGTTTAAATAATACATGGAAGGGGAGAACATATGGCTGCATTGGTCTGGAGATTAGGAGTGGTTCAGATAGAATTTATCCTAATGTGTCATTGGCAGTTATTCTCATTATAAGAAGTCCTTATAGATAAACTGGTACATATTGGGGGGGCTACATGCCAGTCATAGAGGGTACATTCAGAGAAAAGGTCTGTATGAATGAGATTCGTTGAGACCCGGTGCTATAGTGGCATTTAGCCGCTCAATCCATAGGGCTTCTTTTTGTAATATGAGCTTATCCCATTCGCCACCTCTAGGATTTTGGGGGACGACGGCCAGAACAGAGAAGGAAATGGAAGATGTGTTAAAGCGATGATATAAATCGATATGTCTACTCACAGGGGTGAGCATCTTCCCATTCCCTGAGTAGTAAATATGATCGTTAATTCTTTGCCTTAGTTGTCTGGCCGTCTTCCCCACATAGAACACCCCGCAGGTACACCTCATAAGGTAAACCACCCCTTGGGTGGAACATGTAGCTGAGAATTTGGGGTGCTGGGTTTCGCCATTGGGTAGTAGAATGGGACATTCAGAGGATATCCATGGGCAGAATGAACAGACGCCACAGGGCGTTGTGCCTCTTGGTAATTGTAGGGCGGTAGGGTTATGGGTCTTATACTGACTGGACACTAATCTATCCTTGAGGGAAGTTGCACGTCTATATACTATCTCAGGGTACATATTGATATATTTCTTAAGAATAGGATCTTCTGTCAAGAAATGCCAGTGTTCTTTGAGAATATTATTGATGTCGTGGTGGTGGGAAGAGAATTTCGTAATCATTCTAACCGTGGATTTTTGTGGTTGAGTTTTTTTCGCGTACAGCAGGTCAGTCCGTGATTTGTTTTTGGCCTTGTTAAAGGCCTTACGTAAGAGGGATCGACTATAGCCTCTCGCCAGGAGCCGTGACCTAAGTAAGTTGGACTGGTGTTGAAAATCCGTCATTCTCGTGCAGTTTCGACGAAGGCGGAGGTACTGTGCGTACGGTATGCTTCTAATAAGGGGGGGAGGGTGTGCACTTGTGGCATGTAGCAGTGTATTTCCTGCTGTAGTTTTCCTAAATAGGTTTGTAGAAAGGGTATTGTTATCGCCCCTGTAAATCTCGAGATCCAAAAAATTGACAGTGTCAATATTGCAGTGGTATGTAAATTTTAAATTAAATTGATTGACATTCAACATTTGTATGAATTTTTTTAGAGTCTCTGTAGTGCCTGTCCAAATGATGAAAATGTCATCTATGTAACGTTTCCAAATCAAAATTTGGTCTAAATAGTCTGCATATTGGTCTCGAGAGAACAGGTGGCGTTCCCACCCCCCCAGGTACAGATTGGCGTAGCCAGGGGCACAGCAAGTGCCCATGGCTACGCCCTGCACCTGGAGGTAGTGGGAACCCATAAATTCGAAAGCATTGTGGGTCAGAATAAAGTTGAGTAGTCTCAAGATAAACTCGTTATAATCCCAATGATGGTGGTCTTCCTCATACAAAAAGGTGCGGACTATCCCGACTCCCTGCTCGTGAGGGATGCTGGAACCAAACAAGTCACGCACTAAAACTGAGTACACCCGTGGAACGGCACCAAACTATGGTACCTAAAACTTTACCTAGGCAATGCTTTAAAAGATATTACAGGTTACCAGTTTAAAACTGCACAGGAGGTCTGGAGCTAGAATTATTGATTATTGCTCTCGCTCTGACCTTCACGGTGATACCTCACATGTGTAGTGTGATTGCCGTTTACTTACTTGGTGCAAGCATAGGGGGGTGGGGGGTGCTTTAATTTTTAATTTTTTTTATTATTATTTTCTTTTATTTTTTATATATATATTTACATTGTCTCTCTTTTTTTTTCTTTTGACTGGAAGAACCTCCTTTTATTTACATATTTAGAATGATACTTCAGAGAAATGAAACAAGAGCATTGGGTAGCACCAATACCAGGTCTGCCATGCTTCGCAGACTTGTATGTGATGGAGAGTTCATCCAAGTAATGACCAATCATCTCAGGCTTAATTTCAACCTGCCTGAAGGATTTGCCATTGTATACTCCCACCATGCTACCAACCATTTCTGGCAAGAGGATCATGTCTCTCAGATGGGTCTTAATAACTTCTGGCTTCTCCATGGAAGGTGCTTCCTTCTTGGCCTTGCGCAGACGTTTCAGAAGGGAGTTATGTTTGCGGCACAAGCCTCTGTTTAGGCGTTGGCAAGCACAGGATAGCTGCATGATTTGCTCATAGGACATATCAAGCAGCTGGTCCAAATCCACTCCTCTGTATGTGAATTTCCTGAAGGTCCTCTTCTTCTTCTGCTTGACATCCACCATCTTGTGAGGAGCCTTGGGAGGAAGCTTTTTTGATTTCTTTTATTGTTATCACAAAGGGTGAACAACATCCTTTGTGATAGCATGAGCCGTGATAGGTCCTCTTTTTGGAGAAATCTGGGGTCTATCAGATTTCTCCAAAAAATAAATAAATAAAGATCAGTTTGATCTGATGCTTGTACAAGCTGGGAATGGCTTATTTACATGGGAACAGAACTAGAAGCAACTAAATCATGGTTTCTGACATCACACAGTGAGAGCAATTACATCCGTTCCTCTCACTGTGTCTCAGGAACTGGATGCCACTGGTCCCATCCTTACTGGGCTCCCTGATTTCTCGGGAGAGCCCGGTAAAGGCAGCGGTAGGAGGAGGGGATCCCCTTCCGCCAACTATAAAAGCGATCCAGCGGCTCTTTAGCTTCTCGGATGACTTTTACCACCTTCAGAATCACTGGCTGAAAAAAATGCAGCTGCAGCGATGACCGAGATCCCGCCTGTCCAATCCAACGACATACCGGTATTTCGCTGATCGGCAAGTGGTTAAAAATCCTTTTAGGCCTAAAGATTATTTAAAACTCCCAAATTATATATATTTTGGTGCACACAAAGTTTATATTCTTTGTGGCTACTGATGAATATATTTAAGTTTTTGCATCCGGAGTTCAGCTGTTTTCCATAAAACTTTTTTTTTGCTGTCATGCAATGTGATGGCATCAATAAGTCACTGAATTCTACCTGCACCCATTATCACCAACCAAGTTACCCTGTCCGGCCAGTTATAGATCTGGAATTGCTTTATTGCTTTATAAAAGAATGTGACGTTATTTACATAGGATCTACATTTCTGTACAATCTGATTACCATATGGACTCATTAAAAAGCAGGAAAGCACCATTATAACCTAGAATACTGTTTGCCCAGCTGCCCTGATTGCCGATTGCTGAATGCACCTGCCGGGGTTGGTCTGTTGCTGCTTCCGGAGGGTAATTGTGAGTTAAGGCTTCTTATCAGCTCCTTTATTGGCTTTGCTAAGCTTGCAGGTTGTCTGCTGATGAAGTCACCCCGGAGCAGTGGCCTGGTCATGTAGGAGGACTGTCAGCTCTGCTATTTTATTTCATAACTTATGATTTACAGCAATTATAGGCCATTATAGTTAATGCATGGAGAACTGATCGAGCGGTGATGTGACGATATCCCTGCGGCTAATATAATGTCAGCCAGCACCTGTATTTCCGATTTTGATGTTCAAAATCTAATTGTAAAAGTCAATGCTATCACCATTGCATATGTTTATTGCTGGTGTGATTTCACAAGATTAAAGGGAAATCCTGGCTTATTTCATGTTGACTAATTATTATGAGGGGGTGCTGATAAGTATTGAGCCTTACCCAGAAAAATTGATCTAGGAAGCTGTAAATTGCAGGGTGTACTGGCCAATTTGTCTATATTCAATGGTGCAAAAATCAACTACCTATGATTTTAACTTATCTTTCTTTTTCAGGTCCAAAATGAACATGGCAGCACCTCTAGAAAAATTCAATGTGGAAGAGCATAGGACCATAATCAAGTTCCTGTTTGTCCAAAGGCTCACTTGCTGGTTGCTGCCTGGCTCACCAGTGCCCATCAATACTGACCACTAAACTGACCTACCTGACACCTACACTGATCTGACACCTACACTGACCTACCTGACATCTACACTGACCTGACACCTACACTGACCTACCTGACACCTACACAGACCTGACACCTACACTGACCTACCTGACACCTACACTGACCTGACACCTTCACTGATCTACCTGACACCTACACTGACCTAACTAACACATACACTGACCTAGCTGATGCCTACACTGACCTAACACATACACTGACCTACCTGACACCTACACTGACCTAACTAACACATACACTGACCTACCTTTTCCACATCAGACTTCAGATGACCTCTTGACACTCCTGCAGCTCAGCCTTACCTGTAGTGTGCGAGTGCAGCACGCCCATCCCATTCATGACCACTCAGAGACAACCCTGCAAGCACCAGGCAGCCAGAGCCAGGATCGTAGAGCCGTCTGCCCATTTACACAGAGCGAGCGCAAGTCCATCCACAGTGAGTGTACCGAGCACTTTCCAGGCACCATGTGCACTACTGGCCCACCTCACAGCTCCTCCTCTCACAAGGGGTTCCTCACGTAACCTTCTTTCTATTGTCTTTATCAGTCCTGGCTACAATGGGAACCCGAGTGTCAGAGGCGAGCGGGGATCTTCCAGTGCCCGGCGCAACTGCAGTGTCATTCCTGCCTCCTGGATCTGGATGAGCCTATGATGGACATTACACGTCCTGTGGTCCCAACATTGGACCAGTGTGACATCTATCATAAGAGCCGGGTCCAGGAGATGGGACTTTGTGTACGTCACTTGACCGCGCTGGGTAAGCAGGAGATTGATCCCTGCTCTCTGTGGAAAGATCCCGATGCCACTGGAGTTAAGTGTATGATCAACCAATTGTACCAAGCAGGTGCTGATGGTCTTTAATTTTATATGTGGGGTGAAACAGAAACAGCTGTAAAGAAGGCTTAAAACTGAGTGAGGAACAGCCAAGCTCTGCAACTAAGGTGTGGTTGTGGAAGACAGTTTCATGTCCCAGGTCATCTACATCATGGAAGGACTGAGCAAAGGAACATGACACAAGGTAATTATAGTACATCCGCAAGGTCTCTCCCAGGCAAAGATTTCAAAAAAGACTGAGGTTTCAAGATGTGCTGTTCAAGCTATTTTGAAGCAGAAACAGGCAATGTTGAGGGGCAGTGGTTGGCCAAGGAAACTTAATGCAGCAGCTGAAAGACACATCATGTTTACTTCCCTATGACATCAGAAGATGGCCAGCAGTGCCATCAGCACAGAACTGGTGGAAACCAGTGAGACCCAGGTACACCCATCTACTGTCTGGAGGAGTCTGGCCAGAAGTGGTCATCATGGAAGGATTGTGGCCAAAGAGCCATAACTCAGACAAGGAAATAAGCCTAAGTGACTCAACTATGCATAAAAACATAGGAACTGGGGTGCAGGAAAATGGCAGCAAGTGCTCTAGACTGGGGAGTCAAAGTTTGAAATATTTGGCTGTAGCAGGAGGCAGTTTGTTCGCCGAAGGGCTGGAAAGCGGTACAATAATAAGTGTCTGCAGATAATAGTAAAGCATGGTGGAGGTTCCTTGCAAGTTTGGGGCTGCATTTCTGCAAATTGAGTTGGAGATTTGGTCAGGATCAATGGTGTCCTCAATGCTGAGAAATACAGGCAGATATCCATCATGTCATACCATCAGGGAGACATGTGATTGGCCCCAAATGTATTCTGCCTACATGCTGAATTCCTTCAAAAACTGTGTGCAAGTGTACCTAGAAGAATTGATGCTGCTTTGAAATAAAAGGATGGACACACTAAATATTGATTTGGATTTCTCTTCTGTTCATTACATTTTTTTTGCTCATTTTGTTAATTAATAAAAATAAACTATAAGACCACTTTCACACTGAGGCAGTAGCGGAACTACCAGAGTCGCAGCAGTCTCACTTGCGACTGGGCCCTGTAGTTCCGTCACTGTGGGGGGGACCAGAAGCCCGGGATGTCACTCCAGGGTTGCTGGCTCCAGTTATGAGCAGAGAGTGTGTATTACATTCTCTGTCACACTGACTCCTCCTCGTACGGACACTCAGACAGGAGAGGAAAGAGATAGAGATGGCAGGATCTTCTTCTCCTCCTGTGTGTACCAGCGGCCCCACCCACATTCCAATCTCCGGCAGCTCCGTGCCTTGCAAAGGGAAAGTCCAGCAGCCTGCAGCTACATAGTGGATGAAAGATCGGCATGTATGTACCATGATGCAAGTTTGCAATCCTCCACAGGGGATCCACAGCTCTCCAGGACAGCCTTCCTTCCTTCCCAAACTTCTCAGTGAATGAAAAGAAAGCAGCACACAGGTGGGTCAGTCATAAAGAGAGAGCGTGTTGTCACCTACAGAGCCCCTTTTCCAACACAGCAGCCCACTGGGGTTTCCTTGGTATGGTGCACTACAAGCCCCAGCATGCTCTGCCAGCCTATGTGTATATATAGCACAGGCTAGCAGTTCTTGCTTGGTGACCACAGTGGCAGAACTCCAGGGCCCAAGCCTCCATCTATGGTGAGTGAAGCATCCCTCCCTTCCTCTCTTATCTCGCCAGCCTCTGAGCACACCAATGTAAGGAAGAGCTCTGTGGACTGTAATGTAAAGGGGGATTCTGATGTAAGTGGGGGCTTTGGTGAATAGAGACACCCTTATATTGGTTCCCAGCGCACCCCTTACATCAGAGTTCCCCTTTATATTACAATCCACAGAGCTCCCCCTTAGGGCCCTAATGGGAGAAAAGGACCCCATGATCATTGGAAAGGGCCCCCGGGACCAGAGATCAGGGGGGCCCTTCATGGTTCCTTGCACCGGGGCCCTGAAGGTTCTAGTTACGCCTCTGCACTGAGGCACTTTTCAGGCGCTTTCACACAAAAAAAAAAAAAAACGCCTGGAAAGCTCACGAAAACCTATTTCGATTAAAATCAATGAATGCTTTCACACTGGGGCAGTGCGCTGGCAGGGCGGTGAAAAAACGCCCCTCTCCATTGAAATAAATGGAAAGCTCTTCAAAAGCACCTGAAAAGCTCTTCAAAAGCGCTCAGTGTTTTACTGGCAGTTTAGAAGCGCCTCAGTGTGAAAGGGGCCTTAACACTTCTATTTCTGAAAGCATTCTTAATTTCCAGCATGTTTTTACACCTGCCTTAATCTTTTCCACAGTACTGTATATTAGCAGTGTGGCTTAATATGTGTTTGCAGCAAAAACCCCTGTTAACCTAAAGTATTAAAATATTTTAAAAAGTTTTTCTTGCTGACTAACTGGAAAGTATGCTGGGGAATTTGTGTATTGTTCTTTTGATTGCCGTGCTCATGAGCTTCCTTCCTTTTTCTGGATTTTAAATAGGGTTGTTGCTTTATATGTGTGTGAGTATTTCTATGCCCAAGCATCCCCCACTCCCCACCAGAGCTCTTTAATTTGGCAGTACAAAAACTAACATAAATTTAAAACGGTAAATAAGGGGAAAATGATAAAAGAATAAATAAAAAATAAAAAGTTTAAGGGCTTAAAGGAGAAGTACAGCCAAGGCTCATTTGGCTGTGGATCACAGGAGTGCAGTTCGTTCTGCACTTCTGTGACCCATTTTCAGCAGACAGCGGGCTGAAGGCCGCTGTCGGCTGACATCACAGAGCTGGTCCAGGCTCAGGAAAGATCATGACCATATTATTGGGATCTGCCCACATGCCTGGACCGGAACCTGGCTCAGACGCTCCTGCCCTCTCCACAGCCCAGCGCCCCAGTAAGTGGTGGGGGTTCAGAACATAGAGCAGCTCTGTCTGTCACTGGCACTCTGGTCAGGGGGCGGTGAGAACCGAGCGATGGGCCGTGTTTGATCGTCTGGTTCTCAGTGTTAGAGTCGGCAGGGGGACAAATGTAGTATCTACCTACAGGTGGGTAAGTATGATTCTTTTTATTTCTCTTTAACCACTTGCGGACGTGCTCACGCCGATATACGTCGGCAAAGGGGCACGTGTGCACAAAACGACGTACCCGTACGTCACTCCATAATCGGCGGCAAGCGCGCGCCTGCCGCGGGAGTGTCTCCGTGGGTCCCGCGGACTCAATGTCCGCTGGTGGCCTGCGATCGTGGCACGGAGAGGCATAACAGGGACATGCCTATGTGAACAAGGCATATCCCTGTTCTGCCTAGCAACATGACAGAGATCTACTGCTCCCAGTGATCGGGAGCAGTGATCTCTGTCATGTTCTAGTGAGCCCATCCCCCCCTACAGTTAGAACACGCTGAGGGAACACACTTAAACCCTTGACTGCCCCCTAGTCTTTAACCCCTTCTCTGCCAGTGACATTTACACAGTAATCAGTGCATTTTTATAGCAATGATTGCTGTATAAATGTCAGTGGTCCCAAAATAGTGTCAAAAGTGTCCGATCTGTCCGCCGCAATGTCGTAGTCACAATAAAAATCGCAGATCGCCTCCATTACTAATAACATAATAATAATAATAATTAAAAAAATGCCACAAATCTTTCCTCTATTTTGTAGACGTGATAACTTTTGCGCAAACCAATCAATATAGGCTTATTGGGATTTTTTTTACCAAAAATATGTAGAATACATATTGGCCTAAACTGAGGAAAAATTCATTTTCTTTTGGGGGGGGGGGATATTTATTATAGCACAAAGTAAAAAATATTGCTTTTTTTTTCAAAATTGTCGATCTTTTTTTGTTTATAGCGCAAAAAATACAAACCGCAGAGGTGATCAAATACCACCAAAAGAAAGCTCTATTTGTGGGAGAAAAAGAACCTCAGTTTTGTATAGGTACAACGTTGCACGACTGCGCAATTGTCAGTTAAAGTGACACAGTGCCGTATCGCAAAAAATGGCCTGGTCCGGAAGGGGGTAAATACTTCCGGGGCTGAAGTGGTTAAAGAAGCTATTCAGGATTTACTACAAAGGGTCATTGCAATTTGGCTCATTAATAAAAGGCACTGGAAACGTGTTTCTGGTACAAAGCATTTTTGTCTTTTTTATTTGGTGCTACAAACATGAATAAACACACATTTTAGAGGTATACATACAAATGATTAAAAAAATACAGCAGAATGTAAATAAAGCAGTCAATACAAATAAATTAGAGCTTGTCAGGGGTTAAAAAAGGGGCTAAAATGTTTTTAAAAAGTTTTTTTTTGTTATCTACACACAACAGTGATTCATAGGTTACTACAGAGCAGGACCCAAAATTTCAAACTGATACAGTAGCTTAGTTCTGTAGATTACACAAGGAAAATGCAGCTCTCCCCATGTAATCATCACTGGGTATATGCATTGCTTAGAGGGCTGCTAGTTGCACCGGGAGAGCCACATTCTCCCAGTGTAATTTGAGCTCTTTTTGGCCACTGGAACTGCAGAATTAAAGTCATGAATAAGCTCCAAACCAACTTGTCAGAACTTACACAGGGCTATAGACTCCTTTCCTACCCCCATATGACAACATTGGGCCAATTACAACAAAACAGCACTGTCACATGGGAGAAGGGCAGTAAGTCACATGATCACCAGGAACGGCGTTCCCTTTTCTTTGAACTCTCACATGATCACCCATACCTGGAATTCCCACGTATTTCACTTTCGCTCCCAGCTGCCAAACAGAGCGACAAAGAAGCAAATTAAAGGGGAGCGCATGCTGCTGTGTAGATGGTGGAAGTAAGTTTAGTGGCCTTTTTATTTTGCCCTGTATGGTTAAATAAAAAATCACTTTATTGTAAATCTTGTTTTTTAACATCTACTACCCTGTTCCCCCTAAAATAAGACCTAGCGTGATTGTCGGTGATGGCTGCAATATAAGCCCTATCCCCCAAATAAGCCCTACCCTGTTTCAGCGAAAATAAGCCCTACCCTGAATATAAGACCTACAAGGACTTTAACTAGGGCTTATTTGGGGGGTAGGGCTTATATTGCAGCCATCACCGACAATCACGCTAGGTCTTATTTTCGGGGAAACAGGGTATTTCAAGTTAGTTGGGGGTACCCTATGCTTCTTTTTACATGTTAATATTAAAAAAAAAGAGAGGAGAGCCTCTAATGCCTGGTACGCACGATGAGATTATTTGATGAATGATTTTTTTTTTTGCATGCTAATCTCATATCAAAAATTAAGAGTTTACTAAAGTTTTAAAAATTCTCATACGACAGAATAAAAATTCGGAAGTGATGTCACATGTTTTATTGTATTTGACATTCCATATCTTTATGGACCTTGCTTTGTGCACTGGTGCTCAGTCATGTTGGAACAGGAAGGGGCCATCCCCAAACTGTTCCCACAAAGTTGGGAGCCTGAAATTGTCCAAATTGTCTTGGTCTGCTGACGCCTTAAGAGTTCCCTTCACTGGAACTAAGGGGCCAAACCCAACCCCTGGAAAACAACCCCACATCATAATCCCCCCTCCACCTAATGATTTAGACCAGTGCACAAAGCAAGGTCCATAAAGACATGGATGAGTGAATTTCGGTTGGAGGAATTTGACTGGCCTGTCCTGACCTCAACCCGATAGAACACCTTTGGGATGAATTAGAGCGCAGACTGCAAGCCAGGCCTTCTCGTCCTACATCAGTACCTGACCTCACAAATGCGCTTCTGGAAGAATGGTCAAACATTCCCATAGACACACTCCTAAACCTTGTGGACAGCCTTCCGAGAAGAGTTGAAGCTGTTATAGCTGCAAAAGGTGGGCCAACTCAATATTGAACCCTACGGACTAAGACTGGGATGCCATTAAAGTTCATGTGCGTGTAAAGGCAGGTGCCCCAATACTTTTGGTAATATAGTGTATATTACAAGGGGAGAAGCTACTGCTGTGTTCTAATTTTAGAAAACCAAGAATCTTCCACAATACCAATGTGATGGGTCTATCCCACATTCAATGTGTTTAAGTTGATCATTTTAAAAAGAAAACATAAAGCAAAATTCACTCCAAAAAAGTTATAATTTCCAAATTTTCCATCCAAGGTCAGTTTGAAATCATTTTGTACGTTTAGATTTTATTCCTCTATACAGGTCAACATGAATGCATGGGAAACTCATGACAAACACATTGCAAACATCCATGTACAGTATTCTAGTCCTAAAATCTGTCACAAGTTCACATTAAAATCCCACAATGGAGTTTCATGTATTGTACACGTATATATATATATAGAGAAAAAAAATATTGTCAGAATAAACAATTTAAAATGAACATAAGAATATTTTGCTTTTATAGGGAACATCATCTTCCTGGCCAATCTTCCTTTACTTAGATGTGGTCTGGTTATAGGCAGTTTACTTAGACAAACCTGGCAAAGCATCAGCAACTTTAAATAAAGCAAAGAAATAAAGTATGCTTCTTGTATGGGGAGAGAAAGTTTGGAAAGGCTTCTTATTACTCTGCAAAAATTAATTGAAAAAAGGAAACTTTCCTCAGCACAATTTTCTATATTTCAATGTTATCTAAAAATACGCTCCTTTGCATCTGTATTTTATATTAGAGTAAAAACTTCCATTTCTGGCCAGCCTGCAACCAAAATATGTAAATTACAGTCTTAAAAATGTAAAATAAAAAGTACATTCAAATAAAAAGAGAAGCTACCAGTAATGCCGCGTACACACGGTCGGACTTTTCAGCTACAAAAGTCCGACAGCCCGTCCGATAGACTTTCTAACGTTCTAACGACTGGACTTGCCTACATACGATCACATCAAAGTCCGACGGATTCGTACGTGATGACGTACACCGGACTAAAATAAGGAAGTTCATAGCCAGTAGCCAATAGCTGCCCTAGCGTGGGTTTTTGTCCGTCGGACTAGCATACAGACAAGCGGATTTCTGGGTCCGGCGGAGTTACGACATAAAGATTTGAAGCATGTTCCAAAACTAAAGTCCGTCAGATTTGCGACTGGAAAAGTCCGCTGAAGGTCCGATGAAGCCCACACACGATCGGATCGTCCGCCGGATTTGGTTCATCGGCATCCGTCGGACAAGTCCGGTCGAAAAGTCCGACCGTGTGTACGCGACATTAGAGTGAAAACCCATCATAAATGTTGTGATGGATGGGTGGGATTGGGAACTCAGGTGCAGAGATCTAAGGCTGACCACAATGTCTCCCCAAGGGATCAGTGCTGTATTTTGGTTTTATGTTGCAGTAGGCAAGACTAAAATCTGGGGCCCCCCCAATCTAAATTTGTCTCACCCTTTCCTGTCTGTTGACACCGGCCACCATCCGATCTTATCCTGTTCGCCAAAAACAGACAGGTGGGGGATCTATTCCCCATCTGTCTGGTGGATCGGATGGAAATGGACATGTGGTCCCTTGCCATCAAACAACAGCATAGAGAAGAGTGGGCTGTGTCCGTGTCGCTCTGCATAGCGGATAGATTCCCTCCGCTTCACGGAGCCCGCCCCCGTGAAAGGGCTCTGCCTATGTTTTTCTTTTTTTTTGTACGATTAAAATTTTTTTTTTTTTTTATTTTATTACGTATTTAATATTTTGGAGAGACATCGGGGTCTAAACAGACCTCTAATGTCTCTTTTTTGAGACAGAGAAAGGGACTGAAGACAGTCCCTCTGTCTGCAGCCTAAGCTGCACTGTGGATGAATGAGATAGGAGTCTGTATAGAGACTCCTATTCATTCATAAAATGAAATATAGTAAGCAGTGTTTACTGAATTTCATTCACTAACTGACAAGTAGTAAACAGTTTACTATGTGTCAGTGATTAATGAATACAGAAGTGATCAGTACTGTGATCGCTGTCTGTATTCTTTCAGGAAAGGAAGGGGGCTGGTAAACATATATTTACCAGACCCCCTCCCCGCTCTCCATCCTTTCAGCGATCTCCCACACTAGCAGCGGCTGCAGCAGGTGGGAGGGGGAGGAGGGATAGCCGGCCAGCAGCTGCATGGAGGGGGCGTCCGGCGATCAGGGAGATGGGGGCACTGAAGGGGGGGGCCAGAGGAGCATAGGGAGGATCTATTTGGCCAAACAGAGCCCTCTGCGACTGTCCCTGCAGCTCCCATAGTCAGCGGGAGGGCAGAGGAGTCAAGCCAACAGCTGCAGGGAATCGGTTTTGCGCGGGGGGGGATCAGTGCAGCGGGGTGAAGTGGCAGGGAGAGAGAGCCTGGGGGCGGTGCCACCCACCTTAAATATGCTACCCAAGGCAGATGCCTTGAGTGCCTCGCGATAGATATGCCCCTGCAAGGGCTATAGGAAGAGAGACATTTGCCTATCCTTGTTGGCACTGGGAAATCCCTGTCTCAGTCAATGGAGCCCCAAATATCCTTTCTTGCCTCTACTTGGTTAGAAGTAAGGATCAATCCTAAACCACAGAGACAAATTTTGAAAAATCTCCTATAATAATTGCTGTATACAGTCAGAAGCACTCATTATCGCTTCTCTGAGAATGAGATTGAGATGTTTATTGTTAAAAAAGTCGGTAGGTAATTTAGGGCCCGTTTGCGTCAAACAGGTTTTAATTTTGCTTACATGTCTACAAGAATGCAAAACCCGATTGATGAAGTATCAAATGCACCTGTCAATGAATTCTGAATGATCTCAGAAGTGTCTCAAATCATTGTCAAACCGACACTGGCACAAACCCAAAGCCTAACAACATAGGCCCTTCACCTGCCAGCATGCATTAAAGTCAGAAAATTATTTCTGGGTGTTATTAATTTAAGTATAATAAAACTGATTGGTCGTTCTTGGCAAATTGTACACCTATACAGGAATGAGAGGTTACTTGATTGGAGGTCTAGGGTCAGATGAACTCAGGGGCGGACTGACCATTGAGCCACACGGGCACTGCCCGAGGGCCCTGGGCCACTAGGGGGCCCCATCAGGGTTGCCAGCCTCAGTAAAACCAGGAACAGTATGTATAAATCTGTGTTTTTTTTTACATCTGTCTGTGTATACTGTGTGTACATGTATGTGTATACTGTGTGATTGTATACTGTGTGTGTGTGTGTATACTGTGTGGCCCCATAATCTCTAAATTTCCTGGGGGCCCCATAATCTCCTATTGCCCGGGGGCCCCATGAGTTATCAGTCCGT
The DNA here is from genome assembly GCA_037952925.1 of Lithobates clamitans. Lineage (NCBI taxonomy): Eukaryota > Metazoa > Chordata > Amphibia > Anura > Ranidae > Lithobates > Lithobates clamitans. The sequence continues at coordinate 350,735 of JBBGZY010001809.1, read as the reverse complement.
CCCTGGATGAACTACAAAAAGCTGCAAGGCTAGAGCCTACAAGAAGGTGCAAGAGAGAAGATTTTACCCCATCCCCCCTCATTTAGGCAGAACAGCAAGGCAGGTTGGGAGTCTTTGGGAGCTGACTGGCAGAGTTTCGAATGTGACGATATGAGGGGGTAGTTTGGTGCTTCCCTTTAATGCAGGGGTCTCAAACTGGCGGCCCTCCAACTGTTGCAAATCTACAAGTCCCATGAGGCATTGCAAGGCTGACAGTTAAAAGCATGACTCCCACAGGCAGAGGCATTATGGGACTTGTAGTTTTCCAACAGCTGGAGGGCCGCAAGTTTGAGACCCCTGCTTTAATGGGTTGTTGGTGGTTCCCGCAAAAACTATGTCTCCTGGGGGAAAAAAAGTGATTGGTTCTGGCCCGATGCATCAGAATCATAATACAGAAATACTTTGCAGCCTACAGTATGTGCATTTCAAACTGTAAAGCCTAACTCCATCCATGTTTTTTTTTAGTTTTGGACAGACTAATGCCCCATACACACGGTCGGATTTTCCGACGGAAAATGTGTGATAGGACCTTGTTGTCAGAAATTCCGACCGTGTGTAGGCTCCATCACACATTTTCCATCGGATTTTCCGACACACAAAGTTTGAGAGCAGACTATAAAATTTTCCGACAACAAAATCCGTTGTCGGAAATTCCGATCGTGTGTACACAAATCCGACGCACAAAGTGCCACGCATGCTCAGAATAAATAAAGAGATGAAAGCTATTGGCTACTGCCCCATTTATAGTCCCGACGTACGTGTTTTACGTCACCGTGTTCAGAATGATCAGATTTTCCGACAACTTTGTGTGACCGTGTGTATGCAAGACAAGTTTGAGCCAACATCCGTCGGAAAAAATCCTAGGATTTTGTTGTCGGAATGTCCGATCAATGTCCGACCGTGTGTACGGGGCATAAGGGTAGATTTAAGTTATCTGTCAGGTTTTTATTCCTGTATGTAACTCACTGAAGATATTTTTTCTGTGACAGTGGTACAAGAAGTAGGGTTTGCAGTTGTTACCAGGATGGGACAGTTTAGACAATAGTAAACCATTGTTCTAAACCTGAAAGACAAAAACAGAGGAAAGTCCCAGCTCAACTCACCAACCAGTCTAATTTGGTTGGTAAGAAGACTGGTTGGTGAGTTGAGCTGGGACTTTCCTCTGTTTTTGTCTTTCATGCGTTTGTCCTTCCATATGCTCCTTGCTGTGAAGGCCAGTTATAGGTGGGGCAGTGTTACCATTGTTCTAAACCTTCCTTACCCTACTAAAAAGGTGTTTTTCCATGTCCCTGTTGGAGAAATAACTCATTAGGGTAAATCTCCCTAACAGAGACACAAGGGGTGATAAAACTCTGGCAGAGACCGTAACCCTTCCTTGCTGTCTGCAAAACAAATTAAAGTAGAACTATATGCAAAACTTTTTTATTTTTTATTTTGAAAGGTTATAACCCCTGTAAGGTTTATTTTCTCCATCTTCGCCCCATTGGGGAGATTTACCTTCACTTCCTGCTCTATAGTCAAAATTACTGGAATATCTTGGGGACCCCCCAGGTCATCAGAACTAGGGGGCAATTTCCTCTATTATTTTTCGGGGGACAGCCTAAAATTTGGGATTTTCATTTACTTTTACTTTCACTGTCAATGATAATGGTAAATAGAGAAGGTGACACTCCCCAACAAGGACACAGACAGCAATAAAAACATACAGATGTTCTAATCCATCTCCACTCTATCCAAAAGGAATACAAAAAAGTTTTGCCATTAGTTTAAGTTTTAGCTAGAGTTGGCCTTTGACTTTGATTAAAGTGTAGCTTTCATTTCCAACTGCCTAGCCCATGTTAATTTTTGGTAACCAAATAGGTGGTGGATCATTTTTACAAAAAGGCCAAATCTTTTCAACAAACACATGCTAGTGCAAAAAGACCTGAAATGGAGCTTGCAAAGCAAACACATCATAAACATAAAACGTTGTATAAATTCTACAGGAATAGCTTTCACTATGAGAGAAAGATGAAAGAAAGGCGGAAATCCCCTTCACATGTGGAGCCGAGGAGAAGAGCCAAGTCTCGCTGCCTACGTACACCCAAGAGCCGCACCCGGCCAACAATGAATAGCTTTTATCATGTTGCTGCTACTGTGCTGTGCATATTCTGGGAGCGATACAAAATAAATATACAGCCTTCAATTTAATTGTTATTAAGCAGGAACCATTACAGCATTAGTTAACCCTTCTCATGGCCTTGGTTGGCCAAACAAATATAGCTCAACGGGAACTGGCGGAGAGAGATTTACTCAAGCTTGTTTGAATACGCATGTACAGAAAACTCTGGTAGGCTTCAGGGAAGGACTGGGGTGGTTGAAGTGGTTGTAAACCTTAAAAATCAAAAGTAAAATAAGCAGTATACCCACACCTCCCAACCGTCCCAGGTTTTCTGTCCCAGGATTATGGTCCCACAACGGAGCCCTGTGCCGGGACCTTGAAGAAGGAGTGACTGGGCATGCTCCGAAACGCGACCCGCCCACTCTGGCATCACTTCCTGTTGCCTGCGTTCCACACTGGCCCTGGCAGCACGGCTCTCCTTCCTGGATCAGAGACAAAGTGCTTCCCACCACTGGTTGGCTAGAATTTCCACCTGCTCCCTGGCTCCAAGGCTTGGCACACATTTCGTGAGTTGATGGTGTAGGGACTGGCTACTCATCTGTTAGGGACAGTATTAGTGGAAGGGAGAGGTTACAGACAAGTAGGGAAAGAGCAGGGACACTCCAACATCAAAAGGAAATGTGGCGCAAAGTACCAGCCAAAAACTGAAAAACAATCAGGGTAATATAAACATGATAATGTCCAGAATGATGGTATAAAACCATGGTGTGTGCGTAAATGGGAGAAACATATACGCTAAAAATGTAAAGTCCCAAAAGGTGATGGAAAGTTCAAATGGAGATGACAATAGGCACCAGCGGCAGCTCCCTTGGGAGTAGAAGCAAAAACTCTGGAAGGCAATGTGGAGAAAAAGCAAGGTGCGCCAATCTAAGTGCAGTATCCAGTACACCTTTATTTAATAAATGTAAAAAAGAATGGCCAAATGGCTACTCACAAAGGTGCAGTGGGATAAGGCATGTAATAACATGTGGATAGCCCATAGGCAAAACTGCGGCGGCTCACAGTGAAGGGTCCCAAAGTTGTGCAACAGCGCTGTGGAGGATGTTCGGAGGCTGTCCGTGGTGTGCTGTCCTCGGCCGGTGGGGCTATACCATAGAGGGAGCGGGAGAGAGCCCTGGTGTCAGCAATGTAGTGCAGGGATCCTCTCAGACACCGGAAGCTGGAAGTGGAAACCAGAACGGAATGAAAACCAGCGTGAAGCGCACAATACACTGGAGTGAAGGTAGCGGAAATGACGTCTGGACGTGTCAGATGACGCGTTTCAATGCATCCGCATCCCTTTACTGTGAGCCGAGGCAGTTTTGCCTATGGGACATCCACATGACTTATCTCACTGCACCTTTGTGAGTAGCCATTTGGCCGTTCTTTTTTACATTTATTAAATAAAGTTCTACTGGATACTGCACTTAGATTGGCGCACCTTGCTTTTTCTCCACACTCCAACATTCCTGGAAGCTTCGCCATTGGGCACAGACCGGCCAGGCCGCATTTCATTAGTGCATCTGCTACTGTTACAATGTTCACTGCAACATTCTGTGAGTGAACTCTGGTTGGGTTGACCTCCTACTGGGTAGTTGTGCTTGTTTGAACTTTAACTACAACACAGTTCTGTTACTGCATCTGGACTCTGATGCCGCGTACACACGATCGGACTTCTCGTCGGAAAAAGATATGACAGCTTTTTCGAGGGGATCGCGCTCAAGCTTGCCTTGCATACACACGGTCACACAAAAGTTCGCCGAACTTCCGACCGTCAAGAACGCGGTGACGTACAACACTACGGCGAGCCGAGAAAATGAAGTTTATTGCCTCCGAGCATGCGTCGCATTGTTTCCCAGCATGTGTAGGGATTTTGCACGTCGGAATTGCTACAGACGATCGCATTTTCTGATAGGAACTTTTGCCGACCGAAAAATTGAGAACATGCTCTCAATCTTTTGCTGGCTGGAATTCGGCCAGCAAAAGTCCGATGGAGCATACACACGGTCGAATTTTCTGACGAAAAGCTCTCATCGTTCTTTTGCTGGCTGAATTTCCGATCGTCTGCACCTTCCCACAAACAGAAGGTAATAGTCTCCAGTTCTGGAGATTTTATAGCAGTCTCCTTTGTTGTGTGATGAGAGATCATACATTGGTTGAGGAGCCCAGACACAAAACACTTTCAAGTGGTTAGTAGGAAAAGTTGCGTGAAAAATAAGAATACGTGGCTTTCATGATCCATGTATGAAACAAAATACTTTTTGTATAATCCATATATGGGCTAGTTTTCAGGGGGGCATTTGCCTAAAAGACTGATCCCAAAGTCAGATGAATTATGGGACAGCCAAAGCTGCAGAGCTAAATTACCACTATCAGTTGTTTCTCTAAGATTAGATAAGTTCAGCATGTGTGCAATTTATCATAGAAGCAGTTACACCTTCGAGAGGAATTTAGGGATAAGAGATGAGAAGAGCTTCCACCACAAACAGATTACCGTAGAGTTTCTTTCTTAGACCCCTTTCACTCTGGAGGCATTTTTCAGGTGCTTTAGCGCTAAAAATTGTGCCTGTAACGCGCCTGAAAAATGCCTTATCTGCAATCGAAGTGTGAAAGCCCGAGTGCTTTCACTTTGGGGTGCTGCGCTTGCAGGGCGTCAAAAAAAGTCCTGCAAGCAGCTTCTTTGAGGCGTTTTAGGAGCAGTGTGTACACCGCTCCTAAAGCGCCCCAGCCCATTGAAATCAATGGGCAGCGCCGCCGAAGCACCTGCACAGCGCCTCAGCAGCTGCGCTTTGCGGGCGCTTTTAACCCTTTATTCGCCCGCTAGCAGGGGTTAAAAGCGCCCTGCTAGCGACCGTAAAACAACAGTAAAGCACCACTAAAACTAGCGGCGCTTTACCACCGACGCCCCCGCGCTTTCAGTGTGAAAGGGCTCTAAGAGGTGTACTATCCATTACTGCATCATATATACACTATATTCTTAAACGTATTGGGATACCTGCCTTTACACCAGTGGTTCTCAACCTTACTAGTGCTGTGACCCCTTGATAAAATTTCCCAAGTTGTGGGGACCCCTAACAGTGAAATTATTTTCGTAGCGTGGGTTGTCAGCACCCAAGGCAAAACAAGAAATTTGTGCCCCTAATGGACATTTAGCGCTCCCTGAGTCCCTTTGAATCATACAATATTGAAACCCCTTATGGTACATTTTAGGATGTACCACGCTCTTTGTTCTCCTTTCTTTCTCTATCCTAACTTCTTGTTTTTTCCCCATCCCTCTCACTAGCCATCTTTCTTGTTCTTTTTATTATTCTTTCTCTCCCTTTTTCTTTGTTCTTCTCCCTCATTTCCTCTCCCTTCCATGTATTCTCTATTTTTATTCCTTCTCTTACTCCTTGGTGGGAATGGGATAATTGGCAGTGCTGGGGTTCTGATCAGCCAACTTAGGTGCTCTTGATCAAGGTCATCTGCTGATCTGAGAACTGTAGTGGGGACTTTTAATGTCAACTATAATCACAGGTAGTGTTACTCACTGTGTCTCCAACTTTGTGGTGTCTCGTAACAGTGACACCTATGCCAAAATCAGGAGATAGGGTCCCCTCCAGCTCCTCCCACTTCACATTCCTCACCAGTCAGCTGACCTCTAGTCTCTGTCCCCCAGCCATGCCGTGAACTGAATGGGCGACTGCGAAGAGGCTGAGTGGGCGGCCGCAGGCTCCAGGGACAGCCCTGCTGGGCGGCCGCAAATAGGCTGGGAGAGCGGTGAGGTCTTCAGGAACAGCCCAGGATTCGGTGACCCCTAGCAAATCATCATTCAACCCCGGGGGGGTTCCTCCCCCAGGTTGAGAACCACTGCTTTACACGCACATGAACTTTAATGGCAATGACTCCCTCCGCTAGAACGATGCTGAACGACATTGAAATCCAGCATAATAGTTTTGTATATGCAGCTGCAGCACAGTGTCTTTATAGTAGTTCTCTCTCTAGCTACACACCTGGCTCCAAATACATGCATATACTCTGTACATATCCACACATACATAAATATGCACAATATTCGTACATACATACATTACATACCTATAAAATGTAAGCAACAACACATGCAAATAATACAAATGTAATCAAAGTAATGCAAATATTATAAGTAAGCGAAAATATGTTAATACAATATTTGCAAATGAAAGATAAGATACCAAGGTCCATTTACATTCTTGGAGTATATACACTGTATTACCAAAAGTATTGGGACACCTGCCTTTAAAAGCACATACCCTTTAATTGCATCCCAGTCTTAGTCCATAGGGTTCAATATTGAGTTGGTCCACCCTTTGCAGCTATAACAGCTTCAACTTTTCTGGGAAGGCTGTCCACAAGGTTTAGGAGTGTGCCAATAGGAATGTTTGACCATTCTTCCAGAAGCACATTTGTGAAGTCAGGCACTGATGTTGGACGAGAAGGCCTGGCTTGCAGTCTCCGCTCTAATTCATCCCAAAGGTGTTCTATCGGGTTGAGGCCAGGACTCTGTGCAGGCCAGTCCAGTTCCTCCACCCCAAGCTCACTCATCTATGTCTTTATGGACCTTGATTTGTGCTAGTATTCAATATATCTGGCGTACGACACGTAGTTTGAGGGACAGTCTATATGATCACGTCTATGATATCTCTAAAAGTCATTCCACTAATGTAGTGAGGCATTGGAATGTGTGTCATAATAGGGATGTCAGCAGCCTGCGGATCCAGGGACTTGAGAAGATCGCACTACCGAAAAGGGCAGGTTACTCTGTAAGCACTTCTCCCCCAATAGCTCAGTTTGGCCGGACGGCCAGCTCTAGGAAGGGTTCTGGTCGTCCCAAACGTCTTCTATTTAAGGATTATGGAGGCCACTATGCTCTTAGGAACCTTAAGTGCAGCAGAAATTTTTTTGTAACCTTGGCCAGATCTGTGCCTTGCCACAATTCTGTCTCTGAGCTTTTCAGGCAGTTCCTTTGACCTCATGATTCTCATTTGCTCTGACATGCACTGTGAGTTGTAAGGTCTTATATAGACAGGTGTGTGGCTTTCCTAATCAAGTCCAATCAGTATAATCAAACACAGCTGGACTCAAATGAAGGCGTAGAACCATCTCAAGGATGATCAGAAGAAATGGACAGCACCTGAGTTAAATATATGAGTGTCACAGCAAAGGGTCTGAATACTTAGGACCATGTGATATTTCAGTTTTTCTTTTTTAATAAATCTGCAAAAATGTCAACAATTCTGTGTTTTTCTGTCAATATGGGGTGCTGTGTGTACATTAATGAGGAAAAAAATTAACTTAAATGATTTTAGCAAATGGCTGCAATATAACAATGATTGAAAAATGTAAGGGGGTCTGAATACTTTCCATCCCTACTGTATATCAGGGGGACATCTATATATGTGATCCAATTCCATCTGCTATATTTGATCTAATTTTCATGATCATATGGGGGTGTCTTTAATGTAAATTTAAGAGAGAACATCAGATTGGAAGTATTTAATATAATAATTTTTCTATACATATTTATATGTTCTATTGATATGTCATTGAATATATAATGGTAGCTTTGACACGAATGTACATTTATGGAAGTATTGAGACTATATATTTTAGCAGATTGGATATTTTTTGAACAGCTTGCACCAGCACTGATGCACGGGCGATGGACTTTTTTGCCCAGTTGCATATTTATGCTGGTCCATGTGGGGTTTTTATTACTCACTATGTGTCATGTTCTCTTTAGGTTGCACCGGTGTTCTTCTTTCTTTCTGTACTTGAGATTCTTTACTATGAAATTTTTATTATTCTATATTTGTGGAATCTTTGTCATGTGAGGGGAAGGAGGTTTCTCTCTCTCTCTCTTCACCCAATGGTTTATTTATGAATCCTAGATGGTCAAAGGTGTTTTCATTGGGATTTAAAGTGGAGGGCCACCCTGGAAAAAAAAAATGCCACCAAAAATCCTAAAAAAAATAAAAAAAAAAAATTATACTTACCTAAACCCTTGTTGCTAGGCAGTCTTCCTTATCTGCCTCTTCCTATTCCGCGGCGTGTTCTTCTCCTCGGTGAGCGGCCCCGTTGTCTTCTGGGAACTGTGTGTGTTCCCAGAACACCACGGGGCCATTCACAGTTTGCCGCGCCGCTCACGCGTGCGCAGTAGGAAAAAAAAAATTTTTTTTAGCTGGCCGGAATCCCGCTTTAAATATCAAGGCATCACAGGTCAGTACAGACTAACTGCACAGCTACTGATGCGTTTCACACCAGATATGGTGCTTAGTCATAGCTAGAGTGCTAAAGATACATACAGATATATATATCCAACAAAATGATTAAACATGTCATTAAACATGTTTAGAACAAATCATGTGTGTCATTAAAGCGGGATTCCGGCCAGCTCAAAAAAAAATTTAAAGTCAGCAGCTACAAACACTGTAGCTGCTGACTTTAAATAAGTAGACTTACCTGTCCTGGGTGCCCGCCATGTCGGCCGCCCGAGGCCGACCCGTCCCTCGGCTCTCGGGTCCCGGCACCGCCATCCTAGGTAAGGGAAACAGGCAGTGGAGCCTTGCAGCTTTACTGCCAGTTTCCTACTGTGCACACCCGAGCGGCGCGGCGATCTGTGAATGGCCCCGTGGTGTTCTGGGAACACACACAGTTCCCAGAAGACAACGGGGCCGCTCACCGAGGAGAAGAACACGCCGCGGAATAGGAAGAGGCAGATTAGGAAGACTGCCTAGCAACAAGGGTTTAGGTAAGTATAAAAATTTTTTTTTTCCAAATGTTTTATTTTTTTATTTTTTTAGGATTTTTGGTGGCATTTTTTTTCCAGGGTGGCCCTCCACTTTAATTTTAAAATAAAGGTGAATTTTTTGGAGTGTGGCTATCCAGCGTTCTATTCTTCCACCATTTCTGTTGCAAACAGAGCCAGCACCTTGTTTAATTGCGGAGACAGCTGTCCTTAGGAGAAGTGATTACCCTGGAGCGGTGAACTCCCATATTTCTCTAGTAATTATATCCGTTAGCTTACTGTGAGCAAACAGTTCCTTTTACCTGCCTTTTGATATTTGTGCATTGCTATGTACTTTTGTCCCTAGCCAGGGGCGTAACTAGAAATAGCAGGGCCCCATAGCAAAATGTTGTATGGGGCCCCCCTGCAAACAGCCCCCCCCCCACAGCTGCCCTAGTGTCAATGCAGCGTGACCTGTGCCACATACAGCGTGACCTGTGCCACATACAGCGTGACCTGTGCCCAATACAGAGTGACCTGTGCCCAATGCAGCGTGACCTGTGCCCAATACAGCGTGACCTGTGCCCCATACAGCGTGACCTGTGCCCCATACAGCGTGACCTGTGCCCCATGCAGCGTGACCTGTGCCCCATACAGCGTGACCTGTGCCCCATGCAGCGTGACCTGTGCCCCATGCAGCGTGACCTGTGCCCCATACAGCGTGACCTGTGCCCAATACAGCGTGACCTGTGCCCCATGCAGCGTGACCTGTGCCCCATGCAGCGTGACCTGTGCACCATACAGCGTGACCTGTGTCCAATACAGTCTGGTCTGCCTGTGCCCCATACAGCCCCACCTATGCAGAGGAAGAGGCAAGCCACCCGGATCAGCAGAGAGCGGGATTGCCCGCTGTAATAGCTTTCATTTGAATTTCCTGTCTTCCCGGGGCTCATCGTCACATAGCCCCACCTCTTGGCCCGACGCCTTTGATGATGTCACATGTCCCGCATTGGATCGGTGTTCTGTCTATCAAAGGCACCGGGCCAAAAGGTGGAGCTATGTGACGTGAGTAGGGTTGCCACCTTTTCTTCGAGCCAAACCCGAACACTTCAGCGGGGCTTGGCATTTTTTTTGTAGCATACATTATAAGATGGTAAAATACCCGGGACACCTCTGTGTGTCCTAGGGGAGTAGTAATGTGGCACGCGCAGCAGTGAACAGTGGGTGTATACATAGTACAGGAGATGGTCAGAGACTGCAGACATGATACAGGAGATGGTCAGAGACTGCAGACATGATACAGGAGATGGTCAGAGACTGCAGACATACTACAGGAGATAGTCAGAGACTGCATACATGATACAGGAGATGGTCCGAGAGTGCATACATGATACAGGAGATGGTCAGAGACTGCAGACATAGTACAGGAGATGGTCAGAGACTGCAGACATGATTCAGGAGATGGTCAGAGACTGCAGACATAGTACAGGAGATGGTAAGAAACTGCAGATATAGTACAGGAGAAAGAAACTGCAGACATGATATAGGGGATGGTCAGAGACTGCAGGCATGATACAGGAGATGGTCAGAGACTGCAGACATGATACAGGAGATGGTCAGAGACTGCAGACATAATACAGGAGATGATCAGAGACTGCAGACATGGTACAAAAGATGGTCAGAGACTGCAGACATAGTACAGGAGATGGTCAGAGACTGCAGACATAGTACAGGAGATGGTCAGAGACTGCAGACATGATACAGGAGATGGTCAGAGACTGCAGACATAGCACAGGAGATGGTCAGAGAGTGCAGACATAGTACAGGAGATGGTCAGAGACTGCAGACAAAGTACCGGAGATGATCAGAGACTGCAGACATGATACAGGAGATGATCAGAGACTGCAGACATAATACAGGAGATGGTCAGAGACTGCATACATGATACAGGAGATGGTCAGAGACTGCAGACATAGTACAGGAGATGGTCAGAGACTGCAGACATGATACAGGAGATGGTCAGAGACTGCATACATGATACAGGAGATGGTCAGAGACTGCATACATGATAAAGGAGAAGGTCAGAGACTGCAGACATAATACAGGAGATGATCAGAGACTGCAGATATGGTACAAAAGATGGTCAGAGACTGCAGACATAGTACAGGAGATGGTCAGAGACTGCCGACATAGTACAGGAGATGGTCAGAGACTGCAGACATACTACAGGAGATAGTCAGAGACTGCATACATGATACAGGAGATGGTCCGAGAGTGCATACATGATACAGGAGATGGTCAGAGACTGCAGACATAGTACAGGAGATGGTCAGAGACTGCAGACATGATTCAGGAGATGGTCAGAGACTGCAGACATAGTACAGGAGATGGTAAGAAACTGCAGATATAGTACAGGAGAAAGAAACTGCAGACATGATATAGGGGATGGTCAGAGACTGCAGGCATGATACAGGAGATGGTCAGAGACTGCAGACATGATACAGGAGATGGTCAGAGACTGCAGACATAATACAGGAGATGATCAGAGACTGCAGACATGGTACAAAAGATGGTCAGAGACTGCAGACATAGTACAGGAGATGGTCAGAGACTGCAGACATAGTACAGGAGATGGTCAGAGACTGCAGACATGATACAGGAGATGGTCAGAGACTGCAGACATAGCACAGGAGATGGTCAGAGAGTGCAGACATAGTACAGGAGATGGTCAGAGACTGCAGACAAAGTACCGGAGATGATCAGAGACTGCAGACATGATACAGGAGATGATCAGAGACTGCAGACATAATACAGGAGATGGTCAGAGACTGCATACATGATACAGGAGATGGTCAGAGACTGCAGACATAGTACAGGAGATGGTCAGAGACTGCAGACATGATACAGGAGATGGTCAGAGACTGCATACATGATACAGGAGATGGTCAGAGACTGCATACATGATAAAGGAGAAGGTCAGAGACTGCAGACATAATACAGGAGATGATCAGAGACTGCAGATATGGTACAAAAGATGGTCAGAGACTGCAGACATAGTACAGGAGATGGTCAGAGACTGCCGACATAGTACAGGAGATAGTCAGAGACTGCAGACATAGTACAGGAGATAGTCAGAGACTGCAGACATGATACAGGAGATGGTCAGAGACTGCAGACATAGCACAGGAGATGGTCAGAGAGTGCAGACATAGTACAGGAGATGGTCAGAGACTGCAGACATAGTACAGGAGATGATCAGAGACTGCAGACATAGTACAGGAGATGATCAGAGACTGCAGACATAGTACAGGAGATGATCAGAGACTGCGGACATAGTACAGGAGATGGTCAGAGACTGCAAAGTACAGGAGATGATCAGAGACTGCAGACATGATACAGGAGATGATCAGAGACTGCAGACATAATACAGGAGATGATCAGAGACTGCAGACATGATACAGGAGATGATCAGAGACTGCAGACATAATACAGGAGATAGTCAGAGACCGCATACATGATACAGGAGATGGTCAGAGACTGCAGACATAGTACAGGAGATGATCAGAGACTGCGAACATAGTACAGGAGATGATCAGAGACTGCAGACATAGTACAGGAGATGGTCAGAGACTGCAGACATAGTACAGGAGATGATCAGAGACTGCAGACATAGTACAGGAGATGATCAGAGACTACAGACATAATACAGGAGATGATCAGAGACTGCGGACATAGTACAGGAGATGGTCAGAGACTGCAAAGTACAGGAGATGATCAGAGACTGCAGACATAGTACAGGAGATGATCAGAGACTGCAGACATAGTACAGGAGATGATCAGAGACTGCAAAGTACAGGAGATGATCAGAGACTGCAGAAATGATACAGGAGATGGTCAGAGACTGCAGACATAGTACAGGAGATGATCAGAGACTGCAGACATAGTACAGGAGATGATCAGAGACTGCAGACATAGTACAGGAGATGATCAGAGACTGCAGACATAGTACAGGAGATGGTCAGAGACTGCAGACATAGTACAGGAGATGATCAGAGACTGCAGACATAGTACAGGAGATGATCAGAGACTGCAGACATAGTACAGGAGATGATCAGAGACTACAGACATAGTACAGGAGATGATCAGAGACTGCGGACATAGTACAGGAGATGGTCAGAGACTGCAAAGTACAGGAGATGATCAGAGACTGCAGACATAGTACAGGAGATGATCAGAGACTGCAGACATAGTACAGGAGATGATCAGAGACTGCAGACATAGTACAGGAGATGGTCAGAGACTGCAGACATAGTACAGGAGATGATCAGAGACTGCAGACATAGTACAGGAGGTGATCAGAGACTGCAGACATAGTACAGGAGATGATCAGAGACTGCAGACATAGTACAGGAGATGATCAGAGACTACAGACATAGTACAGGAGATGATCAGAGACTGCGGACATAGTACAGGAGATGGTCAGAGACTGCAAAGTACAGGAGATGATCAGAGACTGCAGAAATGATACAGAAGATGGTCAGAGACTGCAGACATAGTACAGGAGATGATCAGAGACTGCAGACATAGTACAGGAGATGATCAGAGACTGCAGACATAGTACAGGAGATGATCAGAGACTGCAGACATAGTACAGGAGATGGTCAGAGACTGCAGACATAGTACAGGAGATGATCAGAGACTGCAGACATAGTACAGGAGATGATCAGAGACTGCAGACATAGTACAGGAGGTGATCAGAGACTGCAGACATAATACAGGAGATGATCAGAGACTGCAGACATAATACAGGAGATGATCAGAGACTGCAGACATAATACAGGAGATGATCAGAGACTGCAGACATAATACAGGAGGTGATCAGAGACTGCAGACATAATACAGGAGGTGATCAGAGACTACAGACATAATACAGGAGATGATCAGAGACTGCAGACATAATACAGGAGGTGATCAGAGACTGCAGACATAATACAGGAGGTGATCAGAGACTGCAGACATAATACAGGAGGTGATCAGAGACTGCAGACATAGTTGGGCTGAAATTGCAACCGGGTCACATATGAATCATACAGAAGGCACAGCACATTCCTGTGTTTTCATAGTGTGAACCTGTCCTGTTTCCTGGAATCCACACTTTGCTCCACTAACTTGCTTGGCAGGGGGGGTCTAGTATGGGCACCTGGAGCAATTTTTCACATCTCTTGTGGGGTACCAAGGGCCACCCGCTTTGTGGTAGACATCTCTTTAATATTGGGGGGAGATGATATGTGCTAAGGGGTCTGGATTTCATATCCAAGCCCCCTTGTAGCACAGGTATTAAAGTGCCCCCTAGAAGATATCCCCCCCCCCCCCATTACTCAAAGTGAACTGTAGGCTAGTTCCCCCCCTCACCCTCTTGTTCATGTCCCCCATCCTCTGAAAGACTCACTGTGGATTTGTTGATAAATGATCTCAGTCCGGCAGCGTTGTCGGCAGCATGGTGAGCCTTCCCCCCCTCCTCCTCTGTGTACACAGGAAAACAACACAGCAGCAGGAGGAGGAGGGGCGGGTTCACTCCACAGCACTCTCTCTGCACCGTGTCTGTGTCCTGCAGCTGAGGACAGCGGGGAGAGAGATGTCGGGTCTGTCATGAAAAGTGGAGCCCACGGGGGACATGCTAGAACAAAGATACCCCGCACAACTGCGGCATTCCATTACTATGATCCATCAGGGAAGTTAATTAGAGGTCCACCTGTGTAGGCAAGGCACGCCGCACGGAGCCACCGGCGGGTCTGAATAATGTGCCCGGGTCTCAGGCAGCCAGAGACCCGGACACATGTTTCAAAACCCGTACTGTCCGGGTGAATCCCGGACAGGTGGCAACCCTAGACGTGAGCCCCGGGAACACTGGAAGTTCTAATGAAAGCTCTTACATCGGGCAATTCAGCTCTCTGCTGATACGGACAGCTCGCCTCTTCCTTTCCTCTCTCTTCCCCTGGCTGGGAGACTGTGCCGGCGGTGTTCTTATCCTCACTGGGCCCCACTCGGCTGCGGGCCCCATAGCGCCCGCATGGGTCGCTATGGTGGTAGTTACGCCCCTGTCCCTAGCCAATATACTTGCTTTACTTATAAGTAAAGTGGTTTTAAAGGCTTGTGTGTGTGTGTTTTTTTTTAACAATAAATATGTTATACTTATCTGATCTGTGCATTTTTTTTTGCACAGCTCCCCCGAACCTCCCATTCTGGGGTCCCCCGCCGGCGCTCCTGGCTCCTCCTCTTCCAAGTGCGTCACAGTAGCAAGCAGCTTGCTATGGGGTTGCATGTGTGGGTTTACTCCCGAGCCAAGCTGAGTGTGTCCATAGACAGGGTGGAAAATCCTGTGTTTTGGGAAAAAGGTGGGGAACCATCGTTGGTATGGTGCCCTCTAGTTGGTGGTCCAATAATAGTAACCAGGTCATGGTAGACCTGTAATGTGTCTGAGGTCAGCTGGGATTGCCCCCGAGGTGGTGTCTTGCAGGTGGGGGCATATATTAGCTAGTGGGTGCGACAGACACAATGTTTCAGTAAAATGGTAATTTCAAGGACTTCCAACCCAAGTTGAACTGTAATGTAAGGTTTTGTTATTTATTCGTATCTTGTTTCTAATAAAAGGCCTTGCGGCCATTTAATCCCACTTTGGGTAAAGTCTTTTATTGGGTGGTGGAAGGTAGAGCTTGGAAGGCAGGCCAGGGGTCATTGGTAATTGGTGACCTCTGATTTACCCTATTCAAGTATCTACTCTACAGTATATACAGGTATTATTTATGTATTATTTCCACGATGTTCTCCAGCAAGGTCCTAGCATGTGACACACTTGCCTCAGTTCTCCAGGTTTAATGTCTGCAAGGTATTCACTTTGTTGGTATAATAGCTAAACATTGGGTGGAAAGCTAAGTATGCACTGAAATACATATTTATGAACCGCCTTACCTGTCAAAGGATTTCTAGTTCTCTTTAGCCTGGTTGTGCTGTCGGGTCCTGGACCTCCTGTAGCAAGCCTGGTGCACGGTGTGTGTCCACCCTCACAGGAGTTTAACTGAGGGCAGCAGGAGCCTATGGATCCACTGCCCTGATCTTCTCCTGTGAAAGCAGAAAGTGAAGGAAGCGGTGCTGGAGCTAGAGACGGTGCAGGAGCAAGGTAAGCGTTTAGGGACAGGGAGAAAGTAGGACAGGTAGTGGGGCATTTTTCACCTGAAGGCAGGGAATGCATGAGGTATAAAACTTTTAAACTTTGGTACTACTTCAAAGGCTAATGCCGCGTACACACGAGCGGACTTTACGGCAGACTTTGCCTGGCGGACGGGATTTCGTCGGACAATTCGATGTGTGTGGGCTCCAGCGGACTTTGTTTTCTCAAAAGTTGGACGGACTTAGATTTGAAACATGTTTTAAATCAATCCGTCGAAATCGAGTCTGGTCGAAAAGTCCGCTCGTCTGTATGCTAGTTCGACGGACAAAAAGCCACGCTAGGGCAGCTATTGGCTACTGGCTATGAACTTCCTTCTTTTAGTCCGGTCATACGTCATCACGTACGAATTTGACGGATTTTGGTGGATTGTGTGTAGGCAAGTCCGTTCATTCAGAAAGTCCGTCGTAAAGTACGTCAAAGTCCGCCGGGCAAAGTCTGCCGTAAAGTCTGCTCGTGTGTACGTGGCATAACTCCAACATTTACTGTACATCATAAGTAGGGTGTAACAGGTAGCATGGTGCCAAGTGGACCCTCCTTGTCTCCCAGAATGCCCACTTACACCCCCCCCCCACACTTCCCCCCTGCAGCAGAGATTCGTGAATAAATGGACTACTAGACCGATCTTCCACCACAGCAGATGGACTTGTCGTTCTCAGTGGTAATCAGCGGTAATCAGCACACTTGTAGTTCTCGATACTTCTTCCAGCTCTCCTACCAAAAGCCCATACCTCAGTACTGGCAGAAAGCTGGAGGAAGAGTCTGCTGGACCCCGACATTGCACCCACAATCCGCAATCCACTGTTGCAATGCTTTGCAGGCTCAAATGCAAAAAATAATAAATGTGTGTATTTATTTATTTTTTTTAAGGCTAGATACACATGTTAGCGGCTCTGCGAGCAGTGTTTGCGTGGGCATGGCAGCCCATTCATTTGAATGGGCTTCTGTGCCTGTGTTTCATGCAGGAAAAACGTTCCAGTGTGTTTTTTAAACCGCAGCCGAATGGAAAACGAATGATCACTTTCCACCATGCGATTACCTGCAACCAAAAATGCGCAGCGGGTACAGATGCGTCGGGGTGCCATTAAGAATGAATGGCAGCCCTGCGCGTCTGCAAAGGAGCAGGACAGTTTGGGTGCGGGAACAGGTGCGATTTACATGCTGTTCCGCATCTGCAACCACCCGCACAAGTGTGAACCTAGCCCAAAGGTTGATTTAGGCTTTGAAACTCGACCCATAACACTTATTAACCCCTATTAAGTGCTTTGCACAAGGGCTGTCTAGTTGCACTGCGTCTCTCCTGATGTTTTAGTGCACCCGTGAGAGACAGGTGCAGCGTCCAGCCCTGCTGCCTGCAGTCTGTCAAAGTCTATGGCAGACTGTGGCAGGATGAGGCTGAATGCTGTACTGAATGATACCCGCGTCTACGACATGTCCAGCTGCAGACTGCCATAGACTTTAAAGCGGAGTTCCACCCATTTTTTAAACGTCCAACCATTGTCATGTCCATCTGGAATACTATTATAAATGGCAATATTTAAAAAAAATTTATTTGTAAATACCTTATTTCCAATTATTTTCTGCAGTGCTCCAGGCTGTGGCCGCCTAGACGATTTTGTCACTAGGCGATTTTTTCACAAGGCAATTCGCATGGACTCCTGGGATATTGGCTTCATCTATCCCAGGAGTCCACGGGAATCGCAATATACAAAAATCTTGCGTTATAACTGGAAACCTCTGATTGACAGGTTGCTATAGCAATTGCAGGAAGAAGGAGCGCCGCACAGTGGCATTACCGTGCAGGTGCCAGATCGGGAGGTGCATGCTGGGTATCCAGCTGCACTGAATCCCGGAAAGGAATACAAGAGGGCTTCAGATGCCCACAGCAGAGATGGACCCTGCCTGCTTTTGAGATCAGGCTAGTTTTGCACGAATTAAACATAAAATAAAAGGACCAAATTAATGACATGATCTAAATGTTGCACAGCGGCAGCGGGGCTGGATGCTGCAACTTAAACAAAGGAAGTGATGCACTGCAGCTTGATAGCCCTGTGTGCAATGAGCTTTATGCATATACTCCTTATCCTGCACACAGTGCCAGGATAAGGTCATCTGGAGCCCAGGGCGAATATCTCCCTCCCCAAAAAATGAGGACCAGTCTGCATGCTTACCCTTTAAGCAGAAGTTCCCTCCCCTACCAGTACTAACCCACGCCCCTGCTGAAAGCACCAATCCCCCTTCACCTCACATCCACTCTCTCTCTCAGTATGCCCCCACCACAAATACCCCCCAAAAAAAGTCCCTCCCCTCCTAGCACAAATCGTCTACCCCTCAAATTTCCCCCTCAAGCACAAATCCTCTCCCCCCAACTACAGATTCCCCCCTCCCAGCACAAATTCCACTCCCCCATCCTAGCACAAATCCCCCCTCCTAGTTCAAATCCTCTTCCCCCATCCCTCTTCCCAACACAAATCCCCCCAAATCACCACTTCGAGCACACCTCTCCAAATCTCCCCTCCTAGAACAATTCTTACCCCCTACCACCCCCCAAATTCCCCTCCCAACATAAATCTCCTCCCCCTAATCTCCTTGTGGGGCCCTCCCCCCCACCTCACATGATACCACAATGCCCAGGGCAGCCGCCCCTCCTGCTCACCCCTTGTCCTGTTCCTGCCTGGACATCATTTACCATAAAGCACCTTTCAGCAGAATTCAGTTTAAGTCTAAAAAAAAAATAAAATTAATTAATTTATATGTAGGAAAATATTTTCCATTCACGTCTAGAAATTCAGCTCACTTATCTTCCCTTCTGATAAGCTCCTAAAACATGCATATATTGATCAAAAATTATTGTTTAAAAATTAAAACAAGGTTGTAATTGTAGCTTGTTCCTTTTTAATAGCGTCCCTGTGTGGTTTCCTTTTAAGGCACACTAATAATAATAGAAGCAGCATGCAGAAAATGTGGGGAATCCCAGAATATTCACTACGTGCTGGAACTGGAAATGAGTCAGCTCTCAGTTAATGGAAAATAATACTGCTATAAACTACCTTGGCAACAGGAAAGGGGGAAGTTGATTGGTTAGCTAGGGGTGAAACAGATAGTTCTTCATGCAGATACTTGAAGTTCATTGTGCCTGTATGCAAGGAGATACAGATTAGATTTCTGCATTTGCCCCAACAAATCTTTGACATATTTGTACAGTTACGCTCCAAATTAAATTACCGGTGGAGGGAGGTGCGACTTTATTCTTTTATTGCCACAAAACAGGATTGAGAATGAACAGCTGATTTATTTAAAGATTCTTTTTTTTTTTTGAGATGACTAAAATTAAAAGGAAATGTTACATTATATGAAATCATTTATAACAATAACAATGTTCTGCATCAAGAACTCCAGGCAAACAGCTAAATACACAGATAAAAAAAAAAGTGTTACAAAGAAGAAGAGAAATGGGAATGCTTTAGGAGCATATTAAACAAAGGTATCAAACAGTGCATTCCAATGGGCAATAAATATATGTAGCGCTGGTAGATTTGCGATCTACCATATGTTAGGTAAATTTAGTAACTTGTTCATTAAATAGGTTAGGTTTGCCTCTGTTCCAGCTTGGCTGACGTTGCGTGTGTTTCCAGACTGACCGGTGGGTGTCGCTGTTATCACTGGCCAGTGTTGGAAAGGCAACGTGTCGAAGCGTATGGATGCTCTTCTGTCCCGGAGACAGATATTAGTGGAGGTGGTCCTCCGAGTTGCATTCTGGGCGAGGGTATTTATGGGACAGACGCCATATTGTGGGGTTCGTTTTTCAGCCACCTGCTGGCCCTCCTGGCCGACAGGTATGCGTTAGAGAGCTATCTCGTGGTCCTCCGCTCCGGAGACTCACAACGCTGCGGCGCAGGGGTGGGCCCAGAAGCTTGTCTGGGGCCTACCACAGCAGCCGAGGAATGGTCCTGAGCTGTCTATCCAGAAGGGAAGAAGCTGGACGACCGAGGAGATCCCAGGGGAGGACCCGTCATGGAAGGATCATGCAGCGTGCTGGTCTGGAGAGGGGCCTGGTGACTCGGTTGGAGGACGTATCCTAAAAAGTAACTATACAGCATAGTGTTGCCGGGTTGGCTTAACGGTTCAAGCACTGTGACTGAAGTTCATTGCAGAAAACCAATACATCCTGTGGCAGAGGATCGTACGGGTTTATCCCAAATAAGTCTGTGGCAGAGACTTTTGTTCGTGCTACGTACTGGCTGCTAGGCAAGTGAGAGAGGTCTATCCAGGCGAGCAAAGAGTGTGTCTCACGAGGGGAGCTCATCCTATTGTAATATCCAAATTCTACCAGGACATTTATCAAGAATTTCATAAGAAGATATTTGAGTTTCTTCTGCAGTTTCCCTTCTGCCTCTTTCCTGCTACTTGCTTAGTAAATCGTTTAATAAAGCATTGAAAACGTAAGTGTTGGTGTGTGTATCGTCCAGAGGTAAACTCAACGGAACCCTAGACCCAGTGCCGGTAAAACAGAGGGAAGGGGAGTGAAGGTAACAAGCCCGCTTAAACCAGCAGCTCCATCGAGAGTTAGTGCTACATGTGGGGGCGTCGTCTGGGATTTGTTGACCGTCAATTCTCGCAACCCAGAGAGGTGTTTTACCAGGCGTTTACGGAGAGAGCTGGACTTTGAAAAAATTCTTCAGGAAGAGAAAAGGCT
The DNA here is from genome assembly GCA_037952925.1 of Lithobates clamitans. Taxonomy (NCBI): domain Eukaryota; kingdom Metazoa; phylum Chordata; class Amphibia; order Anura; family Ranidae; genus Lithobates; species Lithobates clamitans. The sequence continues at coordinate 329,890 of JBBGZY010001809.1, read as the reverse complement.
AAACTGCAGGACTTTATTTCTAAATGCGTAGACAGCGGGCGCCAGTGAAGGCCCGAGAGCTACGTGACCAGAAGAACAAGTGGGAGGAGCCTACCCTACTTGTTACCGCATGGGACGCGTGTATGTGTTTGGCGCCAGAGGAGAGGAGAGGCCTCGTGATCGTGCTGAGAAGATCAGAGTGTGGCCATGTCTTTTACGGCGATGCAGCCGATCATGGGACCGGGAATGTTCCCTACAGGCACCATGATGAATGCTGTGCTATCTGGAACCCTGCTTACAGATACTGGAGTTCGTTTGTAGCCACAGGGGAGGTTTGTCCTGTATATCTCAGGAGATATTGAGGGACTGGGTATGATCTGCCACCGATGTGAAGGATTGGCTGCACATCTCCGTCCGTTTGGCCGATGCCCGAAATGTGGAGAGTGCTTGTTTGTGGTGGAGCAACCTACCACGTCGCCCCGTGCTTGTCAGATGGATTGGGCAACAGGTATCGCCACAGTGGAAGCTGCTACCGCTACGGAGAGACTTTGCCTGTTGTTGCTGATAAAGTTTCGGAAAGAGACACTGCTGCTGTCGTCTCGTCGGGGGACATTACTTTGATTTCTGCGTCCACTACACCTACTCCTGTTGTGCCTACTCAAAGGAAGGTGGGATATGTCAAGGGTTCCTGCGGCCGTGGTTGAGGCCTAGCCCAGAGGTTACTTGAACCAGAGCTACCAGAGTCCATGTCAGGAACGGGTAAGCCACTGATGGGGAATGTATCTGGGACTGTGAGTAAATATCTACCAGCAGAAGAGTTGAGAGACTCGGAATTAGAAACCATGTCGGATCTTTCCGGGGATGATGACCTATTTGAGACTATGTCACAAGAGCTGTTATGGTCACAAGGTGAAGATGTTGCCTCTGCTATGACTTTCCCTGAATGGACAGCCCTGAGTTCTGGGAAGACGTCACCCTGTGTGGAGCCACACAGTACTGTTACTGGGACTTTGCCAAAAGTTGCTAGTTCAATGCAGACACCGGCTGGGTCTATGGTGAGCAAATCATTGGATTCCTGTGTACCGCCTGGTATAGGGAGAGACAGATCTTTGCCCAACTTGCACGTTTGCGGAGGATGTTAAACAAGCGTGTAGCTGCCGAGTATGGTTTGGAGTTCCCCTATGTGCCCCAGGATATAATGCAGGTGATTGAAACTAATCGGGAACTTTGGTACAGTGAAGCTGTTTGGGACTATTTGTCTGTGCCTAAGCCTTTCCGAAAGACTGGATATTCTGTTAAGATGGATGAACGTTTTAGTGGATGCTTCATGCACTGGAACTTCGGTCGGCACATCTATGCTGACAAAGTGGTTATCTGCAGGCCGGGAAAAGATGATGTTGTTTATTTCATTACCACTGTGGATAAAACAGGAAAAACACTGACCTTGCCAGATCCCCGGTTTTATTAGTAATTCTGGACAAAAGAACTTTGCAAGTAGCCAGTTAGTTAGTGTCAGTGTAAAGAAATCTGCGTGGTCAAGATTTACATATTATGCTCAGTGTTTTAAATTCAAGGACTTCTTTTTGCTAGCCTGATTTTATTTTTTATTTTTTCTCTTTGTTTGAAGAGATCATAGTACAGGGATGGACTCCTTAAGTTTATTCTGATATGGATAAAAGGAAGGGAGGCTCATTTTCTCTAGAAATGAGGCTTTGCTCCTAATATTGTAGGATATATATATGTGTGTGTTTAATAAGTTTTCCTTTTCAGGAATTATTGGATCTCCTGGGAGGCTTTTCAGCTAGATAGATAGTGAGGTTATGTACAATTGTAGGATGGTTTTGTTTGCGGATGTGAACATAATGTTTATAGATGTAAGTCAAATACCTACTCCCAGGCTTGGGAGTTATTGTCACTGTTTTGGACAGACGTTGGGGACAACGTCTATTGTAGTGGGGGGAGTATGTAGCGCTGGTAGATTTGCAATCTACCATATGTTAGGTAAATTTAGTAACTTGTTCGTTAAATAGGTTAGGTTTGCCTCTGTTTCAGCTTGGCTGACATTGTGTGTGTTTCCATACTGACCGGTGGTTGTCGCTGTTATCACTGGCCAGTGTTTGAAAGGCAACATGTTGAAGTGTATGGATGCTCTTCTGTCCCAGAGACAATTCGGTGGAGGTGGTCCTCCAAGTTGCATTCTGGGCGAGGGTATTTATGGGTCAGACGCCATATTGTGGGGTTCGTTTTTCAGCCACCTGCTGGCCCTCCTGGCCGACAGGTATGCGTTAGAGAGCTATCTCGTGGTCCTCCGTTCCGGAGGCCCACATCGCTGCAGCGCAGGGGTGGGCCCAGAAGCTTGTCTGGGGCCTACCACAGCAGCCGAGGAATGGTCCTGAGCTGTCTATCCAGAAGGGAAGAAGCTGGACGACCGAGGAGATCCCAGGGGAGGACCCGTCATGGAAGGATCCCCCCTGTCTGCACAATTACCTCCCCGTCTACACAATTACCCCCCGTCTGCACAATTACCCCCCAGGTAATTGTTCAGGGGGGGTAATTGTGCAGATGGGGGGTGGTAATTGTGCAGACGGGGGGGTGGTAATTGTGCAGACTGGGGGGTGGTAATTGTGCAGACTGGGGGAGTGGTAATTGTGCATACGGGGGTGGTAATTGTGCAGAATGGGGTAATTGTGCAGATGGGAGGTGGTAATTGTGCAGACTGGGGGGGTGGTAATTATGCAGACTGGGAGGGTGGTAATTGTGCAGACGGGGGGTGATAATTGTGCAGACTGGGGGGCTGTTAATTGTACAGACTGGGGGGGTGGTAATTGTGCAGACGGGGGGGTAATTGTGCAGACTGGAGGGGGTAATTGTGCAGCATTTGTGAGAAATGCTAAATACCAGGCTTTGTGCGAAATGCTATATACCAGGCTTTGTGAGACATGCTATATACCAGGCTTTGTGTGACATGCTATATACCAGGCTTTGTGAGACATGCTATATACCAGACTTTGTGTGAAATGCTATATACCAGAATTGTGAGACATGCTATGTACCAGGATTTGTGAGAAATGCTGCATACCAGGATTTGAGGTCTGATGGGGCAGGAATTGGGACTGATCTGAGGGGTGAAGGGACAGGAATTGGATTGATGAGCACAGTGGCTGCGTTTCATGGCACAGTGGCTGCATTTAATGGCACAGTGGCTGTGTTTGATGGCACAGTGGCTGTGTTTGATGGTACAGTGAGGCTGCAATTGATGGGTTTTTTCAGAATTTTTAAGTTTGTTTGTGACCCCCCAAAATTTTGAGCACCAGCCACCACTGACCCCCATTGTCATGAATGCAGCACCCCCATTGTCATGAATGCAGACTCACCATTGCCATCAGTGCAGCCTGATTCATGCCCATCTGCAGCCTTGGAGGAGACAGGGAGGGGGAGGGACGAGTGTCAACAAACATACAGGAGAAACTCCTGTTTTCTTGGCGGCCTCTTTGATAGAAAGTCCCGCCTCCTATGATGGACAGAACAGTTGTCCAATGGCAGCACAGGAGATGGGACTTCCTTTTACAGAGGCCGTCGTGTAAACAGGGAATTCTCCTGTATGTACGGCACTCGTCCCGCCCCCTCCCCTCCAAGGCAGCCAGAATATATATCTTTTGTGGCCCCCTGGCGCTCGGGGATTGTTTGGGGGCCACAAAAGATATACATGTCAAAATTACCAGGTGGGCCGCCCGAAACCGGAATGCGGTCCGCGATTGGCCCGCGGGCCGGACTTTGGACATGCCTGAGATAGGGGGAGGCCTGTGGATGTGGTGTATCTGGACTTTGCAAAAGAATTTGATACAGTCCCCCATAAACACTTAATTTACAAGCTGAGGTCTGCAGGCTTGGACCGTAGGGTTTGTACTTGGGTAAAAAAATGATTACAGGGACGGGTCCAAAGGGTAGTGATAAATAACATGTATTCAGACTTGTCTGGAGTGGTGAGTGGGGTACCACAAGGTTCTGTCTTGGTACCAATTCTATTCAACATATTCATAAATTATATAGAGTATGGGAAAACTAGTTCAGTCTTAGTTTTTGCTGATGACACAAAGATAAGCAGAGTAATAAACTTGCATCAGGAGATAGAAATTTTGCAGAAAGACCTGGATATCTGGATATACTGTAATAAAGAAGGTGGCAGACAAATGGCAAATGAGGTTTAATGTGGAGAAAGGTAAAGTAATGCACTTGGGGTCAAAAAATATAAATGAAAAATATTCACTAGGTGGAGAACAGCTGGGAGAATCAAGGATGGAGAAGGATCTAGGGGTGCTAATAGATGACAGATTGAGCAACAGCTACAAAAGCAGGCAGAATATTAGCATGCATTAAAAAAAGGATATACTCCAGGGACAAAACTATAATTCTGCCACTTTTTAAAACTCTGGGATCTGGAGTTTTCCTCTAGTTCTGGTCACGGAAGGGATGTGCTGGAGCTGAAGAGAGTTCAAAGAAGGGCAACAAAACTAATAAGGGGACTGGAGGACCTCAATTATGAGGAACGGCTGCAAACACTAAATGTATTCTTGCTGGAGATGAGACGTTTGAGAGGGGACATGATAGTGATCTACAAATATCTCAATGGGGATGCTAGCATAGGAAATAAACTATTCAGTCCTAGGGTGTGTAATAGAACACGGGGGCACACAATGAGACTGGAGGAGAAGCGGTTTAACCTTAAACTGCGTAGGGGGTTCTTCGCTGTTAGGGCAATAAGGATGTGGAACTCTCTCCCACAATTGGTGGTGGTTTCTGCAGGAGTATGGATATTTTTAAAAGACTCTTAGATGTACATCTTAAAGGACACAATATACAGGGATATGGGAAATCATTATAGACACTGATACACATGCACCTACACAGGTTGAACTGGATGGACTATTGTCTTTTTTTGGCCTTACCCACTATGTACTAGCCAAAGGATTTGTATTTCTGTCGATCCGGTCCTGAAATTTACACAGCTCTGCCACACAGCACAGCCCTGTCTGTCAGGGAAGGAGACATTCCTTGTTCTTCCTCTGTTTTGTGATTGGACAGTAAAGGGAGAAGCAGCAGACTGAGTTTATCTCTATATTTCTACTCTCTACTCTTATCAATATCAGTATGTTCCTTGTCAGCATATGGGCATTGAAATACAGCTGATAGGCATATTGAGCTGTTTCTCCTTCTTCCAGCTCGAGCTCTGATGTACAAGGGAATTCAACAAGTTGATACCAAGTCAAATGTAGGCACCTTGAAAATACCTTTAAAGGATAAGTCCACCCTACCACTAAAATCCCTGCATCTACAGAAATCCACAATCTAAAACTAACCTATCTATCACTGTAAAGAAGAAATCAGTATACATACATTTTTTGAAGCCGATTCGATACGGTCTCCAGCGGTGGAAGCTCTGCAAAGGACACAGCCAACAACAGCTGTGAAATGAATGGGAAGTGACGTCACCCATAGACTTACTATGGGGCTTCTGTTGTCGGCTGTGTCCTCTGCACCTGCCTCCACAGCGAAGCCGCAGCTGACAGCTCAGCATGGGATTGAATCGGATCGGCTGTAAAAAAAGTATGTATACCGATTTCTTCTTTACAGGGCTAGATTGGTTAGTGTTAGATCCTGGGCGTAACTAGAAATAGCAGGGCCCCATAGCAAAATGTTGTATGGGGCCCCCCTGCAAACAGCCCCCCCCCCACAGCTGCCCTTGTGTCAATGCAGCGTGACCTGTGCCACATACAGCGTGATCTGTGCCCAATACAGTGTGACCTGTGCCCAATACAGCGTGACCTGTGCCCCATACAGCGTGACCTGTGCCCCATACAGTCTGGTCTGCCTGTGCCCCATACAGCCCCACCTATGCAGAGGAAGAGGCAAGCCACCCGGATCAGCAGAGAGCGGGATTGCCCGCTGTAATAGCTTTCATTTGAATTTCCTGTCTTCCCGGGGCTCATCGTCACATAGCCCCACCTCTTGGCCCGACGCCTTTGATGACGTCACATGTCCCGCATTGGATTGGCGTTCTGTCTATCAAAAGCACTAGGGGTGCGCATCTTCACTGGCCTCACGATTCGATTACGATTATCAGGTCCACGATTCACGATGCATCACGATTACTGCGCACGGTTTTCATCCAAAAAATTTAAGTAGTCAGAAGAACTCCATTTTTTAAATTTTATCTGTTCCTAAAAAAAGACAACACTCCCTGCATGTAGAAAAGTGTAAACACAGCAGACAACTTAAAGAGGAGCTCCAGACTACCCCCAAATGACTACAGAAGATGGTCAGAGACTGCAGACATGATACAGGAGAGGGTCAGAGACTGCAGACATGATACAGGAGAGGGTCAGAGACTGCAGACATGATACAGGAGAGGGTCAGAGACTGCAGACATGATACAGGAGAGGGTCAGAGACTGCAGACATGATACAGGAGAGGGTCAGAGACTGCAGACATGATACAGGAGAGGGTCAGAGACTGCAGACATGATACAGGAGAGGGTCAGAGACTGCAGACATGATACAGGAGAGGGTCAGACTGCAGACATGATACATGAGATGGTCAGAGACTGCAGACATGATACAGGAGAGGGTCAGAGACTGCAGACATGATACAGGAGAGGGTCAGAGACTGCAGACATGATACAGGAGAGGGTCAGAGACTGCAGACATGATACAGGAGAGGGTCAGAGACTGCAGACATGATACAGGAGAGGGTCAGAGACTGCAGACATGATACAGGAGAGGGTCAGACTGCAGACATGATACATGAGATGGTCAGAGACTGCAGACCTGCTGGACGTGGTAAGGGAGGTGCCAGACTGTCCTATCCAAGATAACTAATACCCCGCCCCCCTCACCACTAACCTGTCCCCATATAATACTATTACCATAGAGCTCCCCTGCCCAGTGTCACCACGGACCAATTCCCATCCTTCTCGACCAGCATCCACACAGTCCTCTGCTCTTCCCTCACCTCTATACAGTGAGCATGCAGATAGGGCAATAAAACAAAAAATTGTGTGCAGTGCTTTGTGGTGATAATAAATGCACAAAAAAAGTCTTAAGTAGTGAATAAATATAGCCCTGAAATATATAATCTGTGATCTGATTAAAAGAAATCTTTTGTGTATTCAAAGTAATTCCAGTGCTGAGTGTTCTTTGCTGTGTTCAAATCATTCACCAGAAATCAGGAATGATTTGAACACAGCAGAGAACACTCAGCACTGGAATTACTTTGAATACACAAAAGATTTCTTTTAATCAGATCACAGATTATATATTTCAGGGCTATATTTATTCACTACTTAATAAGACTTTTTTTGTGCATTTATTATCACCACAAAGCACTGCACACAATTTTTTGTTTTATTGCCCTATCTGCATGCTCGCTGTATAGAGGTGGGGGAAGAGCAGAGGTGTCCTCCATGCGGCCCCCTTACCTGGCTTGATATGCTGCGGCTCCGCTCTCCTCCTCGGAGCTCCATGCTCCACAAGCCGGCTGCCGCCGCCGCCACCCTTAGCAGCAGCAGCTCCAGCCACCGGCGCTCCATGTCCCCGCGAACGTGCACACAGCGTCGCTCCTCGCAGGGCAGCAGGGGGATGACGTCAGTCGGGGGCAGCAAGCGGGAAAAGCCGGCGCGGCTTGCTCCCAGGGCTCTTCGGTGGCTTTCGGCTCCGTTCGGTCGTGGAGGCGGGGCATAACGCGGCGCGAGGATGACGCCATCCTCAATAATCGATGCCTTAAAGCTATAGCATCGATGCCGCATCGTGGACGGTCGAATGCCGATGCATCGATTCGGCGATTAATTTCAACAGCCCTAAAAGGCACCGGGCCAAAAGGTGGAGCTATGTGAAGTGAGCCCCGGGAACACTGGAAGTTCTAATGAAAGCTCTTACATCGGGCAATTCAGCTCTCTGCTGATACGGACAGCTCGCCTCTTCCTTTCCTTTCTCTTCCCCTGGCTGGGAGACTGTTCCGGTGGTGCCCTTATCCTCACTGGGCCCCACTCGGCTGCGGGCCCCATAGCGCCCGCATGGGTCGCTATGGTGGTAGTTACGCCCCTGGTTAGATCGTGGATGTCTGTAGATGCAGGGATTTTAGTGTTAAGGTGGACTTATCCTTTAATAATGCATTAATTGAAGTGAGCTTTTCCCCCATTTTACAAAAATTTACATCAGCATGCATCTCTGCAGGTTTATTGATTTATTTAACTTTCTTGTGTCCTCTTCCAGGTTTTTCTGAACACATTGATGATGTAGCTCAGCTGTCATTAACAGTGTCAGTGCATCGTTTCAACACCACGTAAGGGCACTTCCTCATGCCTCGAATAACTGTATTGATGCTAATAATGATGTAATCTTTTTAGTGAAAACATTTGGACTATTAATTACCGAGCCATGGTAAGTTGGCGACATCTGTCCTTATCCACATACAGTCAACCTGCTGGCATTTGCTACAACACCTTTCCACTCCTACCGACTCCCGATCATTACTAGGGACCAGGAGCATTCTTTGACCGTTCATTCTCTGTACTGGGAGCATGCAGTGAGGGTGCTCTCAGCACAGAAACCTCTGCCGCTCCTGGATGCATTTTGCAGCATGTGGGAGTTATAACCCACCCTCTTTGCCCCTGAACATAGGCATTATGTGCAGTGCCATGACAAGGTCATCTAGAGCCCAGGGTAAACATGCCAAACTGCGCCCCCCCCCCCCCCAGATGCATGAGCATTATGTGTCAGCCAAAATCCCACCCCCCACCAAAAAAAACAAAATTGAGCACTAATCTACATGCTTACCCCCTAAGCATAATTTACCCCTCTTCCCAGTACAAATCTGCCCCCTTGCTGAAATCCCCCCTCCTGGCACAAATCTTTGCCCCCAAATTCCCCAGCACAAGCGACCCCCCCAAAAAAAGCACCCCGCCTAGCACAAAACCTCTACCCCCTCAAATTTCCCCTCTGAGTACACATCCTCTCTTCCCCACTCCAACCCCCCCAAGGCGAATTGCTCCCCAAACCATCCCTGCTAGCATAAATCCCCCCCCCTCAATTTCCTAGAACACCCCCCAAATTTCCCCTCCTAGAATAATTCTTACACCTTGCAACCCCGCAAATTCCCCCCTCCCAACACAAAACCCCTCGCTCCCCCACCTCACCTCACATGATACCACAGTGCCTAGAGCAGCCATCCCTCCTGCTTACCTTTTGTCCCGGCCCTGATTACATGGGTGGCAATTGGTTAACAAACTTTGCCTTAAGCTGGCCATAGATTATACAATTTTATTAAAGTTCCTTTAGATTTACCTTCAACTATATAGTACAAGGACCTGCCAGATTGCATACAAATTGAAAGTGTTTAGTTTTGACCTCATATTATATGGTTTTGTTAAATCTAAAGGAAAATGTAATCATAGAATTGTATAATGTATGGCCAGCCTACGTCCTTTCCAGACTGATTTTTGAATGGTAGGGTATGTGTTCATTATAACCACCTGGTGCACTTTCAATGTTTTAATTAATACAGATAAAGTGTCTACATTAACCCCTATCAAAAATGAAAATCCTATTATGGGGATGCCAAAATTTTACTTGCATCTTAGTGCAATTGTCTAAAAAGTATAGAGAGCCAGAATACAAAGCAGCGCTGTGTCTTATGTCACTGAAACTCATCAACCATGTCTGATGATATAAAAACACTTCTGAGAATCGGTTTGTGGTCCCTTAAGGGGGTTTTCTGGATTTCTGTGTGGATGGATTCAAAAATACGACCTAATCTAATAATACAGTTTGTTTTAAGCAAATAACACACAACATTATTATGCTGGTTTAAACAGTCATGGTCATTAATGGAAAAAAGGACATGGACCTCGAGGATAAGGACTATCAATGAGTTAGGTATTGCAATCAATTCAGGCGTAGGTTTGACATGCCCTGTATTTCGGAACCTTGATCAGCACAACAGAAGAATATTGAAGTGCAGTATGATCTGATCAAAAGCTAATATGATTCGAGCTGATCTCCATGCTGGTCAAAACAAACCATTTCCATCACTAAGTGCTGTACTGGCTCCAAGTGCTGTATGAACTGTATGTACCTTCAGCTATATACAGTAGACAGTGCTGGGTTCAGTCAGAGATCGTGATGTCATCAGCCCACCTCTCCACCTCAGCCAATCAGAGGAAGCTTTGTAAAAACTTGGCTTCCATCTTTCCATAGTCAGCTCAAAAATGGAAGTTCTGTCACTGCTTTCTCAAAGGGTTACCATCTTATTTTTGCAATATGACCAACACAGGGGTGCCTCCAGACAATTTTTTTGGTGGTTCTAGGCTGGTGCTGGAAGTACAAGTGGGGAAGCTAATGTGGCGCGCGAAGTGCGCTGCCTACCATGCACCTATGGGTGTGGCCAAAAAGTGTGTGTTTCTTTTGCATTCAGAAGTGTGCTGTGTACAGAGTGCAGCACTCAGAAGTGTGCTATGTACACAGTGCAGCATTCAGGAGTTCGCTATGTACAGAGAAAATTTACTTAAAGTGAAGCAATACCCTTTTTCACTTCTCAATGCATGTAAATACACTAGCTCTATGGGAAATCTTGGTCAGCTTGACATGGCACTGCTCCCAATTTTTAACATTTAACATTGGCATCTATGGGAAATTTTGGTAGCTTGACATGGCAACTTGGGGAGCACAGAGAGGGGACCCCTGACTATGACAAGGTAGATTACCTAGGCAAGCTGGCTGACTCCAAAATCGGATATGTTGTAGTCCTAGGCCCTCTCTCAGTGCTCCCCAAGTTTAATGCCCCTGTCACCTATGGTTTGGAAGCAGTGCCATGTCAAGCTGACCAAGATTACCCATAGATGCCAATGTTAAAAACCGGGAGCAGTGCCATGTCAAGCTGACCAAGATTACCCATGGACTCCAATGTTAAAAACCAGGAGCAGTGCCATGTCAAGCTCACCAAGATTTCCCATAGACGCCTATGTTAAAACCCCAGGAGCAGTGCCATGTCAAGCTGACCAAAATTACCCATGGACTCCAATGTTAAAAACCGGGAGCAGTGCCATGTCAAGCTCACCAAGATTTCCCATAGATGCCTATGTTAAAACCCGGGAGCAGTGCCATGTCAAGCTGACCAAGATTACTTATAGACGCCAATGTTAAAAACCGGGAGCAGTACGATGTCAAGCTGACGGGCTCTGCATGTTTACTGACACTGGAGTGCATATCAATCCACCCCTGCCAGGACTAACTAAGGATCAGCGGCTTTTGCGGCCAGAGCTGCTGTATCCCTCCACAGGGAAAAACAGTCCCCAACCTTCTGGCATTAATGAGGGAATTTGCATATAAAATGCTATTAAAAAAACTGTGGAAAGTGCAAGAAGCGGCTTGTGAATTTTGGGGGTGCTTAAAGAATTGTTGGGGGAGCTTTAGCACACCCAAGCACCCACCTGGCGCCACCCCTGGACCACTTTATGACAACCTTACCATCATATTTGTGTGAGCTTTTTGTACATCCCATACCAAAGCCATGGGCATTCATGAGGAGTGGGCTTCCCTTTTGTAGCTATAATAGCCTCCACCTTTTCACAAGATTTTTAAGTATGTCAGTGGGAATTTGTGGTCTTTCAACCAAAAAAGTATTGATAATGTCAGATCCTGATGTTGGATGGCTCACAATTGGCATTTCTATTCATCCCTAAGGTGTTACAGTAAGTAAGGCTGAGATCAGGTCTCTGTGCACTCTAGTTCCTCCACACAAGACTCATCAAACCATGTCTTTATGGACTTGACTTTGTGCAAAGAAGCACAGCCAAGCTGGAACAAAAAAGGGTATTCCCCAAATGGGTGATACAAAGTTCTGTATGCCTAAATATTAACCATATGCTTCATTGAAAATACCTGAGCCCAATAATTTGGAGAAGTGCCACATGCTCTTGGCTATGTAATGCACTGCCAAAAGTTAGAATAAATTTAGTTTTTTTTACTTCACTGTACTGTGGAGAAATTATAAGTTTTTTTGCTCTGGTCAGGGTTTCCATAAGGCCGGTAATTGATTGCTCCTGTCTTCTTCTGGAGGAAGCTTCCAGAAAATAGATTAAGAGGGTCAACCACTGATTTATGAATATTTATCAGACCCTAGCCAACCCCTGGGAAGGGGGTGCCCAGAAGGAGGCTGTAGAGCTAATAAATGTTTGGGAGGCTTGGGTAGAGCGTTCTTATGCTGGGGCTGCCCCCCTTTGGATGCAGCCTCTGTACTGGAGTTGCCGTTTGGGTCTCTGCAGGTGATGGGCTCAGGGTCTGGAGAAGATATACTAAAAGGATTTTTTTTGCCAGAGGGCATAATCTTGGAGTCTGGTCTGGAGAAGGATCTTTGTCTCCCTCACTGAAGAGTCCCTCACTGTCGCATAGAAGCTGGGTGGAAGCGGCTGTCCTCGGGCTTTGTGAGTGAGACCTGGTTTTGGACTCTCAGGTGTGCAAGTGCTAGAAGGAATACGTCTACGGGAGCGTGACGTCCTAACGACGAAACGCGTAGGGCGTGGCCTAATTTGTGCTTCCCAAACATCACCTCCTGTACCAGCGCTGAAGGATATTTATGACGGTTCTGACGTTTTTACCATTCCGCTTGATTTTTACTGTAAAAGTGTGAGTACCCTTTCATTTTGTGTAATAAAACCTTTTTAAAGCAATTTTACGCTATGGGCACTCCCTCTCTCTTTATATATGACATACCACGATCCTGAGCCCGCCAGCGATCGCTGTACAGTGGCGATAAAACTGTAACCGCCTACTACCCCCGCAGGGGTGAAGTGATCTGGTGAGTGGCTGCACTTTCAGAGCAAAGAGATATTATAAGTGAAGGATTATCACCACAGCACAAGAATATGGCACAAGAGACTTACTAAAGAATTTTGAAGCACGTTTGCACCTTATCTTGTCACTGTTGCCTTTTGGATTGCACCAGCACATTTGCACTTTATCCTGTTATTGTAATTTTCCATAGGAACAGAATTCCTACACCCCCTCCCCACTTCCCTATCTCACTTTCCTCTCCCTCCCCCCCCCGCCCCCCCCCTCCCCCCCCTTTCTTCCCCCATTAGCAATATGTAAGCATTTAAGTTAGTTCTATGTATCACCTATGACTGCATAATATTGCAGCAGAATATTTAATTGACTCATGCACGGTATACTTGGGAATCCATATTGTATTTAATATTTGATATATGCACGGTGCACCTAAGAATTTATTTTAATCCAGTAACCTATATGGAGGTAGGAAACTAAATAGGAACAGCGCCAAACCCTTCTACCATTTTTAATATATCTCAGCTGTCCCCATTTTAGGGTGACTGCTTGTTGGGAGGCAGCAGTTCCAAACTATACCAATTAAGTCTTTATGTTCATTGCGCGGGTTCACCATCCCTTTACAAGTTCTGACCAGTGTCCCCAGCAGTAGAGGTCAAAATAATAAAAAACAAAATCAGAACTCAGCCACAAACGCAAATGTCAAACAGATAAGATACCAATCCAAATCCATAGAGGGTGGTCAAATTCCAGGGCAAGGTTTAAGGCATTAGGCAAACAAACAAGGCCAAGGTCAAACACAAAGAATATTCAGCACACATATTACCAGGAGCTTAAATATTCTGTACTAAACAAGTAAGTATTGAGTTTATCCTCAGAAAGGCCAACTGAAATGGCAGATAGAGGGGGTCCAGTTTGGATAATTATACTTTTTGAGTCCCTAGTCATGGAAAGAATCTATAAAACAAACTTACGTTTGTGTTTTCTTGGTGAAGTAAAACACCACTTGTGCTGCTAGGCTTTGGTTTCCCAGGCTGCTAGATGATCGGTATATTTTTCTTATTCTTATCTGCCCATTATTTGATGAAATATCATTTTAAGTCTAGGTTCACACCTATATGGTTGCGGTTGACGCGTTTTTCAGGCACATTTTGCGGTGCGTTTCTAAATCCATGTTTTTGATGCATTTTTGCATGGAGTTTTCATGCATTTTGCATTTTGTGTTTTTTTTTTCACTTTTAAAACACTGTATATAGCTAAGGGAGGGGACGAGCGAGTGCACCCCCCTCCTGAACCATACCAGGCCGCATACCCTCAACATTGCTCGTACCCTCCCTTTCCTGACCTGGGGGGTTGCATGCTCAGATAAGGGTCTGGTATTTTATTTTGGCATGGATTTTCCCTCCAAATCCATACCAGACTGGTAGGGCCAGGTATGGATCTGGGGGGGAACCCAATGCTGTTTTTTTCACAAATTTATTACCTAGCAATTCTTTTTTTTACATTCAGCTGTCAGCAGGGAACCCCGCTGACAGCTGATTACTCATCATTTGTTAAGGATGTGGCAGTCGCCTTCCCAGCCCTCTCCTTAGTAACCAGCTATATACAGTGTTTTTAAAGGGTCTTGTTGCTATCTCTCATGTCATGATTTAATGACCCATTAAGACTTCAGGACTCTTTTGATAGACACTCTTGTCAGTCAATGGGAAGCATCAGGATAACCAATTACCAACCCAAACTCCAGAACAAATAAAAGAAGATTCAAGGCCAGATCTAGTATGTAACAGCTGTTTAAGCCAAGTAACTGATTATTGACTATGACGACTTCATAGTAATACATAGTCAACTGAGGATGCTGGTCTATGGGGACTGGCTGTTCGGTGGTTCTGTTAGGGTTGGATATTTAAATGGGACTTCATCAGGGCTCCAGGTAGAATCACTATTTAACAAGTAGGATTTTTTTGTTGTGTACACACATCATATTTTCTCTGCAAATAACATTTCCCTATTAGAACATGTGTAGCATATTTGTTGCAATATCGATTGTATTCCAGTTGAGGCTAGTTTTATCTCAATTTTGTTTCACATTGACCTTTCGAGTTAATCTATTCCATCTTTATTTATCACCCTGGAATGTATGAGTCATTCCCATGTTTGATATTAGGATGCATTGCTTTCATTCCAGTGGTGAGGATATTAGTCATGACAGGCCTGCCAATTAGATTAATTATCTAAATTCAATGTTTATTTCATGTAATAAAGCTCTCACTGTGTAATATTTCCAATGACAATTAGATGCCAACATTCCTGTCTTTGTACTGTAACTGGCTATATATTTAATAAGAACACCAAGCAAATCTAAAAAAAAAACACCCAGTTACATATTAAATCATTAATTTAATTGTAATTTGCACTAACTGCCTGCAATCCCCTGCAGACAGATAGACTGAGAATGAGAGTCGGTGGTCCTATGATTTTGCTCAGTGTTGCCATTCTCATGTTTTCAGGCATTGGGAGCCAAAATAGTAGCTGCTTTAGGCAATTTACAGGAGGAGGACACTTGGAGAACCTCATAGGTGTGAAAATGCTAACTTACAGTCCAATGAGCAAACAGTGGGGATGAGTGAAATTTAAAGTTTTAGGTTCTCTGAAATTTTGGTAAAAATCAGGAGAATTAGACATTGGATTCAATGGAGTGAATATGACAGGAGAAATGATGGCGTGTTTTAAAGGTGCGGTAAGCTTTAAATTCCTCCTGAGCATTAGGAAGGCTCCTTCCAACTCTCTTGAAGCAATCCTTATGCCAAAAACATGTTTTGCCACATTGTTAACAGTTTTTTCCCAAATTAAAAAAAGGAAATAACCCCCCCTGCCGCCAGTATCGGCAGTTACTGGCTGTCAAAATGACAGCCTGTAAATGCTTTGTGTTTCACAGAAGAAGCTACTGTCAAAATCGTGCTGCTCCTATGTAAAATGTTACTTGCAGATAGTCTGCAAGTGTCAGAGAGAAAATAAAATGAATCAATATATTGTTTCATTGTATTTACTATTTCATGTATATGTAGATCTAAGTTAGGACCATTGGTCTGCCTTTGACATCACTTAAAGTGGAACTACACTGCTTCTGAGCATCAACCAAAAACACAATTTAAAGATTTTTTTGCAATTTAAGCAAATTCATTCATCCATCCATATCTCCATGTTTTATTTTGCTGAGAAATCACCATCTGCCCTTAGCTTAGGCATGCATGCAGGAAGGTGTTTATACCTGAGAAAACCCCTCCTCCCCTCCTGAAGACTCCTGGGATGTATACCGTCATTTGCCAGACCTGAAAATCATGAAGTACTGTAGAAATGTAAAAAAAAAAAGTTTAAAGCAAGCAATCAACTCCTTCTTCTTCTCTCCATTTAACTATTATTTTTCTGCAGATTTGTTTTATTATTTACATTTTTTACCATTAATATACGTTTACTTATTTATTTATATCTGTTTTTATTTATTTAAAAAAAAGTAGGGTTGCATCACAAGAAAAAGGTACAATTTTTTTTTCACTGGAAATAATGTTGCCATTCTTTGTACCAAAAACATCATGTTAGAGTAATTTAAAATGGGAGAAATTAGAATATAAACTTTATATATTTTATTTTCAGTAAAATTACTTTTTCAAAAAAAAAATTTAACACTGGTCAAAACTGGAAAAAAAAATTCCTCACTGCATTATAGCAATTAAAAGGGATGAGCTGAGTTCTAATCATTCCAGTCTTTCTTTGGCCTATTAGGGAACCTTTTGGAAAGTTTGTAGTCAATGTATGCACTCACACAAGACCCTAAGAGGAACCTGGAAAGTATAATAATCATAAGCAAAAATACCAAAATCCAAGACTCCATGTTTACAGATGACTATAATTTTATAGGTATGACATAAGGAAGTCTCTGTCTGCGCATATGATGGTGGCAGTTTTGTAATTTGGAACCGGTGGTAAAAATCTGAAAAGTTATGGTAATTTCTCAAGCCAGCAGTTGACAGTCAATCACCAGATTTGGCTTGTACGGTACACTCAGGATTTACGCCAAACAGCCTCCGGTTGTCAGACTTAGCGTAGCGAAAGAAGTCTGAATTTCTCACAAAGAGGTCAGCGCCTGGATTGTAGTTCTTGATGCTTTGTCCACTGGCACTAGAAATAAAAAAGGTGGCATGTGTTTTAGAGTTCAGTTTTGTCCATCTACATCTTGGTTTTTTCCATAGCATTATTTTTCACTAAAGACTTGTCTAACTTGTCCCATCTAAGGATGGGAGGGTGAGATCAGTCTATTGCAAATGGATTTTGCACCAGATGAGGCCGGTTCCCCACACGTCACCTATCTGCCTGGAGAAAACCAATTTTTGTAAACTGTTCAAGAACCCTTACCAGTTCATTATGTTGCAGGTATTGTCACCTCCAGTGATATCACCTTACTATGACATTATTGCCTCATTTACACTGCAAGGTTCAGCAAAAGTCTAGCAAATACTTTTCTCTTTCCAACAATTTTTATTGAAGTTTAAAAAAAAACGGGTAAGTACAAAACAGTACAATCATTTTCCTTGGTCCATCTCAGCGTACAGTACTGGTTACAAAAGATAAGATGTTATCAATCAGTAGCATAAAACCCATAGGCAGTGGCGTCGCTAGAGGGTGGCTTTTGGGGCTATAGCCCCGAATCTGAGGTCCAGAGCCCAGAGTCTCTGCAGGGGTCCCCAAGGGGAGGGGGGGCTCTCTGGGGTCCCTGATGTAAGGGGGGCTCTCTGGGGACCCTGATGTAAGAGGGGGGATCTCTGGGGATATATATATATATATACGCACACACACGTATATTATATACATGTGTATGCCCGCCCAAGCGTATGACTTTCTTTACTACGCTGCTATGGGCTCTAGCCCCAGATCTTTTGTAGACCTAGCAATGCCCCTGCCCATAGGTAACCCATTAGGAGGCTAGATAGCCGAGTCATCGTGACAGGTTATGAACTTCTTGAACATGTTCTTCAAAGAACAAGGCCTCTGAAGAAAATAAAAACCCCAATAAGAACAAAACCCATATCTGTATATATATATATCAACAAAATATAAACATCAACCTATTTGACTCAGTAGGACTCTTCAAAACCCCTCACAATTTCATCTGGTGATGAGGCCACACGAGATCAACAATTGCGTAGGAGTAATACCAGTGTCTAAAAAGAAGAGATGGAAAGAGAAAAGAAAAGAGAAATAGAAGAGTTTAGTAAAGCAAAGGACTAAGTACAAGACGTGCATCCGCTATCCAGTGTATAAAAAGGTCCCTCAGACCAGTTCAGGGGGGGTCCCAAAAGGTATTTTAATCCATGGATCTCATGTCTTCTCAAAATAGGTCAGCCTATCCCTGAGAGTAGCCACCATGCATTCATTGATCCTGATCCACATCAGAATCCAGCAAATTCTTGCGGCTGATTGTACAGGTGGATGTGGACAGTTGAGCTTGCTCCGTCTCTACAAACCAATGACAGTGGCTGTAGCTGTCCGCTGGTGTTCGGATGTAACTGCACAGCCAGAGATTAGCTGTGGTTACGCCTCCTCTGGATGCAAGTTGCCTGCTCTGCATCCACCTTTACATTCCACCCCAAGAATCTTCCGCAATCTTGCAACAACTTGCACTTTTTTGCAGCATAAATGAGGCCTTATTACGGCTGTGATGTCACAGGTGCCAGCATACCCACTCATCCTGTTCCTCACCCCTTTGCTAGGAATTAAAGCCTTCAAGCTTGATATTTTATTTTTGCCATTATGAGGCTGCATAAGTCCACTGGTTTGAGACCAGCAGAAAAATCAGCATTATGTAATTATCTCTCCAAAATGACAAAAGCAACTTTTCTTGTCTTTAGTGGTCCTTTAATTAGCTTCCGAGAATAGTGACCAGGAATCTCCTATGTATAAGGCTGCCTCTTTCATGTGAGCTATTGGATAAACAGGACGCTGAATATATAAACCATTACCCCTGCTTATGTTACAGCCAGAGGACTCTTAATTCACATTATTGTTACACATCATAAGATTCTGTATTCCGTACAATAACTGCAAATAAATAAAAAGCAAAATAAAATAAATTGACTTTGATAATGCACTTATGATGTATGACTGTAGGTGGCCTGTTCTCATCATAACCACTTTAAGACCCAGCCTTTTACTGACATTTGTTGTTTACAAGTAAAAATCTGTATTTTTTGCTAGAAAAATACTTAGAACCCCCAAACAGTATATATATATATATTTTTAGCAGAGACCCTAGAGAATAAAATGGCGGTCGTTGCAACATTTTATGTCACACTGTATTTGCGCAGTGGTCTTTCAAACACAATTTTTTGGGAAAAAATACACTTAAAGTGTAACTCCACTTTTTTCGAGAAAAAGACACCCCCCTGGATGCTCTATGTGCAATGGGCCGTCTTAATAGCATCATGGGCCACAGAGCAAAGTAATGCTCTGGGGCCCCTACAATGAAGACATCGCAGGTAAACAGACATCAAGTAGGTAGGAGGCAGACAAACGGAGCTTCCCCTTTTGGGTGGAGCTCCGCATTAATGACATGAACAATCATTCTGTACAGCAAAGAAACAGTGGGAACATACTACACACATACTACATACAATACAACAAAGTAACAAAGCTGTCCTGTGCATGTAATATATCTACTAGAGTGATGCCTCCCCAGCATTATGGCCCCTCTACACCCCAGATATCTCCCCAGAACTCTGACCCCTCTACACCAAAGATATCCCCCAGCACTCTGACCCCTCTACACCCCAGATATCCTCCTAGCACTCTGACATCTCTACATCCCAGATATCCCAGATATCCCCCCAGCACTCTGATCCCTCTACACCCCAGATTTCCCTCAGCACTCTGACCCCTCTACACCCCAGATATCCCCCCAGCACTCTGACCCCTCTACACCCCAGATATCCCCCCAGCACTTTGACCCCTCTACACCCCAGATATCCCCCAGCACTCTGATGCCTCTACACCCCAGATATCCCCCCAGGACTTTGACCCCTCTACACCCCAGATATCCCCCCAGCATTCTGATCCCTCTACACCCCATATTTCCCCCCCAGCACTCTGACCCCTGTACACCTCAGATATCCCCCCAGCACTTTGACCCCTCTAACCCAAGATATCCCCCCAGCACTCGAATCCCTCTACACCCCAGATTTCCCCTCAGGACTCTTACCACTCTACACCCCAGATATCCCCCCCCCAGCACTTTGATCCCTCTACACCCCAGATAACCCCCCGGCACTCTGTCCCCTCTACATCCAAGATATCACCCCAGCACTCTGACCCCTCTACACTCCAGATATCCCCCCCAGCACTCTGACCCCTCTACACCCCAGATACCCCCCCCAGCAATCTGATCCCTCTACACCCCAGATATCCCCCCCCAGCATTCTGTCCCCTCTACATCCCAGATATCACCCCAGCACTCTGACCCCTCTACACTCCAGATATCCCCCCTTAGCACTCTGACCCCTCTACACCCCAGATACCCCCCCCAGCACTCTGACCCCTCTACACCCCAGATATCCAACCAGCACTATGATCCCTCTACACCCCAGATATCCCCCAGCACTCTGACCCCTCTACACCCCAGATATCCCCCAGAACTGTGACCGCTCTACACCCTAGATATCCCCCCAGCACTCTGACCCCTCTACACCCCAGATATCGAACCAGCACTATGATCCCTCTACATCCCAGATATCCCCCCAGCACCCTGACCCCTCTACACCCCAGTGTCCCCCAGCACTCTGACCCCTCTACACCCCAGATATCCCCCCAGAACTCTGACCCCTCTACACCCTAGATATCCCCCCAGCACCCTGACCCCTCTACACCCTAGATATTTCGCCCCAGCACTGTTACCATATACAATAAGATACCCCTTGTATTGTGACCCCACTACATTCCTGATACCCCCTACACTGTGGCCTCTCTACATTCCTGATACCTCTAGCACTATAGCCACTCAAGCTACCCCAAACATTGCTACCCCTTATACACCCCAGATTCACCCTTGGCATTGTTTTCCCCCATACACCCTTGACATCCACCAGCCAGGGGCAGATCCAGGGGGGGCAACAGGGCAATTGCCCCCCCCCCCCCGGAAATAGTCGCACTGACAGTCTCACATGTCATTGTGCCTCTGCCCGCAGTCCGAGTCTCTCTCTCACATCAGCTGATCAGCGGCGCCGAGAGAGAGACTCGTCTAATGTAGTTACGGCTGCACTGACTCTGACCAGGATACTAGGAGGAGGGGTGGGTGGAGCCTCTTCCCTGCACTCGTTGCTAACGCCGGGGCCGACCGGCGTCTAGCAACGAGTGACGTCAGAGAGTCACATCGGCAGTGGCGTATCTGGAGTATGGCAGCCATGGGGGGGCGATAAAAAGCCACCCCCGCACGAAAAAACCTTCACCCATCCTCCGGAGGCCGCCTCCCGCAACCATGTAGTTTCAGGCGCCGCGGCCGGCCTGGGGAGGCGAGTGACAGGCGCCTCCATTATGGATTACGGCCGATGACTGGCAAGACCGGATCCACGTAAGGTAGGGTAACAGTGTCCCTCTGCGCGGCATAATCTTCTCCACTGAGGAGCGGGGAATGTGGCATGAGGTGAGGAGGAGAAGGAATGGTTGAGGGCACGACGGAAAACCCCCAGCAGCACCAAGGATAGCAGAGTTAGTGTTGGCTCCAGTGACTGGGCAGGCAGCAGGGAGATTACATTATCTCTCTGCTGCCTGACACTGGGAGTCTGGGACACAGCAAGAGACAACCAAAACACCACCTTAGCAGGCAAGTGGCAATCCGTAAGGTGTGGCAGGTGACGTGGCAAGTGGCAATCCGCAAGGTGTGGCAGGTGACGTGGCAAGTGGCAATCTGCATCTGGTGGCAGGCAAGTGACAATCTGCAACGTGTGGCAGGTAACGTGGCAAGTGACACACTCAGGGCTCCCACTGATTCTGCATTATGGTGAGTTGAACTATTTCATTTTATATTACAATGTATATTGTAATTATATTATGCCGGGATGATTGAAGCGCAAATACCAGCCGTTTCCCCGATAAATTGCCCACAAAGAAAACGGATTTTCTGGCAGTGCCCCTCCCGAGACTAGACTCTGGATCCGCCCCTGCCCCCAGCACCATTATTCGATCCATTGTAGTACCCCCTTTTCCAGTGGAGATACAGTGCATGTAAACTTTTGGCCATGTGCCCACCTCCAGCATTGCACTCACCTATAGCGATCAAGCAGGCAGAAGGAGGGGCAGAAGAGGGAGCATTCATTCAGTGCAAACAGTGCTGGACAGCTGGGCTCACCATGACACCATCCACAATGCTACTTCCGCAGGTGGGCTCTCAGCAGCTCCCACTCCAGCTCCTACCCTGCGGCCTCCGAATCCCGAGCATCACTGGCGCTCTGGCCCTGCCCCTCCCTGCTGGCTGTGAAATAATAGGTATCGTTCTTCACAGCACAGCGCACCGATGCCAGTCTGCCTCCCCTGTGTATCCATCACTCTCAGTGCCATTATGGGGCCCCCAATTTTGGCTCAAGGACCAGCTGCTTTGGGGAAAGTGCAGGGGCCCCCCATGCAGCTGGGGCCCCTGGGCAGTGCCCAGGTGTGCCCACTCATTAAGACAACCCTGTGTGCATTGCAAGGATTATAACAAACTTTGTTGCAGATTCCTACCTTTTGTTATTCTGAAGTAATCCATGTGTGTTTGTCTGTGCCTCTGTACTGAATGGGTCTAATGGGAGTGGTTTCATAATTATCAGTCAGCTGTGGCAGCTGCAGAGCACTAATGAGGAAATCTGCTGGGTCTGCATTCCTTTAGACGTGTTAATATTGAAAGTATTTCTCCAAAAATTACATTTTTGTTGCAGGGGATGCCTGAAATCTGACTTGTATCTTAGGCAGACTTCTGGGAAAATTGGTGAGCCAATCACACAAGCAGGAAATTATGTTTCTGGGGGTTGGTCAGTACAACATTCTGTGTACAGAACAACTCCAGGTAGCCATATTGCAGTGCATTCTCCGAACATTACAATGGCTGCAGATTGAAAAGGAAAGGTAATTTTAATAACATTCAATTACAATATGATTAGTGTCAAAATTATATGCGCTATATTATTTTTTCTTTATTTGATATTTTTTTCCCCATGAAAGTGGAGTTACCCTTTAAATGAATTAAAAAAAACAGTAAAGTTAGCCCAGTTGTTTTGTATAATGTGTAGGATGATGTTACGTCGAGTAAATAGATATCTAAAATGTTGTGCTTTTAAATTGCGCACACTCGTGGCATGGTGGTACTTTAAAATCCCCATAGGTGACGCTTTAAAATGTTTTACAGGTTACTTGTTTAGAGTTACAGAGGAGGTCTAGTGCTAGAATTATTGCTCTCGTTCTAACATTCCAGGCGATACATCACATGTGTGCTTTGAACACCGGTTACATATGTGGGCGTGACTTACGTATACAATCACTTCTGCGTGCGAGCTCGCAGGATTCAATTTTTTTTTTTTTTTATTTTACTTTTTTTTTTTGCACTGTCCCTTTAATTTGTTATCACTTTTATTCCTATTACAAGGAAGGTAATCCCTTGTTATAGAAATAAGCATGACAGGTATTTTTTATTGAGAGATCTGGGGTGTGAAAAAAAAAAAATCCTGTCGATCTGCCCGTAAATCGGAGTGGACGTCAGAGGGTGACTGGTCTTGTCTCCGCCCCTCCTGTAGCTTCCTGCAGGCAGTATCTAGTGGGTGGAGCCTGCTGGGCCCCTCCCACAGCTCTTCTCACTGCATAGGCTATGTACAGCAGTGATGATGTCACCAACACTTTTATAAGGTATGCAAAGACATTTGGGGCACATGTGGAATTTAAATAATATTCAGAGTGCCACAGAAGTAATAAAAAGAAACTTCAAGTGATTGTAAATGCTTGATTTTTTCTTTTATTAAAATACTATAACAAACATATCATACTTACCTGCTCTGTGTAATGGTTTTGCACAGGGCAGCCCCAATCCTCCTCTTCTCAGATCCCCTGCCAGTGCTCCTGGCTCCTCATACCCTCCAAGTGTTTTGCTATGGGGGGCACTCATATGAGCTTGCTCCTATGCCTCGCTGTGTGCGTCTATCGACACAGACAGCGGGACTTGGCCCCACCCCCCACACCCTCATCCCTGGCTGTAATCGACAGCAGCAGGAGCCAATGAGGAGGGAGAAATCCAAGAGAGCCTCTGCTCTTATGCACATTGCTGGATCGAGATTGCACTCAGGTAAGTATGGGGGGGGGGGGCTGGGGGGCAACCACATGCAGAAGATTTTAATGCATAGATTGCTTTAACCACTTCAGCCCCGGAAGGATTTACCCCCTTCCTGACCAGAGCATTTTTTTGCGATTCAGAACTGCGTCGCTTTAACTGACAATTGCGCGGTCGTGCGACGTTGTACCCAAACAAAATTGAAGTTCTTTTTTCCCCCACAAATAGAGCTTTCTTTTGGTGGTATTTGATCACCTCTGCGGTTTTTATTTTTTGCGCTATAAACAAAAAAAAGCGACAATTTTGAAAAAAAAAGCAATATTTTTTACTTTTCGCTATAATAAATATCCCCAAAAAATATATAAAAAAAACAAATTTCTTCCTCAGTTTAGGCTGATGTGTATTCTTCTACATATTTTTGGCAAAAAAATCGAAATAAGTGTATATTGGTTGGTTTGCGCAAAAGTTATAGCGTCTACAAAATAAGGGATAGATTTATGGCATTTTTATTATTATTTTTTTTATTAGTAATGGCAGCATCTGTGATTTTTATCGCGACTGCGACATTGTGGCGGACAGACACTATTTTGGGACCATTGGCATTTATGCAGCGATCAGAGCTACAAACAGCCACTGATTAGTGTATAAATGTCACTGTCAGGGAAGGGGTTAAACACTGGGGGGCGATCAAGGGGTTAAGTGTGTTCCCTGGATGTGTTCTAACTGTAGGGGGATGGGCTCACTACAACATGACAGAGATCACTGCTACCAATGACAGGGAGCAGTAGATCTCTGTCATGTTGCTAGGCAGAACAGGGAAATGCCTTGTTTACATCTCCCCGTTCTGCCTCTCCTCACCGGAATCACTGGTCGTCGGCACGCGCGTGCTAGGCGTGAATTTCAAAGAGACGTACGGGTATGCCCTTTTCCCTGCCTGTGCCATTCTGCCAACGCAAATCGGTGTGTGGCGGTCGGCATGTGGTTAAAGGGTAACTCCACTGTCGTGGGGAAAAAAAATAGTAAATAAAGAAAAAAATAATATAGTATATACAATTGCGACACAAGTCCATATTATAATTGAATGTTATTAAAAATGAACTTTCCTTTTCAATCTGCAGCTCTGTAATTTTCTGAAATGCAATATGGCTACCTGGAGGTGTTCTGTATACAGAATATCCCCCAGAAACATCATTTCCTGCTTTTTGATTGGTACACCGATTTTCCCAGAAGTCTACACTTAGATACAAGCCAGATATCAGACATCCCCTGCAACAAAAATTTCATTTTTAGCGAGACACTTTCAATAGGAAATCACGTCTAAAGGGATGCAGACCCTGCAATTTTCCTCATTAGTGCTGTGCAGGTGCAGCAGCTGATTGATAATTATGAAACCCCTCCCATTAGATTCACTTTCCCACATGGATACAGATAAACACACAGGGATTTCTTTAGGGCACTTTCACACTGAGCAGCGCCGGACGTCAGCGGTAAAGCGCCGCTTTTTTTTTTACCGTAGTTTTTGTGGCGCTTTTTCGCCCCCTAGCGGCGTGCTTTTAACCCCCGCTAATGACCGAAAAAGGGTTAAAGGCACCAGCAAAGTGCTGCTGCGGCGGTGCTTTGCGGGTGCTTCGGTGGCACTGCCCATTCAGCATTCAGCATAGCACTATAGCGCCTGTAAAGCGCCTCAGTGTGAAAGGGGTCATAGAATAACAAAAGGTAGGAATCTGCAACAAAGTTTGTTATAATCCTTGCAATGTACATAGATCACCCAGATGGGAATGCTTTTTTCTCAACAAAAGTGGAGTAGCGCTTTAAGGTAAAAAAACCTTCTGCTTTTAGAACCATTTTAAGCTTGAAGAAACACATGAGCTTCTTTGGGGCAAAATTGCCTGTTTTGGGCCAATAGACTTTATTGGGAGTGCGTGAAAAACACTTAAAACATGTTTTTCAGGAGTTCCCATTTGAATTTCTATGGGGCTGAAAATGCACAATTCTGCTCCTGTACTACAAATCGGGCTTACACCAAGGGGTGTACTTAAATAAAAGTTCAGTGTGAGGATCTCTCCCGCATTCTCTCAGCTGTGATTCCTGTATTATGCCAAAATACATTTATTTTCTATAGTCAACGGCTCCATCCAGTGGCCATAAAGCTGCATTTTCCCAATTTAGGTATTTCAGGAAAATATCACATCATGACCACTAGATGGAGCCAACAATCATAGGAAATAAACATATTAGACAAAAATTATTTGTGACAGCTGAGCGAATGCTTAAGACATTTGCAAACATTTTTTAAATAGACCCCCCTCCCTCCTTAGTGTGAATAGGATCTATTTAAGAGAAGAGATCTTTATTCCCCTTGTTCAGCTAATTACCTTGTGCTAAAATTATTCGCACTCTATATTTTGTCCTATTTACCATGATCACTGAGAGTGAAAGTAAACCCAAATTCTGATTTGGAAACAGAACAGGAATAAAAGGGAAATCTTCTAATGGAGCCAACATACCTCCCCACATTTTGAGATGGGAATGAGGGACACCTACTAAAAATGTATGTAGGCATAGGACACGCCCCCTGCCACACCCCCTTAAAAGAAAATTAACCAAAAAAAAAAGGTTCATTAAATCCACAAGGACTTTTTTTTACCCTGCCCACCCCCCGATCCCCGCTGTACTTACCTCCAGGGATGCTGAGCTCATACCTCTCAACTTTTTGAGATGGGATTGAGGGACACCTATCAGCAAAAGTATGCAGGCATAGGACACACCCCTTGCCACACCCCTTAAAGGAGAATTGTACAAAAACACAAGATTAATTAAACCCACACGTGCTTTTTTTTGTACAAATGCAGCAGTTTAGAAATCAGATGAAAGGTTTAGCGCTGGGAAACACTTTTTGAAAGATAAAAAGTGCATTTTATATACAACTATATAGATCAGACCAAAATGAGGGACAAAAGAGGAGGAAAGAGGGACAGAGGGACATTGCTCCAAATCAGGGACAGTCCCTCGAAATCAGGGACAGTTGGAGCTATGGAGACACTAATGCCCCGTACACACAGTCGGATTTTCCGGCGGAAAATGTGTGATAGGCCCTTGTTGTCGATAATTCCGACCGTGTGTAGGCTCCATCGGATTTTCCGACCCACAAAGTTTGAGAGCAGGATATAAAATTTTCCGACAACAAAATCCGTTGTCGGAAATTCCGATCGTGTGTACACAAATCCGACGGACAAAGTGCCACGCATGCTCAGAATAAATAAAGGGATGAAAGCTATTGGCCACTGCCCCGTTTTATAGTCCCGACGTACATGTTTTACGTCACCGCGTTTAGAACGATCGGATTTTCCGACAACTTTGTGTGACCGTGTGTATGCAAGACAAGTTTGAGCCAACATCCATCGGAAAAAATCCTAGGATTTTGTTGTCGGAATGTCCGAACAAATTCCGACCGTGTGTACGGGGCATAAGGCCCCTTTCACACTGGGGCGGTTTGCAGGCGGTATTGCGCTAAAAATACCGCCTGCAAACCGCCCCAAAACAGCCTCCGCTGTTTGTTCAGTGTGAAAGCCGGAGGGCTTTCACACTGAAGCGGTGCGCTGGCAGGAGAAGAAAAAATCTCCTGCAAGCCGCATCTTTGGAGCGGTGAAGGAGCGGTGTATTCACCGCTCCTTCACCGCTCCTGCCCATTGAAATCAATGGGACAGCGCGGCTATAGCCACGCTATACGAGGGGTTTTAACCCTTTTTCGGCCGCCAGCAGGGGGTTAAAACCGCACCGATAGCGGCCGAATACCGCGGTAAAACAGCGCTAAAAATAGCCCTGTTTTACCGCCGACGCCCCCTACCGCCCCAGTGTGAAAGGGGCCTAATTCTGGTGGCACCTCAGGATTCCCTCACTTTGAAGAGATTTGCTCTCACTTCCTGTTTTGGCTATGGGACAGGAAGTGAAGGTTAGTCTCCCTAACGGTACACAGAGGACAAAAAATAAATTAAAAAAATATCCAGAATTAAAAAAAAGAAGTTTTGCTATTTATTCTACTTTAAAATATAAATACATTTCAAGGAAATTGCTAAGAGTTCCCATTAAAGTGTACGGTATGTCTAGGCCGAACATTATTTTCTTACTTTCAGTTAGAGTGTCAGAGTCAGATGATGAGATCTATGTAAATGAATTACAGTATGGATGTATATTTGATGATCCATTTCTGACTTTTGTCACAACAACCAAATTGGCAGATTTAACACATGAATACATCCTGTATGATCATGTGTATTTACAGTGACTAATAGAATTTGGCTGACTACATTAGCAGCTCATAAGATTAGAATGTAACTCACTTATGTGTGTGCTGAGGTTTAAAAGGCAATTTAGAAAATTCTCGGTGGGAGAGTCATCTCATTGATCCGAATCTGTGTTCTGGTCATTCATTCCCAGGGCGCACACTGCCCTAAATATTACCATCCCTAGGTGCATCGTCCAGCCTTGTCCAGCTGCAGAAAACTTGCAGCCTTTCATAGAGTTTGACAGGCTGGCAGTGGTGAGGCTGGACACTGCACCTGCGTCTAAATGGGCTAGAGGGGCACAGGGTCAAGGACAGGCTGAAATACGCAGTGCTTACATACACTATGCCGTCAAAAGTATTGGGACTCCTGCCTTTACACACACATGAACTTTAATGGAATCCCAGTCTTATGCCCCGTACACACGGTCGGATTTTCCGACAGAAAATGTGTGATAGGACCTTGTTGTCGGAAAATTCCGACCGTGTGTGGGCTCCATCACACATTTTCCATCGGATTTTCCGACACACAAAGTTTGAGAGCAGGATATAAAATTTTCCGACAACAAAATCCGTTGTCGGAAATTCCGATCGTGTGTACACAAATCCGACGCACAAAGTGCCACGCATGCTTAGAATAAATAAAGAGATGAAAGCTATTGGCTACTGCCCTGTTTATAGTCCCGACGTACGTGTTTTACGTCACTGCGTTCAGAATGATCGGATTTTCCGACAACTTTGTGTGACCGTGTGTATGCAACACAAGTTTGAGCCAACATCCGTCGGAAAAAATCCTAGGATTTTGTTGTCGGAATGTCCGAACAAAGTCCGACCGTGTGTACGGGGCATAAGTCCGTAGGTTTCAATATTGAGTTGGCAACAAACATTTTCAACTCTTCTGGGAAGTCTGTCCACAAGGTTTAGGAGTGTCTATGGGAATGTTTGACCATTCTTCCAGAAACACATCTGCCACTGTGCCCATCAAACGCTGCCACTGTGCCATCAAATGCTGCCACTGTGCCATCAAATGCTGCCACTGTGCCATCAAATGCTGCCACTGTGCCATTAAATGCTGCCACTGTGCCCATCAAACGCTTTCAAATGCTGCCACTGTGCCATCAAATGCTCCCCCTGTGCCCATCGAATGCTGCCACTGCCCCCCCCCCCCCCGCCGTCTGCCCAGCACTTTCCCTGTCTCGGTGGGGGCAGCGGGTGACGGCGGCGGGCGGTGTCCTCCATGCTCCTCCATGTCCTTGATGTCTTTTCCTCCCATCCTCTCCTATGACTGGACGCCTGTCCAATCACAGCACCTGTCATTTCAGCCAAACAGGTGATGGGTAACAGACCCGAGCACCTGATTGGCGGAGAGGCGGTTCAGTGTTAGGAAAGCAACTAATCATTCGCTTTTCTAACACAGCTGGGTGAACTGTGAGCACATGGCTCTAGGGCCTATGGCTCTAATCAGGTGGTTCAAAAATACCCCACGCCACTGTAATGCAGGCACCCAGCTTGCAAAAAGGGGCTGGGTGCCTAAATAAGGGGTGGCAGCGGCGGCCATGGAGAGATGCAATGCATGAATCTATCTATTGGTGATAGAGGGGGTGGCTGGAGAGAGGGGGCGGCCCTGGATGCACCACCACTGTCAGGCACTGATTATGGACAAGAAGTCCTGGCTCGCAGTCTACGCTCTAATTCATCCCAAAGATGTTTTATTGGGTTAAGGTCAGAACTTTATTGGGTTAAGGTGCAGCCCAGTTAAATTCCTCAGGACACGTTTTACAGCTCAGGTGGGGACGCAGGGAGGCTTCCTTTGTTTCAAGGCATTTGTGAGAAAATTAAATTTTGTTTTGATTTGTTTAAATTTGTTATGATTAGTGAATATCGATCTTCTTTTACCTATAGTGACCACATTATGCAGTGCTTTTTGGAAGTCTCCTGAGAAAGCCATTGCATGGCGAAACATGTAGAGCATAAAGCTACTGCTGGTTACTCATATGATGGCTATTGTATGATGACACTGTGATTTTTTTAGATAATTTGTATCAATAAATTCAATATATTTTTTATATGTTGTGACTATTATATTTTCTTGGGCACCCTAAAAATCCCATTCCCTTTCTTCTGCCAATATATGTATTCATAGGGATGTAGTGCCCTTTTGACTGGGATGCTACTAAAGTTCATGTGCGTGTAAAGGCAGGCGTCCCAATACTTCTGGTAATATAGTGTATTCTATTATATCCCAAATTAAACACTTAGACTTTAAACTTGCAAGTTATGTACAAAAGTAGTTGCAGCTGTAACAGTAGCACTAATCATAATACAAATATGGCCATTATAGGTCAGTAGGGTTCAGTATATGGTCCAAGGCAATGGGCCGGATCTTGTGATACAGTCAGATGGTACTGGAGATCAAAGAAAGTAATATTGATCAATGTTTCCTTGGTCACATATGACATTCATTTGTTAGACATAAAGATAATATTGTATACCTTTCATGACCCAATACACTGATCTACTTTAGCTATTAAAAGGCCCCATGACTGTGCTATTCACATCACAGCAGGTCGCCCCATGCTATAGTTGACCCAAATAAAATTAGTTTTACTTACTTATTCGGAACACTTTCTAAGCCAATTGCATCTTCTTCATGATATTAGATCTCAGCTGAAAGTCACAATGAGAGGGGCAGTAGATGACTTTATGCAAGTTCCCATGATGCATTGCCCAATGATTAGAAGTTAAGAAAAGAGTCAAAGTGACAAGCTAAGTCAACAGTATACCTTTTTTTTTTTCTTTACATTTGATAGCAGGTGTCACCTTGAGACTTTCTCTGTGGTGAAAGCGTAAATCGAAATTATCCATGTTAGAATGAGAAGTTAGAAGTTAGCAATACATACAGTATATACAATGGGCTGCACACCCCCCCCCCACCCTCTCTCGATACCTCCATGCCCCCCTTCTGTCACCACCAAGATCTGTACCCCTTCCATAGGCGTGTGCAGGGGGTGTGCCAGGTGTGCCTGGGCACACCCTACCACTATGTACATTGGCGATTCCCCTACTTTCCAGACTCCCCCCCCACCCTCTCTCGATACCTCCGTGCCCCCTTCTCTCACCACCATCATCTGTACCCTTTCCATAGGCGTGTGCAGGGGGTGTGCCAGGTGTGCCTGGGCACACCCTATTACTATGTACATTGGCGATTCCCCTACTTTCCAGACTCCCCCCCCCCCCCTTGTTGGCCTTCTGCCCTGCAGTGCTGCTGGCTTCCCCCCTCTCCTTTCCCCCGGCTGCTGTGGGGGATGTTTCAGGATGGAGAACTGGAGAAGGAGCTAGTAAATAGTTCCTTTTCTAAATGAACACAGTGAACACACTCGCTCACTGTGTCCATTCACAACTGGAGCATAGTAAACTGTGTTACTACATTTTCTGACACTTTTTGTTTCCAAGTGAAAATCTGTTTTATTTGCCAGAAAATTAGCTGGAACCCTCAAACATTATATAGATAGATAGATAGATAGATAGATAGATAGATAGATAGATAGATAGATAGATAGATAGATAGATAGATAGATAGATAGATAGATAGATAGATAGATAGATAGATAGATAGATAGATAGATAGATAGATAGATAGATAGATAGATAGATAGATAGATAGATAGATAGATAGATAGATAGATAGATATACATTTATATCTATCTATCTATCTATCTATCTATCTATCTATCTATCTATCTATCTATCTATCTATCTATCTATCTATCTATCTATATATATATATATTTTTTTTTTTTTTTTAGCAGAGGCCCCAGAGAATAAATTGGTGGGTTTTCCAATTTTTTTATGTCACACAATATTTGTGCAGCAGTCTTTTAAAAGCAGTTTTTGGGGAAAAAAATACACTTTTTTAAATTAAAAAAAAAAACAATACATAACCCTTTTTTTTGTACAATCTAAAAAATGATGTCACGCCAAGTAAATAGATACCAAACAAGTCACGCTTTAAAATTGCGCACGCCCACGTAACGCCTGACAAATGATGTAAATTTTTACTATCCATAGGCGATGCTTTAAAAGCGTTTACAGGTTACCACTTTATATCTACAGAGGAGGTCTAGTGTTAGAATTACTGCCCATGATCCGACCTTTGTGGTGATACCTCACATGTGTGGGACGATTGCGGTTTGGGTGCGGGACCGACGCATGCGTTCGCCTTTGCACACTAGCACAGGGGGGGGGGGGGGGGACCTGGGGCACTTTAAAAGTTTTTTTTTTTTTGTTTTTTTTTAATTGATAATTTTTATTGTTTTAACCCTGTTACTTTACAATTTTTTTACTTTTATTGCTGTAACAAGGAATATAAACATCCTTTTGACAGCAATAGGCATGTGGTAGGTACTCTTTATGGAGGGATCTGGGATCAATAAGACCCCAAATTCCTCCTTTGCATTAGAAAGTGTTAAAACGCCAAGAGCTGCGTTTTTGAATGCTTTCAATTTTCAAAAAATGGCGCCGTTAGAATGGCGATAAACTGGAAATGTGATGCCATGTCATCGCTTCCGGGTTACCATAACGGCTGATTCCGGCTTTCTATAGGTCTCTGACTAGCCAGCCAATGTGGCGGCTAGTAGCTCGAGTCTCCCGGTGGGACGAGAGAGCCAGAGCGAGCCACGGAAGGTGGCGGGGGGGGGGGAGTCTTCCCTCGCTGCTTGTAAAAAACAACTGAGTGGCTGATTAGCTACTCCAGTTGTTATTACAAGAGAGCCAACCGTCAACTCCAATAAACGGTACGGGGGGGGGGGGCATCACCCTGGTACAACCACTTAAAGTC
This sequence comes from Lithobates clamitans, assembly GCA_037952925.1. Classification (NCBI taxonomy): domain Eukaryota; kingdom Metazoa; phylum Chordata; class Amphibia; order Anura; family Ranidae; genus Lithobates; species Lithobates clamitans. Next base: position 296,620 of record JBBGZY010001809.1, on the reverse strand, counting down.
AAATGACATACAGGTACGTGATTTGGCGGCAAGTGGTTAATTGTACAGGGTGTCTGCTTTCAGAAAATATATAATGTTTTGGGGGTTATGCAATCTTCATGGTTAAATACCACCAAAAGAAAGCTCTGTCTGTCTCAAAAGATTACAGTGTCTCACAAAAGTGAGTACACCCCTCACATTTTTGTAAATATTTTATTAGATCTTTTCATGTGACAACACTGAAGAAATGACACTTTGCTACAATGTAAAGTAGTGAGTGTACAGCTTGTATAACAGTGTAAATTTGCTGTCCCCTCAAAATAACTCAACACAGCCATTAATGTCTAACAAAAGTGAGTACACCCCTAAGTGAAAATGTCCAAATTGGGCCCAAAGTATCAATATTTTGTGTGGCCACCATTATTTTCCAGCACTGCCTTAACCCTCTTGGGCATGGAGTTCACCAGAGCTTCACAGGTTGCCACTGGACTCCTCTTCTACTCCTCCATGACGACATCAGGGAGTTGGTGAATGTTAGAGACCTTGCACTTCTCCACCTTCCGTTTGAGGATGTCCCACAGATGCTCAATAGGGTTTAGGTCTGGAGATATGCTTGGCCATTCCATCACCTTTACCCTCAGCTTATTGAAGGTGTGTTTGGGGTCTTTATCATGTTGGAAAACTGCGGCCAAGTCTCCAAAGGAAGGAGATCATGCTCTGCTTCAGTATGTCACAGTACATGTTGACATTCATGGTTCCCTCAATGAACTGTAGCTCCCCAGTGCCGGCAGCACTCATGCAGCCCCAGACCATGACACTCCCACCACCATGCCTGACTGTAGACAAGACACACTTGTCTTTGTACTCCTCACCTGGTTGCCGCCACACACGCTTGACACCATCTGAACCAAATAAGTTTATCTTGGTCTCATCAGACCACAGAACATGGTTCCAGTAATCCATGTCCTTAGTCTGCTTGTCTTCAGCAAACTGTTTGTGGGCTTTCTTGTGCATCATCTTTAGAAGAGGCTTCCTTCTGGGACAACAGCCATGCAGACCAATTTGATGCAGTGTACGGCGTATGGTCTGAGCACTGACAGGCTGACCCCCCACCCCTTCAACCTCTGCAGCAATGCTGGCAGCACTCATATGTCTATTTCCCAAAGACAACCTCTGGATATGACGCTGAGCACTTGCACTCAACTTCTGTGGTTGACCATGGTGAGGCCTGTTCTGAGTGGAACCTGTCCTGTTAAACAGCTGTATGGTCTTAGCCACCGTGCTGCAGCTCAGCTTCAGGGTCTTGGCAATCTTCTTATAGCCTAGGCCATCTTTATGTAGAGCAACAATTCTTTTTTTTCAGATCCTCAGAGAGTTCTTTGCCATGTTGAACTTCCAGTGACCAGTATGAGAGATTGAGAGCGATAACACCAAATTTAACACACCTGCTCCCCATTCACACCTGAGACCTTGTATACCATTAACGAGTCACATTACACCGGGGAGGGAAAATGGCTAATTGGGCCCAATTTGGACATTTTCACTTAGGGGGTGTACTCACTTTTGTTGCCAGCCATTTAGACATTAATGGCTGTGTGTTGAGTTATTTTGAGGGGACAGCAAATTGACACTGTTATACAAGCTGTACACTCACTACTTTACATTGTAGCAAAGTGTCATTTCTTCAGTGTTGTCACATGAAAAGATGTAATAAAATAATTACAAAAATGTGAGGGGTGTACTCACTTTTGTGAGATGCTGTAGAAAAAAATTCACTTGGGTTCAGTTCTGCATGATGGAGTAATTGTCAGTGAAACTATCACAGCGCTGAAAAATGAAAAACAGGCTGGTCTTGGGGTGGTTAACTATTTTTTAATAGTTGCTTGATTTTTTTTTTTTTTTTTTAAAGGAGCTTGTGGATAGAAAAAAATCAAACATCTTATATATTATATTTCCCAGAGAGGCACACATCTTATATCTTACATTCTATATCACAATAGGCCAGACTTAAAAGCTACTCGTAACACAGACTATTCAAGATAGAAGGACATTTCCAGGGGTAATCAAAAACCATTTTATCAAACATATTGAAGAAAACAATAAAAAACAACAAGGAACATGGAATGATGCATTGATAATCATATGATTCCCATGTTCTTTGTGGTTTTGTTGGATGAATTGAAATACAAATTGTGAGCCAGGTCTTCCTGGACTATATCAGTTTCTGACCTCACAAAGTTCTACTGATAGAAAGGGTCCACATTTTCAAAAAAAACACCCCAACATTTTGTGGGATGCTTTTTCGCAGAAGAGTACAATCAATGGGAAGGCACCCCACTCCGGACCCAGATACTACAAGGGCTCTACCCAGGTGACAGCCATTGGGGGACCGTTTTTGGATACTTGTCCACTCGTCATGTAGCCTGTATTACATAGGCTCCAACCAATACTTATCCTATTTTGGCTTTTCCAACACACCCGGATATTGGTAATACAATACATATACAATTCTTCTACCTCCTGGGTCTGGCGCCTATGCAACATGTCATTTGACCTTGGGGGCCATATGTGCTGCTTGAACACAAAGTCATTCTACTGGAACCTATACACTTTAAATAAATACTTGCAACTCTCAAACCCCATGATGATGGTATCAGAATACCGGAAACGTGTCGGGTATCGGGGTACACCACCCCCAAGAGAGTACATTCAGTATTATTACCTGTATATTATTTTGTTCTGATTCTGTATGGAATGTATTCTTTGTATTTGTGTATGTCATAGACATTTTTATGTCTTCTTTTAAAGAATACTATTAAAATACATCTTTTATCTCAAGAGTTGGTGGTCCCATTCTAAGGGGGGTATTCTTTTCTGTGGTCTATAAGGGATGGGACCACCTTACTCTACACTTGTTATGATGGAAGCCTCTTTCTTGTTTTTGCAGAAGAGTGGAGGATTTCCCCCTCACCATTACACCACCTCCAGCCTGAATCGTTGATACAAGGCAGGATGGATCCATGCTTTCATGTTGTTTATACCAAATTCTGACCCCACCATCTGAATGTCTCAGCTGAAATCGAGACTCATCAGACCAGGCAACGTTTTTCCGTTCTTAGCTGACAGTATTGGCACCTGTGGTGTGGTCTTCTGCAGCTGTAGTCCATCTCCATCAAAGTTCAATGTGTTGTGCCTTCAGAGATGGTATTCTGCATACCTTGGTTGTAACAAGTGGTTATTTGAGTTACTGTTGCCTTTCTATCATCTTGAACCAGTCTGCCCATTCTCCTCTGACCTCTGACATCAACAAGGCGTTTTCGTCCACACAACTGCCGCTTACTGGATATTTTCTCTTTTTCGGACCAGTCTCTGTAAACCCGAGAGATGGTTGCGTGTGAAACTCCCAGTGGATCAGCGGTTTTTGGAATACTCAGACCAGCCCATCTAGCACCAACAACCATGCCACGTTCAAAGTCACTTAAATCCCCTTTCTTCCCCATTCTGATGCTCGGTTTGAACTTCAGCAAGTCGTCTTCAACACATCTAGATGCCTAAATGCATTGAGTTGCTGCCATGAGATTGGCTGATTAACAATTTGTGGTACCAAGCAATTTAACAGGTGTACCTAATAAAGTGGGCGGCGAGTGTACGTAGACACACACACACGTGTTCTTGAGCTTTAGGGTGCACACCCCAATGCAATACGCTCTGCACACCTATGATATGTATTCTAATGCTGATAAATGAGGGGGGGGCTTTGGTTCCCGAAACGCATTGGCTATTTTTTATGTGCTGGTTGTGACTTTCCTATCATGAATAAATAATATATGGATATCTGATTGATCATTTGGCACTCAATCCCTTTCGTTCAACTGAGGTCTCTACCTTCTAGCCTACACTACAAATATTACAAATATAAAGTGGTTGTAAACCTCAGACATGAAATATGAACAAAACATATCCCTCTATAGTGTCTCAATTCAGAGCACTAAGTGTCATCCCTGTCTGCTGCTTTATTCCTCTACTATCAGCATGAGTCACTTCTGACAAGTTTTCATGACACCAAGAGACAAATGGTGACAGGGGAAGGATCTCCAGCTGATTGACAACCTCAGCTCTGTTTTTGTGTGCTGTGTGGAAGGGGTTGTGACCCTTCCCTCCAATCAGCTCTCAGAGCTCTTCTCACTGATGTAACTTCAGCTTTCCTCTCCCTGCTTTTCAGAGCTGAGAGATTCTGTGTAGATTCTGCACTTTGAATGAATGTAGACAAAGACAGCTGCAGATAAACAGGTACAACTCATGTAGGAGGATTTGTTTAATCTCGGTGTATCACCTGAGACCGGGGACTTCACTGGGTATATTAAAAAGACACTAAAGGTTCGGGTTTAAAAAAAAAAAAAATATCAAACATATCATACTTACCTCCACTGTGCAGCTCGTTTTGCACAGAGTGGCCCCGATCCTCGTCTTCTGGGGTCCCCCAGCGGCTCTCGCGGCTCCTCCCCGCATCAGATAACCCCCTAGAAGAAGCGCTCTCCCGGGGGTTTACCTTGAGGGCGCGCTCCCGAGTATAGACCCCGAATGCAGGTCTCGGCCCCGCCCCCCAGCGCCTGCGTCATTGGATCTGATTCACAGCAGTGGGAGCCAATGGCTGCGCTACTATTAATCTATCCAATCAAGAGCCAAGAACCCCGGGCAGAGAGAGAGCACGTCCCTGTGGGTCAAGTTCAAAGGTTCAGGTAAGTAAAACGGGGGGGGGGGGCTGGGGGGCCGGTCACTAACAGGTGTTTTTTCACTTTAATGCATAGGATATATTAACCACCTCAATACTGGGCACTTTCACCCCCTTCCTGCCCAAGCCATTTTTCAGCTTTCAGCGCTGTCGCACTTTGAATGACAATTGCACAGTCATGCAACACTGTACCCAAATGAAATTTTTATCATTTTTTTCCCCACAAATTAAACTTTCTTTTGGTGGTATTTGATCACCTCTGGTTTTTATTTCATGCTCTATAAACAAAAGAAGAGTGACAAGTTTGAAAAAAAACACAATATTTTTTACTTTTTGCTATATTAAATATCCAATTTTTTTTTTTAAACAAAATTTTTCCTCAGTTTAGGCCGATATATATTCTTCTACATATTTTTGGTAAAAAAAAAATCGCAATAAGCGTATATTGATTGGTTTGTGCAAAAAGTTATAGCGTCTACAAAATAGGGGATAGATTTATAGCATTTTTATTATTATTTTTTTTTTACTAGTAATGGCGGCGATCTGCGATTTTTATCATGACTGCGATATTGCGGCGGACATATCGGACACTTCTGACACATTTCAGGGACCGTTCACATTTATACAGCGATCCGTGCTATAAAAATGCGCTGATTACTTTATAAATGTGACTGTCAGGGAAGGGGTTAACACTAGGGGGCGATTGAGGGGTTAATTATGTTTCCTAGGGAGTGATTCTAACTGTAGGGGGAGGGGACTCACAAGGGGAGGAGACCGATCGGTGTTCCTCTGTACTGAGAACACACGATCGGTCTCCTCTCCCCTGACAGGACGTGGACCTGTGTGTCCACGGTCCTGCTCTGTTACCGGACATCGCGACCGCCGGGCACACGCATCGGGTCGCCAGTGACACGGCGGGCGCACGTGCGCCCCCTGGTGGGCCGAGAAGGCGAGGGCGTCATATGACGCCCTCCCAGAACAAGAGCCGCGCCGCCTGGCCGTCATATGATAGCCGGCGGGCGGGAAGCGGTTAAGGTGAAAAAACAGGAACCTTTACAACCACTTTAAGGGAGAGGTCAAGGCAGCAGAATAAAACCTTTGGTAAAGTAATACTCCTACCTTTTAAATGCTGCTGCCCCTCGTAATGAAACACAAATCAGAATGTAAAAATGTATTTTGCAGTGACATCATTCACCAACATCCACAGCTATAGGCTTTGTCAGCATGGAAGATCGCATCCCACCAGTCGTACATCACATAGGGGTGGGGGCAGGAATTTGGGGTCATGTGATCCCATAGAAAATGAAGCAAAAAAGGAGACACACTTGGGCATCCTCACCTTGGGTGCCAAATAGCTTTGTCTTGGCACATCTATGGATATGTTTTTCAAAACATGTCTATTTCCAAAAAATACTCCCACACATGCGCACGAGTAAACTCCAGTGCTGACGGCATTCACTACTTCTAGCAAAATTTGATTCCTGCCACTACAGTCACTATAGGATTCTACAGTGATGTTGAAGGATGGAGTCACTGTTTTTGGGGGGAGCAGTCACCCAATGCTCCCTGATGTGTCAAATGCCAAAGAGTCTCACTGAAGCTGCCACCAGAGAGGTGAGTCTAAACTTTCTTGCATTGCACAGACCTTACATCTAGATTTATTTTAAAACTGACTGGGTGGCTTTAAAGTATTTATGAACCCTCACCTTGTAAAACAAGTCATACAGTTTAAAGTATAAAGGAAAGCTGAAAACTTTTATTATAATCTTTATTTTTATTTTATATAATAAGAAAAAGAACATACATACATATAATCTATGGTCATTCTTACCACAGAACATTGCATTTTTCCAGTGCAGACCAATATGTAGATACAAAAACAAGATGTATAACAAGTTGTAATACGTAGGGGTAAGGGAGGGAGGGGAAAGGGGGGGGAGGGATTAAATTATCTCCGAACTTTATTACACTACTAAACAGACACATTGAGTCCTAAGAGGGGGTCCCGCCGTATCAGCTTGGCCGGACCCATCCCCCCCAGCCCTCCATTTTGGTATTGGAGGGAGGGGCCTCATTTTTTATTCAGTGCCCCAGGATGCCCACTGGGCAGATTCCCCGGAAGGGGGGCCGTAGGCCTCCAACTAACCTTCGCCTAAGGGGAGCGCCCCCTGGGCATCCACCGGGCCAGTGCGGACACAAAGGTGCCTACGTTACCATGCAGAGCCCCTGACCAATATGTCTAAACAAGTAACAACTCTAATATTAATAAAGAAGATACAAAACTTATCTGTAATCACTAACGACGCATAGCGGCTCATATTAGCCTTCAGCTATATACCTTGTGAACCATGCATTAGGAAAGAAAAGGTCAGCACCCTGTGCAATCAACAGGGCGCTGAAACATTCCACTCAGGTACGCACGTCACCACCAACAGGCCTCCTTAGCTTCAAGGAGGGCTCCGCTAACTCCAACAGCGCGAAATCCAGGCTAGAGGACACCGGATTAGTGTCGATGGTGAATCTCCGCCACTGAGCCCAAATACCATCAAAGCGCTCACTCCTATCTTTGCACCCCGCCACCCACTCCTCCGCCTCTCTGATATCATCCACCTTCTGTAGCCATTCTTTTAAGGTAGGGACCTGTGGACGCTTCCAATAGAGAGGTACAAGCCTTTTAGCGGCATTTAGTAGATGAGGGAGGGCGCTTTTTTTGTAATGGCTTAGAGGGAGGGTGGGGAGGTGCAAGAAGAAATCCTCAGGGGAGAACGGGACCTCAATCTGCAGGGCATTTTTAATGGTAGTCTGTACTTCCATCCAGAAAGACCTAATCACTGGGCATTCCCACCATACATGAAGAAGGGTGCCTTTCTGACCGCAACCTCGCCAGCATCAGTCAGAAACCGAGGGGTATATACGTGCTATAACAGCTGGTACCCGGTACCAGCGAGTTAGAAGCTTGTAGTTAGTTTCCTGCGTTCTAGACTCTATGGAGCTAGAGTGTGCTAGTTTATACATGTGTAGACGTTGTTCTGGCGTGAACTCCACCCCTAGGTCTCTTTCCCATTCCCTTATGAAAGCTGGCTTACCAGCGGTGGGAACTGAGCCCAGTAGCCTGTATAGCTCAGAAATCAAATGAGGAGTTGGCTCTTCTTCTATGAAAAGACTTTCTAGTGTGGTGATGGTGTCTAGCCCTCTCATCGGGGTCCCCTCTGTTGCAATAAAGTGTTGGAGTTGCTGGTGCCTCCACCAGTCCATAGGGAATCTGCCGTGGCTATTCCGCAAGGCGTCTAGGGGTATCAGCTTGCCTTTATCCACAAATTTACCGTAACTATAATTGCCGTCGGACACCCATGTACCGAAAAAGGTTCTCTGCTCCCCAGGAGGGAACCACTTATATCCCCCCAGAGGTGCCAATGTGGAGCCCGGGGGCACCAAAGCACTCAGGGCATTTGTGCGGTCCCAGACCCGCAGGATGTGATTGGTTAGCGGTGAGGTCGTCTGTGAGAGTCCTCTGTGTTCACGGGACAGCCAGGGTGCGTATGACAAGTCCCGGCCTGCCAAGCTCTTCTCCAAGGAGACCCACATTTTTTAACCCCCGTGATGACGCCAGTTAAGGATATGTTGGATCGCAATGGCTCTATAGTATCGTCGTATATCCGGAAGGCCCAAGCCACCTATTTCTTTGGCCTTCTGTAGCAAAGACACTGCCAGTCTTGGTTTTTTACCATGCCAAATGAAATTAATCATTAGACTTTGAAGTTGAGCAAAGAAGCTCCTGGGGAGGGTAACTGGCAGCATCTGTAAATAAAAGAGCACCCTAGGAAGGATGTTCATCTTGAGTATGTTAAGTTTGCCTAGCCATGTGAAGGAGGTCTTGGACCAATTCTGTAAGTCTCTACGCACCATGCTCAAAAGGGTGGGAAAATTAGCCGAGTAAATAGTGTCAAATCGATTTGTAAGTTGGATACCCAAGTACTTAATAGACGTTTTAGCCCAGCTAAATGGGAAAGCTTGTTGCAAGTCAGTAGCCATTTTTATAGGGATGGTAATGGGCAGAATTTCGGATTTCGAAAAGTTTATTTTAAAGTTTGACACATGACCGAAACTTTTTAGTTCCTTCATAAGGTTTGGCAGTGACACTAAGGGCTGGGTCAGATGAAAGAGCATGTCGTCGGCATAGGCCGATAGTTTGTGTACCGTAGACCCTACTGTTACCCCTCTAATATCAGTGTTTGCCCGTATTGTTCGAAGCAGGGACTCCAAAGCCAGAGCGAACAGTAGGGGGGAGAGGGGACACCCCTGCCTCGTGCCATTCCGTATGGGGAATCCCAAGGATAGATGGCACTTCACTTTGACCTTCGCACTGGGGGTCGAGTAAAGCGCCATGATCCATCTCAGCATATGAGGGCCCAGTCCCCAAGCCTCCAGAACCGTCTTAAGGTATGACCAATCAATCCTGTCAAAGGCCTTTTCGGCATCTGTGGACAGGATAAGGTAGGGGGTGGAGTTCTTATGGGAACATGCCCATTGTATGAGCTGTATGGCCCGGATGGAATTGTCCCTAGCTTCTCTACCTGAAATAAATCCCGTTTGATCGGGGTGAATAAAGGAGGGCAGGACGTGTTTAAGTCGATTTGCCATGATCTTAGCAAAAATTTTTATATCGACGTTAAGTAGCGATATTGGTCGATAGCTTTGTGGGAGAGTGGGGTCCTTGCCCTCTTTCGGCAGCACTGTGATGTGGGCCAGTAAAGCCTCAGGGGGAATCTGGTGGTTTGTGGCCAAAGAGTTAAAATACCTGCACATATGATTTTGTAGCAGGGGGAGAAACTTTGCATAATACGCTTTGGAGTATCCATCCGGGCCAGGGCTCTTCCCATTAGGTAGGGCCTTCACTGTTGAAATAATCTCCTGAGGGGAAATGGGGGAATCAAGGTCTAGCTGCTGCTCTGGCGTCAGGGAGGGGAGTCCCGCTGCGGCGAGGTATTCGCCAATCGCTTTTAGTTTTGCTGATCGTCCTGTGTGTGAGATATCCTTATCTAGGTGATATAATTCTGCATAATAATCTCTAAAGATTGAAGCAATCCCAGAGGAATGTAATGTAGCTGTGCCGTCAGGGGACCGGAGCGAGTGTACGTGGGCTGTCATTCTTCTCTTCCGAAGCGCTCTAGCTAGCATTCTGCCGCATTTGTTTCCCTGTTCGTAGTATTTATGTGAAAGGTGGCGTAATTGTCTGCGCACGCGACGGTCGAGGAGGCGAGAAAACAGTTCCCTCAGTTCAGTCAGCCTTTCGCGGGCATTAGCATCCCCCTGACGTTTGTGTTTAAGTTCCTCCTCCTGCAAAGCTGTCAGCACCCTCTTGAAGTCTATCTGTCTTTCCCTTTTGAGTTTGGAACCCAGGGAGATCAATTCCCCCCTGAGTACCGCCTTCTGGCTTTCCCATACCACTCCCTCTGCCATTTCCTCGGACACATTCTCCGCAAAATAGTGTGTGATGGTCTCAGAGACCTTAGCTACCACTGAGGCGTCGTCCAGGAGGTTTTCGTTGAGCCTCCAGGACCAGGCCCTCCGTGTTTCATCTGGAACCCGTATCACGGCCCATACTGGAGCATGATCTGAAATAGTGATGTTACCTATTTCAGCTGACTGCAGCAATTCAAGGGTGTCATGGTCCACACACATAAGGTCTATGCGTGTATAAACGTCATGCACCCCCGAGTAGTAGCTGTAGTCCCTCTCAGATGCATGAAGAGCTCTCCACGTGTCTATAAGGAAGCTATCTTGCAGTGACTTGCGAAAATGCTTGAGGAAGGCTTGGGAGTGAGTGGGGCGGCCATGGGATGTGTCAACGAGCGGGTCCGGGCTCACGTTAAAATCCCCTCCAAGAATTAGGTGACCCTCCCTGAATTCGTTCAATTTATCTAGCACAGAATCAATAAAGGAGAGTTGTTGGGTGCGTAGAGAGTCGCAAATGTAAATTTTTTGTTGGCCAAGACCCCCTTCACAAAGACGTATCTGCCCTGTGAGTCGGCCTGAGTCTCTGAAAGTTGGAATGGGCATGACTTATGGAATGCGATGGCTGTACCTCGTGATTTGGCTACTGGGGAGTTGCTAAAAAACCATTGGGTATATAGGTGTGTGGGTATCTTTGGAAGGGACTGTTCCCTGAAGTGAGTCTCCTGCAGGAAAACCACCTGGGCCCCCAGTCTCTTAAGTTCCAGCCATAGCCTGTTGCGCTTATGTGGAGAGCAGAGCCCCCTGACATTGTAGGATAGTACCTTTAGTGACGGCGCACCTGACGTGGATGATAGCTGATCGTTCACACCTCCTCCGGTTCCCCCATGCATGGCTCAGTCGGCCAAAAGGCAACCTGCAGATCAAAGCAATAGATGGTTAGCTTTAGAAAGTGATCTAAAACACAAAATAATATCCAGGGGGAAGTGGGGAGGAGGGGAGGGAGAGGCTAGGGAAGGGTGGGAGGTGGGAGGAAGGGGGGCTTGGAGAGGGTTAGGTGGGGAGGTGGAAGGGATAAGGGGGGAAAATGCGGGACGGGGATAGGGATAAGGAGAAGAAAACAAAAACAACAATAGTCTACAGAGCTCGCCCGGGGGGGGGGTATCAACCCAAAAACCGCCCGGGTGAAGACTCGGAGTCCCACAAGGGACTGTCACCTAGTAAGGTGAGGCCTAGGTGGGGTACGTGGGAGACCACCAAGGAGACGATCAGCCCATCCTTCCGTCCAGTCCATTCTGACACATAAACAGGGTGGGAAACAAAAAAATTGTGCAAAACAAAACTGAGAAAAAAAAAAGGGGGGGGGGGGGAAACAGTACGTCTCAACAAAAGAAAAAAGTGCAAAAACAAAAAAGAAGAGGGGAGGACAAGGCGGCCAGGCTAGGAGCTGGACCACGGACCCCCCAGTCCATCATGATGCCTAATGGTTCTTGTAGTAGAAAGGTAGTGCCAAGGGCCTACTGTGAGATGCCTCGCAGGAGTAGGTAGAATGTGACAGCAGCGCGTCCGTTAGGCCCAGAGCCCTGACTGAAACGCCAATGATGGAGAGGGGACTCCGTCTAAAAAATTAGGAAAAGCGATAAGGGTGGCAATAGCTAATTTAGTCACTGGTTGTGGAAGTGCCCGGACGTGGGCCCTCCGTTTGCCTGTTGCGGCCCCGGGACCGCCTGTTTCCTGTCGCCTGGATCCATGGTTGAGGTAGCTGGGGTTTTGGGATGTCCGGGGTGGTGCGCCAATCCGGGAAATCTACAGGGTTAAGCTCCAAGGTATGTAGGAAGCGGGGGAGGTCATCCTTTGTGCGTAGTATAGCCCAACGGCCATTTTTGGAAGCCTGGAGGCTGAATGGGAAGCCCCAGCGGTATGTGAGGCCTGCCGCCTGGATTTCCGTTAGAAGTGGGCGAAGGGCCCGCCGCTGCATTAGGGTACGCCGTGAGAGGTCCTGGTAAAAGGACAATTGAGCTCCATCAAAGTCAAAGACTGATCTGTTGCGCATTTTTTGCATTATGCGATCCTTCAATGTAAATTTGTGTAGCTTGCAGATCACATCTCTGGGGTTGTCAGGGTCCTCTGATGGGGGCCGGAGTGCCCTGTGAGCTCTGTCTATCTCAATCGGCACCGACGGAGGCAAACTCAGGATTTCACGGAACACTCCCTGTAAGGTGGGGAAAATGTCCTTAGGTGCAGTAGCTTCTGGGAGGCCTCGTATGCGAATATTCGCCCGCCTGCTGCGGTTCTCCATGTCGTCTAACTGGCACAGCAGAGCCTCAATTTGATGACTGTGTGTGACGGTCTGCTCTCTGAGCTGGGAGATGGCGGGTATAGAATCATCGAATTTCTGCTCCAAAGTCTCTACCCTGTGACCCAGCTCAGTAGTATCAGATTGTAATTGTTCAATATCTTGCCTGAAGGCCCTCTCAATCCTGCTTGTAAAGCGCTCTAGGTCTTCTTTAGTAGGGAGAGACCATAAATGCTGCCTGATGTCTCTGTCCTCAGTCAAAGCTGCCAGGTGTGTGTCCCTGTCCTGTGATGATGTGGAGCGAGGGGATGCAGGGGGGATGGAGTCGCTTACCAGCCTGGGAGAGGAGATAGGAGATAGAGCTGGAGGCGCTGGCTGAATCTCTTGTTGCTGCAGCGTGGCCGTTCGTTCCGGCGCCATCTTGGATTTCCCCCTCTGCTGACGGGGGGTGTCTAGTAGAAAGGAATCCAGCGATCCCTGACCGTTTGGGTGGGCTTTTTTCGGCTGGGAAGAAGCCCGCCGCCGCTGTGACATACCCTGTGCGGAAATCGGGGGGTAATCACCCCTGTAGCTGCTAATTATGCTGCGGACTGGACGGAGCTCGGGCTCAGCACGTCCTCACTCCTCCATAGTCAGGCCACGCCCCCGAAAGCTGAAAACTTTTGTGTATAGCTATAAAACAAATGATAAATACCTTTTCCCCTCTTTCTTTATAAGTGATCACATTCCCTATGTTCTCAGCTGCTTAAAAGCTGGCGGGGGGGACAGCAGCACACTGATCTTCCGAGTGAATGACTGTGAAGGTGGGTATTAGGACAAGTCTGATCATTGGAGGAGGGCAAGCTGAGTTCCCAGCATAGCTGCAGAACTGACCACACTGTGCTCTCATGTCTAGTGTGGTTAGTTTTTGATAAGAAATCAGTGGGACTGGCAGGAACACCGGGGATTTCACACAAAGGAAGAAATGCAAAGAGAACAGGACACTTTGTCATACAAGTACATGGTACAGCAGGCACATATCAGGAAGATGAAATATTGGTTGTACATGTTCTTTAAATTTGTGAATTATTTTTGAATCCCTTACTATGTCTCATCTCATCTTTCTAACCAGCTGTAAAACATTCTATAAATTCTAGAACTACATTTACTTTATGATTAAAATTAATCATATTAATATTTATTAATGTAATATTAATAGTACTTTAATATCAATATTTAATAAGTGATAATAATAGTACCGGTCACCTGCAATGAGAAAATTCAATGTAACCTTCCTCTAAGTACTTTGGAGAAGCCCCAGTGGCACGGCATAAATGGCCAGTTGTAGTAAAGGTTTGAAATGACTTTGTAATAATCTTAATAAGGGTTGCACCAATACCGGTAACGTTGCCGATACAAAGCATTTGCACGAGTATCGGTACTCTTACACATTCTTCGATACCTGAAACCTTTACTTTCAGGCTCGGTTCTTTCAGCTGTCAGCGGGATTCCCTCACTGACAGCCGAGATGTAAAAAAATAAACCCGGCAACTACCATTTGTTAAGGAGCAGGGCCGCCTCGTTCTTAAAGCGGACCTTTAGTCATTTTTTCATTTTTCCATCTATTAAATCTTCTGCCCTTGTTGTTTTAACTTTGGATAGTAAAAAAAAAAGTTCTGCCAGTAAATATCTTATACGGCCCACTTCCTGTTTCTTGCCCAAGGCTTATGACCTCATGCACAGCTCTCTCTTACTCTCATGAGAGTTTGCCAGGCAGGGAGGGGGGATGAATCATAAGAGGGCCAATGAGAGCTGCAGAGCTTGAGGTGTGCCTCTGTGTGTCTGTGTAATTCCAGGAAGTGAACAGGCAGCAGCTTCAGCTGCCCACAGTTAAAATCATTGCAGCCAGACTCAGTGGAGGGAGATTTCTGAGGCATATTTGGCAAGTACAAAATCACAGTATATATAAAATAATATGCAAAGTGGTTGGAGGGAAGCTTCAGAATGGCAAAGATGTTTTTATTACAAATTATGTGAGCAGACTGTAGTTCCTCTGTAGCCTCCCTGACGGTATTCCCAAGTGTGGCTCGGGGTTAAATTTCAGCACCATTAGCGGTAACCCCGAGCCACACTCGGGATTGCATTGCAGGATCCTGGAGCGGTATACTTACCTTGTCCCCGGGATCCAACAATGCCCCCCGCTGTGTCTGTGGGCTCTGTCCTCCTCCCAAAGCCTCTCTGTGGTGGGCTCCGTTCCCTGCGAGCGTTGCGGTGCATGGGGGCGGAGCCTGGTGGCAAATTCAAAAGACTGTAAAAATTATAACAAATACAGTACTGTAATCTTACAGATTACAGTACTGTATGAAATTATTTCACATCCCTTTTGTCCCCAGTGCTTTGGCCCAGTTTTATATGATATATACTGTTCTTTCTGCCTGGAAACTTGAGATCGTCCATAGCAACCAAAAAGCGTCCCTTTATGCCAAAAGTGGCTTTAGACCAGCTAGAAAACAGCGATAGTAAATTAGAACACTTGCAGAATTGAGCGATAGTGAATCGTGGGGAAAATTATTTTATTATTATTATATATTTTTTTTTATTTATATTTATTTGTTATATTATCATTTATGATTTTGTGTTTCAAACTTCATCATACCCGGGATGTGTACTAGACTCTTGGTGGACAGATTTAAGTGTGTTATTGCTAAGAATTACAGGCCTACAGTATAAAACGCCAAATTTCTATTTCTTGTTCTCTTCTATTTTATAAACTATTAGAAATTAAAACTTTTTTTGTTTGCTTTGTTCATTAATATGTTTACACCTTTAACATATATTTACACATTTCACATTAAAAAAAAAAAAAAAAAGCACAAAACTGAAAAAAAAAAAGTTTCATTTGTAAATAACGTTTCAATGCTTTGTAGCATTGCTGACAGCTGACAAAACAAAACAATTGCGGTTGGTATCGGCGAGTACTAAAAAAAAAATAAAAAAGGTACCGGTACTCATACGTGTTGTAAAAAAAATGGTATTGATGCATCCCTAATATTAATCATAAAGTACTATTAATATTACTTATTATAGATTATGAATAGTATTATTACAAAATTATTTCAAAACTTTGCACACCTGGCCATTTCTGAGGCTTCACCGAAGTCCATTGAGGGAGGTTACGTTGAGTTTGCTCATTGCTGGTGGCGAGTACCATTAATATCACTTCTTAAATATTACATATTAATGTTAAAGTGCTATTAATATTACATGGGTAAAAAAGGATACTAGCCCGTAACCACGTCTGGTAGTGACGAAACGACGTAGGGAGGAGGAGCTACGTTCTGATGTCACCGCAGTACGTCCAGTCTCGGAAGTTATGGACTGTGTGGACGCCGGCCGGCTCATTCCTTCATGTTTATCTTCCGCATGTACTTCCATCGTTTGTAAGTGTTCATTTGTTTTTCTACTTGAAATAAATGTTTAAGGATTTACGCTATGTGGAGCCTTTATGTTTTTTATGGTGAAAATACTACCCCATTACCGATTCTTCTGCTGACCACCCCTGCTGACGCTGAGGAGTCCACTGCTTGCCAGTGAGATCCGGGGCTGGGGTTACAGCCACTCGCCCAGTGTGGTCTCCTGTAATAAGGGACCACTGATTTCTGGTAAGCGGCAGTATTTTCCTGTGGTGGAGGATATATATTTTTCACTTATCACTCCAGTGTGGAACCTCACAACACATCACCTTTGAATTTACATCAATTATTAGACTTTTTATGATTTATTTTTTGCATTATGGATTCAATTTTTTCATATATGGATTGATCTTCGTTTTTCTTCACTTCACCTCTATGGACAATTGCAAATTGGACTCTTGTACAATATTTTCCTTTATTTACCCAGCATCCGCATCTGCACACTGATTCACTAATTTAGGTATATATGGTTTGATGCACTCAAGTATTTACTTTGGTTATATGTCTTTGCAATTTATTTTGTGTCACTTGTTGTGATTCTGGCACTTATCATTTCCAGCACATGTCAATTATTTTTTATTTGATTAGCGCGACTTTTTTTATTAATATTACATAAACGTCTTTTATTTTTAAATATTATGATTAATATTATTACAAAATTCTTTCCAAATTTTACCACAGCTGGCCATTTCTGGGGCTTCACTGAAGTCCATTGAGGAAGGTTACGTTGAGTTTGCTCATTGCTGGTGACGACTACTATTATTATTACTTCTTAAATATTACATATTAACGTTAAAGTGCTATTAATATTACATAAACGACTTTTATTTCTAAATATTATGATTAATATTACAAAATTATTTCAAAACTTTGCACAGCTGGCCATTTCTGGGGGCTTCACTGAAGTCCAAAGAGGAAGGTTACTTTGAGTTTGCTCATTGCTGGTGACGAGTACTATTAATATTACTTCTTAAATATTACATAATAATGTTAAAGTGCTATTAATATTACATAAACTACTTACTTTTATTTTTAAATATTATAATTTATATTATTACAAAATTCTTTCCAAACTTTACCACAGCTGGCCATTTCTTCCGTGCCACTGGGGCTTCACCGAAGTCCTTAGAGGAAGGTTACTTTGAGTTTGCTCGCTGTCGGTGACGTAATGCCCATGGCTTTTATCAGCACGTCTAGAAAGAAATTTGAAGACTCACTTGAGCGTGAAAATACATTGCACTATCGGTTTGTTATAGTTAACAACTGTTCCCTCATTGTCAGTGTGGCATTCGTATTAAAATAATCAAATCAGCTTTATCCAGGATTTAAATGGACCCTCTGCGAGGGCCCCCCATGCCTGCCGTCATTTCCAAGGTGCACAGTTGCTTTTTAAGCCATTAGCCGAGGCTATTCTTGTAGCCCCAATGTGCCCCAACATACAGCTCTTGTAAAGTTTTAGTGCCAGTGAATAGGCTGGAGTCCAGGCGTCATTAGGTATGAGAAATGAGGAATACATGGCTGTTCAGGGGGAATTTCACAGACCATTGATCACAGGCTGCTCCAGTGGCTTCTAACACCAGCTGCAAGGCTCGTGCGGCCCAGCGAAAACAAAAGCACAAAGCTTGGCGCTAAGAAAATGTTGACAGCTTGTTGGTAGTGGCAGAGACGAGCTGTGTGAGGCTTGGCACAATAACAACATGTGGAAGTACAAACAGATTTTTGTAGGACTTTTTTTCTAAAATTATTTTAGACTGGTTGGATTTGGTTATCTTTATTGGATAAACAGAAAAAAAAATATTTATTTTCTCAGTATAGTTTAGGAAGTTGCAAAAAATGTAAGAATATTCGTATAGAGGAAAAGTAAATTTATTTTGTCCTCTTCGATAATATGGTTGGTTTAAACAAAAATCGAGTCCTGGTGTTTAATGCAATGTATGTATGACCAGACATTTGCCCTTGTAGTCATTTTCTTTTTTTACTTATCAGGGGTTACATAAAATGATTCACATCAGTCACTGTTACAGAGAAGCTTACAGTCCAATGCTCATAGCGTGGTAATACACATTTACATTCTAAATTGCTGGTTCCTGTGCCAGGCGGCCACGGCAAGCCAGGTAAAAATAAACAATTAAATCATTAATTATTTATGATCTCTAGCTCGATGCCCCATGCTGGTGATACATTACTAAACATCCTAATTTTGAGAGTCACCAGTCAACACTTGTAGCTCTCAACCTGAGTGCCATGCCCCACACTGGGGTTACGTTACTATTCATCCTAACTTTGAGAGTCTCCAATCAACACCTGTAGCTTTCGACCCCGGCTGTCTCTTACAGCTCTGGTCCTCAGTTAGGAACTAATCAGGTAGATTCATGTGATCAATATGCTAAATATAATATAGGCTCTATTAATAAAATGCGGCTTAAGCCTGCAGATGTCACTTCAGTCTGAAGGTGGCAGTGTTCACCTGTTTAAGACTGTAATTGTCAGATACAATTATAGAAGTAAAATAATAATAATACATATAATATGCCATTATTAAAAAATATATCTATCTATCTGTCTATCTGTCTGTCTGTCTGTCTGTCTGTCTATCTATCTATAGATAGATAGATAGATAGATAGATAGATAGATAGATAGATAGATAGATAGATAGATAGATAGATAGATAGATAGATAGATATAGTGTTGCCAACCTACCAGACTGAAATTTACTGACACAACACCCAAATTTTACTGGCACAGCCACGTTTTTACTGACATATCCAAAAGTTACAAAATGGCAGTTTTAAGTGCAAATTTCAGTTTTTAGGCTACAAACAAGTACAATATACAATTAGCAAGGTGATCTAAGGTAGATATTAAGGCAAAAACATTTTTCTTATTTTTTTTTCTCGATATAGTAAATAAGTAGCTCAGGGTCTCGGGCAAGAAATTAAATGGGCGGCACACACACATGAAATTGACTCTCACAGTGACACTGACAGCAGTGTGCAGCAGCACAGATGATGATGGTACCTCTCCAACATGACACGTCCCCTCCTGAGTCACAGTGACCTTCTCTCTCCATGCCAGGTGGTTCCGTAGACCTGCACATGAGGCTCCGGCTGCTATGTTCCCTTGCACCATGACTTCACGTGACACAATGCCGGCACAGTCCTGTAGCAGGCACTTGGATGGTCTTGGCCAAGCGTCACAGCAAAATACTGGCGGTTGGCAACACTGATATATATATATATATATACTGTATATATCATTATGAAAATTAGTCATAGTATGGTTATCATGCTTCCTAATTTCGTTAGGCCAAAAAAGAATTAAACTGTCTTCTGCTAGATAAAGGAAAAGCTTGGATAAAGGAAAATGCTGCAGTTGTCCCTCACCGGTTCTAAGCCCGAGGTCTTAGCAATCACATGACCGCTGATCATGTCAGTAATTTTTAGTAAGGGACAGTATAGAGCATAAATATGGGTGCACTGATTTGTAAAAGGGTTGTAATGGCAGTGACCTGTAGCAGTCCCATGTAAGATGTCTGTGGTTTCTGACTATCTTTGCCCAATCTCCAAACATTCCTGTGACATTTTCACGGCCTCTGACCATGTCTCCTAGCATGTTACATAGTCCATACTTGAAGCCCCCTGCATCAGGTAAGTTGCCATGCAGGCCAAAACAACAGGTTTACTTAACTAAAGCCCCCATTTTGCATGTACTCACCTTCCTATTGCTTACCTGCTGCTCCATTTGGATGGTAGGTATAAAGTGATGCATAGTACGGTACTTCAAAGTATGGGGAGACATGTGATTCACTTCTCTTCCTCCCATAATGCATGAGGTGAGGCAACAGAATAGTCACGTGGGGATGAGAGAGTCCCTAAATCAGGGCTTAGTTACTGTTTAGTAGCTGCAAATGAACAGAACTTGAGAAGAGTAATGGCATGGTAAGTATCAGTAGGGGGAAGGGGAAGCCAGTTTAGTGACCACAACCACTTTTAAGTGGCCCTAAAGTCTAAAAGTTAACAATACATAACTGAATATTTGTACCCAAAAGCCCAAAGGAGCAATAGGTTGTGCAAAAAAGTAAAGAACAATAGAAAATAATCCCAGCATTTTCAGTTTACAAGGAGCCTAGATGTTCTAGGTGCATCTTGGGAGATCAATGTCATCTTTCTTTGTCCCCCTTAATCCATCCAGCTCTGGATTGGAGAAGGACAGGGACACTGATCTCCCAAAATGCAGCCTAGACATATTGGGATTGATTTACCCAAACTGGTTATTGCAAAATTTTGCTGTGCTCGGTAGCCAATCAGCTTTTAACTTCAGTTTGTTCAATTAAACTTTGACAACAAAAAAACTGGAAGCTAATTGGTTCCTATGCAGAGCTGCACCGGATTGTGCACTCTCCAGTTTTAATAAATCAACCCCATTGCGGCCACAAAAGTACTGTGAATGCAATTTTTTAATAGTTTTTTTATCTTTACAATGTACAATCTGCAGCACATTTTGCAACAACACTGGGCACCCTACAGGACTACATTGCTTATTTTTAGCTGTTAGGACCATTTTACATCTTAAAAAAAAGAAGTATGAGCCACTAAAGGCAAGCTATAATGTATTTGTGTAATTGTATGTTCTTTATTTGTTTCATGTCTGGTTTTTACTCTTTAGAAACAATCTTAAGTAACAAATACATTTTTGATACATGATAAAGGATTCCCAAAGCACTGTGTAGAAGTTTAGGAGACAGCATAGCAGATGCCATCTAAGGCACTGCTATGTCTAATTGAAACATTAGCTGGATGATAACTGAGGAGCCTCTGCTTATGAGTCCTCACCTGCGTAATAATATTTCAGCTTAAAGCGGAGTTCCACACAAAAATGGAACTTCCGCTTTTCGGAACCCTCCCCCCCTCCGGTGTCACATTTGGCACCTTTCAGGGGGGAGGGGGGTGCAGATACCTGTCAAAGACAGGTATTTGCACCCACTTCCGGCATAGACTCCCATGGGAGTCTATGCCTCTTCCCGTCCCGACCGCGCTGTTTGCTGGGAACACACAGCTCCCAGGAGAGAGCAGTAGGGAACTGGGAAATGAAGCCGCAATGCTTCACTTCCTGATTCCCTCACCTAGGATGGCGGCGGCAGCTGCCGAGAACCGAGCGGGTTCTCGGCGTCCCCTGCCGACATCGCTGGACCCTGGGACAGGTAAGTGGCAATGTATTAAAAGTCAGCAGCTGCAGTATTTGTAGCTGCTGGCTTTTAATATTTTTTTTTTTTTGGCGGTGTGGGTGAACCCCCGCTTTAAGCTACGAAGCTCTGCTAATAACAGGTGTTTTCATCAAAGCAATCATGGAGCATCTAAAACATGAAAAGATGTCTAAAGCTGTACCTGCTGGTGCAAAAAAAATGCAAAATTTGGATAAGCACCATTTCATTAAAGAAAGAAGAATATTCTGTATATTTTTATTTTATTTTTTTAGTCTGACCATAAAATTCTGTATAAAACCACTTTACATTCACTTTAAAGAACAGGTTCACTTAAAAATAACAACTTCCAATGGACCTGAATGGGACCTTATTCCAATGGTACAGTCTATTAAATCTATGGGTAGTTACTGTGCAGACGTGGACAGTGCTGTAAACACTACCGTTCCGAAAGGAAAGAGATAAGTTGGCATCTGGGTGGAAGGAATTTGACCTAAAATGTTAGGGGGCTTGGGGATTTTTATTTTAAAGTGAACCTATCCTTTAGTAAGAGGCATGTCACTGGTTTGCTACATTACATTACAGGCTCAACATTGGTGTCTTCTCTTCAGATCACCTTTTCTTGAAACATTTTCCTATGAATAGAAAAAGTATTTGCTTTTATTTATTACAGGTACTTACAGTATATAGCTCCGTCAATTTACACAGGACTTTACATATATATATATATATATATATATATATATATATATATATATATATTGTACATTCACATCAGTCCCTTCCCCAGGAAGCATCAATCTAAGGTCCCTAACTCACATCCTTACACATACTAGGGCCAATTTAGACTTGAGCCAATTAACCTACCAGCATGTCTTTGGAGTGTAGGAGGAAACTGGAGTACCCGGAGGAAACCGACACAGGCACAGGGAGAACATGCAAATACCAGGCAGGTAGTGTCGTGATTGGGGTTCGAACCGGCGACCCAAGTGCTTTTGGATTTTAGGTCCACTTTTAGCAAGTTTTGATATTGCGCAGATTTCAGTGTGGTGGAAAATCCTTTTCCAATTCTGCTGGCAGGAAGCTTCAATTAAAAAAAGGCATAGAAACACTCCAAGTGTAATTATGTATTTACACTGACTTATTCACATGCCAAATGTGATTGAATCATAAATAGGATTATCCAGAGGAAGGCAAAAAAAAACCGAATAAAGCCTCATCCAATTTGCTGCAACA
This sequence comes from Lithobates clamitans, assembly GCA_037952925.1. Taxonomy (NCBI): domain Eukaryota; kingdom Metazoa; phylum Chordata; class Amphibia; order Anura; family Ranidae; genus Lithobates; species Lithobates clamitans. The sequence continues at coordinate 274,270 of JBBGZY010001809.1, read as the reverse complement.
GGAAAAAATTCAATCTTACCTATGCCCAAGAGCAATTGAATACCACACGTGAGTATTATTCAACAAGGTATACCTTATAAATATAATAGAGGTCATTTTGGTACATATTTTTTTGCTCAGAAGGTGGAATTACATAATAATAAACACCTCCATTCTGCACCATTCAGCCTCTCCAGGTTAAATCCACCTATCGTATTTTTTCACTCTTCACCTGATGCCATCATTAGTCCATAGCTCATCTATTGCCTTGGCACACAACCAGGCCAGGCGGCGATTTAAGCACCAGGAAATTTAACGATACGTCTTTTCTGGCAGCGGCATCAGTCCCGGATCACGGCACAAAGCACAAAGTGTCCAGCAATAGCCTCTCCAATTCCTTAATAGCTTGCCAATTAGAGACGAGAATGGCACATGTCTAGGAAAACAAAAAGCTTGTCATTGCATACATTATGCTTGGCACAGAGAAATGGATTTGTCCTATTACCTCCCCCACTATTTGCTTTGGTGTCAGAGCCAGCAGTAAAGTGCCGGGTGGCAAGTGCCAAATTAACATCTTTATGTGTGTCCTTGAACCACACTAGGCTCGGGGCTTTCATGTCGTAATGATGGCAAGCCCCACGCAGTCTCATGGTTCATGCCACTTGATACCAAGGTGATAAATAGGCAAATATTATTATTATTGATGATTGTTAAAGCTTTCTCCAGGCAAGCAATCCAATTCAACCCTCGTCAAAGTCCCTTCTATGTGCCTTATAAATATTTCAATTTTATTTTTTAATTGCCTTTTTAGACCCAGTGACCTTATCATTGGGTCATGTGCTCTACCACCAGTGGGAAGGGTCAGCAAGGCACCTTATGTGTTCAAACATTCCTCTTGGGTTTTTTTTTGCAGCCTTCCTCATATACCACACCATTTATTGACTATAAAAACACAATATTATTGGTATGGTATATGACGAAGACTGAAATAATGGAGACGAGCAGCATTTACTCTACTGACTGGTGGCATCCTATGTGTTTTCTTTCTGATGTAAGCCCACTCTGCCAGACTACAACTAGGCATTACCTGTAATATTGTGGGCTGGCATATGAGTGAATGCATAGGCAGTATTAGGGCAGTAGAGATATCATTGCTGCAGCATCAATACCTGCCACGGACCAGTGCCGTAATGCAGGCCTCTTGAACCCATTGGGAAAGAGAGCCCTGACTGATGGGGGCATAACCAGGGCAGAGTATGGTGACTAGGGGTCACTGTGGATTGGTGGGGGGACGGGATGGGGTTGGGCCTGAGCTCACTAGGGTGATTGCCCCAGGGGATTCTGGGCCTTTTTGTGAAGAAGAGTGGTAAGAGCTGCCCACCCTCCCGCCCTATTTATGGTTGGTAAGTCACAGCTTGCTGCGGTTTTTGGTGACCTTTCCAGCAAAACATGGCGGTAAGAGGTACGCCCTTCATGCTAATTGGGAGATAGACAGCCGTCCGGCACTTATGGTAAGGACAGGCCCCTCAGTTATCTCCCTTTCACCATTCGGAATTGAGTGCTCACAGTGCTACTGTGACTGGCACTGTGGAATGTTTAATTGTTATATGTTCAAGTGGTTAAAGTGTTCAAATTAATAAAGCTGTGGCCTTGCCCTTTCCAACACTAATGGTGGTAAGTGGTCTTTATTGGATGGGAAGAAGGGGTAAGGTCTAAGTTTTGGCTGGATTATGGGACCTGGGTTTATTGCACCTCAGCAGTCATGACTAATCCCCTGTGATCTAGAGGAAGAAAAGTAAGAAAAAGAAGGAAGGGCATCGTTAAAAGTGCTGGATAATGCTGGATGTCATTCAACATCCATAGGCTGAACAAGGATTTCACAAAGCAGATTATAAGTGCAATTATTTGTAGAAATGACATTAAACAGCACAAATATTAAAACTAAGATCCTTCTTGTGAAACTTGGGCTGGTTTGTTTCAGCACAGATTCTCACTTCTGAGTTGAATTTTAGATAAGCGCACACAAATGTAATCTTCAACTGAAATTTGATTATTTCATCCTTTCTTTTGATGCTTGTTAGACATGAAAAAGCTGGCTCGCACGTGTCAGAAGTGTCGCGGCTTTTCTAGGAATAGCAAGATACTCTTCTTTTAAAGAAATTCAGAATTTATTCAGGGGCAGGTGTGTAAATTTCATCTTGAGGGTACGATCAGACTGCAGTTCACAAGGTTCTTCCAGTTACCTCAAAGTCAAGTTCTCAGACTGAGCAGAAGACCCGGAGAAAGGGTCCCTCACCCAGCCATACATTGGTGTTGAAAGGCAAGGAAAATAATGCTCAGTTTGGTTCTCCACGTGGTTTTCAATTAGACTTGAAATGTGCTGATAGCCTTCTTTACTTTCAAACTCAAGCAAAAGGGGAAATAGCTCAAGATTTTCATGTGCAGGATGTTTTATCCCAAGGATGCAGTTGCCTTTTAAATCAAAGAATATTGTGGCATGAAGTTTTTTTCTCCAGTGCCTTTCTGAGACGTATTCAACTGGTTCATGTAATGAAAAATGTCAGCTAAGTAGGCAACATTTCTGCAGCTATTTTCATCCTCAAAGCGCTCAGCCAAATGTGGCCTATTATTTCCTTGAAAGTACTTCTTCAATTCTTCTTTCAGCTCACACTAATGAGAACTTGTCCTCTGCTGAGCCACATGATTTCTGTATGCAGCAGTAGACTTTTGTGCTCTTTGTTCATGTTTTCACAGTTTCTTTGAACATTCTTGAGTTTAATAAAGTTAACTGTTTTTTGTATGCCAACTATTTGTAGTAAGGTGCTTTTTTTAATTTTGATAGAGCCATTGCTGTATTTGTAAGTTGTTTGCTACAGACAAGGATCAATGGATTGGGACAATTTGGATCACCTGTTAATGTAAAACCCATGGATCGCGTTTATTGTGAAGACAGAGGTTTTTTTGTGTCCAATATTGTATTTTTCTTTAATAGTGGAGCATCACTGGCACATTGAATGCTCAAACAAGAGCCCTTCTATTGATCAGCAACTGTTTGCCTAATGAAGGGGTTGATTCATAGCTTTGAACCTTTGCATATTTAGTGATGTTGTCTGAGCATGCAATGTGTCAGTGATGATCCATTATTAAAGATTTCTACTAGTAGCACCATCCACTTTCTCGCTGTAGCACTCGGTTCACATAGGCCACTTTAACTGTTTGGAGTACACCCTGTGGAAATTATTTATGGAAAATGAATGGAAATGAATTATGGAAATTAAAAATGGAAACATTTAGTGAATGGAAATTGCCCACAATGCAACAGGACAGCCAGAAGACCCTTTCCAGCTTCCAACGGGCAATCTTCAGTGAGCTCTCCAGACTAGGTCCTTAGGTGAAATCCTTTGATTAACTCCAGAAAAGGACTTTTAGAAGTAGGCCCCCCAGCTTTGCCACAGCTGGGACCTCCATGAACATGCAGCAACCTCCAGCAGTCTGCCGAGAGGGGTAGAACTCTACTGGGAACTCCTTCGGTAGAATAAGAAGAACCCCTGCTCCAGGCCTCAGTTTATGTATGTGCTGTCCAGCCATCTACTGGACCCGCCTCCTCAGGGATTGGCTAAAGCACAATAAATATTCAGGCTGCCCATTTGCTTTGCCCAACCTCCTATGTTCCAGAAGCAGTGAAGAGCAATCAAATCTGCAGCCTGTGAGATCCAAAACATCCAAAAGCAATCAACACCTGCTCCACCGATTACATGGAGAGCCAAAAGTAGCTACATTTGCCTAACTTCCTAGAAACCTAACTAGAAGGGTGCTACAACAGATAACACTATTTATCGGTGATATGATTGGTTCTCAGTGCAAATCTCTACATTAATTCTCAGTGTAAAACCCACATTAGTTCTAAGTGCAAAACTCAGCACTGGTGCTCAGTGCTAAAGGTACATCGCTGCAGCTCATGGTATGGTATGCTATTTTTCAGGAGCAATTCCAGACATAAAGTACTTTTTTTTCCAGGGCATTGCTTTGGCTCAATTTCCATTTCTTAAAGATTCTTGTGTGATAGAAAAACTTCACTTTTTGACCTCAGATACACATAAATATTATTTAAAGGCATTATAAACCCTCCTACCTATCATGAAATTTACTGACAGAGCCACAATTTTTACTGACACCGCAAAAAAGTAGCCTTAATTACAGTTTTCAGTGCTAAACAGTGCAAATATCAATATTTAAACTATAAACACATAGCTAGTGCCAATAGCAATGTGTTTAGGTTAAACAAATGTCAAAAAACATACTTTCCAATTTACATGAAGGTCAGGTTACTATAACCCAGAAAGCACAGAGTTCCCCCTTACATCAGAGTCTGCAGGATTCCCCCTTACAGTAAAAGGGAACTCCTATGTAAAAGGGAACACCACAGACCATGATGTAAGGGGGAACTCTGATGTAAGGGGGGGCTCTGGTGACTAGAGACCCTCTTACTCAGAGTGAATACACTAAGGTAATGGGGTTACTAATATAGGGGGAACCTTTATATTGGTGCCCCCTTATATTAGTACCCCCCTCAGACCGGCCTGGTGGCGCTGTCACTGACCTCCTCTCAGGTGCACCGTGCAGGGCTCAGTCAGACGGCAGCTCTGTTTTTTTTCTATAGTCTCCTCTCCACAGTCCACACACATCTGACTCCTCCTATGACCCCCATACCGGCAGCGCTCCCACTCTGGACTCCTCTCCAGACTCCCCCTCAGAGACTGCAGACATGATAAAAGACAAGGGATGGTTAGAGGCTGCAGACATGAAACAGGAGGTGAACAGAGGCTGCGGATATGATACAGGGAGGTGGACAGAGGCTGCAGACATGATGAAAGACAAGAAATGGTCAGAGGCTTCGGACATGATACAGGAGGTGGATAGAGGCTGTGGACATAATCCAGGAGGTGGACAGAGGCTGCGGACATGATACAGGAGGTGGACAGAGGCTGTGCACATGATCCAAGAGGTGGACAGAGGCTGTGGGCATGATACAGGAGGTAGACAGAGGCTGCAGACATGATCCAGGAGGTGGACAGAGGCTGCAGACTTAATCCAGGAGGTGGACAGAGGCTGCAGACATGATCAAAGACAAGAAATGGTCAGAGGCTTCGGACATGATACAGGAGGTGGTTAGAGACTGCGGACATGATACAGGAGGTGGACAAAGGCTAAGGACATGATACAGGAGGTGGACAGAGACTGTGGATATGATACAGGAGGTGGACAGAGGCTGTGGACATGGTAGTGTCCTCATCCTCTCACAGTAGCTTCCTCCTCTGTCCACCTTCATATTACCTCTCCACATCAGTGTTTCCTTCTCCTGTGCCTTTTTCACCTCTCCACAGGGCAGCACATCAGTGTCCTTCTCTGTCTCTGCACAGCTTCCCCCCCCCCCCAGTAATGTCCTCCTCTGCCCCCTTTTTGCTATCCCTCCACACACAGTGTCATTCTCCTCACCCCTCCTCGGCTCCTCCTCTGCTGTGATGAGTGCATGAGGCGCTGCCACGACACCGCCAAGAACAAGTGGACTGGCTTCTTATAAAAAATGGCGCCAAGCGGCACCATTACATTACTGCGCATGCGCCGCCTGGCCGAGCGTGCATGGGCAGTTGCATGGTCAGCTTGTGGTCATCTTTTTTACGGGCACCACTGCTTGTAACGGACATTTATGGGCAGTCCGAAAATGGACTTTAAATTATGAACTGCCCGTAAATGAATGGGCAGTTGGCAACGCTGTACCTGCATCTCGATCATGTAGTCGTATGGTGCTACTTGTTGCACATCCTATAGTAGAGTAAATCTTCATATTCTGGTGTCGCTCATATAGTAGAATTGTGGCATAATAGAACATTTATTGCATGATCCATAAATGACATACAGGTGCTAAATGTTGGTAGATTTTTTTTTTCTCATGTATAGTCATAGTATACATGGCATTAATGAGATTAAGACAACACAGGAAACCCATGCTGGCAAATTAGTGCTGTATAAGTGACCCCAGCTAGGGCTGCTTATTGTGATTCTTATTGTGGTGGAGGAGGTAGTTAATCATTTTGAAAAAAAATGTTGCCTCACTATTGTACTTACCTGCTGCTGGCTTTGTAAACGGCTCTTCCCATCCCACGCCGATCTCTTCTGTGGCATCATTCAATGATTGTTTCTCATTGATTTAAAGCAGACAATACCGCACTTGGCCATTAGGCGGAGCTAAGTATCATATGAAATGATATTAACGCCACCTACAGTCCAAATGTGGTATTTTCCAGTATAAATCAATGGGAAAAAAACAGCACAGGAAATACCCTAAAAACTCATTTTTTTGCCTCATTCACATAGCATAAATGTGCATGCATTATTACTGGGCGAATTGCTATACCATTTTTTTTTTGTTAAATAAATATACACCTTTGGGAAAAAGCAGCCTTAGCATGTCAGCACATGACAATGTGTGCGCCGCAGTGAACAGTATTGTGGTATTAAGGGGAGCCCTAATGTGGGATTTTTTGAGCACGTTAAATGTCATGTTTTTAAATTGGGGGGAGGTCTAATGAATAAGCATTGAAATAAAAGGTTTGTGTTAACAAGCAGAAGTACTCCTTAATCAAAAATACGCAAGCGGGAGAATCTGTGCATTCTACAGATCAATATATATGCTGTAATCATGAAGAATAAATTAAACTTGCTTTTAAATTTACAAAAATTAACTTAACAACAGATTTTCTTCACATTTTTGCAATCAGGTGGAAATAGACAATTAAAGTCATCATGGTATTTCTTGCTGTCATTGTATATAACAGAGGGTTTGTAGCATTGACGGTCTCACTTGGTCTCTTGGTAACTACAAGGTTAATCGGATTACAGGATTGAGATAGCTAGTGGCTGTATCAGATAAAGGAACAGGTGCCTGTCAGCTACCAAACATGACCTTACTCCCTCTAGTGGTGATTATAAGCAATACAGCCTCATCTATAGTCATCCTGTTACAACCGTTACTAATACAGGAAAAATAGGAAAAATATTACAATACTGAAATCAGATCATGTCACAGTTTAGAGTTGTTTAATGATTTGACTACCGGAGCATTTTTGAATTTTTCACACACGTTAAAATCTGAATGTTTTTTTTGGATAGAAATTACTTTAAACAATTATATTTTTTTAATAAAAAATATGTTTTACTCTCCAGAGGCCCTGGAAAAATATAAAATGAGGGTAGCTGAATGTTTTGTGTCACACAATATTTTGTACAGCTGTTTATCAAATAAATATTTTCAGGAAACAATAGACTAAAATGAATTTTAGTGCAAACACAACATTATACCCATTTTGGTAAAAATCTAAATCATGGGTTTGCATACATTAAATACATACCAAACATGTCAACCCGTACAATTGCACGTACAACGAAACCGAAAAAATATATGATAACTGAAAATCTCCTTAGGCGACACTTTAAAAACCTTTACATTGTAGCATTAATCATGAATGATGACCCCAGAATTATTGTTCTCACTCATTGGCAGTGATACCTCACATGTGTGGTGCAATTTATGTTTATATGCATGCCCTTGCATTTGGGTACATACAAAGGTGCTTTCATTTTATTTATTTTTTTTACTATTTTTATTTATTTTGTTACAATTTTTAAAACTCTTTTTTATTTATTTCATTTTACTGCTATCACAAGAGGGCTACGAAGCCCTTTATGTGATTGCATGGGCAGGTGTCAGGTACTCTTTTTAGAGACATCTATCAGACCACAATGTTTCCATCTGCCCTCCACTGCAGCTAATCAAGCACAGGTTGCTTGATCAGCTGCATCCTCAGCTACAAAAAACGGGGAAATGAAAGCTCTGAAACTGGAAGTGATTTGGATTAAGCCCAATTCCAGAGAAACCCAGACATGAGAATGAACTGCTTGTAGCGAGAGGATGCGTGGGGGGAAAGGGAGCAAGGGCTGACCCGAGGATCCCTTGTGAAATAATAGCAGAGAAGATCAAACGCTTCAAACGCACACCAGTTAAGTAGCTCCGTGAAATCCCCACAAACCCCTAGCTTGTCTATACTTGGTATGGGAAAGTTTGAGAGGGTGAGACGCAAAAAATGGATGACCTGACAGGAGTTTGCAGGGGTCTGAAGTGCTGGATACCTGATGGATGTGTTTGATAGAGTTGGTGGATAAGGCCAATACGCTGTGACAATATGCACCATTAAACATGGAGACACCATACCAGACACCCAGAAACTGGTCCCACATTATATGTATCGGGTCGTGCTTCTGCTTGCAACCTGCCAACCGAGTCTGAATCCTGAACAGGGGAAGGAGGGCCAGACCCAATCCTGGGGAATGAACCTTGGGGCATGATACAGTATGCCCCAAAGTGACTGTAAGCCCCCCTTTTTTGGAACGGGCTGGGGGTCAGACAAAAGATGACTGGTCTGATATACCAGAGCAGTTCTCCAGGCAACATCGTAATCAAGAGATTAGGGCCGAGAGTGGAACCCAGAATAATGATAACGTTTGGCCCGAACCTACCAGTTTTTGGGCTGTCAAAGCAGACGTTGGCTTAGCACACACCTTAAGAGAGACTATAGATCCCTGGGTGGTAACCAGGGTCTCCATGCCACAGGACATCGACTGAATGAACTAACCCCTGACCCCCCTGCTTTTGACCCAAGGGTAAGCCCAGTGGTGAAACAACATCTGCACCCTTTATCTTGCCCTACGAACGGTCAGGTCTGATGGAAGTAAGTTCAAGCATTGTTGATATCAGTTTGGATGCCCCCAACTGTAGCAAGTGCTGAATCGTCAAACCATGGATGAGTACCTTGATGAGAAATGTTCCCGCAGGAAAGAGTAACAACTGATATTGGACACTTGCCACTGGCACCCTGGTGGTTCGGCCCCCCACCTTCGGAACAAAGGTAAAGAACCAGACCAAGCACCCCTGGAAATTACTGCCTCCAGTACCTTGGTTGGCAAAGAAGCATGACTGTCTGCTGAAGCCAAGATACTACAAACAAAGAATATGACGAGATGGCTATGAGGCCTGCATGCAGGCCTGAAAAAACTTCCAGCAGGGCTGTCTGAAGACAGGGGATGGGAGATTCCAACACAGCCCCTGACAAGGAACTTACTTGGCTCAGACATATTAACCAGAAGGCCCAATAGACTGGACCAAGGGGATGCTGACCTAGCCTGCCAGAATGTAGGAAGAGCAGAAGCTGGGGGTGCGCTGACACCCTGCCTCTGACCGCACGAGCTTCGTTTATCTCCATCCTGACTTGCAACCGAACAGGTCGTGGAGAGCATATTTGCCAACATGAATCTGCATTTGAAGAATAATGCCTAGAACATGCACCATGCTGGTAGATGAGAGTAGCTGGGATGAAATTGAAAACAAACTGAAGCGTACCGCTGTGGCCAAGAAAGGACACCCCTGTGATAAATTCCGCTGTGTGCTTCAGTATGGACCGACTTCTGAATGACGGAGTGCTACCATACTCTGAACCCTCCCGTGTGAATGAAGGGATGAACGTGAATTGTTGCTTGTGAAGCGTGCAACATGCCCAAACCCAAGCAAACATAAACTAAGACAACAAACAACCACATATGGGAATACCACCCAACTGAGCCTACCTGAGTATGAGGATGTGAGCAGTGATGACCAGACTATGGCACGTGAATGAAACCTGAGGACAGCCCCCCCCCCTATTGTATGTGGTAATTGATTCCGAGAAACCAGCAGAGACAGGTAAATTAACTAAACACTCAGACCGTGGTGGGCAATCGTACAGGTGTACGGATGAACGTGCATTGTATGACGTGTGGTATACGGGCGAGAAGATTGTGGTCAACAATCATTAAAAAACTAAACCTCAGCCCGTATGGATCTGTAGACGTGACAAATCCTGAGATGTGCGCCCTGGCTGACTAACCCAGGTATACAAAGAACGATGAGACATGGACACAAGATGAACAGCTGTTGATGTATGCCGTGACTGCATGGCACACTATGCCATGACAGAACAAGCTACCACATGATCGCTGAGACAGAACACGATGAGACAGAACACGCTGAGACAGAAACCGCTGTGGCTGATCCGTCATGACAGAACCTCAGTGCAGAACCCGCCATGATTGAACCCGGCGTGACCGAACACGGCGTGACTGAACACGCTGTGACTGCACCCGCTATGACTGAAACATGCTGTGACTGAACCCGCTAAGACAGCGACCGCTATGACAGGAACCGCTGATGCCCACGCTATGGCCGAAATGCTATGACCGGACTGTTCTGACTGGAGACGTTCCAACTGAACATGCCCCGACTGAAACACGCTATGGCTGAAACAGGCCATGACTGAAATACACCATGACTGAAACACGTCATGACTGGAACACGCCAAGACTGAAACATGCCATGACTGAAACACGCCATGCCTGGAATGCGCCCTGACTGAACACACTAGATTGAAACCTGTTGGATGAAACATGCTGTGACTGACCATGCTGTGACTGAACACGCCAAATTGGAAAACGCAATGACTGGAACATGCTATGACTGAACCCGCTGTAAGTGGAACACGCTGTGGTAGAACACGCTGACTGAAACACGCTATGACTCAACATGCTATGACTGAAGTACACTAATAAAATGTTACTCGAGTATCTGAAGTATATCAAAATATAATCATTACTCTTATCTGGGATTTATCATAATGAATAATTATTGTAATAATGTAGAATAATGTCATTCCAAAGGTTTTTCTTTTTTAAATATAAAACACTTGGTGATCCTGCCATGAAGGTCCTCGTTCAAATAATTCCAGTGTTGGGGGGGGGAAACTGTCTCACATTTGCACTCCTATGTTATCAGCCTGTCACGTGTGTCCCTTGCAAAGACTGTGGCCTCTTTCACGTGGGGCCTGAGGCACATAGATAGTGAATAGGCCATGTGTTTATGCAGCACTAGGTGTACTAGGTGCTGTGTGCAGGTAGCCCATGTAGGTGTATAGGGCAGCCTTTTTCAACCATTTAACCCAGGAGGGACTCTTAAAAAAATGTTCAGTTCTCAGGGAACACCTGCTTAAATTATTAGAAAAATGGCAACTTACATTGGCGGTGCGTGAGAAGAATGTCCCTTACAATGGTGGTCAGTGGGAAGAATGCCCCTTACATTGGTGGTCAGTGGAAAGAAAGTTCCTTACTTTTGTTGTCAGTGAGAAGAATGCTCCTTACATTGGTGATCAGTGGGAAGAATATTCCTTACATTGGTGATCAGTGGGAAGAATGTGTCTTATGCCGCGTACACACGATCTGACTTTCTGGCATACTTGGTCCGGCACACTTTCCGACGGACTTTGTCCGCCAGGTGCGCCGGACTTTAAAACTGACGGACTTGCCAAAACACGACCGGACTTTCCAGCGGGCTAAATCCGCCCGTCTTTCCGATGGACTTTCGCCGGAGTTACGGCAGACTTTCAGAATGAACGGACTTGCCCACACATGGACAAGTCCGTTCATTTTGAACGTGACTCAGGTACAACGGGACTAGAAAAGGAAGTCAATCTTGCCGCTTTTATCGGCGAGATTGACACCTTGCGAGCACCGTCGCGGGTCATACCAGGCCCTTAGGTCTGGTATGGATTATAAAGGGAACCCCCTACGCTGAAAAAACGGTGTGGGGTCCCCCCTAAAATCCATACCAGACCCCGATCCAAGCATGCAGCCCGGCCAGTCAGGAAAGGACCTTGTCCCCATCTTGATGAGGACAAGGGCCTCTTCCCGACAACCCTGGCCGTTGGTTGTCGGGGTCTGCGGGCGGGGGACTTATCGGAATCCGGGAGCCCCCTATAATAAGAGGGCCCCCAGATCCCGGCCCCCCCACCCTATGTGAACGAGTATGGGGTACATGGTACCCCTACCCATTCACCTAGGGAAAAAGCGTCAATAATAAAACACACTACACAAGTTTTTAAAATAATTTATTAAACAGCTCCGGGGGGGGGGTCTTCCTCCGGCTTCGGGGGTCTTCCGACTTCGGGGGTCCCTCCTGTTCCTCTTCTTCCAGCCCGGCCTCCGCTCCCTCTGGCCTCTTCTCCCGGTGTTCCAGTTCTTCGGCCGGCTCATCCGCTGTCTTCAGGCTGCTCTTTTGCCAGCGGAGGTCCGGACTTCTGGGCTTCTTGTCTTCTTCCCTCTTCTCTTCTCCAGATGTTGACACAACGCTCTCTCCGGCTGGACTGCTCTCTGAGTGCTCTGACTCACCGGGTGATGTTGACCACGCCCCCTAAAACGTCACAGTCCCAGCATGCCCAGGGACTGTGACATCATAAGGGGGCGGGGTCTCCGCCTATATAAGTCACAACGGAGCGCTCAGAGAGCAGTCCAGCCGGAGAGAGCATCGTGTCAACATCTGGAGAAGAGAAGAGGGAAGAAGCCCAGAAGCCCAGACCTCCGCTGGCAAAAGAGCGGCCTGAAGACAGCGGAGGAGCCAGCCGAAGAACTGGAACACCGGGAGAAGAGGCCGGAGGGAGCGGAGAAGAACCAACCGGACGCCGGGAGAAGAGGAACCGGAGGGACCCCCGAAGCCGGAAGGAAACCGCTGAAGCCGGAATAAGACCCCCGAAGCCGGAGGAAGACCCCCCCGGAGCTGTTTAATAAATTATTTTAAAAACTTGTGTAGTGTGTTTTATTATTGACGCTTTTTTCCTAGGTGAATGGGTAGGGGTACCATGTACCCCATACTCATTCACATAGGGTGGGGGGCCGGGATCTGGGGGCCCTCTTATTATAGGGAGCTCCCGGATTCCGATAAGCCCCCCGCCCGCAGACCCCGACAACCAACGGCCAGGGTTGTCGGGAAGAGGCCCTTGTCCTCATCAAGATGGGGACAAGGTGCTTTGGGGGAGGGGGGACACTCCGGGACCCCTCCCCCAAAGCACCCCCCCATGTTGAGGGCATGCGGCCTGGTACGGTTCAGGAGGGGGGGCCTGCTCGTCCCCACCCCCTTTCCTGACCGGCCGGGCTGCGTGCTCGGATCGGGGTCTGGTATGGATTTTAGGGGGGACCCCACGCCGTTTTTTCGGCGTAGGGGGTTCCCTTTATAATCCATACCAGACCTAAGGGCCTGGTATGCCCCGCGCTCGCGCAATAGGAAAATTTGTTTTTCCTATTGCAGCGAGCGCGAAATGCAATATCCTGCCCTTGCGTCGCATCTGGTCCGTTGGAACAGCATACAGACAAGCGAGCTTCCCGTCAAACCAGCACACAGACGAGCGGACTTTCCGCCAGAAACTGAGTCCGACGAAAAGATTTAAAACATGTTTCAAATCTAGGTCCGGCAGGCTTTTGTGAAAAAAACCGCCGGAAAAGTCTGTCGGAGCCTACACACGGTCGGAGCCTACACACCAAGTATGCCGGAAAGTCCGCTCGTGTGTACGCGGCATTACATTGGTGGTCAGTGGCAAGAATGCTCCTTTAGTTGGTGGTCAATGGGAAGAATGCTGCTTATGTTGGTGGTAATTGAGAAGAATGGCCCTTACATTGGTGGTCAGTGGGAAGAATGTTCCTTACATTGGTGGTCAGTGGGAAGAATTCCCCTTACATTGTTGGTCAGTGGGAAGAATTCCCCTTGCATTGGTGGTCAGTGGGAAGAATGCTCCTTACATTGGTGGTCAGTGGGAAGAATGTCTCTTACATTGGTGGTCAGTGGGAAGAATACTCCTTTAGTTGGTGGTCAGTGGGAAGAATGCCCCTTATGTTGGTGGTAATTGAGAAGAATGGCCCTTACATTGGTGATCAGTGGGAAGAATGTTCCTTACATTGGCAGTCTGTGGGAAGAATGTGTCACATATCTTGTGGCAGAGCATGATGTGTAGAGGGAGACCTCTCGTACAGCCCCAGCTCAAGGGCCACTGGAGTTGCGAAAGTGGCGCAAGAGCACGGTGAAGTAACAGTGCCTGCAAGATCTTCCGTTGGCCGCAGAGGTGTGTGGCAGGTAGGTCACAATGGCTGGGCTAGATGGCTGAAGCCATATATTGGCCATTTGGCGTAAGCATTAATGGCTAACAGGCATACCCATTTTAGCGCCCACGCATGTGCAGATGCACGTCTGCGCATGCGTATCCGCCTCGGCTGCACTATGGCCAACACGTTCCTGACAGAATGCCTCTTATATTGGTGGTCAGTGGGGAGAATGTCCCTTACATTGGTGGTAATTGGGAGGAATGCCTCTTACATTGGTGTTCAGTGGAAAGAATGCTCCTTACATTGGTGTTCAGTGGCAAGAATGCTCCTTACATTGGTGTTCAGTGGGAAGAATGCCTCTTACATTGGCGTTCAGTGGGAAGACTGTATTCTTTACAGTGGTGGTCAAATGGCAAACTTACAGACAGCTAGAAAAAAAGTGGCTTTGGGCAAGTAATTATGTAGGCATTATCAGATGGGAGGCCAATCAGTCATATCTCAAGGAACCCCTGCCAATCTCTGGAGAAACTCTAGGATTCCACGGAACCCTGGTTGAGAATGACTGGTAAAGGGACACAATGGATGCACGGACCCAGCCGTTTGTCCTACTTTGACAGTGTGAATTCAGGGCCACTCACCTACACCCGCACGCCTATCAAATTGGCTGTGTCCTTGAAGCCGCTGCGTCCCCACACACAACCATGGGCTGCCTGCACACAGCACCTGGTGGCTCAAGCCCATTCACCATCTACGGGCCTTTGTGCCCATTTGAATGGGGCCTACAATAGTCTGTGCTGACCCACATTGCACAGGCATTGTCCACTATTTTCACTATTGGAAAACCAGTCCTGAGCAATGATCTGTGTGGTCGAGAAGTGGCTGAAATGAAAGTGGAGATCAGGAACATGGAAATGGGAAAGTTATACAAAAAAAAATGTATTTGATGGTAAAAGGCATGGCAATCATTTATGATACACATATCGTACAGTTGGGTTTACGTCTTCATTCTGGCTCTAATACACAGATATTACTGGGTGCGCATTGCCACATTTTCCCACGTAGATTCTCTTTCACGTATATGAAAATAGAACAAAGCATTGCAGGTTTTGCATATTTTCCGGTGGACGCTGTACAGTGCAGTCTGGCAGACGGTATCTGTCATTGTTCACGAAAGACACTCCTTGGTAAAATATGTTCGTTTAACCTGGACCAGAATAGCTGAGCATGTAGCAGTGAACAATTCTACACGGTATTTGCAAAGAGATTAGGATTAACATTTTATTGCATGTTCCCCCTGCCGGCCTCACCGTGCAGCTCTGCAGTCCTCTTCTTACCTGCCTGCCATCAGTGGGAAGGAACTGGCAGCGGGTCCAGGTATTCCTTTTTTTTTTTTTTTTCCAGCAGCAGACCTTGAAATGCTGAGAAGCCAGAGATCAATGTGAATGCTGTTTTTGGCAGAGGACTCGGATATTGTCTCAGCGCCGTGGGAAAATCTTTAATGCCCAAACGTTTACTAACAGCAAGGTTACAAAGGAACCTTATAGATCTTTAGAAAGGACTTACGTGTTGCGCGATTCTTGCAGTTTTGTTTTCACCAACATTTCTGGACATGGCGAAGGCCAAATCTAGCCAGAACTTTATTTTATTACTTATTTATTGATATATACTGTATATACAGGTGCATCTCATAAAATTTGAATATCATCAAAAAGTTAATTCCTTTCTTTTAAATGTGATGATTATGGCTTACAGCTAGTGAAAACCCAAAATTCAGTATCTCAGAAAGTTAGAATATTACATAAGACCAATAAAAAAAAAAAAAATTTGTAATGCAGAAATGTTGGCTTACTGAAAAGTATGTCCATGTACAGTATAGTATGCACTCAATAATTAGTTGGGGCTCCTTTTGCATGAATTACTGCAATAATGCGACGTGGCATGAAGGGGATCAGCCTGTGGCACTGCTGAGGCATTATGGAAGCCCAGGTTGCTTTGATAGTGGTGTTCAGCTCATCTACATTGTTGGGTCTGGTGTCTCTCATCTTCACAAGATTCTCTTTGGGGTTTAGGTCAGGCAAGTTTGCTGACCAATCAAGCACAGTGATACCATGATCATTAAACCAGGTATTGGTACTTTTGGCAGTGTGGGCAGGTGCCAAGGCCTGCTGAAAAATGAAATCAGCATCTCCTTAAAGCTGGTCAGCAGAGGGAAGCATGAAGTGCTCTAGAATTTCCCGGTAGAGGGCTGCGCTTAGATAAAACACAGTAGACAAACACCAGCAGATGACATGGCTCTCTAAATTATTATTATTATTATTATTATTATTATTATACAGTATTTATATAGCGCCAACAGTTTACGTAGCGCTTTACAACTTGAGGATAGACAGTACAAATACAATACAATTTGATACAGTAGGAATCAGAGGGCCCTGCTCCTTAGAGCTTACAATCTAAGAGGGAAGGTCAAGAGATACAAGAGGTAATAACTGTGGGTGATGTGCTGATTGAGAAGATAAATGTACAGTTGTTAGGTGGGGGCCAGATAGGCTTCTCTGAAGAGATGAGATTTCAGGGATCGTCTGAAAGTGGATAAAGTAGGAGAAAATCGGACGGATTGGGGTAGAGCATTCCAGAGGATGGGGGAGGCTCTGGAGAAGTCCTGAAGGCGAGCATGGGATGAGGTGACAAGGGAGTTTGAGAGCAGGAGGTCTTGGGAGGAGCGAAGAGAACGATTAGGTTGGTATTTTGTGACTAGGTTAGAGATGTAGCTGGGGGCCAGCTTGTGGATGGCTTTGTAAGTTATAGTTAGTATCTTGAATTTAATTCGGTGACTGAGTGGCAGCCAATGGAGGGATTGGCAGAGGGGTGTAGCAGACGCTGAACGGTTTGTGTGGTGGATGAGCCTGGCAGCAGCGTTCATGATGGACTGAAGTGGGGATAGCCTATTTAGAGGTAAACCAATGAGGAGGGGGTTGCAGTAGTCAAGGCGGGAGATGACCAGGGAGTGGATTAGAAGCTTTGTGGTGACATTGGTTAGGAAGGGGCTTACCTTGGAGATGTTGCAAAGACAGAGGCGGCAAGCTTTGGATAGTGATAGAATGTGGGGTCGAAAGGTTAGTTCAGAGTCCAGGATTACACCTAGGACCTTGGCGTGGGGAGATGGGTTGATAGTTGAGCCGTTGATCTTGACAGGGAGATCAGGGGAAGTGGCACCTGAGGGAGGAAATATCATGAGCTCGGTTTTGGATAGGTTGAGTTTGAGAAAGTGATGTGACATCCAGGCTGATATGTCTGCTAATAAGTTGGTAATGCGTGAGGAGACAGATGGAGAGAGCTGGGGGGTGGAGAGATAAATCATCACGAATTGTGGAAAATGTTGCATTTCATTTGGAAATCAAGGTCCCAGAGTCTGGAGGAAGAGTGGAGAGGCACAGAATCCAAGTTGCATGAGGTCCAGTTTAATGTTTCCACAGTCACTGTCGATTTGGGGAGCCATGTCATCTGCTGATGTTGGTCCACTGTGTTTTATCAAGTCCAAATCAGCACAGCCGTCTACCAGGAAATTCTAGAGCACTTCATGCTTCTGTCTGCTGACCAGCTTTATGAAGATGGCTGCAAGGAGAAGGTTTTGTTTTAGAAAGGGAAATTGAAGGGGGGGTGGGGTGCTAAGAGTGGTGATTTAGGAAGGTTTGTGTTAGGAGGGGGGATTTGAAGTGGGGGAGCAGATATGTACTAGGAGGGGAATTTTTAGGGGTAGAGGATTAGTGCTGGGGTGATGAAATTCTTTGGGGGGGGCAGTTGAGCTGGGGAATTAGGGGGATGGGGGGAAAATATTTGTGCTCGGAGGGGGTAAGCATGCAGGTTAGCTTTTTTTGCATGTTAATCTTAAATAAAAAATGAAGAGGTTACTAAATTTACAAAAGTTCTCGTACGACATAAATTTTTTTTAGAAGTGATGTAATGTGTTGTAGTGTCTTTGTATTGCATTTTCAGACAAAAACTGTCTGAATAAACTAAAATCGTATGATCTCGTATCCTACGAGAACAATTTTCGTGTTTCTCCCATCGGATAATATCAGATGAACAGATCGGCTCTCGAAAGCTGTGTACCAACAATCTGATTATCGTATTTCTTGTAAAAAAAAAAAAAAAAAACAATCTGATTATCGTACGATCGCTTAGAAAGCGGTACTCCTTGTACTATTTTCTGATCATGTGTACGGGCCTTAAGAAAAAGCGCTGCGTAATTGTACAAATATTATAGGTAAATGTGCAAAAAATATATAAATATAACACATATGGTAAATACATACAATGATGGTGAAATTATGTGATACAAGTGATAATGTCCAAAGTACTTTATAATGAAAGTCCACAACAAATGCAAAATTCATCAAATCACGTGCCACCTCCACCAGGACTCCCAAGGGTGTGCTCTCACCTTGTAGTTTGACCCCCACTACAAAGGTCAAAAAAGCATGGACAGACGGATATCTCCAAGGTAAACACCTCTTGAATACTCCCAAACATAATGTAGGCACTTTCCACCGCTTTCAGATTACACTCAGCACCACATGGGTTAATCAGCCAGTGTGTCCAATGCTCACAGAAAAAAGCAATTCATGGTGCACACTGCTGAAAATATTTTATTTAAAGCAAAAGAATATAAAATGCACTCTCATTAAAAAGACATAAAGAGACACTGGGGGTTATTTACTAAAGGCAAATCCACCTTGCACTACATTTGTACTGAAAGTGCTCTTGCAGTGCACTTGGCAGTGCAGTCACTGTAGATCTGAGGGGGACATGCAAGGAAACTAAAAAACATAATTTTAGCTTGCATGTGATTGGATGACAAAATCAGCAGAGCTTCCCCTCATTTCAGATCTTGCAGTCCACTTGTAGTGCAAAGTGGATTTGCCTTTAGTAAATCAACCCCACTGTGTGGCTATTGCACCGTTGCAGGCTCGGGATCGTTCCTATATTTATCCGCCTAGGGATGGACCAGATGCTGGAAGCCCTCACCACTAGTCTCTTCCGAATCGCTGCAGCTCCACCCACGGCTAAACAGAGTGTGAGTCTAGCGGTGAGGGCATCTGATCCATTCCTAAGCAGTTCATCATGGGAGAGATCCCGGGCCTTCACCTTATTTATTATTTTAATGTGAGTGCATTTTATCATTTTTTTGCTTTAAAAAAATATTTTCAGCAGTGAGCACTATGAATTTGCCTTTTTCTTTGAGCCTTGTACACACAGGGCTGCAGAGATGTGATGTGTATTTTCAGCTGACTGATTAACCCATGTGGTGCCTAGTGTTATTTGAAAGTGCCTCCATTATTTTTGGTAATATTCAAGAGGGATTTACTGTACCTTGGAGATATCCCTCTGTCCATGCTTGTTAGACTTTTGTGGTGAGGGTCAAACTACTAGGTGATCACACCCTTGGGAGTCCTAGTGGAGGTGGCACGTGATTTGTTGGATTCATATTTTTATTCAGCATTTGTTTTGCGTTTTAAAATAAAGTACTTTGGACATTGTCACTTGTAACACATAATTTTACCACCATTGTATTGATTTATAATTTGCGTTTAACTTACATTTTTGCACTTTTAACTATATTATTTGTACAACAGTGCAGCACTTTTCTTACATTGTATTATCACTTTTACACCTGCTAATGCATGCAGCTCAATTGTTGAGGGCTCGTGCACAGATATGTTTTCTCTTTATTGTGAAGGTTTACATTTTAACTGAACTGATAAAAAGAAAAAAAAAATTCCTAAACACATCAACTGACTTGGATGATTATTCTGCAATTGTATTAAAATTCACACAATAAATCATGGTATTAAACCTCATTAATCTTTCGATCTATGTTTAGCTTTAGAGGTTAGATTTGATCAATGATTTATCAGGTTTAATGACCAGGACGAATCAGGTGACCACTTTGGAGAGGCAAGAGATTATTTTAATTTATTTTAGCCTATTATTCACAAAACGGACCCATTTTAAAGGAGATCTGATCAAAATTAATTAAAAATCCATCACCTGTATATGTAGGCATAAACAGATGCCAGTCTGTTCTGCAACCAAACTATTTCAATTTTATGGCCAGCTATAGAGGGCCATTATATGTTATAGTTATGCCGCAAAACCAGATTTCACCCCCCAGGCTGAAAAGAAAAATTAACCTACATATCTTTGTGTGGCCTTTCTCAACCTTTTTTTAACCATGGAGGAACCCTTGAAATAATATTTAGGTCTCAGGGAACCTCTGCTAAAAATTAATAAATCTACAGCTCATAATACATTAGCCAAACCACATTGGTAGTTGATCAGGACTTCTTTGAACATTATTGTTAGCGGAAAGAATGTTCTTTTACACTGGTGATCAGTGGAAAAAAATGACAATTTTAGTGGTGGTCAGTGTAGGGCTCCTATACATTGGTGGTCAGTGTAGGGCATCTATACATTGGTGGTCAATGTTGGGCCTCTATACAATGGCGGTCAGTGTAGGGCCTCCATACTTTGTGGAAGAAATGTTCTCCTTTCAGAGACTGAACATGATCACTGGTGTCAGTATTTACTAACCCGAGAAACAAGAGCAGTAGCTCAACTAGGCCCATTCCAGTGGTTCTGCTGAGTGGCGTTGGTACCAGAACTTTGTGGGCACCATCAGGCAAGAGACCAATCCATCACTGCTCAAAGAAAGCCTACCAATCTCTGGAGGATCCCAGGGTTCCAAAGAACCCTGGATGAGAATGACTGGTCTGGAGAATGCCCTGGATGTGTGGGAAGGAAACCCCAGTGACCCTAGAGTGATCTTGAGCAAGCAGGATTTCTAGTTTGTTTTGCCCTTTTATCAGTTATACTAATACCTTATGTTTTCTTTTACTGAATTTAGTAAAGGAGACTTGCGTATATGAAGATCATTGTTTATTGTCAAAATATAACCTTCAATGTGACACCATGCTACTGAGCATGCCAGCTTACATTTCATGGTCACCTTTGGTGACACAGTTGTCTTGCATACCTTGTAGCGGCATTGTAATAGGAAAGATTAATTCAATAACATTTAAAGCTGAAGTTTAGGTATGGCATTTTTTTTTTACATAACTACATTGGTTCAGCTTGGACCAATGTAAGTATGTATGTTCCATACCTGTGTGATCCCTCTAGAACAGGCATTCTCAACCAGGATTCCATGGAACCCTAGGGTTCCTGCAGAGGTTGCCAAGGGTTCCTTGAGCTGTGACTGATGGACCTCTCTATCTGATGATGCCTATAATGCATCTGGAAAGTATTCACAGCACTTCACTTGTTCTGCATTTTGCAATGTTACAGCCTTATTCCAAAATGGATTAAATTCATTATCTTCCTCAAAATTCTACAAGCAATACCCCATGATGACAATGTGAAAGAAGTTTGTTTGAA
Source organism: Lithobates clamitans (assembly GCA_037952925.1). Lineage (NCBI taxonomy): Eukaryota > Metazoa > Chordata > Amphibia > Anura > Ranidae > Lithobates > Lithobates clamitans. The sequence continues at coordinate 252,847 of JBBGZY010001809.1, read as the reverse complement.
ATCGTTTATTAAAAATAAAAAAGGAAAAAATTCCCTTACATAAGTTTTCACAGCCTTTGTCAATACTTTGTTGAAGCACCTTTGGCACCAATTACAGCCGCAAATCTTTTTGGATATGATGCTACAAGCACACCTACTTTTGGACAGTTTCTCCCATTCTTCTTTGCAGGACCTCTCAAGCTCTATCAGGTTGGATCAGAAGCGTTGGTGCACAACCATTTTCAGATCTCTCCAGGGATGGTCAATTGGGTACAAGTCTGGACTCTCAAGGATCTTCACAGAGTTGTCCCGTTTAAGCTTGTTGTCCTGTTGGAAAATTAACCTTTGCCCCAGTCTGAGGTCCAGAGCGCTCTGGAGCAGGTTTTCATCAAGGATGTCTCTGTACATTGCTGGATTCATCTTTCCCTCGATTCTGACTAGTCTCCCAGTACCTGGCGCTAAAAAACATCCCCACAGCATGATGCTGCCACCACCATGCTTTACTGTAGGGATGGTATTGGTCAAGTGATGAGCGGTGCCTGGTTTCCTCCAGACATTCAGGCCAAAGAGTTCAATCTTTGGTTCATCAGTCCAGAGAATTTTGTTTCTCATGGTCTGAGACTCCTTCAGGTGCCTTTTGCTAAACTCCAGACAGGCTGTCATTTGCCTTTTACTGGGGAGTGGCTTCCGTCTGGCCACTCTACCATATAGGCCTGATTGGTGGAGTGCTGCAGAGATGGTTGTTCTTCTGGAAGTTTCTCTTCTCTCCACAGAGAAACACTGGAGCTCTGTCAGAGTGATTATCAGGTTCTTGGTCACCTCCCTGACTAAGGCCCTTCTCCCCCGATCGCTTAGTTTGGCCCGGCGGCCTGCTATAGGAAGAGTTATGGTGGTTTCAAACTCCTTCTATTCATGGATGATGGAGGCCACTGTGCTCATTGGAACCTTCAATGCTGCAGAAATGTTTCTGTACCCTTCCCCAGATCTGTGCCTCCATACAATCCTGTCTCAGAGGTCTACAGACAATTCCTTGGACTTCATGGCTTGGGCTATGACATGCACTGTTAACTGTGGGACCTTCTATAGACAGGTGTGTGCCCCTCCAAAATCATGTCCAATCAACTGAATTTACCACAGGTGGACTCCAATCAAGTTGTAGAAATACCTCAAGCATAATCTGAGGAAACAGGATGCGCCTGAGCTCAATTTTGAGTGTCATGGCAAAGGCTGTGAATACTTATGTACATGGGATTTTTTTGCTTTTTATTTTTATTAAATTTGAAAAGATTTCAAACAAACCTCTTTCACATTGTCATTTATAGGGTATTGTTTGTAGAATTTTGAGGAAAATAATGAATTTAATCCATTTTAGAATATGACTGTAATATAACAAAATGTGGAAAAAGTGAAGCGCTGTGAATACTTTCCGGATGCACTGTACATAGTTTTGGGTCTAGAGCCACTTGGCAGAGCCAGCAGCATAACACCAATGATCTTTTTTGCTGTCTGTAAAGGTAGCATTCTGACCACTACTGTAAGGGGGGGGGGGGGGGGGATTTTTCTATTAACCACCAATGTAAGGAGCATTCTTCCTACTAACTGACCCCCAATAAATAAATTTTAGCAGGGGTTCCCCAAGACCTGAAATTTATTTCAGTAGTTCTTCTGGGGTAAAAAGGTTTTGAAAAGCTCTTCTAGAAAATGGATATCAATGTAGTAGGCATTGCTACTACAATGATTGATGCTAGCTTCTGGGTCCCGTACTGAGCATCTGCCTTGCTGCATTATGAGTACAGGAGGTCGCTTGCTCAGCATAGGCACCATTCAGAGAACAATTTGCTTTTTCTCAATTAATGCAGTGTTCTGTGATTGGACAAGGTGGAGATTGTGATGTCACCGCCCTGCCTCTTCACCACGTCCAATCAGAGAACCAACAGTGGGTGGTTGTGGTGCATACATTGATCACCTTTACAATAAAATCGCCCATGCATTCCAGCTTCCCCAGTATAATAAAAAGCACTGCTCAGGTATTGAAAACCAAGCATGTTTTCAATGTCATACCTGCAGGCTGTGCGTGACCTCTTCCAAGCTTGTCTGAAACCTGCATTGCACACAAGTGTGGCATGACCCCATTCAGTACTTCCCACTGTACACATCAGGGAGTGTAATTCTTGCCACAAAGAAAAGCATTGTGGCCATGCCATGTGTACAGCCCCGTCTGCTGCCTTTGCAGCTTATAAGGTTGTAGTTTGGGGGCAGCAAAGTGTAGGTAGGGTGCAGTGTGTGCCGCAACAAGAATTCACACAGTCAGGTGCAATGAGGAACTTGTAATAAAGCAAAGTAGGAACAGTTCACAACTAACCTAGTGGGAAGGCTGCCCAACCAGCTGCACTCACAGTTTCCAGCAACATGAAAGGAGAAGATTCCAGCCGGACTGACAATGCCTGTTGAGAGGGGCAAAATGAGGCCTGGCTGTCATGTGCCAGTCAGGAAGGTGTCTGGCAGAGATGCAACCCTATGCTTTTCCTCCTTGCCAGGAACCTTTCCCTAGCACTAGTACTGTCCCTACTCTACCAACTCACAAAAACATGCCAAAGCCAGAAGCCAGACCTTAAATAGGCTCTGCCTGACCCAAAATGGCTTCTAGAGTCCCATGGGGCAGCAGCAGCATCCAATAGGATAGCTTCCCAGTGACCCAGGTAATCACAGAGGAACCTTGTTCCTCTTGACTTTCTCCCCAACAGTGGAAGAGTGCCACCTGCAGTGGAGAAAGTCATTTGCACCTGCCTACAAACGACATACCTGAACTGTGTGTTTTTACCACCCCCAACTGCTAGTGTAAACAAGGCCTAGCAAGTCTCTGTGCACTAAATTAGCCAAAAAATGGAGCAGTGCTGCAATTCTACTCAATTCACTGCAGGGCAGTTGCGGCAGCACACAGTAGTCTAGCGGCCACATAGAAGTCATAGGGGAAGCAGCTTTATCTTGGAACTGATGACAAATTGCAGATGATTATCTGCGGGCGCCCCATCTTGTGATCTTTCATCAAATTCTTTTTGGGCTTTAAAGAAGATGCTTTCTGTAGAATATTTGAGCAAAGTTCTGAAATAAAATGACTAGATATTGATATATATCTACCAAGTATAGAAACAGCTTTACATTCAGCAAATGTAATGATTATTTCGATGTAACACGTTATACGCTTGACTCATGTTTGGTGGTGTGGAATGAGTGTCATGGAAGAAGCTTGCCTGGTGGAAATATTCCATTCCATTCACAGATAATGTGAGATTTTTCTAACCCCGAGCTGTATTTCTATACTGCAAATACCACTGTCACAAGTATTGACCAGACTATGCGAGCAATGACAGAGATATCTCCACAGGCCGAATCCTTTGAATTCTGCAGCCTACACACCGATATGCTAGGAAAACACGTGTTTAATGACCTTTGAAATGCTTACAACATTCGTGACAAAATATGTAACCCTGAACTTCCCAGAAACGAGAAAATCTTATTTCATACAGTTAAAGACGTCCTCTAAGCACTGGATATGTTTAACAGCCATCTCCAGGAAACTTGAAAATTCTCCCTGTGTCTGTATGAGGGTAGGAGAGAAAACGGGTGACAGTTGCTTGTCAGGTCCTCCATGATTCCCCCCTCGTTGGGCGCCAAGCAAGGGTCACATGAGAGGCCTACCCTGGGGTGGGTTCTTCTAGGCTATGTTAGGCACCTTATACAGGGTCATATTGCTACACATGGAGTACATTTGCTTTGTACCATCTTCATCAATGCCCTGGGACAAGGCTGAGGCTGCCGTAGGGGAATATTGCACCTTAAGGCGGGCCTCTACTCTTATAGATGAACATACACCATGTACACTTGCACTGGCCGTGACAATATACATCTTCTCTGTAATCTGAATTTAGGTGAGACATGCTGAGCCTTGTCCATATCCACCTGTCCAATGTTTTCCACTACTATTCCCCAATAGTGGTGTGGGCCCACTCTGCGCGGGCTCCACACGTGCACTTAACTTAACTTTTGAACCTCCGAACCTCTGTATAGGATGGGAACCTCTGCGGTGAGAATCTGCTCCTGTTGGAAGACAGACCGCTTCCATTACCCTAGGTAACCACTTGATGATAAGCAGCATTCTTCTGCTCCTCACGGGTGACATTCGCTGCCTCTCTCCCTTACGGGCACCGGTCTTAGCTCTCTACTCGGGAAAATGCTGTTGGAGATAACTCAAACCCGATCCAACCTTAGTTTTGACGAAGCACGCTAGTCGTGTGAAATGTGTCCCCTTTTATTTCCTGCCTGTATGCCACATGTCATCTGTGCATGTTTTTACTATCTCCTGAATGAACTACATTGCATCGTATGGGAGTCCAACCATCCTCTTCTTTATTTGTCTGAACCAACCTTAGCCACCTCCCTCAGGGGCTCTGGGCCCCACACTTCTGAGCTCTGTCCCAATTTTTTATATCACAGGATTAGTGGGCTGGACCCAGAGAAGAACCCATCAAAAGGCCAGGAAAGGCATTACCTCCTACCCTCCTGGCTGAGACAGCGCCTAACTGGCAATTTTAAACTGCTTACACCCCTACTGCAAAGGCTAACTGCTCATTTAGGTCTGGGTGCATGCAAAAGTAGATTTACCTACCAGATCCTCCATGCCGATAGACTGCTCTCTGCAGCGTCTTCTCCCCTATATTCCAATGTAATATGAGGACGCTGAGGGGCAGTCCCCTGCCAGAGCATAGGGGAACATTATCTGCCAGGGGAGTGAAGGATCGGGTAAGTAAAAGTGCTTGAATTCTTCCTTAGACCTAAACGAGCAATTTCCCTCAGTTGAGATTTAAAGTGTGTAGACAGGTTGCTTACAGAATGTTAGTTAATGCAGATGGCTGTCCTAGGCTGGGGAAAGAATTAACGTTCCTGGGCTTTTTGGACCCAATCTAGGTGACCTGTGATATAAATAAGAGGGAAGGCCAGATTCCAGAGGTTCGGCCTGCTCAAGAAGATGCCATAATTGCTGCAGAGGACCAACAGGGCATACTGCTGCAGTCTGTCAGAAGGCACCACGAGTCCGGAGAACCGCCAAGCGGGGGTGCATGGAGGTTCTTGGCGTATGAAAGAACTAGGGTCTCAGTAAAGCACATGTGTGGGGTATGAAGCAAAGTCACTACAAAGGGTCTACTTGGCAAGACAACCAGGAGGAGCGCAGTTGCTATGGGTAACCAAGGACTAGCACAAGGTACATTGCAGCCAGTCATGAGGCGTGGTACCTGGTGTAGGTGATGTGTCTTCCGGTAGCGAGGGGGTCGGTGATTTAGCTCTCTCCCCAGCGATCGGGTTCCCTAAGCAACTGGGACTGTACCCTCATTACAGAGACCCATACCCTGGCCATACGGTATGGGAGAGAAGGAGTAAATGAGAGCATGCCGGAACACCATTCTTTCCGGGGGGAGGGGGGGAGGTACGCAGGACTGGGGGAGAGAGGATGGGCTCAGCGGTGTTCTTCCTAAATGCAATTGTAGCAAGATCCCAAGCCTCCTATAGTCTAATGAGAACCTCCAGAGCCAAGAGCTGCTGACATCCTTCCATATAGGGTAGGTTGTAAGGCATAGTGGGTGTAATGCAAGGTAGATTCATGGGCGCCAGACACTTCTTGAATGCAAAGAGAGTTTATTTCTCTTGAACAGAACTTTGGGAGAGAGGGTTAGGGCCAGGACACCCTTATGCCGCGTACACACGAGCGGACTTTACGGCGGACTTTGCCCGGCGGACTGGATTTCGTCGGACAATTCGATGTGTGTGGGCTCCAGCGGACTTTGTGTTCTCAAAAGTTGGACGGAATTAGATTTGAAACTTGTTTAAAATGTATCCGTTGAAATCGAGTCCGGTCGAAAAGTCCGCCGTCTGTATGCTAGTTCGACGGACAAAAAGCCACGCTAGGGCAGCTATTGGCTACTGGCTATGAACTTCCTTGTTTTAGTCCGGTCGTACGTCATCACGTACGAATTCGACAGACTTTGGTGGATTGTGTGTAGGCAAGTCCGTTCGTTCACAAAGTCCGTTGGAAAGTACGCCGAAAAGTCCGCCGGGCAAAGTCCGCCGTAAAGTCCGCTCGTGTGTACGCGGCATTAGGCAGTTGCAATGTTAATTGGCAGACTCCGAGACTTCTACAGATAGACAGCCATGCAGGGAAAGGTATCCAGCAAGATACCACATCTGCATGTGTAGGAGTGCTGTCTCCTATGGCAACAGTCTTGGAACAGTTCCTAACACAAATTGTAACAAACTCCTTTACTTTCTCTACAGTCACTTCTTGTAGGTTCTCAACCCACTGAGCTCCCAGTCTCTCTCACTAGACTTGCTTATTCACTGCCACTGAATCCCTTGAGCTCTTTTAATCTTCAGTATCTCCCTCAAGCGTCACCCCCGCTTCTCTGCTGGGTCCCTAACTTGGCACCTTAAGATACTTCTCAAGCATCACCCGACTATCCTGCTTGGTCCCTGGCTTGACACTCAAGGCTGCTCTGCAAGCGCCCCCTCCGCTGGCTGGGTCTCTGCTGAAGGTTCCTGATTCTTCCCCGTCCCCGTCTGGTGAGAATACTGCTCTGGTACTTGCTTCAGCTACTCACTGTGGTCCCTGGTAACAAGGTGGCCAGTTCCTTAGTGGCAACAGCTTCCCCTCTACCTCCGACCACGACAGGTTCTGCGGCCAGCAGAACCGTCACTTCTGGTTGGACTGCAAGCCGCAACCCCAACCCTGCGCTGCTCTCTTGCTTCTGTATAGGCCCTCAGACAGCCTAGCAGCCAGGTGTGCCCGGGATAGGCCCAAACTCCAGACTAGCAGCCCAGGCAGCACAACACACGTCCACCAAGGCAGCCATCCAGGTTGCACAGAACCGCGATCACCTGACTCCACCCAAATATATAGGTTCTCCCAGCAGGCCAAAGGGTTTAAGAAAACCCTTGCCCTTTGGCTGAGATACCCCATTTTCTCCTAACCTGTCCTTGCTTTGACTTTGTCTTATCTAATATCACCAGGTACCCGGCCACCTAGCGGCAGAAGAGAGAAGTGCAGCAATTCCAGACTTAGGGTGAACTCAATTGATCCCTAACAATGAGCTAAGGTAACTACACCTGGCAGGTAATTTCGGAGCAACCCTGCCTAAACATCAGGGTTCTACACAATATACAGAACGGAAGTGTGTGTAGTAACACAAGAACTCTGTGTAATTAATTACTTCACACAGTGTATGGCTCATCTCTAAGTCAGGGAACCGACATAATGTTTGATTCTCACATGAACATTGATGAGCGCGCTCTGCGCAGAAGGTACCTCCATGTGCAGGGTGAGTGGCCCCGCCCACAACTGGCGGATGGCCCTGCCCACAACTATTTCTCTGGCCAAAAATGATAATCTGCCTGACAGTATGCTCATTGTTGAAAGCCTTATTTAAGTTAAAGCATTTACCCGGTTATCCTGCCTTTTAACCCAATCTGAACTGATTTCCTGTCCTGTTCCGACAACGCTATTCAGCCGCTCTGCAAATGCGGCTGAACCCAGATACAGAAAGCTTTGGGGACCACAGCTTTCTCCAGTTCGCATGCTCCTGGAGCCTTTATATAGAGAAGCTTTATAATTTTTCCTCCAAGACTTGATGAAGGGGGATCGGTTAGCCCCTGAAATGTGTACATACATTGTTGCATACATCAGCACCAGTGAGGGGTCTTACACACACTCCATGCAAATTTCACAAGCCAACTGTCGGTTTCTATAGATCCCTGGGGGCCTTTGTCCCCTGCCATGTTTCCCAGGCTCTGATATCTCACCTGTGACCCACATGACAGGTGTCACTCGCTAGTGGGGAGGGAGACCAGTGATTGTCTATTCAGTGATCTCCTCTAGCTAGTAATCCAGATCCAGAATCCAGATACAAGGATTTTGTCACTTTTGATTTCTGCTGTCACTTCCCCTGGCCAATGTGGCCGGGGAAGAAGCTAATAAGCATGATCTGCCCTCTATTAGCTTTGGTGGAGTGCAGGGGAATCATCAGGGATCTAATAGACTCCTGATGCCTCATTAGGGAGTCTCAAGAGAATCTGTCTCAGTAAATATGCTATCACATAGGGGGGCTATTGGTCCTGTATGTCAGGGGTCTTCAAACTATAGAGCGCAGGCCACTTGTGGCCAACTAAAAGATTTTATCCAGCCCACAGCTGACGTGCTCTTATGGAAACCCAATGTAAGGGGAACCATGATCTTGTGGAGTGGACTCTGATGGGGACCCTGATGAAAGGTGGAACTCTGACATAAGGAGGTCTCTGATGTAAGGGGGCACTCTAATGGGGACTCTGATGTAAGGGGGATTCTGATGGGGACCCTGATATAATGGGGAACTTTGATGTAAAGGGGACTCCAAAGGGGACCCAGATGTAAGAAGACTTCTGATGTAATGTGGATTCTGTGGGGGGCCCTGATTTAAAGAGACTCTATGAAAAAGGCACAGACTTAATGTATTTTTGTTCGACTTCTAGTTTTCTCTGACTTTCTGAATCATATCATGCTGATTACAAAAGAGCTCCAAGTAAAATGTATTCATTCATTTTCATTCTATTCTTTAATTTATAAACCTGTTTTTTTTTTTTTTAATCCTGTGTATATCTGTAAAACATACAATGTGGCCCTTGTACTGAAAAGTTTGGAGACGCCTGCTCCATTTAATAGCAATAAAATTAAGTTACTGATGTCATTTATAACCTCAGCTGAGTTGGGGGGGGGGGGGGGGGCAGTAACTCTTTACTGTCAGTTTCTTCCTGCATAAACAACTGGATCCCCTCCCCCAGCCTCTTTATATAGTGACAGGTCCTCTTTATTGTTATTACTAGGCAGAACCATCATTTCTAGCGATCAATACTCGACCCCTCCCCCCCCCCCTTTCCCCCTTATCTTTACACCATGAACACCATCATCCCTGGATATATACAGTTTTAAATACCCTCATCTGTGTTTATACCTATTAATAGTGAGCCCTGCGGACGAAGACTGGGATGGAATTAAAGTTCCATATTATTTTGTATATACTGTGATTCTGTACTTGCCAAATATGCTGCAGAAATCTCCCTCCACTAAGTCTGGCTGCATCCATTTTAACTGTGGGCCATAGTTGCCAACAGTCCCGATTTTCCAAGGACAATCCCAATTTTGGGACCCTCGTCCCGATTTAAGCTTGTCCCAATTATTTTCCCGGGATTTTGCTTTTGTCCCGGGAAAATCGGGAATGTTTTTGGCTAAAAACGGCAGCGGCGACACAAAAATGGCCAACGCCACTGCCACGAGTGTTGTTTCCCCTTGTGTTCAGTGCAGAGGGGCGGCTTCTCTCTTCAGTGTACAAATAGAAAATTAGAAAATTCTATTGTACACTGAAGCCTATTGGCTGCAGGGATTGGCGACCCCTCCTCGCTCTCCACTGAACACAAGGAAGTGATCAGCCTCCACCCTCCCCCACGGCCAACCCTCTGCCCCCGTGTATCCGATGAGCGGGGACACTGATGGAAGGACCGGGGCTCCGCTGGCTGGGGACAGTGATGGTCCTGGCTCCCCCCTTTCACAAGGCTCCATTTGGAAGACTCCTCGGACCCCCAGCTTGGCTTAGGTCGGCCCCATATCCTCACGCACCGCAGGTACGATCTTCTGGACATGGCTCTGCTGGGTATTGTAGTGTAGTGTAGTGGGCTGTGTAGTGGATAGTGTAGTGTAGTAATAAGTGTATTGTAGTGGTAAGCAGTGTAGTGTAGTGGTAATCAGTGTAGTGTAGTAGTCAATGTAGTGGACAGTGTGTAGTGGACAGGTAGGTCAATGTACTGGTCAGTATAGGAATCAGGTAGGTCAGTGCAGTGGACAGGTAGGTAAGTGTAATGGTCATTCTAGAAATCATGTAGGTCAGTGTAGTGGATAGGTAGGTCAGTGTAGGAATCAGGCTAGTAAGTACTATTGTAGGAAGGAAAGGGAGTGCTAAAAGTCCATAGGTTAGGGTGCGCAAATTTCTTGCCTTGCACCGGGCGCTGACCTCCCATGGTACACCACTGCTCCTGGGGGCACCTGATGCAAGGACGGACTCTGTTGGGGGCGCCTGATGCAAGGACAGACTCTGCTGGGGGCACCTGATGCAAGGACGGACTCTGCTGGGGGCACCTTATGCAAGGGCGGACTCTGCTGGGGGCACCTGATGCAAGGACGGACTCTGCTGGAGAGGCACTTGATGCAAGGATGGACTCTGCTGGGGGGGTACTTGATGCAAGGACAAACTCTGCTGGGGAGGCACCTGATGCAAGGACGGACTTTTCTGGGGAGGCACCTGATGCAAGCACGGACTCTGCTGGGGCAACCTGATGGCATCTGGTGGCAGGCGACGTGGCAGGTGACACGCTCAGGGGTCCCACTGATTCTGGATTATGGTGAGTTGAATGATTTCATTCTATATTACAATGTAATAATAGTAATAATGCGCTTCAATCATCCAGACACCACAACAACCATAGTGCTGGGATAATTGAAGCGCTAACACCAGGTGTTTGGAGTATCTTTATCTGCTGAATTGTTAAACTCTGAAATACACATTTCTATTGTGGTGTAGGATCTGGGCCTGCTGTCCCTCCATCCCTCTTTCCTTCCTTCTCTCTCCTTCCCTCCTTCTTTTCTTCTTTCTCTCTCCCTCCCTCTTTTCCCCTCCTTTCCATCTCTCATTCATCTCAGACTCTAACCACACCCCTATTTGAACCAAGCCCATATAAGCCACGCCCACTATTTCACGGAAATCACATCCATTTTTCAGCGCGGTGCGCTGTGAATGCGCCACATTTTTCTTTTTTTGCTATGTCACGCCTACAAACACACACCCCGCCCCCTAATTATAATAAGACACCGCCTATAGCCAAAAAAATGTCCCTAAATTTTTTTTTACAATGTTGGCAACTATGTGTGGGCAACTGAAGCTGCTGCCTGTTCACTTCCTGGATTTACACAGACACACAGAGGCACTCCAGCTCTGCAGCTCTCATTGGCCTTCTTATGACTCATCTCCCCTCCCTTCCTGGCAAACTCTCATGAGAGTGAGAGAGAGAGCTGTGCATGATGTCATAAGCCTAGGCTTTTTACCAGACAAGAAACAGGAAGTGGGCTGTATAAGGTATTTACTGGCAGAAAAAAAATGTTTTACTATCCAAAGTTAAAACAACAAGGGCAGAAGATTTAATAGATGGAAAGATGAAAAAATGACTTCTGCTGATGAGTTCTGCTTTAACAATAATTAGGAGCCATAAAGGCCATCTCCTGCCGGCATAAATCTGTAAATTTGACCAAAGTCAGGGGTTGTTTTTTTTTTTCTTGCACAGAGATTTAGTTTGTTTGCACATTTGCCATGAAAAGGAAAAACATTTTTTTTAAAAATGTTGGCTGGTAGGACGTTATCAGTGTCGCTGTGGGTGAACCTTTACCTGGTAACCATCGAGTCACTTCATTAAATGCTGGCTTTGTACAAAATGCTTTAATTTATTTTCTGCCTAAACATTTTTTAATATTTTTAAAGAGAACCAGTGATATATTTTTCATTTGTTTAATAAAAACTTCTTCCTAAAAATGTTTGATTTGTATTATTATCAATGTAGAGTTGGATGGAAAAAGCATGCATGGAGATTTAGAATAGGATTGAAGGGGGCATGGGGAGGTTCAGAAAGGAGAGGTGTAAAGATGTTCAGGGTGGAGTGAGGGGTGCAGAGAGGTTCAGTGGGGTAGAAAGGATGGTGCTGGGGGGATCAGAGTAGGGTAAAGAGGAGGGTTCAGATTTAGCTGGAGTGGAGTGGAGGGTACAGGAAGGTTTAAAGCAGGATGGAGTGGAGAGTACTAGGGGATTTATAGTGAGATGAAGTAAAGGGTACTGAGGGGTTTATAGTAAGTGGAGTGGAGGATACTGGGGGTTTATAGTGAGGTAGAGTAGAGGGTACTGGGGGGGGGGGTTAATAGTAAGGTGGAAAGAAGGGTTACTGAAGGGAGGCAAAGTGAGGTGGAGCGGAGTGTGCTGGGGGATTATAGTGGGGAGGAATGGAGGATACTCGGGGTTTTATAGTGAGGAGGAGTGGATGATACTGGGGGTGTATTGGGAGGTGAAGTGGAAGGTACTGGGGGGTTTTATGATGAGGTGGAGTGGAGGATACTGGGGGGTTTAAAGTAGGATGGAGTATAGAATACTGGGGGTTTATAGTGAGATGGATTGGAAGGTACTCAGGGGTTTGTAGTGAGGTGGAGTAGAGGGTACTGGGGGGGTGGGGGTGTACAGTGAGGTGGAGTGGAGGGTCCTGGGGGGTTTATAATGAGGTGGAGTGGAAGGTACTGGGGGGTTTATAGTGAGGTGGAGTGGGGGGTACTGGGGGGTTTATAGTGAGGTGCAGTGGAAGGTACTTGGAGGTTTATAGTGAGGTGGAGTGGAAGGTACTGGGGGGTTTATAGTGAAGTGGAGTGGGGAGTACTGGTGGAATTATAATGAGGTGCAGTGGAAGGTACTGGGGGGGGTGTACAGTGAGGTGGAGTGGAGGGTACTGGGGCGTTTATAGTGAGGTAGAGTGGAGGATACTGGGGTTTATAGTGAGGTGGAGTGGAAGGTACTTGGGGTTTTATAGTGAGGTGGAGTGGAAGGTACTGGGGGGGTTTATAGTGAGGTGGAGTGGAAGGTATTTGGAGGTTTATAGTGAGGTGGAGTGGAAGGTACTGCAGGGTTTATAGTGAGGTGGAGTGGAAGGTACTGGGGGTTATAGTGAGGTGGAGTGGAAGGTATTGGGGGGTTTATAGTGAGGTGGAGTGGAAGGTACTTGGAGGTTTATAATGAGGTGCAGTGGAAGGTACTTGGGAGTTTTTTTAGTGAGATCGAGTGGAAGGTACTGGGGGGTTTATAGTGAGGTGGATTGGAGGGTACTGGGGGTTTATAGTGAGGTGCAGTGGAAGGTACTGGGGGGTTTATAGTGAGGTGGAGTGGAAGGTACTGGGGGGTTTATAGTGAGGTGGAGTGGAAGGTACTGGGGGGTTTATAGTTAGGTGGAGTGGAGGGTACTGGGGGGTTTATAGTGAGGTGGAGTGGAAGGTAATGGGGGGTTTATAGTGAGGTGGAGTGGAAGGTATTGGGGGGTTTATAGTGAGGTGGAGTGGAAGGTAATGGGGGGTTTATAGTGAGGTGGAATGGAAGGTACTTGGAGGTTTATAGTGAGGTGGAGTGGAAGGTACTGGGAGGTTTATAGTGAGGTGGAGTGGAAGGTATTGGGGGGTTTATAGTGAGGTGGAGTGGAAGGTAATGGGGGGTTTATAGTGAGGTGGAGTGGAAGGTACTGGGGGGGTTTATAGTGAGGTGGAGAGGAAGGTACTGGGGGTTTATAGTGAGGTGCAGTGGAAGGTACTGGGGGGTTTATAGTGAGGTGGAGTGAAAGGTACTGGGGGGTTTATAGTGAGGTGGAGTGGGAGGTACTGGGGGGTTTATAGTAAGGTGGAGTGGAAGGTACTTGGAGGTTTATAGTGAGGTGGAGTGGAAGGTACTGAGGGGTTTATAGTGAGGTGGAGTGGAAGGTACTGGGGGGGTTTATAGTGAGGTGGAGTGGAAGGTACTTGGGGTTTTATAGTGAGGTGGAGTGGAAGGTATTTGGAGGTTTATAGTGAGGTGGAGTGGAAGGTACTGCAGGGTTTATAGTGAGGTGGAGTGGAAGGTACTGGGGTTTATAGTGAGGTGGAGTGGAAGGTACTGGGGGGGTTTATAGTGAGGTGGAGTGGAAGGTACTGGGGGGGTTTATAGTGAGGTGGAGTGGAAGGTAATGGGGGGTTTATAGTGAGGTGGAGAGGAAGGTACTGGGGGTTTATAGTGAGGTGCAGTGGAAGGTACTGGGGGGTTTATAGTGAGGTGGAGTGAAAGGTACTGGGGGGTTTATAGTGAGGTGGAGTGGAAGGTACTGGGGGGTTTATAGTTAGGTGGAGTGGAGGGTACTGGGGGGTTTATAGTGAGGTGGCATGGAAGGTAATGGGGGGTTTATAGTGAGGTGGAGTGGAAGGTACTGGGGGGTTTATAGTGAGGTGGAGTGGAAGGTATTGGGAGGTTTATAGTGAGGTGGAGTGGAAGGTACTGGGGGGTTTATAGTAGGGTGGAGTGTAAGGTACTGGGGGGTTTATAGTAGGGTGGAGTGTAAGGTACTGGGGGATTTATAGTGAGGTGGAGTGGAGGGTACTGGGGGGTTTATAGTGAGGTGGAGTGGAAGGTACTTGGAGGTTTATAGTGAGGTGGAGTGGAAGGTACTTGGAGGTTTATAGTGAGGTGGCATGGAAGGTAATGGGGGGTTTATAGTGAGGTGGAGTGGAAGGTACTGGGGGGTTTATAGTGAGGTGGAGTGGAAGGTATTGGGAGGTTTATAGTGAGGTGGAGTGGAAGGTACTGGGGGGTTTATAGTAGGGTGGAGTGTAAGGTACTGGGGGGTTTATAGTAGGGTGGAGTGTAAGGTACTGGGGGATTTATAGTGAGGTGGAGTGGAGGGTACTGGGGGGTTTATAGTGAGGTGGAGTGGAAGGTACTTGGAGGTTTATAGTGAGGTGGAGTGGAAGGTACTTGGAGGTTTATAGTGAGGTGGAGTGGAAGGTACTGGAACCCTCAGAGCAAGGTGGAATGAAGAGTGCTGGGAGGGTCTGAGTAGGATGGAGTGAAGGATGCTGGAGGGTTCAGAGTGGGTTGGAAAGGAGGATGCAGGTATGTTCCTGGTGGAGTGGAAGGTGCAGAGAGGCTTAAACCCTGTTGTACTTGCAGTGTTTTTAAAGGAATAAAACATGAGGTAATGTTTAGCAAAGATATACTGAATATGTCTTTTCCTAATTTGCCATGACATACATTCAACCAGAGAATGTGTAGCAATGCTCACACTGGTTATGTATTAACTAACTGCTATTATCTGCCAAAGTGTCATCCATCAAACTCTAAGAAGAATAAATAAATAAAAAAGAGCAGGTGCCCTTTCTGCTGAGGCAGCCGGTAGCATTGATTGAGTTACATAAAGACTTGTAGTGTTTTCATTTTTTTCTTGTAATCTGATTTTGTGAATATAAAAGGCGCTCCTTGCTCGAGGTGGTAAAGTTTATTAAAGGACAATCTGCCCCTCTCCTGGCATTCTGTCTGTCACTTTGATCTGAGACTTTTCTTATGTGGTCTTAACACCTTCGTGCTTTGTTATCGGCCAAGCTGGCTTTCTTCTGCAAGTTGATTGTTCTTGCCTCCTCACAGAAAAAAACAGCAATTATCTGGGATACAGGAAACCAAATCCGTTCAGTGTTGGTGTAACTGGAGAACACACACATGGGGGAGATTGGGTAGGCAGGACACCGGGGAAAGGTTCACAGACTTCTTTCTGGGAATGCTACTGGTTACTGTATCTAGTCATTGTTTGCATACAGTATGGGGAAATAAGTTGGCTATAACGCGGTAAGGGGCTGGTGCTCTGGGATGACTTTTTCATCCTCCCTCCTCCAATAAAATAAACTATGTGAATGGGGAAAGCAAAAGTGAATGACTAAGAACTGGGAAGAGGTTTAAATCTGAATTCCAGGCATTGCAACTTTACATAGTTATGTTATGTACAGTTTAGAGTGACCGATATAAGTATGTATCCGCCATACTGGTGGGATCCCTGTACTTTCTCAATTAATGCAAAGTGTTCTCTGTCTGATTGGACGAGGTGGAGATTGTGACATCACCTGTCAGAAGAACATTGGAAGAATATTCCTCACCTCTTGTAAGGGTGACAACTCTTGAATTTTGAACTTCACATTTCTTCAACTTTCTGTTTCAGTGACAATGGTCACCAAGACAAATAAAGAGGTAAAGAGGTAACTAGTGCAAACATAGCAATAGGAATCAAAATGTCTAGAATAGCCTTTCTCAGTTTTTTTTTTTTTTTAACGCAGAGGAAACCTTGAAATTACATTTTGATCTGAGGGAACTCCTGCTAATACTATATCTACATCTCACAATACATTAATGCGATGATCACTGGGAATAATGCTCACTGGTGGTCATTGAGAAGAATGCTCCTTACATTGGTGTGGTCATCGGGAAGAATGATTCTTCTATTGGTTATCAGTGGGAAGATTGATCCTTATATTGGTGCTCAGTGGGAAGAATAATCCTTATATTGGTGATCAGTGGAAAGAATACTCTATAAATTGGTGGTCAGTGGGAAGTAAGTGGGAAGAATGCTCCTTCTATTGATGGTCAGGGGGAGAATGCTCTTTACATTGGTGGACAGTGGAAAGAACAGTTATTACATTGGTGGGCAGTGGGAAGAATGCTCCTTACATTGGTGGGCAGTGGGAATAACAGTTCTTGAATTGGTGGGCAGGGGGTAGATTGCTCCTTACATTGGTGGTCACTGGGAAGAACACTTCTTACATTGGTGGTTATTGGGGAAAATGCTCCTTAGATTGGTGGTCAGTGGGAAGAGCACTTCTTACATTGGTGGCCAGTGGGAAGAATGTTCCTTACATTGGTGGTCAGTGGGAAGAATGATCCTTATATTGGTGGTGAGTGGAAAGAATATTCCATACATTGGTGGCCAGTGGGAAGAATGCTCCTTACATTGGTGGCCAGTAGGAAGAATGCTCTTTACATTGGTGGCCAGTAGGAAGAATGCTCTTTACATTGGTGGCCAGTAGGAAGAATGCTCTTTACATTGGTGGCCAGCGGGAAGAATGCTCCTTACATTGGTGGCCAGTTGTAACAATGCTCATTACAATGTTGATCAGTGGGAAGAATGACCCTTATATTGGTGGTCAGGGGAGGAATGCTCTTTACATTTGATGGCCAATGGGAAAAATGTTAATTACATTGGTGGTCAATGGGAAGAATGCTCCTTATGTTGGTGGTCAATATGGGAGGGATGCTAATTTACATTTGTGATCATTGGGAAGAATGCTCTTCTCACACATAGCTAAAAAGATTGTTGATGTCAGTGGGAATTTATTTGAGAGGCAAAATTTTCTTCTTGATCAAGGGACTCCTACAAAGGTCTTGAGGAACTCTAGTTGAGAAAGGCTGCTCTATGAGCACAAAGTGAGCACCACACCAATTTTTATAGAGTCCAAAGATATATGTTTACAGTATATACACATACACAGTACTATAGCATAAAACTTCTATGTATACCAACAACAGTACACTTATGTAATAAGCAATGAACTCGACTGATCGGAGTATTCACATGACCTAAACTGAGTCTAAGAAAAAACATCAGTCCTTTGAGGAATTTACATTGGATGGCTCACAGCATGTCATGTCTTACTATTCAGTAATGTATATACCTGAAAGTCCCTTCTGTTGTACTCTTGTTATTAGTGCTATTCTGCATAGACGACTGACAATATTGTCATCATACTTTTAATTTACACAATGGGACATTTTTGGATGTGTAAAGCATTCGCGTTTTTAATCTTGTGAATTTATAAAGTATTTTGGCAGTATACCCTTATACTATTTATTTTTTCTATTGTTGACTATTGGCCCTCAATTGAGATGACACAAGATGTAATCCCCCTTCAACCTTCTTGGAAGCCTGTGCAGGACTGGGTGGCAGGACTCTCAAGAAATTATGAAGATTCAAATGGCCTTTTATACCTGGAAGTGTTACAGCAGTCTAGATGTTTTGGATTCTTCTATGGGGCGCCGCCTGGAGCCCCCCTGGGGAATGTAAGCCAGAGAATTATGCTCCATAAATCAAGCTATTTCTCTTGATTATTGAGTAAAAACAACAACAGATCCAGTGCCTCATGCCCATACCTCCAACAATAAAACCCTGATAGGGGGTCCAACCTTTCCCTATGCTGTCCAAAACTAGAAAAAAAAAAAAAGTTTGAGCTTTATATTTACTTTAACCCCTAGTATTTGTTTAGTAAGAACACATTTCTCAGTGCTCGGAGTAGTACATAGAATAATTTGCATCAGTCCAGGCCCCCTGAAAGCACTAATAATGTAACATCCCTACCAAACTCACTAGGGTCATATTCAGGTGGAAGCCGGCTAAATAAGAGTATGTTTTGATATTGTGGGGCATACACAGGGAACACATACAAACTCCATGCAGATAGTTTCCTGGTGGGTATTAAACCCAGAACACAAAGCTACAAGAGTACTTCCATGTTGACCATATGTCTATGTGCTGCTGGTGGATTAGTATAATTGGAGGTCAGTGGGCAGAACTGATCCTGATGCATTGGCATTAATGCAAAAATAAAAATGCAAAAGTTTTATAGAGGTGGGTGTTTCTCTATTTGGCCAAGGTGGAGAGATTGGCATCACCACTTCTCTACCTTGTCCAATCAGAGAACGCTTAGCACTCATTGATAATATGCACAGTGATCTGCCCATGGCAAGCAACTGACCTCCTATGTTCACAATTCAGGGCAGCCACTCGGCACAGGACCTGGAAGCTAGTAGAGATCATCAGAGTAGCAGTGTCTTCTAGAGAGATTTCCAGCTTCTAGAGGTATCCCACAGGTATGTTATATACATAGTTACATTGGTCCAATGTAACTGTTAAAAATGTCATACCAGGAACTCTTCTTCAAGCATGCCTATCCCTGCTGAGGTTTACTTTAATGCAGAACGCCAGCATCCAAATATCTATGAATGTGTTGGGTATTTCCTAGCAAACCTGCCTACATCTAAATGTTGAGGACAAAGGTAAGTCAGCAGGTGCACAGAACATGGTCTTTTCTTGAGAAAGGAATGGAAGTGACTCAGGTTGGGCTGGATGTTGATGTTATGGCAGCTGTATACACTGCTCTACAAATAGCAGGTGAAGAGACAATATCCGGGTCGTATAGATAAGCCTTACCTGACAGCTGCTTGTGTGTTTTCCGGCAAAATACTGCAGATAGAGAGCCAAGAAAGAGACTGGTTTGATAAGTAACCCTAATCCCACACAATTAAGGATAAAAGGCTCTTACAATGCTGGATGCTGTTGTATCAGCACTTTTATTAGATTTCATCATCAACAATATAATCATATCCCAATCTGACACATTTGGTGTAATTCTTGAGAGAGGATTGAGCCATATACGGAAGCTTCAAGAAGGTAACAGTGGGAGTTTCCAACACTAAAAGTGCTCCTTATCGCATGGGAAGGTTTTTCAACTTGTTTCAACTAGAGTGATCATGAGTGCCAGACCACATATGGGCCACTGCTTTCCATAATCCAGATTATAAGCTGGATCACTGGTAGTTGGGAGGTAAGGTAGGAGACTCCTCATCCATCATCTCATATGTCACTGTCTGTCTATGCCTCAAAACATTAAAAAAATACCTATTGATTAAAGTCTAAAGATTCAAGCACACTAAGTTGTATATATGGATATATAAAAAAAACAATTAAAAGTTACCTAGTGGGACCTTCTATGCTTTGAGCAGAGTTCTTTTTAATTGCTGGTTCTCCTGCTTTTTCTTCTCACACTGATATTTATTGTAGCAGTTACCTTCAAATGGGGCTGCTGGAAAAGAATTGGGTCCCCTTTACCTGTTCAAAGGCTAAAACCACAATATGATGTTATAGAAAGAGGGGACAGACAATAAATGTTGGACTCTTTGAGAGCAGTTCCAGTTCTTTGCAACTTCTGACATCTTACGTCAAGAAGCATACCTTCCATACCTGAAGCTGTGGGCGAAAGGCACCTCTCCAGCTGAGCTTCCACAGGCAAGTTTCCTACAAGCAAGTTTGCTATCAGGCCCTCAGTCCATAGCACATGCTGAGTCCTAGTAGCAGTAGTTCTCTGGAACATCTACAGGAACAGAACCTCCCAGGGTAGAAGCCCCAGGGGAAAAGAGCTTTGATCAGATCCTCCAAAATATTTATTATCTCCCCAGCCTCACTCTCTGGGCCAGCTTCCCAGGGATTAGCTAAGGTCAGATAACTTCATAATCCAGTGTCTGACCCACCCACACTATTTATGGAATATTATTCCAGAATCAGACAGAAGCAATCAGCCACCAGGTTTAGAAACAAACTTGATCACACCTGAAAAGTAAATTGCAGCTCAGCAGGTCACAGCAAAGCCAAACACTCAATTTAGTCAGCCCAAGGTAGGGGCACTATAATATATACAAATCAATAATTTTAGGCATGCTGTCATCCTTAGTCGTGCACTACGTAAAGGCCACCTTGACAGCTGCCTGGCTATCTCCGACTTCAATACTTTCCAAGGCAATGGCAGGAACAAGTTAGCAGAATTCTTACGTCTGCAGTATCCGTGTCTATGACTTTGTATTGAAGCTATTGGATCAGTATGACAGTCAGTATTGAAACCATTTCAGCACCAAGAGGTCATCAAAGGCAGCCCACTCCACATATTTCTTTCAGTACTGGTTTTCTGGAATAAGACACAAAAGACATACACAGGCCAGGAGCTCCAACTTATGGGCCCCAGGTCTGTTTCAAGATACTCGCTAAGTAGGGAAGGAAGGATGAGGACCTGCAACTTCAAAATGTAGTCAGCAATTATGGCTCCTACTTTTATTCCTCATATTTCCTTAAAACAGCTGGAGATGTCTATTAATTGAGCATTTAGTGATTTCCTCAGATCTTTTCAGTATGCTGAAGGCCTTCTAAGCATAACAACTGGTACAAAGAAAGCATTACAGCTACTTACCCTACAGGCACTATCAGATTCAAACATCCACACCCCAGAGACCTGGAATATGATAGGTGGCAGCAGGTAATACAGCATTATTCAGCGATGGGAAACCGATGCTGATAATTATCATCACAAATATCAATGCCCAACCTAGGACTGCACTCAAACATACCTTGCAGTAGCCTTCACACTAAAACGAACACACCAAAAGTTTACCGCCTATAACCCTAAAATTAACCCTCCCTATAGCCCTCAAACTAATAATTGCTTTTACTTTGCCTGTAACCCTCACACTAAAACATAAAAACTTCGGCTCAGTTCACACATACGTGGCCGCGGCTCACAGCATGGGGTCCTGCATGAGTGCATGTCCCTGTTCACCAATTCCGGTGCGAATCGGGTCCAAATTGTTGCCTGAATTTGTACCTGAATTAGACCAGAAGATGCACAGGACGCTTTTTCAATGCGGACCGCAGCCGTCCTGGAGCTGTGTGAACCGGCTCTATTGAGAGGTGGTCATGCTCTCCTGTCATGTGAAGTGGATGCGGGGAAACCCACATCCAATTCGCATATGTCTGAACGAAGCCTCCAGCAACTCTAAAACAAACCCCTCTATATATCCCCCACACATACTAATCTTCCCTGTAACCCTCAAACTATTCATCACTTTAGTCTATAACCCCAACACTAACCCTGAACCCAATTTTCACTTTAACCCTTTTTCTACTGCCAAACATATATATGCAGCAGCAAAAGAGTGGGCTTTAACACCAACACGGCGCACACATATGCGCCATAGGGCAGCTGATGTTTATGTGCTGAGAGCACGCTTGTGAGAGGGTGTGGCGGCAGTAACTTACACACAGTCCAGATGCAAGAGAAAGAACTTGTATTGTAGTCAAAATATAATGCCGCGTACACATGGGTGGACTTTTCGACCGGACTGGTCCGACAAACTTTCCAGCAGACTTTTGATGGACTTCCGACAGACTTTCTAACGAACGGACTTGCCTACACACGATCACACCAAAGTCCGACGGATTCGTACGTGATGACGTACACCGGACTAAAATAAGGAAGTTGATAGCCAGTAGCCAATAGCTGCCCTAGCGTGGGTTTTTGTCCGTCGGACTAGCATACAGACGAGCGGATTTCTGGGTCCGGCGGAGTTATGACGTAAAGATCTGAAGCATGTTCCAAATCTAAAGTCCGTCAGATTTGCGACTGGAAAAGTCCGCTGAAGGTCCGGTAAAGCCCACACACGATCCGATTGTCCACCGGATTTGGTCTGTCGGCCGTCCGTCAGACCAGTCCGATCGAAAAGTCCGACCGTGTTTACGCCCCATAACCGTTCACAACAAGCCTGGCAGAAGGCAGCCCAACCGGGAACACTCACAGATGAACAGAAAATTGTAGCAGAGGTGATCTCAGCAAAACCGACAGCGTTCATCTTGAGTGGTGGAATGTGGCCCTGCTGGTCCCTGCCCGAGCAGGGAGGTTCCCAGGAGAAGTGGAGAATCCTAGACTTTCCCTACTTGTCTGGAACAAGTACAATCTGATTGCCTCTCGGGGGATCAGAAAGGAATTTTTTCCCCTGCTGTAGCAAATTGGATCATGCTTTCCTGGGTTTTTCGCCTTCTTCTGGATCAACTGTGGGCAAAGGATTGTGTATATGGGATTGTATGTTTTTTTTTTTTTTTGTTGAACTAGATGGAATGGTCTTTTTTCAACCTAACTATATAACAACCACAGCGCTGCGGTAGGTCATTGAGAACTACTAACTGAGAGCCGCTAAGGATGTCGGGGCTTGTAGTTCATTCAGACACACAGAGCTGTGTGTGTGAATGACGCGGCCGTACTGTTTTCAGACAGTGACAGCTAGTACGGGGAACTTCTCCCCATATTGCTGACGGGGGGGGGGGGGGGGGGGCAGCTGCAGAACTGGAAACATGATACATGCTCCACCCTAAAATCGTTCTAAAAGGTGAACTTCTCCTTTAAATAAACTCTTCCTGACCCAAGATGGCTGCCAGAGTCACATGGGCTGTCAACATCAAACCAGATCGCTGCCCCAGTGACCCAGGAAACCATAGAGGAACCATGCTCCTCTTGACTTCCTCTCCTTCTCCACTGCTGCTGTGGTTGAGCGCCACCTGCACTGGAGAAAATAGACTGCACCTGCCTACACACTCACTGCGTTCTTTCAGCACAAAGACCAAGCTGTCAGAGTCCAGGCTAAGGAGTTAACCCTAACACTAACCCTCTCTATAACTTCCACACTAAAACACTAACCCTCAGCCTAATAACCACTTTAAAATTTAACTAAAGGCATTTTTTTTTTTGATAGAGTGGAGAGGGATTAGAACACCTATCAGGTTTTTTTTTTGCTGTCTGTGTCCCCTGTAATTCTCCCTCTCTATTTGTCCTGTTTAACGCTATCAATAAAAGTGAAAGTAAAAGAAAATATCAAATTTTGGGTTGTCCCCAGAAACGTAATAGAGGGGAATTTCCAATGGGGACGCCAGTTCTGGTGAAATGAGTGGCCCCAAGGGATTTCCTCTCACTTCCTGTTTTGGCTATGGGACAGAAAATGAAGGGGATCCTTCCCAATGGGACACATGGAGCGAAAAAAATATCCAACGGTGTTATAACCCTCCCTTACTCTATTCAAAAATCCCCCCAAAAATTGGCTATAATTCTATGTTAACCCTGCCTGTAATCCCAACACTAATCCTCTTTAAAACCCCACTGTAACCTTCCTTATAACCCTCGCACTACAACCAACCCTCCTTTATGTAAATTAGCCCCCTTGTTTATATTCTTACTGAAGTTTGATTTCCCCGGACTAAAGATACCAGCAACATCTTCCATCTGTGAAATTTGCTACTTCATACTTTTGGTCAAGGTCAATCCCAACCCAGAAGGAACTTGGTTAACCTACCATTATGTCTTTCGACAGTAGAAGGAAACCAGAGCACCCAAATAAAAAGCAGCTCTGGGGAACAGCCATACTCCATGCAGATTGCTTATCCGGGAGAAATTAAACCAGGAACACTGTTTTTAAATGTATCAGTGTTGGGTACAGTATCCTCAAGCCGTTCCAAGGTTTTGAAGGCGTCGCTTTCTGGTGAAGTCAGTGCAAAACTTTGACTAATTCATCACATGTCACATCTGGGTTTCCAGCTTCCTACTAAATATTTGGGGATATTTGGGTCATGTTGTCTGGGCTTAAAAGAATGCTCCTATTATACCAGCATTTCATGAATTCCTGCCCATAGGATCGGAAACCGATGACCAAATGCGATCAGCTGATTCCTCGCCGAGTTTGTCTACTACAAATGAGCTTTTGTGGAGATGCTTCCTGTCTGCAGGCCATAAGCTGATCATTGTGATACGGAGAAGACATGGTACACCACATAAGGAATTCATGGACACATTGCCCACATGTTTCAAGGAAACCTTCTCCAGAGAGAGACCTGGAGCCTGCCACTGCTGACTTCTAAAAAGAATTATTGTCAGACCAGGAACATGTATGCAAGTGAAAACATCTGACCCTACCTGGACTTTCCTGATCTGCATACTTGTTCTGGGTCAGGGGCTTAGAAAACATTAAAGTGGAAGTAAACCCTCCTATCGTTTTCAGCCATAGAAGCCGCCATCTTGGTCTCTGTTTAATCTACAACTGCCATGATGCTGCACATGTGATCCGTTATGACACCAGCCATTGGATGGTTTGACAGTTTGGTTGAGAGCACAACCAATGGGAGTGTTACATTTCCGGCACGTGCCGGAAAGGTAACTGTTTTATGGATGGGTTTACTTCCGCTTTAAAGTCAGTGGGGTCACCATAATAACCAGGCAAGTAGCATCTTCACAAGGTGGTCAGCAGTGGCAGCTTCTAAAATTCTTTGGGGGTGTCAAGCAGCAAGTTGGACTGCAGAGGTTTTTAAATTCAGCCTGGTTTAGCCCTGGTTCACACTGCTGCGACTTGCCGTGCTACTTGCGACGCAAAGTGGCATGACAAGTAGAAACACATTTATTTCAATGGTGGCCATTCCAATCAATGCAACTTTTTCATTTAATTCAGCTAAATACATTCAAGGTGGTTCCAACAAAACGTGAGTTAACACTATAGTTGGTTTTCCTTGGAAAGCAGCCACAGCCTGATTAGAAAAATGCCTGTACCCTGCCAACATACTGCAGAAAAAGAACCCCTGCTCTCTGTGTTGAAGCAGCGGTCTCTCTACAAAGGTCTTACACATCCCTATGTTCAGAGTCAGGACGAGAGCTCTTGTAGCATACATTTTTCTGATTGTAGTGTTCTAGGTCTGACTCAGCATTAGGTGTGTAAGACCTCTGCACAGAGACCACTGCTTCCAGGCAAAGTGCAAGGGTCCTTCTCTGCAGCATGCTGGCGGGGGACAGGCTTGTCTACTCAGGCTGTGGCTGCTTTTCAAAATGGTTTCTAAAGGCAGTTTTTTTTTAACCCTACTGCATTCTATGCATTAAGGTAAAATAAACCTTCTGAGTGCAGCTCTCCACAGCCCCGCATACAGTACATACATACCTGAGCCACATTTCGATCCGGTGATGTGCACAAGAGCAGAGGCTCTCTCCCTCCTCATTGGCTCAGATACAGCAGTGGTAGCCATTGGTCCCTGCAACTGTCAATCACAGCCAATGGGGAGGAAGCTGGTGGTAGGGCTAAGCCCCACTCTGTGTCTTATGCACACACAGGGCAGGGCTCAGGAGTGAGCGCTCCATACTGCTCCAAATTGTTCCAAATCAGGGACAGTCCCTCGAAATCAGGGACAGTTGGGAGCTATGTGTTCTCCCCGTGTCAATGTGACTCTTCCAGATGTGCTCCGGTTTCTTGCCAAAATCGTTCTAGAGGGTTAACCCTGGTTAACCCCGTCCTGACCAAATTGTTCCCAAAGTGAGATTGCTCATATCACTGTAATAGGGATATCTGATTGTAAGCTCTGTTGGGCAGAGCCGGATATGAATGCTTCTCTTTATACTCTGCAATACACCGTGTGATAGTGTGGCCCTATTTAAAAATGAAACATTGTTTACCTTTTGCTATTAAAAATCCAGCACTTATATATTGTGACACATAAACCTGTAAAGGGAAGAAGTGCATTGCAATGATGGGGACATTTTAAGGAAATTCGAGAATAGTGGATAAAGTTGGCTGAATAATGCATAAACTGGTTAATACTTAAAGTATGCTGCCCTCTTGTGGAAATTAAGAAGAATACATTGTTAAATTGATTAGGCAGTTTTCAATTACTATCAGGAAACCAGTCAGTTGAATTCCGTAGCAAATATTCAGAAATTAACATATTTATTAGTCTAAGGGGGTTATTTATGAAAGGCAAATCCACTTTGCACTACAAGTGCACTTGGAAGTGCAGTCGCTGTAAATCTGAGGGGTGGATCTGAAATGAGGGGAAGCTCTGCTGGTTTTATCATCCAATTACATGCAAGCTAAAATGCTGTTTTATATTTTCCTTGCATGTCCCCCTCGGATTTATAGGCAGTGCACTTATAATGCAAAGTGGATTTTCCATTTGTAAATAACCCCCATAGTTCCTACTTTCAAAATATTTAAACTAAGCACTAAACTAAGTATATTCTTGTACACATACACAAATGAACATTATAGGGAAAACTATACTGTTTTGGTTACTTCTATATATTTTTGCACCATGCAGTTTTTGTAAATAACCCCCAATGTTTTGCTTTGCTTCACCTCAAAAAGTATACCCCATGTCACTTTCTTGGCGCTTAAAAGAGTCTTCAAAGCCTCCATAGAAATATATGACAATGTTTGCTTACAGAATCTGAAGCTCTTGAGAGTCTTTTATTCAGCATTAGCTTTATTTATTTTTTGATATATTGCAGGTATGAGATATCCCAAGATGCACTGGGAAACCAACAAGCGGACCAGAAAGATGTCCGCAGCAGTCACTTCTGCTTCATGTGAATATAATACAGTATATTCTGGAAGTGTCAGGCGCAAACATCACATCTGGTGTGTAGTGTGGAGCAGCAAGAAGGTGAGCGGGGACCATAGAGAGAGGAGGATCAGCAGAGCTGAGGGTTACTACTAAGTGGGGGATCAGCAGAGTTGGGGTTTACTACTGTGTGGAGGATCAGCAGACCTGGGGGTTACTACAGAGCAGGGGATGAGCAAAGCTGGGGGTACTACTGAGCAGGGGCATTAGGAGGGGGTGGCTAGGGGGGGCTGAAGCCCAGAATGTGACCCCGAAAAGCCCAGAGTCTATTGAATGCTGCATTTCATTGTTAGCCCCGAGCGCCGGGACCGATCTGATCGCAAGTGTGGCCGAAAGTGGCCGAGCGCGGCTGCGGCCGAAAGTGGCCAATTGCCATAGCAGGTCCCGCCTTCTGGAGCCTGCAGCACCAATGCCAGGATGTGTGAGTAACGTGACATCCATCTTAGCCTGCCGGCTCCAGAAGGCGGGAACGCCACATCCCCGCGCCCCGCTCGGGCGGGCGGCTCTCCTCTCCTTCTCTCTGACGAGTGACTGACTGACTTCCTTCTGGGACCGCACACCTTGGCTGAGCTGGGGTAGGTCAGACAGTGTGTGTATGTATGTCATTGTCAGTGTAGGTCAGTGGTCAGTGTATGTAGGTCAGGTAGGTCAGTGTAATGGTTAGTGTTTGTAGATCAGATAGGTCAGTGTATGTAGGTCAGGCAGGTCAGTGTAATGGTCAGTGTTTGTAGATCAGATAGGTCAGTGTATGTAAGTCAGGCAGGTCAGTGTATGTAGGTCAGTGGTCAGTGTATGTAGGTCAGTGTATGTAGGTCAGTGGTCAGTGTATGTAGGTCAGGCAGGTCAGTGTAATGGTCAGTGTTTGTAGATCAGGCAGGCCAGTGTATGTAGGTCAGGTAGGTCAGTGTAATGGTCAGTGTATGTAGGTCAGGCAGGTCAGTGTATGTAGGTCAGTGTATGTAGGTCAGGCAGGTCAGTGTATGTAGGTCAGGTAGGTCATTGTATGTAGGTCAGTGTATGTAGGTCAGGCAGGTCAGTGTATGTAGGTCAGGTAGGTCAGTGTATGGAGGTCAGGTAGGTCAGTGTATGTAGGTCAGGTAGGTCAGTGTATGTAGGTCAGGTAGGTCAGTGTTTGTAGGTCAGTGTATGTAGGTCAGGTAGGTCAGTGTATGTAGGTCAGGCAGGTCAGTGTATGTAGGTCAGGTAGGTCAGTGTAATGGTCAGTGTCAGGCAGGTGTGTTTAGTGGTCAAAAAACACCACCTACAACAAAAAAAACACTACAACACCACCCCCCACCCCCACCCCCACCCCCGGTTCTTGGACATCGGCCTGAAGCCCTGGGTCTTTTTGCCACCTAGCAACGCCCCTGTTTATGAGGATGCATGGAGTATGCTATAGTGTATAGGAGAGTGTATGGGGGACACATGGAGTGTGCTATAGTGTATAGGAGAGTGTATGGGGGACACATGGAGTGTGCTATGGTGTATAGGAGAGTGTATGGGGGATGCATGGAGTGAGCTATGGTATAAAGGAAAGTGTATGAGGACGCATGGAGTGTGCTATAGTGTATGGGAGAGCGCGTGGGAGGCACATGGAGTGCATTATGGAGTATAGGAGAGTGTATGAGGATGCATGGAGTGCGCTATAGTGTATGGGGGACGCATGGATTGTACTATGGTGTATAGGAGAGTTTATGGGGATGCATGGAGTGCGCTATGGAGTATAGGAGCGTGTAGGAGGACGCATGGAGTGCGCTATGGAGTATAGGAGCGTGTATGAGGACGCATGGAGTGTGCTATAGTGTATAGAAGAGTGTATGGGGGACGCATGGAGTGCACTATGGTGTATAGGAGAGAGTATGAGGACACATGGAGTGCGCAATGTTGTATAGGAGAGTGTATGGGGGACACATGGAGTGCGCTATGGTGTACAGGAGAGTGTTTGTGGTATGCATGGAGTGCGCTATGGTGTATAGGAGAGCATATGGAGGATGCATTGAGTGCGCTATGGTTTACAGGAGAGTGTATGGGGGGGCGCATTGAGTGCGCTATGGTGTATAGGAGAGTGTATGGGGGACGCATGGAGTGTCCTATAATGTATAGGAGAGTGTATGGGGAATGCATGGAGTGAGCTATGGTTCATGGGAGACGCATGGAGAGTGCGTTATGAAGTATAGGAGAGTGTAAAAGGGATGCACGGAGTGTGCTATGGAGTATAGGAGCGTGTATGAGGACACATGGAGTGTGCTATAGTGTATAGGAGAGTGTATGGGGGACACATGGAGTGCACTATGGTGTATAGGAGAGTGTATGGGGGACGTATGGAGTACACTATGGGGTATAGGAAAGTGTATGAGGACTCATGGAGTGTGCTATAGTGTATGGGAAACGCATGGAGTGTGCAATGGTGTATAGAAGAGCGTGTGGGAGACGCATGGAGTGCGTTATGGAGTATAGGAGAGTGTATGAGGATGCATGGAGTGTGCTATAGTCTATGGGGGATGCATGGAGTGCGCTATGTAGTATAGGAGAGTTTATGAGGATGCATGGAGTGCGCCAGAGTATATAGGAGAGTGTATGGGGGACGCATGGAGTGCGCTATGGTGTATAGGAGAGTGTATGGGGGACGCATGGAGTGCACTATGGTGTATAGGAGAGTGTATGGGGGACGCATGGAGTGTGCTATGGTGTATAGGAGGCCCATGGAGTGTGTTATGGAGTATAGGAGAATGTATGAGGGATGCATGGAGTACGCTATAGTGTATAGGAGAGTGTATGGGGCATGCATGGAGTGTGCTAACGTGTATAGGAGAGTTGATGAGGCTGCATGGAGTGAGCTATGGTATATAGGAAAGTGTATGAGATCGCATGGAGTGTGCTATAGTGTATGGGAGACATATGGAGTGTGCTATGATGTATAGGAGAGCGTGTGGGAGACGCATGGAGTGCGTTATGGAGTATAGGAGAGTGTATGAGGAATGCATGGAGTATGCTATGGTATATAGAAGAGTATGGGGGACGCATGGAGTGCGCTATGGAGTATAGGAGAGTGTATGGGGATGCATGGAGTGAGCTATGGTATATAGGAAAGTGTATGAGGACACATAGAGTGTGCTATAGTGTATGGGAGACGCATGGAGTTTGCTATGGTGTATAAGTGAGCATGTAGGAGACGCGTATGGGGGAGAGTGTATGGGGGACACATGGAGTGCGCTATGGAGTATAGGAGAGTTTATGAGGGATGCATGGAGTGCGCTATGGTGTACAGGAGAGTGTATGGGGGATGCATTGAGTGAGCTATGGTATATAGGAAAGTGTATGAGGACGCATGGAGTGTGCTATAGTGTATGGGAGACGCATGGAGTGCGTTATGGAGCATAGGAGAGTGTATGAGGGATGCATGGAGTGTGCTATGGAGTATAGGAGAGTGTATGAGGATGCATGGAGTGTGCTATAGTGTATGGGAGACGCATGGAGTGCGTTATGGAGCATAGGAGAGTGTATGAGGGATGCATGGAGTGTGCTATGGTGTATAGGAGAGTGTATGGGGGACGCATGGAGTGCGCTATGGAGTATAGGAGAGTTTATGAGGACGCATGGAGTGCGCTATGGAGTATAGGAGAGTTTATGAGGATGCATGGAGTGCGCTAGGGTATATAGGAGAGTGTATGGGGGACGCATGGAGTGCGCTATGGTGTGTAGAAGAGTGTATCGGAGATGCATGGAGTGTGCTAATGTGTATAGGAGAGTTTTTGAGGACACATGGAGTGCGCTCTGGAGTATAGGAGTGTATGAGGATGCATGGAGTGCACTATGGTGTATAGGAGAGCGTATGGGGGATGCATAGAGTGCGCTATGGGGTATGTAACAGTGTATGGGGCATGCATGGAGTGCGCTATGGTGTATAGGAAAGTGTTTGGGGGACTCATGGATTGCTCTATGTACAGAATGCAGAGTTCAGGGGTAGGGTTGCCACCTTTTCTTCAAGCCAAACCCAAACACTTTTGTGGCGCAGGGCAATTTTTTTGTAGGACACGCTATAGGATTGTAAAATACCTTGGGTTACCCAAAGAGAGTAGTAATGAGGTGTGCTACGGTGAACAGCGGCTGTGGCCAAATTGCATTAACAGTGGGGGGGGGGGGGGGGGGGCTTAAAGGGGCATGGTTAAATAGAACAAAAGCATTAGTGTACCAATAAAATATGATTCGATTCATCAGTAGGGCAGTGGATGGCGTCAGTAGGGCAGTGGATGGCGTCAGTAGGGCAGGGGATGGCGTCAGTAGGGCAGGGGATGGCGTCAGTAGGGCAGGGGATGGCGTCAGTAGGGCAGTGGATGGCGTCAGTAGGGCAGTGGATGGCGTCAGTAGGGCAGGGGATGGCGTCAGTAGGGCAGGGGATGGCGTCAGTAGGGCAGGGGATGGCGTCAGTAGGGCAGTGGATGGCGTCAGTAGGGCAGGGGATGGGGTCAGTAGGGCAGTGGATGGCGTCAGTAGAGCAATGGGCGGAATCAGTAGGGCAGTGGATGGTGTCAGTAGGGCAGTGGATGGCGTCAGTAGGGCAGGGGATGGCGTCAGTAGGGCAGGGGATGGCGTCAGTAGGGCAGTGGATGGCGTCAGTAGGGCAGGGGATGGCGTCAGTAGGGCAGGGGATGGCGTCAGTAGGGCAGGGGATGGCGTCAGTAGGGCAGGGGATGGCGTCAGTAGGGCAGTGGATGGTGTCAGTAGAGAAGAGGGTGGTGTCAGAAGAGCAGTGGACGGTGTCAGTAGGGCAGTGGATTGTGTCAGTAGGGCAGTGGACGGTGTCAGTAGAGCAATGGATGGAGTCAGTAGAGCAGTGGATGGTGTCAGTGGAGAAGAGGGTGGTGTCAGAAGAGCAGTGGACGGCGTCAGTAGGGCAGTGGACGGTGTCACCTGATGAGAACAGTATATATGGATGGTATATGGGGGGGTGGACAACTGTATATATGGAGGGTGTATGGGGGGTTGTATATATGGGGGGGGAGGACTGTATATATGGATGGTGTATGGGGGGGGGGGCTGTATATATGGCGGGAGAACTGTATATATGGAGGGGACTGTATATATGGATGGTGTATAAGGAGGAGAGAGAGAACTATATGGATGGATGGTATATGGGGGGTGTGTGTATGTATGTATGTATAGTCCCAACTATTGGTAATGTGAGTGCTAATGCCTCCCTTCTGACTCACTTACCACCACTGCGCCTCAGGTTGAAGTAAATGTAACCTAATCTAAAAGCTGCCACTTTAAGAAGTCAGAATATTGTATATGGTGTTTCTCTGTGCACAAAACAGATGCAACTATGTGATAACAAAAAAACACAGTGGCGCTAGCAATATGAATATACCAAAAACAATATATCCAAACTATTCCTTATAAATAATAATAAGTGACCAGATATAAGTAAATAAGTGCCCACCAAGTGACAAGTGATTAAACGTATAAAAACATAAATTATGTCAAATAAATGCTGAAGTCAAAACAGTCCTTTAAAATGTTGGCTTTTTCCTCAACTTCCACCACACCCAAGTGTTCGGTGATCCCGCTCCCTATGGAAATCCACTCACCGACTTCTAATGCCCACACTCTCATGTTAGGGCTTAAAAGCTTGTTGACCGCATCACAAGGGTCACACCGGCAGATCAAAATATCAGAATCGTGTGCAGGGATCGTTCCACAAGTGAAATACAAAGAATACTCCAATAGTGCAAAAATGTATATAAATGTATTAAAAGCACTCGAAATCTTCAGTATAAAACTCACGTTTCAAATATCAAGCAAGCAGAGAAACACTTCCACAGCAAATCGATCTTCACAGCACAGCAAAAACGCATATGAATCAGCCACTAATGAGTTGCGGTCACGGCGGACCCGAGGTGTGCAGGCGTCAGACTGCTTCTCTCACCTACTCCCCGGTGCCTCCCCGCTCTATCGATGTGTCGCTTCCTCATACGATACGGCAGCGTCACTCTTGTGACCCTTGTGATGCGGTCAACAAGCTTTTAAGCCCTAACACGAGAGTATGGTGGCGGGAGGGGGGTGTATAGTGTATGGTGGGGGGGAGAGGTGAGAGTACTTTGAAATCCTGACATACTAACATGGCAAAAACTTACCTTACAAGCTGGGCTCCAGTCCCACCGTGATCTCTGCACACTTTCCAACAGAGCAGCAGGGAATGGGGAGGTTCCGCCTTCAACCCCACCTCCTTGTCCCTTCTGCAGCCAGCCAGAGGACTCGAGGAGAGCACCCGGCAACATGGTGGCTCCGCCTTTGCCTCTGTGTCCCATCTGCAGCACACAGAGCGGACGGAGGTGCGCTGACTGCCCGGGGGGGGGTTAGATGGGGAGGCACTCAGGCAGCGGGAGTAGAAATCAAGCGGCGCTGCGTACCCGAACTTGAGGAGACACGACCGCACAGGTGGCACAGGGAGCCACTGGCGGGTCTGAAATAAATAATGTGCCCGGGTCTCACGCAGGCAGAGACCCAGGCACATGTTTCAAAAACCCGTACTGTCCGGGTGAATCCCAGACAGGTGGCAACCCTATTCAGGGGTGTGCTGTGTAAAGCGTGCAGGGTTGAGAAGTGCACAACATACAGAGTGCAGGGTTTAGGGGTTCCAATATGTTCCGGCTGAAATAAAAGCCCTCGGTGTGACGACCACATTAATGGCCTGGTGGGCCGTTTTCAGCCCGTGGGCCTTGTGTTTGACACCTGTGGTGTAGATAATTATTTCCCATATCCCTGTATATTGTGTTCGCTAAGATGCACATCCAAGAGCCTTTTATAACTATCTATACTTCCTGCTGACACCACCAATTGTGGAAGAGAGTTGCACATCCTCATCGCCCAGACAGTGAAAAATCCCCTACGCAGCTGGAGGTTAAACCGCTTTTCCTCCAATCTCATTGTGTGGCCCCCGTGTCCTCTTATACTCCCTGGGACTGAATAGTTTCCTACCTACGCTGGGATCACCATTGAGATATTTGTATATCACTTATCATATCTCCTCTCAATCGTCTCTTCTGCAGGAAGAATACATTTAGCGCTCGACGTTCCTCGTAAATGAGGTCCTCCAGTCCCCTTATTAATTTTATTGCCCTTCTCTGAACTCTATCCAGTTCCTAATAGGAGCGACTTGGGTCACTTTGACTTAGAAAAAGGTTCCTGCACTGCTTTTGGTGCGACTTCTGCATGACTTGCATTGATTTCTCTTAAAGAAGTCATACACATGTCGTGCCGACGTCACGCTGGGATGTCGGCTTCCAAGTCGAAAATGGGAAATGGTGAGAAAAGTGGAAAAAAAGGAGTTTAGGGAAAGTAGAATGATGGCAAATATTTGATACACAGTTGTTTAGAAAACTATCCATTTAGGGTTTAACCTTTTTGCTGCCAGAGCGGTTTTTGCACACATGCCTAAAAAATCATTTTAAGCCTAAACATTACATAAAACCCCCCCAAATATCAGAATTTCTGAAAGCAGACACCCTAGAGAATAAAATAGTGATAGTTCCAATTTTTTATATCGCATAATACCACAAAGGTAAAATTTCAGTTAAAAAATACACTAAAGTTAATTTTAGGACAAACAAACATAATAAATGACCTAATTCCTTTGTAAAATCAAAAAAGTCGAGGTTGCACCGAGTAAACAGATACCCTAAAATTGCATGTGCCCATGAAATTGCGACAAACATCAGTACCCTATATTTTCTATAGGCAACACTTTAAAAGCCCCCCCTGTAGGTCATCAGTTTAGTGTTCCGGAGGAGGTCTGCAGCTAGAAATATTGCTCTCACTCTGGCATGTGCGGTGATATGAAACATGTGTATTGCAAAAGTTTTCATGCGTAGGCGCCCCCGACACATGCGTTTACATTCGTATATGTGCGGGACCTCAAAAAAATGGGGGGGGGGGGGGGGAGGGATTTTGTGCTTGGGTGTAACTTTTAGTTTTTTTCGAACTTTACTTTTTTTAATTATCATGATGATGATTTTTAGGTGACAGGCTCTCTTTAACGACTTCAATACAGGGCATTTTCACCCCCTTGCTGCCAAGGCCAATTTTCAGTTTTCAGCGCCGTCACAGTTTGAATGACAATTGCGCGGTCATGCAACACTGTACCCAAATTACATTTTTATCATTTTTTTCTCCCCCACAAATAGAGCTTCCTTTTGGTGGTATTTGATCACCCCGGGTTTTTATTTCTTGCATTATAAACAAAAGCAGAGTGTCAAGTTTGAAAAAAAAAAATATTTTTTACATTTTGCTATAATAAATATCCCAATTAAAAAAAAAAAAAAATCCTCAGTTTAGGCCAATATGTATTCTTCTACATATTTTTGGTAAAAAAAAAATCTATTGATTGGTTTGCGCAAAAGTTATAGCATCTACAAAATAGGGGATAGATTTATAGCATTTTTATTTTTTTTACTAATAATGGCGGCGATCTGCAAATTTTTTTGTGACTGACATTGCAGAGGACACATCAGACACTTTTGAAAATGTTTTGGGACCATCCACATTTATACAGCGATCAGTGCTCTAAAAATGCACAGATTACTGTATAAATGTCACTGGCAGGGAAGAGGTTAACACTAGGGGGCGATCAAGGGGTTAAATGTGTTACCTGGGGAGTGATTCTCACTGTAGGGGCAGGGGACTTACAAAGGGGGGAGACTGATCAGTGTGTTCCTCTGTACTGGGAACACACGATTGGTCTCCTCTCCCCTGACAGGACGTGGATCTGTGTGTTTTCACACACAGATCCACGTCCCTGCTCTGTATAACCGGCAATCGCGGGTGCCCGGCGGACATCGCCCCCTAGACGACCGGACAGCATATGACGCCCGCCCAGGATGGGAGATCCCTCCTGTGGACGTCATTTGACTATGGGCGGGGAAGGAAGTGGTTAATGAGATATCCAAGGTCTAAAAGGCCCTGGATATCTCCCCTGTACTCCACTGAATGTAATGCAACAGAGTCTTTCCTGGCCATGCTGGCTGGAGACACCAAGAAGCTGACCCAGAAGTGACATCAAACACGTCGCTTTCCAGGTCAGCAACAAGGAAGGGAGAAGAGCTCAGGTGCATCCACTCTTCTCCCTCCCCTTTATCCGGCGCCATCCACTATGCCAGTCCTGAGCCCGCAGATGGGTAAGCGGAGACCGGGACACATGGGTGTGTGGAAGCAATCAGGCGCCAGCACAGCTGCCCAAATGCTTCCGTCTGACAGGCAGGAGTCTGCTTGTCAGATTTACACACAATCCCGGTGGCTGCAGCTCCTGGAAATGTGTAACCCCCCCCCGCTGTCAGGTCCCTACAATGTACGGACATGGCAGCGAAAGGGTTAAAGCTACTTTGGAGCCCAACACTAGGCAAGGGTTGGCCTTCAACTGCACTGCAAGAGTTAATTGCTCATGCAGGGATCTCCAAACTACGGCCCTCCAGCTGTTGCGGAACTACACATCCCATGAGCCATTGTAAAACTCTGGCATTCACAGACATGACTAGGCATGATGGGAATTGTAGTTCTTGAACAACTGGAGGGCCGCAATTTGGAGACCCCTGGGAGGAGCAATAAAAGGAAATATTCTTACCTGATCCTTCACTTTTTTCCGGAGCTAGACCAGTCCCCACAGCTACAGCACTCTACTGATCTAGGGTCCCGACGTCAAAGACCAGAGCACAGAGCAGGGTCCATAGGATGTTAGTTTTACAATTTTATTTAACCGCATCCCGTCTGCCGTATAGGCAAAAGATGGCGGGCAGGATCCCCTCTCGTTCTGGGACGTCGAATGATGTCGCCCAGTCCCACTGCAACACGGCGCGACCCGATTTCAGTAAAGAGCCGATGACGTGGCTCTTTACCCATGTAATCGGTTGTGTCCAATCACAGCCAATCACATGTAAACACAGAAGTGCCGTTCATCGGCTCTCCTTGCCTCACAGTGACAGAGTGTGAGGAGAGGAGAGCCGATCAGCGGCATCTCCCCACAGGGAGACCTGTACTGATCATCAGGGCACTGATGATCAGTGCAGCCCCAACAGAGCCCATGAGTGCCACCAATCTGTGCCCATCAGTGATGCCTTTCAGTGCCACCTATCAGTGTCGCCTCATCATCAATTTTCTGGCAGAAACGAAGAAAAACTCAAGCAAAAAAAATTAACACCCGGTGGTGATTAAGTACCACCAAATGAAAGCTCTATTTGTGGGAAAAAAATCCTAAAAAAAATGTATTTGGGTACAGTGTTGTCTGACCGCGCAATTGTCATTCAAAGTGTGAGCGCTGAAAGCTGAAAATTAGCCTGGGCAGGAAGGGGGTAAAAGTGCCCAGTTGGCAAATGGTTAACCACTTGCCGACCGTCTAACGCAGATATACTGCGGCAGAATGGCACTGGCAGGCAAAATCACCTGGTACGTGATCTGCCTCCGGCGGGCTGAGGGCGCACCGTGCCCCCCCCCCCCCCGGTGCCCGAGGCGGTCGGCTTTGTTAGGGGAGCGATCCAGGCAGAGGGGGAGACCACTCATTCGTGGCCACCCCCTCGTGATCGCTCCCCACGAATCATATTCTTCCTCTGTTGCTGTATAGTAAACAGCGGCAGAGGAAGTGATGTCAATGCTCCTCGGCTCGGTATTTTCTGTTCTGGCGCCGAGGAGAGAAGACATCGATGTGAGTTGCACAACACAACACACACAGTAAAACACACCAGGCACACAATACACCCACCGATCTCCCTCCCCCCCCCCCCTGTCACAGTGACACCAAGCAGTTTTTTTTTTTTTTTTTTTCTGATTACTGCATTGATGTCAGTTTGTGACAGTTAGAAGTGGTAGGGCAGTTAGTGTTAGCCCCCTTTAGGTCTAGGGTACCCCCCTAACCCCCCCAAATAAAGTTTTAACCCCGTTATCACCCCCCCCAGTCGACAGTGTCACTAAGCGATCGTTTTTCTAATCGCTGTATTAGTGTCACTGGTGACGCTAATTAGGGAGGTAAATATTTAGGTTCGCCGTCACGTTTTATAGTGTCAGGGACCCCCATATACTACCTAATAAAGGTTTTAACCCCTTGATTGCCCCCTAGTTAACTCTTTCACCACTGATCACCGTATAACTGTTACGGGTGACGCTGGTTAGTTAGTTCGTTTTTAATAGTGTCAGGGCACCCGCCGTTTATTACCGAATAAAGGTTTAGCCCCCTGATCGCCCGGCGGTGATATAAGTTAGGTTTTAGGGTCAGATAAGGTCTGCGTCGCCCCAGGCAGCATCAGATTAGCGCCAGTACCGCTAACACCCACGCACGCACCGTACGCCT
Organism: Lithobates clamitans; assembly: GCA_037952925.1. Taxonomy (NCBI): domain Eukaryota; kingdom Metazoa; phylum Chordata; class Amphibia; order Anura; family Ranidae; genus Lithobates; species Lithobates clamitans. The sequence continues at coordinate 214,806 of JBBGZY010001809.1, read as the reverse complement.
CCCTTAGTGGTATAGTATCTGAACGGATCAATATCTGATCCGATCAGAGCTATACTGGCGTCCCCAGCAGTTTAGGGTTCCCATAAACGCAGTGTTAGCGGGATCAGCCCAGATACCTGCTAGCACCTGCGATTTGCCCCTCTGCCCGGCCCAGCCCACCCAAGTGCAGTATCGATCGTTCACGGTCACTTACAAAACACTAAACGCATAACTGCAGCGTTCGCAGAGTCAGGCCTGATCCCTGCGATCGCTAACAGTTTTTTTGGTAGTGTTTTGGTGAACTGGCAAGCACCAGCGGCCTAGTACACCCCGCTCGTAGTCAAACCAGCACTGCAGTAACACTTGGTGACGTGGCGAGTCCCATAAGTGCAGTTCAAGCTGGTGAGGTGGCACGCACAAGTAGTGTCCCGCTGCCACCAAGAAGAAGACAAACACAGGCCCCTCGTGCCCATAATGCCCTTCCTTCTGCATTCAACAATCCTAATGGGAAACCCACCACTTCTGCAGCACCCGTACTTCCCCCATTCACATCCCCAACCAAATGCAGTCGGCTGCATGAGAGGCATTTTCTTTATGTCCTCCCGAGTACCCCTACCCAACGAACCCCCCCAAAAAAGATGTTATGTCTGCAGCAAGTGCGAATATAGGCGTGACACCCACTATTATTGTCCCTCCTGTTCTGACAATCCTAGTCTTTGCATTGGTGAATGTTTTGAACGCTACCATTCACTAGTTGAGTATTAGCATAGGGTACAGCATTGCACAGACTAGGCCCACTTTCACAGGGTCTCCCAAGATGCCATCGCATTTTGAGAGACCCGAACCTGGAACCAGTTACAGTTATAAAAGTTAGTTACAAAAAAAAAGTGTAAAAAAAAAAAACAACAAAAACACACAAAAAAAATATATGAAATAAAAAAAACAAAAATAGTTGTCGTTTTATTGTTCTCTCTCTCTATTGTTCTGCTATTTTTTACTGTATTCTATTCTGCAATGTTTTATTGTTATTATGTTTTATCATGTTTGCTTTTCAGGTATGCAATTTTTTATACTTTACTGTTTACTGTGTTTTATTGTTCACCATTTTTTTGTTTTCAGGTACGCCATTCAGCTGCAGCGTGGATTTATTTATCTTGACAGCAACAGCGTTTGCTCCCACGATATATAAAGCCGTGACTCCAGCTGAGGTGATATATGCCGAAGCATGGGGGCAGCAGGGGCGAAGGAGCGATTTGCTCCTAACTTTTGCGGGAGGATGCCCCCATGCTTCGGCATATATAAAATGGTGCATGTATGCCCATCATTAGAAGTGGGTGGATGAAGGGAGGTATTCTAATGGTGGGCATACCCACCAAAAAAAAAAAAGGATTACAATATATGCCCAACAAGAACCAGCAACGTACTGGTATGTTGCTGGACTTTGAGTGGTTATACTAGAATGATGCCTGCAGGTTTAGGTATCATCTTGGTATCATTCTTTTCACCAAGAGGTCGGCTTTCATGTAAAAGCAATCCTAGCTGCTAATTAGCCTCTAGACTGCTTTTACAAGCAGTGGGAGGGAATGCCACCCCCACCGTCTTCCATGTTTTTCTCTGGCTCTCCTGTCTCAACAGGGAACCTGAGAATGCAGCCGTTGATTCGGCCAGCTGACCAAAGAGCTGATCAGAGACCAGAATGGCTCCAATCATCTCTATGGCCTAAGAAGCTGGAAGCTACGAGCATTTCATGACTTAGATTTCGCCGGATGTAAACAGCGCCATTGGGAAATTGGGAAAGCATTTTATCACACCGATCTTGGTGTGGTCAGATGCTTTGAGGGCAGAGGAGAGATATAGGGTCTAATAGACCCCATTTAAAAAAAAAAAAAAAAAAAGGAAGGAGTACCTGTCACTACCTGTTGCTATCATAGGGGATATTTACATTCCCTGACATAATAAAAAAGATTAAAAAAATAAAAAATGAAAGGAACAGTTTAAAAATAAGATAAAAAAGCAAAAAAAAATAACAAAGAAAAAAAAACAAAACACCCCTGTCCCCCCCTGCTCTCGCGCAAAGGCAAGCGTTGGTCTGGCGTCAAATGTAAACAGCAAAATACATTTTTCTTTTCTTTCTTCATTTTCAAAAACAAACGAGAGCTGCAAAATCCTCACCATGCCTCTCAGCAAATAGCTTGGGGTGTCTACTTTCCAAAATGGGGTCATTTGGGGGGGGGGGGGGGGGGTTGGACTGTCCTGGCATTTTATGGCCTTCAAAACTGTGATAGGTAGTGAGGAGTGAAATAAAAAATTTACGCCCTTAGAAATCCTGAAGGCGGTGATTGGTTTTCGGGGACCCGTACGCGGCTAGGCTTCCAAAAAGTCCCACACATGTGGTATCCCCATACTCAGGAGAAGCAGCTAAATGTATTTTGGGGTGCAATTCCACATATTCCCATGGCCTGTGTGAGCAATATATCATTTAGTGACAACTTTTTGTAAATTTTATTTTTTTTTGTCATTATTCAATCACTTGGGACAAAAAAAAATTAATATTCAATGGGCTCAACATGCCTCTCAGCAATTTCCTTGGGGTGTCTACTTTCCAAAATGGGGTCATTGGGGGGGGGTTGTACTGCCCTGCCATTTTAGCACCTCAAGAAAAGAGATAGGCAGTCAAACTAAAAGCTGTGTAAATTCCAGAAAATGTACCCTAGTTTGTAGACACTATAACTTTTGCGCACACCAATAAATATACGTTTATTGACATTTTTTTTTACCAAAGACATGTGGCTGAATACATTTTGGACGAAATGTATGACTAAAATTGAGTTTATTGGATTTTTTTTATAACAAAAAGTAGAAAATATTTTTTTTCAAAATTTTCGGTCTTTTTCCGTTTATAGCGCAAAAAATAAAAACCGCAGAGGTGATCAAATACATCAAAAGAAAGCTCTATTTGTGGGAACAAAAGGACGCAAATTTTGTTTGGGTACAGCATTGCATGACCGCGCAATTAGCAGTTAAAGCGACGCAGTGCCGAATTGTAAAAAGTGCTCTGGTCAGGAAGGGGGTAAATTCTTCCGGGGCTGAAGTGGTTAAGATTAGGCTGTAGATCAGTGTCAGCATACACTGTGAGCATATAAAATGACCAACGATAAACTGCAACTTGCGAAATGATCAAAATATAATCAGTAAGCCAGAAAAAACGGAAATTTTTTATTTATCATTTTGGTTAAAAATAAAAAGTGCAAATAATGATTCTTCCAATTCCTTCTGCAATGTATTGGTCCAAAACTATTCCATTTATAAACAATTCACAAATACAACATTCATCCCTGGATAAGAACTATGACTTCTGCAACAACCTCATTGTGTAAAAAGTGCTTCTCACAATTTAAAAAAGGTAAGAAAAAATGGTTTAAAGTGCTACAAAACATGGCTTGTTAAATGACAAAATGCATACGATGGCCAATTCTAAAAGGCAATAAAATAGAATTCATACTGAAAAGAGAGCCCACCCACAACTGGATGCTAAAAAACTATTGGGTGGCGGAATGTTACTTTTTTTTTTTTGTAATAAACTCGAATGACCAATAAGATCCCAGTTTCCCCCAGCATAGATGGACAGATGACTTCTTTAAAAGCTGCATTGCATTTCTAGTTATCCTAGTTTCAGGGCAGTGATGACACCAAAAACGATGTGACAATGCAGTCCACATGGCACATCTTCCACTTAAAATATAACTTGAGGCAAAACTTTTTTTTTTTTTTTAGGTTTTGGATAGAGTAGAGAGGGAGTAGAATAACTTTCAGTTTTTATTGGTGCCCCCGTTAGGGGGATTCACCCTCCCTATTTGTCTGGTTTACCATTTTTATTGAAAATCCAAAATTTTGGGTCCTCAGAAAAAGTAATAGTAATCTTCCAATGGGGGCACTAGTTCTGGTGACCTGGGGGTCCCCAAGGGATTCCCCTAATTAGTGCCGATTTCCTCTAACTTCCTGTTTTGGCTTTGTGACAGGAAGTGAAGGTGAATCTCAAAATGGCAAAAATAAACCTTACAGGGGTAAACCCTCCCTTACTTTATTCAAAACGACAAAAAAAAAAAAAGTTTTATCTATAGTTCTACTTTAACCCCTTCACACCAGCGGTAAGCATATAGGCCTACCAGTATGTAAACAGAGCTGTGCCCTGCGTGCTCCCGACACAGTTACCGACGGCTAGCGGGAGCTTTCTGATCATGTGACTGCTGAGACAGCCAATAACGGCGCTCACATGATCAGAAACCTCTTAAAAGGGCTGGGAGGTGTCGGCATTAAGGAGTTAAAAAGAGGCACGGTCACCTGCTAATTCAGGGCAAAATGACAGAACTTCCCGATCATCCCTGCTCCAGCAAGGCTTATATACTTCTCCTTTGCTCCTTACTCCTTCCCACTCCATCAGAGATTTCCACCTTTCATGCTTCCACGTATTGAGGAGCATATGACCCCAGTGTGCCAGTGCTGGGGCCTGAGCAGTGAATCGCCAGGCCTGAACACAGGTACGTATAGGGAGGGGCAATGACATCATCTGCCCAGGTAAGCATTAATAGCTTACTAAGGCTGGACTGCAGTGGGGAAGAAGTGTGGATCAGTGATTAGAACGTGCTGTCCTTGAAAAGGAGAAGTGACAGGGTCTCTTTAAAGCCCAAATTGAGGAATTAGAAAAGATCTACCTGCACCATGGTGCGCCCTGCACTGCATGGGTTAAGTGCTTGTTATATCTAGGGGTTTTGGCATGAGGGAAAATAGTTACCTTATTCCGCACTCCAGCAGTGCGACCGGCCCTTCGCAGCTTCTTCTCTAAAGCGCTACTGGACACCTCCACCATGTACAGCAAAGGGTTAAAGGCCCTAGGCTGTACGTGATGCTGAGGGACCGCTCACAAAATGGAGCTTCAGGGAGAAGATAGCAGTGTCAGACACTAGATAGAACAAGCATTTACCCATGCAAGGGTAGATTTTTTTCAAATTCTTGTAGTTGGGCTTAAAGAGAAGCTACATTGTTTCCCCGAAAATAAGACCTAGCATGATTGTCGGTGATGGCTGCAATATAAGCCCTACCCCCCAAATAAGCCCTACCCTTAAAATAAGCCCTACAAGGACTTTAACTAGGGCTTATTTGGGGGGTAGGGCTTATATTGCAGCCTTCACCGACAATCACGCTAGGTCTTATTTTCGGGGAAACAGGGTAGTAAAGACATGCATGGAGGCTGGCATTGCCGATTGCATGCTAATTACTGGACTGTCATCCTGTCCTCAATCCTTGGGGTCACTGACTCTGAGCAAACATACAGATCAGGATTTAGATCAAGATTTATTACTTAATGCCGCCTTTACTTGCTGCATGCTTGCCCTGGGTTTAGCGACATAGACTAGAGCCAATGGCGGCCAAGCAATTAGCATTTTCAGAGGGATGCACGGGACAGCAGTTTCTCTCATGATGGGTTCCCTTTAAGGCATCTCCTATTGGCTTTGTTTCAGAATATTGTCAATTAATAAGGCACAACAGAGAACAGTGACAATGTGAATAATTCTGTAACCCACAGCAACCAATCAGGTGTTCATTCCTTGAGTCAGTAGAAAACAAATATGTTGGCTACTGAATTTTGCACATGACCCCTTCCCTAATACCACTATAAAATACAATTTAATACATCTATGTTTTAAGAAAACTATGTAAAAAAAACAAAACAAAAATTTTATCCAAAAGGCAATAAAAAATAAACTCTGAAATACAAACTCTTTAAAGTGGCAATTCCCTTTAAATATTGCTGAAAATTTTTTAAAAAAATGGAAAATATACTCACTGAGCTGATTAATGGCATTAAAACATTTTTTGGAACTAAGGAATATTGTTTGAATGATGATTCCTGTATTAAATCTGTAGAGGTCTTCATAAAACATGTATATTTGTAAATGGAGTTCATCCTCCAAATGGGGTTTTTATAATATTGAATAAATCTGAATTCATTTAAAATCCGTGCCCAGGGGCAAATCCTGGAGCTTATACACATTCTGTAGTTATAGCTGAACCCGGATTCTTCAAAAATCTACCCTTGCCCGTTAGGTCTAGGATTAAAGGGATAAGGTGAAATACCTACCTTTTTCCTCATCCTGGCAGGCACCACTTGTGTAACCAGAGAACAAAGGCTGACCGCACTCCAATGGCCAGGGAAATCCAAACTTTATTGTATAAAAAACATGGCACACAGACATCACAGTTTCTAGATACAGGATGACAGCAAACGTTAACGCGTTTCATTCTGCATGAAACGCATTAACAACTGCTGTCATGCTGTATCTGGAAGCTGATGTCTTTGTGACATGGATTTTATACAATAAAGTTTGGATTTCCCTGGCCATTGAAGTGCGGTCAACCTTTGCTCTCTGGATGCTCGGATTACGACAATCAGGGATTGGACCACCACCTAATCGCACAGTGGATGGGGCCAATGTATGGCGAGTCCACCTAGAGCGGCGCTTGTCATTTGAAGATTTAAGCACCATTTTGTGTGATTAGTCCCCCCCAAAGCCTCTTCTCTAAGATGCTACGGCTGGAGGTCAAATCCAGTAAAATGCAGGACCGGTTGACCTACATTGTACATGAGGACGGCAAGGGGGGGGAGTAAGAGGAGGTGTAGCTGCAAGTATAGCTTTTTGAAGAATCCTGGCATTTAGCTTTAAATAGCCATTTTTTTATGAGATTACTAGATCAGGAGATAATGGACATAAATGAGAGATGGCACCAACATCCCCTAAATCATATATACCAACTTGAACCAATATGGGAGTTTTATCTCTAAATAGCCATGTTAAAGGTCAACGGTTTCCACATCTGTTGCATCAGGTTCAAGAGGGTCCCATAATCTCTGCAAGACTGTTTATGGAAAATACTGTATCAGGTCGGGAACACTAAGAAAAAAGGTGCTGGAACAGCAGGAAATGATAGTGGGGGGGATCTCTGCCAAAGCTCCCAGATATAGGGGTCATCTGGTGGGCATGGTCAACTGCTGACTTATCTTAACTGGTTTTGGTTGGAGGACTGACCTGTCAAATAGCTATACATGCTGTACACGGGTAACCTGTATCCCAGTTCCCCTGAGTTATCGAGTTAAAAGATACAATGAACTGAAAACATAAAATACTTAAGAGGAAATATTAAGGTGCCTCATCGCTCCTGGAGTAAAATCAAAGTCTCGTCTGCAGTAAAGCACCCCCGAGGAATGAGAAAGGTCCATAAGAAAGGCCCATGTTGGGGGGGGGGGGGGGGGACAGAATAAGGCACTAGTGGGGAGGCTTTAGTCATTGTACTGGAGAGCACATTGTAGGTGTGACCACTTCCATGATCACATCACTTCCACATCAATAAAAGCAGCAAGTGGTTTTCTTGGTATGGCGGCTTAGACTGGAACTCCTCATCTCCAGTTCTGGTCCCTCTCATCTGTACACAATGGAGGTCATCTGGATAGATGAAGGTGAGGGTGATGATGTAACCTGTCCATGAGTTCTTCATCTGTTGGTTCTTCCAAGTCTTCCCTGTTAATTCACACAGTATATACATATTTATAATAAGTGAAAGCATGGCAAAGAAAACATATTTGGCTTTTCTTCAGTTTTGGATTGAATTTGGAAAGGTTAGACCTTCTGACAGGTTTTTAACCACTGGAAGGTTCTACTCCCGTCATAACAGATCAAATTTTTTTTGCTATTCAGCATTGTGCTACCTTAACTGGCAATTGCACGGACATGCAACACTGTGCCAAAATTACATTTATAGATCTTTTTTTTTTTCACACAAAGAGCTTTCTTTTGGTGGTATTTAATCACCACTGAGTTTTTTTTATGTTTTGATATATAAAACAAATAGTTTCTAATATAAAATTTTGCAAACGAGTATTCTTTCTTCATAAATTTAGGCCATAATGTATTTGGCTACATTTCTTTGGTAAAAATAACCCAAATCAGTGTATGTTAGTCTGTAGGAAAGTTATAGAATCCACAAACCAATGTATATATATGAAAACTGATCAACCCTGATGTACTGAAGACCTGTCTCTTTCTTGAGGCCGGAAAATGCCAGGACAGTACACATAACCCTTAATTGACCCCTTTTTTGCAAAGTAGACTCTCCAAGGTATTTAGTGAGAGGCACGGCATGAAGTTTTTAGGAAAATGAAAAAATTTGATAAAATTGGGCAGAGATTCACTAGTGCACCATTTATTTATTTTTTATTTATTTATTTTTTAAGGTTCGCCATCACTGGGCTAAGGGAACTGCTGGTCAGAATTCTGGGCAGATCCGGACATTGTTGTCGGGATCCCTGCAGAGCTTAGACATCAGCCTGCTGTCAGATGAATCTGCGTGCCAGGAGCGCAGAGCTAAGTTCACTCCTGTGACCCACAGGAGAAGATTGGCCAAAAGGGGCTTTAGCCCTACTTCTCCTTTAACCACTTCCCACCCGCGCTTTAGACAAATGACACTCTCTGGCTCTCCAGTGCCAGGAGGGCGTCAGTAGACGCCCTACCGTGATGTCGCATGGGCGGCGCGCTCTGTGACTGCCAACTCCTTCCGACTCGGCTGATCGCAGAGCAGGGTAAAGGGCCAATCACAGCAGGCCCTTGACCACGTGATCAGTTGATCACAGAAGTAAACAAGCCGGTTATCTGCTTTTTTTTCTCCTCACGATCAGTGTGAGGAGAGAAGCAGAAAGCCGGTAACCAGCTTCTGTTACAGGGACATCGGTCCCTGTCTCAGTGTCGCCTCATCAGTGCCCATCAGTGCAGCTTCATCAGTGCCCATCAGTGCCCCCCATCAGTGCTGCCTCATCAGCGCACATCAGTGCCCCCTATCAGTGCTCCCTCATCAGCGCACATCAGTGAAGGAGAAAAATTTACCTGTTTGCAAAATTTTATAACAAAACTACAAAAAAAAAAAAAAATGTTTTTTCTTAAAAATTTTGATCTTTTTTATTTTTTTAGCAAAAAATAGAAAAACCCAGTAGTGAATAAATACCACCAAAAAGAAAGCTCTATTTATGTGAAATAAAAGATAAAAATGTCATATGGGTACAGTGTTGCATGACCACACAATTGTCAAAGTGCGACAGTGCTGAAAGCTGAAAATTGGCCTGGGCAGGAAGGGGGTTTAGGTGTCCAGTAGGCAAGTGGTTAAAGCAGAACTTTACGAAAGTCCTCTCTTCTGCTGTAGAGAAGAACTCTTGCTGTTTGTGTGGAAGCAGTGGTCTCTGTGCAGAGTTCCGACACACACCCTGCAGAGTCAGAGCTGGAGCTCTCCAATCAGCAAGGTGTATATAAGCTTTGCTGATTGGAGAGATCCAACTTTGACCTAGCAGGGGGCGGGCAGACTCCTACAGAGAGACCACTGCTTCCACACAGAGCTGTTTTTTTGTTTAGTCTTAGCACAACGTTTGCTTTGAAGGACCCTATTTAACTGATGTCCAGCCTCATAGTGGCAATGCCTATACGCTTGGTCTCCTGCACCCCTAATGAACGCCGAGAGAAAAAGCACTGTATTTAGGCCATCATGCTTCCCCTGTGGGTGATGATTGCCCTTTGTACAGGCTCTGCCCCTTGTGTGATGTACAATCTGAGGCAGCAGGCTTTCTGCTTTATTTTAAAGCTAATACTACACTTTTGCTAGAAAATTACTTAGAACCCCCAAACATTACATATATATTTTTTTCTAACACCCTAGAGAATAAAATGGCAGTCGTCGCAATACTTTATTTCACACCATATTTGCGCAGCAGTCTTACAAGCGCACTTTTTTGGAAAAAATTTACTTTTTGAATAAAAAAAAAATAAGACAACAGTAAAGTTAGCCCAATTTTTTTTTTATATTGTGAAAGATAATGTTACACCCAGTAAACTGATACCCAAACATGTTACACTTCAAAATTGCCCCCGCTCTCGGAATGGCGACCAACTTTTACCCTTAAAAATCTCCATAGGTGACGTTCAAAAAATTCTACAGGTTGCATGTTTTGAGTTACAGAAGAGATCTAGGGCTAGAATTATTGCTCTCGCTGTAACGATCGCGGCGATACCTCACATGTGTGGTTTGAACACCGTTTTCATATGCAGGCACTACTCATGTATGCGTTCGCTTCTGCACGCGAGCTCGCTGGGACGGGGCACGTTAAAAAATATTTGTAGTTTTCTCTTATTTTACTTTTTAGTTTTTATTTTTACACTGTTTTTTTTTTTTTTTAATAAAGAAGATTGTGTCACTTTTATTCCTATTACAGGGAGTGTAAACATCCCTTGTAATAGGAAAAAAAGCATGACAGGACCTCTTAAATATGAGATCTGGCCTCAAAAAGACCTCATATTTACACTAAAATGCAATAATAAAAAACAAAACAAAAAACGTCCCTTTAAGAGCTATGAGCGGAAGTGACGTTTTGACGTCGCTTCCGCCCTGCAATGGTATCGAGTCGGGTGGGGGCCATCTTCCCCCTCACTCAGATCCATTCCATACCACAGGAGACAGTATCCAATCACTTCCGCCGGTGGCTCTGGTAAGCGGCAGGGGGGCACCAGAACGTGGCGCTAGGGGGGGCCCTCTCCAACCACCGATAAAAGTTTTCTCGCTGCAAATCTGCTACTGAGACCACCCACTGAAGAAGTGGATACTGGGGTTATGGCAGCTATCTGCTGCCATAACAATGATATTTCACTTCAAAAGCCACCATATAATAATGACGACAGGCGGTCCGGAAGTGGTTAAAATATAAAAGACGACGTTGCATCAAGTAAATAGATACCCAACATTCCAAAGTTTTAAAATTGCGGGCGCCCACGATATCGTCAAAAAATATGGTGCCCAAAAATCACCATAGGTGATGCTTTAAAAGCTGTTACAGCTCATCATTTAGAGCTAACCAGTAACTCTTTTGCTAGAATTATTGTTCTCAGTCTGACATTCGTTGCGATATGTCACATGTGCGGTGTGACCGCGGTTTACATACTCGTACGCACTCAGGGCTTGCGCCGGTGTGCAGGGCAACAGGGGTTTTGGAATTTTATATTATATATATATATATATATATATATATATATATATATATATATATATATATATATATATATATATATATATATATTATAAATAAATATATAAATATAATTTATTTTTTAACTTTTTTCCTTTATTTTTTTTTTTATTTAATTTTACAAGATTGCTATCACAAGGGTTTAATAAACCCCTATGTGATAGGGCTGGGCAGGAGACAGGTACTCTTTTTGGAGACATTAGGGGTCTAATGGACCTCAAGGTCTCCCCAGCTCTTCACACCATCTAACCAAGCACAGATCGGCTTGGTTAGAAGTGTCCCCTGGCTGTACTGGCCGGGAAATGGTGTGTATGAAACCGGAAGTGATATCACTTCCAGTTTGTTTGCATGGGAGATCGAGGCGTGGATCTGCGTCTGCCTCACTCCAGTCTCTCTCCTCTGCCGGCGGATGTGTTCCCGGGTGTCAGTAAGCAAGGGACAGCCTGGGAACCACGGGACAGCCTGGGAACCACGGGAGGAGGGCAGCCGGCTGCGTGAAAGTAATCGGCAGCTATGAAGCTGTTGCATCACTTTGCAGATACTTCATAAGCCTGTATGAGCATAATACAGCAAACAGTATTCCACATGATTTGTAAAACAAATTATCTCACTGCCTTGCTTTACAGCATCAGACAGGAAATGACAGAACTGGTACCCGTCTTACCTGAACATGAGCTGGACTGTCATGTGGTACTCTACTTGCTGGGCTGCAGAAAGCGAGTGCCTGTAACTGCGATCCCATTTGTGGATAAAATTCTAAAAAAAAAAATATATAGATGGTTAAATCCTATATACCTGTATAAGAAGTGCTATGGTTGAAAATGCAAAGAAATTCAACTAGAACTATAAAAACTCAGGTAAACTTTAAAGTGGCATTTCAGGCATTACCCAAATACAGTGCATCCAGGAAAGTAAAGTATTCACAGCACTTCACTTTTTCCACATGTTGTTATGTTACAGCCTCATTCCAAAGAGGATTAAATTCATTAATTTCCTCAAAATTCTACAAACAATACCCCATAATGACAACGTGAAAGATGTTTGTTTGCAATCTATTAAAAATAAAAAACGAAAAAAATCTCATGTACATAAGTATTTACAGCCTTTGCCATGACACAAATGTTGAGCTCAGGTGCATCTGGTTTCCACTGATCATCCTTGAGATGTTTCTACAACTTGATTGGAGTCCACCTGTGGTAAATTCAGCTGATTGGACAGGATTTGGAAAGGCACACACCTGTCTATAGAAGGTCCCACAGTTAACAGTGCATGTCAGAGCACAAACCACCCCCCATGAAATCCAAGGAATTGTCTGTAGACCTCTGAGACAGGATTGTATCAAGGCACAGATCTGGGGAAGGGTACAGAAAAATTTCTGCAGCATTGAAGGTCCCAATAAGCACAGTGGCCTCCATCATCCGTAAATGGAAGAAGTTTGGAACCATCAGGACTCTTCTTAGAGTGGGCCGCCTGATCAAACGGAGTGATCGGGGAGAAGGGCCTTAGTCAGGTGACCAAGAACCCCATGGTCACTCTGACAGAGCTCCAGTGTTTCTTTGTGGAGAGTGGAGAACCTTCCAGAAGAACAACCATCTCTACAGCACTCCTCCTATCAGGCCTGTATGGTAGAGTGGCCAGACGGAAGCCATTCCTCATTAGAATCAAAATGACAGCCCACCTGTAGTTTACCAAAAGGCACCTGAAGTACTCTCAGACCATGAGAAACAAAATTCTCTGGTCTGATGAAACAAAGATTGAGCTCTTTGGCCTGAATGGCAAGCGTCATGTCTGGAGGAAACCAGGAACCGCTCATCACCTGGCCAATACCATCCCTACAGTGAAGAATGGTGGAGGCATCATGCTGTGGGGATGTTTTTCAGAGGCAGGATCTGGGAGACTAGTCAGGATTGAGGGAAAGATGAATGTAGCAATGTACAGAGACATCCTTGATGAAAACCTGCTCCAGAGCGCTCTGGACCTCAGACTGGGGCAAAGGTTCATCTTCCAACAGGACAACGATCCTAAGCACACAGCCAAGATAACAAAGAAGTGGTTACGGGATAACTCTGTGAATGTCCTTGAGTGGCCCAACCAGAGCCCAGACTTGAACCCCATTGAACATCTCTGGAGAGATCTGAAAATGGCTGTGCACCGACACTCCCCATCCAACCTGATGGAGTTTGAAAGTCAGTTCCTATTGACATAGGCATACCCCCCAAAACTATACATTCACTGGCCACTATATTAGGTACACCTGTTCAAATTGCTTGCTAACACAAACTGCTCATCAGCCAATCGCATGGCAGAAAACTCAATGCATTTAGGCAACTAGATGTGGTTAAGATGACTTGCTGAAGTTCAAACCGAGCATCACAATGGGGAAAAAGGGGATTAAAGTGACGTTGAATGTGGCATGGTTGTTGGTGCCAGACGGGCTGCCTGATTAATTCAAAAACTGCTAATCTACTGGGATTTTCCCGCACAACCATCTCTCGGGTTTACACAAATGGTCAGAAAAAGAGAAAATATCCAGTGAGCGGCAGTTGTGTGGAAGAAAATGCCTTGCTGATGTCAGAGGAGAAAGGGCACACTGGTTTGAGAAGATAGAAAGGCAACAGTAATTTAAATAACCACTTGTTACACCCAAGGTATGCAGAATAACATCTCTGAACGCACAACACATCGAATCTTGAAGCAAATGGGCTACAGCAGCAGAAGACCACACCAGGTGCCACCCCTGTCAGCTAAGAACAGAAAACTGAGGCTACAATTTGCACAGGCTCACCAAAATTGGACAATAGAAGATTGGAAGAACGGTGCCTGGTCTGAGGAGTCTCAATTTTAGCTGTGACATTCAGATGGTGGGGTCAGAATTTGACGTAAACAACATGAAAGCATGGATCCATCCTGCCTTGTATCAATGGTTCAGGCTGCTGGTGGTGGTGTAGTGGTGTGGGGGATTTTTTCTTGGCACATTTTGGGCCTCTTGGTACCAATTGAGCACTGTTTAAACGCCACAACCTACCCGAGTATTTGTTGCTGACCATGTCCATCCCTTTAGGACTACAGTGTCCCCATCTTCTGATGCCTCCTTCCAGCAGGATAATGTTCCATGTCACAAAGCTCCAATCATCTCATCACTGGTTTCTTGAACATGACAATGAGGTCACTGTACTCCAATGGACTCCACAGTCACCAGATCTCAAGCCAATAGAGCACCTTTGGGATGTGGTGGAATGATAATTCGCATCATGGATGTGCAGCCATCAAATCTGCAGGAACTGCGTGATACTATCATGTCAATATGGACCAAAATCTTTGAGGAATGTTTCTAACACCTTGTTGAATCTATGCCATGAATTATGAAGGCAGTTCTAAAGGCAAAAGAGGGTCTAACCTGGTACTAGCAAGGTGTACCTATTAAAGTGGTCGGTATAATATATATATATATATATATATATATATATATATATATATATATATATATATATATATATATATATATATATATATATATATATATATACACATACACACACACACACATATATATCTATAGATATATCTATAGATATTTATATATATATAGGGGGTTGGTGCTGAGCACCATGTTGCACCCTAAATTTTGGGTGTAACATGTTGCTAAAGGCGCCTCTATCTTTTAATAGCAACTAATCAGATGTTTGCTTCCATTTGAAATGAAAAAAAAAAAGAAGAAGATATCCAGTTCCCATTTGTTATTCTGCACTTTCAGGCAAGAGATCATTTTATTTATTTTTTTTTAATTTTTACCTTACAAGAAATGCCAGACTTAAGCTTTAGAAATACCACAAACACCATTACAAGTAACAACTTACCTCTAAAATCAGAGCGACAAAGAGGTTAATCCAAATGACAGAAGACACCAGCCACCATGCCACAAAGTACAACTTTGACCATCTGAAAATAAAACAATACAGAACACATAGTTGACCACTAAATGAAGAATAAATAAAGTTATTGGCATTGTATACAGATGTTCCAGTCACTAAAATTCTCTATGACAGATGAAGGATGATCCTCACTTTGCAGTTTCTGAAGGAAACAATCTTTCATTGAAAGTAACTGGGAAAAAAAAAATAAAAGTCACCCAAGTCTAAAAGAGAAATTTTATAAAGTTTGGTCATAAAGCTATCAGAATGAGAAAGTGTTTCTCTACACATCAGATGAGATTTGCCCATCTACGGTCAACTTCAAGCCATAGGTTCACTAGAATGGCTCACCAGCAGCATATACAGCCATTTGAGAATGACACAAATATGATTTTTCACACAGTCTGCTGCTTCAGTGTTTTAGATTTTTTTGTGAGATGTTACTATGGTATAGTGAAGTATAATTACAAGCGTTTCATAAGTGTCAAAAGCTTTTATTGACAATTACATTAAGTTTATGCAAAGTGTCAATATTTGCAGTGTTGACCCTTCTTTTTCAAGACCTCTGCAATTCGCCCTGGCATGCTGTCAATCAATTTTGGGGACCACATCCTGACTGAAGTCAATGCTTGGACTTGGTCAGCATTTGTGGGGTTTTTTTGTTTACCTCTTGAGGATTGGCTACACACATTCTCAATGGGATTAAGGTCTGGGGAGTTTCCTGGCCATGGACCCAAAATATTAATGTTTTGTTCCCCAAGCCACTTGGTTATCACTTTTGTCTTATGGCAAGGTGCTCCATCATGCAGGAAAAGGCATTGTTCCTCACCAAACTGTTTTTGGATGGTTGGGAGAAGTTGCTCCCAGAGAATGTTTTTGTACCGTTCTTTATTCATGTCTGTGTTCTTAGGTAAAATTGCGAGTGAGCCCACTCCCTTGGTTGAAAAGCAACCCCATACACGAATGGTCTCAGGGTGCTTTACTTTTGGCATGACACAGGACTGATGGTAGCGCTCACCTTTTCTTCTCCAGACAAGGTTTTTTCCAGATGCCTCAAACAATCAGAAGGGGGGTTCACCAAAGAAAATGACTTTCCCCCAGTCCTCAGCAGTCCAAACACTGTACCTTTTGCAGAATATCAGTCTGTCCCTGATGTTTTTCCTGGAGAGAAGTGGCTTCTTTGCTGCCCATCTTGACCCCAGGCCTCCAAAAGTCTTCTCCTCACTGTGTGTACAGATGTCCTCACACCTGCCTATCTCCTTGAAGGAGATGCTAGGTTCTGACTGCTTTTAGAGCATATACATGCAGTTTGGTAGGCAATACTGATATTGTGCTGTGCAAGACACGTGAATGTTATTAATCCAGTGGTGGCGAACCTATGGCATGCATGCCACAGCTGGCATGCAGAGCCCACTCTGTGGACACGCCAGCTTACGGAGCCAGCACCGCCAGATAGGAGGGGGGGGGGGGGGGAATTCCCCAAGCCAGGCACTGATGAGCTGGCTCCCTTCCTTGCATCAGTGCCAGTGACGTCAACAGAGGGGGTGGGCAAGACAGAGAAAATGAATCACCGCTCAGGTAGACCTGATTCCAGGTGTATGTTAGTAAATCCTTCAGAGGAGGGGAGTCTCAGGTGCTGGCTAAATGCAAATTAGAGCAAGGTTTGAAACAGGAAAATCTGGATGCCGCACACCAGATAAAGTTGAAAAATCTTCTTTATTATAAAACTTGGATCATCAAAAATACAGGACAATCAGGCAGATAGTACAGACACAGCTGACGCGTTTCGCACTCTAAATCGAGCGCTTACTCATAGCTCACAGCTATGAGTAAGCGCTCGATTTAGAGTGCGAAACGCGTCAGCTGTGTCTGTACTATCTGCCTGATTGTCCTGTATTTTTGATGATCCAAGTTTTATAATAAAGAAGATTTTTCAACTTTATCTGGTGTGCGGCATCCAGATTTTCCTGTTTCAAACCTAACAGAGGGGGTGGGCAGCCAGTCATGCCCCAGGTGTGACATTTAGGGGGGTGTAAAGCTATTCCTCCGCCATCCCGAGGGTCTGTGCTGTACCTTTTTGCCTCCCACGGACCCCTAACACCTCAGGTGAGGCAATCCTCTCTGCGGCACCCTATTCCAGCTCCCCCTGTCCCAGGATTACTTTGGTCCAGCCTGTCCCTCTGGCACTGTGACCTGTGGAACAGCGGAGGGGGAGGGGCAGTGCTTGGAGCAGATCATGACCATGGGAAAGGAGCAGTGGCTGCTAGCTGACCTCCCGACGGTGGGGATACCAAGGAGTGGCTGGATGGCAGGGACTCTTGCAATACTGCCCGTCCGGTGTTGGGGAGAGCTGGACAATGAGGCCATGGAGAGGTATGGAAGATGATGGATCCTCCGATCTACATTGTACTGTGTGAGTGGGGGGGATGGGGGTGTGAGTAGTGCAGGAAGTATGCCTCAGGTAGGTCAGTGTATGTTGCACACAGTGTATGTTGCACAATGCATTCTGAGCGCAATGTACTCCTGAACCCTGTATTCTGAGCGCAACACACTCCTGAACCCTGCATTCTGAGCGCAACACACTCCTGAACCCTGCATTCTGAGCGCAACACACTCCTGAACCCTGCATTCTGAGCGTAACACACTCCTGAACCCTGCATTCTGAGCGTAAAAAACACTCCTGAACCCTGCATTCTGAGCGTAAAAAACACTCCTGAACCCTGCATTCTGAGCGTAAAAAACACTCCTGAACCCTGCATTCTGAGCGTAAAAAACACTCCTGAACCCTGCATTCTGAGCGTAACACACTCCTGAACCCTGCATTCTGAGCGTGACGCACTCCTGAACCCTGCATTCTGAGCGTGACGCACTCCTGAACCCTGCATTCTGAGCGTAACACACTCCTGAACCCTGCATTCTGAGCGTAACACACTCCTGAACCCTGCATTCTGAGCGTAACACACTCCTGAACCCTGCATTCTGAGCGTAACACACTCCTGAACCCTGCATTCTGAGCGTAACACACTCCTGAACCCTGCATTCTGAGCGTAACACACTCCTGAACCCTGCATTCTGAGCGTAACACACTCCTGAACCCTGCATTCTGAGCGTAACACACTCCTGAACCCTGCATTCTGAGCGTAACACACTCCTGAACCCTGCATTCTGAGCGTAACACACTCCTGAACCCTGCATTCTGAGCACAAAGCATTCCTGAACCCTGTATTCTGAGCAAATCTGGCAGAATCATACTTTTTTGGTCCCTTAGGGCTCATTCAGAGCGATGATCAGTCCCATCCTCTGTAAAGAGCCACTGGTAGGTTTAATTCTGTGTTGGCACTTTGAAATAAATAAGTTGGTTTTGTGTTGCTGTTTGGGCACCCGGGCTCAAAAAGGTTCGCCGTTACTGCTTTAGTGCAAGCATAACCTAATTTTGGCTTTATTATGAAGCATCACTTACGGATTTGTATATCTGGAAAAGGCATCTAAGAACACCTGCCAGTTATTCACCACCATCACGTTCCACAGCGTCACAAGAGCAGCCTGAAACACAAATTAAAAATGATAAACCAAAGTAAAACCATCACTGCTACAGAAGAGGAACTGCTTGCATGACTTACAGCAAAATCATCAAAGTTGTTCGGCCAATACTCGAGTTGCTCAAAGGTCCCGCATTGTGCAGTCTCGTTGGTGGAGTTCTCATTAGCTGGAGAACTAAAAAAAAATTACACAAGAAAATAAGAGTTAAAGTTTTCATACCCAAGAAGGTAAATGTTCTAAAATATTTTAAGCCCAAATGAGTATTTTTGGAACCACAATTTACCTTGTGTTCCTTGGATTCGGCAGAACACCTCTAAACAGGTCAATACCAATGATCGCAAAAACATAGTATACCACCTAAATACAAAGGCAGAGAGTCAAAAATTGTAATAAGGATAAGGCAGTTGGCTAAACATCACGTCAGATTTGTGTTTTCTCTTGATGTCCCAGCTAAAGCATCAAGCTCAGACAAAGCAAGGAAATTACAGCAGACTGAATATTCAACTTTTTATAAACCCAACTTGAATTTTTTCAGTTTTTTAAAAATCCACCAACCCAGTTTACCATTTGAAATTCCAAAATTCGAGTCATACAGCAAGTACTAAAGCCGACCGGACTGAAATTTGGCAGGTTTAGCAGGACCAGCCAAATTTCAATCCATGTATAGGCAGGCTTGATCCACCAATCCAAACTGTTTTAAGGACTCTGCACTTTTTATTTTTATTATAATCCACTTGTGTACAATCAGCCTGACATTTTTCCCCCCTGCTCAATCCGTGTCGTGGGTGAGGGGCTATTAGCAGCACTGATCAGTGTATTCTGGATGGCGGGGGGCACCTCCCCATGGTCAGAATACAATAATTCAGCAGGGAGGATTCCCCCATCCATATCAAAATGTGTGGATGGAGGAATAAAAAGTCTTTTTTTTGTTTAACCTGTTAAATGGGGAAAAAAAAAAAAAAAAAAGGACTAATCTATGGGCTGCTTAAAGGATAAGTTCCCCTTTTAAACATGTTACACCCATATTCAGGGTGTAACCTATAACATATTACACATGCACCAGCCCTTGCACCCCTCCCTGATCCCCACTGTGACAGCAAGCGGAGGATCATCTTCCACCCACATCATTCATTCACAGTGTTCTGTAAATGGGAAAACTACAAGTACCATCAGCCTTTGCGGCTGTAGTTTCTCAATGAACTACCAGAATGCTATGGATCGCTCAAGTTAGTTAATTGAGCTTCCGGTCTGAGTTTAACTGCCTGCCTGTATCAGAGATTCGGGCAGAGAGCTACGCAGGCAGTCTGAAGGACCATAGCATTACACCCATGGTCTGCTGATACTTTACAGATCCCTAACAGAAAAAAAAAAAAAAAAAAAAAAACACACCTGCAAACAAATGTGAACTTCACTGGACTACCAGGGATGCCACTAGGACCACCAGGGAAGGGGCAACGTGGATGGCCAGGTATGTACCCCATGGCCATCCACATGTGCCCAATCTGTGCCAATCAGTGCCCACAAATGGGCACTGATTGGCACTATTATGCCAAAGATCTGCCCAGCAATGCCCAGATCTGCCCAGCAATGCCCAGATCTGCCCAGCAATGCTATATCAGTGCCACCTGTCATTGCCCATCTGTGCCACCTGTCAGTGCCCATCTGTGCCCACCTATCAGTGCCCATCAGTGCCACACATAAGTACCCATCAGTGCCACCCATATATGCCAATCAATGCCACCTACGAGTGCCCATCAGTGCTGCCTATGTGTGCCCATCGGTGCCAGCTATGAGTGCCCATCAGTGCCGCATACCAGTGCCACCTATCAGTGCCACCTATCAGTGCCCATCATCAGTGCCACCTCATTGGTGCCACCTCATCGGTGCCCATCAGTGCCGCCGTATCAGTGCCCATCAGTGCAGCTATATCAGTGCCCATTATTGAAGGAGAAAGCGTACTTATTTACAAAAAAATTTAACAGAAACAAAGAAAAACTTGTTTTTTTTTCGAAATTTTCGGTCTTTTTTTATTTGTTGCACAAAAAATAAAAACCGCAGAGGTGATCAAATACCACCAAAAGAAAACTCTATTTGTGGGAACAAAATGATAAAAAAATTGTTTGGGTACAGTGTAGCATGACCGCGCAATTGTCATTCAAATTGCAACAGCGCTGAAAGGTGAAAATTCGGCTGGGCGGGAAGGTGTCTAAGTGCCTGGTATTGAAGTGGTTAAGAGTGGATTAGGCGGGTATTTAAAGCAGAGCTCCACCCAAAAGTGGAAGCCCTGCTTGTCCGCACCCTCCACTGCCACATTTGGCACTTTTTTTTGTCGATCATCCACAGAGTTCTGTGAATGAATGAACTACAACATCCTTTCGGCTTGTAGTTCTCAATGAACTATCATGGCGCTGTAGAGTGTTCATAGTTCATTCATCCTTCCTGTCAGTGTGAAACTGCCCGGCCGTAAAATGTATAGGCAGACAGTTTATACTGACAGTCTGCAAGAGATCTGCATGTCATCAGCGACTTGCTGATCGCTGGTGCATTTTTTTCGGGCTCCTAAAAAAATATTAAAGAAAACATAATAATAATAATAATAATAATAATAATAATAATAATAATAGTAAATGCACTTTTTTAATTACAAAAAATTGACTAGCCTCTTCCTTCTCTTAATGAATAGAGACAGTGTATACCGATAACTGACTCTGTTCATTCATAACTGAGAAATAGTAAAAACTGTGTTTACTATGCTTCAGTTTGTGAAAGAACGGGACACTCTGTACAAAGCTATTTCTGTCCATTCATTCTGTGTAGCTGAGGCAGCAGAGAAGGAGATTGAGGGCAATGCCCTCAATCTCCTTTTTTCAGTCTCAAAGGTGAAACATCAGAGGTCTGTTTAAATCGCTGATAATTCAACAAAGACCACCAAGCGGACTCCTAAAAGACTATAAAAAACAAAATGTCACGTGACGCTAAAAATAGGTAATGGTAATTGGTATCAGTGAGTACTTGAAAAAAGGTATCGGTACTCGGTCTTAAAAACTAGTACCGATGCATCCCTATTTTCCTCCCACTGATTCCAATGATGGGGCACTATTCCTTCCACCGACACCAACGATGAGACACTACTCCTCCCACTGAAGCATAATAAGCAGTAAGATCTTGATTGAAATGTCTGAAGGAAAAGTTCCAACTAAAGACAATGGCAAAAAAAACTGGAGTATCAGAGTGGGCAAGGTTATATGAGCATGCACCGGGGACACCCTAGCCAAGATTTTTGCCAGCGTCCAATCACCTGAAGGTGGCCAGCATAGAACCTATGAATGTCTATGATTACAGTACAAGCCTTGTGTCCTCTACTGTATGACTATAATAGGAAGGTGGCAATGGTAAGCGGCTTCTTCGGGGCTACTCTTACCTCATAGTACATTTGGTGGGTACAAGTGCATTTTATGCAGCTTCAGATCTGAGAGTTTCCAATCATTTACATAGATAGGCATTTTTCATTTACGGTACATTTTACATTAAAGTATAAACAGCCAATATTTGAAAATGAATCAGCATAAAAAGGTACTTACCACAAGGATTCCAGCAAATGCCCGAAGATTCTTCACTAAATCCAGCAATGTGCCCGCTACTAGAGCCATCATCTACAAGGTAACACGACTTGGATGTTACACCATGAAAAGCAACCAAGGACATGCCGATACAATCTACCTCTCAGAACCCCACCACTGCCTTTATACAGCAGGCCAAACAATAAATGTCAACTTCTAAGTATTATTATTTCAGGCATTTACAGTGGGGATGGAAAGTATTCAGACCCCCTTAAATTTTTCACACTTTGTTATATTGCAGCCATTTGCTAAAATCATTTAAGTTCATTTTTTTCCTCATTAATGTACACACAGCACCCCACATTGACAGAAAAACACAGAATTGTTGCCATTTTTGCAGATTTATTAAAAAAGAAAAACTGAAATATCACATGGTCCTAAGTATTCAGACCCTTTGCTCAGTATTTAGTAGAAGCACCCTTTTGATCTAATACAGCCATGAGTCTTTTTGGGAAAGATGCAACAAGTTTTCCACACCTGGATTTGGGGATCCTCTGCCATTCCTCCTTGCAGATCCTCTCCAGTTCTGTCAGGTTGGATGGTAAACGTTGGTGGACAGCCATTTTTAGGTCTCTCCAGAGATGCTCAATTGGGTTTAAGTCAGGGCTCTGGCTGGGCCATTCAAGAATAGTCACAGAGTTGTTGTGAAGCCACTCCTTCGTTATTTTAGCTGTGTGCTTAGGGTCATTGTCTTGTTGGAAGGTAAACCTTCGGCCCAGTCTGAGGTCCTGAGCACTCTGCAGAAGGTTTTCATCCAGGATATCCCTGTACTTGGCCGCATTCATCTTTCCCTCGATTGCAACCAGTCGTCCTGTCCCTGCAGCTGAAAAACAACCCCACAGCATGATGCTGCCACCACCATGCTTCACTGTTGGGACTGTATTGGACAGGTGATGAGCAGTGCCTGGTTTTCTCCACACATACCGCTAGTATTAAGGCCAAAAAGTTCTACCTTGGTCTCATCAGACCAAAGAATCTTATTTCTCACCATCTTGGAGTCCTTCAGGTGTTTTTGAGCAAACCCAAAGCGGGCTTTCATGTGTCTTTCACTGAGGAGAGGCTTCCGTCGGGCCACTCTGCCAAAAAGCCCCGACTGGTGGGGGGCTGCAGTGATGGTTGACTTTCTACAACTTCCTCCCATCTCCCGACTGCATCTCTGGAGCTCAGCCATAGTGATCTCTGGGTTCTACTTTACCTCTCTCACCAAGGCTCTTCTCCCCCGATAGCTCAGTTTGGCCGGACGGCCAGCTCTAAGAAGGGTTCTGGTCATCCCAAATGTCTTCCATTTAAGGATTATGGAGGCCACTGTGCTCTTAGGAACATTAAGTGCAGCAGAAATTTTTTTGTAACCTTGGCCAGATCTATGCCTTGCCACAATTCTGTCTCTGAGCTCTTCAGGCAGTTCCTTTGACCTCATGATTCTCATTTGCTCTGACATGCACTGTGAGCTGTAAGGTCTTATATAGACGGTGTGTGGCTTTTCTAATCAATTACAATCAGTATAATCAAACACAGCTGGACTCAAATGAAGGTGTAGAACCATCTCAAGGATGATCAGAAGAAATGGACAGCAACTGAGTTAAATATATGAGTGTCACAGCAAAGGGTCTGAATACTTAGGACCATGTGATATTTCAGTCTTTCTTTTTTAATAAATCTACAAAAATGTCAACAATTCTGTGTTTTTCTGTCAATATGGGGTGCTGTGTGTACAATAATGAGGAAAAAAATGAACTTAAATGATTTTAGCAAATGGCTGCAATATAACAAAGAGTGAAAAATTTAAGGGGGTCTGAATACTTCCCGTCCCCACTGTATATAGCGGTGATAATTTATGCAAAGCTTTACATATATGTTGTACATTCACATCAGTTCCTGCCTCAAGGAGCTTACAATCTAAGGTCCCTAACTCACATTCATACATACACATACTAGGGCCAATTTAGACAGGTGCCAATTAACAGTTTTAATGTTATGTCTGTTGGCATTTTCGCCCGAGAGATCTACGGTTGGGAACTTTCTACTCGATGTCATGAAGTATTATACTTGCCGGTCCTCTTGAAGGAAAAGTGCTTTAAAATGTACCGGCACATGTAGAAATCTACATGTGTGATATGTTGAACATTTATCAGCATTATGGTTCTAAAAAAGTTCCTTGTATTACCTTGTCTGGAACTTTCGATTAAAAAAAAAGAAAAAAAAGAAAAAGAAGAAAAAAAAAACAAAAAAACAAACTACTGGAAGTGAAATATAGCGGCCTAAATATTTGTCTTATGAAAGATTTCTTCTGCTTCAGTGAGGAACTGTGGGGTGGATTTACTAAAGGCAAATAGACTATACACTTTGCAAGTGCAGTTGCTCCAGAGCTTCATAAACCTCCACTTTACAAAAAAAAAAAAAAAAAAAATTACATGCAAGGAAAAAAACAAAAAACAAAACAAAAATAAAACAAAAGGATCTTTGCTTGCACATGATTGGATGATGGAAGTCAGCAGAGCTCCCCCTCATTTACTAAATTCTGGAGCAACTGCACTTTGTAAAGTGCACAGTCTATTTGCCATTAGTAAGTCAACCTGTGTAACTTTTTGTCCATTTTCTTTTTTTTTTTTTGCACCCAACTTTGCAAGAAGTATCAGGAAGTGTAGATTAGGGGGTGAAAAGCCAAAATGCAATGCACCGACCTTCATGTTTGGGATGATTCTTAGAAATCGGAAAACGATAAACATGTTGACAAGTCGAACCATCTCCCAGAGAGACAAGAGGCCCTGAATGTCCGGTTTCCTGGAACACACAGTAAGGACGGGACATCATAATCCAGCTTTCAATGTAAAGTCAGTTTACATGTTGGAGCTCACACAGGGCTACTGTATGTTCTCCAGCCCTCTGGCAGCACTGGGGCAATCAAAAGGAGCATGGGACTATCAAAAATGGAGAGAAGGGGTGCGTCACATGCGCAAAAATCCCCCCTCCCCCCCCCCACATATCCAGAAAGGGTGAGTATTTCCCATAGGCTTAGCAGGGAGACATAGCAGTGAGATATACGTTTGTTTGCTGCTGAGTGTGCAAAAGGAATGGTTTGCTTTCAGAACAAATATAAACAAACCTTAAAGGAACCCACCATAAAAAATACTGTATGGGAGCTCCCACTGCTGGCAGTTTTTGAAAGTGCAAGCAGGAAATAAAAAAACTAAATAAAACCAGCTTGAGTTCACTGCTTAACCCAAACTTAAAGCGGATCTTCAACTATAAAATTGAAAGGCCCTCCTATCCACTCAATGTATAACGGCTTTTAATTTTACTTTATTTATTTATTTTTTTAACCAAAAAGGGTTCAGTCCTGCCGCCAATATACATCATTCCCCTGCTGTGCCTCCTGGGATATGTACAGCACTCATGCCAGGAGACCTTAGTGCAGGGGTCTTCAAACTATGGCCCTCCAGTTGTTCAGGAACTACAATTCCCATCATGCCTAGTCACATCTGTGAATGTCAGAATTTTACAATGCCTCATGGGACGTGTAGTTCTGCAACAGCTGGAGGGCCGTAGTTTGAGGATCCCTGCCTTAGTGATTCACAGATGAGGAGGAGGGCAGGCCTAGCAGCACACTGGACGTTACAGCTCCTCTCCTAGGGGCATTCTGTGTTTTTCTTTTTCCTGCCTCTAAACGCCCCTATGCACACTGTGGCTTTTAGCAGCATTTAGCGACAGAGGCTTTTAGAGGCAGGAAAAGAAACCCACTGCCAGTGCGTCCAGGAGCAGCAGCATTTTGGCAGGAAAAAAAATAAATAAAAAGAAATGCGTGACGCTGCTTAAAGCACCTAAATGTGCATGAACGCTCGAGCGTTAATTCATTTCAATGAGCAGAATAGATTTTTCTGGCCAATGAAATAAATAACGCCCAAGCTCTTGATGCCTGTGAACGCATCTAAAAGCTTGTAAGAGCTTTAGAAAGACACTTTTACAAGCACCAGGTTTTTTTTTTCTGCTAAACGCTGCTGCCAGGAGAAAAAGGCTTCTAGGAGAGTTTGCAAAATGTCCTGTGTGCCCGAGGCGTCATGAGGAGGCCCGACGGCTGAACCTGGAAGAGCTGTTGGGAATCCCGATGATGTCACAAACATGGTGGCGCGGGACCTGAGCAGCAGCTGCTGAGAAGAGGATCTTCGCAAAACAACACTGGATCTGTTGGGTGGGCGGGTTATAAAAAAAAAATAAAAAATCCACTTTAACTAATAAAATAAATAATAAAGGGAGGTGAACTGGATATGATCCTCAGTGTCCACACTCTGGGACCAGATATTCAATCGTTTGGAAGAGAGACTCAACTTTATGGTGCCAAAAATCCCCCGAGGTTGGCCTGCTTGGTTTGGTTGACAATTTGAATTCAACATCCAAAAGAATGTAATCTGGTTCATATTGTTTTATGCCAGGAAATTAATCTTGGTGTACTGGAAGAGTACATCCCTATTCTAGAAGATCTCATACCCAAATTTAAAATCTTGTATAATGACAGGACTTGTCCAAAAAAAAAAAAAATTCTACAAAATTTGGCAACTTTGCATTGATGCACTTGGTGACCCAACCTGGAAGGCCGACACTGACACTATGGGGGTGATTTACTAAATGTAAATAGACTGTACACTCTGCAAGTGCAGTTGCTCCAGAGCTTGTTAAATGGGGTAGAGCTTCACTTTGCAAAGAATATCCAATCACATGTAAGGAAAAATAAAATAAAAAACAGCATTTTTGCTTGCACATGATTGGATGATGAAAGTCAGCAAAACTTCTGCTCATTTACTAAGCTCTGGAGCTACTGCACATGCAGAGTACAATTGCACTTTGCAAAGTGCACAGTCTATTTGCCTTTAATAAATCCCCCCATGTGCCACTTCCTACTTTATTAGTTGGTAAAATTGTTTAATGGTGTTGTTACTTGTCAATATGTCTCCTTTACCTATGGAGGTGTGGAATGAATGGCAGAGCATGAACATGTATATGTTGGTATAATGTGTATTTGTTGATATGTGATTTTATTTTTGTTTTTGTCTTGCCAGCACTTTGCGGTTTTCCTTAAAAATTCACAGTAAATAAAACCCCTATAAAAAAATTAAGGTTAAATAAAGAAAACATTACATATAAATACCACTATAAATCTGAATTCCTTTTAATAAAGGATATAAGACTACAGAGAACAGCAGTAGATAATAGTAGCTCAATTAACTGTACACACTTATGCCCCGTACACACGATAGGATTTTCCGATGGAAAATGTGTGATAGGACCTTGTTGTCGGAAATTCCGACTGTGTGTAGGCTCCATTACACATTTTCCATCGGATTTTCCGACAACAAAATCCGTTGTCGGAAATTCCGATCGTGTGTACACAAATCCGACGGACAAAGTGCCACGCATGCTCAGAATAAAGAGATGAAAGCTATTGGCCACTGCCCCGTTTATAGTCCCGACGTACGTGTTTTACGTCACCGCGTTCAGAACGATCGGATTTTCCGACAATTTTCCGTGTGTATGCAGGACAAGTTTGAGCCAACATCCGTCAGAAAAAATCCATGGATTTTGTTGTCGGAAAGTCCGATCAATGTCCGACCGTGTGTACGGGGCAATAGGCTTGTTTCACACGGACTTCAGCTTATACAGTGCCTTGATAAAGTATTCATACCCCTTGAAATTTTCCACATTGTGTCATGTTACAACCAAATACGTTAATGTATTTTAATGGGATTTTATGTGATAGATAAACACAAAGTGGCACATATAATTGTGAGGTGAAAGTAAAAGGATAAATGGTTTTCAACATTTTTACAAATAAAAATATGTGAAAAGGGTGGCGTGCATTTGTATTCAGCCCCCTTTACTCTGATACCCCAATTGCCTTCAGAAGTCACTTAATTAGTAAATAGAGTCCACCTGTGTGTGATTTTATCTCCGTATAAATACAGCTCTTCTGTGAAGACCTCAGAGGTTTGTTAGAGAACCTTAGTGAAGAAACAGCATCATGAAGGCCAAGGAACACACCAGACAGGTCAGGGATAAAGTTGTGGAGAAGTTTAAAGCAGGGTTAGGTTATATAAAAATATCTCAAACTTTGAACATCTCATGGAGCACTGTTCAATCCATCATCCGAAAATGGAAAAAGAGTATGGCACAACTGCAAACCTACCAAGACATGGCCGTCCACCTAAACTGACAGGCCGGGCAAGGAGAGCATTAATCAGAGAAGCAGCCAAGAGGCCCATGGTAACTCTGGAGGAGCTGCAGAGATCCACAGCTCAGGTGGGAGAATCTGTCCACAGGACAATTAATAGTCATGCACTCCACAAATCTGCCCTTTATGGGAAAGTGGCAAGAAAAAAGACATTGTTAAAAGAAAGCCATAAGAAGTCCTGTTTGCAGTTTGCAAGAAGCCATGTGGGGGACACAGCAAACATGTGGAAGAAGGTGCTCTGGTCAGATGAGACTAAAATTGAATTTATGGCCTAAAAGCAAAAACGCTATGTGTGGTGGAAAACTAACACTGCACATCACCCTGAACACACCATCACCACTGTGAAACATGGTGGTGGCAGCATCATGTTGTGGGGATGGTTTTCTTCAGCAAGGACAGGGAAGCTGGTCAGAGTTGATGGGAAGCCAAATACGGGTCAATCTTAGAAGAAAACCCGTTAGAGTCTGCAAAAGACTTGAGACTGGGGCAAGTTTCACCTTCCAGCAGGACAACAACCGTAAACATACAGTCAGAGTTACAATGGAATGGTTTAGATCAAAGCATATTTATGTGTTAGAATGGCCCAGTCAAAGTCCAGACCTAAATCCAATTGAGAATCTGTAGCAAGACTTGAAAATTGCTGTTCACAGACACTCTCCATCCAATCTGACAGAGCTTGAGCTATCTTACAAACAAGAATGGGCAAAAAATGTCCCTCTCTAGATGTGCAAAGCTGGTAGAGACATCCCCAAAAAGACTTGCAGCTGTAATTGCAGCAAAAGGTGGTTCTACAAAGTATTGACTCAGGGGGGCTGAATACAAATGTACACAACACTTTTCACATATTTATTTGCAAACCATTCATCATTTTCCTTCCACTTCACAATTATGTGCCACTTTGTGTTGGTCCATCATATAAAATCCCAATAAAATACATTTACGTTTTTGGTTGTAACATGACAACATATGGAGAATTTCAAGTTGTGTGAAAACATTTTCAAAGGCACTGTATAAGCAGTGCGAACAGCAAGCTTTGACAAAGCATTTGCAGACCTTTCAGCAAGCTTTGTTGAAGCTTGTAAAGTGCTATTCAGCTTCAGGTTGGAACTGTTGAACACAGATCTTAATGGGAGTGTTGATTGTCACTTTAAAAGGAGGCTGCTAGCAGGCTTCAGCACTTCTTGACGCTTGTTGAAAGCCTGCTAGCAGCTTGCTTAAAGCAGCAACCAACGCTCCCATTAGGATCTAATACTCAAGATTTTACAAACTGGTACTGAATGGCAAATCTTGCTGAACGCTCTACAAATGCTTTGTCAAAGCTTGCTGTTCACATTGCTCTTAGACCAGCTAAAGCCCATGTGAAAACAGGCCTTAGATTCACTTCAGTCTAATCATATTGTAGTAGATTGTGTATTGCTGAAAAATAAAGCAAACAGTTTAACTCACCAGCCAGGATGTGGGAACTTGTATATAGCAAATGTAGCAATTTCCAGCACCTACAAGAGAATGGATTTAATGATCGAAGATGGAGATGGAAAGCCATATGTACCAATCCTGCGATCCAAGACAAGTCACCTGATGCGTTTTGGTGCTCAGTTATATCCCACATATCAAACAGCAATCCCCGAATGACTGCAATGAACAGGTGCATCTTTTAGGCTCCATTCACACTAGCGCGTTTTTTGATGCATTTTGCAGAAATGCATGGGAATTCTTTAACATAGGTTCCTATGGAAGATGATTGTATATAAATACCACATTTGGTTCATGGTTGTGATGTGATGCAGTTCATTTGAATTGGTGGCTCTTGGCAGGGGAGCTTGCTGCCGAATGTGATGGGGGGTACAAGCCTCAGGAGCTGCATGCCATCTTTAAGGTGGGTGTTACATCCGCCTATTTTTACGGCCTTCCTCCTGCCCATGTGAACGAGCCCTTATTGTGTTCATATCTACTCCTTTTTAATACCTCACATACAATGCCGCGACAAGCTCACCTAGAGCCCAGGGCGAATGTGCCCAACTGCGCCTCCCTCCCTCAAGATGTATGAGCATTATCTGTCAGCAAAAATCCCCCCCTTCCTCCCCAAGAAAACACTAAGCACTAATCTGCATTCTTAACCCCTAAGCATAAGTCCCCCCTCCTCCCAGTACAAATCCACCCCCTGCTGAAATCCCCAGCCCTCTCAGCACAAATCCCCCTCCCTAGAAGAAAAAAAATTCAATCCTCCACCCCTAAAATTTTCCCTCCTAGTACACATCTTCTCCCCCCACCCACTTCAATTCCTCCCTCCCAGTACAAATTCCCCTCAAATCCCCTCTCCTAACACAAACGTCTTCCCCTTGTCCCCCCTCCCAACACAAATCACCACTCTCAGCATTGCCTTTCCAAATTCTTCCCCCTAGAATAATACTTACTCCCTGCCACCCCCAAAATTCCCCCTTTCAGCACAAGTCCCCTCCCCCCAGTCTCCTTGGGGTGCCCTCCCACCTCACATGATACCACAGTACCCAGGGCAGCCGCCCCTCCTGCCCACCCCTTGTCCCGGCCCTGCTCACATATCTAGCATTTCAGAACTGGCTTATATGCTTTTCAACTAAATCAGTTCTCACACCTGCACACCCTTGATGGACCAGAGCAATTTTTACATTTCTGCTATTGATTCAGTAATAACTTAGTCAATACTTAAAGTGGTTGTAAGCCTCTCTGTGCCACTTGTACCTATAGGTAAGCCTATAATAAAGGTTTACCTATAGGTACTATAAATATCTCCTAAACATGATGTAGATATTTGCTGTACAATGAGCCGATGATGTCAACGACGCATGCGCTGTGAAGAAACGGCCCTCCATGCCGTTTCTTCACTAGCAAATGCCGTGACTGACGGCTCCCATGCGCATGCACGGGAGTGACGTCACATGACTCCGGTCAGTTGCAGAGCCAGAGTCCGCGGCCCCGGAAGGAAGAGGGGCGAAGATGGATGCTTTTACTTTGCAGGGGAAAAAAAAAGAGGAAGTAAAACCCATCAGGGTTTACTTCCTCTTTAAAAAGGAGAAGTTCACCTTTGTAAAAAAAAAAAAAAAAAAAAAAAAAAATGATAAAAGCGCATCATCTTTTTTGCAGAAAAAAAATAAATAAATGTGCATTTATTTAATTTTTTACTAGACGCCTGTAAAGCATTGCACCCACAATCGGCAGAACACGGGTGCAGTGCAGGGCTCTTGCAGGCGGTCTGTGTAAGCTGTCTGCCCGTCAGTTACAATCTGACAGGAAGACTCAAAACTACCAGAGAGCGCTCAACAGCACTGTGGTATTGAGAACTACAAGCCGACCGGCCTACTAGTACTTGTAGTTCTCATATTCACAGAACTCTAAAAAATGAATGACACGGCCGGGTGGGCGGAGCCCCACATGTACGCGGCTTTTTTAAATTATGACAGCGAGTGGGAGAAGATTCATTGCTCGCTGTCATAACAGGGAATCAGGGAAGGAATTGGGATTTAACACCAGAAAAC
Organism: Lithobates clamitans; assembly: GCA_037952925.1. NCBI lineage: Eukaryota > Metazoa > Chordata > Amphibia > Anura > Ranidae > Lithobates > Lithobates clamitans. Next base: position 182,911 of record JBBGZY010001809.1, on the reverse strand, counting down.
ATGCAGAGCACACACAATGACTCCCAGCTAAGAAGAATGTCCTACCAGTAAGATGAATGTTAGAAATCCATCAAAAATGTTGCTTGGATAGGAGAGGTAGTTCTTTATTCCCAGGGAAAAGATTTTCAGGCTCATCTCCAGAACGTAGTACAGGATGAAGAAACAGTTGATGGCCTGTGGATAATGGAGTGGACAGTTAGAGAAAACCAAGTGCCTTAACAACTAGGATGACCGAAAGTGTAGATTAAATCCCAAATCCAGGAATTAGACCGTCTACAAGAAAAACAAACACAAAGGAGGGCGCAAAACCCTAGTGCAGGGGTGCTCAACCCTTTCAAGAGTGAGGGCCAAGTTAGTGATTTATTAACCTTTCGCTGGCCACAATGTGATGTAAACAAGCCCTTGCTGTCCTCAGCCTATCATGCCCCTTTCACACAGGGCAGAATGTGCTTGCTCAGTGGGGGGATCTGTACGCAGAGCGGAGCGGGCAGATCCGTGTCCACACCACATATGCAGAGCGGACACAGACACAGCTCGCTCTGCTCTATGGGCTTGCCAATCTGATCACCGCAGATGGAGGGGAACGGATCGGATCCCCTTCCATTTTTTTTTATTTTTTTTTTGCGGATCGGATTGGAGGTGGGGGGTGTAAATGCACACACGTTTTACATACGCCACTTCATAAAAAAGGTGAATGGAGAGTCCGATTAGGTCCCCCTGAAAAAACGGAAAGGAGGACCCGATCAGACTGATCATGTGAAAGAGACTCAAGGATGCTTCTCACGGATGCACTGCAGTTTATCCACATCGCGGGAGCAGCGCAGTGCATCTGTGGCTTTCCTGCGGGTTAACTGCTCTTTGCCATAGACTTCTATTATATCTTGCAGGTGTGGTGCACTTTGTGAAAGCGCACCAAACCTGCGGGATAGAATAGAAGTCTATGGCTCAGTGCAGGTAACCCGCAGGTGCAATGTGGTGCACCTGCAGATCAGCGTGTAGGCAGCTTAAAAACAATTGCAGACCTCCGATATTATGCCCATTGCTAAATTGTGATTTCATAAACTGACCTTTTTAATCCACTATCTGCATGAATGTCCGCTTTCTGCAGGCAGCTGGCTGTAGAAAATCTTGCTGTCTTAGGAGTGCATTTGGTATCATGCCGCCAGGGACAGGAGTCGGATCGGCTTATGCGGCTCTGCTACTTCTGCAGCTGCTTGTTTCCTCTACCGCTGGCTCCATCCACAACACTAATGCTTTGGGATGGCGGGTCAGCAACCGGCAATCTGGGCTTGCCGACCCACCATCCCAGAGCAGGAGGTCGCAGGCCACCGGTTGGGCACCCCTGACCTAGCGCATTACCAGAGATTTATTATAAAATAATAAAATGTAGACAAATGATTAATCACAAGAGTAGAGGCAATGAAGGCATAACATGAGATGTGCCCCTGAAACGCTTTAGCACAACGGTATCGTTTAGTAGGCCACGCGATTCCTGCTTTGGAGTGGATCTCATGTTCTTATGCCTTCATTTCCACTACTCTTGTGAGTGCTCATCTGTCAGGCCTTTGCGCCCTCCTGTGTGTTTTCTACTGGATTCCCCGATCTGAGAAGGGCTGCATTGGCGTAGCATTCTTGACATATGTTATCCTTGCCATTTATGGTCTACAACAGGGGTAGGCAACCTGGGGCCCTCCAGCTGTTGTGGAACTAAATTTCCCATGAGGCATTGCAAGGCTAGCACTTACAATTATTCCCAGAGGCATGATGGGACTTGTAGTTGTGAAACAGCTGGAGGGCCCCAGGTTGCCTACCCCTAGTCTACGATATATACCTGGTCTTTGGTGGATCTCTGAGCATTGGAAGCGATTGTGTACTACATAATCTATTCTTGCAGTGCCCCCCCCCCCCCCAAACACACACACACATTGCAAGGGTTAAAGTGATTGTAAAGGTTTAACTTTTATTTATTTTTTTTTAAATAACAAAAATGTTATACTAAGCTGCTCTGCATGATGGTTTTGCGCAGAGCAGCCCCGATCTTCCTTTTCTCAGGTCCCCCCGCCATCGCTTCTGGCTCCTCCCCCCCGGTATGGGGGCACTCATGGGTGCTCACTCCCAATCTGTGTCCATAGAAAACACAGAGCAGGGCTCTTCCCAGCCCCCCCCCCCACTTCCTCCACACGAACCGATGGCTCCCGCTGCTGTACCTGAGCCAAAGAGGAGGGAGAGAGTTGGATCTAGATCGGGTTCAGGTAAGTATAAGGGGGAGCTGAGTTTTTTTAAGTTTTTTTTTAAGTTTTTTTACCTTTGTGCATAGAATTCATAGGGGAGGGGGGAACTTTCTGCCTTTAGAACCACTTTTAATGCATTTTTTTGTACTTTTATGTATGAAAAATAAAAATTATAATCTTCAAGAACCACTTTAAATGCTCCTTATGTCTAGAGGGTAGAAAAAAAAAAAAAAAACACAGGCTGCAATATGTACCCCGATTTTCTGCTCCAGCAAGCTCAGGGGACTCTCCCCTTCTGCCTGAAGTCTGTGGTCAGTCCCTTGGCATCATCATGTACAAGGCAGGGCTAGTAACACTGCACTGTACATAGAGGAGGCAGAAGTGCAACCGCAGCTGGGAGCCCATTGGAAGAGGCAGCTTTGCGGGACACTGCTGAAACAAGGAATAGAAGTATTGCACCTTATTGCTGCACCCAAGCAATTAACCCTTGTAATGCTGGAGAAGGGGGTGGGAAAGGCAACTAAGTTGTCTTTTTTTTTACGTGCCAGGATTTGGGCTGTAATGTTGATAATCTACGTTTCAGCTAGAAGACATAGCTATTCTGAGACCATGACAGCTGCAGGTCTCAGATAATGATCTGGAACAAATCAGTTTGGTTCCCAAGCACAGAAACACCATGACAATCAATCATACGTATCATTGGGTTTAGAACAGTGGTGGTCAATTTAAGAAAGGATATAGAGCCTCATGTGCAATCCCTGACACTGCCAGAGGGCCGCGCAATAGCAGCGCATATTTTGTATCTCAACGTTCAAAAATGTTGGTCCTACTACAGCGTATTACAATGTACATCATAGAAGTTGGAGTACAATAACCCCCCAAATGTTGGTGTCAGCGGCAGCAATATTAAAACAGCAGCATTTGGGTCAGCAGATGCAGTAATAACTCCCAAAATTGGTGACAGCGAGTACAAAAACAACCCACAGGATTGGGGTCAGTGGATGCAATAATAAATTCAACCCATCATGTCAGTGGATGCAAGAAATAACCCCCAGCATTGGTGTCAGTGACCACAATGACTCCAAACATTGGTGTCAGTGAACGCAATAGAGCCGTCAGCACTGGTGTCAGTACTATTAACCCCCCCCCCCCACACTCCCACATTGGTGGTCACTGGCAATGAAATGTAACCTCCTCTTGTATACGTGCTTAATGGCAGTGAAAGTTAACCACAAACCCCAGAACACACACTGGTAGTTAGTAGCTGTGAAAGTGGTTGTAAAGGCTGAATGTTTTTTTTTACCTTCACGCATTCTGTGCATTAAGGTAAAAAACCTATGTGCTGCTCCCCCCACAGCACCCCCTAATACTCACCTCAGCCCGCGCTCGATCCAGTGATGTGCATGAGCGTCTTGGCTGTCCTGGGTCTCTCTCTCCTCATTGGTAGAGGCACTGCAGTGAGAGCCATTGGCTCACCGCCTGTCAATCACAGGCAGTGAGCCAATGACCATTTAACCCCCCTCTCTATTGCAGGGCATTGCAATGAAAGTTAACCCCCTCTTACCTGATCACAGGCTCCAGCGACGCTCTCTCTCTCCAGGTCAGGACATTATTCGTACTGTGGGCAAAGATAACTCCGCCTACAGTCTCTCTCAGTACCGGCATTGGAACACAAAGCGTATGCCAGCACCCAGCACTCAGCTGCCACACTCTGCTTTCTATTTGGTGCCCAACAGCCTGCGGGCTGCACACAAACGGGTGGTGGGCATGTGTTGGGCACCAGCAGTTTAGACACATAATTATATCACGTTAAAGCCATGATATCTAAGAAACAAAAGAGGTACCTACTCCTAAAGAGAAGTCATCGCGGTCACTCCCAGCTTTCTCTGCATCGATCATCAAGACAACCTAGACAGACATCAGATAACAAGAAAATCATATTCTATGTGCTCACCAACTCTCCGAAAGAGGTCCAACACAAAAGCAACAATAAGCACATTGCAGTAACCCCACAACCAGACTCATTTTACAAATTAACATTTAAAGCATTTAGAAAAGTCTATTATCATTTGTGGTAATGGCTTCTATGGTAGGCTTTATCACTGAATACAATACCCAAGCTCTATTGCTAGTGATGCTATACAAGGATGAAAACTGATGCTCGTGGCTGGGATGTGCAGTCCCTTAATACTTTTAACATTGATAGATACAAGCTGGCAACTCGTGGGGACTCAAATGTTGAAAATCTCCATCAGCTACACAAGTACATCCAGTAAAACAATGCCAACGTGTTTCGGCCACCGTGGCCTTGCTCATAACATGCTAGGAGTAAGGCCATGTCAGCCGAAACACGTTAGCATTGTGTTACTTGATGTACTTGTGTAGCCAATAAAGATTTTCAATGTTTCAGTCCACCGAGTTGCCAGCTTATATCTATGGCATGCTGCATGAGAGATTCCTTGTATGTAAATAAATTAGACATATTCTGAAAATCTGTGAAGATTTACTGAACACAATATAATCCTTTTGGACTATTTTGGGGTCTCATTAATAAAAATGCTAAACTGATGCAGAACTGCACCATAAAAAATAGGATTGGATAATTGGCCCTCAGGTTTATGAAAGCATGCAGAGAAATGAGCGGTTTTTGGTTGCTGAACTGCAATCAACATATAGACCAGGGGTAGGCAACCTTGGCCCTCCAGCTGTGGTGAAACTACAAATCCCATCATGCCTCTACCTCTAGGAGTCATGCCTGTGATTGTTAGGGTCTTGCAATGTCTCATGGGACTTGTAGTTTCAAAAGAGCTGGAGTGCTGAGGTTGCCTACCCCTGATTATAGACCATTTGTCACTTCGGGTGCCCCTGCTCTCCGGGCACGGGGAGAGCCTGCTTCTGATTAGGGCCTGGACTTTGCTTAGTGAAGAGCCTGATGAACCCAGCCTGCATCCCCTTTTGTTGCCAATCAAGAACAATGGTACATTATTTTGAGACAAGGCCCTTTAGTACCCCAAGGGAGAAAGGACAGTGTCCCCCCTTCATGAGCTGTGAACTAATTCAAAGTCAAAGGTTACAGGTCCTGTCCTCTCTGTGCCCCCTCCAGTTGAAGTGCTCAAGGCAGCCACATCTTTGGCCTCTCTCTTGGCCTGACCCTGGTGGTACAGGATGGTTCATATGATCAGCATTACTCAGTAACATCAAGTGAAAGGATCTGTTATATTACCTCACATGGCTGTAATTAGGAGGAAAGGGATGAGATGTGTTCATCACCAGATAGATCTCCCTATAAGGTGGAGTGGTACAGAGTGCTCATAGCCAAGTAGCCCAGTTATGATGCACTCATCCTATATTTATTGATGAATTTAAAGTGGTTGTAAACCCTTACATCTACCCAGTAAAGTGATTGGCCTCAGGTGATACACAAAGATTAAACAAATCCTCCTGCATAAGTTGTACCTATTTATCTGCAGTCTTCTCTTCTCTATATCCATTCAAAGTGCTGAATTTATCAAGCTGGTCTGAGCGTTCAGAAAAAATGGGGTGGAGAGCTGAAGTTACACACTGCAGAGCTCAGTGAGGAGAGGTCAGAGCTGATTGGAGGGAAGGGACACACCCCTTCACACAGCAACAGAGCTGAGGCTATCAATCACAGGCTATGTGCTGGAGAACCCTACCCAGTCACCTTTTTTCTCTTGGTGTCAGGAAAACTTGTCAAAGCGATTCATGCTAATAGCAGAGGAACAAAGCAGCTGAGTGTACTTATCTCTGGATTGAGATAAGTACACACTATAAAGCAGGGCTCTCCAAACTTTCTAAGGAAAGGACCGGTTTATTATCCTTCAGATTTTAGGGGGGGGCCAGACTGTGCCCAGTGGGAGTAAACAATGCCCGATCTTTGGTATTAGGGAGGAGAAATAGCTGGTGTCAGCGGAGGGAATGGCGCCCCATTGCTGGTGTCAGCGGAGGGAACGGCGCCCCATTGCTGGTGTCAGCGGAGGAAACGGCGCCCCATTGCTGGTGTCAGCGGAGGGAACGGCGCCCCATTGCTGGTGTCAGCGGAGGGAACGGCGCCCCATTGCTGGTGTCAGCGGAGGGAACGGCGCCCCATTGCTGGTGTCAGCGGAGGGAACGGCGCCCCATTGCTGGTGTCAGCGGAGGGAACGGCGCCCCATTGCTGGTGTCAGCGGAGGGAACGGCGCCCCATTGCTGGTGTCAGCGGAGGGAACGGCGCCCCATTGCTGGTGTCAGCGGAGGGAACGGCGCCCCATTGCTGGTGTCAGCGGAGGGAACGGCGCCCCATTGCTGGTGTCAGCGGAGGGAACGGCGCCCCATTGCTGGTGTCAGCGGAGGGAACGGCGCCCCATTGCTGGTGTCAGCGGAGGGAACGGCGCCCCATTGCTGGTGTCAGCGGAGGGAACGGCGCCCCATTGCTGGTGTCAGCGGAGGGAACGGCGCCCCATTGCTGGTGTCAGCGGAGGGAACGGCGCCCCATTGCTGGTGTCAGCGGAGGGAACGGCGCCCCATTGCTGGTGTCAGCGGAGGGAACGGCGCCCCATTGCTGGTGTCAGCGGAGGGAACGGCGCCCCATTGCTGGTGTCAGCGGAGGGAACGGCGCCCCATTGCTGGTGTCAGCGGAGGGAACGGCGCCCCATTGCTGGTGTCAGCGGAGGGAACGGCGCCCCATTGCTGGTGTCAGCGGAGGGAACGGCGCCCCATTGCTGGTGTCAGCAGAGGGAATGGCGCCCCATTGCTGGGTGACTGTAAGAGGAGACAGGTGAAGATCCTAAGCAAGCAGGCATGCAGTACAATAAAATGACAAGTTATGAGGAGGTTTCCCCCTGCTATACTTGTATTCCGTGTCTGCTACTTACACAGATAGAAATGAGATTGGCCAAAGCCACAATGTTCCCCAGATAGTCGAAGTACCGATGGCTTCCAACGATCTGCAAAATCTTCAAGAATCTAGACTGGTACACGGGCTGGGGCGGGTGCTGCAAAAAAAAAACAAACAAAAAAAAAAACTTTATCACATATCTTTTATTTCTTACAGGTACATTTCAGAAAATAATTTGATTTCTCTCCTGGCAGCAGTTATCCAACTGGTAAACAAGATATGGCATACCTGACAATGTCTTTGCATCTATTGCATTGTGAGATTTATCTTTGAGGAGATGCTAACAAAACTGTGTTGCCCATCTTTAGCAAAGCCTAAGATGCATGGTTTCTTAATAAGGAATCAAGGCTTTTGCTCCAAAAATAAAATGAATTGCAATTGCAGATCGCCACACACAGTTTGATTCAAAACTGCTGTGTGATGATCTTTACAGGAGACATGGCTTCACAATTCCATTCCAGATACTGCTATGCAACTATCGGGACAGATTTTTCACCGACAGGACAGAACACTGGACTCGGGGGAAGAAAAGTGGCGGGGGGCTATATATCCATGTTCTGAATGCCTGGTGTTCAGACAGCAGGACTGTGGACAATCACTGTTCTCCATATTTAGAGTTATTAGTTGTAAAATGTAGACCCTTTTATTTGCCAAGGGAATTCATGGCAGTATTCGTCCTTGCGATATACGTACCGCCGGATGTGAATGCTGCTGCAACTTTGGATACTTTGGCAAAAGTGATCAGCAAACTCCAGTGTGCACATCCTGATGGGGTGCTTGTGATTGCTGGAGACTTCAACCATGTAAAATTTGAGGTCCACTTTCCAAGGATTCCATCAATTCGTTAAGTGTGCAACTAGGGGTGTAAATACACTTGATATGGTTTACTCTAATGTTAGGGAAGCATATAGAGCTGTTCCATTACCTCATCTTGGTCAGTCAGATCATATATCCCTCTCTTATTCCGCTGTACATTCTAATTAGGCAGAGAGCAAGGAGATAAGGATTTGGCCAGATGTTACAGGACAACTTCAAGAGGACCAACTGGGAAATTTTTGAACATGACCTAAACATGCACACCCGAAACAGTACTGAGTTGCATTAGTACTTGTGTAGACATTACAAAAAGGAAGTGTATCAAGGTTTTTCCCAATCAGAAGCCCTGGATAACCAAGAGAGTATGTTATCTTTTGAGAGAATGGGATAGTGCCTTTAGGAATGGGGCTAAAGTCAAGTATAGTCTTGCTAGAGCTAATCAAAAGATGGGCATAAAAGAGGCCAAATTAGTTTATAAAAATAAAATTGAAGACTATTTTAAAGGGAATGATGCACGTGAAGGTTGGAAAGGGATATAACATATCCTAAAACATAGAGAGAACACTCACCAGGGTAGACATTTTAATATTCAACTGACTGGGGAATTAAACCGCTTTTTTTCATGTTTTGAAGTAGTAGCACGCCAGCAAACACAACTTTCAAGCCCAGGTACAGGAGATGCTGCACCTGTGGTACGTCAGGCATTTAAGTCCGTTAATGTCTGGAAAATCAGCAGGTCCAGATGGTGTCCCAGGGAGGGTTGTTAAGGCCTGTGCCCAACAACTTTCAGGGTTTTTTACATATATTTAATCGATCATTATCATTGGCCACGGTTCCAACCTGCTTAAAATTGACCATTATTACCCCGATACCCAGCAAAACAAATATAGATAGTTTGAAGGACTATAGGCCGATTGCACTTACCACGGTAATAATTAAGTGCTTTGAGGGTCTGGTTTTACAATGAATTAAAGGGTTTGTAAACCCTCTTTTTTTTTTAATAACAAACATGTCATGCTTACCTCCACTGTGCGATTCGTTTTGCACAGTGTGGCCCCGATCACTGTCTTCTGGGGTCCCCCGGCGGCTCTCGCGGCTCCTCCCCACATTGGTTAACCCTCTGGGAGAAGCGCTCTCCCGGGGGGGGGGGGGGTCACCTCGCGGGCGCGCCCCAGAGTCCAGCATTTGCATCTATTGACACAGAATGCCAGACTTGGCCCCGCCCACCGCCTCATTGATTTGATTGACAGCAGCGAGAGGTGGCTGGGCTGCTATCAATCTATCCAATCAAGAGCCGAGAACCCCGGGCAGAGAGGAAAAGCGCGCGCCTCCGCCAAGGGATAAGAGGGCTCAGGTGAGTAAAATGGGGGGTGGGGGTAGGGGTAGGGGGCCGGTCAGTGTCAGAAGTTTTTTCACCTTAATGCATAGGATTATGACAGGTAAAGACAGCTTTATCAGATAGTTTTGACCCTCATCAATTTGCGTACAGAGCCTATAGAAGCACTGAGGACACTCTTGCACTACATGTGGCTTGAAGTCATCTGGAACACTCTGGCAATTATGTCAGAATGTTGTTTATTGAATATAGTTCGGCTTTCAACACCATTGTCCCAGATCTATCGGTGGAGAAGATGTTGACGCTAAATTTGCCCCCTTTGCTCTTGGATAAAGGACTTCCTGGTAGACCGCCCACAGGTGGTCAAACTGGGTAAGCATGTTTGTTCCCAGCGTGTGGTCAGCATAGGAGTACCACAGGGTTGTGTACTGAGCCCCCTTCTTTACTCTCTATACACTTGTGATTGTACTCCTTGCTTTTCTACGAGTAGCATCATCAAATTCGCATATGATACCACCATAGTAGGTTGCATCACAAGAGGAGATGAGAAGCATTATAGGGAAGAGGCGGCTAACCTAGTAGAGTGATGTGGGGCTAAAATTTGCCCCTAAACACTGGGAAGACATTCTACTGAAGTGGAAACTAGAGGAACCTCCCACTCTGGCCTCGTGGAGGAGGTCGCCTCGGTACTCCCTCTGTATAGAATGACCTATGAAAGTAGACAATGCCCAAGGAAATTTGATAAAATCTGGTCCTCTTGGATAGATGCCTCTGATGGCCCTGAACCCCCTTCCCCCTAATTATGACTTGAATCACACTAGTGGATATTCTCTATCTCATGCCTTTTCCCTCGTACCTTGTTCCTACCCCCCCTCCTTCCTGCGCCCCCCCCCCCTTCCTTTACCTACTCAGATTATTCCTTGCTTTGCTGCATCTTTCCCCTCTTTCTCCCCCCCTCCCCCCTTCCACTTGAATATTGGAAATCTACATAATGTTTGTGAGGTTTTACTAATGATATCGTGCACTAATGTGTACTGATACTTATGACACCTGCACCGCTGGAACATTTACAAAATTACGACTGCCAGATGAAGGTTTTTTTTCCTGTCTATATCCTCATTTTTCTGAATGTACTGTATTATTTTGTATTGTAATGCTGATTTGTCTAATAAAAATTTTTGTAAGGAAAAAAAACCACTGGGAAGACCAAGAAATTAATAATTGATGATAGGAAGAGTAAGACTGACATGGTTCCATTTACAGTTAGAGGATTGGTAGAGCATGTATCTGTTTTTAAGCATTAATATTTCAGAAAATGTATCCTAATCATCAAACATGACAGTTGTCACCAAGAAGTGTCAGCAACGGTTATATTTCCTGAGACTTCTCAGTAAAAATGGCCTAGGGAAAAACATCTAATGCCCTGTACACACGGTCGGAAATTCCGACGGAAACTGTGTGATAGGACCTTGTTGTTGGAAAATCTGACCGTGTGTAGGCTCCATCACACATTTTCCATCGGATTTTTCGACACACAAAGTTTAAGAGCAGGATATAAAATTTTCTGACAACAAAATCCGTTGTCGGAAATTCCGATCGTGTGTACACAAATCCGATGGACAAAGTGCCACGCATGCTCAGAATGAATAAAGAGATGAAAGCTATTGGACACTGCCCCGTTTATAGTCCCGACGTACGTGTTTTACGTCACCGCGTTCAGAACGGTCGGATTTTCCGACAACTTTGTGTGACCGTGTGTATGCAAGACAAGTTTGAGCCAATATCTGTCGGAAAAAATCCTAGGATTTTGTTGTCAGAATCTCCGAACAAAGTCCGACTGTGTGTACGGGGCATTAGAGCGTGCTGACATATTGTATTTTAGCCTGGTATCTCAACTGCACACTAGCAGAAAAAACTTCCTTTCAAAAAAAATAATAAATGCTGCGCAGAAGGTTGTGGGATTTAGTTTAACTTCTATAAAACGGAATGTACAAGTCTCATTGTGTCAGCAGGGCAGGCAAAAAAATAGTGAGTGACCCGTCCCACCCTGGAAATTATCTTTTTGAACTCCTGCTGTCTGGCAGGAGGTTCAGAAACAAAAGGTGAGGAAAAAATGATTTAAGGAAAGTTTCTTCCCAAGAACTATCCAGGCTCTAAATGGTCATTTTGAATAATATTATCCTACCGCAGGTGACCTGACTTTGCTGCAGTGGCGGGGGTTCTTTTTATATGGGGGTCAAACTGTTTACACATGTGTATGTTGAGGATGTTATATGTTTACATACATGTGGAGCTTTTATAGAATTTCATTGTAATTTGTGTTGCAATGACAATAAAGTATTTATCTTAACATTTGCTTTTATTCACTGATACAAATGGCGTATTATGATAATGCGTTGGGAAAATACAAGATCTGCAGTATCAAATGTTTGTGGTCACCACATCCCAAGATTATAGAAAAAACACAAAACCCCCTTGGTGGGTGGGACTTTGAAAGTGACCAGAAACAATGATTGTATCATATAAAAACGTTTATTACAAAAGCAATCTGTTCAATAAAAGAACTAAGGCATAAAAGACAAAAAGGTATACAATGGCATTTATATAGATTATGATACATATACAGACACATGTAGGCTCTCTGATGAACCCATCTCTGATGATAATGCGTTAGGCTGGTGTGCCCTCGCTTTGTTGTTCGGTAGTGCTGTACATGAAGGAATATCCATAGTCCCTGGAGGGCTGCAATGCATGTTAGCTGTAACTTAAAAGTTATTGTAAAGTCTTGTTTTTAAAAAAAAAAAAAATAACAAACATGTTATACTTGCCTCCTCTGTGCAGTTGGTTTTGCACAGAGCAGCCCTGATCCTTCTCTTCTCGGGTCCCTCTTTGCTGCTCCTGGCCCCTCCCTCCTATCGAGTACCCCCACAGCCAGCAGCTCTCTATAGGGTCACCCAAGCCGAGTCAGAGCTCTGTGTATCCATTCAGACACGGAGCCCCGACCTGGCCCTACCCCCTCTCCCCGGATTGCCTGACTGAATTTTATTGACAGCCGCGGGAGCCAATGGCACCGCTGCTGTGTCTCAGCCAATCAGGACGAGTGTCCCGGGCGGCTTAGACATTCGTGGACATTGCTGGAGAGAGATGGGGCTCAGGTAAGTAATTAGGGGGTGCTGAGGAGACTGCTACACACAGAAGGTTTTTTCATCTTAATGCATAGAATGCATTAAGATAAAAAAAAAACCTTCTGCCTTTACAACTCCTTTAGGCTGGAAGGGTGTAAAGCCCACTAGACCCTTAGCGCCACATTCAAGCGCAGGAGATTGAGTATACAGTGTGACAACCAGGTCATGCTTTGCTCTCACTCATGAATGAAAGTTAATATGGTATCTTGTGGGAGAAGGACAGGGACCCTGAGTGCCAAAGGACTATGTTGCTGTACCGCCAAGTAAACATCAGAGGTACAGCTTAAAAAGGAAGAAACTTTGCTACTGTCTTCCCTCTCACAGGCAGGGCACATACCCAAAAGTAGTATGGTGTCCCTAATGAATAAGAGAAATCAGGATTTCCAATAGCTGCATCAGAATAAACCTGAAGACAGCATGCGTCATCCCAAACCTATATACAACTCACCTGTCTGACCGGATCCTTATCGAGTTCATCAAACAGTTTCTGAAACTGCTCTGCAGAGATAACACCGCTGGGGCAGCATCTTGCTTTCTACAATGAAAACAAAAGTATGTTTTTGTTAAATAAAAGAATAAAATAAAAAACATTATTGCCAATCATATCCCCCCCACCCACCTCTTGATTTTACCTCGATGATTGCTAGTTTGCAGTAGCCATCCATTTTAACGTCCTGTAAGACTTTAATGAAGGTCACACAGTCGACACAGGCCCTAAAGAGAAAGTTTATTTAGATCACGGATTCAGTTTAAGCTGAACTCCATCCAAAACCTTTTTTTTTTTTTTTTAAAGAAGTATGGATATATGAAAAAACAAATCAAACATACTCGCCTCAACGCTGCAGCATCGGTCTGATGTTGCAGCTGTTCCCACGCTGGCTCCAAGCCCAAGAACTGAGCGATCACATAACAGTTGATCTCTCGGTTCTCAATCAGCTCGGAATGGAGAGCAATGACTGTCAGTCACCGCTCTCCGCCCTAGGCGAAGAGTGGTGATCGACAGTCATTGCTCTCCGTTCCAAGCCGATTGAGAACCGAGAGGTCAACCGTTATGTGATCGCTCAGTTCTCGGGCTTGGAGCCAGTGGGGAACAGCTGCAACATCAGATGTCTAAAGCAGATGAACAGCTGCCTAGAGCCAAAGCCAGATGTCAATCAGGCAGCTGGGTGGCTCCCTACAATATGGTTCGGATCTTTCCAGAGCATGGAGTGGCTCGGTGACATCAGCTGACACAGGCAATATGAAAATCAGAATATAAGAGCAACACCCAATGCTAAATGCTAACACATCATTACCACAGTGTAATTAATTGATGTAAATAATAATCCATAACCATAAATTATTAATAGCCTGCTATTAGCCGATTCTGGATCACAGGAGAGCAAGTGCACTCCTGTGACTCAGACGAGAAGAGTGACCTAAAAAGCTTTGGCCATACTTCTTTTAATTTTCTAAAGACAAGAGTGTGGAAGGCTAGAACCTGCATGAGATTGTATCACTTTGGAGAGATTGTACCTCACTTCCTGTCTGAGTGATTGGAAATCAGGGGGACAGGAAGTAACAGAAAATCTCTACAATGGGGACGGATACAACATCAGCAACACTGTAGTGGGCTGTAGAAGGATTATAAGCATTGTGGAGGCCCGATTTGGTGTCTGTATCTTCCTATCCTTGGTGAACTCTTTGTACTGGAGTCCCACATATAAAAAGCAGACAGAAAATCTCCCCAATGGGAACACAGAAAGTTTTGCTTTCAATATAGATATAGAGCTTGTAACACTTATTCTATGGAACTTAAGGAGTAACTCTGATGAGAACCAATGGCATCTAAAATTGCATTGGATTAAACAAAAATAAAAAATTGAATTCTGTAATCAAAATATACAATACTTATGCACAAGATTATTTATAGTCTTTCTAAAGCCAAATCATTTGTTCATTTTGGAAAATCTAGAGAATTCTAAAACCCATCATCAGGTTTATTTTTTGCTTTCTAGATCCTATTAAAGAGATTTCCTTTCACTTCCCATTCTGGAGGTTAAGGAAAAACTCTTCAAAAGTGACAGGAAATCCACAGGTGTCCCCATTGATGATTTAGCTTCACTTCTATTCCATCCACAACTGGAGAGATTTCAAAGCCCCACTGTTTACTGCCCCGGTAACGATGGTCAGTTCCATAAATCAAGAATGTATCTCTCCAGCAGGGACACAGGCAACAATATAAACCTTATACAAGAGGGATTATGTAGAAGCCCATCACATTAAATCTCTATGATAAGGCCTAATTTTGTGTGAAAGGCATCAAACATGTCAGGGGAGGATGTCCCCAAGCATAGCTTTGCGTTTGCATGTACGGAACAATAAAAGCTACACTTGCATTGGATTTTAACAGAGTGTTGCTGGCTTTTTTTTCTCTTTTGAATTTACTAGCAGTATACACATGATGGACCTTCTAATCTTTCTCACTCCATCCAAAAATCTTGGCTATAGATACAATTTAAGAGAATAAATCTCCAAAAATACAGATTAGACCCCCTGTCAAGTTTTTATGGGTGTCTGTTGCCCTGTTATGGAGCGTCACCCTCTCTATTTGTCCTGTTTACCATTATCATTGAAAAAGAAAAAGAAAAGTAAATCCCAAATTTTTGGTTGTCCCCAGAAAAGTAATAGAGGGGAAATCTTCCAATGGGGACACTAGATTTGGTGACCTGGGGGGCCACAATGGATTTCCCTAATTTGCAGGGATTTCCTCTCACTTCCTGTTTGGCTATGGGACAGGAAGTGAAGCGAAATCTCCACAATGGGACACAGATGGCAACAAATAAACTATCATGGTGTTATAACCCTCCCTTACTCTACCCCCCCCCCCCCCCCCCCAAAAAAAAGAAAAGTTTTGCCTATAAATCTACTTTAATTTTCCAATTTTAGATTGCAGACTGAATTTTTCTCTCTCTCTATAATAGAATATTATATATACATATATATATTCATCTATCTGTCTATCTGTCCGTCTCTCTCTCTATATATATATATATAAAATCTGTGGACAAAGGAAAGCTACTTCTTTAGAAACATTGGTAACATAATGCTCAGTTTTGCCCAAACGGCGACACTGGGCGTCCCCAAACTGCACAGCCGGGCGCCCCCAAGCAAGCAGCCACTCTGAGGGCCAAGGCAGCCTAAACGCTGACTAGTCATCAGTTTGTATTTCCAAAGGCATAGCAAATCTACGATAATGATTTAAAAATGTAATTTCTTACGCCTGATCACAATTGTGGGATGTGATCTCTCTGTGGAAGGAAAGAATTTCAAAGGCAGCTCTAATTCCTAACCGCCGTCTAAGCAGGGAGGCCTGAACAGATTTCTGAGGGAGAGAAAAAAAAAGAAAAAAAATCAAATGTGAACATAATTGGCTGACTGTACCGCATCAAAACATCAAATGAAATTTCACACAGAGTGGCCAAAGCAAACAAACATACTATGGGATTGATTTACTAAAACTGGAGAGTACAAAATCTGGTGCAGCTCTGCAAAGAAACCAATCGGCTTCCAGGTTTTATTGCCAAAGCTCAACTGAACAAGCTGAAGTTAGAAGCCGATTGGCTACCATGCATAGCTGAATCAGATTTTGCACTCTCCAGTTTTAGTAAATCAACCCCAGTGTATGGCCAAAGGTTTGTGGATACCTGACCATCCCACCTAAATGAGCTTGTGGGACAAAATCATGGGCCCTCACCTACACACAGAGCCCTCACCTACACACACCTACCTTTGAAGCATGAAAAGCCTTTACTATTCTGGAAAGGCTTTCCAACATCCACCATTCCATTCACCCTCCGCATGCATGCACACCGCATTTCTTTTAAAAAATGCAAAGATTTCAACTTGAAATGTATTTTCATGCAGTAAAATGAATGCGTTTTACTGAAAAAAAAACTAAGAATTGTGAATAGGCCCTGTTGGGTAATCACAAGCCATTCCTGTTCTATTCTACGAGGTTGTTGAGCACCAGATCTGCAAATAAATAGACTGTGGCATAAACCTAGAGATCAGATTTTAGCGCTTGCTCAGTAATCTATAATGGATAATACAATTGTTTACAATGGGCTTTTTTTCTTAGTTACAGTTTTCATAAAATTTGTAACACTGATCTCACCAATAAATAGCCCCGGAACTGATTGTAGATTATGGCTGTCAGCAAGTTCATCAAAATAAGACTGCCTGTGTAATACAGAAAGTTATGGGAAAAAAAATAAATTAAAGCCAGGTAACAAAGCAGAAAGTGCTTATAAGACGTTTTTACTTTGGATCAGCCAAGTGCACTTAAGCAAGCCATAGACAGATCGAAATGTGGGCGGTTCACCACGAACTGGCCGAATTGCAATCCATCTAAGGGCAGGCTGGTTGTACTGATGTCGATCGATCAGCTTCAGTAAAACCAGCCTGCTGTTTTTTTTGTTGTTTTTTTTTTAGGGTTACAGCCGCTGGCTATAGACAGCAACGCTGATCATTGTGTTCTGACAGAGGGAGGTTTCCCTGCACACAGTCATTGTTGAGGGGGAAGCGAGCAATTTTAACCACTTCAATACCGGGCACTTATACCCCCTTCCTGCCCAGGCCAATTTTCAGCTTTCATCGGTCGCATTTTAAATGACAATGCGCGGTCATGCAACACTGTACCCAAACAACATTTTTATCATTTTTTGCCCACAAATAAGAGCTTTCTTTTGGTGGTATTTGATCACCACTGGGGTTTATTTTTTGCTAAACAAATAAAAAAAGACCAAACATTTTGAAAAAAATAAAATGTTGTTTCGGTTATAAAAGATGGTAAATACGTTTTCTCCTTCACTAATGGGCATGCATAGGCGGCACTGATGGGCATGCATAGACGGCACTGATGGGCATCCCTGGTGGATCTGCACTGATAATCAAAATCAATATAAATCGCTGAGTATCAGCGCAGACCCCTCCCTGTCAGGAGAGCCCCTGATCAGTTCTCCTCTACTCTAGCCTTGTCAGCACGAATAGAGGAAAAGCCGATAAATGGCACTTCCTGGTTACGATGTGACCAGCTGTGATTGGACACAACTGATCTTATGGTAAAGAGCCTACGTTATAAGCTTTTTACCAAGATCGGACATGCGGTGTCAGAGCGACACACCGCACCACCGATCGCCGCACTTGCGGCTAGTTCTGCTTGACGTCATGACGCCCTGTCAAGATAACTTAACCACTTTGCGGACGTCATTTTCCTATATGGCAGGTGGGAATTGGTTAAGAAAATTGCATAATGTATAGCTAGGCTTAGAGCACATTTGTAACCCCCCCCCCCCCCCCCCCCCCCCAAGGACTCAACAGCCTAAAGGACAAAGTTAACTGCAGTTAATAGATCCTGATCTATGGAAGGTATCTACAGGTTTCATTTTCCATCTCAAATCCAAAAAAATTAGGGTTCGTTTGCAACTTTAGGATAATGAGTGGAGCTGTGCAAGTTATTCCTTTTAAGGTTATGATGCACATCTGTGCTGTAAACCAGCAGTTGTGGATTGTTAATCTTTGCATGTTCTACTGCCCCAAAAGTACTCTTATCCTCCTCTTTTTGATGTAATCTTTTATATTTTCATCAGTTTGTATACAACAGAAAAAGTCCCATAGCAAACAAATAAAACACAAAGACAGATAGCACAAGCCCAACTGGGGGGCGGTCATGGAGCACAAAATAAAGTCTAATAAACCATCTTGTATAGAAGGTATTAAGGCAGTGAGGACATCATAACTAGTGTTGTAACAGATGAACTCTAACAAAAAATACTGCCTCAGTTGAATCAATATCTCTCAGAACCAGATATACCTCGGTACCCAAAGCTCAGAAATGAACAAAGATGTCCTTAGGAAGAGGAACAGAGGAATAGGGGTAAGGAGGGGAGAGCAGAGGGTATAGAAGACAAAAAGGGGGGGGGGGGGGGTAGAAAAAAACTAAAAAAAATAGCACTCAGCTGTAAACTAATTGCAGTTATACATTAACAATTTCTGAGGATCCAGTCTAATCTGTCTGAGACAGGCAATCATCCCTTGAGATCAGTGGCCTTAGATAAACCTGACATTGTCAGGTACAGGTGAGGAATCAGATGGAGCCGATTGAGAACCCTGTTGGGCTTTATGAGTATAATGGATTCACGTGGCCCAGATACTATTAAACTTATGACGGTTCTTACACGTTGCCATCCATTCCTCTGCAGCCATATCATTTACAAGGCGAATCCAGTCCGCCCGGCTAGGAATTTGAGGTTTCTTCCAAAACACAGGGGAATAAAATGCCTAGCTGCGTTTAGAAGTTGTGGCAGAGAGGGATGGAGGGGACATGAAGTAAAAGCTCCATCGGGGAGCCAGGCAGGTCAATGTCCAGGATCAATTTAATTTGGTATCGGATGTCTTGCCAGAAGGGCTGCAGCTTGGGGCACTCCCCACCAAATGTGTAGGAATGTGCCACGGTGCCCACACTTCCTCCAGCAGACCTCCGAAAGAGCTGGATAGATTTTAGCCAGTCTAGAGGTGACCCTATACCAACGTGTGAGTAATTTAAAACCATTTTCTTTGCATTTTTGTAGCCATCGAACTGGCGTGAGTGAGGCGGTATAGATGATCTAATTGTATCTCAGTAAATGTATACTGCAGGTCTCTCTCCCACTCTGATGTAAATAGGTTTACCTCTAGGTTCCAGTGATTGCAACATCCCATACAAAAACAGAGATGGAATGTGGAATAGTTGATGTGGACATAGTTTCTCAAAAGGGGTTGAGGAGGGAGGGAGGGAGAACAGCCTGTGGCAGACTACAAACAAAATGATGTAGCTGCCTGTAGCGCCATTCGTCCTAGGGAAAGCAACCAAACTGCTTCCTTAAGGAGGTCAAAGGTAGCAGCCCCTGGTCCTATACAAATCTACCACATTTCACTTCCGCATCAGCTGCCCAGGAGCAAAAAAGAGAAAGGTGTTCCACCTGCGTGAACCCAGGGAAGAATGCCAGCAAGATGGGAGACCGGAGTGGCTAGCTGTCCTAGATTGTTTAACGTATCCCACAATCTCAACGCATGTGTGGTATTGGGAGAGATAAAGTCAGAAAGCCCTTGATGTTCCCAGGGGGAGGTTACAGCCCCTTGTCCTCCATCTTGCAAGCTAGTTGGTTGCCAAAGCCCAGGAGCCTGGTTTCGCTCAACTCGAACTCATAGCCATGCCACTAACGCGTTTCACCTATAGCTGAGCTTAATCATGGAGAAGCCCAGCTATGGGTGAAATGCTTTAGAGGTGTGGCATCAAGCAGAATGTTGGAGGTGTATGCTGCTTGCTTGTTCAGTGAAGTTAGTTGGAAGACAACAGTGGTGAACAGACTGCTTCCTTTGGAGTTTAGGCGCAGCAGCTTTGAATGCACGGTTGGCACTGGGGCAGAAAGGAATTTTTTATAAGACACTGCACACTACTCTAAAATATAGAACAACCCTTTATTTTTTTTGGATTGGTTTTAGTCATTACCAAGAAATTTACACACACACAATTGACTTTGTATCTCTTGACTCTCCCTCTTAGATTGTAAGCTCCAACGAGCCCTCTGATTTCTCCTGTATTAAACTATAATAAAATTTTACTATCTGTCCTCATGTTTTAAAGCACTGCGTAAACATACATATACACACACACACACACACACACACACACACACACACACGTACATATAATCTCCAGTGGACGAAAAGGAGGTAGTGTCGGACTTCTCTCCCCACAATGCACCTTCCAGGTTCTTCCCACACCTCCCTCTCTTTCCCCTTTTGCCCTTTCGAAGTGCACTGTGTTTGTCTTTTCTCTCCAGCTTGTCTGGGGGTCACAGTCATTTATCAGTCTCCTGGACCAGTGCCACGCTTTCTAGATGACTTCTCTGCATGGCTACCCTATTTTCTCTCCTCTGAAGTACCTGCCATCATCCTAGGTGACTTTAACATTCCAATCAATGTCAATATTGCAACCACTTCTCAACCTAACCTCCTCTTTTAACCTAACACAATGGACACAAACCACCACTCACTCCAACTGCAACACTCTTGACCTCGTATTCTCCCATCTCTGCACTCCCTGCAATCTCTCTAACACCCCCTTTCCTCTCTCTGATCACAACCTTATCCGTTTCACACTCTCCTTGTCTCCTACCTCTTTCTACCAACCCACAAACCACTACCCGCAGAAACCTTTGCAGCCTCAACCCTTCCCTTCTTCATTCTGCTACTGATGGCCTTTATGACAAAATCGCACCCCTGTCCTGCCCAGACCTAACCACTTCCATCTACAACAACACGCTGTCATTGTCCCTAGACATACTTGCTCCTCTCTCTACACGCAGAACCAGGCCCCATCTGCCACAACCCTGGCAAACAGACGACACCAGAAGTCTCAGACGCAGCCGTGCTCTTGAGCGAGCATGTCGTAAATCTAAGTCTCTGCAAGACTTTACCTTCTCTGCCCTTCTCAAATAGAACTCCTGCCTCCACACTGCTAAACAAACCTACTACAACACACTCATCAAAACCCTCTCATCCAAACCTCGTCTTCTCTACCCTTAATTCCTTACTTCACCCCCCACCCACCAACTTGCTTACCGCTCAGATTGTCAACCATTTCAAAAGCAAAAATCGACATCATTCGCAAGGAGATATCCAGCATTCAACTTCCTAACTTCCTCCCCTACCCAACACATCAGGTCCAACACCACACTCAATACTCTCCTCCTTCTGCCCAGTTACCATCAATGAAGTTGATAAACTCCTCTCCATGGCCCACCTCACCACCTGTCCCCTGTCCCCTCACAATTACTGAGACCATATTCCCACTCTATCCTAAACTCCCTAACCCACATCTTCAAACTCTCCCTCTCCTCCGGCACCTTTCCTTCCCTGCTCAAACATGCACTGGTTACCCCCATACTTAAAAAACCCTCACTAGACCCCACCTGTTTGAATAGCTTAAGAACCATCTCCCTGCTCCAATTTGCCTCCAGGCTCATTGACCTATGACCGAATGAGTACACCTCACGGACAACAACCTTCTCGACCCCCTACAGTCCGGCTTCTGTCCACAACATGCTACTGGAACTGCCCTGCTAAAACTCACCAATGACCTACTAACTGCTAAAACCAATGGCCATTACTCCATACTCATACTCTTAGACCTCTTTGCTGCCGTCGACACAGTTGACCACCTGCTCCTCAGCAAACTAAACTCCTTTGGCCCCTGTGATTCTTCTTTATTCTGGTTCTCCTCCTACCTATCTCAGCGCACTTTCAGTGTCACTTACAACTCCATCTCCTCTACTCCTCTTCCTCTCTCTGTTGGGGTACCCCAAGGCTCTGTCCTTGGGCCCCTCCTATCCTCGCTCTATACCTCTTCCCTGGGCCAGTTGATAACCTCCCAAGACTTCCAAAACCACCTCTACGCCGATGACACCCAGATCTATCTCTCCACTCCTCAACTCACCCCCTCGATCTCCTCACGGATCTCAAACTTACTGAATGACATCTCGGTATGGATGTCACACCACTTTCTCAAACTCAATCTTTCTAAAACTGAGCTTGTTATATTTTCTCCTTCCCGGTCCCCCCCATGACTTTACTATTAAGATCAACAGCATAACCATTGGTCCCGCCACACATGCCAGGGTGCTGGGTGTCATCCTTGACTCTGACCTCTCCTTCAGCCCCAACATGCAATCACTGGCTAAATCCTGCCGCCTTCACCTCCGCAACATCTCCAGAATTCGACCCTTCCTGACTAATGACACCACAAAGCAACTTATTCACTCCTTGATTATTTCCCGCCTTGACTACTGCAACTCTCTCCTTAATGGCCTACCCTTACGCAGGCTATCCCTCCTTCAGTCTATTATGAATGCTGCTGCTAGACTAATACACCTCACTAATCGATCTGTGACTGCTGCCCCTCTCAGCCAATCCCTTCAATGGCTTCCCCTACCCCACCGTATAAAATTAAAAAAGCTAACCACAACATACAAGGCCATCCACAACATGGCCCCCAGCTACATCACCAACTTCATCTGCAGATATTGCCCAACTCGTCCCCTCCGCTCCTCCCAGGACCCCCTGCTCTCTAGCTCCCTTGTTACCTCCTCTCATGCTCGCCTTCAGGACTTCTCCAGAGCCTCTCCCATGCCCTGGAATTCCCTGCCCCTGTATATCTGATCAGCCCCTAACCTGTCCACCTTTAGGAGGTCCCTGAAAACTCACTTATTCAGGGAAGCCTATCCCACACCCACCTAACAACCCCATCAAATCATTCCCCGCATCTATTACCTTTTGTACCACTACCCCCTCCCTTTAGAATGTAAGCTCCAAGAGCAGGACCCTCCTTCTGTATTGTACTGTCCCCCCTCTACATTGTAAAGCGCTGCGTAAACTGTTGGCGCTATATAATATATACACATACACACACACACAGTATCTCACAAAAGTGAGAACACCCCTCACTTTTTTCGTAAATATTTTATTATACCTTTTCATGTGACAACACTGAAGAAATTACACTTTTCTACAATGTAAAGTAGTGAGTGTACAGCTTGTATAACAGTGTAAAATTGCTGTCCCCTCAAAATAACTCAACACAAAGCCATTAATGTGTAAACCGCTGGCAACAAAAGTGAATACACCCCTAAGTGAAAATGTTCAAATTGGGCCCAAATAGCAATTTTCCCTCCCCTCGGTGTCATGTAACTCGTTAGTGTTACAAGGTCTCAGGTGTGAATGGGGAGCAGGTGTGTTAAATTTGGTGTTATCGCCGTCACGCTCTCATACTGGTCAATCGAAGTTCAACATGGCACCTCATGGCAAAGAACTCTGAGGATCTGCAAAAAAGAATTGTTGCTCTACATAAAGATGGCCTAGGCTATAAGAAGATTGCCAAGACCCTGAAACTGAGCTGCAGTACGGTGGCCAAGACCATACAGTGGTTTAACAGGACAGGTTCCACTCAGAACAGACCTCGCCATGGTTGACCAAAGAAGTTGAGTGCACATGCTCAGCGTCATATCGAGAGTTTGTCTTTGGGAAATATACGTATCATTGCTGCCAGCATTGCTGCAGAGGTTGAAGGGGTGGGAGGGTCAGCCTGTCAGTACTCACACCATACGCCACACACTGCATCAAATTGGTCTGCATGGCTGTCATCCCAGAAGGAAGCCTCATCTAAAAAGGTGATGCACAAGAAAGCCCACAAACAGTTTACTGAAAACAAGCAGACTACGAACATGGATTACTGGAACCACGTCCTGTGGTCTGATGAGAGCAAGATACAGTCAAGCATGGTGGTGGGAGTGTCATGGTCTGGGGCTGCATAAGTGCTGCCGGCACTGGTGAGCTACAGTTCATTGAGGGAACCATGAATGCCAACATGTACTGTGACATAGAGAAGAGCATGATCCCCTCCCTTCGGAGACTGGGCCGTAGGGCAGTATTCCACCATGATAACAACCCATGATAACAACCCCAAATACACTTTCAAGACGACCACTGCCTTGCGAAAGAAGCTGTGGTTAAAAGTGATGTACTGGCCAAGCATGTCTCCAGACCTAATCCCTACTGAGCATCTGTGGGGCATCCTCAAATAGAAGTTGGAGGAGTGCAAGGTCTCCAACATCCACAAGCTTTGACGTCGTCATGGAGGAGTGGAAGAGGATTCCAGTGGCAACCTGTGAAGCTCTGGTGAACTCCATGCTCACGGGGGGTTAAGGCAGTGCTGGAAAATAATGCTGGCCACACAAAATTTTGACACTTTGGGCCCAATTTGGGCATTTTCACTTAGGGGTGTACTCACTTTTGTTGCCAGGGGTTTAGACATTAATGGCTGTGTGTTGAGTTATTTTGAGGGGACAGCAAATTTACACTGTTATACAAGCTGTACACTTATTACTTTACATTGTAGCAAAGACAGGTCCCTGCTACCTCCCCACAGGACTTTTGCCCCGTACACACGGTCGGACATTGATTGGACATTCCGACAACAAAATCCTAGGATTTTTTCCGACGGATGTTGGCTCAAACTTGTCTTGCATACACACGGTCACACAAAGTTGTCGGAAAATCCGATCATTCTGAACGCGGTGACGTAAAACACGTACGTCTGGACTATAAACGGGGCAGTGGCCAATAGCTATCATCTCTTTATTTATTCTGAGCATGCGTGGCACTTTGTCCGTCGGATTTGTGTACACACGATCGGAAATTCCGACAACGGATTTTGTTGTAGGAAAATTTTATAGCCTGCTCTCAAACTTTGTGTGTCGGAAAATCCGATGGAAAATGTGTGATGGAGCCTACACACGGTCGGAATTTCTGACAACAAGGTCCTATCACACATTTTCCGTTGGAAAATCCGACCGTGTGTACGGGGCTTTAGACTGACAGCAGCAGGAGCCTATGGCCCAGAGTTGGATCCCCTTACATATATTCTATGCCATTTTTCTTCCACTCTCCTAGATAAATATTTAAAGGATAATTCACCTTTGGGAACATGTTACATGTTCCAGCCATGTTACATGTTCTCAGTGCTGCAGCCATCATTCCCTACCCCCCCCCGTGACAGCAGTATACGGAGAAGTTCTCTGTACTAGCTGTCAGTTTTTGAAAGCACGGCCACATCATTCATACACACAGCTCTGTGTATGAATGAACTATAAGCCCTGACATCCTTAGTGGCTGTCGGCTTGTTGTTCTCAATGAACTACCACTGCGCTGTGAAGCACTGTGGTAGTTCACTGAGTCTTCCTGTCAGCGAGTATCGGCTTACCCGTATGACAGTGGTCATCAACCCTGTCCTCAGGGCCCACTAACAGGCCAGGTTTGCAAGATAACTGAAATACATTACAGGTGATATCATTTGCTGCTCAGTGATTGCAGTATTCTAGTCTGCATCTCCCCAAGGTAATACATAAAACCTGGCCTGTTAGTGGGCCCTGAGGACAGGGTGATGACCACTGCTGTATGAGATGTACAGGTAAGCAGATACACTGCCAGCATGCAGGAGACCTGTATGGCACCAGAGATCTCCTGATCGCTGGTGCAATGCTTTACAGGCTCCAAATACAAAAATAAAAATAAATGCAATTTTTTTTACCTGCAAAAAGATGTCTATTTATTATTTTTTGTACAAAAGGTAAACTTATCCTTTAACATTTAGCTATTAGGAGAACTCTTTGTAGCTTAAAAGATGCTAGTCTTAAAGTGGGGGTCTGTTCATCCACTAACTGTGGAGGAGTGGTAATCAGAATTGTATGCTTTTCCAAATAGATTAGACACATTTAAACAGTACCTCATTCAAAACACCATGCATAAATTTGATGCAATGTGGTCCAGATGGATAGATGTGATGTACCCCTCTATTGCTTACTGTTGAGAATCTCTTCTTAAAAGAGAAGTTCAAGTTTAAAAAAAAAATAAAAGTATATTTACCAAGGTGGATCAATGCTGCATCTGTCCCCCACTGCCGGATCGCACAGTTCCCCCCTCCGCCCTGTGTGGAGAGCAGTGACCATTAGTCAGTGGCTCTCTGCCCCTCCAGTGCTTACTGGAGCGCTGGGCTGTGGAGGGGGTGGGAGTGGCTGAGTCTCCCAGCAGCTTGCTGAGGGGCTGAGCCAGCCGTCGGTTTAGGCTTATTGGTGGATCCTGACTGTAAAGTTGGGATTGATCCAGCGCCTTATGACATCAGAAGACTTTAGCTCGCTGTCAACTGAAAATGGGTCACAGGAGTGCAGAAGGAATTACACTAATGTGATCCACAGGAGAAGTAGGGCCAAAATAGCTTTGGCTCTACTTCTCCTTCAATACAGATTGTGGTTAAAATGCTTATTAAATGGCCTCTCTCCTGGTTAACAATGTGGTAAGCCCTTCTGTATACGGGATTTCGTGTGATGAGTGCTCGGTTTTGGTCCTACCTTATTCTTTCCCTCTTTTCTTGGTTCAATTGTATTCTGTGAGAAATTGTTTCTATGTTACATTGTAAATAAAAAAACTCTACAATTAAATAAAAATCAAGACTAAAACAAAAAACCCCAAAAAGCTCATATTTACATCTATGCTTTCTAATGAAACAAAAAGGACATTATAGATACCTTGATGGCCCTTCTGCATTCTAATTTCCAAGGCAATGTGTACCTCTTAACGTCACAATTTTGTAAGTGTTTTTTTAAATTCTTTTTTTATAAGTGGTGTTACTGGTTTAGCCTGTTACCTATAAGTCACATAAATGGCAGAGGGTAATGGTACCAACATTAGCAGCACAGCAATAAAACTTCCCAATGCTGTGACTCCACCCTGGAGACTCACCTATAACTGTGAAGATGATGAAGAACAGGGAATAAGCTCGGTTGTAGGAATAGGCTGGAATCATCACTGTTATAAAAAGAAGACAGAAACCTTTTACATTCTCAGTACTAATGCAAACAAGAAATCGCAGGTCAATGATGAGACTATAGTATGCTACAATTAGGTGTGCTGTAAAGCCAAAGTTCACCAAAAAAAAAGTTCATAGTAAGAGAACCTAAAGTAGCTTCTGCTGAAAATAATTTGCTTTCCTAAATCATTTATATATATTTAAGCCATATCATTTAGAAAAAAAAAAAAAAAGAAGGAAAAAAAAAAAGTTTTTGTATTAATAAAATTTTCTTAATACTGTAATTGTCTCAGACAACTACAGTATTAAACAGAGGTACCCTGTCACCTACAAGCTGCAGTGGCTTCCGCAAGCTGAAACAATGTTTTTCTAAATAAAGCTTCCAGCATGTATACGATCTGTATCATAGCTGAAATAGTTCTCATATTGTGGGGAACCACTCTAAGACCCCTTCCATTTGTCCATTTTTCATCCATCCATTGACGGATAAAAAAAACAAACAAACAAACGTACATCAATGCATCTCTATGAAAAAAAAAAATGCATCCATTTACATCCGCTTCCCTCAAAATCTGTTTTTTGGAAGGGATCAAAGCCCTAAAAAAAGGCCTTGTGGCTTCACTACCAGTTCCCTACTGCGCATGCGTGAAGCGCGCTGCGCTTTGTGAGAGTGGCCCAGCGGCAGGAGGAGGGGGGGGGGGGGTCGAACTTCTGGAAGACCTCGCCGTGGCACTCCGAAGTGGGGATGGGTACTCGTCAGAAACAGGTACCCCCCCTTTCCCCTCAAAAGGTGCCAAATGTGGCAGTGTGTGTGGGGGGGGGGTGTTGAGGAAGTAAACAAGCAGAGCTACTCCCTGTGGGTGGAGCCCCGCTTTAACTGATGAAACAAACAGGGCGCTTGTGTGAAAGGACCCTAATTGGTTCCTGATGGTTTGTGCATAAAAAAAAAAAAATGGGTTTGACATTTAGGAGATGTGCAAAGAGTGGACTGCTAAGTATGAAAGAAGGATACCGTATTTATATCGGTGTATAAAACGCACCCCAATTTTAGGAGGGAAAAAAAAAAAAAAACATTTGAAGTGTGTATATGCAGCCTTGACCAAAATTGCAGTATTATCGTTTTTTAAATTATTGCGCCACCTAGATACGGCTCATTTCGCAGTCCCGCCCCTTGGCCCGGCTCCTATGATGGACTGCGAGTGGAGCCGAGTACACAGTACACTCGGCTTGGTCTTTTTCGGCGGCGCTCGCGCCTCTTCCCCTCACAAACAGCGGGGATCGCGTATAACACGCACCCACGATTTTCCCCTGATTTTAAGGGGAAAAAAAAGTGCGTGTTATACGCCGATAAATACGGTATTTATTAGAAAATTCTCAGCATTGGGATTGTACCGTGCAACATAAAAACAGATTGTGGAGATTGAAGGGGTTCATCAGATACTTATTCTTTGCAGTGATATTGGATATTGATAGAGTTACTGGGGCCAAAGCTCACCTTACCACAAGCTGGTACATGAGTGTCTGCTCATTACTTTAGCTCTCGGGTAGGCATCATAATGTCATCTAATGACATCTCAGTCTTAGGCCTTAGGCCGTTTTCACACAGGGGTGGGTCCATTTTACGGACTCCACTTGCTCAGCGGGGGAAATCGCTCTGCTGATCCCTGCTAAGCAACTGGATGACAGATCCATCCCCGCTCACTGTGCAGAGTGGAGACGGACAGTCTCGCTCTCCTCTATGGGGAGATCGGATGAAAACTGACCGCCTGTTTGTTTAAAAGGCGATCCACCAGAGGGATGGAAATTAGGATCACCATCCGTCTGCATTTGGCAGACAGGATCGGATAGGATAGCAGCGGGTGTCACCACTGACATCCGCGGCTCCATAGGGATGGATTGAGCATCCGATCAGGAGCACTTGAAAAACCTGATAGGACAGCCCGTGTGAAAGGGGCCTTAGGGTACACAGCGATTCAAAAGCAAATTCCAACATTATCCTACATCTTATTTTTACATTACTCTATCCATCTTGCACATAACTATGCTGAACTTGTTCTGCTGTCTCAGATCGTTGAGACATGAAAAATAAGACCGTACCGTCTGGATTATTGGCGGTTGTCAGCAGCACCAGAAGTGACGTAAGCGAGTCGGGTAGATTGCGGAAATATCTCAGCCACTCCACGTCCAGACTGGAATCCTGAAAGCAATACAGAGCATAGAAATGACATAGTACTATTCACAACACGTCAGCACTGTAAATAAGGGAGCATGAAAACTATTCTAGCTAACATTTCCATTTGGTAAATGCTTATGGGTCTTTTCTATTGGCTATATTGTTTGCCATTCTTCAGATGGACCAATTAGAGACAACACGGTCACCTCCTAAACTTCGACAGTCATTTCCACAAGAGTGAAACCTCGGCTTTGAAAAAAGGATCCCCAATTCATGTTTCCCAGTAAACTTCATACACTTCAAGATTCTTACTCTTTAATGCAGATTTCCTTCTATTTAAAGTGTATTTAGTCCCTTATACTACCTCTAGGTCAGGGATCTCCAAACTGTGGCCCTTTGGGCACTAATCTATCCACTGACCCCAACAATAGGGAAAACTTCCTGTCACCAACACCATCAACAGAACACTTATTTTTCCCACTGACACCAACGGTAGGGCACAGTACCTCCCAGTGACACCAACGATGGGGCCACAAGTTTCTGTCCACTGACACTTAAGCTGGCCATACATTATACAAATTTCTTATTCAATTTCCTTTAGCTTTACCTTCAACTATGTAACGGAAGGGCCTGCCTGATTGCATACAAATTTAAAGAGTTTAGGGGTGACCTCATATTATATGGTTTTGGTAAATCTATAGGAAAATTGTACAAGAAAATTGTATCATGTATGGCCAGCCTAACGATAGGTCACACTTTTTTGCCCACTGACACCAACGATCGGTCACACTTCCTTCCACTGACACCAACACCAACGATGGGGCATACTTTTCTTCCCACTGACACTTAAGCTGGCCACACATTATACAAATTTCTTGTTCAATTTCCTTTAGATTGACCTTCAACTATGTAGTGCAAGGACCTGCCTGATTTGCGTACAAATTCATATTAGATGGTTTTGAGGAATCTAAAAAAGGAACATTGTACAAGAAAATTGTATAATATATGGCCAGCAGGGGCTTTGCTAGGTGGCAAATAAAACAGGGGCCGAAGCCCGAGCCCAGCACCGGGGGGGGGGGGGGGGTGTTACCTACCTGGCGCGCACTGACCTACTTGACATACACTAACCCACACTGACCTACCTGACTAGACTTCAGGTGATGTCACCTCCTCCTATAGCTCAGCCATAGTGTGCGGCGCACCCATCACACACAGCAGGCACTCCAGGCAGCCAGAGCCATGATGACAAAACAGGAGAGGAGAGCCGCCCGCCCGAGCGCCGAGTGGGGATCTTCCGACAGTGGCGTGGCGGCCACATTGTAATACCCGCCTTCTGGAGCCTGCAGCACCTATGACGGACGTCAGACATCCCGCGGTCGCCACATTGGACCAGTGGGACGTCCATCATAAGCGCTGCAGGCTCCAGAAGGCAGGACCTTCTATGTCACCCGGCCGCGCTCAGGGTCAGATCGGTCTCCGCTCATCGGCGGCACTCGGGGCTAATAATGGAATGCCCTAGACCCGGGGCTTTTTGGGGATCCACTCGGGGCTCCAGCCACCATCAGCCCCCCCTGCCGACGCCACTGATGGCCAGCCTAACGATAGGACACAATTCCTCTCAATGACACCAAAAGATGGGGCATCGTTTACTCCCAATGATGCCAGGACATTTTCTACTCCAGCTGGCCACAATCTGGCCCTCCTTCTTTCTGAAGGACAGTAAACTGGCCCTGTATTTAGAATGTCAAGAGACCCCTACATAAGGTGAACAGGTTGGGAACACAAATGTTAAAGGGGTTGTAAACCCTCAGGGTTTCTCACCTTAATGCATTCTATGCATTAAAGCGTTTGTAAAGGTAATTTAAAAAAAAAAAAAAAATAACAAACATGTTATACTTACCTTCACTGTGCAGCTCGTTCTGCACAGAGTGGCCCCGAACCTGGTCTTCTGGGGTCCCTCGGCGGCTGTTTCAGCTCCTCCCCGCAAGCATTCACCACCTTAATGCGAGCTCCCTCGCATGGTGGTGAGCGCTTGCGGGCGCGCTCCCGTGATACAGCCGGCGGCTATAGCCGCTCGCTGTATCACTCGGCCCCGCCCCCCGGCGCGCCGCGTCATCGGATGTGATTGACAGCAGCGCGAGCCAATGGCTGCGCTGCTTTCAATCCATCCACTGCAGCCAATCAGCGACCAGGCTGAGCTGCAGCGAAGATGACCAGAACGAGCAGCGTAGATTCGAGGCGTCAGGTAAGTAAAACGGGGGGGCTGGGGGCGGCGGTTCTGTCAGAAGTTTTTTCACCTTAATGCATAGAATGCATTAAGGTGAAAAAATTTTTACCTCTACAACCCCTTTAAGGTGAAAAACCTCCTGTGATGCTGCAGCACCTCCAGAGCTCCCCCCCCTTTTACTTACCTGAACCCAGTCTTTCCAGAGATGGGGACGAGCACACCAGCTCCAGCCGTTGTCTCTGGTCCTGATTGGATAGATTGATAGCAGCGCAGCCATTGGCTCCCGCCAATCAAATCCAATGACGTGGGAGCCGGGGGGCGGGGCCGAGTCCTGCTATCTGTGTCAATGGATGCAGCAGCAGAACACGGGAGCGCACCTGCACGAGTGCCCACATGGAGAGCACTTCTCCTTCAGAGTACTCAAGAAGAGGAGGAGCCAGGAGCGCCAGGGAGGGACCCTAGAAGAGGAGAATCAGGGCCACTCTGTGCAAAACCCTTGCACAGAGGTGGCAAGTATGATGTTTTTATTTATTTATTTTTTTAATAACAAAACATACACACGAGACATTACAATCCCTTTAAGCAATCCAACCATTCAACACATGAATATAATCTGCAGAAAAAAATATATATTATATTATATTATTTTTATCACTTTGCTACTCCTACACCCTGTATGGCACTATGCAGTGGGAGGTGCTAAGCTGAAGGGAGCTATGGGACAGATTTACTAAAGGCAAATAGCCTGATCACTTTTGCAAGTGCAGTTGCTCCAGAGCTTAGTAACTGAAATAACGCTTCACTTTACAAAGAACACCCAATCACTTGCTAACAAGAAAAATTAAAAAAAAAAAAAAAAAAAAAAAAAAAAAAACTTGCACATGATTGCAAGATGGAAATCAGAAAAGTTTCCCCTCAGTCACTAAACTCTGGAGAAACTGCACTTGCAAAGTTCCCAGTCTATTGACTTTAAGTAAATCACCCCCTAGGTGTTCTGGTGACAATCGCTGCGATTCCTAAAGCATGCAGCTGGCTCTGTTCTATCCTAATATGACAGTAAGACTCCCAAGAGTCAGTGTGTGACTTTGGACATCAGAGTCGCATTACAAGTCATACCCCATGATTCCAATGATAACCATTTATATCTATGTGACTTCAAGTCGCACCGACTTCAAAGTAGTCCCTGTACTACTCTGGTCCGACTTTTATGCGAGTTGCGGTCCATAGACCAAGTTTACACAGGCATTCCCTGAAATCGCTGCCAAGTCGCGGCAGTGTGAAAGGGGCCTAAAACCAAAATGACAGATGAAACAATTACAATGGGGGACAAGCAGGTAGACGAGTTTCGTGCTGGAGTCAGCGCTTAATCATTACCATCATTACTTGTCCTCCACTGTACTTGTTCCATCTGTCATTTGGTTTCAATGTGTGTACCGAATAAAGTAGACTATTGGAGTGCAGCCATCTGGATCTTCCTTGTCTTCCATTGTGCAGCACACGAGCTGGGCTGACACTGGACTTGAGGAGTAGTGAAGCCTATTCACCTGAAGCAGCGATACAGAGGGGTTGATTTACTAAAACTGGAGAGTGCAAAATCTGGTGCTGCTGTGTATGGTGGCCAATCAGCTGCTAACTTCAGCTTGTTCAGTTAGGCTTTGACAGAAAAACCTGGAAGCTGATTGGTTTCTATGCAGAGCTGCACCAAATTTTGCACTCTCCAGCTTAAGTAAATCAACCCCAGAGTGTCCATCAACTTAAGCGGTTCTCAAAAGCAGTTACATTCAAGGCATGCCATGAAGGACAAATGTCACAGTTGCTTGTGTTCGCAAATTTACTGCCAAGCCATCAGGTGGCTGGTGTCATAACTGATCACATGTGCATCACCATGGTCACTGCAGATCAAACAAGGGCTAAGATGGCAGCTTCCTTGGCTGTGAAGGATAGGAGGGTTTAGTTCTGCAGGTACACTATATGGCCAGAAGAGTGCGGACACCTGACCATCACACCTATGTGAGTTTGTATTGGTGGAGGCCATGGTAAGGAAGCCACCGTCGTATCTAAATGGTACCTACAAACTGCATTACCTAAAAATCTGCATCATTTTAGATGTATAGACTCGAAAAGCGCTGTCATTAGTGCTTGTTGATACTCGCAGCCCCATGAAGTATAAATCATCAGGGTAAAGCAGCCCATAGATTCAATTTCCTTTCTTTTCACCACGGGTGCAAGAAAAGAAAAATCACTCGATTCTCCCATCAACACACAGTCATTATTGATGGGGGAATCCCTCCCGCAGTGCTCTGGTGTTCTGCCAGTGGGGAGCCTTCTGTGCCAGCAGAACACAAATGATTACTGCTAGCAGCTATGATATAACAGCTGGCAATAATCCCCATGTAAAAAATCTGACTGGTTGTACCCAAGTTAATCGCTGGATTGACTTGGATACAAGCTGCCTGCCCATAGATAGATCGAATCCTGGCCGATCCCTGCTGCACCAGCCAAGATTTAATCCATCCATGCCCAGCTTGAGGCTTACAAGAGAAGGTTTAGTAGAAAGCCTTACTGCATTGCCCTGTATTTAGGTCCCAAAACATGCTTAGGATGCCTTATTTCATACAAAAGGCCAACATGGAGTCATTTATAGGAGCAGGGAGATGAAATTCTGGAGAGAAAAAAAAAAAAAAAAAAAAAAGAAGAAGGAGGGTTTAGATGACTCATTATGCCAGATTACCAATTTTATAAATTAGAGGTTTTTAATTCCATTTATGGTCTTAACTAGGGTTGCACCAATACCGATACTAGTATTGGTGCCGATATCAAGTATTTACCCAAGTACTTGTACTCGGGCAAATGCTCCCGATGCCTGAGCCGATATCTTTGCATGAAGAGGCAGCTCCCGGAAGTCAGTGGGCAGAGTGGAGAGCGAGTCCTGGCAGGCTGACAACAGTGGAAGGTAAGCTGGCCAGGGGCAGGGGTGTGGGTTGCTGCATCGGTGATCCGGGCCATTACATTCGTTAATGGAATTGACGGCCCCCAGTCTCCGTCAGAGATTGAACAGCGCGACGTCCGTCTTGGTGCACCTTGCGCTTGGCCTCAGTAAGCAGCAGTCACAAGGCGGTAGCGGAAATCTTGTTACACCCAGCCCATATAGTTCACTAACTATATGGGCTGGGTATAACAAGATGTCTGCTGCTGCCTTCTGACTACTGCTTACTGAGGCTGAGTGCAGGGTGTACCAAGATGGGCGTCGCAGCGCTTGTATACTGGAGAAAGTTTAAACTGGTATTGATTGTCTCTCATCGTTCATTTATCATGCCAGGCTGCCAGCAATTGCCAATGCAATCAGTGCTGCATTTCATTGCCACTGCCTGCCCATCAGTTCCACCTATGCCTATCAGTGCCAGCCTATCAGTGCCAGCCTATCAGTGCTGCAAAGATTTCATTAGTCTGTAATGTGCTTTGAAAACTGTCACATGACCTTAAAAAAAATAAAAATATTGGTATCGGCGAGTACTTGCAAAAATTATCGGTACTTGTACTCGGTCTTAAAAAGTGGTCTCGGTGCAACCCAGGTCTTAACCTACAATTCACACCTGGTAGCTGATGCCATGTTTTTTCTTATGGGGCAGCAATAGGTCATCATCCTAAATCTGTAGGAGAACGTAGAAGCTTATATCTCATTAGTAAGTTGGTTACCTTTGCATGAGCAAACAGCAGCATACCAAACATGGTGAAAAGGCACAGATGCAAAGCCAGCAGCAGCATCACACTATTCAGAAACAAATCTTTGCATTAGTCTCATTACAAATAACACACATGCATAATAATACTGCTCATCAATGATCGTTACCTTCAGCTAAGCATGTCTATATCCATATAAAAAAAAAAAAACTACCTTTAAAACATGCAATACATGCCCTTGAAATTCATATTTTGGGGGCAAAAATCAGAAGCATTATATATCCCCTAATCCCTCTGGTCACCAGGAAGCTACAGTTTAACAGGGAACTTCAACTCCCTCTGCAGGTGGATTATGGGTACTGCAGTATGTCCATTTAGCTAGAAGGACACCTCCATAACATTTAGTCATGAGAGGTCTAATCAAAAAATTTAAGAAACAGTATGGAAGATGTTTTGATGTTTTTTTTTTTAAATATTTTTGACATAACCTTTTTTTCTGCATCTCTGAAAACACCTTTTGCTGAATTCAGTCTTCACAAGCAAGGGTATTTAGGAACAGTTAAATGAAGAGGTCAGAGTTTAAGATTTCACTTTCAGTGAAAAGGCCTCCTTTGACATAACCAATACCGATTTACCAGAATGGTATGTGTTTAGTCCCACTACAGCGATTCATTTCTAGCACATTTGAAATGCCAAACAACATCAAAAACGCACAGCCCCTGAAGTCTTGCTCCCTTTCTGCTAAGCTTCACCCATCTACCCATAATGCAGTTGTAGAACATTAAGTGCCGGTTCACACTAGACGCGGCACGACTTGCAGGTCGCCTCACCGAGGCGACCTGCACATGACTGCCGGGCGACTTGCAAGACGACTTCTGTATAGAAGTCTATGCAAGTCGCCCCCAAAGTAGTACAGGAACCTTTCTTCTAAGTCGGAGCGACGTTAGAACGGTTCCATTGTACAGAACGGGAGGCGACTTGTCAGGCGGCTAGGTCGCCTGACAAGTCGCCCCAGTGTGAACCGGCTCTAAGGCCTTATTCACATAGGTGCTTATACCTGTAATCTGTGGGCCATGTCTTTAAGTGGCTGGAGCCACCAGGTGCTGTGTGCAGGAACCCCATTCAGGTCTATGGGAAAACAGCAGCTGCACAAACACAGCTGCTTACCCCAATTTGATAGCCATGTGGGTGAGCAGCTCTGAACTTACACTGTCTGCACTCATGGCCGCTCATATCCAAACACATACAGGGACGATCAGCTGTTTTCATGCAGCCGTTGTGTTCCCATAGACATGAATGAAATCAGATTCATGTGTGTATAAAGCCAAAGGCTTGTATCTTTTGTAGGAAATGGTTAATACCCTGGTCAGTATCTTTCCTGTCCATGTGACAACAGGGGGATTTCTTTTCCTAAAGACACAGTAGGAAGTAAGGGAATATCTCTGCAAAAATGAAGGGGAAAATCCCCTCTTACGGTAGACAGCTGGCATTGGAACAAGTGTTCCCATTTCAAAATTTCCACTCTATTCCTGTTGACGATCCCCAAATTGATCACCCATAAGGGGAGTTTTAAAGGACTCTCGGTACCAACTAATACAGCATATACTCAAGGTTTAATAAAAATATTAAATTCTTTATTAGTAAAAAAAAACCCAAATCCTTTTCCCTGTCCCATTTCCCCCACCCCTTCCTTTTTTTCATCCCCCTTCTCTTCTCTCTCCCCTCCCTCTCCAATTGTCCCTTCATGGTTATATATTATCTACTGATACACTATCATTATTTAATATAGGACGTCCATTCATTTTTGCACGTCCCCCTTAGACGCCGTTAGGGAACCCCAGTGGTGCTTGGACTATAGTTAGGCTTGGGTCCCGGGTAAGTGACATGGCTCTTTCTGCCTAACCCCCTCCTTTCTTTTTCGTTGGAAATTGTCTTTATATATGACATACATACACTATAAATATATATATAATGACCGATATTCTTCTGATGAAATGTTAGAATTCCGCAAAACATGTTGAGAACAAATGTTATCCATGGGAAACCCACCATATCCTGATCCTCCCTAGCAGGGGACATGAATGCTGATGATATACATGGATTGTTACCATGCACCTTTTATGTTGTTTATCTATTTGAGTATCCTGTTTTTATGTTTTTTTGTACCAATAAAGAATTTATTATTTTTATTAAACCTTGAGTATATGCTGTATAAGTTGGTACCAAGATAGTCCTTTAAAATTCCCCTTATGGGTGATCGGTTGGGGACAGACCTCCCAGTACTTTTCCCTTCTAAATTGGATAATGTTACACCATAATTTGGCTGTATTTAATTTATTTAGTTTCCTATTCCTTTTGGACGATGGTCACCAAGGTAAAAGAGGAAGGGGGAATATACCCAGCGAGGACAGACAATAAGAACCTGGCAGAGGTTTACATATACTTTAACAGTAGAGTAGGAAAGCAATGTCTGGTATTTTTACCTCCCCATCTCTGGCAGGGTTCTCTTAATGCACTTCAGAGTCTTTTTCATGAGAGATGAATTCTGGAGAAGGAAGAACGGCCGCAGGAGTCTTCTAATTCTCACTCCCTGAGAATGATAAATCCCGAACATAAAGAACATGGCAGAGAGAAATGCATTATTCAAATACCAAATCACATAACAGTGTGACCCATAATACTGATGTGCTTCAGATACACTAGTGGTCAACATGGGATCGCAGAACACATTTATCGATCCAATGCATTTTATGGCTTTGATTACAAAAGTTTAAAGTGACATTAAAAAAAGTCATAAAAAAAATTTAAAAAAAAGTAACACTTACCTGCTCTGTGCAACAATAATGCACACAAACGTCCCTTCCTTAGGGTGCCTACTGTAGAAAGCGGGCACTGGAATGTGAGTGCTCCTGTTGAACCCTATGCCGAGCCATGTGTGTCTATAGACACACACACAGCACCAATAAGTCATGCCCCTGCTGCCGCCTTACAGGTGTTTGACTGACGGCAGCAGGAGCTTATGGCTCTGCTGCCTTTAGTTTCTACTGCGAAAGCAGGATGTGAGGAGAGCGACGCTGGAGCCGGAGACAGTGCTGCAGTGGTGACATGGTGACAGGTGTTTTAATGCAGAGATTGCATTAAAAGTCAAATCACATTTATACTTTATTACTACTATAACAGAGTGTGAGAATGCTGGAGCCTTTCGTTTCTAAGTGGCTATGACTCTCAGGTTTGCCATCTCTCTTTTACAAACTAAAAAGCTCAACTCCAAGAACATATATAAAAAAAAAAAAAAAAATGCAGTTATGTTATAATCAAAAGTAGGGTTGAACAGATACCGAGCATTTGCCCGAGTCTGCCAGGGAGATAAGCGATTGTAACCACCTCAGTCCCGCACCGATCGTCCCTGACTGTCCCCCATTTCCTCCTCGGTCCACCTCCGTGCTCAACCTTTCAGGATGGAGAGCGGAGGAAGGAGTCGGTAAATCTGTCATTTACCGGCTCCTTCTTTTTTAGTGATGACTGACTCTGTTCATTCACAACTGTCACTGAGCATTGTGAATTGATGTTTATGATGCTTCAGTTTATGAATGGAGAGGAGCCGCTATCTCCTGTCCATTCATCTTCAGTGCAGCTGAGGCTGCTGAGAAAGGGACTGGGGAATCTTTGTCCTCAGTCCCTTTCCCTGTCTCAAAAGGGAGAGGTCAGGGGTCCTTGTTAAGACCCCTGATAACTCACCAAAGCCATACCCCAACAGGGCTAAAAAAAATAAATAAAAATAAATAAGATAATTGTAATAAATAAATATTGAAAAGGATACATTGTAAAAATACTAAAAAATAAAATAAAAAGCAAAAAACACACTGACCCTCCCCCCCCAAAAAAAAGAAAGAAAAAAAAGGCAGAAAGCATTGTAAAAAAAAAAATAGTAAAAAAAAAAAAAAAAAGTTAAATTAAATAAAAAATACAGACAAAGTCCACGCATCATCTGTGCTGCATATTTGTGCCACTGTCACATGACATTAAAAGTATCAGTAATCGGTATCAGCGAGTACTTGAAAAAAATGTATCGGTACTTGTAGTTGGCCTTAAAAATGTGGTATCGGTGCAAACCTAATCAAAAGTAATGAAAATGGATCTACCGCCGCTCCCTGAGTGGTCCAGATGGCACACTTCAGATACTCACCCACCCAGATGATCCAGTGTTGTCCCGCTGAGATCCTCCTGTATTCTGCCACCTCTTGGTCTGGCATCACTATGTTGATTGCGACATTATTAACAGGCCCGCCGGGCTCTTCCTGGTTTAGCCGATGCCCTTCCTGATAATGCAGTGCTAGGCTCGTCTCCTTTCTGAATGAATCGTAATGCCTTCTGGGATACGCAACATGCATATCCCGGGAGGCTAAGAGAGGACAGTGCACATCATTTGCCTAGGTGGATGATGTGCAAGGGAGGGGCGCCCCTGCACTTTTTAAAAGAAAAAAAAAAAAGGACAGACAGATGTATTTTGGCAGATGGGGGGGGGGGGGACTTCAGAGGGAAGACTCTCCTGAGGTTGAAGATCCCGTTTAAAATTATATCGTAAATTGTAATATAGTAAAAAGTGCCAACATTTGAATTGGCACCATCCTCCTGCAAACCTCTGTACAGTAGAACACAGGCTGGCAGAGGGAGGGGTAGCATTAGAGGCCAATTAGGAGTGTGCTGACAAAGAACATGCTGACAGGAGGAGAGAACAGAGATGAACTCATCAGACTACCGCTGCTCCTTCTCTGTCCAATCACAGGCTTGCAGTGGGGAGGTGACAAAGCTGTATTGCTTTGCTGCAGTACATGAATGTCAGGACACCAACTTGTCTAACAGGGCTGCATATATCTCTGCACCCAACAGATACAAATCATCTTACTGTGTATTTATTTCAAATATGTATTTAGCAGTTTGTCTGAAGATCTACTTTATAAAAAAATAATACTTTCAAGATAAAAAATTAAAGTTTGTTGCAGTTTTTATGTCCATTACCTCTCTGCACATGAAGCATAGAGACACCGTCCAATCTACAACGGATACCGAGAGCGCCAGGATGTAACACAGCAGCCACTTGTTCTTGATAAACTCATTCCAGCCAATTAGATAACTCTAAAAAGGGACATACATGGAATTAACTTTTACATTAAAAAAAAAATAAAAATAAATAATACATACACTATAGAGCCAGACATTTGTAGGCACCCCTTCAAAATGTGTTTTCAATGATGGGTACCATTAATGCCCCAGCACAACAAAGGCATTTTAGAGTACTATGAGGTTCCAACCATGTGGTGACAGTTCGGGGAGGGTTCTTTTCTGTTCCAGCATGACTGTGACCCAGTGCACAAACCCAAGTCCATAAAGACATTGTTTGATGGGTTTGGTGTGGAAAAGTTGAGTGCACCGAGCCCTGACCTCAACCCTACTGAACACCTTGGGGGGGGGGGGGGAAATAGACCACAAATTGTGAGCCAGGTCTTCTCATCTACCATCAGCAACTGAGCTCTTTTGGCCCAACAGGCATAAATTCCTCAAGTACACTCCAGAATCTTGTGAAAAGCCTTCCTAGAAGAGTAGAAGCTGGTATTATCACAAAAGGCAACTCCATATTATTTTAATGCCCATGGTTGCAACAGCCAAGCTCAAGCACTGCAACTTGAGAAGGCAAGAGCGCGCTGCACATGCGCATAGTTTGACCGTCACAAAACGCATGCCTGGACATGTGGCGTCCAGCTTAACTTTCAAATGAGGAGGGAGGATTGAGGGGCCATCTCTGTGGAAAGGGCCCCCCCCCCATGACTGCATGTTTAAAGGAAACCAGGAGCAAATAAAAGCCGCTGGTATATACTGTTTATGGGATCTGGAATTGCATAAGGGGATTTTTGTACAAAGTTACTAAAAGGTGAACTTTCACTTTAAATAGACTTTCAGTATGATGACAGGTTCACTTTAATAACCCATTTTTGGTGTAAAGTTCTAAATGTATGTATACATTCTAGGTGAGCCAGACAGGGATGCTTATTACCTTTACAGAAAAGTCAGCAATAAATACAAGAAAAGTCACAAATTCCACACTTTCCGTCAGTCCGCAGGGTGGTTCCCAGGCTGCTTTGCGGTAACGTACGTCTGAGGTTACAGTTAGAGACGAGGGCTTCTCAATGAAGGCAAGAGCCAAATTTACAAATATGGTCACATTCAGTATCCTAAAAAAGTAAGCAGAAATGTCAAAATCTAAAGTTTAACTTAAATGCTAAATTTGAAAGGGGTTGTAAAGGCAGAAAGTTTTTTTTTATCTTAATGCATTCTATGCATCAAGATAAAAAGCCTCCTGTGTGCAGCCCCCCCTAATACTTTCCTCTCTATCCATGTCCACGAGTGCCTTGGTCATCCAGGACTCTCCCTCCTGATAAAAATGAGAGACACAGCAATGGCACCATTGGCTCCCAATCAAACTCAGTTAGCCAAATCAGGAGAGAGAGGGACGGGGCCGAACCGCTGCTCCGTGTTTGAATGGATACACGGAGCTGCAGCTCAGCTCGGGTGCCCCCATAGCAAGATGCTTGCTGTGGGGGCACTTAAAGGGAGGGAAGGGTCAGGAGCTCCAGCCAGGGACCTGAGAAGAGGAGGATCTAGGTTGCCCTGTGCAAAACCACTGCACAGAGCAGGCAAGTATGACATGCTTGTTATGTTAATAGAAAAAAAACCCCAAAAATAGATTTTGCAATCACTAACTTTACAGTAGGGATTAACCGATATAGTTTTTTATTGGTGCCGATATTTTGTTCATTTGAATTTTTATTTATTTATTTTTTTTACACTGTCATTTTAATTTTTTTTTTGTTTTTTTGCACTGTTATTGCTGTCAACATTCCTTGTGACAGTTCTAGGCAGTGACAGATACTCTTTATGGAGAGATCAGGGGTCTATAAGACCCCCAACCCCTCCTCTGCACTTCAAAGTATTCAAAACGTCAAGATCTGCATTTCTGAATACTTTATTTTTTTAAACTGGCGCCTTTAAGATGCCAGTATTCAGGGAAGTGATGTCATGACTTTGCTTCGGGATTACTAGATCCGATACTCGAACAAAACATCACCTGTGTTTGGGTCTTCGGCCAGCCGACGGATGTGCCAGCTGGTTGCTCGGGCCTCTGAGTGGGACGGGTGAGCCCGGACGAGCGGCAGAAGGCGGCGCGCCGGGGGAGGAGGGGGGTGTCGACACACGTCCCCTCCCGTTGCTTGTAATAACAGCCGAGCCACATCGGTTGTTTTAGAACAATAAAGCCGACCGTCCGCTCTAAAGAACGGTACCGGGGTGATGCCGGCAGCTGCATGCATCACCTTGTCAAAACCCCTTGAAGCAATATCGGTAATATTGATCAGTTTTTTGACCGATACTTCTAAAGAAAAGTGAATATCAGCCGCCGATAATCGGTCGATCCCCACTTTACAGCAGAGGAGCATTACTCATTGGAGGGGATAGATTAAACCCAAAATGACCCCAGCCATCCCCCCCCATTCCAATATGTTGAAAACTCCTATAGAGACTTTGCTTCATGCATTTCAAACTCAGGTCCAAGGATGGGCAGAAAGGCAGTTGTACCTTCAACCAAGGGCTGCACTACAGTCTTTTAGAAGCAGCCTATTGGAAATATCCCATTTATGATCAAATAAAAGAAAAAAAGTTAAGCCAAAAATGACCTCTGTATTTTGATAGATATAACCGATAAATGGAAACATTTTAGCATTGAAATCAATGGGCAGCGACGAAGCGCCTGCAAAGCGCCATCCCTTTATTCGGCCGCTAGCGGGGGTTAAAAGCGCCCCGCAAAAGATGATGGTAAAGCGCCGATAAAACTAGCGTCGCTTTACCACCGACGCCCCCGCGCTGGCAGTATGAAAGGGCTCTTATAATGGAAAAAAAAAAAAAAAAAGGGGGGGGGGGAATGGGGGAGCGCTAATCCTATCTATTAGTGGCTTGAGGGACTTCATAATTGGACATTTTTTTTTTATGCACGTTGTTTGTTTATTAGCACAGGGCACTTTGCATTTTATTAGCGAATGATATATTGTTTGTTTATTTTTCACAAGAATTACCGGTAAGTAATATTTGATACATTGCGCATGGTATAGGTGATATATACAGTGAGGGAAAAAATTATTTGATCCCCTGCTGATTTTGTACATTGGCCCACTGACAAAGAAATGATCAGTCTATAATTTCAATGGTAGGTTTATTATAATAGTGAGAGACAGAATAACAACAAAAATATTCAGAAAAACGCATTTCAA
The DNA here is from genome assembly GCA_037952925.1 of Lithobates clamitans. NCBI lineage: Eukaryota > Metazoa > Chordata > Amphibia > Anura > Ranidae > Lithobates > Lithobates clamitans. Next base: position 139,607 of record JBBGZY010001809.1, on the reverse strand, counting down.
AAAAGTTATAACTGATTTGCATTTTAATGAGTGAAATAAGTATTTGACCCCTTTGCAAAACCTGACTTGGTACTTGGTGGGAAAACCCTTGTTGGCAATCAGAGGTCAGACGTTTCTTGTAGTTGGCCATCAGGTTTGCACACATCTCAGGAGGGATTTTTGTCCCACTCCTCTTTGCAGATCTTCTCCAAGTCATTAAGGTTTCAAGGCTGACGTTTAGTAACTCGAACCTTCAGTTCCCTTCACACATTTTCTATGGGATTAAGGCAGTGTTTCTCAACTCCAGTCCTCAAGGCGCCCCAACAGGTCATGTTTTCAAGCTTTCCATTATTTTGCACAGGTGATTTGATCAGTTTCACTGCCTTAGTAATTACCACAGCTGGTTCATTTGAGGGAAATCCTGAAAACATGACCTGTTGGGGCGTCTTGAGGACTGGAGTTGAGAAACACTGGATTAAGGTCTGGAGACTGGCTAGGCCACCCCAGGACCTTAATGTGCTTTTTCTTGAGCCACTCCTTTGTTGCCTTGGCCCTGTGTTGTGGGTCATTGTCATGCTGGAATACCCATCCATGCCCCATTTTCAATGCCCTGGCTAAGGGAAGGAGGTTTTCACCCAAGATTTGACGGTACATGGCCCCGTCCATCATCCCTTTGATGCAGTGAAGTTGTCTTGTCCCCTTAGCAGAAAAACACCCCCCAAAACATAATAATGTTTCCACCTTCATGACGGTGGGGATGATGTTCTTGGGGTCATTGGCAGCATTCCTCCTCCTCTAAACACGGTGAGTTGAGCTGATGCCAAAGAGCTTGATTTTTGTCTCATCTGACCACAACACTTTAGCCCAGTTCTCCTCTGAATCATTCAGATGTTCGTTAGCAAACTTTAGATGGGCCTGTACATGTGCTTTCTTGAGTAGGGGGGCCTTGTGGGCGCTGCAGGATTTCCGTTCTTCACAGTGTAGTGTGTTACCAATTGTTTTCTTGGTGACTATGGTCCCAGCTGCCTTGAGATCACTGGCAAGATTCTCCCGTGTAGTTCTGGGCTGATTCATCACCGTTCTCATGATCATTGAAACTCCATGAGGTGAGATCTTGCATGGAGCCCCAGACCGAGGGAGATCGACAGTTTTTTTGTGTTTCTTCCATTTGTAAATAAATCGCACCAACTGTTGTCACCCTCTCACCAAGCTGCTTGGCGATGGTCTTGTAGCCCATTCCAGCCTTGGGTAGGTCTACAACCTTGGCAACATCATCCTTGGACAGCTGTTTGGTCTTGGCCATGGTGGAGAGATTGGAATCTGATTGATTGCTTCTGTGGATAGGTGACCTTTATACTGGTAACAAGCTGAGATTATGAGTACTCCCTTTAGGAGAGAAATCTTGCCGATTGATAGGGGATCAAATACTTATTTCACTCATTAAAATGCAAATTAATATATAAAACTTTTTTGAAATGCGTTTTTCAGGATATTGTTGTTTTTTTCTGTCTCTCACTGTTAAAATAGACCTACCATTTAAATTATGGACTGATCATTTCTTTGTCAGTGGGCAAAGGTACAAAATCAGCGGGGGGGCTCAAATACTTTATTTCCCCTCACTGTACAGTTCATATACTGTATATTTTTCTAGGTTTGCGCATGGGATTAGCGATTTTCCCCATTTTTTTCCATTACAGGACTAACATTAAAACTGACTGTATCCACTTCCCTACCGCAAAAGGAAAATAACAAATGCCATAAAAAGTCTGGAGGACTACTAGACTCAGCAAGCCTACTATGGGAAAATATAGAATATGATAAAGCAAAGAAAAAAAAAATCTAAGAGAAGTTCTGCATCCAAATGATAAAAAAAAAAAAAATCCATTTGCTGTGTGCAGTGTGTGCCCAGGCTGGACATCCTGGAATCCTGGCCCAGCTCTCCAGCAATTCTATGAACTGCTCCCGGCTCAGCACCTCTTCTCCCCGCTCAGCCTCTCCTCCAGCCAGAGGAGCAGGGTGCTGTGAAACCACAGACTCCAGATCCCCCATGTTTCTGAGCCAAGCGACCACCCCCCGCAATATCCTGGGGGAGGGTGGCAGCAGCAGTGGGGATGACAGGCCATCAGGGATCCCCAGCTGGACTTCACTCTGCTGGCCGCTCGCTCCTCCCGCCATGTCAGCGGCTGCTGCGTCACTCTTTTCCTGCTCCATCCTCGCTGTGCCGTTAATCATGTTCACTAATGCTGGTGGTGCCAAGCAGTTCCCTGTGTCCAGAGGGCCTGTGGGGCCCGGCCAAGGCCCCGCAGCCTGCCCTGTAGCAAAGGCACCTGTCACTGACAAAATCACAGGTGCCAGGGTGCAATTTCTAGTCGCCATGGCGACCTGGGCTTTGTCAATCCATGATTTAAAAAGCTTAAACAAAGCTTGCCGAAAGCTCTACGAATCCTTCACCAAAGCTCCCTGTTCACACTGCTCTTATACAAGTTAATCACTTCCGGACTGCCCGCCGTACGTCGGTACTTTGGCGTTGAATACCGTTGTTATGGCAGCAGATAGCTGCCATAACTCCAGTATTTTTAAAAATGGCGGGTGGTCCGCTTTCAGATAAAAGTGGTCACCCCCAGATCACTTTCAACAGCGGCGGGAGAGGTGACCACCCCCCCCCCCCGCTGCATTTCAGTCGTCTCCGCTGCTTACCGGAGCCGATCCGATCCTTTCCCCTCTGAGGCTGGAAATCGAGAGCCCCCACTCGACTCCATACCATTGGATGATGGAAGAGACGTCAAATGTCTTAAAGGGGGGAATTTTTTATTTTTTTTCCCCCCATTTAAAATCGCCCCGTCCCGCCTTGCTCGCATGCAAAAGCGAACGCATACGTAAGTCGCGCCCACATATGTGAACGGTGTTCAAACCACACATGTGAGGTATCGCCACAATCGTTAGAGCGAGAGCAATATGTCTAGCAAAAGACCTCCTCTAACTCAAAACTGGTAACCTGTATAAATGTCTAAATTTTGCCTATGAAGATTTTAAGGGTCAAAGTTTGTCTCCATTCCAAGAGCGGGCGCAATTTTGAAGCGTGGCGGGTATCAATTTACTCGGCGTAACATTATCTTTCACAATATAAAAATAAAAAAAAATTTAAAAAAGGGCTAACTTTACTGTTTTTTTTATTTTTGAATTAAAAAATATGTGTATTTTTTCCCCAAAAAATTGCGTTTGTAAGACTGCTGTGTGAATACGGTGTGACAAAGTATTGGAACGACCGTCATTTTTTTCTCTAGGGTGTCTGAAAAAATATATATAATGTTTGGGGGTTTTAAGTAATTTTCTAGTAAAAAAGGCTGATTTTAACTTGTAAACACAAAGTGTAAAAAATAGACCCCGGCCTTACTCCTGCCAAAATTGCTTTTTATTCTAGTTTTGGATAAAGTGTAAAGCCATTAGGATCTCTTTTTCGTGACCACACACACACACACACACACACACACACACACACACACGGCCAAAGAAACAGGAAGTGATTGGAATATCCCTGTGATTTCTTATTTTTTTGCTGTCCATATTGTGGATGGTTACCCTCCTAGCTTCCTATGTGGTTATGGAACGGGAAGTGAAATTTCCTTGGTAAACGTTAATAGAAACTCAACAGATGTCTTAACACTTCTACTTAAAAAGCAACGGAAAAAAAAAAAAAAAAAATCTGTTTGAAGATACACTTAAAACCCGTCTCACCTATTACTGCGCCGGAACATACAGAGCATGCCCAGTGAATAATGGGGATGGAGACACATTGGGACCACATGTAAGTTAATATACTGCAATAAATGAAGAACAAGAGCTTACTTACCACTGGCACAGATCAGAATAATACCATCGATACAGCTGCAGAGAACACAGATCAACACGATGGTCTATGGAGCGATACTGGGAGCAGAAAGAACACATCCAGGTCACAAAATAAATACTAAACAAAGAATTCCCATTCCAGCAATAGAAAAGCAGTCCCTCCTGCACACATTCTTATAAATCGCTCAATACTGTCATCTCTCTCATCAGTTTATAATATTTATGGTTGGTTCCCTACATAAGACAACCAGCAATTAGACCCCTGATGTCTCCTCTGCTCTACATGGTGGTTGGTTGGTCGCACTAACAGGGACCCATGGAAGCGATCCAGTAGCTGTACAGCCACCAGATCGCTTCCACCCGACAGTGAAAAGTTTGATTGTCAGATTTTCTCTCTACAGCAGCCAGCAGGGAGTATAAAACGGTGTCTGCTGATACAGAGGTATGTCATCAATTAGTGGAAAGCTACAGGGTTAAATAGAGTGTGAAAGGCTTAGATCAGTGATGGTGAACCTTGGCCACCCCAGATGTTTTGGAACTACATTTCCCATGATGCTCACTCTGCAGTGTAGCTGAGTATCATGGGAAATGTAGTTCTAAAATATCTAGGGTGCCAAGGTTCACCATCACTGGCTTAGTTCATCTTTCTGACCATATCTCATATTATAACTATATTAAGGGTGTAACATAAAACAAGGTCACATTCCCCAAACCTCCCCCCCCCCAGCATCTTGGAACTGCACCCCCGCTGATTCAGGGTGCTACTACCTGCAGCCTCCTGTCCGTTTGATTTTGGCACACAGCTGCATGATCCATTCACACGGATCTGAGAATGGAAAGACTACAAGTCCCATCTGCCACTACAGCAGAGGAACTCACAGATCTAATTAGAACACTATGTGGTGGTGTCATTGTACTCCATTGATTTCATCCTCCAGCCTCACAATAGATGCGTACCTCTGTACAGACCTGGGGCTCGTATGTAAACAATACATTGCAACAGTGATACAATTCTGCAGGCTTCAATGTAAAAACAATTAATCAATGCACTTTTTTTTTTTTTTTACATGGGTGCATGTATTCATTTTTTAACAAAAGGTGGACCATGCCTTTACAGACATCATATAAACACATCTGCAGGCTTATCCTATGCAGTTATCAAAGAGCCATGAGCATAAGTAGTTAAAGTGTAGCACCACTTTTGTTGAGAAAAAGAAAAAAAAAAAAAAAAAGAAAAAGAAGAAAAAAAGCATTCCCCTCTGGGTGATCTCTGTACATTGCAAGAATTATAACAACCTTTGTTACAGATTCCTATCTTTTGTTATTCTGAAGAAATCCATGTGCGTCCGTCTGTATCTCTGTTCTGAGTGGGTCTTATGGGAATGGTTTCACAATTATCAGTCAGCTGTGGCAGCTGCAGAGCACTAATGAGGAAATCTGCTGGGCCTGCATCCCTTCAGACATCTTCCTATTGGAAATATCTCACCAAAAAAAAACATTTTTGTTGCAGGTGATGTCTGAAATCTGACTTGTATCTAAGTGCAGACTTCTGGGAAAACTGGTGAGCCAATCACACAAGCAGGAAATGATGTTTCTGGGGTGTGGTCAGTACAACATTCTGTGTACAGAACAACGTCATATTGCATTTATAGAATATTACAGCGGCTGAAAAGGAAAGGTCGTTTTTAATAATATTCATGTACAATATGACTTGTATAGCAATTGTACACGCTGCATTATTTTTTCTTTATTTGCTATTTTTTCCCCCCACGAAAGTGGAGTTACCCTTTAAGTGGACCAAAGACATTGAATTATAGCTGGCCCTGTGCTTCACACCACTAAATAATCCTGATTCCAGCGATCAGAGAGATTCCAGGTAGACCCAAAACAAGAACTGTAATCTGTGCAACACAAAAGAGCATATTTCATACTCCGATCCTTACCTGGATTGCATCTTCAATAAACACAACAGCTTGTTTTAAATAAAGACGATCACACACAGCACCTGGGGGGAAAAGAAAAAAAAATAGGATGCATTACGGTGAAAAAACACAAAGGTTTACAACCCCTTTAAGATGTGTCCATTGTGCTGATTCTTCTTCTTTTAGTAGAAATCCTCCATGCCTCCCCCCACCCCTGTAATCTTCGGGTGCGGTGGGGGGGGGGGGGTAAATACAAATAAGGAGCTGTCTCTCTTTAAAAAAAGTGTTAATACTGTAGCTGCTGACTTTTGATATTAGGGCAATCACCTGTCCTGGAGTCCAGTGATGTCGGCACCGCAGCTGACGTTTCTGTCATCTGTCGGGGTGCTGCCGCTGCCATTGCCGGTAGGGGAACCCGGCACTGAAGCATTGCGGCTTCACGGCCGGGTCCCTACTGCGCATGCTCGAGGCACGCTGCACTCTCTTACTGGCCCGACGGCGGGGGAAGGAGGAGGGAGCCGGACTTCTGACGTACCTCGCCACGGCAAGGTCTGGCAAAAGTGGGGACAGGGTACCTGTCAAAGACAGGTACCCGCTCCCCCCCCAAAAAAGGTGCCAAATGTGGCACCGGAGGGGGGGGGGAGGAGACTTTTGGGTGGAACTTTGCTTTAAAGGATGTTATGCAGCACAGTGTTTGTGCTGTATAATTCCCCCCCCCCCCCCACCCCCCGTATCACCTGAAATACCTGCTCTCCCCTTTGTGAAACAGATCACGGTTCATCATGGCTGCTGAGCCCTGACACCCTGGTCAGTTTACATGCCTCCGTCATCCGCAGCTCTCCTGTCCTCCTGCCTGTCAGCTCGTGACAGTGCCACTCCTGCCACTATAAAACTATCGTACTATCATGCCATCCCCTCGGGTTAAATAAGGACATGTGCCACACAGTATGTTTTATCAAAAAGATGCCAATTTATACCAGATTTCAGAGCATCTTCCAGCGCTCCTGTGACTCCTCGGCTCTCTCCTCCTGGCTGACATCAGTGGGAGTTCTCGGCCCCGCCCACTGGAGCTGTTAGCCCGGGAGAGGAGAGAGCTGAGTAGTAATGGGAGCTCCAGGAGACGCTCTGAAATCAGGTAGAAATAGGCATCTTTTTTATAAAACACATATTATGCTGCGCATGTACTTATTTAACAGAGGGGATGGCAGGATAGTACGATAGTGGCTTTACAACCACTTTAAGAGTGCCCAATTATGCCCACCCCTTCCACCCAGCTCCTCCAATCACAGAAGCCGTACTACAATTTCTATGAAAGGTATAGGATCTATGAATGGAGGACAGGCAGATTGATTGATAGGTCTGCCCCCCTCCATTCATAAATCACGTTTCAATCTTAGAAGTTGTAGTACAGCTTCTATGATTGGAGGAGCGGGGCTGAAGGGGCGGGCACAGTCAGGCACTCTTGGAGCCTGTGACGGCCTGTTCTTAGTCTGTGTTTAGAGACCCGCACATGTACGGCTGTGAACCAATAGACATCAATGGGACTGCCTACCCGGGGATGTGTAGAATATCTGTGCATCCCTGTATGGGCAAATACAGCCCCAGCAAGGGTGTACTCATAGGCTCGGTTCACACTGTACCCAAATCTAAAATAAAGGATTTGACTGGAGCCTTTAATAAGTAAAGAACACGCAGCATTTCACACACAAGACATATCTGTGTCCCAATATACAGTCGATCTCTCTGATTGGTGGAAAAAAAAAATAAAAAAATCGCAGTGCTGAGCAGTCCCTCCATGGGCCCCCCTCCTCAGTATACAATATAATTATCATCATTTGATGACAGCTGTGCTCATGTGGTGATAATGATTCAGCATTTGTGTATAATTATAATCAGCCAGCAGACATACATGTCATAACCACTGTCATCTGATAAAGGAAGGGTGTGGATCCATCTGTCCTAAAACGACATGAACTACACTACGGTCTATGTGTCAGGTGTCTATGTGTCTTGCGGCTTCACTGCCGGTTTCCGCATGGCGCGGCGCTTTGTGAATGGCCAGCATGTCTTATGGGGGACACACAGGTTCCAGAATACAGCGGGGGGGGGGGGGGCTCGCCGCAGAATAGGATGTGACACCCTCAGCTGGATCGGAAGTACTCTTAGTACTTCTAAAAAGGTACGAGAGAAAGTAAAAAAAAAAAAAAATTATAACTATCCAAAAACTAGGGGTAGACAGGAGGTCTTTCGTTTAAGACCATCTCTCAAAATCGGGTGGAACTCCGCTTTAAAGGAACTTTAGCCACAGCAGAATAAAGTTATTCTCTTGAGTGCAGCAATTTACAGAAAAGAGATTCTGGTAGCCATGAGCAACAATAGCTTCTGTATGACTATATTTATTTTTCCCTAACCCCCTCATGGGTAAAATTGAAAATAAATAAAATAAAATAAAAAACACCCGTCTAGGTTAAAGCCTCTGCAAAATTAAAAATATATTATATATACACACACACATATACACACCAATCAGCCATAACTTTATGACCACCCTCCTAATATTGAATAGGTCCTTTTGCAGCCAAAACCGTCCTGACCTGATCCAGCAAAGACCCCACCAGACCTCTGAAGGTGTGATGTGGTGTATGGAGGCTCAACCTGGGGCCCTCCAGCTGTTGTGGCACAACAAAGACTTGTAATTCGGCAAAGAGCTGGAGGGCCCCCAGGTTGAGCGCCCATCATGTGGTGTCCAACACTGAGCCATCACTAGCAGATCCTTTAAGATGTGACATATGGACTCAGATGTCATTGGAACAAGATGATCAGCGTTATTCACTTTACCTGTCAGTGGTCATAATGTTATGGCTGTACAGATCACATTGTACACATATACATAAAAGCGTGTGTGTGTGTGTGTGTGTGTGAGAAACTGTGCCGCCCATACACATGCATAGACTGTGTTTGTTTTTTTACAAAGGCAACATTATATTGCATAGCCCAGAGTATTATATTATATATAGATGACATTATAGGAGATTTTAGAGAGGGGAGAGAGAGAGAGAGAGAGAGAGAGAGAGAGAGAGAGAGAGAGAGAGAGAGAGAGAGAGAGAGAGAGAGAGAGAGAGACAGAGAGAGAGAGAGAGACAGAGACAGAGAGAGACAGAGAGAGAGAGAGAGAGAGAGAGAGAGACAGAGACAGAGACAGAGAGAGACAGAGAGAGAGAGACAGAGACAGAGAGAGACAGAGAGAGAGAGAGAGAGAGAGAGAGAGAGAGAGAGAGAGAGAGAATTATAGAGTGAATTATATATAGATGACATTATAGGAGAAAAAATATATAGAGTGTATATTATATATAGATGAGATTATAGAGTATTATATATAGATGACATTATAGAGTATTATATATAGAGATTATAGAGTATATCATTATATATAGGTGACATTATAGAGTATATTATTATATATAGATGAGATTATAGAGTATATTATTATATATAGATGACATTATTGTATGTATTATTATATCTCTAGTATTATAGGAGAGGAATAGAGAAGTCATGCAGTGTGTAGATGGTCTGTCTGGGATCACACAGCCTCCAATCACAGGGCGGCTCTCACCATTGCTGTCCCGGGGCCCCCCATGTCCACAGGAAGAAGCGGATCCGCTCCGGTCTCGGTGACTCTTCTCCAGGGAGGCGCTGAAGTCCGGCTCCGCACACCAACTCCGGTGCAAAGGACCCAGCAGAGGGTCCGACTCCATCCCGGCACAGCGACACTAGCCCTTTCCCCGATGTTTGCCTAATACAGAACACGGGGCGGCGCACTGCACTCTGGGAGATGTAGTCCTCTGGGCTCAGATACTCTTCTGTGTGGGGGGCCCGGCCGGCATAGCTCCGAACTACACTTCCCAGAATGCAAGAGCTTGTATCAGGAAAACTTTATTCAAACACACATAAACTTTCAAGAAGTTTATGAGTGGCTTGTTCAGCTGAAGGGGCGGGGTGTCACATGTCAGGCCAGAACTGCTATTGGCCAGATGTCAGAGAGAGCCGGGGAGGAGGGCGGAGCCTGGAGGGACTCCGGAAGAACGAGAAGTACAGAGGACAAGTGACTGCATGGAGTGTGCTGTGAGTATAGCAGGGTGTATGGGGAATGCATGGAGTGTGGTGTACAAGAGTGTATGGGAAGCACATGAAGTATAGGAGAGTTTATAGGAAACCTATGGAGAGTGCACGGGGACACTTGGAGTACACTATGGGGTATAGGAGAGTGTATGGGGGACGCATGGAGTGTGCTGTAGAAGAGTGTATTGGGAATAGGAAACTTGCTGTATAGGAGAGTATATAAGGAGCACACAGGGGGTGCAGTAGAGGAGATGGGGTGGGTTTCGGGTTTTCTATGAGCCCCCATACTATAGATATAGATGAGGGGTCAGTGTGGTGTGATGGGGGAGGGAAATGGATGGAATAGAACCCAGGATTATTATGGAGTGCGGTGTATATGAGGAGGGTGAGGGGGGGGAGACAAGACCTAGCGGGGTGCATTATGTAGTGTAAAGGGCATGGAGGGGTTGTGGTGGGTATTTAGCCATTTGTAGGGGGAGTAAAGAGGAAAAGTTAGTGAATTTGTATTGTAATGTCCCATCCCCCCCATCCGGTGATGATTGTAGACTTGTCTGGAAGTGATGACAGTGACACAATCTATTTTCTCCTCTAGGTATAGAGATCAGAATGGGCTCCGGATTGGAAGGAAATCTGCTGACGCATTTCATCCTCTGTAAAGTGGAAGAGAAGTCGTGGAGTGAAGGTTCTCCATCTCCTAGAAGAATGTGAAGTGTACCTCAGTGATCCCTTCTTTGTCCTGAATTCCTCCTATAAAATAAAAGGTTCTGTTCTCTGTGGTTAGGGATTGCTGTGTCCTCAGCCTCATAGCAATATATCTGAAGTGTGAGATCTGAGGCTCTGTTGCCTCACCAGATGCAGAGCAGTATTATACCCAAAAGCAAACATTTCTTCTATTGCAGCTTACCAGTTCTTAGATGCGATGGTTCTATTAGTTTTCTTTTTTAGACTTTTTTTCTGTCTAGTGATCTGGCTAGTAAGTCTTTTGTTTTTCAAAAGAACAAGCTTTCCAGCAGAATGTAACCATTACAGGGATGTGAAAAACCATTTACCACTGACATTGGGTGCTTCCGATGATTAGCTATTATTTATGTAAAACCTTTATCCCAAAAAAAACAGCTGTAACTGATTATAAAATGTGTGGTAGAGTTTGGCTTTATATTGTTAATGTATTTAAATCTGTTAGTATATTTAACACCCCTCCTCCCTCCCAGACTGAAAATGCTAATGTCTGCTGTGCCTCCTCTGCTCATTCCTCTGGAGTTGTGGCTCACTAATACTTGAGGCGTGTTACTGGTCCGATGACAAGGTGAAACCAGGGGATAAGCCTAAAAAAAAAAAAAGAAAACTAATACAGCCACCACATCTAATGATATAATACATTTTTGGCGAGATTTGCTGATGTCACATCTGTAGTGGTCATGAATCTTGGTGCTGGAAAGGAAGTTGTGCTTGAGGAGTGACAATGGAAGAATCTCCTGCATTCTCGCTACCTCGCCCGGCTTCGTTCTGTGCTTCCTCCATCTCAGTGTTTCTCAACTCCAGTCCTTAAGACGCCCTAAAGCCCCATACACACGATAGGACTTTGTACAAACTTTCCCTTGGATTTTTGTACAAAGGGCGTTGCCCAAAAGTTTGTCTTGCATACAGACGACAGGACTTTTCCAGCCAACTTTCACCAAATCACGTGGTTTTTCAGCTCTTTACCACCACCCTTTGGTCAACTTCTGTATTGTTGTCTAATATTGTGTCAATCTCGCCACTTTTATTGGCGAGATTGACACCTTGCGAGCCGGGTTGACACTGCTGCGGGATCCGAGTTGGATCCCTGCCAATACCAGGCACTGTTTGGTATGAATCTTGAGGGGGAACTCCACGACAAATTTTAAATAAAAAACCGGCATGGGTTCCCCTCCAGGGGCATACCAGGCCCTTAGGTCTGCTATGGATATTAAGAGGAACCCCCTACGCCGAAAAAACAGCGTGGGGGTCCCCCCAAAATCCATACCAAACCCTTATCCGAGCATGCAGCCCGGCCGGTCAGGAAAGGGGGTGGGGACGAGCGCATGCCCCCCCTCTTCTGAGCCATACCAGGCCGCATGCCCTCAACATGGGGGGTGGGTGCTTTGGGGGAAGGGGGCACCCTGCGGCCCCCCCACCCCAAAAGCACCTTGTCCCCATGTTGATGAGGACAAGGGCCTCTTCCCGACAGCCCTGGCCGTTGGTTGTCAGGGTCTGTGGGTGGGGCGCATATCGGAATCCGGAAGCCCCCTTTAATAAGGGGGCCCCCAGATCCTGGCAACCCCACCCTATGTGAATGAGTATGGGGTACATCGTACCCCTACCCATTCACCTAGGGAAAAAAGTGTCAAGTGATCAAATCACCTGTGCAAAATAATGGAAATCCTGAAAATATGACCTGTTGGGGCGCCTTGAGGACTGGAGTTGAGAAACACTGCTGCTCTATCTCTCATGATTTGACGATTACACAGCACTGGCTTGCAGAACTGTCCCCTCCCCCCGCTTACCGGTGTCTCTTGGGCTTACCGGTGTCTCTCGGGCTTATCGTTCCCGAGAGATGTCATTATGTCACTTGCAGTCCAGGGTGGAAGTAAACCTTTTTTTTTTTTTTTTTTTTTTAAGCAAAAGATCAAATTTTATTTCTATTTTTTTGCTTTTAAAAGGTAGAGAGATTTGGGGCCTTTTTTTGACCCATAAAGAGGACCTGTCATCGTTATTTCTATTAGACCCCTTTCACATGGAGGCGTTTTTTTAGGCGCTTTTCGGCTAAAAATAGCGCCTGTAAAGCGTCTGAAAAACGGCTCCCCTGCAGTCTCAGTGTGAAAGTCCGAGTGCTTTCACCCCGAGGCGATGCGCTGGCAGGACGTCAAAAAAACCTCCTGCAAGCAGCATCTTTGGAGCGGTGTATACACCACTCCTAAAGCGCCCCTGCCCATTGAAATGAATGGGCAGCAGCGCTGGTAAAGCACCGCTGCAGTGGTGCTTTGCAAGTTGTTTTAACACTTTTTCGGCCGCTAGCGGGGTTTAAAAGCGCCCGCTAGTGGCCGAAAACCTCTGCAAAAACAACGGTAAAGCGCCACTAAAAATAGCAGCACCTTACCGCCGAAGCCCCAGTGTGAAAGCAGCCTTACAAGGAATGTTTACATTCCTTGTAATAGGAATGAAAGTGATCAAAAAATAAATATAAATTAAAGAGACAGTGTAAAAATAAAATAAATCAGGAAAACAATCACATTTTGATTTAAATTTGTAAACAAAGTGCCAGTAAAGGCTTGTTCTTCAAGTGGTTAAAGCAGAATAATCGTTTAAGGCCTCCTCCCCAGCTCCTGTTTGTGAAACTGAGCTTTTGGGGAGGGGGGGGGATTTACCTGATTTTGAGAGGTACCTACTCCCACTTCCATTCCGATCGCCTTAGGTGGGACACATGACAGGTCCTAGTAGAAGGTGGGACCAGTCACAGAGCGCAGTACCGCTCGCACATGCGCAGTGGGCACCTGGCTGTGATGCCGCAAGCTGTCACTGTTGGGTGCGCCGCCGAGGGAGGAGAGTGTGAAAACTGCTGGGGTGAGTGCACCGCTGGATCATGGGACAGGTAAGTGTGTATAATAAAAGTCAGCAGCTACAGTTTTCATAGCTGCTGACTTAATAAACATAAAAATAACTGGATTTCTGCTTTAGGGCTAAAAGAAATCCACCCCCACAGCACTGTTGTCCCTTCCACAGTCTCCATGTATGTAAATACAGTGATGTGACGTTTAGCAGGAGGAACCATTGAGTGGTGTGGGAAACCCAGGAGATCAACACTCCTGGAAGTGTCTGTTTCCCAGCAGTTGTTTCTATTAGGCTAGGTACACACTGTTATGGGTGTGGGACAGCATGTAAACTGCATACATTCCCGCACCCAAAACATGCTGGTCTTTGCAGATGGACAGGGGTGCTATCAATTCTCAATGGTACCCCACACATCAGAAAATGCAGCACATTTATTGCATGCATTAAACTCCGTAGTGCGAAAGAACCATATAGTTCCATGTGGCTGCATTTGGAGAAAAAAAAAAAAGGGCGAGGGGCCTTTTTCCTGTGGGAAACGCAGGTAAAGTTTATTTAAATAAATGGGCTGCTGTACCCTTGAATACACAAGCTGAGATGTGAGCCTAGCCTTAAAGAAAGCAGTATTCTGATGTGAGCACTCAGTGTGGCTAGGTAAGTACTCTTGTGCAGGTAACTCAGGCAAAAAGTCATCCCTGAAATGGAGAACAGGGATGCACCGGACCCCTCCCATGAGCCACATCTGTCGGAGGTGTGAACCCAGCCTAAATTTGGCCAATCCAGTCCACATAATACAGTCTATGCACTGTAAGTGTGATATATATATCTATATACACACACACATACACTTTTTTAATATTTCGGCAGAACTGGTCCACACTAAGGTGTTGATTCTCATCCTTCTAAAACCAGATCTTCCTCATTTGGCCAACCACATTACCACCACCTACCTTCCTGTTTGTAGGGCGGTTCCTTTCTTTTACAGTGTGCTTAATGTATGGCCTGCCTAAGTTAGAGTTTATTGCTACTTTCACAGAATATATTATTAATGGATGTTAAAATATTTTAGTATTTTGTTCTGATTTGAAATGCTCCTTGCAGTTTGTTTGGTGCACAGTATTTGTTGAAAGTCGTTTATTTGTTACAACATTGTATGAAAACATTTTGTACCTGTGTGAGCTCTTTTAATAAAGTATTTTGACATAAATATGTTTGTTTTTTTTCTTGGCTTTTCAAGGAATTTGTTGATAACGTGACAATACTACAACCCCCAGGAGTCCTTAGGGTGAGCTCTTTGGCATGGGAGGCAGTGCTGTGTACAGGTGTGTGAGTGATGACAGAAGAGTGGAGATCTCCCCTGTCATTGCTCATTTCTCCTAGTCACTGTATGCAAAGGTCAGTAATTGTGCCTACATAGCAGTGATACATTTACTTACTGGGATGCTATGGGCTAGTGAGCATTGGCAATGAATGATGAGTTCTCATCTGGGGTTGCAACCTGCCAGTCCAGTTTTAGAAACCACCATCCAGTTCAAAACCGCCATTCCCCCTGTATTTGGGAGCTGCAAAGGATAGACACAGACTAATGCAAGCTGAGTGACTCAGTTGAGGCCACCCACAGGTGAGCCACTCAGATCATGTCCACCTGCTGCCTACCCCTTATAGTCTGCATGTTTGTGGGTGGTCTCTGCTAAACAGAAGAATAGCCATAGGGGAACTGAAGGTAAGAAGCGGATAACTGGATTCTGTTGCTTCGACCTGCTTTTTTAAGGTGACCTCTGCGGTTCCCCAATTTGGGATTTAAGGAAAACGCCACACCATGTGATAAAAGGTGCCCATCTCAGTCTGATATCTGCTACAGATAGGGGAGACAGTGGGGTTGATGTGATGCAATCTCTGAGCGTATAGGACAGATCCTAGGTATAAAGTTCAACTGAATAAATTGGTCTTTAGCAGAGATGATTGGTTCGGTTTATTGTGAGGACAAGAGGCTTCCTTGTCATAATCAGTGAAATGCCGTCCCCATCCCTCAGGTGACTTTGTAAGGTACTCAGGATGTCACTGTGGATCATCCAGGAATCTGAGATTCCATCTCCGTCCTAAATTCTGGGATGTTTACATTTCTTGCGATAGCAATAAAAGTGATAAAAAAAAATAAAGGAAAAGTGTAAATATAAAACGTGGGAAAAAATAATAATAAAAAAAGATTTAAAAGCGTGCTTGTGTGCATTGGTGAACGCATACATACGTCACGCCCACATGTGTAAACGGCTTTCATACCACACATGTGAGGTACTGCGCAAAAACCATGTGACATAAAAAATTGCAATGACCGCCAATTTATTCTCTAGGGTCTCTGCTAAAAAAAAAAAGATATATAATGTTTGGAGGTTCTAAGTAATTTTTGAGCAAAAAAAAAATGATTTAGATTGGTAAACAAGTGTCAGAAAAAGGCCTGGTCAGCAAGCGCCTAATATGGTAGAAATATCTGCAGGTTGTTTACATGAGAAGACTGGCAGGCTGCCAAGATTCCGACCTGCATAGGAAAACAGCTGAGATTTCACTGCTTCTGTTCAAAAAATGAATTACAATGCACTCCACGATGTCTATAGATACAAAGATAAAGGCGGACTTATTTTTATTGGAATTTTACTGCTTGTTCAATTTATGTAAATATTTCTCAGCACATGATCTGGGCACAGGTTCACTTTAAATGGGTTTAAATGTTTCCAATAAAAAGTCCCCAGGCTTCTAAGACAAAATTGAGCTCAAGCCCCATCCAATCTCCTGTCAAAAAAAAAAAAAAAAACACAGCTTCTAATTCTTCCCCATTCCATCACAAATTACAGAAATGTAACTGCCATTCACAGATATCATAAGGAAATCGCTTTCAGAGAAAGAACTGTGGCTTTTTAAAAATGTCAGCAGTATTGTGTTATGCGGTTATTACAAATAAACCATCAGAGACTATTGGAGTTTTATTTCTAATTGCATTCATTGTTTTCACAACATTTGAATTGCAGAGTCTGCCTGAAAGCAAAGGTCACTTTAACTGTCACCATGGCAACCACTGTGGCAGTTGGCGATGACATCATAGTGGGTCTGAGGATATAAACAGCTGTGCAGGTGAGTTAGCAGATCAAACCAGCAGTAAGAGGAGAAGGAGTTAGCAACACATTGTTAGTTCTGAACCTTGTTGAGTTGGTTATATTGCAATTTCTTTGTGATTTCCTGAAAAAAATGGGAAACTGCTGTAGGAAAAAACGCACTCATGTTGATGAGACAGCTTACCGTCCCAAGTCACAGGCAGAATCTACATCTAAGCCTTTAGTGACTGGAACACAACAGACATATCAGTCTGCTGTCTCTCTCTACCATGATGTGCCCATTATGCCTAGTGAAACTTGGCCAACTGCCATTAATGGCAAACCAGAGGAGTCCCTTCAACTGGAAACCTTTCCAGTGATCTATACTGATGTAAAGGAGTTTGTTGATTCTGAGAGAGGCAGTATCCCTCAACTGAACACTCCAATTACCGATGAAGACACATCTGTTCAGTCTGATGGATCCAGTAGCCCTCAGCTAAACAGTCCTATAAGCTATTCTAATGAAGAGGAGTCAAAGCCTGACACCTCTCAGCTGAAAACTACAGTGACCTATTCAATTAAAGACACATCTGATAGGTCTGATTCCTCCAGTAGCTCGCTGCTTAGTCCTGTAAGCTATTCTGATGAAGAGGAGTCCTTTCAGCTTGAAACGTCTCAGCTGAACAATACAGTGAACTATTCCTTTGAAGACAAAGCTGTTCAGTCTGATGGAGCCATAAACTCAGAGCTGGACATTTCTGAAATCTTTTCCGAAGGAGAGGTGACCTTTCCGCTTTTAACACTTCAGCTTAAACCTGGAGTGACCTATTCCAATGAAGACACATCTGATAGGTCTGATTCCTCCAGTACCTCGCTGCTTAGTCCTGTAAGCTATTCTGATGAAGAGGAGTCCTTTCAGCTCGAAACGTCTCAGCTGAACAATACAGTGAAGTATTCCTTTGAAGACAAAGCTGTTCAGTCTGATGGAGCCATAAACTCAGAGCTGGACAGTTCTGAAATCTTTTCCGAAGGAGAGGTGACCTTTCCGCTTTTAACACTTCAGCTTAAACCTCGAGTGACCTATTCCAATGAAGACACATCTGATAGGTCTGATTCCTCCAGTACCTCGCTGCTTAGTCCTGTAAGCTATTCTGATGAAGAGGAGTCCTTTCAGCTTGAAACATCTCAGCTGAACAATACAGTGAAGTATTCCTTTGAAGACAAAGCTGTTCAGTCTGATGGAGCCATAAACTCAGAGCTGGACATTTCTGAAATCTTTTCCGAAGGAGAGGTGACCTTTCCGCTTTTAACACTTCAGCTTAAACCTCGAGTGACCTATTCCAATGAAGACACATCTGATAGGTCTGATTCCTCCAGTACCTCGCTGCTTAGTCCTGTAAGCTATTCTGATGAAGAGGAGTCCTTTCAGCTTGAAACGTCTCAGCTGAACAATACAGTGAAGTATTCCTTTGAAGACAAAGCTGTTCAGTCTGATGGAGCCATAAACTCAGAGCTGGACATTTCTGAAATCTTTTCCGAAGGAGAGATGACCTTTCCGCTTTTAACACTTCAGCTTAAACCTCGAGTGACCTATTCCAATGAAGACACATCTGATAGGTCTGATTCCTCCAGTACCTCGCTGCTTAGTCCTGTAAGCTATTCTGATGAAGAGGAGTCCTTTCAGCTTGAAACGTCTCAGCTGAACAATACAGTGAAGTATTCCTTTGAAGACAAAGCTGTTCAGTCTGATGGAGCCATAAACTCAGAGCTGGACATTTCTGAAATCTTTTCCGAAGGAGAGGTGACCTTTCCGCTTTTAACACTTCAGCTTAAACCTCGAGTGACCTATTCCAATGAAGACACATCTGATAGGTCTGATTCCTCCAGTACCTCGCTGCTTAGTCCTGTTAGCTATTCTGATGAAGAGGAGTCCTTTCAGCTTGAAACGTCTCAGCTGAACAATACAGTGAAGTATTCCTTTGAAGACAAAGCTGTTCAGTCTGATGGAGCCATAAACTCAGAGCTGGACATTTCTGAAATCTTTTCCGAAGGAGAGGTGACCTTTCCGCTTTTAACACTTCAGCTTAAACCTCGAGTGACCTATTCCAATGAAGACACATCTGATAGGTCTGATTCCTCCAGTACCTCGCTGCTTAGTCCTGTAAGCTATTCTGATGAAGAGGAGTCCTTTCAGCTTGAAACGTCTCAGCTGAACAATACAGTGAAGTATTCCTTTGAAGACAAAGCTGTTCAGTCTGATGGAGCCATAAACTCAGAGCTGGACAGTTCTGAAAACTTTTCCGAAGGAGAGGTGACCTTTCCGCTTTTAACACTTCAGCTTAAACCTCGAGTGACCTATTCCAATGAAGACACATCTGATAGGTCTGATTCCTCCAGTACCTCGCTGCTTAGTCCTGTAAGCTATTCTGATGAAGAGGAGTCCTTTCAGCTTGAAACGTCTCAGCTGAACAATACAGTGAAGTATTCCTTTGAAGACAAAGCTGTTCAGTCTGATGGAGCCATAAACTCAGAGCTGGACATTTCTGAAATCTTTTCCGAAGGAGAGGTGACCTTTCCGCTTTTAACACTTCAGCTTAAACCTCGAGTGACCTATTCCAATGAAGACACATCTGATAGGTCTGATTCCTCCAGTACCTCGCTGCTTAGTCCTGTAAGCTATTCTGATGAAGAGGAGTCCTTTCAGCTTGAAACGTCTCAGCTGAACAATACAGTGAAGTATTCCTTTGAAGACAAAGCTGTTCAGTCTGATGGAGCCATAAATTCAGAGCTGGACATTTCTGAAATCTTTTCCGAAGGAGAGGTGACCTTTCCGCTTTTAACACTTCAGCTTAAACCTCGAGTGACCTATTCCAATGAAGACACATCTGATAGGTCTGATTCTTCCAGCAGCTCACAGCTTAAAAGTCCTGTAAGCTATTCTGATGAAGAGGAGTTCACATCTGAACTAGAGGAGTTCACTCAGCCAAGCAAAAGAAAAATGGACGACAGAGGGGCAATTAGCCAGTCTAGTTCCCCATCATATAACCTCCATAGGTTGAGAAGAGACCTGCAGTACGTTATGGAATATGGAAATGAAAACTATGCCTACAAGAGGAGCATTGAACTCTACTTCCTACCTGACAACTGTCTTAGTCATACAGAACTGGATGAAGAAGACCGAAGAAAAATGGTGCTCAGCCTTATCAAATCACACTCAAGGCACTCCCTGAGTTTGGAGTCCCTGTGCCTGGCCATAAACTACCTGGACAGGCTCCTACTTAACCTCACGGTGAAGCGGTCCACCTACAACATCATGGCCGTCACCTCAATGGTACTTGCCTTGAAAATATCAGAAAGATATACCGAAGACGTGCACCAATTAATTATGAGTTTTCACATGTATTACACCAACACCACTATGTGGACTATGGAGGCAATGATCATGAGGAAACTCGGGTACCGGCTAATTGCTCCAACCACTAACTTATTCTTGGAGCATCTTATCATGAAGCGGATGGCCAGTGCAGAGTTTACCGCACAGACAGTGGAGGAGAACCATATTCTGATGGGATGTGCAAAAGCAGTCGTTAAACTCTGCCTGTCAGAGTACTATTACTGCTCTATCCCTCCATCACTGCAGGCCATCTGCTGTGTCAAAGCTGCTGAATGGGTGCTTTCCGCAGACAAGACTGTCACCATTACTGGTGTACAAGGATACCCAAATGAAAGGGTGCAGGAGGTGCTAGAGTACACGATTACTCTCATCAAAGACAACCGTGACTACTTCAGCAGCCTCATAGAATTTGAAGACATCTACCTAGATCACTACTGAGCGCTCCACAGGAAGAGAGAGAGAGACAGAGTGTGTGTGTGTGTGTGAGAGAGAGGGGGGGTGAGAGGGGGCAGAGAGAGAGGAGGAGGGGGCAGAGAGAGAGGAGGGGGGGGCAGAGAGAGAGGAGGGGGGGGCAGAGAGAGAGGAGGGGGGGCAGAGAGAGAGGAAGGGGGGGGGGGAACAGAGAGAGAGGAAGGGGGGGAAACAGAGAGAGAGGAAGGGGGGGGAAACAGAGAGAGAGGAAGGGGGGGGAAACAGAGAGAGAGGAAGGGGGGGGAAACAGAGAGAGAGGAAGGGGGGGGGGGAACAGAGAGAGGAAGGGGGGGGGGAAACAGGGAGAGAGGAAGGGGGGGAACAGAGAGAGAGGAAGTGGGGGAAACAGAGAGAGAGGAGGGGGGGAACAAAGAGAGAGGAAGGGGGAGAACAGAGAGAGAGGAAGGGGGGGAACAGAGAGAGAGGAGGGGGGGAACAAAGAGAGAGGAAGGGGGGGGACAGAGAGAGGAAGGGGGGGACAGAGAGAGAGGAAGGGGGGGGGAACAGAGAGAGAGGAAGGGGGGGGGAACAGAGAGAGAGGAAGGGGGGGGACAGAGAGAGAGGAAGGGGGGGGGACAGAGAGAGAGGAAGGGGGGGGACAGAGAGAGAGGAAGGGGGGAACAGACAGAGAGAGGGGGGGGACAGACAGAGAGAGGGGGGGGACAGACAGAGAGAGGGGGGGGACAGACAGAGAGAGGGGGGGACAGACAGAGAGAGGGGGGGGACAGACAGAGAGGAAGGGGGGGGACAGACAGAGAGGGAGGGGGGACAGACAGAGAGGGAGGGGGGGAACAGACAGAGAGGGAGGGGGGGAACAGAGATAGAGGGAGGGAAGGGGTCTTGCT
Source organism: Lithobates clamitans (assembly GCA_037952925.1). Lineage (NCBI taxonomy): Eukaryota > Metazoa > Chordata > Amphibia > Anura > Ranidae > Lithobates > Lithobates clamitans. Next base: position 118,372 of record JBBGZY010001809.1, on the reverse strand, counting down.
AAGAGAGAGGGGGAGGGAGTGAGAGAGAGGGGGGAGGGAGGGAAGGAGGGGGGCTGAGAGGAGAGTGAGGGGGGATATTGGAGAGAGAAATCTTCAAATCCGTTGCACTGGCTGTGTGGGCAATGACAGCTAATCACCCTCGGGGCAAGTACAGGGGGTGGAAGGAGGGCGGGCGGGGTGAGATTATAGGGCATTCGTTTACATTTTAAATTTCATTCTGAAAGCACCAGCAGCTCTCAAGTGGGCACTCCAGACCAGACTACAAAATGTAGTCACAAACTCAAATTATACCAGCAAAACACTCACCTTTATCTATTATATAAAATGACAACCTTGTCAGAAAAAATGAAGAGATAAACGAACACCCAGCACCCTCCCCACTGTACTTACCTCCATGGGTGATGGGCTGATAGTGCTCACTCAGCCAGTGTAGCGGTCTGGGGGGTTCGATATCCTCATTTTCAGTATTATTATTTTTTTTGCAGTACTGCGACATTGCGGTGGACAGATCGGACACTTCTGACACTATTTTGGGACCAGTGACTTTTATACAGCGATCAGAGCTAAAAATAGCCACTGATTACTGTATAAATGTCACTGGCAGGGAAGGGGTTAACACTAGGGGGTGGGCAATCAAGGGGTTAAGTGTTCCCTGGGAGGTGTTTCTAACTTGGGGGGGGAGGGGACAGACCGCTAGGAACAGACGATCTCCTCCCCTGACAGAACGGGGGGGGGGGATCTCTCTGTTTACATTGACAGATCCCCCGTTCTCTCTCAGGAGCGATCGCGGATCGTGCATCAGCTCCTACGTCGGGCATGCCTGCTAAGGCTATTTAAAGGACCGACGTACAGCTACGTCGATTTCCCAGGGAAAGCCGACCTGCCGCAATACAATGACGGTGTCAGGTCGGCTAGTGGTTAAAGGATGTAGATCAGCGGTCTCCAAACTGCGGCCCCTGGAGCCGGAGGTGGCCCTTCGCTTGCCTTTATCTGGCCTATGGGGCCCTATTCCTCACAATGACCAAAAAAAAAAAAAATAGGAACTTCTTCCCACTGACACCCTTCCCTACCTAAATCCCCTCCCCCCCCCCCCGCTCAAACATCCCCCCCTCATGGCTCAAATCCCCCCAATCCTGATTACACTTCTCAGCACAGATAGCTGAGATAGAGAAGGGGAGGTCTGGAGGGGTCTATGGATGAGAAGGAAGGTGTGAGGTAAGTTGTCCCCCCACCCCCCCTCTCTTGTACTTACACACGACCACACTGAGAAGCGTCTTCTTCCTCCCTCCAATCATGTGACAGGGGGATAGAGGAGAGGAAGAAGAGGCAGCCTGCCCCCCACTGCTCAGCGACGCTCTCTACTGCCACCTGCAGGCTGGAAGGAGGATAATGCCAAATCCTCTCTCCAGCTATCTGTCAGTGTAGAGGGGAGATGAGAGTCAGCGCGCGGCTCTGACTTGTCTACCTGAGGGCGGTGAGCCCGCGCTTCCTCTGATTGGCGGGGACAGGCAGATGGCGCAGTACGCTCATATGATCATTCAGCGCGAGGGCGGGGCATCGCCATTTTCATTGTAGGTGTCAGGTGACCACGAAGACAACGGAGTGTTTTCTCTCTCTGCCGGCAGAGCGCCCCATAGTGGAATCATCTGATACTACAAACCGCCCATAGAGCACAGCTTCTTCATCCAATCTAAAGGTAGTAAGTGTGATTAAGAGTGATGTCACCTGACCAGGGGGGCGGGTCCAGTGTCAGGATGTGTGGGCGGGACCCAGATTGTGTAATCATCTGTCAGTGTTCTCTCTCCTCCTTTCTGGTCTGAGGGAGGAGAAATCACTTTTCACACTCAGGATCAGAGCTGTCATTAGAGATCCCCGGGGCCCCCGACACCCTACATGACAGGGGCCCCCCAACACTCTACATGACAGGGGTCCCCAAACACCGTACCCGACAGGGGCCCCAAACACTGTACCTGACGGGGGTCCCCAAACACCGTACCCGACAGGGGTCCCCAAACACCGTACCCGACAAGGGGTCCCCAAACACCGTTCCCGACGGGGGGTCCCCAAACACCGTACCCGACGGGGGGTCCCCAAACACCGTTCCCGACGGGGGGTCCCCAAACACCGTACCCGACAGGGGTCCCCAAACACCGTTCCCGACGGGGGTCCCCAAACACCGTTCCCGACGGGGGTCCCCAAACACCGTTCCCGACAGGGGTCCCCAAACACCGTACCCGACAGGGGTCCCCAAACACCGTACCCGACAGGGGTCCCCAAACACCGTACCCGACAGGGGTCCCCAAACACCGTACCCGATAGGGGTCCCCAAACACCGTACCCGACAGGGGTCCCCAAACACCGTTCCCAACAGCGGTCCCCAAACACCGTACCCGACAGGGTTCCCCAAACACCGTACCCGACGGGGGTCCCCAAACACCGTACCCGACAGGGGTCCCCAAACACCGTTCCCGACAGGGGTCCCCCAAACACCGTACCCGACAGGGGTCCCCAAACACCGTTCCCAACAGCGGTCCCCAAACACCGTACCCGACAGGGGTCCCCAAACACCATTCCCGACAGGGGTCCCCAAACACCGTTCCCGACAGGGGTTACCCAAACACCGTTCCGACAGGGGTCCCCAAACACCGTACCCGACAGGGGTCCCCAAACACCGTTCCCGACGGGGGGTCCCCAAACACCGTTCCCGACGGGGGGTCCCCAAACACCGTTCCCGACAGGGGTCCCCAAACACCGTTCCCGACGGGGGGTCCCCAAACACCGTACCCGACAGGGGTGCCCAAACACCGTACCTGACGGGGGGTGCCCAAACACCGTTCCCGACGGGGGGTCCCCAAACACCGTACCCGACAGGGGTCCCCAAACACCGTTCCCGACGGGGGGTCCCCAAACACCGTACCCGACAGGGGTGCCCAAACACCGTACTCGACAGGGGTGCCCAAACACCGTACCCGACAGGGGTCCCTGAACACCGTACCCGACAGGGGTCCCCAAACACCGTACCCGACAGGGGTCCCCAAACACCGTTCCCGACGGGGGGCCCCGAACCCCCCAGTTCTAATCTTTACCCCCCAATCCCAACTCCCATCCCCTCCATTCCTATAGATAAGGGACGGCAGGAAGGAGAAACTGCTATAAGGGCCATAATAGCGCCACCAATGTATAGTGACAAAGTATAACCTAAACTGAATTAAACAAAATACAAAATGCACTTTATTATACAAAAATGAATAAATGTAATGTAACCAGGGGCACAGTGACCATACCCAGGGGCCCATTGCTAGGATACAGGGGGCCGCATGAGCATGCACGGTCTACGTGATCCTGTCTGGTTGGACCAAAAGCAGCTTGCCTGTGACATAGACTCCGCCCCCTCTCACTCACCGCTGATTACTTTGAAGCGGTATCTACGATATGTGTTTACCCCCCACAGTGATCACACACACTACCCAATGGGGGCACAGAGATCCCTGCCAGGGGGGCACACACTATCCAATGGGGGCACAGAGATCTCTGCCAGGTGGCACACACTACCCAATGGGGGCACAGCGATCCCCACCAGGGGGCACACACTACCCAATGGGGCACTGAGATCCCTGCCATGGGGCACGCACTAACCAATGGGGGGCACTGAGATCCCTGCCATGGGGCACGCACTAACCAATGGGGGGCACTGAGATCCCTGCCATGGGGCACGCACTAACCAATGGGGGGGCACTGAGATCCCTGCCATGGGGCACACACTACCCAATGGGGGCACAGCGATCCCTGCCAGGGCGAACACACTACCCAGTGGGGGCACTGAGATCCCTGCCAGGGGGCACACACTATCCAATGGCGGCACAAAGATCCCCACCATTGGGCGCACACTACCCAGTGGGGGCACAGAGATCCCTGCCAGGGGGGGGAACACATTGCCCACAGTTGGTAGTATAGTGTGTGTGTGTGTGGGGGGGGGGGTTTAGTGATTCTGATGTTATCCAAAAGTAGGGGGTATAGGGGGGTCTGTTACCTAATTATGGGAGTTATAATGGGTCTGTTGTTATCTAGGCATAGGGGGTATAATGGTTGTGGTGTTATCTACGAGTAGGGGGTATAGATGGGTCTGGTTTTACCTAAGAGTGGGGGGGGGGGCATAGAAATCACTGGGGCCTACCTGACAGGGCCCCCCCTTCTCCAAGTTTAAATCTTTGCCCCCCAATCCTGCCTTCCAACTCACATCCCACCCCAATTCCCCCTCCTAGCAAAAATCTACTCCCCAAAATTCCCCATCCCAGCACAAATCCCCCTCCAATCCCTCCTCCAAGCACCAATCACTCTTCCTAGCACATATCCCCCCAATCACTTCTTCTAGCACAGGCCCCCCTCATTCTCCCTCTGAGCACAAATTCCCCCCCATCCCTCTTCCCAACACAAATCTCCCCCAACCCCCCCCCCCAGCACAAATCCACCCAATCCCAACTCAAGCCCCCCCTCCCAATAGCAGACATTTTCAACCCCCTCCTAGCACATACATTCCCCCCAAATGCCCCCCTCCTGGCTCAAATCCCCCAAAACCCTCCTCCTAGCAGATATCCCTCCCCATTCCCCCTTATAGCAAATACACCCCCCCCCCAAATTCCCATTACACTTCTCAGCACAGATAGCTGCCCATCCCCCCTTCTCCAGAAACATCCAAAGCACATACAATTACGCCCCCCCCCCCCCCATGTACAATTTCCCTGTGCCCTTCCCCCCCTCTCCTGTCACTACAGCTCTCCTCCAGCACATGAGACAGGATCGCTCTTAGATCACATTGGACTGTACACACACACAGTGTAATTACGGCCCCACCATGCACATTTCCTGCTGCTGGGAGATGAGCAGCCCTTGGAGGAGATGGGGGGCGGTAATCAGTGTGTGTGCGTAGTCAGTCCGATGCCATCTCTCCACTTCGCCACTTCTCCTCTCACTGCTCCAGCATGCCGTTCCCTTTTCCCGGCTCTGAGTGCGGGCGATGGTGGGGAGAGATCAGCAGCCAATCAGGCATCACATAAAAAGGGAGGGCTGGCGTGGAGAGGGGGGACCACTGAAATCTAGGTGTAAATCAGCCCCCCCTGGATTCGGCCATGTCTGTGTCTCTCCCTCCAGCAGCTGAAATCAGCTTTAAGTATTTAAAGTGTAAGTAAACCCCCCTATCGTTTTCAGCCAAGGAAGCTGCCATCTTTGTCTCTATTTAATCTACAACTGCAATGATGCTGCACATGTGATCAGTTATGACACCAGCCATTGGATGGTTTGACAGTTTGGTTCAGAGCACAACCAATGGGAGTGTTACATTTCCAGCACGTGCCTGAAATTAAACTGTTCTATGGATGAGTTTACTTCCGCTTTAAAGTGGAGTTCCACCCACTTTTACAACTCTTCAGCATCCCTCACTAAACTGTGCACTGTAAACAAATTGGATATTTTTTAATTTTTTTTCTCAACACCTACTGTATATCTGCTGTATTCATTTTTCACTTCCTCCTCCCTGGCCACGGCCCATCGCATCATTTCCTATTTGCAATGCCTTCTGGGAAGGGGCGGCAACTTCCTCTGAAACTGCCGTTGCTATGGAAACCTGACTTGAAACCTTTTACACTGCTTGTGCTGCACTGAGCATGTGCGAGATCTGCAAGAGATTCAGGAAGAAATACAGTCTGGCTTCAGATGCCCACACTTAAGATGGCCACGGCCTGCTGTAAGTTTATAAAATAACAAACTACTGCTATAAACTAACAAAGCAGACCTTCGTTTACAAACTAACTTTACTAGAATACATTAAGCTTGTGTATTATAGGGGTATTTTTATTTAAAAAGTATAATTTTGGCCGGAACACCACTTTAAGGACCGGGCCTATTGTTCAGACTTGGTGTTTACAAGTTAAAATCTTTTTTTTTGCTAAAAAATTACTTTGTACCCTCAAACATTATATATATTTTTTTTTTCAGACACCTTATGAGAACAAAATGGCGGTCGTTGCAATACTTTGTCACATCGTATTTGCGCAGCGGTCTAACAAGCGCAATTTTTTTTTGCAAAAATACACTTTTTTGAATTAAAAAATAAGGCAACAGTAAAGTTAGCCCAATTTTTGTTATATTGTGAAATATAATGTTACGCTGAGTAAATTGATACCCAACATGTCACGCTTCAAAATTGCGCCCGCTTGTGCAATGATGACAAATGTCGCCTACTCCATAGGCGACATTTAAAAATTTCTACAGGTTACCAGTTTTGAGTTAGAGGAGGTCTACCTCTAGAATTATTGCTCTCGCCCTAACGATCGTAGCGATACCTCACATGTGTGGTTTGAACACCTATTTCATATGCGGGCGCGACTTACGTTTGCGTTCGCTTCTGCGCGCGAGCTCGGCGAGACAGGGCACTTTAATTTTTTTTCTTCCTTATTTACTCCAGACCAGACTACAAAATGTAGCTACAAACTCAAAAAATAAACGGCAAAACACATTTCTTTTTTAAATCAGAGTTTGATGTCATTTATTTAACATCTTACAAAGAAGGAGAGGTATTTACCCGACTATAAGGGGAGGAGGAGGTCGGATTTTTTTTTTTTTGCAACGCTAACCAATATCCTTATTTTTCAATAAAAATCAATACACATCCACTAGGAAATGGCCCTGCTATCTAGTTTTCATTAATTCATTTCTCACTTTGTTTTTCTGCTTCCTTGTACTGTAGCATCCTGCACAGTGGCGGCTGGTGCTCAAAATTTTTTTTTGGGGGGCGCAAACAAACTGAAAAATTCTAAAAATAAAAACAAAAAAAACCCATCAATCGCAGCCACTGTGTCATCAAAACGTAGCCACTGTGTCCACTGATCCCAGACACCACGATTGTCTCCTTAATAGCAGCCAGCATATCTTTGAACAAGGGGGGGAAGTTATCGAAGAAAGATACTCATAGTGATTTTGGGGGCTGGAAGAGGATGCTGTATGTGCTAGGGGCCACTTTGGGAGCAGAGAGGATTTGTGCTAGAAGGGGGGTCTAATTTTATATTCAACCCCCCTTCTAGCACAAATCCTCTGCTCCCAAAGTGGCCCCTAGCACATACAGCATCCTCTTCCAGCCCCCCAAATCACTGTGAGTATCTTTCTTTGATAACTTGCCCCCCTTCACCTGCAAGTGTCATATTGGATTCAGACCTAACCTCAGATCAGCACGTCTTGTTGATGCCGCGTCCATTCTCCTCCCCCTCTGTCTGTGTATAGGAAGGCACGGTGGAAGGAGGTGGCTTCAGTCCGTGTGTTAGTGTGAGACAGGAGGGGAGGGGGGAATGGGGAAGAGAGGGACAGATGCACCTGTGCTGTGCTGGAGCTCACCCTCCTTGTGGCCGCTACATAAACCAGACCAGAACCCGTCCCTCATGCTGCTCTCTTACCTTCCTCCTGCAGCTCCGCTCGGGCCGAAGAACGGAGCTGCCGACGTCACTTCCGGCTTTCGTCTGTTTCACGAAACCCAGAAGTGACCTCGAGATTTGAAAAACAATGCTCCCGCCCGTAGAATCACACTGATTTTACGGGCGGAAGCTACTCGGCGCTTTGTATTGCGCCATAAGGCGCATTAAATGCCCGCAAATGAAGCGCCACATCTGCAGCCTCCTGATTGCATTGACGTGGCGCTTAGTGCACTGCATCCGCGCCACTTTTTTTTGTTGTTCTTAAAGGGGCCGTTTTATTTATTTTTTTGACTACAGGAAGGGGGAGCGGTGCCCGGGCGCCCCCTATGGACGGGTCGCCACTGATCCTGCATGAACTCCCACACCTCTCATTTTACCCTTCACTTATGTCGGTTTGGAACGAGCAGTGAACGTTAGTTGCAGTTATGTACACGGCTCTATGTACACTGCAAATCCCATAGCAGGAAGTTGGTTTACAAAAAAAAACAAAAAAACTGATTTTTTGGGTTATGAACACATACCCGAATTGGATATTTTTTAAAACCATGGGCACTGACATCTATTCACCCATGGAGATAAGTGCAGTGGGGGATGAGGGGCAGGTTTTCACCTTTTATTTTAAAGCGGGGTTCCACCCAAATTTTGAACATTATCTCTATGCATTCTCTTCCTTGCCTAGATGCTGACATGCTGTGTAAAAAAATTTAAATCGCCGTATTTACCTTTTTTTTTCTAATCTTCTTAGCACTTCTTGGTTTTCCTCCCATGGGAGTAGGCGTGTTTCTAGCCTCTCCCAGACCTCCCACAGTCCCCTGGGAGCTAGTCTCAGGCTTCCCAGCATGCATTGTGCAACAGCGTCATCACAACATCTCGGTGAATGCTGGGAGCACAGCATTCACTGCATCCAGGAAATACATGCTTGTGGGCTTCAAATGCCCACAATGAAGATGGAAACCACCTTCAGTGAATTTTATAAGTTATTCTTTACAACGAAATCGGACACAGGAGGACTTATTACACAGAACATGTGAGTAGATAATCATGAGAAGAAAAGTTTGTGAATGAACTCCAAAAAAAAAAAACGATAGATAGGTGGACCCCCGCTTTAAATGGAAAACCAACCCCAACGGTAAGAGGAATTTAGGGGATATTGCATCTTTATATAACATTGTGCGGCACTGTAGCTTAGCTGGTTAAAGCGCCTGTCTAGTAAACAGGAGAACTGAGTTCAACTCTCAGCAGTGTCTTTCTTGATCTATTCTCAGACAAAAAATTAAAAAGGGGCAGACTTAATGGATCACTTGATTTTTTTTCCTACCATCACTCTTCTGTGTTTCTAGATTTTGATCAACTGTATACATTAGATGAATGAAGGAAGTTATGTGCCAAGGGGATATCTTGGCGTTTTATTGGGTAAGAGAGTGTGTGTGTTTTTTGTTAAATTTTGACTGTGTGGCTACATTTTCAACATTAAAAATGATTAGTATTTTTATAAGGGATAAGCCTTTGGTGGTGTCCATATGTCACCTTTCCTCTCTCTGTGATGACATCTGGCCTAATCTTTGGGAAGTGATCCCTATGTAAAATTAAATTACCTATAGCACTTTTTAGGTGAACACTACAGGCCAATACCGAAGAAAAGGACCTAAAAGAAAATGGCCATCACAGTCTAGATTGAGGCGCCTCTTAGAATCCCAGAAATGTGTTGAACTGTTTTTTTCAAAAATACTAATTTCAAATAAAATAGTTGGACTCAAATCATTAGTGTACCATGTATTTTCCTAAAAACTTCTGAGCTTTGATATAAAGTACCTTCCCGAGGCCTCTGTGTGCACTGTGAGAGTAAACCCACTTTGGATTAAACGTGTCTAACCTCTTCCTTCTCCAGGTCTTTATTGTCATTTGTGTCCCTGTAGGGTAGGATTTCCATAAGGTCACTGAGACATGAAGCGAGAGAAAAGCTCACTAGAGGCACATATAGCAATAAAATCACATTGAAACCAATACAAAAGATACAAATGCCGCTCAAAGTTTCAGTGTATTCAATCTGGTAATTCCACACATGCTGACGGGTGCATCATTCTTTAACAAATTTTCTTTGCAAGGGTAAAAGTGCTGACCCACAGCACATTGGGGACCAAGACCCTTTAGTGTGCTTTCTATCCTAAGGGAAAAATACTTTAAATAACGGGAGTCAAGGAAAGGTCTTTGTAGCTGTAGGATCACCAAGGCTGGGGATAGCTGCCTAACCCTCCAACTGCAGGGCAGAATGCACTGCTATAATAAGATCCTTCTAAGGTGATGGCAGGAGATTGTGGTGCCATTCTCTTTAGAGACAGATTGTTGGGACGCTGAGTCAGTCTGAGATGGTTACAGGGACCATTGGCTAGGTCTGATCTAAAGGCTCAGGAGGGTCAGAGATAGACTCTGCAGGAGATGGTGCTGGAGTGCGCAGCCTACTGTATTAGGGTGTGCACGCCAAATCTTAAAACACACATGCTTTTCTCTGAAGCCTCAGCTGCACTGGAAAGTGAGTGATTGAGAAGTGCTCTGTGCTGAGCGGCTTCCTTTTTATTCACAAACTGAAGCATAGTATGCATAGTTTACTATGCTTCGGTTATGAATGAACACAGCCAGTGTGTTCACTGTGTCTATTTATAAAAGGAAGGAGCTGGTAAACAACATTTGCTGTGTCTATGTAGAAAATGAAGGGGCTGGTAAACAACATTTACTAGCCCCTTCCCCGCTCTTCATTCTGAAACATCTCCCACAGAAATCAGGGGGAGGAGAGAGGAAGGAAGCCAGCAACACTTCTGGGGGAAAAGGTACAACAGGGGGAAAGCCTAGGCAGTCAGGGGAATCCACATTTAGTAATTAGGGTGTGCCCAGACACACCCCCTGCACATGCCTATGCTGGGGTGCATTTAAAGTGGTTCTAAAGGCTGAAGGTTTTTTACCTTCATGCATTCAATGCATGAAGATAAAAAAGCCTTTAGCATGCAGCTCCGCCCCCTCCAAATACTTATGAGAGCCCGATTGCAATCCAGCATTGTGCACGAGAGAAGCAGCTCTCCCAGGTCTCTGCCTCCTCACTGGCTAAAAGACAGCAGCGGGAGCCATTGGCTTCCACTGCTGTCAATCACAGATAGTGAGGAGGAAGCAGGGGGTGGGGCCAGGCCGCCTTCTGTGTGTCATATGGACACCCAGAGCAGAGCTCGGGAGTGAGCACACATGAGTGTGCCCATAGCAAGTGGCTTGCTATGGGGGGACTTGGAGAAGAGGAGGAGCAGGGAGCGCCGGCAGGGAACCCAAGAAGAGGAGAATCGGGGCAAAACCAACTGCACAGAGTGGGCAAGTATAAAATGTTTGTCATTTTTTTTAAAAAAAACCTTTATTATCACTTTAAAGTGTCTGCAATGGAGGCCCCGAATAATAGGGAACTTGGCCCAAAAGGTTTTCTTCTCCCTCCATGAACTCCTGAGATCAAACTTCCGGAATCGCTGTGCCAGCTGCATGGGCTCCGCTACCACGAGCTTCACCTCTTCATAATAACACATCTGGGGGAAGACAAAGAAGATTACATCAAACTATGTGGCATGTTCACCAATGCCAGAAGCATGGCGGACAAAATGGGTGAACTAGAGATACTGTTGTACGAGGAGGATTTGGATTTTGTGGGAATTTCAGAGACCTGGTTCAACAGCTCTCATGATTGGCTGGCAAACATTCAACGGTATACCCTATACCGCAAGGATAGAGAGGGTAGGGGTATGCCTATATATCAAGAATAATGTACAAGTGAATGTGAGAGATGACATCACTGAGGGAGCTAGAGAGGAGGTGGAATCCTTATGGGTAGAGCTCCAAAGGGATGAAGCTAAGGGGAAAATAATACTGGGAGTATGCTATAGGCCCCCTAACCTGAGGGAGGAATTGGAGACGGATCTCCTATCACAAATTGGATTAGCAGCAAGGATGGGAAGTGTTATCATAATGGGGGATTTTAATTATCCAGACATAGACTGGGCGGAGGGAACCGCGCATTCATTTAAGGCTCGCCAGTTCCTTAATGTCTTGCAGGACAATTTTATGGGTCAGATGGTAGACGCACCAACTAGAAATAAAACATTACTGGATCTACTGATTACCAACAATACAGACCTGATCACGGATGTGGAAATACGGGGCAATTTAGGTAACAGCGATCACAGTTCAATTAGTTTCAGTATAAATCACACAAATAGGAAACATAAAGGGAATACAAAGGCACTGAATTTCCCTAAACTACAAAGACAACTTCCCTAAACTACAAACCTTGCTAAAAGGCATAAATTGGGATGAAATATTAGGAACAAAGAATACAGAGGAGAGATGGGTTTGCTTTAAGAGCATATTAAATAAGGGCCTTAGCCAATGTATCCCATTGGGTAATAAATTTAAAAGAGCGAACAAAAGTCCTGGATGGCTTAACTCCAATGTAAAAATGCATATAAAAGCAAAGGAGAAGGCCTTCAAAAAATACAAGGTTGAGGGATCATCCTCAGCATTCAGACTTTATAAATGCAACAGGAAATGTAAGGGTGCAATTAGGACAGCTAAGATAGAACATGAAAGACACATAGCGGAGGAGAGCAAAAAAAATCCCAAGAAATTCAGACCATATTGGCCCCATAAAGAATGAGGAAGGACATCTGGTTACAAAGGATGGGGAGATGGCGAAGGTATTGAATTCATTCTTCTCCTCAGTCTTCACGAGTGAATCGGGGGGCTTCAGTAACCAAAACTGCAGTGTTTATCCTCATGACACAACACAGGAAGCACCTCCATGGTTAACAGAGGACGGAATTAAAATTAGACTTGAGAAACTTAACATTAATAAATCACCGGGACCAGATGGCTTGCATCCGAGGGTACTTAGGGAACTCAGTCAAGTGATTGCCAGACCGTTGTTCCTAATTTTTACAGATAGTCTACTGACTGGAATGGTACCAGCTGATTGGAGAAAAGCCAATGTAGCACCAATATTTAAAAAGGGCCCAAAATACATCCCTGGGAATTACAGACCAGTTAGCCTAACATCAATAGTATGTAAACTCTTGGAGGGGATGATAAGGGACTATATACAAGATTTTAGTAATAAGAACGGTATCATTAGCAGTAATCAGCATGGATTCATGAAGAATCGTTCTTGCCAAACCAATCTATTAACCTTCTATGAGGAGGTGAGCTGCCATCTAGATAAAGGAAGGCCCGTAGACGTGGTGTATCTGGATTTTGCAAAAGCATTTGACACAGTTCCCCATAAACGTTTACTGTAAAAGATAAGGTCCGTTGGCATGGACCATAGGGTGAGTACATGGATTGAAAACTGGCTACAAGGGCGAGTTCAGAGAGTGATGATAAATGGGGAGTACTCAGAATGGTCAGGGGTGGGTAGTGGGGTCCCCCAGGGTTCTGTGCTGGGACCAATCCTATTTAATTTGTTCATAAACGATCTGGAGGATGGGATAAACAGTTCAATCTCTGTATTTGCAGACGATACTAAGCTAAGCAGGGCAATAACTTCTCCGCAGGACGTGGAAACCTTGCAAAAAGACCTGAACAAATTAATGGGGTTGGCGACTACATGGCAAATGAGGTTCAATGTAGAAAAATGTAAAATAATGCATTTGGGTGGCAAAAATATGAATGCAATCTATACACTGGGGGGAGAACCTCTGGGGGAATCTAGGATGGAAAAGGACCTGGGGGTCCTAGTAGATGATAGGCTCAGCAATGGCAGGCAATGCCAAGCTGCTGCTAACAAAGCAAACAGAATATTGGCATGCATTAAAAGGGGGATCAACGCAAGAGATAAAACGATAAACGATAATTCTCCTGCTCTACAAGGCTCCTAGAGTATACGGTCCAGTTCTGGGCACCAGTCCTCAGGAAGGATGTACTGGAAATGGAGCGAGTACAAAGAAGGGCAACAAAGCTAATAAAGGGTCTGGAGAATCTTAGTTATGAGGAAAGGTTGTGAGCACTGAACTTATTCTCTCTGGAGAAGAGATGCTTGAGAGGGGATATGATTTCAATTTACAAATACCGGACTGGTGACCCCACAATAGGGATAAAACTTTTTTGCAGAAGAGAGTTTAACAAGACTCGTGGCCACTCATTAAAATTAGAAGAAAAGAGGTTTAACCTTAAACTACGTAGAGGGTTCTTTACTGTAAGAGCGGCAAGGATGTGGAATTCCCTTCCACAGGCGGTGGTCTCAGCGGGGAGCATTGATAGCTTCAAGAAACTATTAGATAATCACCTGAATGACCGCAACATACAGGGATATACAATGTAATACTGACATATAATCACACACATAGGTTGGACTTGATGGACTTGTGTCTTTTTTCAACCTCACCTACTATGTAACTATTTAACTCTCTTCAAGATGAAAACATTACCACACATGGCTTATTTTGAAGCACAACTGTGCTAAGAAAATTATACTCAGCATATTTTGAAAAAAAGAATAATAAAAAGATTATCTTCAATGAAAACCATCTTCTTGTACCTGTCCACAGATAGAATGTGTTGAAGCTCTATATGAAAACTCTACACATCCTCTACAGGTTAACCACTTCAATACTGGCCACTTTCACCCCCTTCCTGCCCAGACCAATTTTCAGCTTTCAGCGCTGAATGACAATTGCGCGGTCAAGGCCATGCTGTACGCAAATGAAATTTTTATAATTTTTTTGTGACAGATAGAACTTTCTTTTGGTAGTATTTACTCAACACTGTGTTTTTTATATTTTGCTAAACAAAACGAAAAAAAGACAGAAAATTTTGAGAAAAAAAAAAGTTTTTCTTAGTTTCTGTTACAAAATTTTGTAAATAATATCCGCTACCAATGCATAACACAACAGGCTGCTGGGGATTATGTGGGTAGCACAATCTGCACCAAGAGTTCAGATCCCTACCCCTAAATAAAGGAACCACCATAATAATGTATGTGGTACCCTGTGCAACTCCACATAGCAGTGTACCTACCTCATCATTTATCAGAGGCAAACCACTGCATGGCAAGTCAGAGCTCTAAGACAGGGGTCTCTAAACTGCAGACCAGGGATCGGATGTGGCCCTTTGCCTGCCTTTATCAGGCCCTCGGGGCCCTATTCCTCCCACTGACACCAATAATGTGGCACCATTCCTCTCAATGACAACAACAATGTGACACTATTCCTCTCACCAACACCAAAGAGATGCACTATTCCTCCCACTGACACCAACAATGGGACACTCACTATTTCTCCCACTGACACCAATGATGGCATTGCTTACTCTCACTGAAACTAGGATTATCAGATTATAATAGACCATGTCTAATCACCTGATATTGTTTGTTTCCCCCCCCCACCCCGAAGGATGTAGACCAATGGTCTCCAAACTGTTGCCCAGGGGCCAGAGGTGGCCATTTGTTTGCCTTTATCCAGTCCTTGGGGCTCCATTCCTCCCACTGACACTAAAAATAGGACACTCTACTTCCCACTGACACCAATGACAACATTGCTTACTCTCACTGACACCAGTTTTAGAAACTACCGCCCAGTTCAAAACCGCCATTCCCCCTGTATTTGGGAGCAGCAAAGGGTAGACACAGACTAATGCAAGCTGAGTGACTCAGTTGATTCCACCCACAGGTGAGCCACTCAGCTTGTGTCCACCTGCAGCCTACCCATTATAGTCTGCATGTTTGTGGGTGGTCTCTGCTAAACAGAAGAGGAGCCATAGGGGAACTAAAAAGGTAAGAAGCGCATAAGTGGATTCTGTTTCTTGCACTTGCTTTTTGTAGCTCATGGTGACCACTGCGGTTCCCCAATTTGGGATTTAAGGAAAACGCCACACCATGTGATAAAAGGTGCCCATCTCAGTCTGATATCTGCTACAGATAGGGGAGACAGTGGGGTTGATGTGATGCAATCTCTGAGGGTATAGGACAGATCCTAGGTAGAAAGTTCAACTGAATAAATTGGTCTTTAGCAGAGATGATTGGTTCGGTTTATTGTGAGGACAAAAGGCTTCCTTGTCGTAATCAGTGAAATGCCGTCCCCATCCCTCAGGTGTCTTCGTAAGGTACTCAGGATGTCACTGTGGATCATCCAGCAATCTGAGACTCCATCTCTATCCTAAATTCTGGGATGTTTACATTTCTTGAGATAGCAAAAAAAAGTGATAAAAAATAAATAAATAAAGGAAAAGTGTAAATATAAAACGTGGGAAAAAATAATAAAAAAAGAAAGCGTGCTTGCGTGCATTGGTGAACGCATACATACGTCACGCCCACATGTGTAAACGGTTTTCAAACCACACATGTGAGGTACTGCCACGAATATCAGAGCGAGAGCAATATTTTTAAAACTCTAAACTAGTAACCTGTAGAAATTTTTAAAGCGGCGCCTATGGAGAATTTTGGGTACCGTCATTTGGCGCCATTCCATGAGTGCACGCAATTTTAAAGCAAGGCATCTTGGGTATTTACTTGGCGCAACAGCATCTTTCTTATTATACAAAAAAAAATTGGGGTGTATATTGTTTTTTTTTTTTAATTATTAATTGAAGTGTATTTTCTCCTAAAAAATTGCGTTTGAAAATCCGCTGCGCAAAAACCATGTGACATAAAAAATTGCAATGACCGCCAATTTATTCCCTAGGGTCTCTGCTAAAAATATATATATATATATATATAATGTTTGGGGGTTCTAAGTAATTTTTCGAGCAAAAAGCACTGATTTAAATTCGTAAACAAGTGTCAGAAAAAGGCCTGGTCAGCAATCGCCTAATATGGTAAAATATATATAATATATATACACCTAATATATCTGCAGGTTGTTTACATGAGAAGACTGGCAGGCTGCCAAGATTCCGACCTCCATAGAAAAACAGCTGAGATTTCACTGCTTCTGTTCAAAAAATGAATTACAATGCACTCCACAATGTCTATAGATACAGAGATAAAGGCGGACTTATTTTTATTGGAATTACTGCTTGTTCAATTTATGTAAATATTTCTCAGCACATGATCTGGGCACAGGTTCACTTTAAATGGGTTTAAATGTTTCCAATAAAAAGTCCCCTGGCTTCTAAAACAAAATTGAGCTAAAGCCCCATCCAATCTGCTGTCAAAAAACAAAAAAAAAACCAACAGCTTCTAATGCCGCGTACACACGAGTGGACTTTATGGCAGACTTTGCTCGGTGGACTTTTCGACTGACTTTACGACGGACTTTCTGAATGAACGGACTTACCTACACACAATCCACCAAAGTCCGTCGAATTTGTACGTGATGACGTACGACGGACTAAAACAAGGAAGTTCATAGCCAGTAGCCAATAGCTGCCCTAGTGTGGCTTTTTGTCCGTCGAACTAGCATACAGACGAGCGGACTTTTCGACCAGACTCGATTTTGACGGATTAATTTAAAACATGTTTCAAATCTAAGTCCGTCCAACTTTTGAGAAAACAAAGTCCGCTGGAGCCCACACACGATCGAATTGTCTGACCAAATCCCGTCTGCCTGGCAAAGTCTGCCGTAAAGTCCGCTCGTGTGTACGCGGCATAATCCTAATTTAGCCCTCAGCTAAACAGTCCTATAAGCTATTCTGATGAAGAGAGGTCAAAGCCTGAAACCTCTCAGCTGAAAACTACAGTGACCTATTCAATTGAAGACACATCTGTTCGGCCCGATTCCTCCAGTAGCTTGCAGCTTAGCAGTCCTGTAAGCTATTCTGATGAAGAGGAGTCCTTTCAGCCTGAAACATCTCAGCTGAACAATACAGTGACCTATTCCTTTGAAGACAAAGCTGTTCAGTCTGATGGAACCATAAACTCAGAGCTAGACAGTTCTGAAATCTTTTCCGATGGAGAGGTGACCTTTCCGCTTTGAACACTTCGGCTGAAACCTCGAGTGACCTATTCCAATGAAGACACATCTGATAGGTCTGATTCTTCCAGCAGCTCACAGCTTAAAAGTCCTGTAAGCTATTCTGATGAAGAGGAGTCCTTTCAGCTTGAAACATCTCAGCTGAGCACTACAGCGACCTATTCCTTTGAAGACAAAGCTGTTCAGTCTGATGGAGCCATAAGCTCTGAGCTGGACAGTTCTGAAATCTTTTCCGATGGAGAGGTGTCCTTTCCGCTTTTAACACTTCAGCTGAAACCTCGAGTGACCTATTCCGATGAAAACACATCTGTTCAGACTGATTCCTCCAGCAGCTCACAGCTTAACAATACTGTAAGCTATTCCGATGAAGAGGAGTTCACATCTGAACTAGAGGAGTTCACTCAGTCAAGCAAAAGAAAAATGGACGACAGAGGGGCAATTAGCCAGTCTAGTTCTGTTGAACCCACTTTAAAAAAGCTGAAGCCCTATGAATCACCTATCTGGTCAATGAACCCATATGTAGGACCATATAACCTCCATAGTCTGAGAAGAGACCTGCAGTACGTTATGGAATATGGAAATGAAAACTATGCCTACAAGAGGAGCATTGAACTCTACTTCCTACCTGACAACTGTCTTAGTCATACAGAACTGGATGAAGAAGACCGAAGAGAAATGGTGCTCAGCCTTATCAAATCACACTCAAGGCACTCCCTGAGCTTGGAGTCCCTGTGCCTGGCCATAAACTACCTGGACAGGCTCCTACTTAACCTTACGGTGAAGCGGTCCACCTACAACATCATGGCCATCACCTCAATGGTACTTGCCTTGAAAATATCAGAAAGATATACCAAAGACGTGCACAAATGAATTATGAGTTTTCACATGTATTACACCAACACCACTATGTGGACTATGGAGGCAATGATCATGAGGAAACTCGGGTACCGGCTAATTGCTCCAACCACCAACTTGTTCTTGGAGCATCTTATCATGAAGCGGATGGCCAGTGCAGAGTTCACCGCACAGACAGTGGAGGAGAACCATATTCTAATGGGATGTGCAAAAGCAGTCGTTAAACTCTGCCTGACGGAGTACTATTACTGCTCTATCCCTCCATCACTGCAGGCCATTTGCTGTGTCAAAGCTGCTGAATGGGTGCTCTCCGCAGACAAGACTGTCACCATCACTGGTGTACAAGGATACCCAAATGAAAGGGTGCAGGAGGTGCTAGAGTACACGATTACTCTCATCAAAGACAACCATGACTACTTCAGCAGCCTCATAGAATTTGAAGACATCTACTTATATGACTAGTGAGTGCTCCACACAGAGAGTGTGTGTGTGTGTGAAAGGGGGGGGTGGTGAGAGAGAGGGTGGCAGAGAGAGAGGTGGGGACAGAGAGAGAGGGGGGGCAGAGAGAGAGGGGGCAGAGAGAGGGGGGGCAGAGAGAGAGGGGGGGCAGAGAGGGACATAGAGAGGGGAACAGAGAGAGAGAGGGGGGGACAGAGAGAGAGAGAGAGAGAGGGGGGGGGCAGAGAGAGAGAGAGGGGGACAGAGAGAGAGAGAGAGAGATGGACAGAGAGAGGGGGGGGCAGAGAGAGAGAGGGACATAGAGAGGAACAGAGAGAGAGAGAGGGGGGGGGTGGACAGAGAGAGGGGGGGCAGAGAGAGAGAGGGACATAGAGAGGGGAACAGAGAGAGAGGGGGGGGAACAGAGAGAGAGAAGGGGGACAGAGAGAGAGCGGGGCAGAGAGAGAGGGGGAAGAGAGAGAGAGAGGGGGAAGAGAGAGAGAGAGGGGGACTTAGAGAGAGGGGGAGAGAGAGAGGAGACAGAGATAGAGAGGGGAACAGAGAGAGAGGGAGGGGGGAACAGAAAGAGAGCGAGGGGGGAACAGAGAGAGAGGGGGGGACATAGAGAGGGGGAGGGGGGAACAGAGAGAGAGGGAGGGGGGAACAGAGAGTAAGGGAGGGGGGAACAGAGTGAGAGGGGGGGGACAGAGAGAGAGAGGGAGGGGGGGAACAGAGAGTAAGGGGGGGGACAGAGATAGAGGGAGGTGGGAACAGAGAGAGGGAGGGAAGGGGTCTTGCTAAGAGAGAGAGGGAGGGATTGAGAGAGAGGGGGGAGGGAGGGAAGGAGGGGGGCTGAGAGGAGAGTGAGGGGGGAGATTGGAGAGACACCTCTTCAAATCCGTTGCACTGGCTGTGTGGGCAATGACAGCTAATCACCCTCGGGGCAAGTACAGGGGGTGGAAGGAGGGCGGGCGGGGTGAGATTATAGGGCATTAGTTTACATTTTAAATTTCATTCTGAAAGTACCAGCAGCTCTCAAGTGGGCACTCCAGACCAGACTACAAAATGTAGTCACAAACTAAAATTATACCAGCAAAACACTCACCTTTATCTAGTATATAAAATGACAACCTTGTCAGAAAAAATGAAGAGGTAAACGAACACCCAGCACCCTCCCCACTGTACTTACCTCCATGGGTGATGGGCTGATAGTGCTCACTCAGCCTTCTTTTTGAAGTACTTCTGGGACAGATCAGAGAAGTGCCAATTTCTCAGTGCTGTACCATCCAAGAAGCACGACAGAATGACAATGACAGCTAATCATCCATGGAGGAGCAAAGTACAAAATATAGCCACAAACTCAAAATATAACAGTAAAATTAACATATATGCAAGTTGCGTGCTGCCACCTAATGGCACGTGATATATCTGTATTTATCAACAAAAACAAATGAATATAATAAAATAAAATGTAAACATAAAAGAGGAAAGTGGACAGAGAGCTGCTGCTATCACTTATATGTGTTCTCACATCAACAACAGAAATGTCATGAATATGTAATATGTGATAGCGCTGCTTATCCACTTCCGGACCGGCTCACGCCGATATACGTTGGCATTTTGAAGAGGGATATCATTGTTATGACAGCAGCTAACTGCAATAAACGCGGTATCCTCTTCTTCAGTGAGCGGTTTCCCATAATAGTGGTCTCTGCGGGCGGATTCGCCGCTCTCCGGTGCCCTCCGCCACTTACTGGAGCCGACGTTAGCAGCGGAGACGATCGGGTCCTCTTCCTGGCTTGGTATGGAGACGAATGAGGGGGAAGATGGCCCCCACCCATCTCCCTACCATTGCAGGGCAGAAACGGCGTCAAAACTTCACTTCCGTCTATAACTTCTAAAGCAACATTTTTTTTTTTAAATTAATTTCCTATTTTTTATTGAATTTTAGTGTAAATATGAGATCTGAGGTCTTTTTGACCCCAGATCTCATATTTAGGAGGTCCTGTCATGCTTTTTTTCTATTACAAGAGATGTTCCTTGTAATAGGAAAAAAGGTGACACATTTTTTTTTTTTTAAAGAACAGTGTAAAAATAAAAAATAAAAGGTGAAATAAATAAGAAAAAAAATGAAATTTTTTTTAAACGTGCCCGTCCCGCCGAGCTCGTGTGCAGAAGCGAACGCATACGTGAGCAGCGCCCGCATATGAAAACGGTGTTCAAACCACACATGTGAGGTATCGCCGCGATCGGTAGAGTAAGACTAATAATTCTAGCCCTAGACCTCCTCTGTAACTCAAAACATGCAACCTGTAGAATTTTTTAAATGTCGCCTATGGAGATTTTTTTAGGAGTAAAAGTTTGTTGCCATTCCACAAAAGGGCGCAATTTTGAAGCGTGACATGTTGGGTATCAATTTACTCGGCGTAACATTATTTTTCACAATATAAAAAAAAAAAAAATGGGCTAACTTTACTGTTGTCTTATTTTTTAATTCAAACAAGTGTATTTTTTCCAAAAAAAGTGCGATGTAAGAACGCTATGGTGTGACAGAAAGTATTGCAAGGACCGCCATTTTATTCTCTAGGGTGTTAGAAAAAAAAAAGTATAATGTTTGGGGGTTCTAAGTGGTCATGCGACGCTGTACCCAAAACAAAGTGAATGTCCTTTTTTCCCCACACATAGAGCTTTCTTTTGGTGGTTATTGATCAATGCTGCGGTTTTTATTTTTTGCGCTATAAACAAAAAAAGAGCGACAATTTTGAAAAAGAAAACAACAATATTTTTTACATTTTGCTATAATAAATATCACCCAATTTAAAAAAAAACAAAAAAACATATTTCTTCATCAGTTTAGGCCGATATGTATTCTTCTGCATATTTTTGGTAAAAAAATATCCCAATTGACGTATATTGATTGGTTTGCGTAAAAGTTATAGCGTTTACAAAATCGGAGATAGATTTATGGCATTTTTATTAGTTTTTTTTTTTTTTTACTAGTAATGGCGGTGATCTGCGATTTTTAGCAGGACTGCGACATTGCGGCAGACAGATCGGACACTTTTTACACTATTTTGGGGTAACAAGTGCTTTAAGGAAACATACCTGAACAGAACATTTATTTTTTTTTAAACCAGAGTTTAGTGTCACTCTTGTAACATTTTGCAAGAAAGGAGCGTGATTGGCTGGCTTTAGGGGGAGGAGGAGGCCAGATTTTTTTTTTATAACATCTTGCAAAAAAGAGTGTGATTGGCCAACTACAGTGCCTTGAAAAAATATTCATACCCCTTGAAATTTTCCACATTTTGTCATGTTCCAACCAAAAACGTAAATGTATTTTATTGGGATTTTATGTGATAGACCAACACAAAGTGGCACATAATTGTGAAGTGGAAGGAAAATAATAAATGGTTTTCAAAATGTTTTACAAATAAATATGTGAAAAGTGTGGAGTGCATTTGTATTCAGCCCCCCTGAGTCAATACTTTGTAGAACCACCTTTTACTGCAATTACAGCTGCAAGTCTTTTTGGGGATGTCTCTACCAGCTTTGCACATCTAGAGAGGGACATTTTTGCCCATTCTTCTTTGCAAAATCACTTAAGCTCCGTCAGATTGGATGGAGAGCGTCTGTGAACAGCAATTTTCGAGTCTTGCCACAGATTCTCAATTGGATTTAGGTCTGGACTCTGACTGGGTCATTCTTATGCCATGTACACACGACTGGACTTTTCGATAGCAAAGGTCCGACGGAACGAATCCGCCGGACAATTCGATCGTGTGTGGGCTTCATCGGACCTTTGCTGTCCAAAAATCAGACGGACTTTAGAAATAGAACATGTTTTAAATCTTTCCGATGGACCTGAGTCCGGTCGAAAAATCAGTTTGTCTGTATGCTAGTCCGACGGACCAAAAACGACGCAAGGGCAGCTATTGGCTACTGGCTATCAACTTCCTTATCCTAGTCTGGTCGTACGTCATCACGTTCGAATAAGTCGGACTTTCTTGTGATCGCGTGTAGGCAAGTCCGTTGCGTCGGAACCCTGTCGAAAGTACGTCAAAAAGTCCTTCGGAGTTCAGTCCGTCGAAAGTCCGCTCGTGTGTACACGGCATAACACATGAATGTGCTTTGATCTAAATCAGCCTTTTTCAACCACCGTGCCCAGGCTCTCGGGGGTGCCTTGAGGTTTCTTCAGGGGTGCCTTGGCAAAATGCCTAAAATTTGCCCAAATATTGTATACAAGCCGGTGTGTGGATGAAGCTGCAACCTTCTAGCTGGCAGAATCAATGGCCTCATCAGTTGATAATGAGGATGTCTGTTGTTTGCATAGCGTCCTTGTTTGACCCTCCTCTGCTCCTCCCCATCAGCGTTGGGGTCACATTAGCTGAGTGATAGAGAAAAACTAAGGGAGAAGAGAAACATTGGAATACTAGTCAGTAGCAGTTTACAAAAGTGTATTTGCTTTGCAAGAATAAATCCCCACTAATACTGGGTGTCCTACTTGGATTTGTGGATGTTGCTGCATTAGAATAGCACTAGAATTAGAATTCAGTATTAGAATAGCTTTTACATTTTAGAATGAGGTGCCTTGAGATTGTCCATAACTTTTAAAGGGTGCCTTGACTGAAAATACGGTTGAGAAACACTGATCTAAACCATTCCATTGTAGCTCTGGCTGTATGTTTAGGGTTGTTGTCCTGTTGGAAGGTGAACCTCCGTCCCAGTTTCAAGTCTTATGAAGACTCTAACAGGTTTTCTTCTAAGATTGCCTTGTATTTGGCTTCATCCATCTTCCCATCAACTCTGACCAGCTTCCCTGTCCCTGCTGAAGAAAAGCATCCCCACAACATGATGCTGCCACCACCATGTTTCACGGTGGGGATGGTGTGTTCAGGGTGATGTGCAGTGTTAGTTTTATGCCACACATAGCTTTTTGCTTTTAGGCCAAAAAGTTCAATTTTGGTCTCATCTGACCAGAGCACCTTCTTCCACATGTTTGCTGTGTCCCCCGCATGGCTTCTCACAAACTGCAAATGGCACTTCTTATGGCTTTCTTTCAAAAATTGTTTTTTTTCTTGCCACTCTTCCAGTTGTGCCATATTCTTTCCATTTTCGGATGATGGATTGAACAGTGCTCCGTGAAATATTCAAAGCTTGGGATATTTTTTTTTATAACCTAACCCTGCTTTAAACTTCTCCACAACGTTATCCCTGACCTGTCTGGTGTGTTCCTTGGCCTTCATGATGCTGTTTTTTCAGTAAGGTTCTCTAACAAACCTCTGAGAGCTTCACAAAACAGCTGCATTTATACTGAGATTAAATTACACACAGGTGGACTCTATTTACTAATTAGGTGTTTTCTGAAGGGAATTGATTCCACTAGATTTTAATTAGGGGTATCATGGTAAAAGGAGCTTGAAATTGTCCAAAATGTCTTGGTATGCTGACACCTTAAGAGTTCCCTTCACTGGAACTAAGGGGCCAAGCCCAACCCCTGAAAGACAACCTCACACCTTATGCCCCCCCCCCCACACCAAATGGTTTGGACCAGTGCACAAAGCAAGGTCCAGAAAGACACGGATGAGTGAGTTTGGGGTGGAGGAACTTTACTGGCCTGCACAGAGTCCCGACCTCAACTCGATAGAAGACCTTTGGGATGAATTACGGTGGAGACTGCGAGCCGGGCCTTCTCATCCAACATCAGTGCCTGATTTCACAAATGCGCTTCTGGAAGAATGGTTAAACATTCCCATAGACACACTCCTAAACCTTGTGGACAGCCTTCCCAGAAGAGTTGAAGCTGTTATAGCTGCAAAGGGTGGGCCAACTCAATTTTAAACCCTATGGACTAAGACTGGGATACCAATAAAGTCATGTAAAGGCAGGCATCCCAATACGTTTGGTAATATATTGTATTTATTGCAGTTAGCAAGTGGTTAATGGTAATGTCAAAATAATTAAGATCCGGCGCATGCGCAGACACACCGTGAAGCTGCGCAAGGTGTATTGGAAAAGATTCACAGATGGGCCATATCTCTCTGGCAGTTCTCTATCCTATCAGAGACCCCATGGTGTGGGCGCACATACACAACATCTCCTGGGTTGGATATTTACACATCCCAAAAGGCAGTTTGCAAGATGCTGCGCATGCACGCACATTCAGGGGTGCATTATTTCGTTTTGACCTAGGCCTGAGCCAGAAAGATAAAACAAAAATTTTTTAAAATTATTTCTAACCTAATTCTAATAATCTGAACGATCTTGAAGTTTGTAAACGTACTTTATGAAGATCCGCACACATTTTATGTACCTCCTGGAATTCTGTGACACGTCCTCACTATGCCCTGTAGGAGGCACTGCTGTGTCACACCTTTCACAGAGCCTGCCTTCCGAACTACAGAGGTGGAGTGTCAGGAGGTGGAGTCAGTACAGGAAGCTGCAAAGCATGCAGGGAATCCAGGAAGTTGTGGGAAGAGATGACCAGCAGACAGGCAGAACAGATAACTTGAAAGGAGATTTTTCAAGTAAGCTTATATTGAATTGTCATGAATAATTATTGTTTTTATTGCTATTATAATGCTGATGTTATAGGATTAAAGCGGAGTTCTAGGCAAAAATTGAACTCTGTTTGAAACAAAAGCACACACCACTCCCCCTCGTTTTTGGATTTTTTTTTTTCATACCTTTTTGGTATGTTTTCTTCAGGACTTCCGTGACTGTCCCATGTCACAGCAGCGAGGTATGTCACTTCTGTGTTTTGTCCCCCTGAAACCCGGACATGTTGTTCAGACTGGACTGTGGCTTCCCATGTGGCCTCCCTATCACTTCTGGACAGGTGAAGCGGTTGGGGGGGGGGGGCATTTACTAGAACTGATCAGATGTATTTTCCTCCTGAAACCCCTGAAAGCTTTTCCTAGTCTCCCTCCCACTGCCATTCAGCAGCTGCAGGAGGAAAATACAGCCGGTCGGTCTAGTAAATGCTGTCCCTGCCACCCCTCCTGTCCAGGTTCCATTTCTTTCAGCTGCCTGGGCCACCCCCCATCCATGTTGTGGGATGGAGAGTGGGGGAAGGGGACAGTAAATATGTAATTTACCAACCCCTTTCCTTTTCTGAATGAACACAGTGAGTGATCAGTACCGATCGCTTCTGTGTCCATTCATAACTGAAGCATCATAAACTTTGGTAATGATACTTCAGTTTGTGCATGAACAGGAAGCTGCTCAGCACAGAGTACTTCCCATTCATTCACTGTCCAGTGTCGCTGAGGCTGCAGGGAAAAGGCTCTGGGGAAGCTCTGTCCTCTGTCCCTTCCTGTGTCTCAAAAGTGAGACATCAGGGGTCTGTTCTGATATTTCACCAAAGTCCCCCAATGGGCCTATTAAAGAATTTAAAAAATTATTAAAAAAGTGAAACTACTGACACCATCCTCTGCCCTACTGACACCGTCCATTGCCCTACTGACACCGTCCATTGCTCTACCGACACCGTCCATTGCCCTACTGACACCGTCCATTGCCCTACTGACACCGTCCATTGCCCTACTGACACCGTCCATTGCCCTACTGACACCGTCCATTGCCCTACTGACACCGTCCATTGCCCTACTGACACCGTCCATTGCTCTACCGACACCGTCCATTGCCCTACTGACACCGTCCACTGCCCTACTAACACCGTCCATTGCTCTACTGACACCGTCCATTGCCCTACTGACACCGTCCACTGCCCTACTGACACTGTCCACTGCTCTACTGACACCAACCCCTGCTCTACAGACACCGTCCATTGCTCTACTGACACCGTCCATTGCCCTACGGACACCGTCCATTGCCCTACTGACACCGACCTCTGCTCTACTGACACTATACCCTGCTCTACCGACACCAACCTCTGCTCTACTGACACCATCCATTGCCCCACTGACACCAATCTCTGCCCTACTGACCCATCCACTGCCCTACTGACACTGTTCACACACCATCCACTGCCCTGCTGACTGACACAATCCATTGCCCTATTGACACCAACTTCCACTTTTAACCACTAGACATCCGCGCTATGGCCGAATGACGGCCACAGCGCGGACCTGCATTCCCGGGAGGCCGTCATATGACGGCCTCCCCTGTGCACGCTTCTGTGCGCGTGCCCTGCAGGGCGCGCCGGGTGCGGTGTGATCGCCGAGTCACTGAGACTCGGCTAATCACCAATCCGTGTAAGGGGCCGGTCCCGGCCCCTTACCATGCGATCAGCTGTCAGCCAATGACAGCTGATCACATGATGTAAACAAAACATCGGTAATCGTTTTTTTTTTTTTACTCACGCTGACAGCGCGAGTAGAAAAAAAAGCCGATCACCGGCTCAGATGTAAGGGACATCGGTCCCGAAGTGGAAGAGGCACATCTGCCTCATCAGTGCCCAATAAAAGTGCCACCTAACACTGCCCACTGTGCCACCTAACAGTGCCCACAGTGCCACCTAACAGTGCCCACAAGTGCCAAACAGTGCCCACAGTGCCACCTAACAGTGCCCACAGTGCCACCTAACAGTGCCCACAAGTGCCACCTATCAATGCCCACAAGCACCACCTATCAATGCCCACCTGTAGTGCCAATCAGTGCCACCTGCCAGTGCTGCCCATCACTGCCACCCATCAGTGCCCATCACTGCCGCCTATCAGTGGCCATCACTTCCGCCTCATCAGCGTACATCAATGAAGGAGAAAAATTACCCGTTTTAAATTTTTTATAACATAATATTAAAAAAACACATTTTTTTAAAAAAAATTCCGTTTTTTACATTTTTTTAACAAAAAGTAAAAACCGCAGAGGTGATCAAATACCACCAAAAGAAAGCTCTATTTGTGCTGAAAAAATGATAAAAATTTCATTTGGGTACAGTGTTGTATGACCGCGCAATTGTCATTCAAAGTGCGTCAGCGCTGAAAGCTGAAAATTGGTCTGGATAGGAGGGGGGTTTAAGTGCCCAGTAAGCAAGTGGTTAAGGAAGGCCAAGTTCTTATTTTTACAGTGACAGTGTTCATCTAGGCATATTTTATTAATACAAGAATGCTTTGATTTTATTTAAAGCAGAGTTCCACCCATTTCTGTGTTTATTAAAAGTCAGCAGCTACAAAAAGTGTAACTGCTGACTTTTAATAAACAGACACTCACCATTCCCACGGTCCAATAATGCAGCCGTCCGAAGCCTCGCTTCTCTCCTTCTTCTCTCCGCGGCGCTGGCATTGCAAGGGTGGGCACCCGGCTGTGACAGCTTGCGGCTTCACAGCCTGGTGCGCACTGCACATGTGCGAGTTGCGCCGCGTGTTCTGAATGGCCATGCAATCTTCTAGGATCTGTGACGTGTCCCAGAAGTTTGCAGGGAGGGAGGGGGGAGAGGAGAGTTTCCGCTCGGCACCAGATCAAAAATAGGTACCCCCTCCCCCCCACAAAAAAAAATGACATGCCAAATGTGGCATGTCAGGTGGTCAGGAGTCCTTAAAGCGGAAGTTCCACTTTTGGGTGAAACTCCGCTTCAACCATGCCCCTTTAAGCCCCTCCCACTGTTTATGCAATTTGGCCACACCCAATGTTCAGCATTACTACTCTCCTTGGTGTACTCAGGTCTTTTGCATTTCTATAGTGTATACCAGTGGTCATCAACCCTGTCCTCAGGGCCCACTAACAGGCCAGGTTTTATGTATTACCTTGGGGAGATGCAGATTACTGCCGGTTCACACAGGGGCAACAGAACTTGCAGGCCGACTCACCGAGGCGACCTGCACACGACTTCAGCGGCGACTTGCAAAACGACTTCTGTATAGAAGTCAATGGAAGTCACCTGAAGTCGCCCCAAAAGTAGTACAGGAACCTTTTTCTAAGTTGGAGCGAGTTGAGTCACTCCTATTAGAACAGTTCCGTAGTACAGAACAGGATGCGACTTGTCAGGCGGTTAAGTCGCCTGACAAGTCGCCCCTGTGTGAACCGGGGCTGAGAATACTGCAATCACTGAGCAGCAAATGATATCACCTGTGATGTATTTCAGTTATCTTGCAAACCTGGCCTGTTAGTGGGCCCTGAGGACAGGGTTGATGACCAATGGTGTATACTACAAAAAAAAGTGTTCAGGTTTGGCTTGAAGAAAAGGTGGCTGCATGTGTGCCCTATGCACGCATGTCGTTCAAAAGAAGCTCCTGCTCCTTTCTGGGCAACAAGCTTTTTTTTAACCGTGCAGTTCTATCAAGCGACAATCATGGCAGAATTGCCATTAAGAATAATGCCACCCAAAAGCACGTTCTGCAGCAATTTGGAATCGTGGGCAGTTTTGCAGCGATTCTGCCCACAATTTAAAATCGCCTTACATGAATGGGGTCTTAGTGCCCGGACCTTGGAAACTCCCATAGCCAGGCCTGCCTCTAAGTCAGTATGTGTGTCTAGGTACAGGACGACAGGAGAAACAACCTATGGAGTGTGGAGGTTGGCCTGTTACAGATGAGCTCCAACGTGGGCTGAGTGTTGGAACTGCAGTGGACTGGGCCATAGGCCATCTACACCCGGGCAGACCCCAGTGGCCACAGCCTGGCGTGATCATTCCATTTCCTGCCATTAAGGGGAGCCGGCTCTCTACTTGGTCTACAGGCAGCGGTGCATTAACGCCATCGCAGCACTTCATAAAGCGGAACTTCACCTGAAAATGGAAAATCCGTTACATGTCCTCCTCCCTCTCATTTCCTCCTTTCCTTTATTTTTGGGGAGGAAGTACCTAGTTTTGTCAGGTACCTGCTTTCCTCTTCTTCCCTGCCCGCAGCCGCCTGACATTCACAAAGAGCAGAGCGACTCCCGCATGCGCAGAGGGGATCCGGCTGTGAAGCCACAAGACGTCACAACTGGCTTCTCAAAGTAAACACGTTGAAGGCGGGGACCCAAACACTGGTGAAGAACCGGCCCGGGTGAGGACAGTGGTGGACAGGTAAGTGTCCTTTTATTAAAAATCAGAAGCTACAGTATTTGTAGCTGCGGACCTTTAATTTTTTGGTCGGACTGAAGATCCTCTTTAAAGTGACAATAAATTCTGGTTTAAAAAATAATTCTATTTGAGTACGTATTCTTCATTTAAAAATATCCCTTCTGTTGTTCTCAGACTCCTGAAAATCTCCAAATTCTCTCTCTTTTTTTTTTTTTTGTGATGCTCGGATTCGACTGTTCAGAAAGCGGATCGCTCTTCAGAGAGCACCGCTGGTGTCAATATGCCCTAAGGGCTCATTTACCCTTGTCTCACCCTCTGAAGAGCGGTCCATGGTGGATTACTTTTCAGACGGCATTTGACAGGGGATGAGGAGGCATTATGCTGCCTCCTTGGCACCTGTTTTAACACCATACCACTCTGCTGCAACCACATGCGTAGCACACAGTGATCCCATTCAGTTGAATTGGTCACATTCAGTGGGTGGCACTGCCTCCCAAATATGATGGCAGAGATAACTTTTGCCACCCCCCCCCCCCTGCCTTTGCAGCTTAAGGCTCCATTCACACCTGAGCGTACTGGAATCTTGTGATTCTGCCCGCGATTGCAGAATCACAGCAAAACACCCCAAATGCAGTGCTATGTTGCCGCGTTTGTCGAGCGAGAAAACGCGCTAAAATCGTGGCCAAAATTGCCATTTCAAACGCACCTGGCTCTGTGCCAAAATTTGCTACATGAGCTTCTTTTTAGCGTTTTTGAAGCAGAGGGAGGCCCATTCAAATGAATGGTGCCGCTCCAAAAACACACAAAAAAATCATTAAAAAAACGCGATGCAGCAGGTGTCACTGCAGTACGCTTAGGTGTCAATAGAACCTAAAGGCCGGTACACACGGTCAGAAAATCTGAAGATAAATTTTTTTCCGATGAACGATCTGCCGATTTTCTGATCGTTAGTATGCTGCTTTTGACAGCCGATTACGAATTTTTGGCAGGCGAAAACTGGATGTGCAGGCTTGAAAATTTTTGTCTGATGTGACCACAACGTCTGATTTTCTTTTCATAAGGCCCCTTTCACACTGGGGCGGTGGGGGCGTCGGCGGTACAACAGCGCTATTTTTAGCGCTGCTGTACCGTCGTTCTTGTAGCTGTATTCGGCCGCTAGCGGTGCGGTTTTAACCCCCGCTGGCGGCCGAAAAAGGGTTAGAATCCCTCGTACAGCGCAGCTATGGCCGCGGTATTGCCGCGGTATAGCCGCGCTGTCCCATTGATTTCAATGGGCAGGAGCGGTTTAGGAGCAGTGAATACACCGCTCCTTCACCGCTCCAAAAAAGCGGTTTGCAGGACTTTTTTCACCGCCCTGCCTGCGCACCGCTTCAGTGTGAAAGCCCTCGGGCTTTCACACTGAACAAACAGCGGAGGCTGTTTAGGGGCGGTTTTCAGGCGGTATTTTTAGCGCAATGCCGCCTGCAAACCGCCCCAGTGTGAAAGGGGCCTTAGTGCGGTTTTCTGACAAAAAAAATAAATCTGAAGAGCAAGACTAGGCATGCCCAGAAATGAAAGAACACATACATAACAATCAACACATTACGTCACTTCTAACATTGAATTCTGTCGTCAGAAAATTTTCTGATGGTGAGAACCCTCTTCACTTTTGATTTGAGACTAGCAACAAACAAAAAACTGACAAAAATTCATCCAATAATCTGACCGTGTGTACAAGGCTTTACTGCCCCCAGTATACACAAGACCTAGCTGGAGGAAGAGTCTGCAGGAGACTTTGCAATGCGGTTTTAACGCTTTTCAGGCATATTTGCAAAAATAAACAATAAATGTACATTTTTTTAATGGCAAAATGTAGGAGCATTTATTAGTTTTTCAGTTTTTTTTTTGGAAAAGTCAACCACATCAGCTCATAATTGTCCAAGTTTCCTTTTTTTAAACTGTATTTCTTTCTTTCTTTTCTTGCCCCCAATGATTTTTTTTTTTTACTCACCTGTTACCTGTTGAACCCGCCCGGACACCTGCTATCTGTACATTTGCATGCCAAATGGGATCAATGACACCCTGCAGATTTGCTACAATTTATGGCTGACCCTCCCTGTGATCCATTTCACGCTTCGCTCACAAGTGCTTATCTGATAATGTGATTGGTGGGAGCCGTACAATCAGTAAAATGTAAATCCATTAAGGGTCTATTTACAACATCATGTTTTAACACAAGTATTCTGAAGTGCTAAAGCGCAGGTACCATGGTTTTCCCTTCCTATAGATAGTGTTTGTTCCCAGCCCAACGTGTTTTTAAAAATTTAAGTCCGATTTTTCCCGTGTTTCAGGCTATGTTTCCACTATTGTCGTCCCCAAAGTTGCGCGATTTACACTGCGACTTTGCTATGCGATTTGGGATGCGATGTCATGCGACCGGTGAAAACCATGTGAGAACAAGTCGCACCAATGTCGGAACAAAGTAGTGCAAAAACTTTTTTTGGAGTCACTGTTACATAGTTACATAGTTACATAGTTACATAGTTAGTAAGGTTGAATAAAGACACCAGTCCATCCAGTTCAACCTGAGTGAGTGTGTGTCTACAACCCTGACCCTTGTCCCTAACCCTGTACATCGCACACTCACATCAGT
Source organism: Lithobates clamitans (assembly GCA_037952925.1). Classification (NCBI taxonomy): domain Eukaryota; kingdom Metazoa; phylum Chordata; class Amphibia; order Anura; family Ranidae; genus Lithobates; species Lithobates clamitans. The sequence continues at coordinate 86,098 of JBBGZY010001809.1, read as the reverse complement.
CCCTACCCTCAATCCAAGGTCCCCATTCATATACTAGGGCCAATTTTGGACAGAAGCCAATTAACCTACTGTGACTTGAGTCGCACCAATTAGAACGGGGACCATTGAAATACATGGGTTTTGACTTGTCATGCGACTTCACATGTAACAAGAAATTCAAAGTGTGGCGCTATTAATAGCAATATAAAAAACTAAGCATAAAATGACATCACAAAATTACAATGTGAACCAAAAATGCCACGTGAGCACATGTGACAGTGACTAATAAGCAAAATGATAAATACATATATGTGTTCAATTCAAATAAACATTAAAAACAAATATCAAATATAAAGTCCAAAACACCAAAGAAAATTCGTGATATCAGTGCATAAACAATTATCAAATATAAAGTCCGAAACACCAAAAAATTTGTGATATCAGTGCATAAACAATAATGAACAGGTGTTTTCTTGTATGTGCAGAAAAACTTTCAACCCGGTAGCCTGGTAGATAAATGGACCATAAAAGACCAGAGGTGCACGGAAGTTTGAAGACAGTGCCAGGATCATCACCAGAAACTATGGAGGCTTACCGGAAGTAGTGGCCTGAAATAGCATATGCCATACAGGTCAAAGAGGCTTAGTGACCAACAGGTCTAGATGTATTATCCGGTCAGATGTCTTCTTCACACAAACCATGGGGGGGAGGAATTGGTCAGCACGACTTCCACATTAATAGATATACCACCATAGGCCATGCGAAAGATTCGTATTGCATGTGAGGAATGAAAACACTCACATAGTATAATAACGTATGAACTTGGATTTATTTAAAAAGTAACAGTAAAAAACAGACTCACATTTTTTGCAGATAAAATTAGCGTATCAATCGTGTAGCGGTAGTTGTGAGGGGTCCACCCGACATGTTTCAACTAAAAAAGTCGTCTTCTGGGGTGTGGAACCCTCTCACCCCACCGCTCTATTTATAGACAGACAAATAATGACCCCCACTGGAAGTGTCCGAAACCGGAAGTGAATCAGATGACCTTATTTTCCCAGGGGGTGGCAATGGGAGCCAAGTTTGCTCCCAGCTTGGCTAATTTGTTCATGGCCAAGTGGGAGGAGGACGTCGTCTATGCCATGGATAACCCACATCTTCTGCTGTGGGCCCGGTACATAGACGACGTCCTCCTCCTGTGGACTGGCAGCCATGATGATCTGACTGTTTTCATGGCCTCCTTGAATGCCAATGATAGGGGTATTGCCCTGACATTTGAGGCTAGTACCACTTCAGTTCACTTTTTAGATTTGGTCATTGATAGAAAAGAAGGTGGATTTAGTTTTAGTACTTATTTTAAGTCCACCGATAGAAACGGTTACATACCAACCGACAGTTGTCATCATAGCTCTTGGATTAAATCAGTCCCTAGGAGCCAATTTTTACGATTACGTAGAAATTGTACCGATCGAGATACTTATATGGTTCAGGCCATGATACTCAAAGATAGGTTTGTTGAAAAAGGTTATAACCCGCCTGACCTGGATAGAGAGATTGAGAATGCCTGCGGTATAGATCGCCAGATACTATTGCAGGACAGACCCAAACAATCTAATGACGAGTTCAAATGGTCATTTTTGACGTCCTTCTCGATGCAATATAAACATATCAAGAAGATTTTTGAACATCATTGGGACATTTTAAAAACAGACAAAATATTGGGACCACTGCTTCCTGACACTCCCAAGGTGGTCTTTAGAGGAGTTCCATCTCTCAGGAACAAGTTGGCACCCAATGTTATTGATCCGCCAAAGAAACCATCCTTCTTTCATAATTGGACGGGTTTTTTTCCTTGCAAAAAATGTCTGGTTTGCCAGTATAATACCTGCGGCAGAAGGGCGAGTCACGAGTTTACTTCTACCGTGACTGGCCGCGCATATGCAATTAAGCAATTTTGCACGTGTGCCACTACCGGGATTGTGTACTTGTTGACTTGCCCTTGTGGCAAACAATATGTGGGCCGTACTATTAGATCCTTTACTGTACGTGTCTCAGAGCATATTAACCTCATTAAGGCAGGTAGCACTAAACATACTGTCCCTAGGCACTATAGGGAATGTCATGATAGAAATCCTGCTGGCACACAGTTTCTCATCATAGATAAATACAGGGCCCCATGGCGGGGGGGGTCGACTCTTAGGGGTGTCTCCCGTCTGGAGACATACTGGATATACAAATTGGGGTCCCATTTTCCGCAAGGTATTAATGTCGATTGGGACATCAATTCCTTTATAAACCAGGCGTAAATTGTAATTTATTTTAGATCTCTTCCTTTTTCTTGGTATTTACCATTTATGGTAGCCCGATAATGATGGTCTCCTTTTTATTATATATTTTTTATTATATTTTTAAATACATACATTGCCATGTGACTCTTTAATTTCTTAGGCTTATCCCCTCTGTTATATACTGTATATGTTTTCTTAGACATAATAGTTGGGCATTAGAGTGTTCCTATGTCCCCTATTGGAAGTGTCTGGCAGGCCAGGTGTTCGAATCTATATAATGTAGACCATGGAATAATTTTCCCGTCCTCTATTATAGATTTTCGTGGGTACTTATAGTATATCCAAATTCTTATGTATTATATTACCATGCTTTTTTTGGATTTTTATGGGCACTTGCAGCACATTTAAGTTTTCACACATTTTAACATTATGGTTTCCATCCTTGCTGACACTTGGATGTCTTTTCCGCCCCGTTTCATAGGGCTGGGCTCCACTTCCTGTGTTGTGATTGTTTAGTGACTGATAACGAGGCTTGGTTGACGCCTCTGAGCGCACCGCCGTCGTTGTCCCGATATGCGCATGACGTCATCGCGTTATACGAGAGTGAGGCTTGGTTACGGATTAACCATGCGGACCACCGCTAACTCATTCCTGCCTCATAATTTTACTATCTGGGTCACATCTTAATATAAGTCCCGATTGTCTAGTCCTTATAAATAAGTGGCTTCAAAATATCAAGCCTATAACTTATGCCCCTCAAAACCGGAAATAAGGTCATCTGATTCACTTCCGGTTTCGGACACTTCCTGTGGGGGTCATTATTTGTCTGTCTATAAATAGAGCGGTGAGGTGAGTGTATACACCGCTCCTAAAGCGCCTCAAAGCTGGTTGCAGGACTTTCTTTGACCTTCTGCCAGTGCAGCACGCAGTGTAAAATCATTCTGGCTTTCACACTGGCATTGCAGATGAGGCGCTATAGTGCCTGAAAAATGCCTCCAGTGTGAAAGGGGTCTGATTAAAGTCTAGTGGAACCAATTGCCTTCAGAAGTCACCAAATTAGTAAATAGAGTCCATCTGTATGTATTTTAATCTCAGTATAAATACAGCTTTTCTAAGAGGCCATCAGAGTTTTTTTTTTTTTTTTAAGAGAACCTTAGTGAACAAACAGCATCATGAAGGCCAAAGAACACACCAGACAGGTCAGGGATAAAGTTGTGGAGAAGTTTAAAGCAGGGTTAGGTTATAAAAAATATCCCAAGCTTTGAACATCTCACGGAGCACTGTTCAATCCATCATCTGAGAATGGAAAGAGTATGGCACAACTGCAAACCTACCAAGACATGGCCGTCCACCTAAACTGACAAGGAGAGCAATAATCAGAGAATTAGCCAAGAGGCCCATGGTAACTCTGGAGCAGGGTTGCCAACCTCCCGCAGCATTTTTTACTGACAAAACGTGGAAAATTTATTGGCGGATCACATTTTTTACTGGCAACCTGAGAAATTATAGAACTCCTATTGAAAACTAAGGTCCCTTTCACACTGTCGGACCGTTCAGGTCCGCCTGTCTGTTTTGTTGGCGTACCTGAACGGGTCGCTCCATGTTAGTCTATGGAGCGACGGATATCAGGGGTGACATGTCCGCTGACATCCGACCCGATCCTCTAATATCAGATGAATGCCCCAGGGAGAGTGTGACAGGGTGACAATAAGGGGACAGGGACAGGGCATTGTCACCCCATAACAAGAACTTTCATGGCAGGATTATTGGGTTTTATTTTATTTTTTTAAAGCAGCAGATTTAAAAATGTTGAAGACACTTATAAAATGATTTTCATGCCTTAAAGCTTATTTGAGATTTTAGTGATCAGGTATACATGTCCTTTAAATTAACATCTGTGAACTGTATAACATTCTTTGTCTAATGTAAGGATTTGTTAAGCTGATTTCATGAATGAAGCCTCTCCCAGGTCCACCTTGGACGTGGCAATTATCAATATCAATGGAAAATAATGGATTGTTCTACATGTTTAGAGGATGAAAAGTCATAATTACTACATTCAAAATGATTTGGTTAATCGGTTCGCCTTCCTTGCCCACTGCTTCCTCCCAAGGATGACCCCGGGCCCTTATACTATGTGACATATCAATCAGCACGGTACTAGCAGCTCATTGGCTGTTTCCCGGTCAGAATGTGAATAAAAACGGGGCATCTTGCTGGTGACAAGCAGAAGAAGACGAATTCTACACAGCACAAGTGTACCAAGACATATCTGCTTGAAGATATCTGCTGCAAGATGGGCATCAGGAGGGTTCCTTTAGTTCTCTTGGCCTCTCTAATTCACATTTGCATTGGAATTCCCCTACAGGTAAGATAAAGACTTTAACTTCCAGACTTTGCAAACAGAAGTGTACATGAATGTGTGTGTATGTGTGTGTGTGTGTGTGTATATATATATATATATATATATATATATATATATATATATATATATATATATATATATATATATATATATATATACATATACTGTATACATGTGTATACCTTTTTTTTTTTTTTTAGTTAAATATAAAATGCTGCATATTTATGGATATTTTCTACTTACATTTTCAGCCAGCAGGTATATTTACCTGTCTATTTTTAGCTGCTCTGTTGCATACCTCCCAACCTTCAGAGATGGGAAAGTGGGACACCCGTTAGCACTAAGTGTATAGGCAAAGGGCACACCCCTGCTATGCCCCCAGTTATTTGGCCCATGAAGAATTAATAATCAAGAAATGATTGGCTAAACCCAAAAATCCTTTTTTTCATTACAATGTTGCCTTTATACCGTCTTTCCAAAACAATAATTTGTTATTAAAAAGGTTTGTGTGAAAAGTTTGGTATTGTGTAAAACTTTTGATAGTTAAAATTGAGCTCCACCCAAAAGGTTGCTTGTCTGCCTCCTCCCCCCACTCCAGTACCATATTTGGCACCTTGTGGTGGGGAACGGTTACCTGGTTTTGACCAAAACCAGGTACTACCCACTCCCACTTCCGGCTTGCAGCGGCAAATTTAGCCAGAAGTTCGGGCCTCGCTGTGGCCGGCCCATTGAGAAAGTGCAGTGTGATTCACGCATGCGCAGTAGGAAGCTTGTTGCGAAGCCACAAGGCGTCACTGCCGGTTTACCTTACCCAAGATGGCGGTGCCAGCACCGAGAGCCAATTCAAGAATCGGCTTGGTTGAGGACACTGTGGGATCCCTGGACAGGTACATGCAGTATTTGTAGCTGCTGACTTTTAATTTTTTGGTGGGGGGGCTGGAACTCCGCTTTAAGTATTGCATTTATTATAGAGGTCTACACATCTGACCAAAGGAGGGATGGTTGGGTATTAAGCTGGCCATACATGGATCGAAACTGGGTCGGTTCAGCGGGGTCCGGCCAAATTTCAATTCACATATGGGCCCCCTGGATGTACACAAGTCGATCGATCAGCAACATTGTGTTTGTCATTGTGTTCTGCTGGCAGGGAAGGCTCCCCACCAGCAGGATAAAAATAGCGAGCGCTGCAGGAAGGATTCCCCTATCAACACTGACTTTGATGGAGGAATCAAACTATTTTCTTTCTTTCCACCCATGATAATTTATGGCCTGTTTAATGCTTTTGCAAAAAAAAAAAAAAAAGGAAGAAAAAAAAGGTACAGTTTACAAAATAAAATGATTATGATTGGGCTGCCAGTGCACCACAACAGATTCAAAAATGTAAATGACCCTTTTTTAAAAACTGTAGCATACCACAATGTATGTTATATGTGCTGTGGTGTGCTGGTATGTGTTAGGCTCTGCTGCACAATGCATTGGGGTGCTTTGGACTCTATACAATGTGTTGGGGTGTTTTGGGTTCTACTGTGTAATGGTTTGCATTGGGCTCTATTGTACAATGGGTTGCATTGGGCTCAATTCTATAATGGGGTGCATTGGGCTCTATTCTACAATGGGATGCATTGGGCTCTATTGTACAATGGGGTGCGTTGGACTCTACCGTACAATGGGATGCATTGGGCTCTATTGTACAATGAGGTGCATTGGGCTCTATTGTACAATGGAATGCATTGGGCTCTATTGTACAATGAGGTGCATTGGGCTCTATTGTACAATGGGATGCATTGGGCTCTATTGTACAATGGGATGCATTGGGCTCTTGTGTACAATGGGATGCATTGGGCTCTATTGTAAAATGGGATGTTTTGGGATTTACTGTACACCGTATTGGGCTATGTTGGACACTTCTGTACAATGCATTGGGCTCTACTGTACAATGGGGTGTGTGAGGCTCTACTGTACAATTTTTTGGGATACGTTGGGCTCTCATGTACAATGGGATGTATTTGGCTAATGTGTTGGGATATCATTTACAACGAATGGCAATGAAACGCTCATAGTGAACACACTGCACACCGTACGAGTGTAAATGGGCCCTTATTTTTATTTTGATGAATGTATAAAATTCATTCACCCTTTAAGAATTTTGACCATGTTTTTCTTAATATGTTGACTTCCTATGATTGTCGGCTCCATCTAGTGGCCATTAATCAGTATTTTCCAGACTGAGATATTTCAGGAAAATACTGTGTTATGGCCACTAGAAGAAGCTGACAGTCACAGGAAACCAACGTATTAAGCAAAGGACTGAGTGTTTTTTTTTTTCACGAATAGAACAGTCAAGAAATACAATATTCTTGCAGAGTTCATAAGAACAGCGAGCGGCTTGTATATTAGAGTCATGGTCATTAAACCTATTACTGGTCTATGCTGTTGAAAAGTCTGACTGTCATTTGACTCTGTACTCATAATATTATGATCTTATTACTTTACTTATGCTTTGTTTTGCAGATTCATTTTGAAAATGTTGTGGAAAAGAAAGGTAAGTGTCATTTGGTGTTGGTGTGCAGGTTGGGGTATGTATTCTGTGCTGTTCATAAAATGCAGACTTCAGAATGTCCTCATAGCTTATTAAAAGGGAATTCATTAGAACATGTCCCAGAAGAATCTGATGGAAGCTGAGCTTTGTTCATATCCTGGAGCTGCATGCTGGAGAAGAAGAGAGGTGGAGGTGTTTTGTAGTCCCTGTGTGTCAGTGATGATCCTCCATTGATAAGAAGTCATTCTAGAGCAGGCTAGGTGAACCTCGGCACCCCAGATGTTTTGGAACTACATTTGCTCGTGCACTGTGCAGTGTAGCTGAGCATCATGGGAAATGTAGTTCCAAAACATCTGGGGTGCCAAGGTTCGCATATATATATTGCACCGTACCAGTCCTTAGGTGTGGTGGCTGCATTAGTTTTCTTTTTCCCTCCCTATATATTGAAGCTAAGGAGTGGAGGAGGGGTTAGTAGTCATAACCCTGGTTCACACGGGAAACACAGCGATTCCTGAGCGTTTCCCGCACAGCATAGCAGTCGCGATCTGCTGCAGGTGTCAATGGAAAGTTAACGACACCCAAAAAGCAGGTCGCAAACACAGTGCTTTTTCCTGAACTGGATCACATCGGGTTCCAGTGCAAATAAAAAAAACCTGCCTGCACCATACTGATGTGGATGTGGTGTGATTTAAACCATCCAAAATAAATGGGTTCAAATCACACTACACAGAATCACGTGTGCTTTGCACAGGAATGCAGTGTGATTCCTGTGTGATTGACATATAGTTCACAATGTGAACCTAGGCTGATACCGAAGAGCAGCCAGGAGTGACAACATTGTTCCTCCAGTGATACAGTGGAGTGGGTGAGCGTTGTCACCCAAGGAAATGTGTTAGTGGCAGGGTCCAGAAATCCAGAAAATGAATGCAGCCACCACATCTAAGGGCGCATGCACACAGGACGTTTTTACAGCTGCTGTTAGGGGCGTTTGACTTTTTTTTTTTCTTAAATGCCTCTAAAAGCCCCTCCATGTTAGCCTATGTGTCCTTGCACACCCAAACTGTCAGAGGTGTTTGGAGGCATAAGTGTTTAGGGGCAGTAGAAAAAAACAACAGCCTGGGCTTCCAGGAGCATTCAAAGCGAAAAAAATGACAAAAAACGCGGCTAAACACGTCAAGCCGCGTTTGACGTTTTTAGGTGTTTTTACATTATAGGGAGTGTTTTTAATGAAAAGACGCCCAAAAACGCTAACCCCGGAGAATGCGCAAAAACGTGCAGTAATGCTAATGTAAAAAAAATGAAAAAAAAACTGGCGTTTTTAGCACTGCTGTAACACTGGCGTTTTTAAAATGCCATGTGTGCATGAGCCCTAAGGATTGATACGCTGCATTTTTTAAAATTCGTTGTTTTTGTGTTCATTAATTGGGAACCTGTACAGAGAACAAAATAGGTAAACAGTATGGATCTTTAGACCCCTTTCACACTGGGGCTGCGGCCGAATTGGTGCTAAAGCGCCGTTTGTTCTAGCGAAGCTGTACCGCTGATTAAGCGGCGCTTTTGCGCATCTTTGCGGCTGATAGCGGGGCGCTTTTAACCCCAAAAATGGGGTTAAAGACTCGGCGCTTTCAAAATGCTTTTAAGGCGCTTTGAAAGCGATGCCCATTCATTCCAATGGGCAGGGCATTTTGGGAGAGCTGTATACAGCGCTCCCAACCCGCCCCGAAGATGCTGCTTGCGGGACTTTTTTTCCGTCCCACAAGCATACCGCCGCGGTGTGAAAAGGCAAACTGCAATGAATGAGAGGCGGTTTTCACGCGCTTTGCAGAGGCTATTTCTAGCGCTAAAGCACCTGAAAACTGCCCCAGTGTGAAAGGGGTCTTAAAGTTAAAGTTTAAAGTTAAAGGTTCGTTTAAAAAAAAAAAAATACCAAACAGGTCATACTTACCTGCTCTGTGCATTGGTTTTGCACAGAGCAGCCCCGATCCTCTTCTTGGGTCCCCTGCCAGCGCTCCTTCTCCTTGACCAGAGCCCCCCTAGCAAGCCGCTTGCTAGGGGGGCACTGGCACGTGCTTGCTCCTGAGCCCCATGCATCCATAAGACACATAGAGCCACGGCTTGGCCCCGCCCCCCCGCTATCACCTCATTGGCTCACTGGCTGTGATTAACAATGAGGAGAAGTAGTCTGGGGACAACTGAGGCTCTCGTGCACATCACTGGATCGAGATGGGGCTCAGGTAAGTATTAGAAGGTTTTTATGCATTTTATGCATGAAGGTAAAAAACCTGCAGCCTTTACAACCACTTTAAAGCGGTTGTATATCCACAGAAAAAAAAAATGTTAAAAAAAAAAAGCCTGTAAGGCATAATGAGCTAGTATGCACCGCATACTAGCTCATTATGAAATACTCACCTTTGAACGTGGTCCCAGTATCGCAGGCCGGTCCACGCCGAGGGAGCTGACATTTTGCCCTCGGCGTGTCTTCCGGGTTCGCGGCTCCGGCACTGTGAGTGGTCGGAGCTGTGATGGCGTCACTCCTATGTGCGCGGGAGACTTCTTCCCGGCAAGGTCCAGCAGCCGGGCATTCACATCGCATGCACTGCTGAGGTCAGAGGCTGCATGCAAAGTGAATATCTCCTAAACTGTACAGGTTTAAGAGATATTAATTTTACATACAGAGAAGCCTTATTATAGGCCTTATTATAGGCTTACCTGTAGGTAAAAATGAAAAACAAAAATGGGTATATAACCACTTTAGTGCAGAAGAGACATACTGAAGTTGATTTATGAAAGGCAAATACATTGTGCACTTTGCAAGTGCAGTGCTCCAGAGCTTAGTAAATGGGGTAAAGTTTACAAAGAACACCCAATCACATGCAAAGAAAATGAAAAAACAGCATATTTGCTTGCACATGATTGGATGATGGAAGTCAGCAGAGCTTCCCCTCATTTACTAAACTCTGGAGCAACTGCACTTGCAAAGTTCTCGGTCTATTCGCCTTTAGTAAATCGGCCCCAATAAATCATTAAAAAATCAGTGAAGGTTTCTGTGTCATTCGAAGTGATAGTTCCTGTTGTTGGTGTTGATGTTCTCACCGTCTTTCTGTCTTTCAGATGGGACTATGGCGGAGCGCCCGGAGGTGGAGCCTCCTGATGTTTTCAGTCTCATCATTGCGTCCAACAAAGGTAAAAATACAAGCGCACTGTAGGCACCCATTGACTGGCTGAAAATGCTAGTTGCCTGGCTGTTATTCGGATCCCATGGCTTCCATTCTCTCTGCCTTATGGGCTGGAAACAGGAATGTAGATCTGGAGTTCATCCGCTGCACTCATCTGCTCCGGGTCTTGTGACTCCAATGAAGCCAGAGACAGCCAGGTCATCTGCATTTTCTGACCCAGGTATATAGATTTCAGTTAAATCAGTCCCAGATTATATATACATCTTTCTGCTTATCTATCTGCTAAAGCAAACAAGGGGTTCACGTTAAGGGCTAGTTTACACTTGCATTGTTGTCTGAAAAGCGATCTGCGATATTGCGGCAGACAAATTGTACACTAACTGACATCTTTTTTGGGGACCAGTGACACTAATACAGTGATCAGTGCTAAAAATATGTACTGTCACTGTACTGGCAGGGAAGGGGTTAACATTAGGGGCAATCAAAGGGTTAACTGTGTGCCTAGCCAGTGTTTCTGTGTACTGTGGGAGGTGCTTGTACTAGAGGAAGGCATGGATCAATGTTCCTGCTTTACAGGAAAACAGAATCAATACCTTCCTTACTGACAGAACAGCAATCTGCCTTGTTTACATAGACAGACTGCTGTTCTGCCTCTGTACTGAAGCATTGGCGGTGGACATCGAGTCTGTTGTACCCGCTATGTATATGTAAGTTATACGGTCGGCAAGCGGTTAACAAAGCCAGATATTACCTTGTCGCAGTATCAGTGACATCGTTACTGTGCTGTACATAGTCTGTGCAGAAAGCAGGGATGTGGGAGGGGCCCAGCAGGCTCCACCCACTACAGGCTGCCTGCAGAAAATGACAGGAGGGGGCGGAGACAAGACCAGTCACCCTACACAAGGAGAGAGAGCAGCAGTGAGCGGTCTTTATTACAGAAAAAGTCCCACGCTAGATTGCTGCACAGATCTGGAAAAAATACACAAAGCACATCGAGATACAAGGAAGAATTCACATGACAAATGTATTTGGACAATATTTGCTGATCCCAGGTTTCACCTGTACCAGTGAGACCCGGAGCGATAATGACTAAAAGGAGGGGTAGTGTAGGGCCGGGCATGACAGTGTGGCTAAGGGAGACACAGAAGGGGTTAATATTGGAAGGAAAACATGGTAAGAAAAGGGGAGGTAAGAAAACAGTCTTTTGGAAGGAAGGGGGAGGAGTTATATTTAAAGGAGGGGTGGAGCAAGGGGTCAGTGTGAGAAAGAGTTAGACGGAGGAGGCAGTTTTTCCCACCCTCCCTCCCTATATATATATGTTATATATGTGCCATGTGTTGTGTGTAGTGTGTTGTTTTTCTGATTTCAGGAATGGGAGAGGGTCATCATGACAGCACAGATGGCAGGGTTGCCAACGTCCCGCAGCATTTTTTACTGACACAACATGGCAAATTTACTGGCGGAGCACATTTTTTACTGACAGCCTGAGAAATTACAGAACTCCTATTGAAAACTAACACAGTAAATATTTGAACAGTATAAACATGATTTGGAAACACTGACAATACCCATACCATAGTAATTTGCTTAATTTCCCCTAAAAAGTCAACACCGCATGAAAATATCATGCCCTGATATTTACTGGCAGTTGTAAAAAAATCACTGATTTTTACGAACTGTCAGTAAATTTACTGGCGGTTGGCAACCCTGACAGATGGTCCATTTTGGGTAGGGGCTGTGTTCTTCTGGTGGTCTTTGACGGGGGCAGTAAAAGGAGGGATAAAATAAGGGGTGGGGGGCTCATCGTTAGCATGTGCCCCTCCGGTGTATTCCTGAACGTTGGATGGAATACTGGATTTTGTGGCGCTGCGGGAAGCGGTTGTCTCCGAGCGGCTACAGCTGGAGGCCTATTAGTTTGGTAAATGTCCCGCAGTGCGTTGGTGTTATACGAAACTATACGTTGGTTATATTGGAAAGGTGGGTCAGAGACCATCAGACTGGGGTTAACAGGTTATGTTATTACGCTATTATTTATGTTTATTGGTTATTTATTGGAGTTATTATTATTTGGAAGTGTTTTAATAAAAGAGGCTGTTATGGCCATTTTACTCCAACAAATAGAAGGTGTGGTCTCATTATTTCAGGTGGGTAAGATATTGGGTTGGAGTATTACGGTGACTGAATGTAGGGGACATTTGGTCTACACTGGTCATGGGGTTGGCTTTACTCCTGTCTGTCACTTCTGTTTGATAACCTTTTGTGACTTTCAGAAAATGAGTATTGTGCTTTTTTTTATCTGCCAGTTAGCAATACAAATGTCTTATCTGTTTGTAGAGAGCAAAGCCCTGCTGCATGAAGGAGACATCGCTGTGGATTTCGGACGCAACGCTTTAAAGTGTAACGACAACTCCTGTAGATGGACTAAAAACAGCACTGGATTCGTCAACGTGCCCTACAACCTCTCCTCCGCCTACAGTGAGTATTCTGACTCCTCCCACAATGAAACATCCATCTGCAGTGCTGGGGCCCCTGGGGGCCATTTCCCAGCTGGACACTATGAGAATGAAGGCTTTGTCTACTCTCTGTGCCTGGGAGCAGCGCCTGTAGAAGACAGTAGGACCGGCATCTAGAGTAGAAGGGGCAACACCTGGATGAAATGTTGTCTATGTCTGATTATTTCACAAGATGCGCCTAATAAAGGGGGTCTTCTGGTTCCACAGGTTCCTCTGATATCGCGGTATTCCTTGGCGCCATGCAAGAATTTGCAACTCTCACCTGCGTGCGCTTCATCCCACGCTCCACGGAATCAGACTATGTGCAAATTATGGACGACGACGGGTATGTGAAAAATTCTTCTCCAACTACTTGTTTTTATGCAGCTGCCAAAAATATAAATTTTACTTTCTTGCAACCATCGCAGCCGTATTTAGTGGAGATCTCCTGGAATTGGCATTGCTCTGCTCTTCCACTTGTATCTCTGTTCTCTTGAAAGTCTCTTGAAAGTCTTGAAAGTCTTACCAGAGCTTGAGGTCAAGTTGCAGACAGCCTCTGGCACAGAAAACTGTCTTCATAGTGACCTTTAGGCTTATTGCACCAAGAGTTTTGTTTCTGAGACCCTTTTCTAAGGTCTCATTCACATGTGTGGCTCTTGTTGGGCATTTGACAGGTGGTGGTGCCTGCTGCCTGTGTCAACCCTCAAAATGCCACCCCCACCGTGCCGCAACCACGTGCACTGCATGCGGTTTCAGGGCAGTTGTGGCGTGGCCCCATTGAATATGTCATATTAAGCACCAGTACCACCCATTGAATGCGACAATACTTTTAACTGCTTACCTACCTGGGCAGTTTTTTTTTTTACTTTTCACATACATGTAAAAATCTGAATTTTTTTTTTTTTTAAAGAAAATTACTTAGAACCACCAAACATTTTCAGAAAGTGGATGCCCCGGAGAATAAAATGACGGCTGTTGCAATTTTTTATGATAGTTACTAGGGATGCGCCGATACCAAGCATTTGAGCGAGTATCAGTAGTCGCCCAAATGCTCTGCAGTGCAATTTGCGTCGATACAAAATGAATGGGCGCACATCACACTGGCAGTCCGCTTCCAAGCTGACATCACTTCCGCCTCCTACCCACGGTGTCCCGGAACTTCTCCTCCAGCCCTGTGAGCACCTCCAGTGGCCCTTATTTGTTACCATTGGCGGACCGGGACACCTATGTAGATATTGCGCCTATTAGACCCCTACTGTCTCCGTGGACTTTAAAGCATCTGATCCAGCACAGATCGGGTTTGATCAGATGCTTCCTTGGCTGTACCGGCCAGGCCAGGACCGCTCTGAAACCTGAAGTGACAAAATCCTTGTGGCTTCCTGCTTCATTGTCACAGAGAAGATGGGGGATCATGGCTGCAGCAGCCCTGGCATACACCGTTCCCTACACTTTAATGTGATTGGCTACTGGTTGCAGCACTCGGCGCATCACCCTTTGTGATGACATAATAATATGGTTTTCTCCCCTTCCCCACAGATGTTGGTCCTTTGTTGGAAAGCAAGGAGGAAGTCAAATAGTATCGGTGTCGAGCAGCTGCATGGTCCAAGGCTCCATCCAGCATGAGCTGAACCACGCTCTGGGATTCTTCCACGAGCAGAGCAGGAGCGACCGCGACAACTACGTCAATATCATATACAGCAACATCATACCAGGTATCCGACTGGGTGATATCATTACACTAAGGCAGGGGTAGGCAACCTTGGGCCCTCCAGCTGTTGCAGAACTACAAGTCCCATCATGCATCTGGGAGTAATTGTAACTGCAAGCCTTGCAAGGCTTCATGGGAAATGTAGTTCCACAACAGTTGGAGGGCTACTGGTTGCCTACCCTTGCACTAAGGGATGTATCATTACAAACATTTTCATAGCTGTTCGTCCATAGAAACTGCATGTAAATTAGTTCTGCGTGAATGAGGCAAAATCAAATGTTCTCAGGCTACAGTATATTCTCTGCGGATCAAATGAGCGAATGAGGAAAATACTGCATTGTAGCCAAAAGATGGCGCTGAGTATCATAGGAAATAAATATGGTCTTCGGTGCCACCCAGTGGCCATAATGCAGTATTCTTCTCATTTACATATTTAGTTTACAGGGACTAGAGCCTGAGAACGTTAAATGTTGCACAAAAGGAATTTACATACATTTTTGATGGAGGATAAGCTATGCATTTTATTTTTTTTTAAATAGAAGTATATTATCTGTGTAATTCAGGCCGGTTCTCATCTTAAATCGCACAGGAATGCGATCTGCGTTCCTGTTTAACTCAGCGCAGTGCGATTTTTTTTTCAAATGAAAGGGCTGATATCGCACTACTTTTCAAAAATGCACTGCACCAAATTGCATGGTAGTGCGATATCATGTGATCCACCGCAGCAAATGCAATTTGCGTTTGTGGTTTCATTAGGAATATATTGACACCCACAACAGTGCATTTTGAAGGCGGTGTGGGAAACGCGTGTGGAACGTGGGTTTCCCGCGCTGCATTCTGGTGTGAACAAGCCCTTACAACATATTTTAGATCATAAAGTGCAAATTCTCCTCTTCATACATCTAGTGTGTGAAAAGTAATGTTTTTGGCTACTATGAGAAGCATAAGTTGTACTTTTTAGGTCACTTTCATAAATGAGGGTCATTTAACCACTTCAATACCAGGCACTTATGCACCTTCCCGCCCAGACCAATTTTCAGCTTTCAGTGCTCTCACACTTTGAATGACAATTACTCAGTCATGCTACACTGTATCCAAACAAAATGTTTATCATTTTCTTCTCACAAATAGAGCTTTCTTTTGGTGGTATTTAATCACCACTGGGTTTTTTTTTTGCGACATAAGCAAAAAAACAGCGAAAATTTTGGAAAAAACATACTTTTTTTTAGTTTCTATTATAACATTTTGCAAATAAGTGATTTTTCTTCATAAATTTGTGCCAAAATTTATACTGCTACCAGGGGCGGACTGACAACTCATGGGGCCCCCGGGCAATAGGAGATTTTGGGGCCCCCCAGCAGCTGCATGCTGTGGTGGGCACTCCATAGGCGGGAGGGGCGAGGAGCAGCGAAGAGGGACCCGAGAAGAGGAGGATCTGGGCTGCTCTGTGCAAATCGAACTGCACAGAGGAGGTAAGTATGAAATTCTTGTTATTTAAAAATAAATAAAATAACAATCCCTTTAATTAAAACCAGCAACTGTTGAGAGAACACCTGGGTCAGGTCTATGTACAGTTTAATGTACAGAGTGCGGGGGTCAGGAGTAAGTAACAAACAAAACAACATATAGAGTACAGCAGTCGGGATGAGCGCCACGCTCAAATCAGAGTCCTCCCTTACACCAAAGTCCCAACATTCTCCCTATACATGACAGTCCGCAGAGTCAGTCCTCCCTTACATCAGAATCTCCCCTTACGACAGAGCCCCCACAGTGGCACCCTACAGCAGAGCCCCCAGTGTGTCGCCTTTTATCGGTGTCCCTTTACACACACCTTTGCACCTTAGTGCTTGGTGAGGTAGGCAGCTGGCGGGAAAAGGCTTTAAAAAAAATCCACTTGTTGCAGCCTCTGAACTGCGCAAGTTGTCACTGCACAGGTGTGTACCCAGACCTGCGTCCGGTTCCGAGGCCGAGCTCAGCAGTTCACCAATCAGAAGGCTCCAAATGGCATTAAGTGCATTTTTCATGGGTACGGGATTGTTAGAGCGATTTCTGTTGAGCGGCAGTGGGCACACATGGATCATACGGTATACACACACAGTATACACACAGACACACACACAGTATACACACAGACACACACACGGTATACATACAGACACACACACACACAGTATACAGACACAGTATACACACAGACACATACACAGTATACAGACACAGTATACACAGTATACACACAGACACACAGTATACACACAGTATACAGACACAGTATACACACAGTATATATATACACACACACACACAGTATACACACAGACACACACACACAGTATACACACAGTATACAGACACAGTATACACAGTATATATACACACACACACACAGTATACACAGTATACACACAGACACACACACAGACGCACAGTATACACACAGACGCGCACATAGTATACAGACACAGTATACAGGTGCAGTATACAGACACACACAGTATACAGACACAGTATACACACAGACACACACACAGTATACAGACACAGTATACACACAGACACACACACAGTATACAAACACACACACACACACAGTATACAGACACAGTATACACACAGACACACGCACACGGTATACACACACAGTATACACACACAGAGTATACACACAGACACACACACAGTATACAGATGCAGTATACAGACACACACAGTTTACACACAGACATGGACACACACACGGTATACAGACACAGTATACACACAGAATAAACACACAGACACACACAGTATACAGACACAGTATACACACAGACACACGCACAGTATACACACAGACACACAGTATACAGACACAGTATACACACAAAGTATACACACAGTATACACACAGACACATGCACAGTATACAAACACACACACACACAGTATACAGACACAGTATACACACAGACACACGCACACGGTATACACACACAGAGTATACACACAGACACACACACAGACATGGACACACACACATGGTATACAGACACAGTATACACACAGACACACACACAGAATAAACACACAGACACACACAGTATACAGACACAGTATACACACAGACACACGGACACACAGACACAGTATACAGACATGGACACACACACGGTATACAGACACAGTATACACACAGACACACGCACAGTATACACACAGACACACAGTATACAGACACAGTATACACACACAAAGTATACACACAGTATACACACGCACAGTATACACACAGACACACAGTATACAGACACAGTATACACACACAAAGTATACACACAGTATACACACGCACAGTATACACACAGACACACAGTATACAGACACAGTATACACACGCACAGTATACAGACACAGTATACACACAGACTACATACACATACACATTAGGCATATACATACACACACAGTATATACACACCAGCACATTTCATTTAGAAATCAGTCTAACACTCTGCTGCTGCCCCATCTCCTGACCTGCTGGGACTTGTAGTGCCCCAGCAGCTCACAGACATATTCAGTGGTAATACAGGAGAGGAGGATGATGTGTCTGTGTATTGGAGGGCAGGAAATCAGTAGGGAGGTGTAGCAGAGATTGGGGGAGAAGTTCAGAACATCCTTCCCCCAGGAGAAGTGCACTTCTCACACACAGAACAACGATCTAACAGGCTCAGTAACAGGAGCTCTGCTAGAGGAAACACACAGCCTCCTCCTGCTCACCTGAGAAAGCACTAATAAAACGACATTTAACTTAGCCAAGTTAGTCAACTTACCTTGCATCAGCCTGAAGTCCATCCCACACTGCAGGCTGTGTCCCCGCCTCCCTCATCTCTCCTCCAGATGTCGGCATATCCTGCTCTGTATTCAAAGAAGCCGCGCGGGGGAAGGGGGCGTGTACACTGTGTTCCCATTGGCTGAGGAGGTAGTGGAGGGGCGGAGCAGCTATAGCCTCCAAAATTTTACATCAAAATGATGTCGGTGTCAGACATTTCAGGGACAGATGTAAAAATACACAGATTTTTACAATCTGTCCCTGGTTTTACTGAGGCTGGCAACCCTGATGGGGCCCCCTAGTGGCATGGGGCCCTCGGTCAAAGCCCGAGTGCCAGAATGGTCAGTCCGCCCCTGACTGCTACATATCTTTGGTAAAAATAACCCAAATCAGTGTATATTATTTGGTCTTTGTGAAAGTTATAGAGTCTACAAACTATGGTGCCAATCGCTGAAAATTGATCACACCTGATGTACTATCTCACCTGAAGGCCTATCTCATTTCTTGAGACACTAACAAGCCAGGAAAGTACAAATACCCCCCAAATGACCCCTTTTTGGAAAGTAGACAGTCCAATGTGTTTACTAAGAAGCATGGTGAGTTTTTTGAAGTTGTAAATTTTTCCCACAATTATTGGGAAAATTTAAGTTTTTTTTTTTTACACAAACTGGTCATATTAACAGGTTATATCTCTCACACAGCATATGCATAATTGCAACTACACCCCAAAATACATTCTGCTACTCCTCCTAAGTATGGCGATACCACATGTGTGAGACTTTTACACAGCCTGGCCACATACAAAGGGCCAACATTGAAGTAGCACTTTCATGCGTTTTACAAGCATAAATTGCACATATCCTTTCTCAACCATCTATTACATTTTTGAAGGCCCTGGAGTACCAGGACAATGGAATTATCCATAAAATGAACCCATTTTGGATAGCACACACCCCAAATTATAATCTGTGAGACATAATGAGTCTTTTGAACGGTTCATTTTTTTCCAGAAGGTTTTGGAAAATGTGGAAAAAAAATGAAAATGCATTTTTTTTTACACAAAGTTGTCCATTTATAAGATAATTCTAACACATAGCATGTATGTAGCAAAAATGACACCCCAAAATGCATTCCTCTACTCCTCCTGATTATGGCGATACCACATGTATGAGACTTTAACACAGCCTGGCCACATACAAAGGCCCAACATTGAAGTAGCACTTTCAGGCGTTCTACAAGCATAAATTGCACATCTCATTTCTCAACCACCTATTCCATTTTTGAAGGCCCTGGAGCACCAGGACAATGGAATTGTCCACAAAATGACCCCATTTTGGAAAGGAAACACCCCAAGGTATAATCTATGAGGCATAATGAGTCTTTTGAATGGTTCATTTTTTTCCAGAAGTTTTTGGAAAATGTGGAAAAAAAAATGAAAATGCATTTTTTTTTTTACACAAAGTTGTCAATTTATAAGATATTTATAACGACTAGCATGTACATAGCAAAAATGACACCCCAAATTACATTCTGCTACTCCTCCTGAGTATGGCGATACCACATGTTTGAGACTTTTACACAGCCTGGCCACATACAGAGGCCCAAAATCCAAGTAGCACCTCCAGGCATTCTAGCAGCATTAATTACACTTATCATTTTCTGACTACCGATCACATTTTTGAAGGCCCTTCATATTTCTAACACATAGCAGGTACATACCAAATAACAAAAGATTACCTGTGGTTTTAGAAGTTCAGTGGTCCACAGAGGAGAGCATCGGGCCAGGCAGCAGGCAGGAATGAGGTCAGCGACAGCAAAAGCAATCATCCAGGCAGGAATACTGTCCATAGTTCATACAAGCAGAGATACTGTCAGCACAGCCAGAGCATAGCCAAAGCACAGGTCCAGGTAGCAAGCAGAGGTGTCCCAGCAGAAATACTGTCCAAAGTCAGTAGAGGCAGCAGGCAGATATATGATCATCACAGCCAAAGTATTAGTCCAAACAGCAGGAAGAAACATGGTCCATAATGTCATGGGTCATTACTGGCAGCAATATGGTCAGCACAGATAAGTATTGGTCCAGGCAGCAGGAAGGACCATCAAACTTAGGGCCAGGGGTAGAGGCTTCTTCCACCCAAATCGCTTTGAAGCCTCCGGGAAACCAGACCCTGTTCTGGGAGCACAGAAAAGGAAAAACTGGTTTTTTCTACTCAGAAAGCTATTCTGAAGCCCCTCACATATGTGAGACCCCTGTGTACTAAGTAGATGGCCAAAAGATCAGTCCAAGTGGCAGGCAAAAACATGGTCGATTAACAGGCCAAGGTCGGTGCACGTGGAAATCAGAAACGTGGTTTAAATCGGCAGGCAGAGGCATCGTCGGTAAACAGGCTGAGGTTGGTGCACGTGGAAGTCAGAAACGTGGTTTAAATCTGCAAGCAAAGACATCGTCGGTAAACAGGCCAGGGTCAGTTAATTAACATGGTAGCAGGCAAATGGGGAAATGGCAGTCTGGTAATAATAAAGGGAACTAATATTGGATGGATGTATGATAATTTTTGAAGCAATCTCCGATGCATAGGCCAGGTTGGGAGGGACATTGGGGACAATAATAGCTGGAATCTCTTCTTACTCCTCCTCTGCTGCATACACGGCATTTCTTTTGGCGTCTTCTTCCAGATTCTGTGGGGGGAATGCTATAGGGAAAGTGTTGCTCGTGAAGTCGATTCACATTATCAGAGCGAATGCTTCCTGGGGTGGGACCTTGTTGATAAATGAGGGCAGTGACAATATCTTCAATATACTTGAGGTAGGTGATTTGTTGGTTTTGAGTTGCTTTTTGGTAGCAGACAAACGAATTAAAAGGGGCCATGTGAAACAGGTAAAATGCAACTTTCTTGTACCAGTAATGGGACTTTCTGGTTGATAAATAGGGCTGTAGCATCTGATCATTTAAATTCACCCCCCCCATATACATATTGTAGTCATGGACATGTTCGGGCTTTACAATGGGGCCGCGTCTTCTTTGGATCTCCACCACAGTGTCATTGTCAATGGTAGAGAGGATGTGGACATCTTTCTTGTCCCTCCACTTCATGGCCAACACCTCCTCGTTCCTCATGAATGCCGATTCTCCGTTTTGCAATTTTGTGGGAATCCCTTACGATTTTGTGGGAATCCCTTACGTTTTTTTTTTAAGGTACTACAGGCCAGGGTTTTTTTACTGTAAAGATGACGAAAAAGGGGCAGGCTGGTATAATAGTTGTCGACATATAGATGGTATCCTTTTTCAAACAGGGGGTATGCCAGCTCCCAGACAATTTTCCCACTGGTTCCAATATATGTGGGGCAGTCACGGGGCTGGAGCTGGGAGTCTTTGCCTTCGTAGATCCAGAATGTGAAGACGTATCCAGTGGCTCGATCACATAATTTATTTAATTTCAGCCCATACCTGGCTCTCTTGTTTGGTGTATACTGCTTGAAGTGCGCTCGGCCAGTGAAATGTATGAGGGACTCGTCCACACAAATTTTTTGGTCTGGGATGAAAACTTCTCTAAATTGCTGGAAAAAGGAATTGATTAGGGGGCGTATCTTGTACAATTTGTCATGGTTGGGATGATCTCGGGGAGGGCACTGTGAATTAAAGTGGAGAAAACGCATAATCATGTCGTATCTTGTCCTGGACATGACAGCAGAATATATGGGCATGTGTTGGATGGGGTTGGTGGACCAATATGCATGGTCTTCGTTCTTCGTAAGCCCCATATTGAAAGTAAGGCCCAAAAACAATTTAAATTTATCCAGTGTGACACATCGCCACTGGAACATGCGGGCGTAGGAAGAATTGGGGTTGGCAGCAATAAATTGGGATGCATACAAATTAGTTTGATCCACCATATTCTGCAGAAAATCTTGTGGGAAAAATAAAGAAAAATAATCGAATAGAGAAAAATTTGTAGTGTCGGGCTGCACACCTGGCTGTGCGGTGAAAGGGGGGATGATAGCAGATCCTGAGTTGGCAGGCAACCATAAGGGGTTTGCCAGGGCATCGCAGAGGTAGGACTGGGGCTGGGTTCTTCGGGTTGGGCGTGTAATTCCAGTATTTGTACTGGGCTCCTCTTCCTGGGGTCTGGCACTGCTGGTGGTGGGCAGATCTCCTGATCTCAGTCCTGATCTCATTCTTTTGGGAGGGACGGTTTCCTCCGGACTCGGACTTTGATCCACTATCCTCCACTGGCTCATATTCCGAACCAGAATCGGATGATGGGAGCTCCCTGCTGCTCTCATCATCCGACATGGCAAGAATCTCATATGCCTCCTCCGGTGTGTAAACCCTTTGGGACATTATGGCAATGCTTATCAGCGGGCCTGTGTAATGGTACTGCTGGTGGTAGTGGTACCGATGGAGGTATTAGTGGCGGGCCTGTGTGGTGGTACAGATGGCAGTATGGGTGGTGGTGGTACCAATGGCCGTGCGGGTGGTGGTGGTGGTGGCGGTACTGGTGGTGGTACGGGTGGTGGTGGTACCGATGGCGGTACAGGTGGTGGTACCAATGGCGGTACAGGTGGTGGTACCAATGGCAGTACAGGTGGTGATGGCGGTACAGGTGGTGGTATGGGTGGTGGTACCGATGGCGGTACTGATACCGATGGCGGCACTAGTGGCGATACTGGTAGCAGCCTGTGTGGCAGTATAGATGGTGGGCATGATGGCGGTACTGGTGGTGGTACCAATGGTGGTACTGGTAGCCTGTGTGGCGGTACAGATGGCGGTGGGCCTGTGACAGATGGGCTGATTGACAGATGGGCTGATTGGCAGGGCTTTGTGACAGGTCCTCTTTATTGGGAGGGTGTCGTGTTCTGCACAGTAGAGTACAATACAATAAAATGTCAGACAGACACTGATTTCACTCACTGATCCCTGCTCTCTCCTCACACGATCGGTGTGTGAGGAGAGAGCAGGGATCAGATAGTAACAGCTACTCAATGTTTACATTTGTGGCCGGCTGTGATTGGACACAGCCGGTCACATGGTAAACAGCCAATTTCATTGGCTGTTTACCCTGATCGGGGAAGCGCTGTGTCCAAGGGACACTCGCCTCCCTCGATCCCTGCTCTGCATGCCTTCAGCGGCGCGCACTGTTGTTGTGACAGATGATTGGCTGTGACTTTGACACAGCCAATCACGTGGTAAAATTTCATTGGCTGTTTACCGTGATCGGGGAAGCGCTGTGTCCAAGGGACACACGCCGTCCCCGATCGTCGCGCTGCGCGCCGGCATGTTGTCCTGCTGGACGTCATATGACGCCCAGTCAGGATAACGCAACCACTTCCCGGACGTCAATATTCTATTGACCGGGCGGGAAGTAGTTAAAGAGGAAGTAAACTTTCATCACTAAATTGTACTTATAGGTAAGCCTATAGTAAGGCTTACCTATAGGTAGTGTAATTATCTCCTGAACGTGCGCTGTTTAGGAAATGTTTAGTGTACAGGCAGCCGGTGAAATCAACCAGCCGTGCTGCTTCTTCAGAGCCCTGTGCAGGGAACGGTGGCTCCTGCGCGCATGTGCGAGAGTGACGTCACGCGGCTCCAGCCAATCACACAGGCGGAGTTTGCGAACCCGGAAACAAGACGGGTGAAGATGGAATTGGCCTTTGTTTTCAGGTAGGATTCACATAATTATAACATTACCTTGCAGATAAGGGGGGAAAAAAAAAAACGTCCAGTGGTTTACAACCGCTTTAAAGAGGATCTTCTGTCAATTTTTTGAAAAATTAAGTCAGCCGCAACAAATACTGTAGCTACTAACTTTTAATAAAGAGACACCTGTCCAGGGTTCCAGCGCTGTCCTCGCCTAGGCCCGACTCTTCGGGTCCCCGACACCAGCTGTGACTTCCTAGAGATTCAAAGCTAGCTCCTCACTGTGCATGCGCAAGCTGCGCTGTGCTGTGTCAGTGGTCTCACAGCTTCTTGAGACCTGTGAAGTGTGGAAGTGGTTACAGGTACCTGCAGAAATAGGTACTCGCTCCCTAAAAAAAGTGTCTAAGGTGAAGAGGGGGATCAGTGGAGCTTTTCGGTGAAAATTCTGCTTTGGAGCGGAACTCAAGCCTACAATTTTTAGGCCACACTGAAGCACTTTCAAGGGCGTTAGGCTTTTTTTTTTTTAAAGGCAGAAAAAAGCTCATGTGTCCATGCAGACATAGACGTTTAGAGGCAGAAGGAAAAGATCACTTGTGTGTTCAGAAGCGGTACATTTGAGCGAAAAAAAACAGCAAAAGCACATTAACAATGTTGGCGTATTAATGCACGCGCATAGGATTCATACACACTGGGCATTCAGCCATGGGCAGAGGGCATATGCGCATCGTCCAGCCTGGCTTTCTGCAGCCTGTCAAAAATCTGACTGCTGCTGGACGATGCGCCTAGCAATATGTACTTTTGGGGCAGTATGTGCCCAGGGATGAATGCCCACAATGCAATCAGTCTGCGTTCCAGGCATTCATCCCTGGGCACATACTGCCCTAAACAGAAGTATCGCTAGTGGCGGCTGGTGCTCAAAATTTCAGGGTGGCTGCAGAAACCAACATCAGTCCCCCACCACACCCCCTGAGAGCCGAATAGCGACTATCATTCCCTCCCCCACAGGAGACAAGCAGCAGCGATAAGCTAACATCACACACTCCTCCCCCACCCCCGCCGTGGGAGCAAAATGGCGGCGATAGCCCACCACCCACTCGACACCCCCCCCAGGGAACACTGTGAATGTGCCATGCTGCCTTACCTTATGCAGAGGGAAGGAAGAGCGGGGGCCACTCTGGCAAGCAAACAGTGGGACATCCTCCTCTCGGCCGCACAGGAACAGGAGGTGTGTCCTGAGATACGATTGGCCAGGGAGTCCTAAGACTCCCTAGCCAATAGGGGCTTCCTGATTAGCCGGGAGGAGGATCAGTGTGACAATAGTGAATATTCATTCGCTATTGCCACACAACTGGGTGGGATTGGGGCACAGTGCTCTGCGCCCCAAACCCACCCTTTGTTCGAAGCCTATTAGAGCCTCTCTGGCTCTAATCACGTGCTTCAAAAAAAATCCCCCCCCCCATTGGAATTCATAGTCCGGCGCCCTGTATGTAGATCAGGGGGCCGGATGCATGGATAGGCGGGTGACCTTATGGAGCGGCCACCACTGAGTACCGCTGAGGTCACTGCCCAGCCACATGCCAGCTGTCAGACTCTCGGATTCTAGGCTGGACGGTGCGCCTATGCCCTTCGCCCAATGCTAAATACCCAGTGTGCATGAGGCCTAATACTATTTATGTCACTGATCCTGAACAAGCATGCAGCAAGTGATGTAAAGATTCCTGACTCTATGTTTGCTTTGAGTCTTTGAACACTGGATCATCATGGCAGCCAGGCAACTAGCATTTTTAGGATGTGAGCAATGAAAGCCAGCCCATATCTCTGTGAAGGTTTCCTTTTATTAGAATTGAATTGCTATATAATATTGCTGCTGCAAATTTTGTCTCCTTCAGGGAACGAGAACAATTTTCAGACGTTCGACACATTGAATCAAGGCATAGAATACGACTACGGCTCCGTCATGCATTATCCAAGGTACAAATGGTTATATTTCATAGAAATATCAAACGACTTTCACTTGCCACTTTGCATTGGCTAAAAACACAGTTTTATTAAACTGCTGCGATATCCTTGTAGGTGGCACAGTCGGATCTATTAAAGTGTGAACATTCACTGATCCTGATTCATCGAGCTCCAACAGGCACCTTAAAGTTTATTTAGACCAAAAACTTAATATATTGCAGATTACCAGTCGTCAGATGCATTTTCTTTTTTTCAGGATTATTCCTTTATTTTCACCTGGTGATCCTGCCAGTGACACGCTTCCTGTCCTATGGACACAATCAGGGTCGGGACAAGGGGTGGGCAGGAGGGGCGGTTGCCCTGGGCACTGTGGTATCATGTGAGGTGAGGAGGGGTGCTGCAAGGAGATTGGTGGGGAGGGAATTTGTGTTGGAAGAGGGAATTTGGGGGTTGGCAGGGGGTAAGTATTGTCCTAGGAGAGAACATTTTGGGGAGGGGGGTTGCTAAGAGTGATGATTTGTGCTAGATTTTTTTTTTGTGGGGGTGGCATTTGGGAGATGGGCAGGACAAAGCTTTGTGCTAGGAAGGGAGATTAGGGGGAGACTTTGCACTTGGAGGGGGGATTTGAAGTGGTGGGGGGAGAAGATGTGTGCTAGGAGGGGAAATTTTAGGGGTAGAGCATGTGCGCTAGGAGGGGTGAATTTGTTTTATGGGGGGGCATTTGAGCCGGGGGGAATTGGGAGGTGAGGGCAAAGATTGGTGCTGAGAGGGGGATGTCAGCAGGGGGGGGCAGATTTATACTGGGAGGAGGGTGAATTTATGCTTAGGGGGTAAGCATGCAGATTAATGCTCAGAGTCTTTGTGGGGCGGGATTTTTGCTGACACATAATGCTCATACATCTTGAAGGGGGGGGGGGGCACAGTTTGGCATGTTCGTCTTGGGCTCTAGATGACCTTGTCCCGGCACTGGTGACAACGCTCAATCACTGCACTGTATGTATGAAGGAGGAGTTGTCAGCCGAGGGTGCTCTGCTGATTTAGACTGCAAACACCTCCCACCCTCTCTTCTCATATCCTTACATTGGAAGGAGAGGTTGTGCAGTTTACAGAAGATAGCTGGAAAAGCTGATAACAATGTTTGAGATTTCAGCTCAGGGCACGGACACTGTATTTCTGACAGGATCAACAGGCTTTTTTCTGTACTTCCAAAAAATGTATTTAGCCTGAAAAAGAAAGATGCATTCCGGCGTTTCCCATCATGTGACCGCCGTGCAGGGCTGGACCAAGACATTGTGCAGCCTGGGTCCAAGAATGAAATGCTGCCCCCCCTCAAAAAAAAAAAAAAAAATACACCCATCCAGCAAAGACATTTCCATAAAGTAAAGAGACATCCCCAAATAGTGAAGAGACAGCCCAATCCAGAAAAGAGACATCCCCATGTATTCAACAAAGAGACATGCCCAATCCAGCAAAGAGACATGTCCAATCCAGTGGAGATGCCAATCCAGCAAAGATACATGCCCCCTCCAGCAAACAGACATGCTCAAAAACATCCACCACTGACCAACTAAGCTCAGATCCCGGCACAGTGATACAACATGCGGTGACAGCAGCTCTGCAGTGGCGGCGGGTGCTCCTACTATTGAAGCCTGTGCTGCTCCATCCCTCGCCCTGCTCCCCAGCAGTACAAGTTGTATTGCTGGGGAGCGGGACAGGGGAGCGGAGCATGATGCATGGATGACGCTACATGCCAGAGGGAGGGAGCCTCGGGTCCTCGGGCACTGCGCCCCTGTTGCCGCCTGGGTCCCATGGACCCACCAGGACCCATTGTACTCTGCCGCCGTGACAGCCCATCATGGTGGTCACATGACTATAAACCCCGCCCCACCTCCCGGCATCCTAAACCCCTTAAAGGGCTGGGAGACGCCGACTTTAAGGGGTTAAAGAACAATTCTATTCAAGAATGTATTTTTAACTCCTTTCTATTGATCTCAGCCTGCTCCAAATCTTCTCTTTTTTGGTGTCATCATTCGACTTCCTGAGGGTCACAACGTTGGTTCTCAATGGTTCTACGGTATGTAGGAATGTAGCCACCTTCTCTTGCTTGCTCCCAAATGGGCTATGGACTAGAAGAGTACACAGAGCAGTCCACATGACTGCAACTAACATGCACTGCTCGTTCCAAACAAACAGAAGTGAGAGGGCTTGACAAATACATTACAAGGAGGCAGAAAAACACAGTATGAAACAATTTAATAAAAAATAGATTCCAGGGCCGTGTATGGATTATTAGAGGAGTATGAGGATATTGTATAGTGTCACCCTAATTCTACTGACTTTATAGTGCAAAGTTTGCACCATAATACCTGTTTTCACCTGCAGGGGGTGCTGCAGAGAAAGTCAAGGATTACAACTCCTAATTCTTGTATAAAGAGGAAGAGAAGCTGTAGGCACCTGAAAAGCTTTTCTTTTACCTAGAGGACCCCCTTTTAGCTAAAGCCAAGATAATGGAAGAGTGTGTATAAAATATATAATTTTATTTGTTTCTAGGACTGCTTTCTCCAAGGATGGCATCTCTGCCACCATTATCCCAAAACCAGATGCCTCTATCGCCATCGGACAGCGCTATGGACTCAGCAACTTGGATGTTGCCAAAATTAACAAGTTATATGATTGCGGTAAGAACGTGGAATTCATAGAGCTCTACATATCAGGGTAGTCACTATTTTTCGATTAAATATACCTTGAGTGAACCCGGAGCATAAGAAAAAAAATCCAATCATACCTCTGTATGTGAATGGCCTGATTCTTGCGGTTGCCGATGTCCTGCTCTGTCTTGCTTTTTATACTGACAACCACTTTTCTAATCATGTCACTTTTATAGGTCTCTGCCGAACACTGCTCTCCGATCCTTCAGGATCCCTAGCATCTTCCAACTACCCCAATAATTATCCCGCTGCCAGCAGCTGCTTGTGGCTCATTCGTGTTCCATCAAACCAGGTAAGGCCACAATTCAGAGTATCAAAGGATTAAAAAGTTATTACTTAAAGTGAACTAAACTCATTCAGGGCCAGTTCACAGCAGAACGTGGTGCGGGAAACCTGCATTCTGTGTGCATTTCCCACACCGCGTTCAAAACGCACTGCAGTTCCCATCTGCAGCAGGTGTCAGTGTTAGGTTAACGACCCCCCCAAACGCGACCTGCAAAGTGCAGTGCGTTTGTCTGCACTGGGTGGCGTTATACAGTAGTGTAACAACACCCAGAGTATGAAAGGGGTTAACGTCGTTTAGGACATTCCATACCCGAACACAAAGGCAGCTACCGAACACTTCAATCAGCCGAACAAGGAACCCATACAAATAATTCTCCCCCAAATATGAGACAAGGCTCTGTCTTGAGGTTCAAGCAGGAATAAACTCATTTATTATCACACATGGACACAACAGATAAAATAACTCTTCCCCCCCCCACCCTTTAAAAGAGGGCGGGTTAAACTGTCCAATGACAAAGGACACACAAGTCAGGTGTGTTCAAAATTATCAGTAAACCATCTTATCAGCAGGGGCTGCTGGAGGAATCCCCCTCCCTCCATAGAGATAAACATCCCAAAATATCAGACACAATAGAACATTGGAATACAGCCACACCCCAAACATCACAGCAAAGAGTACACAAGATAATGAGACAGCACACATTATATATACATATATACAGCATTGAGTCTGACTAGCACAGATCATATTGGGGTTCTCATTCACCTTGTGCCCCTGTTAGTGACTCCCGTCACAATGGCATATTCAGGGTCCCAAGAGTCTGTGTGTCTTGGGGGACATGGACCTGAATCTAAAGTAATGCCACTACAAGGGTCCCCAGGCATACAGCTCACAACAAGCACCGTTCCCCCAAATGCCAGGGCCCATAATCGGTAGGCAAGAGGCTTGCATTCAGTCCCCTCCAAAAGCCTCTGTCCCGGCTAGGTCTGTCACAAGTAGTACCATGCAATCTGGTTGCTGTGCATTTTCTAAAGTAGTGCAAGTCTTAGGTTTGGTGCGGTCTGGCGCCCATTCAGATGAATGCGTCCCTGTGCGATTCATGTGAACCGCCCCTTAATCAGCATTAACTATTTTTCATCCTTTTGCTGCTAGCATTAGTAAACAGATAGGAAAGAATATTATAATTACCTATTTTGAACTTTTTTTTTACATTTCTTCATTTGCTTCCTGGTTTCAGGCCTAGTCCAAAATGATGTCCTACATCCCAGAAGTCTTCATGGGCATTTATTTTTCTTTTACCTGGAGGAGGGGCTTTCCAAGCTAAGCACACCCTCCTTTCTGCATGCCTGAGCTAAGGACAGATGGATTCCAAGAAGTAAATGCTACATGAATCATCTGCCCTTACTCAAGATTGCCACAGCTAGAACTGCTGGGGGGGGGGGGTTTAAAAGGATTTCTCAACAAAATAAATAACAGAGAGATGGATGGGTGAGTTTTCTGTAAATATTAAAAATGAATGAAATAGCGTTTTCAGTTTGTGGAGCTCAGATACAGTTAAGCTCCACTTTAACCACTTGCCCACCGCGCTATAGGTGAATGACAGCTACAGCACGGTTGTCCAGTTCTGGGAGGGCATCTACTGATATCCTCCCAGAACCGCGCCTCCCCCACTCGCGCCTGCTGCAGCATGCACCCGGCATGCTCTGTGATCGCTGTGTCCTTCAGACACAGATGATCACAGATCGGAGTAAAGAGCCAATCACAGCGACTCTTTACCACATGATCAGCTATGTCCAATCACAGCTGATCACGATGTAAACACACTTGCCACTTATTGACATCCCTTTCCTCGCGCTGCCACATCGTGAGGAGAGAGCCGGCAAGTGTGATAGGGGACATCCACACTGATAATCGGGGCACTGATCATCCTTGTCCTGATGATCAGTGCAGCATAGCTCCCAACTGTCCCTTTGGAGCAATGTCCCTCTGTCCCTCATTCCTCCTCATTTGTCCCTCATTTTGGTCTGATCTATATAGTTGTATATAAAATGCACTTTATATCTTTCAAAAAGTGTTTCCTAGTGCTAAACCTTTCATCCAATTTCTAAATTGTTGCATTTGTACATTTTAAAAGCCAATATAAAGTTATAATGGTAAAAAAAAGTCCATTTAATTAACCTTTTTTTTTGGTTATCTCCTTTAAGAGGGTGTGGCCGGGGGCGTGTCCTATGCCTACATACATTTGTTAGTGGGTGTCCCTCATTTCCATCTCAAAATGTTGGGAGGTATGAGTGCAGTCCCAACAGTGCCCATCAGTTTCGCCCATACGTGCCGTCTATCAGTGCTTCACATCAGTGCCCTTCAGTGCCACCTATCAGTGCTGCCTCATCAGCGCACATCTGTCTGTGAAGGAGAAAAATGACCTGTTTGCAAAATTTTATAACAAAAAGAAAAACGTGTTGTTTTTTTCTTTCCAAATTTTTGGTCTTTTGGTCGTTTGTTTAGCAAAAAAAAATCCACAGTGGTGATAAAATATCACCAAAAGAAAGCTCTATTTGTGTGCCCGGTAGGCAAGTGGTTGACAGAGAGACGCTCCTCTTGGTGACATCTCTTTTTTCCTCTAGGTCTTCCTGCAATTCCTTGCCTTTGATGTCCAGAACTCAGCAGGCTGTGCTTCTGATTACCTGAGGATCTACGATGGGCCCACCACGTCCTCCCCAGTGTTATTGGACAGAGCCTGTGGAGCCATCCAGCTTCCCCCTATGGTCTCTACAACCAACAAAATGCTCCTTGAATTTGTCAGCGACAACAGTACCGCGGCCACCGGGTTCAAGGCTTCATACAGCACTGGTAAGGGTGCACACAACAAAGCCGAACTTTACCCCATTTTTATGATGTGATGTTCTGAAATTAAAAAAATCCTAAAATGTGATAAAAGAGAACCTTTAGGGCTCATTCACACAAACCTTGCAAAGCAGTCTGCATTTGGATCGCTGTTCAGAGAGCATTTGATAAATGGCGAGGAGGCATTGTATCATCGTATCACCTTCTCACTGCCTGCTGTGACCCTTTGAACCCTGTGACCGCTTGAATGGGTCACGCTTGGCGGGTGCTACGCCCACCAAAAGCGGCAGGGGTATAATTCCTGCCACAGCTGTAAAGCATGTGTACAACCCCTGGCCTCTGCAGCTAAAGGGGGTGAGGTTGGGGAAGCCATAAAAATGCAGCTCAACTGCGGGGCATTACCACCTCACAGCCGCTATTATGAACAAGCCCTTGCTGGGGGCTTTACAAAGGCTTCCATTGCATAGCTCCCTATGAGATGCTAGTTGTCACTGTCCTGGTCACTGGTGTCACTGGCAGGGATAAGCATGCAGATCTGGAGCAGCAGAATAAAGTCAGGGCACCTAATTCTATACTTATTCTATGTCAGTGACTCAGAAATACTGCCATGGAATCAGATCAGCCAGGAAACTAGCAGCAGCAGTGAGCAGTATATTATATCAGTAAGGTCTCATTCACACAGGACAATTTTTTCCTCTCTTGGACGCTTTTGCTCTAGGGAAGGAAAACGCAGCTTAAAAACGCTCCTAAAGCCTCATTTTTCCATAAATGTATGCGCATTCACGCTTTTGGCTTTAATGCATTCTATTGGCCAGAATATTAATCTATTCTGGCCATTAAAATGCATTAATGTGCAAACGCGCCTAAATACATTTAGCCTTAATGTGCGTTAATGCACGTCTGCCTTTTTTTCCGTCCAAAATTTCCAACTTTTGAGCATGCAAGTAATGGGGGTGGGGGGGGGGGTTCTGCCTCTAAATGCTTCTGTTGAGCAGAATGGGAATTCAGCCCATCCCTGCTGAACTGGCCAAATATCAATCCAACTTTGGCCAGCTGGGACAAATATAGAGAAATCTTTTCAGCAGGAACATAGACAGCAATAAAAACCTGACAGGCATTGTAACCCTTTACTGGTCAGCTCTTTGGCTGAAGGCTGCATGGCCTTATATCCATTTCAGTAATCTACTGACATAAGTGCTATAATGGTATAATGTCAATCGAGAGCTGTCTTTTTTTTTTTTAAGATATATTTATTGAGTTTTTCCACAAAACATACATAAAAAACACAAGTCAAAAGAAAGAGAAAAAAAAGGGAATCTACATTCCAATTAGTGACCATGCGGGGTCTCACAAATAAAGGATTGTTAGTATGTGACAACAGAGAATTACACATGTAACAGGGTTACACACTCCAATTCAAAATTGCATGGTAAATATAGACAACAATGAACAAATCTTAAAGTGATTGTAAAGCTTTAATTTTTTTTTCATTAAAATAATAACCATGTGATACCGTATTTATCAGCGTATAATTTTAAGAGGGAGGTTTCAGGGAAAAAAATCTTACATTTTAAATAAAGAACTTTGAGGCAAAATAAGGGTCAGTGCCCATCATTGAAGCCTGATCAGTGCCCATCTGCAGCCTCGCCATTGCCAATCATTGCAGCCTCACCAGTGCCCATCTGCAGCCTCGTATTGCCCATCATTGCAGCCTGATCACTGCCCATCTTTGCAGCGTCGCCACTGCCCATCATTGCAGCCTCACCAGTGCCCATCTGCAGCCTCACCAGTGCCGGATTAGACAGAGCCGGATCTCCTGTGTTACGCCCTGTGATGGACATCTGTCCAATGCGGTCATTTCTTGGAATGTCTGAAATGTCTTTACCAAGCCTGCTGTATATTTCAGTGGGTTCTGACTGCAAAATATATATCTTTCATGTGTTTCTATCTTATCTCTTATTTGTTTAATAGTTTTGGTTTGATTGAATTGCATTTCAGTAATTTTATTTTCCTTATTTTAGTGACCTGTGGCTCAGAGCTGAGCAACCCAATGGGCACATTCTCTACTCCCAACTACCCCTCTAACTATCCTGCCTATATGGACTGTACCTGGGTAGTGACGGCCCCGATTGGTTATCAAGTGAGTACCCAGAATGACAGGTTATAGAAACCCTAACAATTTACTTTTTCAATTTGGTCTTATTTGGTGTGGATCTGGTGATGAGCTTTCTGTAGTATGAGAGCACCTTGTATTAAAATGGAGTTCCATCCATTTTTTCATGATCACTGTAAGACAATGCCCACCCGCAGAACAGTATGTAATGTACAGCTGCACGATTCTGGCTAAAATTGGCTAAAATGAGAATCTAGATTTTTTTTTTTTTTGCTTAGAATAAAGATCACGATTCTCGCAACGTAACATCATCTTTCACATTATACAAAAACAATTGGGCTAACTTTACTGTTTCCTATTTTTAAATTCATTAAAGTGTTTTTTTTCCCCAAAAAAATTGCATTTGAAAGACCGCTGCGCAAATGCAGTGTGATCTAAAATATTGCAACAACAGCCATTTTAGTCTCTAGCGTCTCTGCGAAAAAAAAAAATATATATATATATATAATATTTGGGATTCTAAGTAATTTTCTAGCAAAAAATGCTCATTTTAACTTGTAAGCAACAAGTGTCAGAAAAAGGTTTAGTTTGGTTAAACGGACCTCATTTACAGACCGAAGTTCATTCCTTTGATCTAAAAGAAGCCTAAGTGATGTTGTCAAAAACTTGGCAGGTTGTCAGGTTTTTTTTTGACAGCTCTCAGTTGTGCACAGAGAAGGCTCTGCGCTGAATCGAGGAAATGCTGTTTTAAGATCGTGAGGGGGGTTGAATCACGATCTCGATTCTTTAACGATTAATCGTGCAGCTCTAATGTAATGGCAATCATTTTTTATTTTATTTTGTTGCTAAATATCTTCTTTTTCTCTGTGCAGTCTGCACTTCCTGTCCCGGCCGCCTAAGCAATTTCCTCATTAGGCATTTCCCTAGGACTCCTGGGATATCGTCACCACCTATCCCAGAAGTCCTAAGAATGGCTAACAATGAAATCTCGCGATACAGAAAGTTCTGTGTTCATGGACAGGTTGCCATAACAACGGGGTGGAAAATTCTGCCAATGCCGTCAAACAGCACGCTGCGCCACGCAGTGTCCTTACTGCGCAGGCGCGAGACAGCTGCTCAGCTGCCTATGCAAATCTTAAAAGAATGGCACAGACTGGTCAGAAAAAAACAACTTGGTTGATCCATTCATCACTCGAAATTATCCAGGGAAGTCCACCCAGTTTGCTGAGTGCAATTGTCCAATAATCGTATGTTTTAATTCCATTACAGGTCTCTGTAAATGTGACAGACTTCAACGTGGAGTACAGGAACACCTGCAGTTTTGACTATATGCTTGTTTTCAATGGACCAAAGACCACCTCCCCTTTGATGGGAAAATTTTGTGGCAAAAGCACCATACCTACCTTAACCTCCACAGGAAATACCCTTGTTTTTCAGTTCCACAGTGATGAGTCCATTCAACTCAACGGGTTCTTCGCCAAATATGCCTTTGGTAAGTATATCGGAAAAGTTTTTTGAGACCGGAGACACATCTAATGCCGGGTATTTTATCCTTTGGTAGTAAAACGAAGGGATTATAATTAAAGGCTAAGGCCAGCTAAAGCCTTTTATATTATTTTGGAAAGAGTGGTGGTGTAGTTGCTCTCAGTGTCCCCATTGGGGAGATTTTCCCTCTTCATATCAGGACAAGAAATGATGATTCAGCAAAAGAACAAGCAATACTAGGGGCCCTGTATGCAGATAGTATACTAGTAGAACATAAAGGGGTTGATTTACAAAAAAAAAAAAAATTTAGGCTGTTCACTTTGCATGCTAAGTTGCACTTCGCCTATTTTCCTTTATTAAATCAGCCTCAAAGTGTGACTGATTGAGGTGTGTGTAAACCCTAACAAAGCAGCAGCTCTGATTTCCTGCCTTTTGGTCTGCTAAATATTCCATTCCATCCATTCCTTTTCCAACCATTCTTTTTGAAAAAGTTCCTGATGATTCTGACAGAAATCTTGGCAGCTGATAGCTTCCTTTATTCTCAAATAGGATTTCATGGAACCCTTGGGTTCCTCCAGAAGTTTCTAGAGGTTCCTTGAGCTGTGGCTGGTTGACCTCCTATTTGATGATGCCTCCATAGTTCTGGGGTCAGTGCTACTTGGCAGTACCAGCTGCAGGATACCAATGATCTTTTTAACTTTCTGTAAGAGCCCATTCTGACCACTTCTGTAAGGAACATTCTTTCCATTGATCACCAATGTAAGAGGCATTTTTACCACTGACCCTCAAAGAATTGGTTTTAGCAAGGGTTCCCCGAAGACCTAAAAATTCATTCAAAGGTTCCTCAAAGGGTTGAGAAAGTCTGCTCTAGACTGCCTGTGTGCAGTCTCCTGAGTTACATTGTTCCCATTTATCTCTATAGATTTCAGAACCCCCTTCGGCAGCCATTCACAACTCTATAGATTGGTAGGGGTTCATTTAGCTGTGAGTGATTGGCCTCCCTTTTGATGGTCCTTGCAATTTGTCTGAAGCCAATGCCATTTTGGCATGACATCAGTGATGTTTTAATCTGTAAGTGTGTCTGCAAATTTATTTCAAGGGTTACTCCTGATTAAAAAGGTTGAGGCTGGCTCCTCTACGCTATGGAGAAGGGGGGTTTCTATAGTGCCGTCATAAGGTGACACCGCTGCTCCTCCATAATTACAATATGGTAAGCGAATGTTGTCGTGCAAGGACAGGAAGTGTGTTCCAGGCAGACTTACTAGGTGAAAATAAAGGGGGAAAAAATCCTAGAAAAGGAAAGCAATGCAGCCATCACATCTAAGGACTAGGAAGCTACAATATATAATTGTGTTCCTGGATTTGGATAGGCTTTCATTTATTCATTGCGTAGGCATTTTTTTTTTTTGTGCCTTACAGTTGTGGTACAATTCTAGATGTGAGCAGAAGAAGCTATAGGTGAAATTAGAGTTTACAGCTCCTAGTCTAGGTAAACCCAGTTTGATCCGCTATTGAGCAATAAACACCTGTTCATATCTGGAACATCGTCTTGCTTTTATTTAAAATTTGATCAATACTCTAAATCCATTTTTATGTTTTCTTTCTAGTGAAACAAAAATAAGAGGAGGAAGCCAAATCTATAAGAGAAGATATACTGCAATTCAAGTTTTGGTTTTATTTGTTATTTACACATGCCTACTCTTGGTTGTGTCCGCATGTTGATAATTAAATAAATTATAATGTGATTTTTAAGTGATTTAATAAATATTAATAATTAAATACCATACATTTATGCTGGTGCACCATTGTCTTTGCCTAAAGTTCTATTACTTTGTCATGTAACGTAGCAGGACTGAGATATTTACAATAAGGGCTTGTTCACACTTGGCAAAATTTCTGACGCTCAACAAACGCTCCTATAGCGTTTGTATGGTGTTAGTATGGGTGTCAGAGAGGCGTCAATGAGCTTTAGAATGGGGCATTTTGCAAGCGCTAAAAAAAAAGCCCTATGCACGCATGCATGCAACGTTTCATAGCGTTTGATTAGCATTAGGGCGCATTAAAACTGCTGCACGATGGAAAGTGACAGATATAAACAAATTTTAATGCACCGCAATCGCACCAAAAACGCCTGCCAGAGAGTTTGCCGAGCGTTACCATAGACTTAAATGGGAGGCATTGAAAGTTTTCCAACGCCTCCTGACTTGACATGAGGCTTCAATTTTGAAGCGACGCGAACGCTTAGTGTGAACAGCGCAATGAACTGATGTTTGGGTTAAACTGACTTTCTTTTTGTCCATTGAGGGCCACTTGAATTCTTAAACCTTCGGGTTATACTGTCACCTACAGCAGGATTGGATAATGGAAAACAAAAAAGACTGTTGGCCACCCCAGGATAACCCCTCACATTACCAGCATGCCTCAGATGTTTGCTAGTGTCCTGGAGAGATAGACATCTTTTTGTCCTGCTCTGCTGTAAAAGACTAACCTATTATTTATTACTACTACTCTTCTCTACATCACTGCTAGAACCAGTTTCTTTGAATTGAACTGCTGCATCCAGAACCCATTAGACTTGACCTTACAGGGCTAGCCTGGAAGTGACCTTTTTGGCGATTGGGTTCCACATAAGACATATTCCAAATCCCATTTTGGTAACAAGTTGGTTGCAGACAGCTCTCCAGGTCCATAGCTGCTAGCATTGCCAGAGTGTTTACCCTGTCACCAGTGCCTCACTCTGGGAGTAGGCCAGACAGGTTGAGCACCAGGAGCTACCCAATTTGCTTGGATCGTCGGGCAGCTTTTAAAAAAATTCCCACTTACTGCCAATTCTCACCATGGAGGGGTTTAATGCTGCAAATCTGAATGTTCATGTCATCAGAGCCACAAGAAAACTCTAATCTTTGATCAGTGCCTGCTGCCTGTTTTCATGGACTGTGTTCACATCTGATTCTCTCCTGCTACCAGCTTTTTGGGTTTCATGAGTGTCTGAGTCCTTTGCCTAATACTCACCACTTAACTGGATTCTATACACGTGGCAGGGAATTGCAGTCCCGCTATACTGGATGTCCATGCCCACACACTACTAAT
Organism: Lithobates clamitans; assembly: GCA_037952925.1. Classification (NCBI taxonomy): domain Eukaryota; kingdom Metazoa; phylum Chordata; class Amphibia; order Anura; family Ranidae; genus Lithobates; species Lithobates clamitans. The sequence continues at coordinate 47,620 of JBBGZY010001809.1, read as the reverse complement.
GCTGCTTACAGCATGCACATTGATGTCGCCCAACATCATGTTGGCTTCTGATTTTTGAGTCCTTCCAATCTTATTCAAGTTTACGGTCTCAAGGATCAGGTTCAACTTTTCTTGTCAAGATACAGCCTACTAGATCTGTGATATGAAATCAGAGATGGATTAAGGCAGAACGGGGCTTTGGCATTCCCATCCCTTCCATTGACAGGCACATAGAGGCTGCCCTATTTCCTCTGCCTGGCATGGCCCCATCAGAAGGTTGCAGCTGGGAGCCCTGAACATCCATACCCTAAGCTCCTGTCTATGTTGTGGATGATACAGCTCTGGTCAGAATAAGGCACCCAGCTAGATTAAAGCTGAATTTCAGGTATGTATTTTATAGCAACATTACATTGGTCCAGCGTGGACCAATGTAAGTATGCATAATCCATACCTGTACGATCTAGGGGACTCCAAAGATGTTGTGGTCATTGTATTAGCTGAGATTACTACAGGGATCCTCTGGTTCCACAGTGGTCCCATGTGTATGGCTTATGCATATTTACATTGGTCCAAGTTGGACTAATGTAACTATGCTATAAAATTCATACCTGGAATTCAGCTTCAAAGAAGTAGTACATAATGGAAGCTACTAAAAGACATGGTGAAGGTGTTACTTAGATATTTGCATTTGTTTTAACCTGGGACAGGAAAATTAGAGATTGATATAGAAATGATTCTTTATATTGTGCATTTACATTAAGAGAATCCTATGCAACTATGGAGTCTGCCATTATGCCATTTTGCCTGGCCATCATGCTGATCCCACAGATCTAATTCTGACCCAAAACTAGTAAGAGTTGAATTTTTAGTGGGCGGCGATGTACTGGTCAGCATATAAATTGCTTTGGTCCACAATCAAATTATACAGATCTTCTGCGAAAAATAGCTAAAAAAAATAAATCAAAGGGAGTTGTTAAATTTGCTTTTTCCACCTGAATTCCGGGTTGGCCAGTGAATGGGGGAAGTACGATGATGAAGAATCTGGGGGCTGCCAATCAGGATTTGTAAGCACATCAGGAAGGACACTATGGGGGTTATTTACAAAAGGCAAACTGAAAATGCACTTGGAAGTGCAATTGCTGTAGATCTGAGAGGAAGATCTGAAATGAGGGGAAACTCTGCTGATTTTATCATCCAATCATTTGCAAGCTAAATGCTGTTTTTTATATTCCTTGCATGTCCCCCTCAGATCTACAGTGACTGCACTTGAAAGTGCACTGTATTTTCAAGTGCCCTTGTAGTGCAAAGTGGATTTGCCTTTCGTAAATACCCCCCTATGGTCCTGTATTCAAATTCTTGGTAACTGTGGGACGCTAGCCTTTGCACCAGCTTGGACTGCATTTATGGGACTCGCCACCTCATCACGTGATACTGCAGTGCTGGTGTGTAAAATGCCAGGATGTACTAGGCCACTGGTGCCTACCAGATCACCAAAAGGTAGTATGGTTCTAGTACTTGGACCTTGCTGAATATGAGACAAGTCATGTATTCCTAGCCCTTCAGCTACCTGGGGTCGGGGTACACCTGACCTTAGCAGGGATCTCTTCTCCATTGACCGGGCACCCTGACGGGGTGCCGCTACTTTCTACAGATTCGTATTTCAAGGTGGATTCTATCAGACAGGCTTCCCCTTCGCTCTCATCCGACACGCCCCACACTATATAAGGCCGCCTGCGTGGTGGCCTTGTGTAGTCATTTGATTTAAGTTAGATAGAGTAGGCAGGCGAGTCAGTTAGCTGCACTTACAGTGTATTGTGTATATATATATATGCATCCTAGGTGTTGTATATATGTATAAATATATATATACACTGTATTCAGTCTATATATACACTGTATCCGTTCCTGTTATTCTCTTCCTACTGACAGGCAGGCAGGTGTATTTACAGCTGCCTGAAGAAAATTGCTGGTGTTCTTCTGATCCTATTAGTACCACAGGCAGGCAGCTACAGTATTTACAGTTAGTGTACTGTGTCCTCTGCACAGTGTGCACCTAAAGCTACCTGAAGATAATTGCTGTTGTTATGATCCTATTAATACCACAGGCAGGCAGCTGCAGTATTTATAGTTAGTGTACTGTGTCCTCTGCACAGTGTGCACCTAAAGCTACCTGAAGATAATTGCTGTTGTTATGATCCTATTAACCACTTGACGACCGCCTCACGCCGATGTACGTCGGCAAAGTGGCACGGACAGGCAAAATCACGTACAGGGTACGTGATTTGCCTTCCGCGGGTGGGGGGTCCGATCGGACCCCCCCCCGGTGCCCGAGGCGGTCGTCGTTTGTCCAGCGGCGATCGGTGATGAGGGGGAGACCATCCGTTCGTGGCCCCCCCCTCGCGATCGCCGCCGGCCAATGAGAACACTCCTTTGCTGCTGTATGCTAAACAGCAGCAAAGGAAGTGATGTCATCTCCCCTCGGGTCGGTATTTTCCGTTCCGGCCCGAGGAGAGACGACAAGTATGTGAGTGCACAAACACTACACACACAGTAGAACATGCCAGTCACACAAATCACCCCGATCCCCCCCCCGATCGCCCCCCGATCCCCCCCCAATCACCCCCCCCCCCCCCTGTCACAAATTGACACCAGCAGTTTTTTTTTTTTTTTTTTGTTTTTTTTTCTGATTACTGCATAGTGTCAGTTTGTGACAGTGACAGTGTTGGGACAGTGTATATTACCCCCCTTTAGGTCTAGGGTACCCCCCTAACCCCCCCTAATAAAGTTTTAACCCCTTGATCACCCCCTGTCACCAGTGTCGCTAAGCGATCATTTTTCTGATCGCTGTATTAGTGTCGCTGGTGACGCTAGTTAGTGAGGTAAATATTTAGGTTCGCCGTCAGCGTTTTATAGCGTCAGGGACCCCCATATACTACCTAATAAATGTTTTAACCCCTTGATTGCCCCCTAGTTAACCCTTTCACCACTGATCACTGTATAACCGTTACGGTTGACGCTGGTTAGTTCGTTTATTTTTTATAGTGTCAGGGCACCCGCCGTTTATTACCGAATAAAGGTTTAGCCCCCCGATCGCCCGGCGGTGATATGCGTCGCCCCAGGCAGCGTCAAATTAGCGCCAGTACCGCTAACACCCACGCACGCAGCATGCGCCTCCCTTAGTGGTATAGTATCTGAACGGATCAATATCTGATCCGATCAGATCTATACTAGCGTCCCCAGCAGTTTAGGGTTCCCAAAAACGCAGTGTTAGCGGGATCAGCCCAGATACCCGCTAGCACCTGCGTTTTGTCCCTCCGCCCGGCCCACCCAAGTGCAGTATCGATCGATCACTGTCACTTACAAGGCACTAAACGCATAACTGCAGCGTTCGCAGAGTCAGGCCTGATCCCTGCGATCGCTAACAGTTTTTTTGGTAGCATTTTGGTGAACTGGCAAGCACCAGCCCCAGGCAGCGTCAGGTTAGCGCCAGTACCGCTAACACCCACGCACGCACCATACACCTCCCTTAGTGGTATAGTATCTGAACGGATCAATATCTGATCCGATCAGATCTATACTAGCGTCCCCAGCAGTTTAGGGTTCCCAAAAACGCAGTGTTAGCGGAATCAGCCCAGATACCTGCTAGCACCTGCGTTTTGCCCCTCCGCCCGGCCCAGCCCAGCCCACCCAAGTGCAGTATCGATCGATCACTGACACTTACAAAACACTAAACGCATAACTGCAGCGTTCGCAGAGTCAGGCCTGATCCCTGCGATCGCTAACAGTTTTTTTTGTAGCGTTTTGGTGAACTGGCAAGCACCAGCCCCAGGCAGCGTCAGATTAGCGCCAGTACCGCTAACAACCACGCACGCACTGTACACCTCCCTTAGTGGTATAGTATCTGATCGCATCAATATCTGATCCGATCAGATCTATACTAGCGTCACCAGCAGTTTAGGGTTCCCAAAAACGCAGTGTTAGCGGGATCAGCCCAGATACCTGCTAGCACCTGCGTTTTGCCCCTCCGCCCGGCCCAGCCCACCCAAGTGCAGTATCGATCGATCACTGTCACTTACAAAACACTAAACGCATAACTGCAGCGTTCGCAGAGTCAGGCCTGATCCCTGCGATCGCTAACAGTTTTTTGGTAGTGTTTTGGTGAACTGGCAAGCACCAGCGGCCTAGTACACCCCGGTCGTAGTCAAACCAGCACTGCAGTAACACTTGGTGACGTGGCGAGTCCCATAAGTGCAGTTCAAGCTGGTGAGGTGGCAAGCACAAGTAGTGTCCCGCTGCCACCAAGAAGACAAACACAGGCCCGTCGTGCCCATAATGCCCTTCCTGCTGCATTCGCCAATCCTAATTGGGAACCCACCGCTTCTGCAGCGCCCGTACTTCCCCCATTCACATCCCCAACCAAATGCAGGCGGCTGCATGAGAGGCATTTTTATGTCCTCCCGAGTACCCCTACCCAACGAACCCCCCAAAAAAGATGTCGTGTCTGCAGCAAGCGAGGATATAGGCGTGACACCCGCTATTATTGTCCCTCCTGTCCTGACAATCCTGGTCTTTGCATTGGTGAATGTTTTGAACGCTACCATGCACTAGTTGAGTATTAGCGTAGGGTACAGCATTGCACAGACTAGGCACACTTTCACAGGGTCTCCCAAGATGCCATCGCATTTTGAGAGACCCGAACCTGGAACCGGTTACCGTTATAAAAGTTAGTTACAAAAAAAGTGTAAAAAAAAAAAAAATATGAAATAAAAAAAAATAGTTGTTGTTTTATTGTTCTCTCTCTCTCTATTCTCTCTCTCTATTGTTCTGCTCTTTTTTACTGTATTCTATTCTGCAATGTTTTATTGTTATTGTTATTGTTATTGATTGTTATTGTTATTGTTATTATGTTTTATCATGTTTGTTTTTCAGGTGTGTAATTATTTACACTTTACTGTGCTTTATTGTTAACCATTGTTAACCATTTTTTTGTCTTCAGGTACGCCATTCACGACTTTGAGTGGTTATACCAGAATGATGCCTGCAGGTTTAGGTATCATCTTGGTATCATTCTTTTCAGCCAGCGGTCGGCTTTCATGTAAAAGCAATCCTAGCGGCTAATTAGCCTCTAGACTGCTTTTACAAGCCGTGGGAGGGAATGCCCCCCCCCCACCGTCTTCCGTGTTTTTCTCTGGCTCTCCTGTCTCAACAGGGAACCTGAGAATGCAGCCGGTGATTCAGCCAGCTGACCATAGAGCTGATCAGAGACCAGAGTGGCTCCAAACATCTCTATGGCCTAAGAAACCGGAAGCTACGAGTATTTCATGACTTAGATTTCGCCGGATGTAAATAGCGCCATTGGGAAATTGGGGAAGCATTTTATCACACCGATCTTGGTGTGGTCATTTGCTTTGAGGGCAGAGGAGAGATCTAGGGTCTAATAGACCACAATTTTTTCAAAAAAGAGTACCTGTCACTACCTATTGCTATCATAGGGGATATTTACATTCCCCGAGATAACAATAAAAATGATTAAAAAAAAAAATATGAAAGGAACAGTTTAAAAGTAAGAATAAAAAAGCAAAAAAATAATAAAGAAAAAAAAAAAAAAAAAAAAAACACCCCTGTCGCCCCCTGCTCTCGCGCTAAGGCGAACGCAAGCGGCGGTCTGTCGTCAAACGTAAACAGCAATTGCACCATGCATGTGAGGTATCACCGCGAAGGCCAGATCGAGTGCAGTAATTTTTCCAGTAGACCTCCTCTGTAAATCTAAAGTGGTAACCTGTAAAGGCTTTTGAAGGCTTTTAAACATGTATTTATTTTGTTGCCACTGCACGTTTGTGCGCAATTTTAAAGCATGTCATGTTTGGTATCCATGTACTCGGCCTGAGATCATCTTTTTTATTTCATCAAACATTTGGGCAATATAGCGTGTTTTAGTGCATTAAAATTAAAAAAAGTGTGTTTTTTCCCCAAAAAATGCGTTTGAAAAATCGCTGCGCAATTACTGTGTGAAAAAAAAAAATGAAACACCCACCATTTTAATCTGTAGGGCATTTGCTTTAAAAAAATATATAATGTTTGGGGGTTCAAAGTAATTTTTTTGCAAAAAAAAAAAAACTTTTTCATGTAAACAATAAGTGTCAGAAAGGGCTTTGTCTTCAAGTGGTTAGAAGAGTGGGTGATGTGTGACATAAGCTTCTAAATGTTGTGCATAAAATGCCAGGACAGTTCAAAACCCCCCCAAATGACCCCATTTTGGAAAGTAGACACCCCAAGCTATTTGCTGAGAGGCATGTCGAGTCCATGGAATATTTTATATTGCGACACAAGTTGCGGGAAAGAGACAAATTTTTTTTTTTTTTTTTTTTTTTTGCACAAAGTTGTCACTAAATGATATATTGCTCAAACATGCCATGGAAATATATGAAATTACACCCCAAAATACATTCTGCTGCTTCTCCTGAGTACGGGGATACCACATGTGTGAGACTTTTTGGGAGCCTAGCCGCGTACGGGACCCCGAAAACCAAGCACCGCCTTCAGGCTTTCTAAGGGCGTGAATTTTTGATTTCACTCTTCACTGCCTATCACAGTTTCGGAGGCCATGGAATGCCCAGGTGGCACAAAACCCCCCCAAATGACCCCATTTTGGAAAGTAGACACCCCAAGCTATTTGCTGAGAGGTATAGTGAGTATTTTGCAGACCTCACTTTTTGTCACAAAGTTTTGAAAATTGAAAAAAGAAAAAAAAAAATGTTTTTTCTTGTCTTTCTTCATTTTCAAAAACAAATGAGAGCTGCAAAATACTCACCATGCCTTTCAGCAAATAGCTTGGGGTGTCTACTTTCCAAAATGGGGTCATTTGGGGGGGTTTTGTGCCACCTGGGCATTCTATGGCCTCCGAAACTGTGATAGGCAGTAAAGAGTGAAATCAAAAATTTTCACCCTTAGAAATCCTGAAGGCAGTGATTGGTTTTTGGGGTCCAGTACGCGGCTAGGCTCCCAAAAAGTCCCACACATGTGGTATCCCCATACTCAGGAGAAGCAGCTAAATGTATTTTGGGGTGCAATTCCACATATGCCCATGGCCTGTGTGAGCAATATATCATTTAGTGACAACTTTATGAAAAAAAAAAAAAAAAAAAAGTGTCACTTTCCCGCAACTTGTGTCAAAATATAAAATATTCCATGGACTCAATATGCCTCTCAGCAAATAGCTTGGGGTGTCTACTTTCCAAAATGGGGTCATTTTGGGGGGTTTTGTGCCACCTGGGCATTCCATGGCCTCCGAAACTGTGATAGGCAGTGAAGAGTGAAAGCAAAAATTTACACCCTTAGAAATCCTGAAGTCGGTGATTGGTTTTCGGGGCCCCGTACGCGGCTAGGCTCCCAAAAAGTCCCACACATGTGGTATCCCCATACTCAGGAGAAGCAGCTAAATGTATTTTGGGGTGCAATTCCACATAGGCCCATGGCCTGTGTGAGCAATATATCATTTAGTGACGACTTTTTGTAAATATTTTTTTTTTTTTTTTTTTTTGTCATTTTTCAATCACTTGGGACAAAAAAAATAAATATTCAATGGGTTCAACATGCCTCTCAGCAATTTCCTTGGGGTGTCTACTTTCCAAAATGGGGTCATTTGGGGGGGTTTTGTACTGCCCTGCCATTTTAGCACCTCAAGAAATGACATAGGCAGTCATAAACTAAAAGCTGTGTAAATTCCAGAAAATGTACCCTAGTTTGTAGACGCTATAACTTTTGCGCAAACCAATAAATATACACTTATTGACATTTTTTTTACCAAAGACATGTGGCCGAATACATTTTGGCCTAAATGTATGACTAAAATTTAGTTTATTGGATTTTTTTTATAACAAAAAGTAGAAAATATCATTTTTTTTCAAAATTTTCGGTCTTTTTCCGTTTATAGCGCAAAAAATAAAAACCGCAGAGGTGATCAAATACAATCAAAAGAAAGCTCTATTTGTGGGAAGAAAAGGACGCAAATTTCGTTTGGGTACAGCATTGCATGACCGCGCAATTAGCAGTTAAAGCGACGCAGTGCCAAATTGGAAAAAGACCTCTGGTCCTTAGGCAGCATAATGGTCCGGGGCTCAAGTGGTTAATACCACAGGCAGGCAGCTGCAGTATTTACAGTTAGTGTACTGTGTCCTCTGCACAGTGTGCACCTAAAGCTACCTGCAGAATTCTTCACTAGTGTACCTTTGTTTGGACATTTTTTGCCACTAAATTAACAGGTACCTAGTGCGATTCATGGGAAAAAGAGCACATGGCTGTCAAGGACCACTATAAATAAAATTTGCCTGCTAGTGCTAGCAGAGTTCAGGCCTGATTTTGCTAACACTGAGGTTTTGTGTGCAATGTATCACATGTGGCAGTGATCTAATGACACTGCACTTGTTCAGGGGGCATAGGGGCTAAACATAAGTGCTGGCAGGGAACGACTAACACTGTGTTTTAGAACACTATACTATACACCAACGTCTGCTCTACTGACACTGTCCACTGCTCTAATGACACCATCCATTGCCCCACTGACACCAACCTGTGCCCTACTGACCCATCCACTGCCCTACTGACACCGACCACTGCCCTACTGACACTGTTCACACACCATCCACTGTCCTACTGACAAAGTACAAGTACATCCCCCTACTGACTGACACCATCCATTGCCCTATTGACACCAACCTTCACTTTTAAGAAAGGCCACGTTCTTATTTTTTACAGTGACAGTGTTAATACACTGTTAATCAAGGCATATTTTATTAATACAAGCTTTGATTTTATGTAAAGCAGAGTTCCACCCATTTCTATGTTTATTAAAAGTGAGCAGCTACAAAAAGTTTAGCTGCTGACTTTAAATAAACAGACACTCACCATTCCCACGGTCCAACGATGCGGCTGTCTGAAGCCTCGCTTCTCTCCTTCTCCTCTCCGCGGCACTGGCATTGCAAGGGTGGGCATCCGGCTGTGACAGCTTGTGGCTTCACAGCCTGATGCGCACTGCACATGCACGAGTTGCGCCGCGTGTTCTGAATGGCCATGCAATGTTCTGGGGCCTATGACGTGTCCCAGAAGATTGTAGGGAGGGAGGGGGGAGAGGAGAATTTCCACTCGGCACCACATCAACACTAGGTACCCGCTCCCCCGCCCCCCCAAAAAATGACATGCCAAATGTGGCATGTCAGGGGGTCATGATTACTTAAAGCAGAAGTTCCACTTTTGGGTGGAACTCCGTTTTAACCGTGCTCCTTTAAGCCCCTACCACTGTTTGTGCAATTTGGCCACACCCAATGTTTAGCATTACTATTCTCCTTGGTGCACTCAGGTCTTTTGCAATCCTATAGTGTATAATACAAAAAAAGTGTTCAGGTTTGGCTTGAAGAAAAGGGCTGCCCTATGCACACATGTCGCTCAAAAGAAGCTCCTGCTCCTTTTTAGGCAACAAGCTTGGCGCAATTTTTAACAGTGCAGTTCTATCAAGCGACAGTCATGGCAGAATTGCCATTAAGAATAATGTCACCCAAAAGCTTGTTCTGCAGCAATTTGGAATCGTGGGCAGTTTTACAGCGATTCTGCCCACAATTTAAAATCGCCTTACATGAATTGGGCCTTAGCGACCAGACCTTTAAAACTCCTATAGCCAGGCTTGCTTCTAAGTCAGTATGTGTGTATAGGTACAGGACAATGGGAGTAGGGATGAGCTTCGAGTTCGAGTCGAACATCGCCTGTTCGACCGTTCGTTGAATTGCGAACGTTAGGGGCCGTTCGCACCACATTCGAGTGGCGCGTCATGGCCCATAATTCACTGCGGCATCGCAGTGCATTGCTGGCTGACGATTGGCCAAGCATGCACTATGACCCGCATGCTTGGCCAATCATAGTGCCGTCTGTACAGAGAGCCGTAATTGGCCAAAGCCAGGGTGGTTTGGCCAATTATGGCTCAGGGGGTTTAGTACACGCCCCACACTATATAAGGCCGCCTGCGTGGTGGCCTTGTGTAGTCATTTGATTTAAGTTAGATAGAGTAGGCAGGCGAGTCAGTTAGCTGCACTTACAGTGTATTGTGTATATATATATATGCATCCTAGGTGTTGTATATATGTATAAATATATATATATACACTGTATTCAGTCTATATATACACTGTATCCGTTCCTGTTATTCTCTTCCTACTGACAGGCAGGCAGGTGTATTTACAGCTGCCTGAAGAAAATTGCTGGTGTTCTTCTGATCCTATTAGAACCACAGGCAGGCAGCTACAGTATTTACAGTTAGTGTACTGTGTCCTCTGCACAGTGTGCACCTAAAGCTACCTGAAGATAATTGCTGTTGTTATGATCCTATTAATACCACAGGCAGGCAGCTGCAGTATTTATAGTTAGTGTACTGTGTCCTCTGCACAGTGTGCACCTAAAGCTACCTGAAGATAATTGCTGTTGTTATGATCCTATTAATACCACAGGCAGGCAGCTGCAGTATTTACAGTTAGTGTACTGTGTCCTCTGCACAGTGTGCACCTAAAGCTACCTGAGGAAAATTGGTGGTGTTCTTCTGATCCTATTAGTACCACAGGCAGGCAGCTGCAGTATTTACAGTTACTGTAGTGCGTCCTCTGCACAGTGTGCCCATAAAGCTACCTGAAGAAAATTGGTGGTGTTCTGATCCTATTAGTACCACAGGCAGGCAGCTGCAGTATTTACAGTTAGTGTAGTGCGTCCTCTGCACAGTGTGCACCTATAGCTACCTGAAGAAAATTGCTGTTGTTCTGATCCGATTAATACCACAGGCAGGCAGCTGTAGTATTTACAGTTAGTGTAGTGCGTCCTCTGCACAGTGTGCACCTAAAGCTACCCGAAGACAATTGCTGTTGTTCTGCTCCTATTAATACCACAGGCAGGCAGCTGCAGTATTTACAGTTAGTGTACGGTGTCCTCTGCACAGTGTGCACCTAAAGCTACCTGAAGACAATTGCTGGTGTTCCCATACTAATAATACTACAGGCAGGCAGTTGATTCTGCTAGCTGGCCTATCAGTATATATAAATCCCAGCTTTGTGCAGTTATATCTCACTGCAGGCCATTAGTATGTCTGGAAGGCCAACAAGGAGAGGCAGACAGTCACAAGCCAATAAAAGAAGGCAAGCAGGCTCTGTGTCTAGAGGCAACAGTGCTGGTCGTGGAGACGGTGCATCCTCATCAGCACGTGGTCGTGGAACACGCTTGTCGTTTTTTTCGGCAGCTGGCCCTGTTGAGCCGCAACATGTGAAAGACTTGGTAGAGTGGATGACCAAGCTGTCCTCATCCTCCTCATCCTCTCTCACCCAGGCTCAGGGTACTTTGTCTGGCAAAGCAGCTGCCAATGCGGCCTCTTCCCTCGGCTCAATGGCATCAGTCATTCCTTCCCTAGCCCCACCATGTCCTCCTGAGGAGTCCACTGAACTGTTTGACCACAGTGTTGGGTACATCCTCCAGGAGGATGCCCAGCATTTTAAAGGCTCCGATGTTGGTACCCAGCTAGAGGAAGGCAGTAACGTAAGCCCAGAGAGAGGGGGTGCCCAAGAAGGACAGCAATCTGGCAGTCATGTTCCCCCAGCTGCAGCATACTGCCAGATTTGTTCCAGTGATGAGGAGGGAGGGGATGATGAGGTCACTGAGTCCACGTGGATGCCTGATAGGAGAGAGGAGGAGGAGGAGGAGGCACCTCTCCAACGAGGCAGGATGCCCTCCAGGGGCCAGCTTAAGGGCAGCACACCGACTGCATCACACCGCAGAGCTCCACATGTGCAGGGCGCTGCTGTCTCTGCGCGTTATTCCAAATGTTCTTTGGTGTGGGCCTTTTTGGAGACAAGTGCATCAGATCCCACTGCTGCTATTTGCAACATATGTCTCAAGCATATCTCGCATGGCCAAAACATCTCCTGCTTGGGCACCACATGCTTGACCAGACATATGTCGACCTACCATGCAGTTCATTGGCAAGCGTACCTAAATGACCCACACAAAAGAACAAAGCGGACCTCTCCTTGCTCCTCATCAGCTGCACTGAGAGGAATGAAAGTGTAGAATTAGGTGTGTCACAGCCAAGTACTTGCGGGCAATCTGCTATCGGTACACCGACGTCAGATTGTACCAGGCAAATTTCCCTGCCCCAGCTGCTGCACCGCCGAAAGAAGTTTGCTCCATGCCCAGCAGTTGAATGCTAGCTTGGCTAAATTGCTAGCACTTCAACTGCTGCCTTTTCAGTTGGTAGACTCTGCCCCCTTCCATAAGTTTGTGGAATGTGTGGTTTCTGAGTGGCAGGTTCCCAAACGCCACTTTTGCACTTTTCCGGCTCTCTACCGGCATGTGGAAGGCAATGTCTTGGCCTCGCTGGACAGTGTGGTCAGCGGTAAGGTGCATATTACCGCTGACTCATGGTTCAGCAGGCATGGACAGGGGCGTTAACTATCTTTCACCGCACACTGGGTAACTCTTCTGGCAGCTGGGAAGGATGCAGGACAGGGTGCAGTAGTGTTGGAGGTTGTTCCGCCACCACGCCTCCAAATTTCTATTAGTGGTGATTCTGCCACACCTCTCTCCTCCACCCCCACCTTTTCTTCTTCCTCCATGGCCTCTTCCTGTGCTGATTTGTCCTCGGAACCAGTGGTGCTTCGTAGGCGTTCAAGGGGCTCTGCCAGCACGCAGGCAAAAAGATGCCATGCGGTGTTTGAGCTGGTGTGCTTGGGGGGACAGGAGCCATACTGGGGCAGAGATTCTGTCAGCTCTGCAGGAGCAGGTTCAGAGGTGGTTGACGCCACGCCAGCTTAAGCCTTGTATGGTGGTTTGCGACAATAGCACCAACCTCCTCTCCGCCCTCCGACAGAGACAACTGACCCATGTGCCCTGTTTGGCTCATTTCCTTAAGTTGGTGGTGCAGCGGTTCTTGGGCAGGTACCCGGGCTTACAGTCCTGAGGCAGGCCAGGAAAGTCTGTGTGCATTTCCACAAGTCATATAATGCCAGTGCTCGGCTGGCTGACCTCCAAAAGGAATTTAACCTGCCCAAGAACCGCCTAATCTGTGGCATGCCCGCGAGGTGGAACTCAATGTTGGCCATGCTGCCTCGGCTGCACATGCAGCAGAGGGCCATCAATGAGTACCTATGCGATTATGGCACCATTGATCAGGGATGCATGCACTGTCCTGTCACCATTTGAGGAGGCCACGAGGATGGTGAGCAGTGACAGTTCATGCATCAGTGACACTGTCCCTCTTGTCCACTTGTTGGAGCACACGCTGCATGGAATAATGGACAGGGCACTTGAGGCAGAACAGAGGGAGGAAGAGGAGGACTTCCCTACCTCTCAAAGCCCCCATTATCCAGACAGTGTTCCTGCGTGCCCGCCGATCACACAGGAAGAGGAGGAGGAGTATTGTGTCAGCATGGAGGTGGAGCCTGGCAGTCTTCAAGGGATCATTTACAGTCCAAAGAAACCCATGGACTTGTACATGGCTGGGAGGAGGTGGCTGCGGATCATGTCGTCCTTAGTGACCCAGAGGACTCCGGACCGAAAGTGTGACCCGGAGGAAAATCTAGATGGAGGGTCGGCATGACTATGGGAGGAACAGGTCGGCAAGGGTTAAGTTTTTACTGAGTTAGTTGGGGGAAAAAGGGTAGCTTACCTTATTGGACGAGCAGGTCAGGTGTGTGGGTGGAGCAGGAAAAGGGTTGGGATGTTGCACAGGCTGTTGGGAAATCATTCCAGAATATTCCCTGTTGGTAGAAGTTCCCTCCCTCCCGCCCTACATTTGGTTATGGGTTTTTTCTTTAAAAAAAAAAAAAAAAATTAAATGAATAAATAAAAAAAAAAAAAAAAAAATGAATAAATATATATTTATGGTTTTCTTGCAAAAATTTGTCACAGCAGCTGGCGGGTCAGGGGGTCTTTGGGGGGTCAAGAATTGAAACAGTTTATTAAATTTTGGGGGACCCATACAGGGTATGGGATCCTACCTTGGTTTGTTGTTGGTGGTTCTCCCAGGACTTAGGTCCCAAGGGAAAGAGAAATTTGGAAAGTCGCAATGTCCTCGAGCCGGCTGGGGCACAGCTGAGGTCACAGTGGTTATTGAGCAAAATGGGACCCCAAAGACCCCCTCCTGGTGTTAAGAATTGTTATGTTTATGGTTATATTTATTTTGGTTAATAAAACGCTGTTGTGGCCATTAAAACCCATGTCACGCAGCGTTGTGTGGTTATTATAGATGTAAGATAAGTGTAAGACCGCAGTTGACGAATCCTATAGTCATGCCTCAGCAAACCTATGCTGCATGGCCTCCCTGATCCTGCAAAGCCTGCAGAAGGATCCTCGTATTCGTGGTATCAAGGGGAGGGATGATTACTGGCTGGCAACCCTCCTTGATCTACGTTACAAGGGTAAGGTTGCGGACCTTATCTTGCCATCGCAGAGGGAGCAGAGGATAAAACATCTTCAGGAGGCCTTGCAGAAAGGTTTGTGCAACGCGTTTCCAGAGCCTAGGAGGTTACAATTTCCTGGTCCTCCTGGACAACGTGTTACTGAGGCTTGGGTCAGTCACAGAAGGAGCGGTGGAGAAGGTGGCCGTCTGACCAATGTGTTCAGACAATTTTTTAGTCTGCAGCCCCAAGGTCTGATCGATTCCAGCAACCATCGCCAGCATCTGATTCACATGGTGGAGGATTACCTAGGGGCAAGATCAGACCTGGACACCTTTCCCACCAAAAATCCTCTAGGTTACTGGGTCTTGAGGATGGATCACTGGCCAGAGCTTGCACAGTATGCAATTGAGATACTGGCCTGTCCTGCATCCAGCGTTCTTTCGGAACGCACATTCAGTGCTGCTGGAGGCTTTGTAACCGATCACAGGGTGTGCCTGTCCACCGAATCGGTCGATCGGCTGACCTTCATAAAAATGAATCAGTCTTGGATCACCAGCTACCAAGCACCTGATGCTGATGTAACCGATTGATTTTTTTTTAATGTGAGATCCCCCCAAGACTGCCTATGCTGATGCTGAGTGACTATCCTGTTATGCTGAGTGACAATCCTCTTCCTCCTCAGTTTTCATGCTGATAGCTTGTAAGAACATTTTTGGTTCTGGGCACCGCCACCAGTGGCCAAGGCCCAATTTTTCAGCCCCTGTTTAACAGGGGCGTGTAATTACTATTTTTGATGCAATACTTTGCAGCAGGGCTCATTCCTGCGATCCAACTACAGTATCTGTGAGGGGTTGTAGTGTTGTGGCACCAGCACCAGTGCCCAAGGCCCAAATTTTCAGCCCCTGTTTAACAGGGGCATATAAGTACAATTTTTGTTGCAATACTTTGCAGCAGGGCTCATTCCTGCGCTCCAACTATAGCATCTGTGAGGGGTTGCAGTGTTGTGGCACCAGTGCCTAAGACCCTATTTTTCTGCCCCTGTTCAACAGGGACATGTAATATACAATTCTTGATCTAATATTTCACAGCAGGGCCCATTCCTGCACCCACCAAGAGTAACTGTGAGGGCTTACAGTGTTGTGGCAACACCAACACCTAAGGCCCTAATTTCTGCAGAGTATATAGGGCAGGCCCCTACTTTCAAACATCCAACTTACAAACGACTCCTTGCAAACGGAAGGAGACAACAGGAAGTGAGATGAAATTTACCCATAGGATGGGAAATTCTCTCCTGTAAGAGTTAATATGGGAAAAACGTGTCTCCTCTTCACTGATGCTTTATCACCAATCCTTGTTTCGCTAAAAACCCCAAATTTTCAAAAAACATTTGTCATTGGGACAGAAAGTGAGGTAAAATCTTCTGAAGAGGTGCACAGACAGCAAAACAAATGTTACAGGGGTGATAACCCTTCCCTTTGTTTTCCAAAAGCTTAAAAATAGATTTTTTGGCTGGAGCTACACTTTAAAAATGTACCAGTTCAAAATTACAAACAGATTCTACTTAACAACAAACCTACAGTCCCTGTCTTGTATACTGCTGTTCAGAGTATATAGGGCCTTGGGGCCCCACGCCTTTCCTTTTTTTTAATGTGGGTGAGGGGTTCCCCTTAATATCCATACAAGACCCAAAGGGCCTGGTAATGGACTGGGGGGGGGGTACCCATGACGTTTATCTCACTGGTTTTCATCCATATTGCCGTGACCCGACATTACATTAAAGCCACAAGAAGTTTTAAATGACTTTTATTCCTTTAAAAATGTCATTTTGTGCAGGGACTGTTCTAAGCACGGGAAACACGCGCCACTTTACAGGCATACAATAGACACCCCCCAGGTATGATATTTAAAGGAAGATTTCACTTTTTTCACTTTAAGCATCATTAAAATGACTGCTCCCGAAAAAACGGCTGTTTTTAAAACTTTTTTTGCATTGATACATGTCCCCTGGGGCAGGACCCGGGTCCCCAAACCCTTTTTAGGACAATAACTTGCATATTAGCCTTTAAAATTAGCACTTGTGATTTTGAATGTTCGAGTCCCATAGACTTTAATGGGGTTCTAAAGTTCGCACAAACTTTCGGTCCATTCGCAGGTTGTGGTGCGAACCGAACCGGGGAGTGTTCGGCTCATCTCTAGACAGGAGAAACAACCTATGGAGTGTGGAGGTTGGCCTGTTACAGATGAGCTCCAACGTGGGCTGAGTGTTGGAACTGCAGTGGACTGGGCCATAGGCCGTCTACACCCGGGCAGACCCCAGTGGCCACAGCCTGGCGTGATCATTCTATTTCCTGCCTTTAAGGGGAGCCGGCTCTCTACTTGGTCTACAGGCAGCGGTGCATTAACGCCATCGCAGCACTTCATAAAGCGGAACTTCACCTGAAAATGGAAAATCCTTTACATGTCCTCCTCCCTCTCATTTCCTCCTTTCCTTTTTTTTGGGAGCGAGTACCTAGTTTTGTCAGGTACCTGCTTTCCTCTCCTTCACTGTCCGCAGTCGCCTGACATTCACAAAGCGCAGAGTGACTCCCGCATGCGCAGTGGGGCTGTGAAACCACAAGACGTCACAACTGGCTTCTCAAAGTAAACATGTTGAAGGCGGGGACCCAAACACTGGTGAAGAACCGGCCCAGGTGAGGACAGTGGTGGACAGGTAAGTGTCCTTTTATTAAAAATCAGCAGCTACAGTATTTGTTGCTGCTGATCTTTAATATTTTGGTCAGACTGAAAAACCTTTTTAACCGCTTCCCACCCACCGGACGTCAAATGACAGCTGGGTGGCGAAGCTCTCGTTCTGGGTTGACATCATATGACGGCCCTCCAGAAAGACCGCTCTTGTTCGCCCGTGGGGGCATGTATCGCTGCAATCGGTGGTGCGGTGTGTCATTCTGACACACCGCACCACCGATCTCGGTAAAGAGCCTCTGACGGAGGCTCTTTACCACGTGACCAATCACGGCTGATCACGATGTAAACAGGAAGAGCCATTGATTGACTTTTCCTCACTCGCGTCTGACAGACGCGAGTAGAGGAGAGCCGATCGGCTGCTCTCCTGACAGGGGGGGTCTGTGCTGATTGTTTATCAGCGCATCCCCCCCTCGGATGACCACCAGGATACCGCCAGGTCCACCAGGGATGGCCACCACACTGGACCGCCAGGTATGCCACTCTAGACCACCAGGGAAATGACAATCAGTGCCCAGGCAGCTGCCAATCAGGGTCCATCCCTGATGCCTGCCAGTGCCATCAGTGATGCCTAACAATGCCATCTATCAGTGCCACATGCCCAGCAGTGTCGCCTATCAGTGCCACCCTTAATTACCCATCAGTGCAGCCTTTCAGTGTCACCTATCAGTGCCCATCAGTGTCCACCAGTGCCACCCATGAGTGCCCATCAGTGCCGCCTATCAATGCCCATCAGTGCTGCATATCAGTGCGCGTACCAGTGCCCATCAGTGCTGCCTGTCAGTGCCCATCAGTACCAACTTATCGGTGCCGCCTTATCAGTGCCTGTCAGTGCCGCCTTATCAGTGCCCATCAGTGCTGCATATCAGTGCCACCCATCAGTGCCGCCTACCAGTGCCCATCAGTGCCGCCTATCAATGCCCATCAGTGCTGCATATCAGTGCGCATACCAGTGCCCATCAGTGCTGCCTGTCAGTGCTCATCAGTACCAACTTATCGGTGCTGCCTTATCAGTGCCTGTCAGTGCCGCCTTATCAGTGCCCATCAGTGCTGCATATCAGTGCCACCCATCAGTGCCGCCTACCAGTGCCCATCAGTGCCGCCTATCAGTGCCCACCGTGAATGCCCATCAGTGCCACCTCATAGATGCCGCCTTATCAGAGCCCGTCAGTGCCACCTTATCAGTGCCCATCAGTGAAGGATGAAGGAAAAAACTTGCTTATTTACAAAATTTTATAACAGAATCAAAAGAAAAACATTTTTTTAAACAAAATTTTAGGTCTTTTTTTATTTCTTTAGTAAAAAATAAAAAATGCAGAGGTGATCAAATACCACCAAAAGAAAGCTCTATTTGTTGGAACAAAATGATAAAAATTCTGTTTGGGTACAGTGTAGCATGACCGCGCAATTGTCATTTAAACAGCGACAGCGCTGAAAGCTGAAAATTGGCTTTTTTTAATTATGCTGCTGGGATTCGACTGTTCAGAAAGCGGATCTTCAGAGAGCACCGCTGGTGTGAATGTGCCCTAAGGGCTTATTTACCCTTGCCTCACCCTCTGAAGAGCGATCCATGGTGGATTACTTTTCAGAAGGCATTTGACAGGGGATGAGGAAGGATTATGCTGCCTCCTTGGCACCTGTTTTAACCCCAAAAAAAGCACCATGCCACTGTGCTGCAACCACATGCGCAGCACACAGTGATCCCATTCAATTGAATTGGTCACATTCAGTGGGTGGCACTGCCTTCCAAATATGATGGCAGGGATAACTTTTACCACCTACCCCCCCCCCCCCCCCATTGCCTTTGTAGCCTAATGCCGCGTACACACGGTCGGACTTTCCGGCATACTTGGTCCGGCGGACCAGAGTGTGCCGGACAATCCGCCCGTGTGTGGGCGGCGGCGGACTTTTCCGGCGGACTTCTTCCCAAAAGCCCGCCGGACCTAGATTTGAAGAAAGTTTCAAATCTTTCCGTCGGACTCAGTTTCGGGCGGAAAGTCCGCTCGTGTGTGTGCTGGTCCGACGGAAAGCCCGCTCGTGTGTAGGCTGGTCCGACAGACCAAATACGACACGAGGGCAGGGTATTGCATTTCGCGCTCGCTGCAATAGGAAAAACAAATCTTCCTATTGCGTCGAGCGCGGGGCATACCAGGCCCTTAGGTCTGGTATGGATTATAAAGGGGAACCCCTACGCCGAAAAAACGGCGTGGGGCCCCCCCTAAAATCCATACCAGACCCCGATCCGAGCACGCAGCCTGGCCGGTCAGGAAGGGGGGTGGGGACGAGCGAGCGCCCCCCCCTTCTGAACCGTACCAGGCCGCATGCCCTCAACATGGGGGGTGGGTGCTTTGGGGGGGGGGGCGCAGGATTTTTTCCGACGGATGTTGGATCAAACTTGTCTTGCATACGCATGGTCTCACAAAGTTGTCGGAAAATCCGATCGTTCTGAACGCGGTGACGTAAAACACGTACGCCGGGACTATAAACGGGGCAGTAGCCAATAGCTTTCGTCTCTTAATTTATTCTGAGCATGCGTGGCACTTTGTCCGTCGGATTTGTGTACACACGATCGGAATTTAAAGGATCGGATTTTGATGTCGGAAAATTTTATAGCATGCTCTCAAACTTTGTGTGTCGGAAATTTCTATGGAAAAAGTCAGATGAAGCCCACACACGGTCGGAATTTCCGACAACAAGCTCTGATCGCACATATTCCGTCAGAAAGTCCGACCGTGTGTACAGGGCATTAGGTGTCAATAGAACCTAAGGGAGAGCAGTTGGGGGGTAGTATCATGGCTCTTACTGCTCCCAGCTTCAAGTATACACAAGACCTAGCTAGAGGAAGAGTCTGCAGGAGCCTTTGCAATGCGGTTTTAAAACTCTTCAAGCATATTTGCAAAAAAAAACAATAAATGCACATTATTTTGGCAAAATGTAGTAGCATTTATTAGTTTTTTTTTTGGGGGGGGGGTTGGAAAAGATGCAATAAGTCAACCACATCAGCTCGGAATTTTTTAATGTTTTTATTTATTTATTATTTATTTCTTTATTTTCTTGCCCCCAATTATTTTTTTTACTCACCTGTTACCTGTTGAACCCGCCCGGACACCTGCTATCTGTACATTTGCATGCCAAACAGGATCAATGACACCCTGCAGATTTGCTACAATTTATGGCTGACCCTCCCTTGTGATCTATTTCACGCTTCACTTACAAGTGCTTATCTGATAATGTGATTGGTGGGAGCCGTACAATCAGTAAAATATAATTCCATTAAGGGTCTATTTACAACATCATGTTTTAACACAAGTATTGTGAAGTGCTAAAGCGCAGGTACCATGGTTTTCCCTTCCTATAGATAGTGTTTGTTCCCAGCTCAGCGTAATTTTAAAAATATAAGTCCGATTTTTCCCATGTTTTAGTGTGCTGGGACACCCAAAGAAATCTACGGCAACACTTAAGAAACACATGATCAGAAAATCACATGAAAAATGCCAATTTCGGAGCGATCGTACGATAATCTGATCGTTAGTACAGAGCTTTCGAGAGCCGATCAGGACAGTTCATCCGATATTATTTGATCGGACATAAACTAATTTTTTTTTTATACGATGCCATATTGTACGATTGTCGTTTAGTCAGTACAGCTGTTGTTCGAAAATGCAATACAAATGCATTACAACACATGACATCACTTCCGAATTTTTTATTCTGTTGTACGGGAATTTTCGTGACTTTAGTAAACTCTTCAGATTCGATCTGAGATTATCATGCAAAAAATAAAAAAACAGACGTTCATTCGTGCGATAATCTTATCGTGTTTACCGGGCATTAAAACATGTTTTGATGAATTTGCAAAAGGTATTAACTCTTTCACTGACACCAACATATGACACATGTCGGGGCAGCGAGGGGTTTTAAACACTTCCAGCTGCTGTAATCTGCGCATATCGGACAATCTGACTATTGGCTGTCAGGTGGAAGTGATCAAACTGCCTGATTGTTTCCTTGCACCCCAGGAATATTCCATCCCCCACCACCACCATGTTTCCTGGGCTTCGTACTCCCATCAGTGGAACCAGGACCACCATAGCAGGTGTCGCCGGGTAGAAGAGAGAGAGAGACCAGTGAATGTCCATTCTTCCAAGCTGCAAAGAACCTGGAAGGAACGTGTCATTTCCTGTTTCTGCTGTCACTTTCCCCGGCGGCTGTGGCACAAACTGCGCTCTGTTAAAGCCGGACATAGATGGTTCAAATCTCCACCGGTTCAGTAGGGACGAGCCGAGATACGAATCATGTATGGACAGGCTGAATGTACCCAAGATGATCGGTCAACTTGGGTACAACCAGCCTGTTGGATTTAAATGCGATTATTGCTAGCAGCTATTATGGCTGGGAGAACACAATGGCTCCGTGGGAGGGACTGACTGTTGATGGAGGAATTTCGTTTGGAAAGAAAATCGCTCCATCTATGGCTGGCTTAACTTCAATGGAGGACAAGTGAGACATCAGGGGCCTGAAAAACTCCTCATTAAAGAGAACCTGTCATGCCAAAATAGTATCACATTGGGGAATTTTTGTCCCCTGTGTGATAAAAAATGAAATTCAGAGCACTTAAAATGCGCTACAAAAAAGTATCCCAAGGCCAGATAAACGCACAGATGAAAACATGTGCTCTACACGTTACATATCACTGCAATCATTTTATTCACAGTTACAGTGCCTTGAAAAAGTATTCATACCCTTGAAATTTTCCCCATTTTGTCATTTTACAACCAAAAATATAAATGTATTTTATTGGGATTTTATGTGATAGACCAACACAAAGCGGCACATAATTGTATTGTGGAAAGAAAATGTTAAAAATGGTTTTCAAATTTTTCTACACATAAATATCTGAAAAGTGGGGCGTGCATTTGTATCCACCCCCCTTTTCTCTGTTACCCCTTAGAGCCCTTTCACACTGCCAGCGAGGGGGTGTCGGTGGTAAAGCGCCGCTAGTTTTAGCAGCGCTTTACCATTGTTTTCGCAGCATTTTTCGCGTGCTAGCAGGGCGCTTGTAACCCCTGCTAGCAGCCAAATAAAGGGTCAAAAGCGCCTACAAAGCAATGCTGCCGAGGCGCTTTGCAGGTGATTGGGCGGCGCTGCCCATTGATTTCAATAGGCAGGGGCGCTTTAGGAGCGGTGTATACACCACTCCTAAAGCGCCTCAAAGCTGGTTGCAGGACTTTCTTTGACTTTCTGCCAGTGCAGCACGCAGTGTAAAATCATTCTGGCTTTCACACTGGCATTGCAGATTAGGCTTTTTTCAGGCCTTTCCAGGCGCTATAGTGCATGAAAAATGCCTCCAGTGTGAAAGGGGTCTGATTAAAGTCTAGTGGAACCAATTGCCTTCAGAAGTCACCAAATTAGTAAATAGAGTCCACCTGTATGTATTTTAATCTCAGTATGAATTCAGCTTTTCTAAGAGGCCATCAGAGTTTTGTTTTTTTTTCTAAAGAGAACCTTAGTGAACAAACAGCATCATGAAGGCCAAGGAACACACCAGACAGGTCAGGGATAAAGTTGTGGAGAAGTTTAAAGCAGGGTTAGGTTATAGAAAAATATCCCAAGCTTTGAACATCTCACAGAACACTGTTCAATCCATCATCCGAAAATGGAAAGAGTATGGCACAACTGCAAACCTACCAAGTAGGGTTGCCACATCATCCCTTTAATCCAGGACACATATTAATTACACAGGTTCTGTGCTTGATTAAGGTGGTAATTAAACTCACTTGGTGCCTTATCTGCATTAAATCAGCCTCAGAACCTGTGGAATGTGACATATCAATCAGCGCGGTACTAGCAGCTCATTGGCTGTTTCCCGGTCAGAATGTGAATAAAAACGGGGCATCCTTCTGGTGACAAGAAGAAGACAAATTCTACACAGCACAAGTGTACCAAGACATAGCCGCTTGAAGCGATCTGCTGCAAGATGGGCATCAGGAGAGTTCCTTTAGTTCTCTTGGCCTCTCTAATTCACATTTGCATTGGGATTCCTCTACAGGTAAGATAAAGACTTTAACCACTTGGGCACTTAAACCCCCTTCCTAACCAGACCAATTTTCAGCTTTTGGTGCTCTCACATTTTGAATGGCAATTACTCAGTCATGCAACACTGTATCTATATGAAATTCTTGACCTCAAATAGAGCTTTCTTTTGGTGGTATTTAATCACTGGTGAGTTCTTTATTTTTTGCGCTATAAAAGAAAAAAGACTGAAAATCCTCTTTTTTTTTTTTTTTTTTTTTTTTTTTTTTTTTTTTTGCAAATTAGTAATTTTTCTTCATATATTTTGGCCAAAATTTATACCGCTACATATCTTTGGTAAAAATAACCCAAATCGGTGGATATTATTTGGTCTTTGCGAAAGTTATAGAGTCCAAAAGATGTGGTGCCAATATCTGAAAATTAATCACACCTGAAGTACTGACGGCCTAACATGCCAGGAAAGTACAAATGACCCCTTTTTTTGGAAAGAAGACATTCCAAGGTATTTAGAAAGATGCTTGGTGAGTTTTTTGAAGTTTTTTTTTTTTTTTTTTTTCCACAAAATTGTCATATTAGCAGGTTATTTCTCACACACAGCATATGCATACCACAAATTACACCCCAAAACACCTTCTGCTATTACTCCTGAGTACGGCGATACCACATGTGAGACTTTTACACAGCGTGGCCACATACAGAGGCCCAACATGCAGGGGAGCACCTTCAGGCGTTCTGGAGCACCCAGGCCAATTCTGACATTTCTCTCCTACATGTAAAAATCATCATTTATTAGCTAGAAAAATACATAGAACCCCAAAACATATTTTTTTTTTTTTTTTTTTTAGCAAAGACCCTAGAGAATACAATGGTACAATGGCGGTCATTGCAGCTTATCTCGCACGGTATTTGCGCAGCAATTTTTTTGAACACTTTTTTTTGGGGGGGAAAAAAGTTTTTGTGCTTACAAAACAGCAAAGTTAGCGCAATGTTTTTGCATAATATAAAAGATGAAGTTACGCCGACTAAATAGATACCAAACATGTCACCTTTCAAAATTGCACGCGCTTGTGGAATGGCGCCAAACTTCGCTACTCAAAAATCCCCATAGGCGACGCTTTAAAAATTTTTACTGGTTACATGTTTTGAGTTACAGAGGAGGTCTAGGGCCAAAATTATTTCTCTTGCTCTACCGATCGCACCGATACCTCACATGTGTGGTTTGAACACCGTTTTCATATGTAGGCGGGACTTACATATGCGTTCGCTTCTGCATGCAAGCACACAGGGACAGGGGCGCTTTAAAGTAATTTTTTTTTTTTTTATTATTTATTTTTTTTTTTTTTATACACTATTTCTAACACATAGCATGTACATACCAAAAATGACACCCCAAAATAGATTCACCTACTCCTCCTGAGTACGGCGATACCAAATGTGTGAGACTTCCACAGCCGAGCATGGCAGGGTATCACAAGTATTGCAGGGAATGGCGGTGTATTTCGGAGTATGGCGGGGGTAGTGCAGGGCATTGCAGAGTATTGCACATTATTCTGCGGCATTGCAGAGCGTTAGGGATGGCTGAGGATGGATGGCTGGATGTCACTGGTTAGCGCTGTGGGCACTACACATCCAGCCTACAGCGCTGCAGCCAGCCATCCATCCATCCCCCTCTCCGCTCACAGTGTACCGATCAGTACACAGGAGGAGAGGAACCAGCGTCATGGATATGTTCAGGTGCGTGCCCCAGGGGGCGCGCTAGAGGGGAACTCTGGGAAGACGTCATATGACGTGATCCCAGAGTTAAGCAGCCGTCATTCGGCTATGGGCCTGTTGTAAAGTGGTTAATTTCTAGACTTTGCAAACAGAAGTGTACATGAATGACAGTGTGTGTGTGTATGTATGTATGTATATACTCTTTTTTTTTTTTTTTTGTTAAATATAAAATGCTGCATATTTATGGATATTTTCTACTTACATTTTCAGCCAGCAGGTAGAGCTCCAAGTTGCTTTTTACATGTTTACCTGTCTATTTTTAGCTGCTCTGTTGCATATCTCACAACCTTCAGAGATGGGAAAGTGGGACACCCGTTCGCATTAAGTGTATAGGCAAAGGGCACACCCCTGCTATGCCCCCACATATGTGGCCCATGAAGAATTAATAAGCAGGAAATGATTGGCTTAACCCAAAAGTCCTTTTTTTCATTACAATGTTTCCTTTATACCGTCTTTCTAAAACCAATAATTTGTTATTAAAAAGGTTTGTATGAAAAGTTTGGTATTGTGTAAAACTTTTGATAGTTAAAATTGAGCTCCACCCAAAAGGTTGCTTGTCTGCCTCATCCCTCCACTCCAGTACCATATTTGGCACCTTGTGGTGGGGAACGGTTACCTGGTTTTGACCAAAACCAGGTACTACCCACTCCCACTTCCTGCTTTCAGCGGCAAATTTAGCCATAAGTTCGGGCCTTGCTGTAGCCGGCCCATTGAGAAAGTGCAGTGTGATTTCACGCATGCGCAGTAGGAAGCTTGTTGTGAAGCCACAAGGCGTCACTGCCGGTTTCCCTTACCCAAGATGGTGGTGCCAGCACCGAGAGCCAATTCAAGAATCGGCTTGGTTGAGGACACTGTGGGATCCCTGGACAGGTACATACATTAATACTAAAAGTCAGCAGCTACAGTATTTGTAGCTGCTGACTTTTAATTTTTTGGTGGGGGGGCTGGAACTCCACTTTAAGTATTGCATTCATTATAGAGGTCTACCCATCTGACCAAAGGAGGGATGGTTGGGTATTAAGCTGACCATACATGGATCAAAACTGGGTCGGTTCAGAGGGGTCGGCCAAATTTCAATCCATGTATGGCCCCCCTGGATGTACACAAGTCGATCGATCAGCAACATTGTGTTTATCGTTGTGTTCTGCTGGCAGGGAAGGCTCCCCACCGAAAGAATATAATAGCGAGCGCTGCAGGAGGGATTCCCCCATCAACACTGACTTTGATGATGGAGGAATCAAACTATTTTCTTTCTTTCCCATGATAATCACTGGCCTGTTTAATGCTTTTGCAAAAAAAAATGAAGAAAAAAAGATACAGTTTACAAAATAAAATGATTATGATTGGGCTGCCAGTGCACCACAACAGATTCAAAAATGTAAATGAGACTTTTTTTTAAAAATCGTAGCATACCACAATGTATGTTATCTGTGGTGTGCTGGTATGTGTTAGGCTCTGCTGCACAATGCATTGGGGTGCTTTGGACTCTACACAATGTGTTGGGGTGTTTTGGGTTCTACTGTGTAATGGTTTGCATTGGGCTCTGTTCTACCATTGGATCCATTGGGCTCTACTGTATAATGGGATGCATTGGGCTTTATTGTACAATGGGATGTATTGGGATTTACTGTACACCATATTGGGCTGTGTTGGACACTTCTGTACAATTTTTTTTTTTTTTTTTTTTAATTTTTTTGGATACGTTGGGCTCTCATGTACAATGGGATGTGTTTGGCTAATGTGTTGAGATGTCATTTACAACGAATGGCAATGCAACGCTCCTAGTGAAGGTGTGTTGTAATGCAATGCCCATTATTACGTGCGCTGGCACACCATACGAGTGTAAATAGGCCCTTATTTTTATTTTGATGAATGTATAAAATTCACTCACCCTTCAAGAATTTTGACCATGTTTTGTTTAATATGTTGATTTCCTATGATTGTCGGCTCCATCTAGTGGCCATGATCCAGTATTTTCCAGACTGAGATATTTCTGGAAAATACTGTGTTATGGCCACTAGAAGAAGCTGACAGTCACAGGAAACCAACGTATTAAGCAAAGGTTACAATTTTTAAAGGACTGAGTATTATTTATTTTTTTTTTCATGAATAGAACAGTCAAGAAATATAATATTCTTGCAGAGTTCATAAGAACAGCAAGCGGCTTGTATATTAGAGTCATGGTCATTAAACCTATTACTGGTCTATGCTGTTGAAAAGTCTGACTGTCATTTGTCTCTGTACTCATATTATTATGATCTTATTACTTTACTTATGCTTTGTTTCCCAGATTCATTTAGAAAATGTTGTGGAAAAGAAAGGTAAGTTTCATTTGGTGTGCAGGTTGGGGTATGTATACTGTGCTGTTCATAAAATGCAGACTTCAGAATGTCCTCATAGCTTATTAAAAGGGAATTCATTAGAACACGTCCCAGAAGAATCTGATGGAAGCTGAGCTTTGTTCATATCCTGGAGCTGCATGCTGGAGAAGAGAGGTGGAGGTGTTTTGTAGTCCCCATGTGTCAGTGCTGATCCTCCATTGATAAGTCATTCTAGAGCAGGCTAGGTGAACCTCGGCACCCCAGATGTTTTTGGTACTACATTTGCTTGTGCAGTGTAGCTGAGCATCATGGGAAATGTAGTTCCAAAACATCTGAATATATATGTGTGTGTATATGTGTGACTCTTGTAGTTCACAGAAGATACTTTGGAACAATAATACTTTCTATATATCTGTTTAGTGCTCAAGACTGGAATTCTGGCAGGATATACTGTATAGTTTATTGGAGAAAATGTTCTTACCATGAAAAAGAAAAACTAATGCAGCCACCACCCCTAAGGACTGGTACGGAGATAGATAGATAGAGGGGTTAGTAGTCTAAACCCCGGTTCACACTGATGCGGGAAACACAGCGATTCCTGAGTGTTTCCCGCACAGCATAGCAGTCGCGATTTGCTGCAGGTGTCAATGGAAAGTTAACGACACCCAAAAAGCCGGTCGCAAACACAGTGCTTTTTCCTGAACTGGATCGCAAGCGGTTCCAGTTCAAATAAAAAAAAAAAGTTACCTGCACCATACTGATGTGGATACGGTGTGATTTAAGCCGTCCAAAATAAATGGGCTCAAATCACACTACACAGAATCACATGTGTCTTGCACAGGAATGCAGTGTGATTCCTGTGCGATTGACATACAGTTCACAATGTGAACCTAGGCTGATACCGAAGAGCAGCCAGGAGTGACAACATTGTTCCTCCAGTGATACAGTGGGGTGGGTGAGCGTTGTCACCCAAGGGCAGGAAATGTATTAGTGGCAGGGTCCAGAAATCCAGAAAATGAATGCAGCCACCACATCTAAGGGCGCATGCACACAGAACGTTTTTACAGCTGCTGTTAGGGGTGTTTGACTTTTTTTTTTTTTTTTTTTTCTTAAATGCCTCTAAAAGCCCCTCCATGTTGGCCTATGTGTCCATGCACTCCAGGGGCGTAACTAGAAATAGCAGGGCCCCATAGCAAAATGTTGTATGGGGGCCCCCCCACAGCTGCCCTAGTGTCAATGCAGCGTGACCTGTGCCCCATACAGCCCCACCTATGCAGAGGAAGAGGCAAGCCACCCGGATCAGCAGAGAGCGGGATTGCCCGCTGTAATAGCTTTCATTTGAATTTCCTGTCTTCCCGGGGCTCATCGTCACATATCCCCACCTCTTGGCCCGACGCCTTTGATGTCACATGTCCCGCATTGGATCGGTGTTCTGTCTATCAAAGGCACCGGGCCAAAAGGTGGAGCTATGTGACGTGAGCCCCGGGAACACTGGAAGTTCTAATGAAAGCTCTTACATCGGGCAATTCAGCTCTCTGCTGATACGGACAGCTCGCCTCTTCCTTTCCTCTCTCTTCCCCTGGATGGGAGACTGTGCCGGCGGTGCTCTTATCCTCACTGGGCCCCACTCGGCTGCGGGCCCCATAGCGCCCGCATGAGTCGCTATGGTGGTAGTTATGCCCCTGATGCACACCTAAACTGTCAGAGGCGTTTGGAGGCATAAGTGTTTAGGAGCAGTAGAAAAAAACAGCCTGTGCTTCCAGGAGAAGTAAAAATGAAAAGCGCGGCTAAACACGTCAAGCCGCGTTTGATGTTTTTAGGCGTTTTTACATTATAGGGAGTATTTTTAATGAAAAAACACCCAAAAGCGCTAACGCTGGACAACGCGCAAAAAAGTGCAATAACACAAATTTAATAATGTGGCCAAACGCGAAAAAAACAGGCGTTTTTTAACACTGCTGGAACGCTGCATGAGTCTGAAGGATTGATGAGCTGCATTTTTTTTTTTTTTTTTTTTAATTCTTTATTGTTGGTGTTGATGTTCTCACCGTCTTTCTGTCTTTCAGATAGGACTAAGGCGCAGTGCCCGAAGGTGGAGCCTCCTGATGTTTTCAGTCTCATCATTGCGTCCAACAAAGGTAAAAATACAAGCGCACTGATGTAGGCACCCATTGACTGGCTGAAAATGCTAGTTGCCTGGCTGTTATTCGGATCCCATGGCTTCCATTCTTTCTGCCTTATGGGCTGGGAACAGAAATGTAGATCTGGAGTTCATCCGCTGCACTCATCTGCTCCGGGTCTTGTGACTCCAATGAAGCCAGAGACAGCCAGGTCATCTGCATTTTCTGACCCAGGTATATAGATTTCAGTTAAATCAGTCCCAGATTATATATACATCTTTCTGCTTATCTATCTGCTAAAGCAAACAAGGGGCTAGTTTACACTTGCATTGTTGTCTGAAAAGCGATCTGCATTTGGAATGCTCTTTAGAGAGCATTTGACAGGCGGTAAGGAGGTGTTGTATGGCCTCCTCACTGCTTGCTTTAACCCATTGAACATGTTCAGGGGGTGGTACTGAACATGACAGTGGGTATAGTTTTTGCCATATGTACTCCCCCAGCCCCCTCCCCCCCCCCCCCAATCACTCAGACTCGCCTTCCATTTGCTCTCGTATAGACATCACAAAGACGGAAAGTGATGAAAAATAAACGGAAAATTATTCCCCACGGTGTCCAAATCTAGAGACAATAATTAAAGCTGAACTCCGGACACAAGCACTTTAATTTAAATATATTTTATGGAGCCTCAAAGAACACAAATCCACTTTATATGTACCAGATTCCTTAACTACCAGGAGATTTACCCCCCCCTTTCATGACCAGGTCATTTTCTGCGGTCATTTAACTGACAATTGCGCAGTCTGGTGACGCCATACCGAAATAAAATTTATGTGCTTTTTTTTTTTCCCCCTACAAATAGAGCTTTCTTTTGGTGGTATTTGATCACCTCTGAATTTTTTTTTTTTTTCTCCAAGCGTCTTCCAGGACAGCCCATGAGACCTTGGGCTCCTCCTACCAGGACAGCAAACACGTCACCCCCACCAGATAAAAGGGCGGTCCTCCAGGCCCATGTCAGTTAGTTGTGTTTCCTCCGGACGGGGGATAACATGTTCATGGAACCTGCTCCCATAGGCCTTATAAGCAGGGGCTTTGTATGGCTTTTTTCTGGGGCATATCACTTACCTCTTCCTCTGCCAGAAGCAGCACACCGCTGGGGAGGTTGGCTGTGTTGCTGTTCTCTGTCCTCAGTGCCTGGAGAGGGCCAGGACCGGTGTGAGGTCGTGCCCCTAGCGCAGTGCATTGCACTCTAGCTCAGCTGAGCTTCGGTTGTCCT
Source organism: Lithobates clamitans (assembly GCA_037952925.1). Classification (NCBI taxonomy): domain Eukaryota; kingdom Metazoa; phylum Chordata; class Amphibia; order Anura; family Ranidae; genus Lithobates; species Lithobates clamitans. The sequence goes on along the minus strand of JBBGZY010001809.1, from coordinate 16,956 downwards.
TCCCTGCCGACAGCCTGGCTGATCTGAGCAAGGAATGGAGAAAGCCGCAGCGTTCGAGGGGGCGGAGCTATTGCGCTCCAAGCTGGCCCACAGGAAGTGCCTGGAGAGGGTTACTTCCAGGGCATATGACATCATCATCGGGCGCTGGAGACGAGGTTCCAGTCTTCATAAACGGCGCGAACAGAGAACGCTGGCTGCTGGTGTTTCTTGGTGTTAAGCAGCCAGGCTGTGGATGACCAAGAGGGGCAGAATGGATCCTCCTGCAGTACCTGCACAGGCAGCGGATGCAGTTCCCAACACCAGCACCTCACAGGTAAGCCTGGGGTGTTCTGTCACCACCTTGCTATCCCTGTGAGTGTTCCTTCCCCCTCCCCCCTCTGTAGTAGTGGGTGTAAGGGGACACATTTCCTCCCTCCTGCACGTGGTGTTACGGAGTGATCGTGTGGCTTTAATTACATTTGTGGGCCAGGACTCAGGACAAGGCCCAAGCGCAGCCACTTAAAAGGAAATGTGCGGTTTGCGCAAACAAATTGAGCTCCTCATGGAGCAAAGCATTTTGTCGCACCTGTATAGAAGGCCTAGTAAAGGATGACCCGGTTGCCTCTTGCCAGAAGATGCTTACTTCTGTTAGGGATGAGCTTGCGTCCACCTTCAGTTCCTTTCTCTAGACTCCAGCAGAGAGTCCGTCTTCACTGAAGGCGTCAGTAAGCACTCCGCAGCAGGCAGAGAGTGAAGACTCTGAGGCTGAGGTCAGATCTACCCGTTCTTCTCTGGAAGAATCAGGGTCAAATACAGAGCCCAGAGATAGAGAATCCACTCGAGGCTCAAGATTTAAGTTATCTGTTGAGGATGTAGATGACTTATTAAAGGCTATCTATACTACCCTTGAATTAAAAGAGGAAGAGGTTCAGTTATCCAAACATGATCTTGTGTATAAAGGATTACATAAGAGAAAATCAAGAGTGTTTCCAGTTCATAGTTCTTTGGTTGATACTATTAAACTGGAATGGGATAATCCTGAGAGAAAACCATTCTTCTCTAGTAACCTAAAAAGGGGGTTTCCTTTTGATGAGGACACTGCGCAGCCATGGAATAAGAATCCCAAGTTAGACGCACCTCTTTCAAAGGTTTCAAAAAACTCGGACCTGGCGTTTGATATGGGTACGCTTAAGGATCCGATGGACAAGAGGGGGGGATATCCTTCTCCACAGAGCCTGGGACTCAGCAGTTGGAAACCTGAAACCAGCTTTGGCTTCCACTTGTGTGGCCAGAAATCAGGAGGTTTGGTTGACTCAGATTCAGTCACATCTGTCAGCAGGTACCTCCAGAGAGCAAATTTTAAAGTCTTTTCCTCTCCTATTTCAGGCAGTGGGTTTTTTGGCAGATTCTTCTGCTGAGTCAGTAAGAATGTCAGCCAGGACTTCCGCTCTATTGAACTCGGCCAGGAGAAGCCTTTGGCTTAAGACCTGGTCAGGGGACTCGGCCTCCAAGTTGCGCCTTTGTGGCCTTCCTTTAACTGGCGATCATTTATTTGGCCCAGGTCTACAAGAGGCACTGGAACGCACGGCTGATAAGAAAAAGGCGTTTCCAGAGAAAGAGTTCAGACAGCCTGTGGTGGTGGAGAGCTGGTCAGCACCTAGCAGGAGGTCTCCCATGGTCCTTTCCCATTTCCCGAAGGATTACCACGGATGCGAGTTCCTGGGGATGGGGGGGCCCACCTCAGCAATGCAGTAGCACAAGGAGAGTGGTCCCCAGAGGAGGCAAGGGCCTCATCCAATCAAAGAGAGCTGCTTGCAGTCCAGAGAGCCCTCCAGTCTTTTCAGATGGAGATCAGGGGTCACAACCTCCAAATCCTGTCAGACAATATAGCGACAGTCGCGTATATCAACAAGCAGGGAGGCACGAGAAGCCGGAGGCTTCAGTCCATTGCCCAGGAGATCCTTTCATGGGCAGAGGGGAATCTAGCCTCCATTTCTGCTGTACACCTGAAGGGGAAAAACAATTGCCTGGCAGATTATCTCAGCCAGTTACTAGAGCCATATATTCCAAAGTTTGGAAAAGGTTTTACTCATGGTTATCTGAAAATGATAGATTAACTCATGATATTCCGTCTATTTTGGAATTTTTCCAAGAGGGTGTCAACAAAGGTCTTTCTGTTAGTACCTTAAAGGTACAGGCGGCAGCTATTAGTGTGTTCCTCCAGTTTTCTCTCCTGGAAAATCCCACTATAGCCAGATTTTTCAAATCTATCTCTAGGGCCAGACCAGTAGTAGTGAGAAGTTGTCCAACGTGGGATCTGTCCCTAGTACTTCAAACTCTGGTAGAATTTCCGTTTGAACCTCTGGAAAGTATGTCAGTTAGGTTACTTACATTAAAAACTGTGTTCCTTTATAGCTGTTACCTCAGCTCGTAGGGTAAGTGAGTTGCAGGCCCTATCAGTTAGGGAGCCCTTCCTCACAATTTTTGAGGATCGAGTTGTGTTACGAACCGATCCAGGTTTTTTGCCCAAGGTGGCAAGTACATTCCACCGATCTCAGAACATTGTATTGCCAACCTTTTTGTAGTTCGCCACAGGGCGACTTAGAAAGAAAATTTAGTTTTCTAGATGTAAGAAGGATTCTCTTGGTCTATCTTGAGGTCACGAAGACCTTTAGGAAAACTGATGCCTTGTTTGTCCTCTTTTCTGGAGTTCACAAGGGGAATAGTGCATCTAAAGCCACATTGGCTAGATGGATAAAGCAAGCCATCTTGGAAGCTTACAACATTAGGGAGGTCCCTACACCTTTTGTTACTGCGCACTCAACTAGAGCCTTGTCTACGTCTTGGGCTGAGAGGGCTGGTGTCTCACCGGAACAAATTTGCAGGGCTGCCACTTGGTCCAGTTACTCGACCTTCATTAAACATTATCGCCTGGATCTCCTATCAGCTCAGGAGCAGGCGTTTGGTCGTAAGGTCCTTCAGGCAGTTGTCCCTCCCTAGACTGGTAAGTTCTGGCTCATCGTCTCATGAGCTGTCCTGGAAGACGCTTGGAGAAAAGCTGAGTTAGACTTACCGGTAACTCCTTTTCTGAGAGTCTTCCAGGACAGCCGGATTCCCACCCGGTATTGTCTGAAGTTATGTGTATTATGCATATGTTTTGCAGGGTCCTACGGTTCTTGAGAATACTGACATGGGCCTGGAGGACCGCCCTTTTATCTGGTGGGGGTGACGTGTTTCCTGTCCTGGTAGGAGGAGCCCAAGGTCTCATGGGCTGTCCTGGAAGACTCTCAGAAAAGGAGTTACCGGTAAGTCTAACTCAGCTTTTTTTTCGCTATTAACAAAAAATTGACAGTTTAAAAAAAAAAAAAAAAAAAAAAAATTTACTTTTTGCTATAAAACATACACCCCCCCCCCCCCCCCCCCAAAAAAAATCAAATTTTTCATCAATTTAGGCCAATATGTATTCTGCTACATGTTTTTGGTAAAAAATCCAAATAAGCATATATTGATTGGTTTTCATAAAAGTTCTAGTGTCTACAAACTACGGTGTATTTATTTATCTTTTTACTAGTAATGGCAGCGATCAGCGACTTATAGCAGGGCTGCGATCTTGCAGCAGACAAATTGGACACTATCTGACACCTTTTTTTTGAGATCAGTGACACTAATACAGTGTTCAGTGCTAAAAATATGCACTGTCACTGTACTGGCAGGGAAGGGGTTACCATTAGGGGCTATCAAAGGGTTAACTGTGTGCCTAGCTTGTGTTTCTGTGTACTGTGGGAGGTGCTTGTACTAGAGGAAGGCATGGATCAATGTTCCTGCTTTACAGAAACACACAATCAATATCTTCCTTACTGACAGAACAGCAATCTGCCTTGTTTACATAGACAGACTGCCATTCTGCCTCTGTACTGAAGCATTGGCTGGTGCCGGCGGACATGGAGTCCGTTGTACCCGCTATGTATATGTAAGTTATACGGTCGGCAAGCGGTTAACAAAGCCAGATATTACCTTGTCGCAGTATCAGTGACATCGTTACTGTGCTGTACATAGTCTGTGCAGAAAGCAGGGATGTGGGAGGGGCCCAGCAGGCTCCACCCACTACAGGCTGCCTGCAGAAAATGACAGGAGGGGGCGGAGACGAGACCAGTCACCCTACACAAAGAGAGAGCAGCAGTGAGCGGTCTTTATTACAGAAAAAGTCTCACGCTAGATTGCTGCACAGATCTGGAAAAAATACACAAAGCACACCGAGATACAAGGAAGAATTCACATGACGAATGTATTTGGACAATATTTGCTGATCCCAGGTTTCAGCTGTACCTGGCGTTGGCTTTACTCCTGTCTGTCACTTCTGTTAACCTTTTGTGACTTTCAGAAAATTAGTATTATACTTTATCTGCCAGTTAGCAATACAAATGTCTTATCTGTTTGTAGATAGCAAAGTGCTGCTGCATGAAGGAGACATCCCTGTGCATCTCGGACGCAACGCTTTAAAGTGTGATGACAACTTCTGTAGATGGACTAAAAACAGCACTGGATTCGTCAACGTGCCCTACAACCTCTCCTCCGCCTACAGTGAGTATTCTGACTCCTCCCACGATGAAACATCCATCTGCAGTGCTGGGGCCCCTGGGGGCCATTTCCCAGCAGGACACTATGAGAAAGAAGGCTTTGTCTACTCTCTGTGCCTGGGAGCGGCGCCTGTAGAAGACAGTAGGACCGGCATCTAGAGTAGAAGGGGCAACACCTGAATGAAATGTTGTCCATTTTCATTGATTTCCTTTTTTTTTTTTTTTTTTTTTGATTCAGATTTTTATTGTATAATAACTGAGTGCATTAAAGGGGCCCCTTTCAGGACACCGGCGCATGAATTCCAATGTGGGGGGGCTGTGTTTTTGAAGCACCGATTAGAGCCAGAGGCTCCAATAGCCTTCAATATAGGGTGGGCTCAGGTCGCAGAGCGTGCGCTCCGATCCCACCCAGGTGTGTTACAACTGCGAATGAATATTCACAGTTTTAACACTGATCCTCCTCCCGGCCAATCAGGAAGCTGGTTTTGACACCAGTCACTCGATTGGCTGAAAGGACAGATTGGTGGTTGTTTGCTGCCCCCCACAAAAAAAACACGAGCCGCCACTGCTCCCTTTATATTGTAAAGCGCTGGGAAAACTGACGATATATAAATTCTGAATAATACAGAAAATGTTCCATAGGCTAATACAGTGGTCATCAACCCTGTTCTCAGGACCCACTAACAGGCCAGGTTTTATGTATTACCTTGGGGAGATGCAGACTAGAATACTGCAATCACTGAGCAGCAAATGATATCACCTGTGAAGTATTTCAGTTATCTTGCAAACCTGGCTTGTTATGGGGGCCTTGATGACCACTGGGCTAGTATATAGAGCTGTTTAGAGAAAAAAAAAAGCAATAACAAGTGGAAAATAGCTGTGACAAAAAGGTGGTACACTGTATAAAGGTGGTGACAAGACTCTCTGCAGCTCAAACAACATTATTATTTATTATTAGTATACAGGATTTATATAGTGCCAACAGTTTGCGCGTGGCTTTACAATATAAAAGGAGACAATACAGCATTAATACACTTCAATACAAGAGCGTTAGGAGGGCCCTGCTCCTGGGAGCTTACAATCTAATAGACATGCACTCATCACTTCCTTCTCTTCAGGATATTGTACTCTGCAGTTTAGCCTGTTGTACTACTTATTTCACTGGCAGCTTTGGCTTAGCAATAGCATACTGCCTCCCCTAGCGCATAGTTGATTACTTTTACATAATAATAATGGATGTGTATAGCGCCATCGTCTGCCATGCCAAACTACAAAGTGATCGATGTTACAAGAGAGAGTGGGCAAGTATAATACAATACTGAAAATATTCCATAGACTAGTACCTAGAACTGTTTTGCAAAATAAATCAATAACAAGTGGAACATAACTGCGACAAAGGGTGGTATGAAGATGGTCATAAGACTCTTTGCAGTTCAGTACATATTTTGATTTATTCTTGCATTGTTTACAGTCAAAACTTATATTTTTTTTCATGTTAGTTTCATTTTTCCATGCTTGTCATTCCATATTTTTTGATATTGCATAATTAAATAGATAATTGATCAGCCACTAGAGGGAGCAAACGTTCTGTTTGCAGTCACCCCATTCAGCTGGCCTCCCATTAACCACTGGGCTGAGATGAATATGGCTGAATCCGTGTATATAAAGAGGGTTGTGGGAAAACGCAACGCCAGGATTATTTCACAAGATGCACCTAATAATAAAGGGGGTCTTCTGGTTCCACAGGTTCCTCTGATATCGAAGTGTTCCTTGGCGCCATGCAAGAATTTGCAACTCTCACCTGCGTGCGCTTCATCCCACACTCCACGGAATCAGACTATGTGCACATTAAGGACGACGACGGGTATGTGAAAAATTCTTCTCCAACTACTTGTTTTTATGCAGCTGCCAAAAAAATGTAAATTTTACTTTCTTGCAACCATCGCAGCCGTATTTAGTGGAGATCTCCTGGAATTGGCATTGCTCTGCTCTTCCACTTGTATCTCTGTTCTCTTGAAAGTCTTACCAGAGCTTGAGGTCAAGTTGCAGACAGCCTCTGGCACAGAAAACTGTCTTCATAGTGACCTTTAGGCTTCTTGCACCAAGAGTTTTGTTTCTGGTGAGACCCTTTTCTAAGGTCTCATTCACATGTGTGGCTCTTGTTGGGCGTTTGACAGGTGGTGGTGCCTGCTGCCTGTGTCAACCCTCAAAATGCCGCAACCACGTGCACTGCATGCAGTATCAGGGCAGTTGTGGCGTGGCCCCGTTGAATAGGTCATGTTCAGCACCAGTACCACCCGTTGAATGGGACGTGACTTTTAACTGCTTACCTACCTGAGCAGTTTTTTTTTTTTTTTTTTTTTTTCCACATACATATTAAAATCTGCATTTCTTTTTATTTTTAAAGAAAATTACTTAGAACCACCAAACATTTTCAGAAAGTGGATGCCCCGGAGAATAAAATGGCGGCTGTTGCAATTTTTTATGATAGTTACTAGGGATGCGCCGATACCAAGCATTTGAGCGAGTATCGGTAGTCAGGGAAATAAGTAAAAAAACACTGCACTCTACGAAAATAAGGAAATAAGCAGCAGCATACGTTGTGACAAACAACTGTGGATAAAAATTTAAAAATGCAGCGCTAAACAGTGTTTATAGTTAAGAAACTAAAACATACGTGAGTCCATATATACGTGTAAATAGAAAATGTGGTGACACAACATAAGTCCAAATAAAACAATGGTGGGTGAGTAGAGTATTAACTCATGTCCATACATTAAAGGCAGGACGGAAATGGATGGTTGGAGACCCAAAGGACTGATGGATACAGTGTAGATCCGTGGGGTTAGGTTGGCATCGATTATGTTAAACATCAAATAAATAAAGGTGGCTACTCTTACCAAAAAAGGTGGACTCCCCTGTCAGCGACATGGAGTCATTCAGGCAATGAGCCCCATCGGGCTGGAAAGGGAATCCAGAATGTTGAAACACACAGGGTGAACTTCCAGCAACAGGAACCCCCAGGAACATGCGATATGTGCCAAGGATGGAAATTTCCAGGTGTGGAGTGGTAAACCAGCACTGGTCATCCAAAGGAAGATGTTCTTATCCGAAGATTATGTAAAAGAAGAAAAATCACCGCTTCCGCATGGTGCAGGCAAAAAACAGGAGGATTTTTATTGCTAAAAAGCCATGAACAATAAAATGGTGATCACAAAATGAAAAACCAAAGCAGCATGGAGGAGAGGTACCTCTCCTCTGTGCTGCTTTGGTTTTTAATTTTGTGATCACCATTTTATTGTTCATGGCTTTTTAGCAATAAAAATCCTCCTGTTTTTTGCCTGCACCATGCGGAGATTTTTTTTTTTTTTTTTCTTTTACATAATCTTCGGACAAGAACATCTTCCCTTTGGATGACCAGTGCTGGTTTACCACTCCACACCTGGAAATTTCCATCCTTGGCACCTATCGCATGTTCCTGGGGGTTCCTGTTGCTGGAAGTTCACCCTGTGTGTTTCAACATTCTGGATTCCCTTTCCAGTCCGATGGGGCTCATTGCCTGAATGGCGCTGACAGGGGAGTCCACCTTTTTTTGGTAAGAGTATCCACCTTTTATTCATTTATTTGATGTTTAACATCATCGATGCCAACCTAACCCCACGGATCTACACTGTATCCATCAGTCCTTTGGGTCTCCAACCATCCATTTCCATCTTGCCTTTAATGTATGGACATGAGTTAATACTCTACTCACCCACCATTGTTTTATTTGGACTTGTGTTGTGTCATCACATTTTGTGTGTGTGTCCAAATGCTCCCGAAACCAATACTTTGCTGTGCAATTTGCGTCGCGACAAAATGAATGGGCGCACATCGCACTGGCGGTCCGCTTCCAAGCTGACATCACTTCCGCCCCCTACCCACGGTGGCCCTGATTTGCTACCATTGGCGGACCTGGACACCTATGTAGATATTGGGCCTATTAGACTCCTGCTGTCTCCCTGGACTTTTAAAGCATCTGATCCAGCACAGATCGGGTTTGATCAGATGCTTCCTTGGCTGTACCGGCCAGGCCAGGACCGCTCTGAAACCTAAAGTGACAAAATCCTTGTGGCTTCCTCCTTCATTGTCACAGAGAAGATGGGGGATCATGGCTGCAGCAGCCCTGGCATACACCGTTCGCTACACTTTAATGTGATTGGCTACTGGTTGCAGCACTCGGCGCATCGCCCTTTTGTGATGACATAATATCGTTTTCTCCCGTTCCCCACAGATGTTGGTCCATTGTTGGTAAGCAAGGAGGACGTCAAACAGTATCTGTGTCGAGCAGCTGCATGGTCCAAGGCTCCATCGAGCATGAGCTGAACCATGCTCTGGGATTCTACCATGAGCAGAGCAGGAGCGACCGCGACGACTACATCGATATCATATACAGCAACATCATACCAGGTATCCGACTGGGTGATATCATTACACTAAGGCAGGGGTAGGCAACCGTGGGCCCTCCAGCTGTTGCAGAACTACAAGTCCCATCGTGCCTCTGGGAGTAATTGTAACTGCAAGGCCTCATGGGAAATGTAGTTCCACAACAGTTGGAGGGCTACTGGTTGCCTACCCCTGCACTAAGGGATGTATCATTACAAACATTTTCAGAGCTGTTCGTCGATAGAAACTGCATGTAAATTAGTTCTGTGTGAATGAGGCAAAATCAAATGTTCTCAGGCTACAGTATATTCTCTGCAGACCCAGTGGCCATAATGCAGTAATCTTCTCATTTACATATTTAGTCTACAGAGACTATAGCCTGAGAACATGAAAAGGTATTTACATACATTTTTGATGGAGGATACGCTATGCATATTTTATTTTTTTTAAATAGAAATATTAATTCAGGCCGGTTCACACCTTAAATCGCACAGGAATGCGTTCTGTGTTTCATCACTAAATTGTACCTATAGGTAAGATTTATTATAGGCTTACCTATAGGTAGTGTAATTATCTCCTGAACGTGCGCTGTTTAGGAAGTATTTGGTGTACAGGCAGCCGGTGACATCAACCAGCCGTGCCGCTCCTTCAGAGCCCTGTGCAGGGAACGGCGGCTTCTGCACGCACGTGCGGGAGTGACATCACACGGCTCCAGCCAATCGCACAGCCTGAGTCTGCAAACCCGGAAGAAAGACGGGTGAAGATGGAATTTGCCTCCAACGATGACATCGGAATGCTTCGTTTTCAGGAAAGATTCACATAATGTGCTAGTATGCGACGCATGTTAGCACATTATAACATTACCTTGCAGGTAAGGGGGGGTGGGGGGGGGGGGATGTCCAGTGGTTTACAACCGCTTTAAAGAGGATCTTCTGTCAATTTTTAAAAAATTAGGTCAGCCGCAACAAATACTGTAGCTATCGTTTATTGAAAAAAAAAAAAAAAAACCACCTGTCCAGGGTTCCAGTGCTGTCCTCACCTAGGCCCGGATCTTCGGGTCCCCGACACCAGCTGTGACTTCCTGGAGATTCAAAGCTAGCTCCTCACTGTGCATGCGCAAGCTGTGCTGTGTGAATGGTCACACAGCCTCTTGAGACCTGTGAAGTGTGGAAGTGGGTACAGGTACCTGCAGAAATAGGTACTCGCTCCCTAAAAAAAAAAGTGCCCAAGGTGAAGAGAGGGGGATCAACGGAACTTCTCGGTGAGAATTCTGCTTTGGAGCGGAACTCAAGCCTACAATTTTTAGGCCACACTGGAGCACTTTCAAGGGCGTTTGACTTTTTTCTGCCTTTTAAAAAAAGGTCAATTTGTCCATGCAGACATAGGCGTTTAGAGGCAGAAGGAAAACCTCACTTGTGCGTTCAGAAGCGGTACATTTGAGCGGGGGAAAAAAAAAAAAAAAAACCCAGCAAAAGCACATTAACAATTGGTGTATTAATGCATGCGTATAGGATTCATACACACTGGGCATTTAGCCATGGGCAGAGGGCATAGGCGCTTCCTGCAGCCTGTCAGTCTGACTGCTGCTGGACGATGCGCCTAGCAATATGTACTTTTGGGGCAGTATGTGCCCAGGGATGAATGCCCACAATACAAGCAGTCTGCGTTCCAGGTATTCATCCCTGGGCACATACTGCCCTAAACAGAAGTATTGCTAGTGGCGGCTGGTGCTCAAAATTTCAGGGGGGGGCAGCACAAACCAACATCAGTCCCCCACCACACCCCGGGAGCCAAATGGCGACTATCACTCCCACCCCCCAAACAGGAGACAAGTAGCAGCGATAAGCTAACATCACTCCGACCCCGCCGTGGGAGCAACATGGCAGCGATAGCCCGACACCCAATCGAAAAAAATTCCCCTCCCCCATTGGAATCCATAGTCCGGCGCCCTGTATGTAGATCAGGGGGCCGGATGCATGGATAGGCGGGTGACCTTATGGAGCGGCCGCCACTGAGTACCGCTGAGGTCACTGCCCAGCCACATGCCAGCTGTCAGACTCCTAGAGTCTAGGCTGGACGGTGCGCCTATGCCCAATGTTAAATGCCCAGTGTGCATGAGGCCTAATACTATTTAAGTCACTGATCCTGAACAATCATGCAGCAAGTGATGTAAAGATTCCTGACTCTGTTTGCTTTGAGTCTTTGAACACTGGATCATCATGGCAGCCAGGCAACTAGCATTTTTAGGATGTGAGCAATGAAAGCCAGCCCATATCTATGTGAATATTTCCTTTTATTAGAATTGAATTGCTATATAATATTGCTGCTGCAAATTTTGTCTCCTTCAGGGAACGAGAACAATTTTCAGAAGTTGGACACATTGAATCAAGGCATGGAATACGACTACGGCTCCGTCATGCATTATCCAAGGTACAAATGGTTACATTTCATAGAAATATCAAATGACTTTCACTTGCCACTTTGCATTGGCCAGAAACACAGTTTTTATTAAACTGCTGCGATATCCTTGTAGGTGGCACAGTCGGATCTATTAAAGTGGGAACATTCACTGATCCTGATTCATCGAGCTCCAACAGGCACCTTAAAGTTTGCATTTTCTTTTTTTCAGGATTATTCCTTTATTTTCACCTGGTGATCCTGCCAGTGACACGCTTCCTGTCCTATGGACACAATCAGGATCAGGACAAGGGGTGGGCAGGAGGGACAGGGTCCCTGGGCACTGTGGTATCATGTGAGGTGAGGAGGGGTGCCGCAAAGGAGATTGGTGGGGAGGGAATTTGTGTTGGAAGAGGGAATTTGGGGCTGGCAGGGGGTAAGTATTGTCCTAGGAGAGAACATTTTGGAGGGGGGGGGGGGGTGCTAAGAGTGATGATTTGTGATGGGAGGAAAAGGATTTGTGTTGGGGGGGGGGGGGGGGGGGGAGATGTGTGCTAGGTGGGGAAATTTTTTTAAGGGTAGAATACTTGTGCTATGTTTTATTATTTTTTTTTTTTTTGGGGGGGGGGGGCATTTGGGAGATGGTCAGGGCAAAGATTTGTGCTAGGAAGGGGGATTAGGGGGAGACTTTGCACTGGGAGGGGGGATTTGAAGTGGTGGTGGGGGGGGGGGAGATGTGTGCTAGGAGGGGAAATTTTAGGGGTAGAGCATGTGCACTAGGAGGGGTGAATTTGTTTTTATGGGGGGCATTTGAGCCGGGGGGAATTGGGAGCAAAGATTGGTGCTGAGAGGGGGATTTCAGCAGGGGGACAGATTTGTACTGGGAGGAGGGTAAATTTATGCTTAGGGGGTAAGCATGCAGATTAATGCTCAGTCTTTTGTGGGTGGGATTTTTGCTGACACATAATGCTCATACATCTTGAAGGGGGGGGGGGGGGGGCAGAGTTTGGCATGTACATCTTGGGCTCTAGATGACCTTTTCCCGGCACTGGTGAAAACGCTCAATCACTGCACTGTCTGTATGAAGGAGGAGTTGTCAGCCGAGGGTGCTCTGCTGATTTAGATTGCAAACACCACCCCCCCCCCCCTCTCTTCTCATATCCTTACATTGGAAGGGGAGGTTGTGCAGTTTACAGAAGGTAGCTGGAAAAGCTGATAACAATGTTTGATATTTCAGCTCAGGGCACGGACACTGGATTTCTGACAGGATCAACAGGCTTTTTTCTGTACTTCAAAAAAATGTATTTAGCCTGAAAAAAGATGCGTTCCGGCGTCTCCCATGTGACCGCCGTGCAGGGCTGGACCAAGACATTGTGCTGCCTGGGTCCAAGAATGAAATGCTGCAATGCTGCAAATCCCAGCAAGTACAAGTTGTTCTGGCACTGCGCCCCTGTTGCTGCACCTCTTAAAGTGCCGCCTGGGACCCATGGTACCCTGCCGCCGCGACAGCCCATCACGGCGGTCACATGACTATAAACCCCGCCCCACCTCCCGGCATCCTAAACGCCTTAAAGGGCTGGGAGGCGCAGACTCTAAGGGGTTAAACAACAATTCTATTTAAGAATGGTATTCTTGGCTCCTTTCTATTGCTCTCAGCCTGCTCCAAATCTTCTTCCCTTTTTTTTTTTTTTTTTTTTTTTTTTTTATTTTCTTTTTTTTTTTGTGTCATCATTCGACTTCCTGAGGGTGGCAACGTTGGTTCTCAATGGTTTCTACGGTATGTAGGAATGTAGCCACCTTCTCTTGCTTGCTCCCAAATGGGCTATGGACTAGAAGAGTACACAGAGCAGTCCACATGACTGCAACTAACATGCACTGCTCGTTCCAAACAAACAGAAGTGAGAGGCTTGCCAAATAAATTACAAGGAGGCAGAAAAACACAGTATGAAACAATTTAATAAAAATAGATTCCAGGGCTGTGTATGGATTATTATAGGAGTATGAGGATATTGTATAGTGTCACCCTAATTCTACTGACTTTATAGTGCAAAGTTTGCACCATAATACCTGTTTTCACCTGCAGGGGGTGCTGCAGAGAAAGTCAAGGATTTACAACTCCTAATTCTTGTATAAAGAGGAAGAGAAGCTGGAGGCACCTGAAAAGCTTTTCTTTTACCTAGAGGACCCCCTTTTTAGCTAAAGCCATGATAATGGAAGACTGTGTGTAAAATATATAATTTTATTTGTTTCTAGGACTGCTTTCTCCGTGGATGGCATCTCTGCCACCATTATCCCGAAACCAGATGCCTCTATCGCTATCGGACAGCGCTATGGACTCAGCAACTTGGATGTTGCCAAAAATTAACAAGTTATATGATTGCGGTAAGAACGTGGAATTCATAGAGCTCTACATATCAGGGTAGTCACTATTTTTAGATTAAATATACCTTGAGTGAACCCGGAGCATAAGAAAAAAAATCCAATCATACCTCTGTATGTGAATGGCCTGATTCTTGCTGTTGCCGATGTGCTGCTCTGTCTTGCTTTTTATACTGACAACCACTTTGAATTTTTAATCATGTAACTTTTTATAGGTCTCTGCCGAACATTGCTCTCCGATCCTTTCAGGATCCCTAGCATCTTCCAACTACCCCAATAATTATCCCGCTGCCAGCAGCTGCTTGTGGCTCATTTCGTGTTCCATCAGACCAGGTAAGGCCACAATTCAGAGTATCAGCCCTCATGCACACAGGCTGTTAAAAAAACGTTATGAAAACGCCAGTATCTTTGCAGTGGGGTTTTTTTTTTTTTTTTTTTTTTTTTTTTTTTTTCAATGGATCAAAAAACGCTAAACGTTGGTGAATGACATTTTTACAGCTGAAAAACGTCTTTCAGAACACACTGGTCCTGGGTTTTTTTTTACAGCTTAAAAACGCCTATGCCACTTGCAGCTCAAACGCCTAGGTGGGCATGAAGCCATAGACTAACATAGACAGGCCTTTTTAAGCTGCAAAAAAAAGCTCAAAAAAGCAGCTGTAAAACGTCCGTGTGCATGAGGACTTAAAGGGTTAAAGTTATTACTTAAAGTGAACTAAACTCATTCAAGGCCAGTTCACAGCAGAACGTGGTGCAGGAAAACCTGCAATTCCGTGTGCATTTCCCACACCGCGTTCAAAACGCACTGCAGTTTCCCATCTGCAGCAGGTGTCAGTGTTAGGTTAACGACACCCCAAATGCAACTCGCAAGTGCAGTGCGTTTGTCTGCACTGGGTGGCGTTGTACAGTAGTGTAACACCCAGAGTATGAAAGGGGTTAACGTTGTTTAGGACATTCCATACCCAAACACAAAGGCAGCTACCGAACACTTCAATCAGCCGAACAAGGAACCCATACAAATAATTCTCCCCCAAATACGAGACAAGACTCTGTCTTGAGGTTCAAGCAGGAATAAACTCATTTATTATCACACATGGACACAACAGATAAAATAACTCGGACTCTTTCGACCACCCGCCCCCCCCACCCTTGGAAAAGAGGGCGGGTTAAACTGTCCAATGACAAAGGACACACAAGTCAGGTGTGTTTCAAAATTATCAGTAAACCATCTTCTCAACAGGGGCTGCTGGAGGAATCCCCTCCCTCCATATAGATAAACATCCCAGAATATCAGACACAATAGAACATTGGGAATACAGCCACACCCCTAACATCACAGCAAAGAGTACACAAGATAATGAGAAAGCACACATAATAGATAATATATATATATATATATATATATAATATATATATATATATATATATATATTATATTATTATCTCTCATTGAGTCTGACTAGCACAGATCATATTGGGGTTCTCATTCACCTTGTGCCCCTATTAGTGACTCCCATCACAATGGCATATCCAGGGTCCCCAGAGTCTGTGTCTTGGGGGGACATGGACCTGAATCTAAAGTAATGCCACCGCAAGGGTCCCCCAGGCATACAGCTCACAACAAGCACCGTTCCCCCAAATGCCAGGGCCCATAATCTGTAGGCAAGAGGCTTGCATTCAGTCCCCTCCAAAAGCCTCTGTCCCGGCTAGGCAGTGCCGGATTAACATAGGGGCTGGTGGAGCTGCAGCTCCAGGCCCCTCCCTCAATATAGGCCCATGGCAGTGGCTTATGAATATCTGTGTGCCTTCCTGAAGGAAGAGGAGCCCTCTGTGCACATATGGAGGAGACAAGTGTTAGTGCAGCCAAGTCCTGTCTCTGCCAATGCCCAACTCCTATCACAGATCTGTTACACTCACACAGATCCTCAGTGTCTGGGAGCTGTCTGGGGGAGGGGCGCTGATGTTCTCCTAACCTGCAGGAGCCCGGGAGGAAGGACATCTTACATGCTTTTGTTGAGATAAGGTTAGTACATTTTGTTAGGGAGGTGTTTTATTGTGCTAGGGGAAAGACTGCTGCTTCCCCCCATGTAATGTGCTCTCTTCCCAGTGCCCACCATGTCATGTGCATTGCAGTGCCCCCATGTCATGTGCTGTGCCCACCATGTCATGTGCTGTGCATTGCAGTGCCCCCCATGTGCTGTGCCCCCCATGTCATGTGCTGTGCATTGCAGTGCCCCCCATGTAATGTGCTGTGCCCAGTATGTAATTTGCTGTGCATTGCAGTGCTCACTATGTAATGTGCAGTGCCCACCATGTCATGTGTTGTACATTGCAGTGCCCGCCATGTAATGTGCTGTGCCATGCAGTGATCCCACCAAGTAATGTGCTGTGCCCACCCTGCCATGTGTTGTGCCCACTGTGCAATGTGCTGGGCTGTTCAGCAGTGCCCACAATGTCATGTGCAGTTCCTAACATGTAATGTGCAGTTGCATTACCCACCATGAAATGTGCTATGCCATGCAGTGCCCACCATATAATGTGTTGTGCCATTCAGTGCCCACCATGTAATGCGCTGTGCCCACCACATCATGTGCTGTGCCATACAGTGCCCACCATGTAATGCACTGTACCCACCATGTAATGTGCTGTGCCAACCGTGTCATGTGCAGTGCCCACTGTGTAAATTACTGTGCAGTGCCCACCCTGTCGTGCTGTGTTGTGCCCACCATGCATTGCTTACCATGTAATGTGCTGTACATTGTCCACCATGGCATGTGCCGTGCAGTACCCACAATGGAATGCGCTATGCCCGGCCCTCCATGTCATGTGCTGTGTCCACCAATTAATGTGCTGTGCTGTGTCATGCAGTGCCCACCATATCATGTGGTGCTGTGCCCACCATATAATGTGCTGTGCAGTGCCCACCATGTAATGTGCTCAGCTGTGCCCGCCATGTCATGTGCTGTGCCCACCATATAAGGTCCTGTGCCCACCGTGTATATGTGCTGTGTTGTGCCCACCATGCAATGTGCTGTGTTGTGCAGTACCAACCATGTCATGTGCTGTGCCCACCATATAATGTACTGTGCCTACCTTGTAATGTGCTGTATTAGGCAGTGCCAACAGTGTAATGTGCTATGCCCGCTATGTAATGTGCTGTGCTTCGCCCACCATTAAATGTGATGTATCCACCATGTAATGT